>CM060690.1:164768597-166131097 GCA_030686995.1 Artemisia argyi
ACAAGATGGGACGAGCTTTCTTAACTTGCTGGTGCTGGCTCGGGATTGGTTAGTCAACTCATTATGCTTAGCCTCGGTTGCCAAGTCATCAAGTAAGTCATCTATATCGTACGCCAGATGTTGGAGATCATTGAGCCATACTTGAACAGCTGCGTTAGTTATTTCTTTCTTCCAAGCATCATTCATCAGTGTTTGTATCCTGAACAAAGTCTTCCCTAGTTTCTTCAGCTCAGAATGAATTCCCTTTGCTCGAACAACTTGCTTAACGGCTTCATTGGCTAGCTTCTGAAAAACGGCTTCAATGAGGGTAGAAGCAATGACTTCCGCCATTTTTTTATGGTAAACTGGGAGCTCTTTGAATCTGAATGAATGGTAGGTGTTTGAATGAAAATGAACCGGAAGAAAATTATAGATCTTGACTTAATAGGTGGCTGGAATTATAACGAAAATTCATCAATTATTGATACCATTTATTGTCTTCTTCTTATCAATTATTGAGCTATATATGTCTGTACAAACTTGACCACATGATTTTAACACAAAGAGTAAATTACACAGATGGTCCTTGTGGTTCGTACAAATAGTTCCTAACTAGGAAACCCTTAACACCGACACTCCTTTGACAAAACGGACATTAAATTTGACCGTTAAAGTTACTTATTTATTTTGCCCATAAGTGTATAATAGTCTTTTTACTCACTTTACACCAGCTTCCACCATCAGGCATCAACCACCAGTCCACCACCATAATCAACAACTATCATCAACCTCTCCTCTACCTACACGACCATCAACACTTCAATGCGACTATAAAAATGTTGGAAAACATAATCCATTAATCTTTGTTTACAAGAAAGGCTGAATATTTTTCTGTCATGGGCTGCAAATTCGCACCAGCAATTCAGAAGATGATGGCAGTTAGATTAGTTAGTTATTTACGGTTACTGTGAAAGGACACAACCTTTGGTTCGAATGAACCATCACATCTTTTCATATAACACCTCTTAGATCAGTATATATATGTATATTTCTGTAACAAATATTGTAACCCTTCCAGTTTATATATCATACATATTAAAGGGTTCAACCCATCTTTCTTGTTTCTCTCTCTTTTTTTTTTTTTTTTTTTTTTGTTTTTTTTTCCGATTCTTGTATGAATGTTTGGCATGAGTCGTTATGATCAATCGATCCTGGAAACTCCTCTCAAAGGCCTGTAAACAAAAAACCCATAGAAAAGGCTATAGATACCCATATAATTTGAACATAGAAATCGCAAATAAACCGAATACAGAAGCAAATTACTAAAATGATGCAGACCTGAACGAAAAAGATGAAACCCACCCGCCACCCTCTGCAACTCACTGGAGCGGATATGTCCTCAGCCACCATCAACACCATGCAACGAACGTGACACCTTGCCCTTAAACCAAAGCTCCCAATCCGACATAGACGAAATCAATTTTTGTTTTTATATTTTTCTTGGATTAACTTTTGCTTCTATAGTAGTTTTTAAACCAGGGGTCTAAACAAATTTTGAATAAATTATATATAAAGTATGCAACTTTATATTAAATCTGTTTTTTCTTTTTTTTTTTTTTTTTTTCTTTTTTTTTTTTTTTTTCTGAATGGGTTTTGTTTAAATTTGAATATTTGGTAGTTTTCTTGTGATGTGAAATGTTTGTTCTGAATGAGTGTGCTGATTTAATGGCAGTGGGATGGTTGGTGATATGGTGCTCGTTTTGTTAGATAGAGAAGATGAAAAGAGTGTGAGAAGAGATCGATAGTCTTGGACTCTTGGTGGTTTTGCTAGTTGGATGTTGGACCAAAAGAATGAGTGACAATTATACCCTTATGTGCAACTTAAATAAGTAAATTTAACGGTCAAATTTAACGTCCGTTTAATCAAAGGACCGTGGGTGTTAAAGGTTTTAGAGTTAGAGACTATTTGTGCAAAAAAAAGTTAAATGACCAAAGGTGAAAGTCAACGCAAATCACATATACCATATGTGTAATTTACTCTAACACAAACAGTCAATAAACACAACCATATATCTTTCAAACAGTAAATCATCAATCGACAACAAATACACTAACGTGAAGAGAATTATTTTATTTTCAGTAGACGGGCATTTCGATATACTTCGGCCGAACTTTTGTTTTTTGGCTAAAATTTACGTTCTGAAAAATCACATGTGATAAATCACGTGTGATTTCCATAGCTTTAGCAATAACTTTTAGTTGTTGATGTTTGTTTTATAAAAGTGTTTGATTGCGTAGCTCTAAAAAATAACGTAAAAGTTTGTTCAAGTAGAGTTAAGAAAATGTTAATAACCAAAAGATAAACTCTCGTTACTAATCTAAATGCTAAATGTTACTAAACACGACCCATTGTAACCCGTTTGCAACACGTTTAACCTATTTAAGTATCGAAGAAGGATGGTGTTTGTCAATTCAACAAGTTTAAATCCAAAAATGATATACATAACATGCAAATAACTACCGAACAATTTTAACGATATGAGTTATAAACGCAATTCATTGTATTACTATTAAGTACACAACAAAATGCATTTAATCCAAATCCAACATAAAATCAAAGTTATATATATTTTTTAGGGGCTTATATATGGGTTTACGGGTTGACCTGTTTAATACTTACTCAACCCAAACACGACCCATTTACTAAACGTGTTAGCGGGTTGACCTGTTTTTGACCCAAACCTGTTTAATTTCGTGTTGGGTTTGTGTCATGTCGAGAATTGACACCCCTAATCGGAGCTAGTTATCATTTTTTTTATATCATTATAGTCTACGATTTTTATATGAGAGCTGGAACCATGAATGCTGAAAACTGCTCATCTAGAACATGTTAATAATTTGATTCAAGGATTTTACAAGCTGGCTAGTTAGTTGATTTTTACATCAGATGTTTAACTAGTCACATTATTTTTCATGTTTTGTAAAATTAACTATTTGCTTTATTGCTTACTTGCACAGGTTTGTTGATTACATAGCAATGCCCCCCACATTTTACGTTGGTTCTCAAGCGGGTCTAAAACAACTTAGCTATCACTTGTTGTCTCAGAGAAACTTGGCAGCTCGTACATACATCACCGGGTGAATTTCTTAAAATCTCTCTTTGAAGTGGATCCAGTGCTTCATAGTTCCGATGATGCTAAAATATTTAATACGATATATTTTTTCCAGGTACCACGCTTCGAAGGATGATCTCACTGTGCATGCAGCTTTCACAAGGCCTCCGTCACCCCAATATGTGAATATAGCGTTAATTCCGAAAAGAGGACTTTTTGTGGATAGGAATTCCCACCAATGACTTTTTTAGCTAGTGTTCCCAATTTGGTCAAGTGCTAATGTGCGATCGTGCGATTCCACCAGATTTTTGCCAAGTGTCCATGTAAAGGAGATAAATAACAATCATTGGAGGCCCACCCATTGTACCATCGTTCATCCCCCCACCCACAGAACGTGCGATCACAGAACGTGCGATTTCCGGCGAATGTGCGAAAAGTACAAAAGTAAGTACATTGGAAATAAGCAAAATCTTATGATTATGTACTTCATATCTTTTTGATTTGATTAATTTCTGTTTATTATTTGTAATAATAATGCGATCACACACACTCAAATCCACACACACTCAAATCAAAACATATCGAGAGTCAATATTTTCATACTATGAAATGGTAAGTTTTTTCCTTAATTTTTTGTTGTTTAGGTTTATTGGTCTAATATATGTTGTTTTACAATTATTTTGGTGCTTAATTTGATTAATTTTAATTTCTTAATTTTTTGGTCGATTAGGTAAAATTTTTGGGGCTTATTTGTCTACTGTTAATTGATAATTTTGGTGATAATTGGGTTATGAGTTATGAGCGTAGTTCAGTTATGACATTTTTGGTGATAATTTTTGGTGATAATTGGGTTATGGAGGTTTATAACTGATTATGATAGGGATAATATTAGTTGTTTGTGCTTATACCCCTGGAAAGGCATGGTGAGTGGCTGAAATGGAAGAACCCCCTGTTTTTTTTTTTTTATCCCTATTCAACTTGTTTTGGCCTGATATTTGGAAGTATACAATGGGGGTTTAGATGGATTTCCAGTAGATGGGGTTTAGATGGATTAAAGTATAAAATGGGTTTAGATGGATTAAACTTCAGATGGATTTCCACTATAAACGCTAAATAGGAATGATGTAGTGAACACTTCTTTGTAGTGAACACTTCTTTGAATATCTTTGTCTAAGTTGTCAATGAGTTTTTCAGGGGACGTTTCATTGGGATCGTCATTGATAGCTGAGTTATTAGGAATGCTGTAGTGAACACTTCTTTGAATATCGTTGTAATCTCTCGTCAACACTCCTTGATTTGTCTAAGTTGTCAATGAGTTTTTCAGGGGACGTTTCATTGGGATCGTCATTGATAGCTTAGTTATTAGGGATATCATTTACTTGCCCTTCACTAGCATGCGAACTACTCCCCATTGATCCAAGCCTTTCCCTTCGTCTAGCCATATCTACAAGGAAAATGTGTTCAAGCACTAGGGGATGTGAGTAAATAGTGAGATAATGAATTAAAAAATGTAATAATTGAAAAGAACAGATTCTTGCTAAGCTTTTAACACATATAATTCATATTCGTAGCAAGTATAGGGGGATGTGAGTAATTACTGAGACAACATATTAGATTAGAAGTTGATAACCTGAGCTTTTCTTTAATGAATACACCATGATTATAAAGTCCTTTTATAATAATGCAAACTGAACAGATAAGTTGTTTATAGACTTAACTTCATATCAATTATTGTTCTACAATAGACATATATGATATTTTGGTATAATTAGTACCTTATGATAATTCACTGTCTACCCGGAAATCTGGAATCAAACAGATTCAAACACATGATGACCTAAAAGGTTGTAGAGCTTTAATTCTCAGGTCGTGTCAATATTAGTGACCCATGGATGTGGCCTAAATAATCTTGTTTTTAGTTATTGGATATTGCTAACTTAACAACATTAACATTAAACACAACATCACTTTTGTTCCACCACAGCTCTAGTAAATTCAACAAACTTTTTAGAACTTGATTAGCTTGCTCACTGCTTAATCTTGATTGTTTGTTTCAACGTTTGGGTTTTAGGGACAATATTTTAGCTTATAGTTTGCTACTTATATGTGTGATTGGAATGCATATTGTTTCACTATAAACGCTAAATAGGAATGCTGTATTGACTTGCATATTATGGGTTAGTTTTTGCCGTATACATTCTGTTATGAGTATCAATTTTTGTTGATAAGATTTCAATAACATGTAATTATATATCTTTGACACTTGTTTATTGATATAGGAATCTTCTGTCAAGGTTCACATTCGAAGCAAATTGCATTACTTTCAATTGATTAAAGACAGATTATCTGAGAATCGTCGTAGACTGTTTCGGTCAACATGCTTTGGTCCATGGTTGGATTTAAATTACTTTGAGAACGATGAGGGTCTTATACATTACATGCTTAAAAAACAAATTCAGTCTGATGATGCTCAATATGATTTGCCATTGATTTATCTTGTTAATGGACATCATCTTCATTTTGGACGCCGTCAATTTCACCTCATAACTGGTTTTAAATTTGGAATGCCTAGTTTCCGTAAGTTTAGAACTGGTGATATCATATTTCGCGACCGTGTATTTCCTGAAAGGGTAGGTGTGGATTTAAAAACCATAGACCTTCTATGTTTGATTGAGACAGAAGAATTTTGGACAAAACTATCTGATGAATAAGCGGTCCGAGTTTGTCTTTTGTTGTCCGCTCAGGTCATATTTATGGGTCGTGAAATGTTATCTGTGGTCGATGATGTATATCTTCGGATGGTTGAGAATTTTAAAAACTGGAATGACTTTCATTGGGGTGAACATATTTGGAGACAGTTGTATGATGCCATTCGAAATACCTACTCAAAAAATAAGTTGGAATATTCTTTGGCAGGGTTTGTTTTTGCTTTCAAGGTCAGAATTATTACACTAAATATTTGACTTTATTATTTATTTTGATGTAATTATTTTAATAATGTTTGTCTTTTTTTTTTTTTCTTTTTTTTTTTTTTTTTTTTTTTTATTCTTCAGATATTGATTTTAGAGGTTTCTACCGAGAGTTTGCGTTGGTGGAATAAGGGACTCGATCTCATCCCAAGAGCACTTTCATGGTCTAAGAAGGTGCCTTTTCAAGCAAGGGAGGATTTCGGTCATCTTTTTCCCGAGGCAAGCCTTTACATTAGTTCATCTTTACATTAGTTCATCTTAGCACTTGCTTATATTTGTTCGATACTTTGCTTATATTTGGTTTTTGTCTAATATTTTTGTTCGATACTTTTCTTATATTTGGTTTTTGTCTCTTTTTGTTAGTTGAAAGAAATAAACCATGATCTATATCCTACGAGCGCTGAGGCTGATACAGAATGGTACACGAAAGGCATTAGGTTTTTTAACTGGTATGCACCGAGACCCGCGCCTGCTGTTAACCGTGGAGGTCTTTTTGAAGATTATTTGTCTAAACGAGCAGCACTTCGTGCTAAAATTCATGCTATTGACAATGAAGTTCCAGCGCCACAAGCATCATATACTCTTCAGGATCGTGTTAGGACATTGCAGGGTATATGTAATGGGTTTATGTTGTTACCCGCAGAAGTCAACAGTTTGAGATCACGGGTTCACAAACTTGAAACTGTTGTTCATGTTTGTTTATAACCTTAACTATATGCTTCTTGTTTTGCTGAGGTGTTTGGATTAGTAAAAATTTGTTCACTGATTCATCATGTACTATATCTTTTGTGTTACCCAGTATATTACGAGAAAAATGAAGGAGCACGGGCAGAACAAATTGAACAAAGTTGCTGAGAATGACCTGACCCGAAACAAGTGGCATAACGTTGATGATAAGGATGCTTATATTGCTGATGAGTACTGCCCGAATTTAAATCATAATTTCCTTGAATTGTTTGAGTCAGAAATCCAGAATGAGTTTCTCAAAGATGAGAAACTATCTGAAAAAGATGTTGAAGAGGTATTTACTATTTTAACTATAATACATGTATAAAATTTAGATTGTACACAGTAGTCCATACATCAAGTTTAGCTGTATTAGATATACAAAAATATGTGCGAAACATATATATGCAATAATAATCTTAGGAGAAACAAGGTCTCTGAGGTGCTATAGTTATTCAGGATAACGGGTCTCTGAGGCGTGAGTAAGATGTAACAATCCACAATCTTATTGCCCGAGGTGATAGGGTTAGGGTGATTCTTAGTGACCACATAATCAATACCTCTAATTATGCTAAAAGAGTTTATATGTAGGTAAAAAGAGTCAGACCTATATAGGCAAAAAGGAGTCAACTGGTGGCATGAAAATTAAAATTGAGGAGCGCTATAAATACTTTCGGATCTTTGCAAGTGGGATATGTGGCGTTTAGATTTCTGTCAAGTACCATTCTTATTAGATTGTAACAAAATTGTCTTCTTGATGCGATGTCCAGACCATATTTCTGTAGCAGGATTAAGCAAATTTCAATAGTAATTAGGGTTTCAAGCAATGCGTTTTAATCATGATTGTATGAAATTGGTGATGGTTTAGAAATTGATAACTAATGATTGTTTGGGTTTTGAGAGCAGTGATGATAGTTGATGTTTGAGCTAGCTTTTAGGGTCAATTGCAAAACCTGAATAGAATTAGATGTAGATATTTCGACGTCCTTATTTCAATTAGTAACAGGCAATATTCTTTTTATGCCATGTAGTTGTACCTGTGATGTTTTATGGTTATGAAGGAAATGACTTTACTGATGTTTACAAAAACAATTATTTTGTAGGAGGATTGTGTTTATTTGGCTACGCAAGAACGCTTAGCAACTGAAAAGCAGGAGGCTGAGATTCGACGTGTATCTGCAAAAAGGGAACAGAGGCTGAGAGTCCTGAAGGAAGAGGAAAAAAATGTGCAGATTAGAAACTATGTACTCAAGTCCCCACACATGGAACATGCTAATGGTGGATCAAAGAAGAGGCAACATACATTAGTATTAAGGCCGGAATTTAAGGATGTAGATGATGATGACAAACTTCCAACCCTTGATCAAGTCAAAAGAACGATCTCCCAGTTAACTCCTGCTATGATCCAGAGATGTAAAGATCTCAAACCTTGGCAAGAGGTATTATCCTAGTCCGTATATATTTATTGGTGCTAGAGTTTCTACTTAAAATTGGCTCATGGTTATGATAGCTACATTATACATATTACCATACTAGGAAGTAGAAACCTCAAGTATACATGTATCTTTTTATGTCCTTGCTATGACCATCGAAAGTATGGTATTATATTCAGTTACGCTTAAGTTGATACATGTCTATATTTATGTTTATTTTGTATAATGTATAGGACCTAACACGGCCATTCAAGAGTATTGATAAAGTTTATGTTGATCGTGAGTTGGAGGCTTTTATTACAAATAATGGCCAACCTCTTTGCAAGTTTCCTTGGTGCAATGATATAGTTGTAGATCATCATTTTTGGGATTGTTTTGTTGCGATGGATGAGACTCGCGAAGGCTGGTTCCGCGACGAGGTAATGGTCCATAGTTAAGTTATTTTAATTGAATTAATAATATTGTGCACTTTATATGTTAATTGAATTATGCGCTTGAATTATTTAGATTTATTTTGTTTTTCTTAAAATGTATACAGCACATTGAGCTTTGGGTGTTGTATTTGTGGCACGTTAGACCATCTTTTGCAGATTGGTCCATAGTTAGCAGTTACTTCTTGACACTTCTACTTCAAGATACGTTGCCTCTGTTTTATGCTAATAAACAAGTTTACAAATTGTCATGGGCTGATGTTGACCGGGTATTTATTTCGAATATCAACAATATTTATTATGTAAATTTGGTCCAACACATATTTATTTATTGGTATTCCTTGCAGGTGTTCATTCCGATCAATGAACCTAAGAAACATTGGTCTGTTGCCCAGTTTCACATACAGTCCGGAATTGTTATATTTTATGATAGTGTTTATGCTTGTGAAGAGGAAGGTCGTGATTGGTATATGAAAATGAGGAATTGCATGGAGGTTCAACTTCCATTGATTCTACAGGAGACGGGTGTTTTTGACAAGAAACGAATCGACCCGGAAAATTACAAGATCACTTTTCGTCTTGCACAGAACGTTCCAAAGCAGGGTGGGGTATTTGGTGATTGCGGAGTTTTTGTCTGCATGTTTCTATACAGGTTAGTAGTCGACCCTGTTTCTTTCGTGCTATTACTATTTTTGACAAGATGTTTCTATATACCCTTTTGATTGTTTTATGTTTGTTGTTAAGTAGTTTTTGAGTGTTTGGGTAAAAGTGCTTATTTGGTTGTATTTGGTTACGGCCCGGCTGTCATGGGTGTTCATGAAACGTAAGTAGTTTTTGAGTGTTACCCATGAAAACTTGAACTGCCATAAAATTGTGTACATGCTAATTTCTCTTTTGAAACATAAAATTGTTCTGCCCGTGCTCCTTCAAGTTTCTATTTCAGCTTTATAAAACACGTACTTGGTATTCTTCAAGACCGTCAAACAATGCCCTCTTTAAATACATACTTGGTTTCAGTGTTGTTGGATACAGTAGTTACTCTAACCCACAGAATAAGACACATTTTCAGTTCCAAATCGTTTCTAAACCTTAGAAGCTTGGTATGAAAGAATGATCAACTTTTAGGACTAGATCATTCTTGTCTAAACTAGTTGATCTGGCATCCTAGTTGTTTAGAGTATGACTTGGTGTCTGTTTATCTATTTTACATAATGGATATCTATTTTACATAATGAATTATATCACTTTTGGATTTAAATTTGGTTATACAGGTTGGCTCATGGAATCCATTTGCATGTCGATAATCCAACCCAGGCAGCACTAGCATATCGAGAGGGCTTAATCCGTTATTATTTCGAGAACAAGATAGCCTGTTATTGAACATCGTTCTGACTTGTAGTTTTTGGAAAAATGTAGTTGGAATCCGTATTTTGTATATCAACGGATATTGAACCTAATTTAAATAGTGACTTTAGCTATCAATTATGGACCATGTTAATGTTATAAGCATGTTTGTTGCGTTATATGACAAAAAAAGTAAGAAAACTAACTTGCATTACGAATGTTGTTATCAAAGTCTGCAAATCTTGTCCAAAATTTGTGCCATAACATTGGCACTTTGACCTTATTAGGTCTACGTAGATAGATGTCTCAAACTTTAAATTACATAGATAGATGTCTAAAACAAACAAATTGTCTTCTAGATAGATGTCTAAAACAAACATATTGTCTTCTTGATTTAACTTCAATTACGGGTCAACCATGTTATCAAGATGGTAGCTTTGTGACATTGATGGTTGTGATCCTTGCGAGGTTCCGCGTGGGTATTGTGGTAGACATTCGAGGTCAATTGTTGCTCTCATTTGCTTCTTCCTTGCCTATAATATGTCACACTTATTAAGTTAATGTCTTTGGCAATAATCTAATACAAAAATAACAAAAATTTATGTCACACTTATAAGTTACCTTTTTGTGTTTTTGGCAATGAATTCTCTCTTGGTTCCTCACCTTGAGATCTAATTCTATCTTTGTTCTTTGGTCTTCCAGCTTGGGGTTTACCCATAACCGGTGGCTTTACAACCTGCAAGTTAGTTGGAAGCTCCCAACTCTCAAATTCTCCAAGAGGATATATCAACGCTTGGTATGTAGCTTTTAGAGTAGTTGTTCTAAACCATTTTGCCGCCAAATGATTACAACTTGTCTTTCCTTGAAATCTACAAGCAGCTATAGCATGACCACATGGCAGACCAGATAGTTGCCATTTTCGACACGTGCATGTATTTCCCCTAAACTTAACAATATGTTTCTTTCTACGGTCATCTACCTCGTAAATCCATCCATGTTCAATGGGTTTCACTACCCAATTAGCACTCTTAAAAACTCTATCCTTCACTTTTGCGCTTGCCCAGTCACTAAGGTCACCCGCATGTGCACCTAAAGATTTATGTAACACATTAATAATAATAATAATAATAATAATAATAATAATAATAATAATAATAATAATAATAATAATAATAATAATAATAATAATAATAATAATAGTAATAATATATAAACATAATTTAATTATATATACCTTGGTACTTTTCTCGCTTATCACAAAACCATTCTTGTACAAGCCCTCTATAGTATTCCATTAGCATTGAAATAGGAGATCTTCGAACGTATCTTGTTAAATTGTTGATTGACTCTGCACTATTGGAAGTCATATAATTGTAACGTTTTCCCGGGCAATATGCTCTAGACCAGAACATAACTCCAGCTTCCAATAGTTTTTGGTGAGCTTCTGGACTTTTTCTTTCAATTTGTGCGAATGCATGAGTAAATTCGTCGGTCGTGTAACATTTGCAACTCTTCCAATATAAAGCCTTAAGCATGTCACTTGATCCAAACTTGCAATTCAACATCAAGTGCCTACAACAAAAACCATGAAATGCATTCGGGTAAACTGTTTGACAAGCTTGTTGTATTCCTAGATGTCTATCCGATATTATAGCCAAATCTGGAACTTTGCCGATGCATTCTTTCAAGTGGTTCAAAAACCATGTCCACGATCTCCCAGTCTCGCCCTGAGATACACCGGTCGCAAGTGGAACAATCTGATTATTTCCATCCATTCCAACGGCGAGCATATTTGTACCAAGATATTTTCCTTTAAGATGAGCTGCATCAATTATTATTAGTGGGCGCAAATGGTCCAAGAAAGCCCGAATCTATAACATTAAAAAATTATTAGATATACATAATAATACAAACTACATATTAAAAATAAAAGTTAATTACATAGTCATAAATATTTACCGCAACACCAAATGCTATAAAAACCATCTCAAATCGGTCTTCATCATCCGTTTCAATATGCGTTACCCAGCCCGGGTTTTTCAACTTTAAGTTATAACAGTAATATGGTAATTGTGAGAAAGAATTTTTCGGGCAACCGGACAACGTCTCCAACGCTATATTTCTTCCACCCCATGCCTTTTTGTACGAAATGTCGATGTTGTATGCAAGGTTGATGTCGTTTACTATGTCCTTTGGCTTATATACCCGACTAGGATCTCCCATCTTCGGTATCAATAAATGACCCAACAACCACGCGGTTGCATTTCGGTGATCGGGAAATAGTTCTGTTCTGTCACAAGTGTGAATGTCGTTTACTTTTCCTACAACCCATTTCATACTATCTGGCGCCTTAGATGAAATTATCTTCCACTCGCAACCCTCAACCTTACAAACTACATCATACCTATACCTATCAGATTTTCTTGGTCTAAATTGAAAACCTTCTAAAAGAGCCTTTTCACCAATGTCTACCATGCATAATTCTTTACTATCAAATTCATCTCCCTTTTTTATAATTTTTTTGCCATTTTTCACGTCCCCTACTTTTTCCATTTTAGTATGCGGTGCTGGATGTTCGGGGGGAGGAGGCATATATGTAAATGTGTTACTTTTCCATTTATGATCAAATTGGTCGTTTGATAAAACAGGTTCTGTATTTTCATAAGTTTCAATTATCGGCTGATTAAATGTGTTGTCAACAACTTGAGTACCATCCGGAATTGAGTTAAGATCGAAAGCAAAAGTATTAGATGAAGAAGGACTTACCTTTGACACTTTTTTAATCTTCTTAATGTAGATATTATGCAACACGGTAGATTTCCCTTTCAAAACTTGATGTAAAAAAAATGCCATATCATCATCGTCAACTATGTGGACGGAATTATTTCCAAAATTGTAAGAGAGGACAATATCATACTCTCGCCCGATGTTGAACTTTTTCATGGCGACATTAACAAGTTGTGTGTACGTAATATTTTTTGGAAGTGATGCACCAAACGTTAAATCTTCACAAACCAAAAATACACTAAATTTACCATTCATGTTTTTTTTTTTCTTTCTATAGATACAGCTAATTGTAAAACAACACATATGGGAAGCAAGGCACTATAAGTATGTAATTCACACATTTGTCCAATTCGCACATTCGCACAACTGAAAAATAAATGCATTTTCACTTTACAACCACATCAAATTTATTACGCTTGTACTTTAAATTAAATTTTGGAACTAACACATCTGTACTTTTAATTAAATTTTACACCTTCCTCATTTGTACTAACACAATTTTTATTAAAATATTTGTTCAACAAGGTAGGTATGTAATTCGCACGTTTGTCCAATTCGCACATTCGCACATCTGAAAATAAATGCATTTCACTTAACAAACCCATGAAATTTATTACACTTGTACTTAAAATTAAATTTTGGAACTAACACATTGTACTTTTAATTAAATTTTATACCTTCCTCATTTGTACTAACACAATCTTTATTAAAATATTTGTACATTTTGTATTTTGTGGTACAAGGTAGGTATGTAATTCGCACATTTGTCCAATTCGCACATTCGCATTCGCACATCTGAAAATAAATGCATTTTAACTTTACAACCACATCAAATTTATTACACCTGTACTTTAAAATAAATGCATTTTCACTTTTAATTAAATTTTATACCTTCCTCATTTGTACTAACACAATCTTTATTAAAATATTTGTAAATTTTTTATTTTTTGGTACAAGGTAGGTATGTAATTCGCACATTTGTCCAATTCGCACATTCGCACATCTGAAAATAAATGCATTTTCACTTTACAACCACATCAAATTTATTACACTTGTACTTTAAATTAAATTTTGGAACTAACACCTTCCTAATTTGTACTTAGACATTTTTATTATTAAAACATTTGTTCAACAAGGTAGGTATGTAATTCGCACATTTGTCCAATTCGCACATTCGCACATCTGAAAATAAATGCATTTTCACTTTACAACCACATCAAATTTATTACACTTGTACTTTAAATTAAATTTTGGAACTAACACCTTCCTAATTTGTACTTAGACATTTTTATTATTAAAACATTTGTTCAACAAGGTAGGTATGTAATTCGCACATTTGTCCAATTCGCACATTCGCACATCTGAAAATAAATGCATTTTCACTTTACAACCACATCAAATTTATTACACTTGTACTTTAAATTAAATTTTGGAACTAACACCTTCCTAATTTGTACTTAGAAATTTTTATTATTAAAACATTTGTTCAACAAGGTAGGTATGTAATTCGCACATTTGTCCAATTCGCACATTCGCACATCTGAAAAATTATTGAACTAACACGTTTGTACCTTTTATTAAATTTTATACCTTAAAAATATTTCCCGCCAAAAACTCCCTCCATAAATTTCCCGCCAAAAACTCCCTCCATAAATTTCCCGCTAAAATTATTGCACAAAAAAAACATTATTTATAGTCAGAGTCTTTACACTAAATTTAAAAAAACAAAAGAGACACTATGCCAGAACTTGATACTGAAATAATCTTGTTCGGGATACTAACACGTGTACCACCAAAGGCTGTTGGTCGGTTTAAGAGTGTTTGTAAGTCATGGAATTCATTACTCTCAGGAAATGCCTTTGTAAAGCAACATTGTTCTCGATCGGCAGTTCCATCTAATCAGAAAGTTCTCGTAATTGAAGACCAAACCTCATCAATCCATCCAATCAACTTTGAAACACATGATTACGAGCCAGGCACAAGCATCACCATTCCTTTTGATCATAAATCATATGATAATCGATTCAATGTTGTCTCTATTTTATCACATTTGAATGGATTATTGTGTGTTTGCAATAGTTTCACAACCGATTTGTTCCTTTGGAATCCAGTCACCACCTCTTTCAAACGCTTGCCACACCCATATTCCAACGACTTCTATAAAGGTACTCATGATGCAGTTGGTCTGTACACCGACACACATGATGATTTTAAAGTCTTGTACATAAGGCGTAGGGATGATACGGTTGCTGTGAATGTGTATTCTAGGAGTGACGAATCATGGAGAAACATACCTCTCACACTACCAGCAAATTATCTAACCACCCGTTTCCATTGGTCATCTGGTACTTTGTGTGGTGACACTCTTTATTTCATTGTTAGCGAGATATTTATTGGGGGTAGCCATTTCATGATATCTTTTGATGTAAATACGGAGCAATTTCAACTGATCAACTTGCCACAGATTCTTAATAATGGAATCGTTTATATTACTTTAGTAAATGCACAAGATAAGCTAATGATGTTTGTTGCTACCGGATATCGCGAGATGAAAATTGACATGTGGACCCTTGAAGAAGGTACCTGGTATCGGATCTACTCATTTCCTGAAATATCAAGCGATTTGTGGTGCTCGATAACACATTATGTGACAAACGGAAATAAGTGGTTTGTCATGGCAAAATTTCAGAAGATTTTTGAAATCGATACTGGTCTGATGTGGTTTGACCGTTTTTATCCCGTTACTTTCTTTCAGTGTAATAATGGTGCGTTGTTTATGGAGACCCTTGTTTCACCTAGTGTCTCGGATACGTAATGTTTTAATTTTTAGGATTTGTAATGTTTTAATTTGTAGGAATTGTTATCTTTTAATTTTTAAGATATGTAACGTTTTACTTTTTAAGGAATTGTAATGTTTTAAATTTTAAGATATGTATCGTTTTAGTTTCAAGTTATTACGATGAGGTTTATTGTTATTTGCAGACACAACAAATTAAAAAACAAGAAGGGTTTATTTCGCACATTTGTCCATGTCGCACATTCGCACATATGAAAAATAAATGTTATATAGAAAATTTAATTGAACGGTGTTTCCATATGTCAAGTTTTTACAATATTGTTTATTGTTATTCGCGAACATAACAAATAAAAAAACAATAAGGGTTAAAGGGTTAATTCGCACATTCGTACATTTGTCCAAGTCGCGTATTCGCACATTTATCCTCTTTTACACCAACCTTCCACATTATTTCCCTCCAAAATTTCCCGCTAAAATTTCCCTCCATAAATTCCCGCCAAAATTTTACCCAAAACCACATTATATATAGGAGCATATTCTCTTATCCTAACAACAAAAAACATACATACTATTAGAATGAACAAGGCACAAAATGAAGCTTCATCTTACCCTCAGAGTCTCGGAACTTCAGCATCAACACATCAAAATGCAAAGTGTTCAAACTGCATCAAGTTGCGTTCAGACTGCATCAAGTAGAAACAAGATATAATGGAACTAAAGAAAAAGCTAGGACGGTATAATAATCCGCAAAGGAAAAATCAATCAGCTAGCCCTTGCGACGACATGGGCAAAATTAGTTTCAAGTAATTATCTATGTTTAGGCTGTATTAGGTTTAATTATCTATGTTTTTATGCAATTTAGTATGTTTAGGCTGTATCAGGTTTTAACTTAATTATCTATGTTTTTATGCAATTTAGTATGTTTTTATGCAATTTAGTATGTTTAGGCTGTATAGGTTTTTACGTTGTATTAGCCTATCAGAATGCAAGCAAATTAAAATGAATGAAAACTGAGTTTTGACTAATACAATGTAAGAAGTATGAATATTTGCAAAAGTGCGTGAGATACATACTACTTGCAACCTTAAATCCTACATTAAATCCTACACAAAAGATGGAGGTTGGCTACGCAACCTTAAATCCTACACAACCTAAACTGTTGTGCAACCAAGATGCACAACCAATTGACATGGTTCATAGTTCATAGACCTACTAGCAGATGCAATGTTATCCAACCATAATTGTTTACAAAAGATACAACCTGAACTGAACAAATGTTTTTGACATACACAACCACATAAAGCTTCACGTCTATTCCATTGCAATTACCTTCTTGTATTTCCAAAAGAAATCCATCAACTGTTCCCGATAGGCTATAGCAAAGGATGCAGGATCATCAACCATCAACGGAAGATTGTGTGTCAAACGATAAAGAAAGATCATTACCCAAATACCACAGTCTCCGTAATATCCGCTTTGCAAAGGAACCTCTTCATACCTAAACGTTATTGAGTAACTCTTCGGATCAATATTCTTCTTAGCCATGACATCAGTTTCTTCCAGATATGGGGGAATTACAGCTGCAAAACGTTCCAACCAAGTATCCCACCATTTCTTTCCTTCTGCATCCGGACCATGCATGCTGTCATATATACTAACCACCCCTGAACGAATATGCAGCATTCCCAAAGCCCAGTGAACTTTAGGCTCATTAATGGGAAAGTAAACCTACAATATCAGAGGAAAAGATTGCTAATCAAAGGTTTGATTACAATAGTAGAATATAAAATTCAACTATGAACTATCAAAGCCAAGTAAACGCAGTTTTAAGTTTACATAACAGAATATTTTCATATACATGAGTTCACATTAGATATACCTTGAACATAACATGCCAACAAGAAAAAGTAAAGTGAAATGAATGGTTAGTCTATTGAATTTGAAAAACATGTTATTCTATGTTAACTTTCTCATTAGTTTATCGTTATTTTCTTTTGCGTACTTTGAATCAAAAAAAATGAACAAAACCATTTCTCATCTAGGAAGCTAATTAGGGCCTACTGTGATCATTAGCAGAAGTAGCCAAATGAGAATAATGTAGGCTTATATTGAATATGTAATACCTTAATATCAAGGAGCGTTTGGATATATGTGATTTTGTTAATTAGTTCTAGAATTGCTAAAATTCCATATCTTAACCGAGGCGTATATGTTTTCCACATAACACAACACTACAAGGACATACCTATCTAAAATCTACTTATCATTGCATAAACATGAATCGTCAAGGACATGAATTGGACATCTTACCTTTTCAATATTTTCAGCAGACCAGGGCACACCATATGTAACACCTTCAGCATAATAATACGGGACCTCTTGTTGAAGAAGCTGTGTGCTGAAGAATGGGCCGACCATCACCCAATCAGCATCATCAGCTCTTAAGTTCCACATGTACGTAAACCATGCCTCAATGTGCTGCGATTTGAAACCATAAATAAAATAATTACTAACATAACAAAATGACATATAGAAATTAAGGTTTTCTAATTAAAAAGCGAGTAATAATTACTTACACAATCATATAGCCATCCTTTTCTGTTTCTGTCCTTTCCCATTAAACCACCCCAAAACTTATTAAAGTAGTCACCATTAACCCATGGAAGTTGAAATCTCATCTCCTTTCATGACCGCAGTAACATGGTTATCTCTGGATGAGGATTGACCAAGCCAGGTAGTGAATCTTCAGGACGCGTCAATTGCTAGTGAAACATTTCCATATTAAATGATGATTAATAAGATATAATACTACATAAAGGTTCAAGCTATAAATAAAATAAAATAAAATATAAAAATAGGTATATGTACCTCTACCCACGGTTCAAGCTGTAAAACATTTCCATCAGGTCCAATCAGAGAGGGTTTCTTATACGATTTATACACCCTAGATCTAGTACGACACTTTTTGGACCTTCTTGGTGTAGTAGGTGGTGGAGGTGTGTATGGATCAGAGAGATGACGGCTCTTCTTTCTCTCTCGTTGGAAGGGAACCTTTACAGTTTTAATACCATCATCCATATCCTGAAACGTAAGACATATATGTTGGTTCGTAAGACATATGAGTGTTATGCAATTAGTCATGAAACGTAAGACATATATATTGGTTCGTAACACATAAAATTTGCTTACCAAATCAATCACTGAGTCTTCCGGGATAGGGGACAAAGCTGGTTCACCGTCAACGAGCATCTCATTAATAACCTGGAAATGAGATATTTTCATGACATATGAAAACACAAACTACTTTCTCAACTAAAATCTGGTATGGAATGCTAATTTAGGATTACAATAGGGTTTTATCTGCTTATCTTTTAGAATGGTATAAAGTCCCGAGCCTTTGACTTCAGTTCCTTACGAATAACCAGATTCCAATCCTCCCGACCTCCCCCACCCAATAGGGAACATTTTTGTAACATCATATAATATAACTAAGCACAAATCATATATTTTTGGGTTTATATACTGGTTCAAAACTAATCTAACACTCGTAAAGGATAGTTTTGGATTGTCGATCTCAATTTGAAATAGCTATTTGAATGCATGTTTCATTTAAGATGTGAATGCAACAAAAGTAACTTTATAGATACGATAGCACTTTTTCACTTTTATGTCGTACTCACTTGACACCATCAACCGTTCATCTAACAATCATTATACTTAGTGCTTAATATAAATCAAAACACATGGTTTCGTAAATCCCAATTAAGGACATAAAACCCTATCATATTGCAAAGCCTACAAAGATTCCATTATATACTATAATGCTTTCATGTGCATAATATTTTGATAATTAGGTTTCTGCTAATCCATAATATTTTCATACCTCATTACTCCCTGAGTTATCCGGAACAGGGCCCAAATCTGGTTGCGCGTCAACGTGTGCAACACCAACATCCATCTGCTTATCCAACGAACAATAATTCAAATCCTGAAACTGATATACAAGTAAATCTAAGTAACAAATATATTTGCAACGCAAATCTTTAGATGATGCCATATGACAAATTGCATACCATATCATCCGGAAGAGAGGAAAAATAATTCAAATCCGTTAAATTATTTGGTGAATCCTGAAAAAGAAATACAATTTTTGTAAGGACCACACATTTGTTAAGACTTAAACTACATACAAACATTGAAAATACTTACCATTGGAATTTCATCGTCATCTTTCTCAACAGCATCCTCTTCGATACCTGCATCCGCAACAGGATCTTCTTCATTAGCCTCTTTAACAACATCCTCAACAGTAGGCTCCTTAACAGGATCTTCTTCATTAGCCTCTTTAACAACATCCTCATCCTCATCCTCATCCATAGGCTTGCCAACAACACCAGATAGTTCAATCACGATACTTGCATCCGCAACAGGATCTTCTTCAATAGGCTCCTTAACAAATGACGTTAAAAAAACACAAGAAGTTAGTAAATACATAAAAAAACAATTCATATATGTTAAAAACTATTTTAGTAGTACACACCTTTGGCTTATCAACATTGCCAGATAGTTCAACCACATTACTTGCATCCGCAACAGGCTCGTTATCAGGATGGTGACACGCTGGTTCTGTAACATCAATACAAATAAAAAACATGCTGATGTAAATGGGCCAAATAGAAATGACAGATCAGAATAAAACATGCTGATTAAAAGGGGATAAGCCACTTGAGATTACCTGGAACTTTAACTGGTATGACAAGTTTCTCAACTGCAGCTAAACGACCTTCTATACTAGACACATACTTCAAAAGTTGTTTATTGGTCATGCGCCTAAGAGATTCATCCACTTCAACATCGCTAGAATCATCGTCATGAGATTCATCCACTACACTTGTATGAACCTCGGTACAGATGCGTACTGAGGTGTGCTTCCCTTTTTGATGAAAGTCATGACAAACCCTATACTTGATCTTATAACGTTTAACTCTTTTGTTCTTTCGTGGACTTGATACGCATGGGTTGTTAAAGTATTCTAAACTTGAAATCCACCAGAGTGATGCCCTCTCGGCAGCGTTTGGAATGATAGTTTGTACTCCTGTTGTTGAATAGAAAAGCGAGTCATAGTTTGATTTCGTAAACACCTGCACGTCACCCCAAGCAACCCCCCGTGGAAGAGCCTTCACATCTTTGTGCCACCATCTCTTTGAATCAGGAAAGGTTTCAAGTACAAAAATCTGCAATGTAAATAACAATATAATTAGATTGACACATGAGATACAACCCGATAATTCTACTTAAATGTTTTTGGAAACCAAAATTTAAAAGATGCTGCTAACTCAGTGAAGACTGAAAGCTCAGTGAAACTCATATTCATCCGTGAGTCATGGTCTTATATTAAAAGATGCTGCTAACTACTACACCAAAGTTCCTATTCATGGTATATTTAAAAAATGGTCTTTATACTAACAAAAAATAAGAACAATGGTCTTTGTATTAACAAAACATAAGTGTTAACCAATCCGATTAAGACTAACCTTAAGCGCAAAAGCAAATCCCCATAAGTTATAAACTGGCTGGTATGCCGAGCCCTTCATTGCATACTCTTGCATATACTCATCTCTTTTGCTAGACACCAACATGTAATTCCGTTCGTGAAATTCTTGCCACATATGCTCCCCCCAAGGGAAAGCATTCCATTGATCTAAATCATCAACTAGGGCCACAAACTCTTTAACCATCATATGTCTAATCTCTTGACCCAAAAAACAATAGTCTGCCGCTAGTAGAAGACAAACACGTAAAGCATCCGGGTCATCTAGTTGCAGAAACTTTTCATCCTCAAGCAACTTGTAAAGGTCTTGCCCCTTCAAAACCTTAAGATCAGGGAACACACGCTTCATAAAAGCAGATTTAACATTCTGCAAATGGCGTAATGAGATATCCCCAAAGCGAAAACCAGTTATTAAACAGAACTCTCTTCTACCCATCTCTATTGTGTGTTGCCCAATATCAAAAATAAAGGGAGTATCATAAGTTGCATCTTTAACATTCCTTTGATGAAAAAGTAGGAAATTAAGAACATGGTTATCATGATCTTCTGTTTTGATGTCTAGCCAAGGCCCGAAGACAGTACCTTTAAACATGTTGTAACAATTTAACCCCCTGTCCTTTAGGCGATCTCGGATCTTTTTTAACAGGTATAGCTTACTTCTTATGTTGACCCTGGACCTGAGAACCTACAAAAAATAAAATGAAGTAAACCATAGTTAAGTTAATATTCGAGCTTGGAATGAAGAATGGTTCGGTTAACATACAACCAACTATATGAATAAAACAACCAAATGACCAACATTAAAAAACGTAAACTTAGAGATAAATACACACCCTCTCAAAATAAAAAAATTCCTAAAATTATAGAAGCGAGTTCAAATCTTGAGAATTTACTACAGAATTAACAATCATAAGTGCTAGTGCTCCATGTCAGATGTGATTATAGATTTTGTCATTCTTTGTTTACTCTCCCATTTAGGTACATATGCGTGAACATGAACTATCCATTAGGTGATTTACTATGTATACTGTTACTCTGTAAGTGGTCATGCAGCCAACGCACACATTAGTACATTACTGATGAGTGATGACTCTGTGTTAATCCAAATATAGATGACTTTATTAGGTGGAAGCAAAGTACAATACCCCAAATACAAATTGGCCTAAAATACATTACCGTTGCTCGCAATTTTCGTTTACAAAGATACTATAACCATGGCTCTTAATTGGTTCATCTAAACATGTTACTGCTGAAGTTGCAATATTCAAGCCACAATAGCACTTCCAAACTGTATCGATCACTTAATAGTTAATACGCAGTTTTATCGGCATACAAAGTCTCGTTCTAGATGCTAACTAAATCAACATAAACTATATTTCACGATATTAAACCTACTGAGACATAGTTTAACAATCTGTAATTCATCTTCTATATATTAATTCAATTTAACTAATGTCTACCTATAATTTGATACATACTTCCAGAGTCGTCCTCGAGGGTGAGTGAAGTGGCCGTCCACCCAGGGCCTCAATTTTATAGGGCCCCAAAATTTATGTTCAATGTATAAATTTATAAATAATTCTAATATTTATATAATTATGAATAAAAACAAAGACATTTAGCACATGAGCTTATCGAATTTTCAAAGAGGCTAATAAGCCCATCAAATAAGCACACAAACACCCTCGAAAACTAAATCAAACTATTTCGCAGTAGTACGCCTATTGATACATAGTTTAAGTCAGTATTGCAAACTCCTGTTCTAGATACTATTTAAACTAAACTAAACTGTGTCCTCAGCACATTTGGCAGTATTTGGCCTGTTGATACATAATTCAACACTAGGTAAACTCCTAATCTATATATTAATCTAATAAAACTAGACTGCATCTATAAGTTGATAGATAGTTTAACAGCACTTGAAGTCTCGTTATACATACTAATTATATTATAGTAAACAAGTACTTTGCAATAGCAGTCCAATTAAAACATAGCCTGGCAATATGCACACTCCTGTTTTACATACTAATTGAACAAAATCAAACTATATTTCAGCATTTCGCCACATTAAGCCTACTAATACATAGTTTAACAGGATATAAAGTCATATCCTAGATCCTATATGATCAGCTTAAACTAAACTCCAACAGTAAGCGTATTAATACACAATTCAACAGTATGTTAAATACCAATTCAATTACAATATAACAAATAACCATACATTTGTATCAGAATGAATATTGTACAACACTAAACAAAAAGGGCACAAGAGTTTCGTAACTACAGCACAACAAAGATAATGAACCCCGAATGGGTTCATCAAGATACATGAAAATAATATATAGCCTTTCCTCACATATCTATACTATAATCTTTAAACCAAATCTATCAGCCATAAACTCTTCAATAGTATGAAAATAATATGATTGAAGTCAAAATACTGCTTATGGGCCCATTTTTTTATACGGCTTATAATGTTTGCACTATAACTAAAACCCTAATCAAAATATTTTTGAAACCAAAACACTCAAAATACTGCTTAACTCTTTACTGCTTATGGGCTTATTTTCAAGCACTAAACCCTAATCAAATAAGCCTTTTTATAGGGCTTATAATGTTTGCACTATAACCAAAACCCTAATCAAATATTTTTTAAACCAAAACACTCAAAATACTGCTTAACTCTTTACTGCTTATGGGCTTATTTTCAAGCACTAAACCCTAATCAAATAAGCCTTTTTAAAATAACACTATCTGCTTAAATAAATCATAAACAATAAACATATATTATTCTACTTACTAAGGGCAACAAAAAAATCATATATTATTCAACTAAAACCGAATCAAAACCGAATCAAAAAATACACTAATTTTTTTAAATAAGCCTTTTTGCGGTTAACATTATATTATCTAACTAAAACCGAATCAAAAAATCCAATAATCCTCTTATCGTAATCGAATAATCATTTTTAACGAGATAAACAACGAATAATCAAATAAGCAACTTACGTGAATTCTAGGAGCCATTGCACCACGAGATAAACACAGATCCACTC
Source organism: Artemisia argyi (assembly GCA_030686995.1). Classification (NCBI taxonomy): domain Eukaryota; kingdom Viridiplantae; phylum Streptophyta; class Magnoliopsida; order Asterales; family Asteraceae; genus Artemisia; species Artemisia argyi. The sequence goes on from CM060690.1 coordinate 164,792,784, forward strand.
ACAATTTATGATTTTGGGACAAGAACGCTTGATTTGATTTTGTGTGTGTGTTTATTTAGGTGTGTTTTTTAATTTTAATGATCCGGTGTTTGTTTGTTTTTAATTTTAGTATTAAAAAGTCAAGGGTTAAAGTACGAATAATATATTTGTAAAAGTACAAATAATATCTTTTGTAAGATCTTGTGTTCTTTTCCAAGAAAGTTGGTCACGTGGGGGGCCGAAATTCGCACATTAGCACAATCGAAATCGCACATTTGTTTATAAACACGTGGGGGGACAAGTGTTAGTGGGTGGGCCTCCAATGATTGGTATTTATCTCCTTTACATGGACACTTGGCAAAAATCTGGTGGAATCGCACGATCGCACATTAGCACTTGACCAAATTGGGAACATTAGCTAAAAAATTCATTGGTGGGAATTCCTATCCACAAAAAGTCCTCTTTTCGGAATTAACGCGTGAATATATGTCGCTGGTACAATCATATCAGACCTTTTGAGAAGTTCGTAAGCCCTTAAACTTTTACCTTTTTCAGTTTTTAGTACAGACAGTTTGCTTTCACGAATGATCAAGTTTTTTTTTCCTTCTCAGTGGTTTCTTTGGTGACGGCAGTGGTGTCCTTGTTGATACGTCTGCTTCTTTCCCGGGAGAGGCTATTGCAACTACTAAAAAGTATTTTGCTGTGTTGGATGTGAAACCTTGGTCTAATGAGACTGACATACAAAGGCTTGAGGAAGAACTCCGACTGTTCAAATTTGAAGGCCTAGAGTGGGGTGAATGTATGGCGATCTTTATCTCTTATTATAAATAAACTAATTCTTTATGAAAGGTTCTTTTATAAAATGATTCAGTATCCCAACCCTTTGCTAACACTAGATAACCTTTTCCACTGTAGCAACTGTAGTTGTACCGATTGGATATGGTGTTTTCAATCTCCGGATCAAGATGACCATAGTTGGTTAATATGAGTGGTTTGATGCACTCATTGAGGAAAGATTTAGTGAGGAACCTGTTGACGAGTATATTCAGTGCTCTGATATGGTGGTCTACAAAAAAGTATCTGTAAGTTCATTTTAAACCATTTTCAACATATTTCTCATGTCTATTAGATTTTTGAGAAATTTCCATTTTTTGATAATTGATATTTTGATTGCAGAATTCCTAAGCTTTTCCATTGATTTGCTCAGATGGTGCGTGATATATATAGACTCGTTTTGGTGTATTCTGTCGTATGGTTAATCATTTAACACGAGTGTTGGTGGTTTTATACTCTTATAGCCCTAGTTTATAGCATGTGCTTGCACGAGTTTTTGGTATTAAGATAACTTTAACTAAGCACATGTGCTAATGTGCTTCCATTTTGATTTTATAACTGTGTTCATGGGATGTTGGCATTATGATCATTTAAAATTTATAAACACTAGATTGTGAAACTGTTGTTGTAGTGATGTTTAATTAGTGGTATTAAGTATGTTCGGTAGTCCATAAGACCCGTGTTAGATTGTTGTAAAACTGATCTTGGATCTTAACTCCATTGGTTTTGGTATAGACCTTCAAGGTTATGGTTTTGTTACAGTTATGTTTTGTTGTTGTTTCTGTTGTGGAAATAATTTGAACAGGTGGTATTTAACAAAATTTGAAAAAGCTAAAATAATAATAATAATAATAATAAAATTATAAAAAATAAAAAATCATAGAGCCATGTTTTGTAAGGAAAAAACAGGGGTCTATGCTTATAAAAATGGTTTTTTTAATCACCTAGAGCAAGGTTTTCAACCAAAAAACCGGGCTCTAATAAGCATCATAAAGCCCGTTTCTCAAACCGGGCACTATGGCAATTCCTAATAGAGTCCCCCCCCCCCCCCCTTGTGCACTCATGAAAAACCGGGCTCTATTAGGCTTTTCAACCGGGCTCTGTCAATTTTTGTAGTAGTGGTTTTATGTTAATGCTTATGTTTTTGATATTACCTTGTTGATCATAGTTTCATCTTATACACAAAATGGAGAAAAAGTGCATGATTCTTTCTCGAAACTTATTGTACTAATCAAAATATAAATCCAGGATGATGACACTAGTCTATTCATACAAATATAAAGCCCCAAAAGACTGGATGTGCAACAATGCCATTAATAGTAGGGCCCTTAATAGTATTGCATAACAATTGACAAACATGTAAAACTTAGATAACATTCTCCTATAGCAGACCAAATGAAGAGTCCAAAATTATGTATATTCAAACGGCAAAATGGCTTGGTGATGGCTTCCCCGTGAGTCCACCCGGCCTGCACCCTAACGACTTTTACATTTACTCGTTGTGGTATTAACTAAAGTTTTGAAATACTGCTGTATGCTCACTACAAATAAAAAAACTTAACTTTACACCTAAAGATACTTTGGGCTAACTTTGCTCATTTGACAGTTACCAAATCTCTTTATTGCCCCTTCGTTCCTTTATCAATTTCCATACCTTATTTAAACAAAACTTAACTATCATTTCTATCAACAACAGTTACCATCAACTGTCACACACCCAAAACACTTAAAACATCAGAAAATGAGTTTAAACACTTAAAACATCAGAAAACCATTCGGGCTCGGGTCATGTTCCATCACAAAGCACCACAATATCTATACCATTATCGCCAGAAACAATGCACGAAGTATGTCGTCCACCTGCTAAAACTACATTTCAGAAACTAAGACATAAACTGTCTGAGGTTTTCTTTCCTGATGACCCACTTCACAGATTTAAGAACCAAATATGTGCTAATAAAATCATGTTTGCTCTTCGTTTTTTTCTCCCTATATTTGAGTGGGGGCGTAGTTACAACTTTGGCCTTTTTCGTTCTGATGCAGTTGCTGGTCTTACCATTGCTAGCCTTGCCATCCCTCAGGTATACATATGCATAGAATTACATTCATTATTATCGTCCATTGAGTAGTGACTGACCGAATGCACTGTTAAAAGAATATTTGTGGCCAGAGTACGTAAAATGTTTAAAATAGCATTATGAGGAAAACTATCTTTTTGTTTGACCACGTAGACACTATCTGATCATACATTCATCAGCTGGACCATGTACATTGTTGTGGGTTGTGCAGCTTTCTGTTTTTACGGGATTTTGATTCGACGTTTAATTTGATCTACAGGGAATAAGTTATGCGAAGCTTGCAAATCTGCCTCCTGTAATTGGCCTATGTAAGTTTTTACGGTCAGCCGGTCAGGTTTAAGTTCAAATCTTAGGACTACATAAACATATGATATGAGTTTTTGGGTCTTTAAAAATATCTTCTAAGATAAATACTTATTACCAATTATGAAAAAATTATCAGATTCAAGCTTTGTGCCACCATTGATATATGCTGTACTAGGAAGCTCAAAACATCTAGCTGTCGGGCCAGTTTCCATAGCCTCGTTGGTGATGGGAACAATGCTAAATGATGCTGTTTCTTACTCCTCAGATCCAGTTTTATACCTTCAGTTGGCTTTCTCTGCCACTTTCTTTGCTGGCCTTTTTCAAGCATCTTTAGGATTCCTACGGTACTTTTTATTCTTCCATATTTTCGTACTAATCACATGTAAATGTTATCCGGTTTTAATCAAGTGACTAACATACATGATGATCTACAGGTTAGGTTTTTTGATCGATTTCTTATCAAAGGCTACGCTTGTTGGTTTCATGGCTGGGGCAGCAGTCATTGTCTCGTTGCAGCAACTAAAAGGGCTACTTGGGATCATCAATTTCACTAGCAAAATGCAAATAATCCCCGTTTTATCGTCTGCTATTGAGCAAAGAGACGAGGTAACTAAGAAACAAATCAATATTTGTAATGTCACAAAGACACATATGTGAAGATGCATATCCTCTTCCTTGGACTAAATCCGTAAACCTTTTAGACATAACTTTTTTTTAACTCACTCTAATCTTTTTTTTATATGTTTTATATAGTTTTTCTGTCTTCTTATGATGATGGTGATTCTTTTATGCAGTGGTCTTGGCCTACTATTGTGATGGGATTTGGATTTTTGGCCTGTTTGCTGACTACAAGACAAATTGTAAGTACAGTCCATATTGGCCTACATTCTTTTATATTCTGCATTTTAAAGATTTAACAAGAACGTAAAACCGATTTATGCAGGGCTTGCGAAAGCCTAAACTATTTTGGATATCAGCAGCAGCTCCATTAGCATCGGTTATTTTATCAACATTCATAGTAGCTCTTTTCATATCAAAGCTTCCGAACATAGCAACTGTAAGAAAAATCATGTTCACTTTTACTAAACTAGTCTTGTAGTTTACAGTTTTAACCCAAATATCTGAAAGTTAAACTTTTTAAACAGATTGGTCAACTGCACAAGGGTCTGAATCCACCCTCATCAAACACGCTCTATTTCCATGGCGAGTTTCTCGCTGTTGCTGTCAAAACCGGTGCTGTTACTGGACTATTATCTCTCACAGTAGGTTTTCTGTAAAAGGAGCTAAAATGCATTGATAAACGATCGATCACGTGTGTTTTAAATTGTAGGAAGGGATTGCGGTCGGAAGAACAGTTGCAGCTTTGAAGAACTACCAAGTGGATGGAAACAAAGAAATGATAGCGATCGGGATTATGAACATGGCTGGTTCTTGCTCCTCATGTTACGTTACTACAGGTTTGACTCAAGTTTTAACATCTTTATTTTGTGGGCTAGTTTTTTCATTTAGGGGGTGTTCGGGATTGCTTATTCTAAACGAATTATCCATTTGACCCGTACTCTTTATAAGCAACGCTTTCTATTTTGCTCAATTGACCCGTTATAGATTTAACATAACCTGAATCGTCACACAAAACAAAGAATGAAGAATTTAGTATATAACAAATTACTCATTGTTTTGGCAGGGTCATTTTCTCGAACTGCTGTGAATGAAAACGCTGGTGGACAAACAGCAATGTCAAACATCATAATGGCATTAACAGTGCTCGTGACACTCTTGTTCCTGATGCCTCTCTTTACGTACACCCCAGATTTAATATTGGCTGCAATCATTGTTACTGCTGTGATCGGGCTAATTGATTATCAAAGTGCATTCCGTCTTTGGAAAGTTGACAAACTTGATTTCTTGGCCTGCATTTCGTCTTTCTTTGGTGTCCTATTTGTCTCAGTTCCTGTTGGGCTTGCAATAGCGGTAATCTTTCCATTTCGACCCATTTACTTACAAGCGGCTGTTTTGTCTAATTTGTGGTTTTTATTGTAGGTAGGAGTATCCATCTTCAAGATTTTGTTACATGTGACGCGACCAAACACCAGCGTCCTAGGAAACATTCCAGGCACTCAAATCTATAAAGATCTTGATCGATACGGAGAAGCTCAAAGAATGCCTTCATTTGTAATACTCGGGATCGAGGCTCCTATCTACTTTGCCAACTCTACTTACCTACAAGAAAGGTTAAATCTGTTCAACACATTTCAATACCCGCAATTTAAAAAAAAGAAAAAAAAAAAAAAAAAAAAAAAAAAAAAAAAAAAAAAAAAACCTTAAATAAGTTTTAGTTAAGTTTATATAGCAGATGCTTACATTTAGTACTTTGTAACACATGATTTCTAAAATAATAATAAGCGATGTATGTCAAGATATTGAGGTTTAATATTTTCAGGATATTAAGATGGCTAAGGGAGGAGGAAGATTGGGTTGCAGCCAACAATGGGAGTATGCTAAAGTGTATAATTATCGAGATGACTGGTACGTTATTTAGCATCGGATTATCTAAAAATGGAAGGACTCAAACGCGTTAAAAGTAAACTGTGACACACAAAATCTACCCATTTTGATCCTTTCTTAACTCACTCGTTCTGCAACCTTTAGATAGTAATGTAAACTTGTTTTGACTAGCGTATATAACAAAAACTATATTTCTAATCTCTCAGCTGTAACGGCTATAGACACGAGTGGGCTTGCAATGGTGAACGAGCTTAGAACAATGCTAGAAAAACGATCACTTCAGGTTAGAATAGTTGTCTATTTGCGTGGTCATTCAATACGCATAAAAAAAGCTGACACATGTTACTCTTTTTATGGAAATGCAGCTTGTGCTAGCTAATCCTACAGGAAGTGTGATGGAAAAGTTACACCAATCAAACACATTGGCGTCGTTTGGGCCAAACGGATTGTATCTCACCGTTAGTGAATCCGTGGCTGACATATCGTCCTCATGGAAGGGTCAACAGTGAGCGAAGCTGAAAAGATGAGGACGTTTTTCGGTTGAATAATTTTGTTTGCTTTTGAAATGCATTGTATTATTGTACAAAGATAATTTATCTAACTAAATTCATCAAGTTAACAACCATTTATGTTAGTTTTGATACATTTGATTTTATTTGTACACATGATATATGTTAAGTTTATCAAAAAGAAAGGAGAGCCGAGACAACTATTAAAAACGCAAAAACAAACCGAAAGATACCTACCTTAGATCTTTAATAAGATCTTGAAGCTGTCACGTGATTAATCAGAAAACCGTGTATTAAAAATTGCACTGGATCGGGTCAATATTTGATTGGAATTAAAGAGTGAACGGGGCCATATACTTTTCTAATTGATGATTTGGGCTGCGTGATTAAACTACAATGGGCCACAGGATTATTTTTGGATTGGCTAGTGTTTCTAATTGATTAAACTAGTTGGGCTGATGGATTGCAAGCATACATGGAACTATCAAAATATATTATTTGAATTTATTTTTGGATTTAATATTTTTGATAATTTGGTAAAATGAGTGGTATTTTGGTATTATAAATTTCACGGGGATACATTATTCACGGCTAGAATTAATATTTGATGGAAAATGACTACGGAGTTTTTGTACGGTATTATTGATTTGATTTTGAAGTGGAATTTCAAAACGTGTACTTATTTATCTCAAAGTCTAGGGGTGGTTGGATGCACGATTTTTGAAGATAACTTGTCTGTGCATACAAAAAATTCAGTCTTGACAATCTAGTTATAACTGATGTAAGGAGTTACGTTGTAGTGCTCACAATATAGCTATCACTTCAAGGAGTTACGTTGTAGTAACCAGGGTCACACGAAGTTGTGGATTGATCAAGAAGCGAATATTTCGTGCACCTCATACTTAAAGGAGTTACGATGTAGTGCTCAGTATAGGTATTAAGTCACATCTATCGTACAAGCATTAAGTCACAAGATGGGATGTTTACTTCTTTTTCAAGTTGGTCATATCGGGTTTTCTCCATATGTGGTCATTACTATTAGCCAGCGAATTAAAAGGAGGTTCGATTACAGGTTGATTTGAGAGAAAAGTATTGAGAGTATATTTTTTCGACATATACTCACAAATATGCTTCAACGAGTTGTTATGGCTTCAAATTGCATCAAGTACAACGTGATTTTATGGCATGTACACAAAATAGTATGATGATTTTGATAAATCGCAACCATAAGGAGGGAGAAGTACACGTAGTGTTTCGTCTTCAACTATTTGGTTGGCTGGGGAACTGTGCTTACACTGAAACCGAAGAAGTACCATTAATACATTTTCAAGCGATTAGTACTTCTTTTGTATCATTATTTGTCACATAAATTTGTCCACGTTAACTTACTAAGTTTTAACTTTCAGAGCGTGTCACTCCGAAGAGTGAGTCACCATTAGTTCTAGAAGATACGAGCTCTACTGGTGAAGTAGAGAATAACAATAAGATTGTTAAAAGTGAAGGTCCCACATTGACACTTTTGGATTTGTATGCGGGTTGTGGTGCTATGTCTATTGGGCTTTGTTACGGAATAGGGTTTTCTGGTGTGAAACTTGAGACGGTAAGTCAAGTAGTTATATATTATATTGTAAATGAGATAGTTATCACATCCATTTCTTTCCATATTTGTGTCAACCATATAAAACTTTCTAACATGTTTATACAAATTATGCAGAAATGGGCTGTTGACATGAATAAACATGCATGCGAAAGTCTCAAGATAAATCATCCTGAAACTGAGGTTTGTTCTGATTTTATCTTTTACCTTTAATACTAATTTATGGGAAAAAATTAAAGTCGAGTGTCTAATAGTTTGAAAATGAGTTTGGGTCAGAATGAGTAATTTTGGGTTTGTTAGCCAAATACATTTGTGACTTTGTTATTTGTAACTTCATAAATAGTTATTTAATCAAATATGAGTGCTATTCATTTATAATCTGATTTATTTTGAATAAAGTTATGTAAGAACATGGCTGAAAAAAGTATCGTCACATTTTTAGCAAGTTTTGGTTATTAGTTGAAACTTGTATTGACCTACTACTTGTAAGTGAAATGGTTTGAATTCATTGTCTACTAATCATTGACATGATGTATGTTGAATATTACTTTATTCTGAGGACTTTTTCACAATGCTAAAAGAGTGGGGAAAACTATGTGTAGAATTTGGTTTAATAGGCATGCAACGTGATGAAAATCCAAATGCTAATGAAGAATCAGATTCTGAAGAGGTCGATGAAAATAAATCAGAGGATGACGAGGAATTTGAAGTAGGAAAATTTTTGGCAGTTTGTTTTGGTGACCCAAACAAAACTAGTAACAAAAAGATGCATATGAAGGTATTTAGTTTTTCTCAATGGTATTAAGAAATAGTTTTTGTCCAACTTTTACAGCACACGGGCCTTATCATACCACATGCAGTACTTTACACACGGGTGATGCAATAAGGGTTCAATGTTAGTAGGTAGAGTAATAGTTTTTGTCAAACTTTTGCAGCACATGGGCCTTATCATATCACATTTAGTAACTACTTTACACACAGGTGATGCAATAAGGCTTCAATAAGGGTTCAATGTTATTAGGTAGAGTAATAGTTTTTGTCAAACTTTTGCAGCACACGGGCCTTATCATATCACATTCAGTAACTACTTTACACATGGGTGATGCAATAAGGGTTCAATTTGGCATGGTTGTTGGGTTTTGGGTCTGGTTGAGTCGAGTTTGGGTTGAACTGGGTTGGTTAAGTAGATTTTGGGTTGCCACACTTTTGGCTCATAAAGATCGAAAGTTGTTTTAGTTAGAAGTTGGTTTGCAACTAAATTATGTGATTTTAAATGCCATTTTACTGGCAGTAACTAAGGTATATGCAACCCCCAAATTTACCTTACTTGTAGTTAACTGAATTGACTTGTAGCAATAGAAAAGTGATCACTGTTTGCTTTAGCTTTCTGTATATCCAGTGCCGGAGCCAGAAAATTTAACCGAAGGGGGCAACGAGTGATAAGAAAGATACGATAACGAATCCGATTGTTTATTAGGTAAAATTTAAAATGGGTCGGGTCTTGTAATTAAATGCAAAGATATATTTTTAAGGCAACTAACACTAACTAAATGAACGATTTTCAACCAATAATGTTAGTTTATCAAGTTTATTGTAAATAAGATCAACCAATTCACAATCTAATTTCATGTATACCCAACTACAAATGAAAGTAAAGCAAGGTCAATGTAATTAAACTTGTGACAAAATAATCAAATATCTTTAAATCAATTTTATCAAATGAATGTTTTTTTTTAAGATCTTCAATAAGATCTTTTAAGAATTAAACTAAAACTAAACGTGTACCTGTGTATATCGACAGTATTTTATAGTGGCAAATGGTTTAGTTGAGATATTCTTAAGTGTTTTGTGTAACGTTTAACAATTGATGTTGAAAATTTTTTATTATCATTTCAACATCATACAAGTGTTTTGTAGAACGTTTAAAAAATATACTCCGTATAAGATTTGAGAATTTAACTGAATTGACTTGTAGCAATAGAAAAGTGACTTCAATTTTTATTTATTGATTCATATATTTGATCAATGTTTGCGTTAGCTTTCTGTGTATCTAATTACAGCTGCAATTTATAGGTACGATGGAAAGGCTATAGTTCTAAGCATGACACTTGGGAGCCATATGATAGTCTCAGGTTAGTTAGTCATTTTACTAAACCATGAACCATTTACCAAATTAAATCTTTACATTAACAGTTTTTGTGTGTGTAACAGTGAGTGCAACTGCAAGGAGGCTATTAAGGAATTTGTGATCAAAGGGTACCATTCAAGAATGTTGCCTCTTCGTGTAATATAACCCTTCTTTTCAGTTTTCACAATCATTATGTGTTCTTGCTTTATATGTGAATACTAAATCTGAATTGTCTATTTTTACCATAGGGTGATGTTGATTTCATTTGTGGAGGTCCTCCGTGCCAAGGAATCAGTGGCCATAATCGCTTCAGGAATTACGAAAGTTCTCTTGAAGATGAAAAGAATCACCAGCTAGTTGTCTACATGGACATTATTGATTTCCTAAAACCAAAGTTCGTTTTAATGGAGAACGTTGTTGATATCATCAAATTTGCAAATGGCATATTAGGATATCATGCTGTTGGGCGTCTGGTAGCAATGAACTATCAAACAAGACTCGGTATTATGGCAGCTGGATCTTACGGAGTGTCTCAATGCCGATACCGAGTGTTTTTATGGGGTGCTAGCACTATGATGGCATTTTATTTTATTTATTATTATTTTTTTAAATTTGCGTATTATTAGTTTTTCATGGGCTGTAACTGGTTTAGTAACAAATCAAAATAACCTGAGACTATCATATGGCTCCCAAAACACGGTATAAGGGTTGGTTGGGCTGGTTTAGTAACAAATCAAAACGGGCATGGGCTGTAACCGGTTTATTTACCACAAAGACTTCTGGTGTAGTGTAAGAAAAGCAGTACAGATAAAAGATATGATTATTTAAAACTTGTTTGCGTAATTAGTATAGATAAAGCATTTTCTTTAACTTTGAAGCGTAATCCCATATTCCAATACCTCATTACAAACACACCCTAAGTAAAATCTCAGAAATTGTCACATCTAATGATTGCACATTATGCTACTATCTGGTCACTTACTTGACTTTTTTTGATCCAACAGAACTTGCCACAATTTCCTTTGCCAACACATGAGGTTGTTGGAAAAGGTGTTGTTCCGAATGAATTTAAGGTGTGTACAATAAACAAATATACATATAAAAATCTGTGTTTATATCTTTTTGTTAGTTTTTAAAAGCTCTTTATTTGATGCTAGGATTGTGTGCTTGGTTCTGATAATGATGGGTCATACAAACTAGAGAAAAGCATATTTCTTGGTGATAAAATTTCAGACCTGCCCGAGGTATGATAATCGATAATTACTCTTGTCATGTTATTGCACTATTGTTTATTTGAAGCTGGAATACTCAATTGTTAATAGATATTTTCGTTTGATTAATGTTAGGTTACAAACTACAATGGTGCCGATGAAATGGAGTATGGAGGTGCGCCACGTACAACTTTTCAGAAGTTCATTAGAATGAGAAAGCAAGGTACACCACTTTAGCAATTGAAAATTAGATTTATATATTTGTATTTGCTTAATAATCATTTTCAAGGTTTATCTTCACAGGCACATCGAAAAAAATGATTCTTTATGATCACAGGCCTTTGGAATTGAATGTAGATGATTTTGCACGAGTTTGTCGAATTCCCAAGTTTAAGGTACCACTTTTCCATTTTCTACTTCAAGTTTCTGGAAATTTTATTTGCAAAATTGATAATAACACAAAAGATGATCATAACATCCATGAGAGGGGCTAAGCATTTTATTATTAAAGTAATCATGTGATCAAATCTCTGTATTACCAGCCACTCAAAGACCAAACATGTGTTATTTGGTTACAATTAATTATAGTTTCTTTCCAATAAATGTGCCTTAAGCAGATGTTTTTTTCTTCTTCCTTGAATTGATAATGGCTTTGTCTGCTGATTGGTCACTAACGTTATTAACGCATACAGGGAGCAAACTTTAGAAATCTGCCAGGGGTGTTAGTTGATGAGAAAGACAAAGTGTATTGGGATGACAGTGTTCCAAAAGTCTTACTACCCTCTGGAAAACAACTGGTACTATACTTGCAACAAATCTTTCTGATTATTAGAAAATGAGTTACAGTTATGAATTTCCAATACTATTATGTCAATGTTTCTCATATTACATTATCGAATGATACAGGTTCCCGACTATTGTATGACCTTTGTGCGTGGAACATCTAAGAAGTATGTTTTCTTCCATTTTTGATGTGGTTATGCATAAGTAGTTAAAACAGTCTGTCTAAATACCTATGGAATAACCTTTGTACTCTTATTACCTTTTGTTGTGTGACTTTGGTTGCTTAGGTTACTAACATGTTAAGACCTTAAAATGCAGACCGTTTGGTCGATTGGGCATGGACTCTGTTGTCAAAACTGTAGTGGGCAGAGCTGAGCCACACAATCAGGTCCTTTTTTCACCCATCATAAATGACAAATCTGATTAAGAGACCCAACATTAAGTTCTTGTATGTTCTTTTGATAGGCACTGCTGCATCCAAACCAAGACAGGGTGCTAACAATAAGAGAAAATGCGCGGTTACAAGGGTTTCCAGGTCACTACAGACTTTGTGGGCCAGTTAAAGAAAGGTAACGTTATGGCAAGAAAATATAAATTTATAGCAATTATCAAGTTTATATGTGGCACTTTGAATTATTGTGTTATATGTTCTTGAGCTTGAAGAGAATAAATGAGAAAATAAAGAAAGTTTTACAATCTGCTTATTTAAGTGTGTGTGTGTGTGTGTGCGTGTTTTTTATTTATTTATTTATTTATTTATTTAATAAATAAGCAGATAAATGGTTCTCAATATAGGCTTTTTGGATTGCTTTATAAGCTTTGAAATAAGTTAATATGATGTTTTTTAATGTGTATTTGTTTTTGATTTTGGTTTCAGGTATTTACAAGTGGGAAACGCTGTTTCATTCGCAGTATCAACTGCATTAGGGTATGCATTAGCAAGGGCAATTAAAGGGGAAAGCACAAGCCAACCTTTGAAACTTCCGGTCATATTCCCTAATTGTCTTGGACCTCCAGCGAAACAAGAATCGGAATGATAACAAAATTGAGTGAGTTCTAAATCTGTCTTGATTTAAAGATGTGAAAGCATGTTCACATGCCAATACTATTGTTCCAATGATTCCTTTTCAAGAGTTCAAAATAATTCGACATTAATATTGATGTGATTCTTAATGAGAGTAATTTGACATTAGTTCATAGTAACAGGTATGTTTGTTGTATAGTTGCTCCATGCCATAAACAATGTTCTGTATCAAGAGTATGTTTTCTCTATTGCAACATTGATGCCATAAAGGTATCTTGGAACACTTCATTCTAACATTTCGATTTGTCAATTTCAATTGAATCTACATGGCTCTTATTTGATTCTCTTTGTTCACAACTGGAATCTGCACAGCCTGAACTGCTTGTATTTAAATTGTTGTTTGGGGTTTGCAATGAACCTTATGATGGGAGACAAATTTGAAATTTGTAACGTGTAACAAAAACTAGTTAACGTACCATTATGGTGCGTCGAGGAAAGTACATTAACCTCAAACCTGTAAGCTTACAATCTACCCTTGCTGATCATTATACAGGTTAAGTTTTAATAAAAACAGGTTAACATGAATAGAACTTTGGTCATCTTGTAATGGCGCTCCATATCAATGGACAAACATTTATAAGATTAAGAGTCCAAATCAATGCGTATTCTAAATATCTTGATGATATGTGCAATTTCAAAACGGTCAAAGTCAGGTCAAGATGACCATTAACACTTCCTGATAATATCATCGAACTTGAGCGGGCTAGTAATTACAATTCTGCACTTTCTCGTTCAGATGTAGTTGCTGGTCTTACCATCGCTAATCTTGCCATCCCTCATGTATCCTAACCTATAGAATGTAAATAAATTACGAAACAAAGTCCTAAACTTTAAAAATATGACAAAACAGTCCAAAAGTGATAAAACGCGATTTTTAACCTGGCCAAACTTTGACGCTTCCGCTGAAACTTCTGATGTGCCAACTTCTGCATGAAATCCTCCTCGAACTGAACCGCATCACGTTTCCTTTTTAGCTAAGTTTTTCGATTTGGCCCATTTAACTCGCTATAAGCAAAACAAACCAAAGATGACCCATTCATTATCAAATGAGTTGAAATTTTCCCACCTTTGGAACTGTTAGCTAAACTATAACCACAAAAGGAGATTTTAGTGACCAATTATAAGTGTGACAAAAGCATACATCAATAACAAATCCTTTCTCTCTCCTCCAACCATTTTTCCCTCCAAAATCCCTCCATTTAAAAACCAATAAAAGCTTCAATTCTTCATCATTTTAAACGAATTTTACAATTCTAAACCGAAAGTTCGATTCTAAATCAAATTCTACACATTCCGATATAGTTTTTAGTTGTCAATTTTGAATTTTTGAATGCTAACTCATTACGGTTCGAAGAGAGTGGTGAAGGTTCCTCAGAAATATGGGGATTCAGTATGCGAGCTCAATAAGAAAACGATTATTCAGAATAATGTAGAAATTGTTGCTGAAAATGTGGGGGTTGAAATGGATAATGATGACGTCAGCAACGGGGATGATGATGCTATTGATACTGGGAAAATTGGAACAGGGCTCAAGCTATTAATACTCATCATTCTTATGTGAAGTCAGTAGAAATTGGATGATGACAAATCAAAATAGGGTATATTAAGGATTGTTGGTTCGGTTTCACAGGTTTGGCTTGGAGCCAATTCCTTTTGAGGATTTGATTATAGTTAACCATGGGACGAATTGATAAACAGTAAAAGTAATATGGGTAAAATAACTTGATAAATGAAAGTAATACTTTATAACTTTGATAAGATTATGTAACATTATACTGGACTCGATTCTAAACTATATATACTAAGTTGAAACGTTGTGTCCCTTCATGAAACATTGCAACGTTTCAATACTAACTGCCCTAACCGACTATAACTGTCAAATAAACAAACGGGGTGTTTGGATATGGGTATAACCCAGTCCATTAGTTTTACCCGTTGTGACCCATAAGACTAAAGTACTTAAATTACATAAATAACATACTAATACAACATTCTAAGTGATCATTATGCTATATCTCCCTCCTGATTACTGAATGTTGATTCCTTCCATCTTGCTATGCTTGAGTTTTTCTTCAAACAATGATGACAAAGTCATCATCTTTTGTACTTTGACTTGAACTGCTGTCCTCTTTCATGGCTTCTTCCTTTTCAATCTTGATCCTTTTCTTTGGTGATTCATCAACTATTTCCATTGCATCTTCCAAATCTTCACACGGCTGTGGTATAATGTCTGCAGTACCTCTGCCATTCTCATCACTTTCTGCCTTCACTTGATTTGCTCTAAGTGCATCTTCGTAGTAAATTTTCACCAATCCTAAGTATTCCTTGTAACATGCCTTAACTGTTTCCTTTTCTTCTTCTGCCAATCCTAAGAGTTTTGCAACTTGGTGCCATTGATTGTTGAAAGTAACATTCATATATCCTCCAAGTGCATCTACAAACTTATACAATCCTAACATATCCACTTTTATCACCCCAATGATGGGTGGTAAATTTCCTAATGCACTTTGCCTCATAAAACCCATATAAAACCATTCAAGCATCTCTAAGAATCTTTTACTCAATAATTCCCAATTTTCATAGACTAACTTATCAACTTTGATTAAATTTAGAAAAGCAATGAATCTAGGAAAAGTATTGACCTTCATAGTGTATAACGTGCCATTCAAACTCATGTATTCTTGATCTATGTAATCATGATCTTCATGTTGTTCCATTTTCAAATCTTCTAAACCTTTGATAAGCGAGCATTCTTCTTCAATATCCAAAGACTTGAAATAATCATCAAGAAACTTGTTGTGGCTTGTGATTATACTTTCATCATTTTCTTCTTCCAACATACTCTCTTCATTCCCATAATTCTCAAAACTATCAAACATGTATTTTAACTTGCATCGATCTGATCCATAAGTGACTATATATCCTTGCTCTTCAAGTTGATGCATACTTAACATATTTAGGGTGATTTCTGGTGTATACAACACGTTTGCAATTATGAGTTCTCCATCATCAGTGTCAACGACTACTTCTCCCACGCCATATGAAATAATAAACTTCCTTTCATCCCCTTCTACTCCTTCCACTTTGAATCTTTTGAACATCCTTTTAAACAAATGTTTCATTGGAGACATGTGTTGCTTGTATGCAGAACTTACATACCAAATATTATCCCAAGTTTCTTTTTCAGTCCCCTCAACCATGTAATCCGTAAGAACATGAACTTGTTCTTGGTATTTCGCCTTTTCTTGAAGTTGTGCATTCGAAGTGTTCATCTTTGATGAGACAAAAAGTGGTTCTGTGATACGTTGTTTGGTGAGAAGTTTTTCTTGTTTCAAAGGGCAGTTTCTGAAAACATGTCCACACTTTTTACACGTATAGCATCTTGGCCTCTTATCTTTCTTCTTGTAACTGTCATCGATTTTCTTTTCCTTTTGCAGTCTTTTCGAATTGTATGAAACAATCTCTTGTATCTTTTCTTTTAGCATTCGTTTTCCTTCAGGAGATATCTTCTTTTTCGTAGTGTTCCAAGACAAAAAATCCTTATGCGAGGGTTGTTTGTTTCGTGTAGAAGTGGCACCATGTTCGTATGTTGATGGCTCCATCCAGGAATCAGAACATAAGCTCTGATACCACTGTTGGTTCGGTTTCACAGGTTTGGCTTGGAGCCAATTCCTTTTGAGGATTTGATTATAGTTAACCATGGGACGAATTGATAAACAGTAAAAGTAATATGGGTAAAATAACTTGATAAATGAAAGTAATACTTTATAACTTTGATAAGATTCTGTAACATTATACTGGACTCGATTCTAAACTATATATACTAAGTTGAAACGTTGTGTCCCTTTATGAAACATTGCAACGTTTCAATACTAACTGCCCTAACCGACTATAACTGTCAAATAAACAAACGGGGTGTTTGGATATGGGTATAACCCAGTCCATTAGTTTTACCCGTTGTGACCCATAAGACTAAAGTACTTAAATCACATAAATAACATACTAATACAACATTCTAAGTGATCATTATGCTATAAGGATTCATTGAAATTTGGAACAAAAGTAATATTGCAAACTGTATATTAGTAATTGTTATGAGGTTCGATCTTATCAAGTTTTTTAAGGTGAGAATGATAAGCATTGGTGTTTGGATTAACTTAAGTTTGTGGCTCATTGGAGTATTTTTGTTTTGATAACACAATAAGCTCAAAAGGATAGACTTCATTTGTGTAAGAATGGGAAAAGAACTAGGTTGGGAAGAAAAGGGGTAATCATTCATTGTCAAATATGTGGAAAAGGACATAATGTGAGGGATTGTCCAACAAAAAAAGAAGATGTTAGGGAAGCAAGTGGTGGTTTAGGGTCGCCAAAACTGCAAGCCGTGCAAGTGGTTCTGCTAGGGGTGGCAAAACTGTGTCTGCGAGTGGTTCTGCTAGAGGAGGTGTCAAGACTAGAGGAGTGACTGAAAGAGATGGACAAGGGTCTGAAATTGGTGGAGGAGGGGTAGAATCTTTAAGACAGTTAATGGTAAAGCAGTTAGGTGTAGAGGAAGGTGTTTCATGGTATAAGGCCAATTGGTTATGGTGTTTCATGGGATTCAGTTGATGGAGAAACAATGATAGGAGTAAGTGATCTTATTAACTATTTGACTTTTTAAGATTTGAATGTTTTTGGCATTATATTTGACTGTTCTATGCAGAATATAACTTTTGTTAACACTTTGAAAAACAAGGCAGTAGAAATTGGATGATGACACTATATGGGGTAAACATGGACTATGTGACATAATTGTGCAAAATGGTGTGTATTTTTTCAGATGCAGTTGCTGGTTTTACCATTGCTATCCCCTAGGTTCTTTAGTCACAATTTAGTGAAAACGAGAAAATTACATAGCCAAGCTCGAATCCTACAGACATTTCCTCTTAGAACAAAGAGTAAGCAAAACAAACATCAATTTAAAACAAACAAACAAATATTCAAATCGCTAACAGAAAAACTATCAAACAGCAACAGCAAACCAGTCTAATAACTTAATGCATCAAACAGCTTTGTCTTCACTCTTTTGGCCATATCATTTGTTAAGGCGAAGTATCCAAACGATTCACCAGCCTCCATCCAAACGATACACCAACTCCATCCAAACGATACACAAATATTCAAATCGCTAACAGAAAAACTATCAAACAGCAACAGAAAAACTATCTTTCACGATTCACCAGCCTCCATCCAAACGATACACCAACTCAATTCCTCCAATGAACTACCAATCAAAACACCATCAACATACAATGACCTCTTCTGACTCTGCAATACTGGCACGACACTAAATGATATAATGACCTCCTTTGACTCTGGAATACTGGCAGTGTATTCACGTTCCCAATGCTTGTTTTCCCTGAAATCATGATTGGGAAACCAACTTTATCAGGATATTAACTACAATGCAAGTCAATTTGGACATTGCAAATCAGATATTCAAAACTGCATTCGAATGAACGTTAGAAAGAGAGAGACATCTGAATTTGTTAAGAAACGCGTAATTTCAAATCAAATATATATTATCTGAATATATAAAATTTAAGGAACGTAAACTATATAAGGTGGTGTCTAAATAGGTTTGACTTTAAATAGGTTTTTATGACCTCAAATTCTACAAAACATATTTACTGGGATAATTATGTCAATAAAACACATAATTATCCAAATATTAAATTGATCAGTGTACAAACAAAAGTCCATATATTAAACTTTTGAGTTATAACAGCAAAATAAAAAAAGATAGCTACCTTCATAAAAAGTTAAACTCCTTGTCTATATCGATGCATGGGATATGGGAGATTTTGGGCCAGTAGAAGCCTCCTCTACTGCATCTTTCTTTCAGGTCTGGACATTCCCATATTTTCAAACTCAGAAGTGAAGGCAACAACTTTTCTGGTAGATCTTTCATCTTTAGGCATTTGTGAATGATGAGATGTTGGAGGGAGGTGAGGTGTTGGAGTCCCTCGGAAACTGTTTCCAACTTATCAAAACATTCAATGCGAAGTCGAGTAAGAGATGAAGGAAGATCAAGATGAGACAATTGACTCCAATTAGTGGCTTCTTCTTTTTCTTTTGAACCCCGTAAGTTTAGGTCAACAAGTGAGGTTGGAAACTTCAGTGGGCCCCATTCTGAGATGGGCTTCCTCAACCCCCCAATTGAAAGGACACGCAAGTTGGGAGGCCAAAGCCCAGTTGGAACATCCATACTTGGACAATTGCTTATTGACAGATCAGTTAACGAGGTGAGACTCTGCAATTGGAGGTCTGCAAATAACGACTCCTCCGTACTATTACAATATTGTATTCTCAATCTCGTGAGGTGAATAAAGTTACCCCCAAAATCAATGATCGATGCCACATTTGGATGAAGTGATATGCTTACATATGCAAGCATTGGCATGCTTTTGCTGTTGATAAGTAACATATTCTTCTTTCCTCCTTCTCCCAACTCCTTTATCATTAGTTTTTCACACCAACCTATGGCAACTGACTTAAGCTTCTGCCCTCCCATTTCCATTGAGAAGGAGACACATGTAATCGAATCACAATAAAAGATATGCAACGTCTCAATGTTGTCAGGACAACTTAAATGCTTGAAATTTTCACAACTCAATACTGTTAATGAGCTAAGAGATGTTAGGAGGTTGCTCCCATAATTGTACTCCTCATCTTTCTCCCCTAAACTCACGAAATTTTTACAATACCATACTTCCAACTTCCTTAAAGTCACAAGAACCTTACTACTTGCCTCTGCTTCTTTTGATTCCCACAAGTATGTTATTTCATCACACCTTTTGACTTCCAATTCTTCAACTGCCTTAAGATCCAATATAACACCTTTCCACACCTCATTAGTAAGCCCTGAAATAGATTCTATTTCCAACTTGGTGACTGATGGAGCTGCATGCACCAGACTTCTCAACAAACCAACACCACATTCATGTATTTTCAAAGCCCTCAATGAAAGTAGCGGTGCTTTAAGTGAGAATTCAACCAAATTTGGACAATTTATAATGCGGAGCTCTTTTAGGCATGGAAACACAAAATCTCCAACCCCACTTCTACTATATGTTGACCAAACCTCCCACCTCGGCATACCATTAAACTCTAGAATTTCAAGGGAAGGAAATGCAACACCAGTCCCGAGAAACTCTAAACCCACATCTTTCACATCATCCATGTCTTGGATAGATAAACTCTTAAGTGACGGCAGTTGCCCGAGTGGTGGTAGAGATGTACACTTTTTACAGCCATGTATAGACAAATGAGCCAACTTATGGAAAAAGGGTTCCCCGACCCATTTGGGAAACTCTAAACCCAAATAGTTCACAATGCCTAGCCTCTTCAAACAATCATTAGATGGCTTCAATGCATCAAGGACATCGCTATCAGTAGTTTCCTTTAGGGAAGCATTTGATACGTCACTCCATTTAACCTCTAACTCAATAAGCCTCTTTTGTGATAAGTCTGCTTCTTGTGCTTCCGCTGCGTTTTTTACTTTTTCCAGGCCCTCTATGGAAACTTTCCCTTGAAGATTTTCAAAATCTTTAAGTTGGGATATCGAAAAATCATTTTCTCCTCCAATAATGATTTTTGAAAGAGTTTGCAGGCTTTTCAACTTAGCAACCCCTACAGGCAAGTCTTTTAAAAGCGGCGTATCTCTAATGTCAAGATGCCGCAAACTTTTAAGCTTTATGAAGTTTTTCGGCAACTTAGTTAAAAGAGAACAACCAAAAAGGATTAGCGTCTCTAAGTTATAGAGATCACAAACGTTTTCTTGAAAATGTGTGATTTTAGTTTGAGATAAATTGAGATATCGTAAATGCTTTAATTTACCAATCGACTCTGGAACCTCGCTTATCTCATAACCACTCAAACTTAAAACCCTTAAGAATTGCAATTCAGGGAGTAATTCAACCAAAACCTTATTCGACAAGTAGTCACGTTGCCGCCGGTTATCTTTCACCCCTACGGACAATAATGTTCTCAAACCTTTAGCTCCTTCGATCCCCTCAAACTTCTTGTAAGCTACATATTCGTCAAAAACAAAAGATATATGACGACACTTATCTAAAGTTTGTTTCCTAGCATTCTCTCCCATTTCCTTCTCTACCCTGAAAAAGAAATCTCCGGCAACAGATGTGGCCAAATCATTCATAAGATCATGCATAACAAACAAAGACTCGTCATTAGGTGAGTGCTGAAAAAATGACCGTGATAACAACTCATCAAAGCATTCGTCACCCAAACGTTCTACAGTTGACTTGCTTAGACGTACTCGGTGCAAAAATCCTTCTGCCATCCAGAGCAGAACCACATCTTCCTTGTCAAATGCATAGTCCTTCGCGAACAAGGAGCAATATGCAAAGAGCTGCTTCAAATCGGCAGGAAGTTCACGGTAGCTTAGTCTGAGAGCCGGAATAATTTCATCCCCCTCTTTTAACCTCCATATCTCACTATCCACTATTTCCTTCCATTCGAGCGCATCCCTTTTTGTCCTCATTAACCCTCCAAGTGCTATTAAAGCCAGAGGCAAACCATCACATTTTTTGACAATGCCTTCACCATGTGCTTTAAATGCTGGATGGGAGTCAAAATTACTTGCACCCAACGCATGTTGAGCGAATAAAGACACAGCATCATCTTGGGATAAACGTTGTAGATGGTTTGAATTATCATAACCCAACTTTTTCAGCAATTGCTCTTTCCGAGTTGTCATGATAATTTTACTTCCGCAAGAACATGCATGAAATGGACGTACTAAGGTTTCCCAATCCTCACGGCTTTCACTCCAAACGTCATCTAAAATGAGTAGAAACCGTTTATCCCTAAGTTGATCTCTGAGAGCTACTTGAAGAAGATTAAAATCTTCAAATTTCTTATCTTCCCCACTCACAGATTGGAAAATAATTTTACTTATTTGGAAGCTATCCCACTCATCTGAAACACATACCCATGCCTTGAGTTCGAAATGATCCGTAACTTGCTTTTCGTCATACAAAAGCCTAGCTAGAGTTGTCTTACCCAAACCACCCATACCAACAATGGGCACGACGCTAAACTTTTCTTTACATGGTTCATCCGCCAATAGCCTTTGAACCAACACATCCTTATCCCCTTGTCGGCCAACAATCCTAGATTTATCTTCCAGCAACGAGGTCTCGTATTTTCTATTTTTATCTTCTGGCCTATTATCCTTCACTTGTAAACTTCCACTCTCCACCACTAAACCAAGAGATTCTTTTTCCTTTTCTAGATCTTGTAACTTGTTGGTGATATCGTCTAACCTTTTTGACAGCCTACTACTTAGTGAGAAATTTGTGCAACAAGATGGGACGAGCTTTCTTATCTTGCTGGTGCTGGCTCGGGATTGGTCGGTGAACTCATTATGCTTAGCCTCGGTTGCCAAGTCATCAAGTAAGTCATCTATATCGTACGCCAGATGTTGGAGATCATTGAGCCATACTTGAACAGCTGCGTTAGTTATTTCTTTATTCCAAGCATCATTCAGCAGTGCTTGGATCCTGAACAAAGTCCTCCCTAGTTTCTTCAGCTCAG
Source organism: Artemisia argyi (assembly GCA_030686995.1). Classification (NCBI taxonomy): domain Eukaryota; kingdom Viridiplantae; phylum Streptophyta; class Magnoliopsida; order Asterales; family Asteraceae; genus Artemisia; species Artemisia argyi. The sequence continues at coordinate 164,815,395 of CM060690.1, forward strand.
AATGAATTCCCTTTGCTCGAACAACTTGCTTAACGGCTTCATTGCCCAGCTTCTGAAAAACGGCTTCAATGAGGGTAGAAGCAATGACTTCCGCCATTTTTTTTTATGGTAAAGTGGGTTCTCTTTGAATCTGAATGAATGGTAGGTGTTTTGAATGAAATGAACTGGAAGAAAATTATAGATCTTGACTTAATAGGTGGCTGGAAATAAATGAAAATTCTTATCAATTATTGAGCTATGTCTGTAGAAACTTGACCACATGATTTTAACACAAAAGAGTAAATTACACGGATAAGATCCATGTGGTTTGTGCAAATAGTTCCTTTGACCAAATGGACATTAAATTTGACCGTTAAAGTTACTTACAGTATTTAACTTGCACATAAAGGTATAAGTCTTTTAATAACTCACTTTACAAATTCAATTATAGTTTTATATAAAACGGGTTGTTAGAGGTCATCATTCTTTCACAAAACATCTAATTTAGTTGCTCTACTTTTTTTGATTTCTAAAAAGAGTGTCGCACTCACCAAATCATTTATTCTGGTAACTATAACTTTGGTAAAAATGCAATTTCATATGATTACCAGATTTTATAAATTCCATGTCAGAAATTTTAATGCCACATCATTTAAGTTATATCCACCTCACGTCCTCACATAACACATCAAATTATCTTTTATACCCGACAAACCACAGGGAAGATTTATGAAATGAACTCTATCTTTTATTAATTTGATAATTTCTGTTCTTAGCCAGACATCATATATGATAACTTTAAAGGTGTTGGTATGGGCTTATGAGCTTATTTGATTTCAGCTTATATATTTAATAAGCTCTAATTTTCCGGCTTATTTGAAAACTTGTGGGCTTATATAAGTTTATTATAGTGAAAAACTTATATGAGCCCACAAGTCTCCAAATAAGCCGGAAAATTGAGGCTTATGATATATAAGCCGAAAACAAATAAGCTCACATAAGCCGCATATAAGCTTAAACAAATGTCTCCACAAAATATCTAATTATCTACTGAAAATTTATTTTTGATCGTCACTCGTCTAATATTTATCATGTTCAAGAACTCCATAACCAACCAATATCTCCACCATAATCACCAATTATCATCAGCCTCTCCTCTACCTACACGACCATCCACACTACTTCAATGCGACTATAAAAAAACCCATAGAAAAAGCCTATAGATACCTATAATTTGAGCATAGAAAAAGCTGAAAACAAACCGAAATACTGAAGCAAGTTAACACGTTGTAAAACACTTATAACCCACACTAAAATGATGCAGACCTGAACGAAAAAGATGAAACCCCACCCGCCACCCTCTGCAACTCACTGGACCGGATATATCCTCAGCCCGCCACCATCAACACCATGCATGCATGCAACGAACGTGACACCTTGCCTTTAAACCAAAGCTCCCAATCCGACATCGACGAAATCAATTTTTGTTTTTATATTTTTATTGGATTAACTTTTGTTTTTATAGTAGTTTTTAAACCAGGGGTCTAAGCAAATTTTGTATAAATCATATATAAAGTATGCAAAAATTTATATTAAATCTTTTTTTTTTTTTTTTTTTTGAAAGGGTTTTGTTTAAATTTGAATATTTGGTAGTTTTCTTGTGAGGTGAAATGTTTGTTCTGAATGAGTGTGTTGATTTAATGGCAGTGGGATGGTGGGTGATATGGTGCTGGTTTTGTTAGATAGAGAAGATGAAAAGAGTGTGAGAAGAGATCAATAGTCTTGGTGGTTTAGCTAGTTGGATGTTGGACCAAAAGAGTGAGTGACAATTATACCCTTATGTGCAAGTTAAATAAGTAAATTTAACGTCCGTTTAATCAAAGGACCATGGGTGTTAAAGGTTTTAGAGTTAGAGACTATTTGTGCAAAAAAAAGTTAATTGACCAAAGGTGAAAGTCAACGCAATCATATATACCATATGTGTAATTTACTCTAACACAAACAATCAATAAACACAACCATACATCTTTCAAACGGTAAATCATCAATCGACAACAAATACACTAACGTGAAGAGAATTATTTTATTTTCAGTAGACGGGCATTTCGATATACTTCGGCCGAACTTTTTTTTTTTTTTTGGCTAAAATTTACGTTCTGAAAAATCACGTGTGATTTCCGTAGCTTTAGCAATAACTTTTAGTTGTTGATGTTTGTTTTATAAAAGTGTTTGATTGCGTAGCTCTAAAAAATAACGTAAAAGTTTGTTCAAGTAGAGTTAAGAAAATGTTAATAACCAAAAGATAAACTCTCGTTACTAATCTAAATGCTAAATGTTACTAAACACGACCCATTGTAACCCGTTTGCGACACGTTTAACCTATTTAAGTATCGAAGAAGGTTGGTGTTTGTCAATTCAACAAGTTTAAATCCAAAAATGATATACATAACATGCAAATAACTACCGAACAATTTTAACGATATGAGTTATAAACGCAATTCATTGTATTACTATTAAGTACACAACAAAATGCATTTAATCCAAATCCAACATAAAATCAAAGTTATATATATTTTTTAGGGGCTTATATATGGGTTTACGGGTTGACCTGTTTAATACTTACTCAACCCAAACACGACCCATTTACTAAACGTGTTAGCGGGTTGACCTGTTTTTGACCCAAACCTGTTTAATTTCGTGTCGGGTTTGTGTCATGTCGAGAATTGACACCCCTAATCGGAGCTAGTTATCATTTTTTTATATCATTATAGTCTACGATTTTTATATGAGAGCTGGAACCATGAATGCTGAAAACTGCTCATCTAGAACATGTTAATAATTTGATTCAAGGATTTTACAAGCTGGCTAGTTAGTTGATTTTTACATCAGATGTTTAACTAGTCACATTATTTTTCATGTTTTGTAAAATTAACTATTTGCTTTATTGCTTACTTGCACAGGTTTGTTGATTACATAGCAATGCCCCCCACATTTTACGTTGGTTCTCAAGCGGGTCTAAAACAACTTAGCTATCACTTGTTGTCTCAGAGTAACTTGGCAGCTCGTACATACATCACCGGGTGAATTTCTTAAAATCTCTCTTTGAAGTGGATCCAGTGCTTCATAGTTCCGATGATGCTAAAATATTTAATACGATATATTTTTTCCAGGTACCACGCTTCGAAGGATGATCTCACTGTGCATGCAGCTTTCACAAGGCCTCCGTCACCCCAATATGTGAATATATGTCGCTGGTACAATCATATCAGACCTTTTGAGAAGTTCGTAAGCCCTTAAACTTTTACCTTTTTCAGTTTTTAGTACAGACAGTTTGCTTTCACGAATGACCAAGTTTTTTTTTTCCTTCTCAGTGGTTTCTTTGGTGACGGCAGTGGTGTCCTTGTTGACACGTCTGCTTCTTTCCCGGGAGAGGCTATTGCAACTACTAAAAAGTATTTTGCTGTGTTGGATGTGAAACCTTGGTCTAATGAGACTGACATACAAAGGCTTGAGGAAGAACTCCGACTGTTCAAATTTGAAGGCCTAGAGTGGGGTGAATGTATGGCGATCTTTATCTCTTATTATAAATAAACTAATTCTTTATGAAAGGTTCTTTTATAAATTGATTCAGTCCCAACCCTTTGCTAACACTAGATAACCTTTTCCACTGTAGCAACTGTAGTTGTACCGATTGGATATGGTGTTTTCAATCTCCGGATCAAGATGACCATAGTTGGTTAATATGAGTGGTTTGATACACTCATTGAGGAAAGATTTAGTGAGGAACCCATTGATGAGTATGTTCAGTGCCTTGATATGGTGGTCTGCAAAAAAGTATCTGTAAGTTCATTTTAAACCATTTTCAACATATTTCTCATGTCTATTAGATTTTTGAGAAATTTCCATCTTTTGATAATTGATATTTTGATTGCAGAATTCCTAAGCTTTTCCAGTGATTTGCTCAGATGGTGCTGATTTGCTCAGATGGTGCGTGATATATACAGACTCGTTTTGTTGTATTCTGTCGTATGCTTAATCATTTAACACAAGTGTTGGTGGTTTTATACTCTTATAGCCCTAGTTTTATAGCACGTGCTTGCACGAGTTTTTGGTATTAAGATAACTTTAACTAAGCACGTGTGCTAATGTGCTTCCATTTTGATTTTATAACTGTGTTCATGGGATGTTGGCATTATGATCATTTAAAATTTATAAACACTAGATTGTGAAACTGTTGTTGTGATGTTTAATTAGTGGTATTAAGTATGTTCGGTAGTCCATAGGACCAATATTAGGTTGTTGTAAAACTGATCTTGGATCTTAAATCCGTTGGTTTTGGTATAGACCTTCAAGGTTATGGTTTTGTTACAGCTATGTTTTGTTGTTGTTTCTGCTGTGGAAATAATTTGAACAGGTGGTATTTAACAAAATTTGAAAAAAAAAATAATAAATAAATAAATAGAGCCATGTTTTGTAAGGAAAAACAGGGGTCTATGCTTATTAAAAATGGTTTTTTTAATCACATAGAGCAAGGTTTTCAACGAAAAAACTGGGCTCTAATAAGCATCATAAAGCCCGTTTCTCAAACCGGACACTATGGCAATTCCTAATAGAGTCCCCCCCCTGTGCCCTCATGAAAAACCGGGCTCTATTAGGCTTTTCAACCGGGCTCTGTCAATTTTTTGTAGTAGTGGTTTTATGTTGATGCTTATGTTTTTGATATTACCTTGTTGATCATAGTTTCATCTTATACACAAAATGGAGAAAAACTGCATGATTCTCTCTCGAAACTTATTGTACTAGTCAAAATATAAATCCAGGATGATGACACTAGTCTATTCAGACAAATATAAAGCCCCAAAAGACTGGATGTGCAACAATGCCATTAATAGTAGGGCCCTTAATAGTATTGCATAACAATTGACAAACTTAGATAACATTCTCCTATAGCAGACAAAATGAAGAGTCCAAAATTATGTATATTCAAGCGGCAAAATGGCTTGGTGATGGCTTCCCCGTGAGTCCACCCGGCCTGCACCCTAACGACTTTTACATTTACTCGTTGTGGTATTAACTAAAGTTTTGAAATACTGCTGTATGCTCACAACAAATAAAAAAACTTAACTTCACACCTAAAGATACTTTGGGCTAACTTTGCTCATTTGACAGTTACCAAATCTCTTTATTGCCCCTTGGTTCCTCTATCAATTTCCATGCCTTATTTATACAAAACTTAACTACCATTCCTATCAACAACAGTTACCACCGACTGTCACACACCCCAAAACACTTAAAACATAAGAAAATGAGTTTAAACACAAATAGAGTAGAAAACCATTCGGGCTCAGGTCATGTTCCATCACAAAGCACCACAATATCTATACCATTATCGCCAGAAACAATGCACGAAGTATGTCGTCCACCTGCTAAAACTACGTTTGAGAAACTAAGACATAAACTGTCTGAGGTTTTCTTTCCTGATGACCCACTTCACAGATTTAAGAACCTAACATGTGCTAATAAAATCATGTTTGCTCTTCGTTTTTTTCTCCCTATATTTGAGTGGGGGCGTAGTTACAACTTGGGCCTTTTTCGTTCTGATGCAGTTGCTGGTCTTACCATTGCTAGCCTTGCCATCCCTCAGGTATACATATGCATAGTATTACATTCATTATTATCGTCCATTGAGTAGTGACTGACCGAATGCATTGTTAAAAGAATATTTGTAGCTAGAGCACGTAAAATGTTTAAAATATCATTATGAGGAAAACTATCTTTTTGTTTGACCACGTAGACACTATCTGATCATACATTCATCAGCTGGACCATGTACATTGTTGTGGCCTTGTGGGTTGTGCAGCTTTCTGTTTTTACGGGATTTTGATTCGAAGTTTAATTTGATCTACAGGGAATAAGTTATGCGAAGCTTGCAAATCTGCCTCCTGTAATTGGCCTATGTAAGTTTTTACGGTCAGCCGGTCAAGTTTAAGTTCAAATCTTAGGACTACATAAACATATGATATGATTTTTTGGGTCTTTAAAAATATCTTTTAAGATTAATGCTTATTACCAATTATGAAAAAATTATCAGATTCAAGCTTTGTGCCACCATTGATATATGCTGTACTAGGAAGCTCAAAACATCTAGCTGTCGGGCCAGTTTCCATAGCCTCGTTGGTGATGGGAACAATGCTAAATGATGCTGTTTCTTACTCCTCGGATCCAGTTCTATGCCTTCAGTTGGCTTTCTCTGCCACTTTCTTTGCTGGCCTTTTTCAAGCATCTTTAGGATTCCTACGGTACTTTTTATTCTTCCATATTTTTGTACTAATCAAGTGTAAATGTTATTCAATTTCAATCAAGTGACTAACATACATGATGATCTACAGGTTAGGTTTTTTGATTGATTTCTTATCTAAGGCTACACATGTTGGTTTCATGGCTGGGGCAGCAGTCATTGTCTCGTTGCAGCAACTAAAAGGGCTACTTGGGATCGTCAATTTCACTAGCAAAATGCAGATAATCCCCGTTTTGTCGTCTGCTATTGAGCAAAGAGACGAGGTAACTAAGAAACAAATCAATATTTGTAATGTCACAAAGACACATATGTGAAGATGCCATATCCTCTTCCTTGGACTAAATCCGTAAACCTTTTAGACATAACTTTTTTTTAACTCACTCTAATCTTTTTTTATATGTCTTATATAGTTTTTCTGTGTTCTTATGATGATGGTGATTCTTTTATGCAGTGGTCTTGGCCTACTATTGTGATGGGATTTGGATTTTTGGCCTGTTTGCTGACTACAAGACAAATTGTAAGTACGGTCCATATTGGCGTACATTCTTTTATATTCTGCATTTTAAAGATTTAACAAGAATGTAAAACCGATTTATGCAGGGCTTGCGAAAGCCTAAACTATTCTGGATATCAGCGGCAGCTCCATTAGCATCGGTTATTTTATCAACATTCTTAGTAGCTCCATTACTGGACTATTATCTCTCACAGTAGGTTTTCTGTAAAATGAGCTAAAATGCATTGATAAACGATCGATCATGTGTATTTTAAATTGTAGGAAGGGATTGCGGTCGGAAGAACATTTGCAGCTTTGAAGAACTACCAAGTGGATGGAAACAAAGAAATGATAGCGATCGGGCTTATGAACATGGCTGGTTCTTGCTCCTCATGTTACGTTACTACAGGTTTGACTTAAGTCTTAACATCTTTATTTTGTGGGTTAGTTTTTTCATTTAGGGGGTGTTCAGGATTGCTTATTCTAAACAAATTATCCATTTGACCCGTACTCTTTATAAACAACGCTTTCTATTTTGCTCAATTGACCCGTTATAGATTAAACATAACCTGAATGGTCCCACAAAACAATGAATGAAGAAGTTAGTATATAACTAATTACTCATTGCTTTGGCAGGGTCATTTTCTTGGTTCGGTTTTTGAACAAAAACGCAAAAACAAACCGAAAGATACCTACCTTAGATCTTTAATAAGATCTTGAAGCTGTCACGTGATTAATCAGAAAAGGTGCTCGAGGTTTTGTTTGGGCAGAAAAAATGAGTTTTGAGATGAGATAAGGGAATCAATTTGTGTGAATGGGATAAGTTGGGTGAGGGAAAATACTTGGTAGGCGGAGTGTTTATGATAGATGCTATTAGGTATCGCTCTTTAACACCGTGTATTAAAAATTGCACTGGATCAGGTCAATATTTGATTGGACTTAAAGAGTGAACCGGGCCATATACTTTTCTAATTGATGATTTGGGCTGCGTGATTAAACTATAATGGGCTACAGGATTATTTTTGTTTTTGGCTAGTTGGGCTGATGGATCGCAAGCATACATGGAACTATCAAAATATATTATTTGAATTTATTTTTGGATTTAATATTTTTGATAATTTGGTAAAATGAGTGGTATTTTGGTATTATAAATTTCACGGGGATACATTATTCACGTCTAGAATTAATATTTGATGGAAAATGACTACGGGGTTTTTGTACGGTATTATTGATTTGATTTTGAAGTGGAATTTCAAAACGTGTACTTATTTATCTCAAAGTCTAGGGGTGGTTGAATGCACGATTTTTGAAGATAACTTGTCTGTGCATACAAAAAATTCAGTCTTGGCAATCTAGTTATAACTGATGTAAGAAGTTACGTCGCAGTGCTCACAATATAGCTATCACTTCAAGGAGTTACGTTGTAATACAATTTTCATTTAGGCCCATTTGAAGTCTTAACCCATTAAAAAAAATACAATTTTCGTTTAAGCCCATTTGAAGCCTTAACACAAAAAAAAATAAAAAATAATAATAATAATAAAAAAAAAAAATAAAAAAAAAAATAAACTTTAAAAAGTCTTTTTGTCCACGTTCACTGCAAACCACACAAGCTTTCTTCTTCTTAGTTTGCATCGTCTTCTTCATTGTTGACCAAAAAAAAAATAAAAAAAAATAAAAAAAAAAAAAAAAAAAAAAAAAAAAAACAGTCATCTGCTTCTTCATTGTTTACACACACACTTAAACACATACACAAACGTAAACCCACAAACCACAAACGCAAACCCACACACTTAAACACACACACATCGCTGCAATCTTTCTAAAGCAAGAAGGGAAGGGAGAAAGTTTACTTTGAGAAAGAAAGGTTGAATTATAGCTGTTGCAAGTCCAAGGGGTGTTTTTGCAATTCTGTCTATGTATTCAATCTAGTAGTAACGCACGTTACTACCACAATGCACGTTACCATTTTTCTCCAACGCAGCCTAGTGGGAAATGGTGAAACGCAAGCCAACGGCGTTGAGGCATGGACACGTAAGAATAACGCAGGTTTTGCGTTATCACTCCCTCCCCACTTAGATGGGTTTGAGTCTAAATGGATTTGGGTCTAGATGAGTCATTTAGGACCACAGGTCTGGGTCAAATGGGTCTCAATTCCAATTAACCCGTTGGGATTTCACAATTATTATTATTATTATTATTATTATTATTATTTATTTATTTTTATTATTTTTTTTTGTGAATGTAAAAACTGAAAATAGGCATTAATTTTTTTTACCAGTTAGACCCACCCAAGCCCATTTAAACTCATCTGAAATATATAACATCTTCTTAATATTACCCCATATGAAATGGGTCTAAAATTGACACCTACATACAATGAATAGTATACCACAATGATCTGACCAAGAAAATGACTTAGATGTGACATATTTTGTAACTTGTAAAAATGGGTAATTCCATTAATTGGATTTATCTATTTGAAAAGATCACCCCAACTATTAAACTTTTTACTCTTATGCCATACATTTATTAAAACTAACTTATAGTGGGTTTGCTTTTGTTTATATCAATTTCGGATAATTTTATTTCGAAAATCTTTGAGACAACGAGAATAAAGCTAAATATAACATATTAAAGCAACGCAAACGAGTATTGAAATGTAAAAGATCAGTTTTAGCCATTATTTAAGTGCAACTTTAGTTAGTTGAAAGTGAATTAATATAATTCAACCAATGTTTTACGTTAAATTTTTTAATGGGATAATTATTTCTAAATGTATTGAACTTGCCACCTTTTACTATATTGTGTAGTCAAATTTTTTTATTTTTTTTATTTTATTATTTTTTTATTGTGTGTATCCAAGTCACTAATCCGCCCTATGTAATGACAACCCATTATTTGTTTCGCACGTGACTTACACGTGATGCTTTTTTGTCTTTTTTTCTAACGTTAATAAACGTTTTTTTTTTTTTTTTTTTTTTTTTTTTTTTTTTTTTTTTTTTACGTTAATAAAACACACCCAAATTTAATCCCCCCCCCCCCCCCCCAATTCATTAAACGCAAAAAAACTTACAACACACAAATCTGACCATCATAATTCATTAACCCTAAACTATTAAAATCACAAAACACTGAAAATTCATCCTAAGATCATGGTTCATTATGTTAAACCGTAATGCGGATGTGGTCTTGCAATGACAGTGAAAACAGCATGGACTAGGGGAGAAAAGATTCATTGCCTGTCCTAAATTTGTAAGCCCTTAGTTAATTTTGTTGTTATGAATATGTTGAATTTGATGGGTTTGTATTTGACAGTCAATTGTGGGTATTTGACTTTGTATATGATGGGGATTTTGTTTGATAATTAAAGTTAAATGCTTTCTAATGTACATTTGGTTGTAATTACAAGACAACAAGTGTGGATATTATGAGTTTTTTTTTATGATGATTTACCTAGTGAGTATTATAGGGAATTGCTTTGGGAAGAGCATAGAGGGAATCAAAGGAATGAGATGCAAGAACACATTCATGTCCTAATTATGGAAAATAAGTTGTTGGCTGATGAATTTACTTGCACCAAGTCAAAGTTACAATTGTATGACAAACTGTTTCTGATTTTGATAGTCTTTTGTGTTGTATTTGGAATGAAAGTAGGAAACTGATGTAGGTAGATGAATAGCAGTTTTAGTATTAAGTAGTTGTTTAGGTGTTTTAGGCTATTGTAATGGATTTTGACAACATAAAGTCAAGCTTTTGTATGGCAATGAAAAATTTGCAGTTTTCATGTAATTGCATTTTTAGCTTTCTAGTATATGCAGTTTCTCTTTATCATGTATATCATAAATATGACTATTAGCAAGTCATGGTACTGCATTAAAGTTGAAAAGTGACGTTAGAAAGTCAAATAACATAGTTACTAAGGGTTACAACAGTTTTATTGATGGGCATTTAGCCATAGAGATAATTGACTTTAGAAAGTCAAATACAATTAACCCATAGTTTTTTCCCCTTCCCTTTTGAGCCATCTCTTGCATCTTTGGGTATTTTTGCACCAAATGGTTTGATTCCAAGCAGTCCACAATGTTGATGCAAATAATGTCTAAAAACGTTATTCTCATCTTTCATCTTTCGATATCTCTATGTTTTGATGATAACAAAATGTGAAAACATTTTACGTCAAAATTAACGTAAACAAGTTTTTAATCGAAATAGCTGATTTCTACGACAATCACTCTAGGTATGAACAACAAATTTACAACTTGACAAATGATCAAAGAAGTGAATTTGTGTTTTGAACTTCACATTTTTAGCTTGACAAAACTTTCTTTTCAAAAATACATTTTACAAATTATTTTTGAATTATAAAGAAATGTTTTATTTAGGAAAAATCATTTCAAAAATATTCCTAACGGCTATATTTTACCCAAACCAGCTCCAAACTCCCCCAAATAAACTTTCACCACTAAAAGACAAAAATTGAAGCGTCTTTGTCGTGTGACATTTAGTGATGCAATAAGGGCTCAATGTTATTAGGTAGAGTAATAGTTTTTGTCAAACTTTTGCAGCACACGGGCCTTATCATATCACATTCAGTAACTACTTTATACACGGGTGATGCAATAAGGGTTCAATTTGGCCTGGTTGTTGGGTTTTGGGTCTGGTTGACTCGAGTTTGGGTTGAACTGGGTTGGTTAAGTAGATTTTGGGTTGCCACAGTTTTGGCTCATAAAGATCGAAAGTTGTTTTAGTTAGAAGTTGGTTTGCAACTAAATTATGTGATTTTAAATGCCATTTTACTGGCAGTAACTAAGGTATAAGCAACCCGCAAATTTACCTTACTTGTAGTTAACTGAATTGACTTGTAGCAATAGAAAAGTGACTTCAATTTTTATTTATTGATTCATATATTTGATCAATGTTTGCTTTAGCTTTCTGTGTATCTAATTACAGCTGCAATTTATAGGTACGATGGAAAGGCTATAGGCCTATAGTTCTAAGCATGACACTTGGGAGCCATATGATAGTCTCAGGTAGATTAGTCATTTTACTAAATCATGAACCATTTACCAAATTAAATCTTTACATTAACAGTTTTTGTGTGTGTAACAGTGAGTGCAACTGCAAGGAGGCTATTAAGGAATTTGTGATCAAAGGGTACCATTCAAGAATGTTGCCTCTTCGTGTAAGATAACCCCTCTTTTCAGTTTTCACAATCATTATGTGTTCTTGCTTTATATGTGAATACTAAATCTGAATTGTCTATTTTTACCATAGGGTGATGTTGATTTCATTTGTGGAGGTCCTCCGTGCCAAGGAATCAGTGGCCATAATCGCTTCAGGAATTACGAAAGTCCTCTTGAAGATGAAAAGAATCACCAGCTAGTTGTCTACATGGACATTATTGATTTCCTAAAACCAAAGTTCGTTTTAATGGAGAACGTTGTTGATATCATCAAATTTGCAAATGGCATATTAGGATATCATGCTGTTGGGCGTCTGGTAGCAATGAACTATCAAACAAGACTCGGTATTATGGCAGCTGGATCTTACGGAGTGTCTCAATGCCGATACCGAGTGTTTTTATGGGGTGCTAGCACTATGATGGTATTTTATTTTATTTATTATTATTTTTTTAAATTTGCGTATTATTAGTTTTTCATGGGCTGTAACTGGTTTAGTAACAAATCAAAATAACCTGAGACTATCATATGGCTCCCAAGACTCGGTATAAGGGTTGGTTGGGCTGGTTTAGTAACAAATCAAAATGGGCATGGGCTGTAACCGGTTTATTTACCACAAAGACTTCTGGTGTAGTGTAAGAAAAGCAGTACAGATAAAAGATATGATTGTTTAAAACTTGTTTGCGTAATTAGTATAGATAAAGCATTTTCTTTAACTTTGAAGCGTAATCCCATATTCCAATACCTCATTACAAACACACCCTAAGTAAAATCTCAGAAATTGTCACCTCTAATGATTGCACATTATGCTACTATCTGTCACTTACTTGACTTTTTTTGATCCAACAGAACTTGCCACAATTTCCTTTACCAACACATGAGGTGGTCGGAAAAGGTGTTGTTCCGAATGAATTTAAGGTGTGTACAATAAACAAATATACATATAAAAATCTGTGTTTATATCTTTTTGTTAGTTTTTAAAAGCTCTTTATTTGATGCTAGGATTGTGTGCTTGGTTCTGATAATGATGGGTCATACAAACTAGAGAAAAGCATATTTCTTGGTGATGCAATTTCAGACCTGCCCGAGGTATGATAATCGATAATTACTCTTGTCATGTTATTGCACTATTGTTTATTTGAAGCTGGAATAATCAATTGTTAATAGATATTTTTGTTTGATTAATGTTAGGTTACAAACTACAATGGTGCGGATGAAATGGAGTATGGAGGTGCGCCACGTACAACTTTTCAGAAGTTCATTAGAATGAGAAAGCAAGGTACACCACTTTAGCAATTGAAAATTAGATTTATATATTTGTATTTGCTTAATAATCATTATCAAGTTCTATCTTCACAGGCACATCGAAAAAAATGATTCTTTATGATCACAGGCATTTGGAATTGAATGTAGATGATTTTGCACGAGTTTGTCGAATTCCCAAGTTTAAGGTACCACTTTTCCATTTTCTACTTCAAGTTTCTGGAAATTTTATTTGCAAAATTGATAATAACACAAAAGATGATCATAACATCCATGAGAGGGGCTAAGCATTTTATTATTAAAGTAATCATGTGATCAAATCTCTGGATTACCAGCCACTCAAAGACCAAACATGTGTTATTTGGTTACAATTAATTATAGTTTCTTTCCAATAAATGTGCCTTAAATGTGCCTTAAGCAGATTATTATTATTTTTTTTTTCCCTTCCTTGAATTGATAATGGCTTTGTCTGCTGATTGGTCACTAACGTTATTGACACATACAGGGAGCAAACTTTAGAAATCTGCCAGGGGTGTTAGTTGATGAGAAAGACAAAGTGTATTGGGATGACAGTGTTCCAAAAGTCTTACTACCCTCTGGAAAACAACTGGTACTATACTTGCAACAAATCTTTCTGATTATTAGAAAATGAGTTACAGTTATGAATTTCCAATACTATTATGTCAATGTTTCTCATATTACATTATCGAATGATACAGGTTCCCGACTATTGTATGACCTTTGTGCGTGGAACATCAAAGAAGTATGTTTTCTTCCATTTTTGATGTGGTTATGCATAAGTAGTTAAAACAGTCTGTCTAAATACCTATGGAATAACCTTTGTACTCTTATTACCTTTTGTTGTGTGACTTTGGTTGCTTAGGTTACTAACATGTTAAGACCTTAAAATGCAGACCGTTTGGTCGATTGGGCATGGACTCTGTTGTCAAAACTGTAGTGGGCAGAGCTGAGCCACACAATCAGGTCCTTTTTTCACCCATCATAAATGCCAAATCTGATTAAGAGACCCAACATTAAGTTCTTGTATGTTCTTTTGATAGGCACTGCTGCATCCAAACCAAGACAGGGTGCTAACAATAAGAGAAAATGCGCGGTTACAAGGGTTTCCAGATCATTACAGACTTTGTGGCCCAGTTAAAGAAAGGTAACGTTATGGCAAGAAAATATAAATTTATAGCAATTATCAAGTTTATATGTGGTACTTTGAATTATTGTGTTATATGTTCTTGAGCTTGAAGAGAATAAACGAGAAAATAAAGAGTTTTACAATCTGCTTATTTAAGTGTGTGTGTGTGCGTGTTTTTTTTTTTTTTTTTTTTTTTTTTTTTTTTTTTTTTTTTTTTTTTTTTTAAATAAATAAGCAGATAAGTAGTACTCAATATTGAAATACGACTGAATATGAAATAAACAACAGGATTTTGATTTAAACTAAACGATACTTTTATTGATTGAATTGTATTGAATATGTTTTACAGACTTCGACATATATATACTATGTGAATCGGTGCCTATGAAGAGGCATGACGATTCCTAAAGACACGACCTTTCTAAACGTTACAACCCTATTTTACCAAACGGTATAAACTATAACCGTTGTTTCTATACGACCCAACTTGACCCATATTGACCCAGCCCATATAACTTGGGTTTACAGAATTCTAAAATTAATAACTAATACAATATACTACCCTATCTTTGCTTCTATAACATTAATAGTCCAACATTCACCCCCCTAATGTTATAGACGGCAAAGTCTTCAATTCTTCAAAGTTCTTTCATAGCAATAGTTCATCATCTTCGTACTGAATCAGGTTTGCTTCCAACTTTGGACATTCGCCTTTGTAGTGTCCAAATTCTTTGCACTTGTAACATCTTATCTGACTCAGGTCTTGATCACCATCTTTTTTCTTCCATGGTTTCCAATTCTTGTCTTGCCCACGTCCCGGTCTTCCTTGACTTGAATTCTCATGACCGCAACGTTCACACTTGTGTTCCTTGGTCTTCTCCTTTTCATCTACTTTGCTGAAAAGTAGGTTACTGGATCCATCTTCTTCTTTGACTGCCTTCATCATTCGTTCCTCGAAAGCTTTTAATCTTCCAATGGCTTCTTGAAATGGCATTGTATTAAGATCTGCAAACTGCTCTATTGCTGCAACAATTTGCATAAACTTCTCTGGTACAGAACTTAAAAGTTTCCTAACCAGCCTTTTATCATCCATCGTATGCCCTAAACTGCTTGCTTGTGTTGCAATCTCACTTATCTTCCCGGCATACACATCTAGCGACTCATTATGTTTCATCTTTAATTGTTCAAACTCTGACTCTAGTGTTTGAACACGCGCTTCCTTAACTCTATCAACTCCAACATGTCGAATTTTCAACGCATCCCAAATCTCCTTTGCCGAATTAAGGTTAGCAACTTGCAATACCATACTTTCTGGAATTGCTTGATATAGCATTGCAATTGCTGAATTATCCTTCTTCTGATCGACCTCGGTTCCTTGCGTTGGTTCAATCACTTCCCAAATTCCATGGACATTAAATAACGCCCTAATCTTTACAGCCCAAATTGTATAGTTTGTAGAGTTTAACATTGGATACTGGAAATTCATTGTTAATCCTCCTTCCTTCGCTACATTTTCATTCTTCTTTGAAGAATCCCCAGACATGTTTCTTTTCTTTTTTCTACCAATCTTTAACAAATGTCCCTAATACCTACAGTGCCCTAGTTAACCAACGGTTTACCTACTGTATCTTCCAAGAATAGTACCCTAGTTCCTATTAACCAACTATCCTTAATCCTCCTGATTTCACCACAAAATCAAAACAACTTCCTGGTTTTACCACAAAACCAACGCAACTTCCTAGTTTCACCACAAAACTAACACAACTTCCTAGTTTCACCATAAAACTAACGCAACTTCCTAGTTTCACCACAAAACTAACACAACTTCCTAGTTTCACCACAAAACTAACACAACTTCCTAGTTTCACCACAAAACTAATATTCTAATTTTTTCTACTTGCAATAATTCTAAATTTCTACACTAAATAAACAATTCGAAATTGAAAAACTTATCTCACTGTGTTCGGTTCCGTAATACCCGATTCTGCCTTTGATTTCTTCGAACCACAAACCAGAATAACTGTTTCCTTTTGTCTCGTTTTTCCGAACAGCAGCAACAAGATAATCGTACTTCTATTTTTTTCAATCTTCGAACAAACACCACCCAAAAAACCGAACCCTCTTCTTCTGTTTCTGAATCAAAGCAGCACCCTTTATGTTCGATCTTTTCTTCTTTCCTGAATACAATCTTCTGCCTCCCTTGAATCGATTAAACCGTAAGCTCTGATGCCAATTATTGAAATACGACTGAATATGAAATAAACAACAGGATTTTGATTTAAACTAAACGATACTTTTATTGATTGAATTGTATTGAATATGTTTTACAGACTTCGACATATATATACTATGTGAATCGGTGCCTATGAAGAGGCATGACGATTCCTAAAGACACGACCTTTCTAAACGTTACAACCCTATTTTACCAAACGGTATAAACTATAACCGTTGTTTCTATACGACCCAACTTGACCCATATTGACCCAGCCCATATAACTTGGGTTTACAGAATTCTAAAATTAATAACTAATACAATATACTACCCTATCTTTGCTTCTATAACATTAATAGTCCAACACTCAATATAGGCTTTTTGGATTGCTTTATAAGCTTTGAAATGGCTTAATATGATGTTTTTTAATGTGTATTTGTTTTTGATTTTGGTTTCAGGTATTTACAAGTGGGAAACGCTGTTTCATTCGCAGTATCAACTGCATTGGGGTATGCATTAGCAAGGGCAATTAAAGGGGAAAGCACAAGTCAACCTTTGAAACTTCCGGTCATATTCCCTAATTGTCTTGGACCTCCAGCGAAACAAGAATCGGAATGATAACAAAATTGATTGAGTTCTAAATCTGTCTTGATTTAAAGATGTGAAAGCATGTTCACATGCCAATACTCTATTGTTCCGATGATTCCTTTTCAAGAGTTCAAAATAATTTGACATTAATATTGATGTGATTCTTAATGAGAGTAATTTGACATTAGTTCGTAGTAACAGGTATGTTTGTTGTATAGTTGCTCCATGCCATAAACAATGTTCTGTATCAAGAGTATGTTTTCTCTATTGCAACATTGATGCCATAAAGGTATCTTGGAACACTTCATTCTAACATCTCGATTTTGTCAATTTCAATTGAATCTACATGGCTCTTATTTGATTCTCTTTGTTTGTTCACAACTGGAATCTGCACATCCCGAACTGCGTGTATTTAATTTTGTCAATTTCAATAAGAAAACGATTATTCAGAATAACGTAGAAATTGTTGCTGAAAATGTGGGGGTTGAAATGGATAATGATGACGTCAGCAACGGGGATGATGATGCTATTGATACTGGGAAAATTGGGAACAGGGGCTCAAGTTATTAATACTCTATCATTCTTATGTGAAGTCAGTAGAAATTGGATGATGACAATATGGACTTATTTGTGGGGAATTTTGGTTTGGGCTGTTGAAATCAACAAACCAAAATAGGGTATATTAACACTGTGTTCTTAATGAGTTGTTTTGGAATGAAATGGAAAGGAGAGGGAAGAAACCAACAAATAATTGTGTTCTCCAAAAATAAATCAGGAAAGAAAAGGAGTGAAAGGGGGGGGGGGGGGGGGGGGGGGGGGGGGGAACTCATGACTTTTGGAACCAAAACGTCCTCACATGAATCTTCACTTCCTTCCTTCTTTCTTTTTGTACTTGAGAACACGTTAAGAAAAATAATTATCTTCCCATTCCTATCCTCTCTCATACCATCACTTACTTTACTTTCCTTTTCTTCCCAAATTTTTTGTCAAGAACACAGTGTAAGGATTCATTGGTGTTTGGATTAACTTATGTTTGTGGCTCATTGGAGTATTTTTGTTTCATAACACAATAAGCTCAAAATGATAGCCTTCATTTGTGTAAGAATGGGAATAGAACTAGGTTGGGAAGAGAAGGGGTAATTATTCATTGTCAAATATGGGAATAGAACTAGGTTTGTCCAACAAAGAAGGAAGGTGTTAGGGAAGCAAGTGGTGGTTTAGGGGCATTAAAACTGCAAGACGTGCAAGTGGTTCTGCTAGGGTGGTAAAACTGTGTCTGCAACTGGTTCTTTCTGCTAGAGGAGGTGTCAAGACTAGAGGAGTGACTGAAAGAGATGGACAAGGGTCTGAAAGGGGTGGAGGAGGGGTAGAATCTTTAAGACAGTTAATGGTAAAGCAGTTAGGTATAGAGGAAGGTGTTTCATGGTATAAGGCCAATTGGTTATGGTGTTTCATGGGATCCAGTTGATGGAGAAACAGTGATAGGAGTAACTAGTAAGTGATCTTAACTATTTGACTGTTTTTGGCATTCTATTTGACCGTTCTATGCAGAATATAACTTTTGTTAACACTGAAAAACAAGGCAGTAGAAATTGGATGATGACACTATGTGGGGTAAACATGGTGTATTTTTCAGATGTAGTTGCTGGTTTTACCATTGCTATCCCTCAGGTTCTTTAGTCACAATTTAGTGAAAATTAAATGAGAAAATTACATAGCCAAGCTCGAAATCCTATGACATTTCCTTTTGGAACAAAGAGTAAGCAAAACAAACACCATCTAAAACAAGCAAACAAATATTCAAATCGCTAACAGTAAAACTATCAAACAGCAACAGCAAACCAGTCTAATAACTTGATGCATCAAACAGCTTTGTCTTCACTCTTTTGTTAAGGCGAAGTAGTCTCATCTTTCACGATTCACCAGCCTCCATCCAAATGATACACCAACTCAATTCAACCAATGAACTACCAATCAAAACACCATCAACATACAATGACCGCTTTTGACTCTGGAATACTGGCAGTGTATTCACGTTCCCAATGCTTGTTTTCCCTGAAATCATGATTGGCAAACCAACTTTATCAGAATATTAACTACACTGCAAGTCAATTTGGACATTGTGAATCAGATATTCAAAACTTCATTCGAATGAACATTAGAAAGAGAGAGACATCTGAAATTGTTAAGAAGCGCGTAATTTCAAATCAAATATTATCTGAATATATAAAATTTAAGGAACGTAAACTATATAAGGTGGTGTCTAACATATGATAGAAAAAACCAAAGCCACTTCACTTTAAATAGGTTTTTATGACCTCGTATTAAAAATTTCTCAGTTTCTAACAAAATACCAAAATTCTTTTTTTGATATTATAGCACCAAAGTTTTAAATTTGGACTTTTTTGTGTATTTGTGACTATTTTACCCTTACTTTAGTTTTATTACCCTATTAACAACGAAGGGTAAATTAGTAATGTACATGAACAAAATACACACAAAAGTCCAAATCTAAATAAAAGAAGTTAAACGGCATAAAGAGAACATACCTTCATATTATGTTTGTGACTCATTGTCTATTTCGATGCAGGGGATATGGGAGATTTTGGGCCAGTAGAAGCCTCCTCTATTGCATCTTTCTTTCAGGTCTGGACATTGCCATATTTCCAAACTCAAGAGTGAAGGCAGCAACTTTTCTGGTAAATATTTCATCTTTGGGCTTTTGTCAATGAGGAGATGTAGGAGGGAGGCGAGGTGTTGGATTCCCTCGGAAACTGTTTCCAACTTATCAAAACTTCTAATCCAAAGTCGAGTAAGAGATGAAGGAAGATGAAGATGAGACAGCTGACTCCAATTAGTGGCTTCTTCTTTTTCTTGTGAACCCTTCAAGGTTAGCCCAACAAGTGAGGTTGGAAACTTCAGTGGGCCCCATTCTGAGATGGGCTTCTTCAACCCCCCAATTGAAAGGACACGCAAGTTGGGAGGCCAAAGCCCAGTTGGAACATCCATACTTGGACAATTGGTTATTGACAGATCAGTTAACGAGGTGAGACTCTGCAATTGGAGGTCTGCAAATAACGACTCCTCCGTACTATTACAATCTTCTATAATCAATGTCGTGAGGTGAATAAAGTTACCCCCAAAATCAATGATCGATGCCACATTTGGATGATCTGATATCCATACATATTCAAGCATTGGCATGCTTTTGCTGTTGATAAGTAACATATTCTTCTTTCCTCCTTCTCCCACCTCCTCCTTTATCATTAGTTTTTCACACTTGTAAATGTAAACTGACTTGAGCTTCTGCCCTCCCATTCCCATTGTAAATGTAATTGAATCACAATTAAAGATATCCAAGCTCTCAATGTTGTCAGGACAACTTAAATGCTTGAAACTTTCACATTCAAATACCGTTAATGAGCTAAGAGATGTTAGGAGGTTGCTCCCATAATTGTACTTCTCCTCATCTTTCTCCCCTAAACTCACCAAATTTTTACATTTCCGTACATCCAACTTCCTTAAAGTCACAAGAACCTTACTACTTGCCTCTGTTTCTTTTGATTCCCACAGGTATCTTATTTCATCACAATTTTTAACAAACAATTCTTCAACTGCCTTAAGATCCAATATAACACCTCTCCACACCTCATTAGTAAGCCCTGAAATAGATTCTATATTCAACTTGGTGACTGATGGAGCTGCTTGCACCAAACTTCTCAACAAACCAACACCACATCCATGTATTCCCAAATCCCTCAATGAAAGTAGCGGTTCTTTAAATGAGACACTAACCAAATTTGGACACCCTTCTATATTGAGCTCTTTCAGGCATGGAAACACAGAATCTCCAACGCCACTACTACTGTATGTTGACCAAACCTTCCAACTCGGCATACCTTTAAACTCTAGAATTTCAAGGGAAGGAAATGCAACACCAGTCCCGAGAAACTCTAAACCCACATCTTTCACATCATCCATGTCTTGGATAGATAAACTCTTAAGTGACGGTAGTTGCCCGAGTAGTGGTAGAGATGTACACTTTTTACGGCCATGTATAAACAAACGAACCAACTTAGGGAAAAAGGGTTCCCCGACCCATTTCGGAAACTCTAAACCCAAATAGTTCACAATGCCTAGCCTCTTCAAACAATCATTAAATGGCTTCAATGCATCAAGGACATCGTTATCAGTAGTCTCCTTTCGGGAAGCATTTGATACGTCACTCCATTTAACCTCTAACTCAGTAAGCCTCTTTTGTGATAAGTTTGCTTCTCGTGCTTCTGCTGCGTTTTCTACTTTTTCCAGGCCCTCTATGGAAAATTTTCCATGAAGATTCTCAAAATCTTTAAGTTGGGATATCGAAAAATCATTTTCTCCTCCAATAATGATTTTTGAAAGAGTTTGGAGGCTTTTCAACTTTGCAACCCCTACAGGCAAGTCTTTTAAAAGTGGAGTATCTCTAATGTCAAGATGCCTCAAACTTTTAAGCTTTATGAAGTTGTTCGGCAACTTAGTTAAAAGAGAACAACCAAAAAGGATTAGCGTCTCTAAGTTATAGAGATCACAAACATTTTCTGGAAAATGTGTGATTTTAGTTTGAGATAAATTGAGATAGCGTAGATGCTTTAATTCACCAATGGACTCTCGAACCTCGCTTATCTCATAACCACTCAAACTTAAAACCCTTAAGAATTGCAACTTAGGGAGTAAGTGAACCAAAACCTTATTCGACAAGTAGTTACGTTGCCACCAGTAGCAATCTTTCACCCCTACGGACAATAATGTTCTCAAACCTTTAGCTCCTTCGATCCCCTCAAACTTCTTGTAAGCTACGTATTCCTCACAAACAAAAGACATATGACGACACTTATCTAAAGTTTGTTTCCTAACATTCTTTCCCATTTCCTTCTCTAGCCTGAAAAAGAAATCTCCGGCAACAGATGTGGCCAAATCATTCATAAGATCATGCATAACAAACAAAGACTCGTCATTAGGTGAGCGTTGAAAAAATGACCGTGATAACAACTCATCAAAGCATTCGTGACCCAAACGTTCTGAAGTTGATTTGCTTAGACGTACTTGGTGCAAAAATCCTTCTGCCATCCAGAGCAGAACCACATCTTCCTTGTCAAATGCATAGTCCTTTGCGAACAAGGAGGAGTATGCAAAGAGTTGCTTCAAATGGGCAGGAAGTTCTTGGTAGCTTAGTCTAAGAGCCGGAATAATTTCATCCCCTTCTTTTAACCTCCATATCTCACTATCCACTATTTCCTTCCATTCGAGCGCATCCCTTTTTGTCCTCATTAACCCTCCAAGTGCTATTAAAGCCAGAGGCAAACCATCACATTTTTTGACAATGCCTTCACCATGTGCTTTAAATGTTGGATGGGAGTCAAAATTATTTGCACCCAACGCATGTTGAGCGAATAAAGACACAGCATCATCTTGGGATAAACGTTGTAGATGGGTTGAATTATCATAACCCAACTTTTTCAGCAATTGCTCCTTCCGAGTCGTCATGATAATTTTACTTCCGCGAGAGCACTCATGAAATGGACGTACTAAGGTTTCCCAATCCTCACGGCTTTCACTCCAAACGTCATCTAAAATGAGAAGAAACCGTTTATCCCTAAGTTGATCTCTGAGAGCTACTTGAAGAAGATTTAAATCTTCAAATTTCTTATCTTCCCCACTCACAGATTGGAAAATAATTTTACTTATTTGGAAGCTATCCCACTCATCTGAAACACATACCCACGCCTTGAGTTCGAAATGATCCGTAACTTGCTTTTCGTCATACAAAAGCCTAGCTAGAGTTGTCTTACCCAAACCACCCATACCAACAATGGGCACGACGCTAAACTTTTCTTTACATGGTTCATCCGCCAACAGCCTTTGAACCAACGCATCCTTATCACCTTGTCGCCCAACAATACTAGATGCATCTACCAGCAATGAGGTCTCGTATTGTCTATTTCTATCTTTTGACCTATCATCCTTCACTTCTAAACCAAGAGTAACTTTTTCCTTCTCTAGATCTTGCAACTTATTGTTAATATAATCTAACCTGTGACTCATCTTACTGCTTAGTAAGAAATTTGTGCAACAAGTTGGGACGAGCTTTCGTGCTATGCTAGCGCTGCCTCCGGTGAGCTCACGATGCATAGCCTCAGTTGCCAAGTCATCAAGAATGTCATCGATGTCGTACGCCAAGTGTTGGAGACCGTTGAGCCAATTTTGAACAGAAACTTCTTTTATTTCCTTGTCAGCAGCATCGATGAGGAGATCTTGGATACGGGATAATGTCTTAGCCAAGTTCTTCAGTTCGGAACTAATTCCCTTTGCGCGAACAACTTGCTTTATGGCTTCATTCGCCAGCTTCTGTAAAACAGCTTTGACGAGGTCAGATGCCATGCCTTCAGCCATTGTTAATGGTGATTGGGTAAACTGGGAGTTCTTTAAATTTGAATAAATGGTTAGGTGTTTTGAATGAAATGATCGGAAGAAAATTATAGATCTTGACTTATAGGTAAGCTGGAAAAATGAAATGAAAGTTCATCAATTATTGATACCATTTATTGTCTTCTTGTGAACAATTATTGAGCTATGTAGAAACTTGACCACATGATTTTAACAGAGTAAACACAGATAAGATCCATGTGGTTTGTGCAAATACGTCCTTTGACCAAATTATCTATTTATATAATTCACAACACAAACGACGCCGTATTGCGTCACCCCCAGTTTCCCGCCATTCCATTTTCCCGCCAAAAACTCTGGCCCAGGTTGTTAGCCTGATTTTTTGGGCCTTCTAATCCAGTCCAATGTTTTTACTATGATTTAAAACGTTACTTAGTTAGAGAACGGGGTATTGAATATTCCACCATTTTCCAGAAGACTCTTCCATCACCCTTACCTAAACACACACCTAATAATGAGATGGATTCATCCACACAATTCTTCATCCTTTCAAACGACAACAACCACAACTACTTTGAGTTACCAGCGGTTGAGGATGATGGAGAAATCTTAATGTCAATAAGGTGTGTTTTATTTTTTTTCTTTTGTTTCTGCTTCTGTTTTTTTGCACCAAGAATCAGGTGTGAGGTGTCTTAGGGTTTAATCTAATGAATTTTTTTGAGGTGAATTAGGAACTGGGGTCGTCGTTGTGGTTAATGGTGTGAAAAGTGTAGATGCATATCATCCTCAACGTTAAATACAGGCAGTTGAATCAGATCATCAGCACGCAAGAGTTAGGTTTTCAAGAGCCAAAGTTTCAATTTTGGGTTTTTTCAGAATAAAAAAGGTTTGATGTTCTTTTTTTATTATATATTTATATGTATTATAGCGTTTGTTATGAAATTTCTTTCCTGCTATAATACGAGTCTTAATTACTTTCCTGCTTTAATACGAGTCTTAATTACAGAGGATGGTGAGGTGCAAGGTAACATCCGGATTTTTGAGGTATTTTTTTTTTTAAATCTATTTGATTTTCGTAAGTTTTGAGGTGTTATAAATATGTATTGGGTTTGTTTTAAGTTATTCACTTTATGATTCTGGTGCAGTTTTGGGTATTAAGTGGCATGATGTGGTGTTTGTTGTAGTGTTTTTTAACTTTAGGGTGGTTATTACATTAGAATATATATGTTTTTTTTGCAAGTAAGAGAATTAATATATTTGCCCACCTTGGTCGAACTCAGTACAACTACAAAATTTTCTTGAAATTACTTATTCGGATACTCCAAATATGTTTATACTGTAACCCCTTTGCTTATATTTCTCCTACAAGTAAGTATTTCATTGTTAACACATGGTATTTGTGGTTACAGGCTTACAACAAATGCTTCACCTTTATTTAGATGAATGCCGGAAAGAAAGTGACATGTATTGGTTGAAGAGTGAACCACCTTGAAAGATGGATAGAAAGATATGTAGCATTTTTGCTACTGTTCAGGTCAAATGTCGAGTGTTTAGGTAAAAGCTTATTTAAGTAGCCCAACTTTTTTATTTTATAAGCATTTTAATGGGGTGCAATATCGAAACACTATAGAGTATACTGTGCGCTTCCATAACCATATCGTTGAACATTTTCCATGATAAAAAAATGTGACCATATGCATTCATGAGTTTCTTAAGCACCGGTTGTTAATTATGCAGGTGTAAATAAGCCATTGTAAAGCGATGAAATCACACGTATACAAGAAGGCGCAGGAGGTTCCTTAGAAACTGATGTTAGTAGTAACAGGTTAGGTCCTTTATACAGGATTGCCTATTTATTTTGGTATATGTTTTACCTGTTGTGTAAAGCCTGCCCTGTTTGTGAGTGACCATTTTGTAAAGTTGCGTGATTTGTAGAGTGTCGTATTCAAAGTTTCTATTTTGCTGAATCCTGCTATATCGTAATGAGTTAAAACTCTGATTGTTCGATTCTTTTGATGTACAGGGTTTGAGATCGAAAGGAATGAACTGTGCTACAGGTGAGGGTTTGTGAACTCGCAGTTTTAGCTGGTCTAATGAAGGGAGAAGATGGGAATTATCAACAGACTTTCATAAACGAGCTTACAGCAAGGCGACGAGGCTTCAAAAAGGAAGAAAACAAAGGTTGGTTTCATATTTTTTTACAATTATTTATATGGGCAGATATATAATACTATCACGATATCTATCTTTTTTTGTTATAATCTTTGTATGCTATGCAACTCAAGGCCACTTAGGAATGAAGTTATCGAGATTGACTTGGGTACTACAAATTCAGCAACAAAAAACTTTTCCAAACATCAGGTATATAACTGCTACACCATGTTTATGTTGTGTTTCGAGTTCTATGAAAAACACTTCGATTTATGAAGTAAATGTCATGGTACAGATCTGGCAGATAAAGAAATGTCAAAAAGCAAAAACACGAGAACGGGGTTGCAAATTGGGCTAACCGAGAACGTCATCTTGAAGTCAATGAGTTCATTTTTTTCATTTCGTAAACAATCTTACGCAAGCGTGTATTTGTCTTTCAATTTGGAAGGAGGAAGGCAATAAGAGACAACTTGAAAACGGGGTTGCAAATGATCAAGAGCTATTTGATCTCACTTGATTGAACCATTTTGCTTAGGTAAGTAACTAAACACCTGATTCAAATAAGCAGTTCATTTTTTTCACAGTAAGGTTAACCAGTTTAAAATTGCGACTCAGGTTTTTATGCTGGCGTTCCATCAAAATTCAGTAATAGAAAGATTTGAAAGCTGGACAAAAATGGTAATAGCATTGTTGGTGCGGTCTTCAAGGGAAATCAACAAAGAACTAAAAGTGCATAGCCTGCTGTGGCACCGGCCATGCTATTCAATCTTAACAAAATCGAGGTTGTCAACTTTAGTGTTTTATAATATGGTATAATGTGCATTGTTAAGTGATGTTGATGATCATCTAATCATTGCTTGAATTGGTTATTCTGGATATTGCAGGTGTCATTTTTACTTGGGATTATCCTAATTTTTGTAGGTTAGTTATATTCAGAGTTCTTGGAGTACAAGAAAACTGTAGCCTTAAAAGGTGAGTTCAAACTTCAGTCCCTAATTGTAATCTGGTCATTTTTATAGATGCCACATGTTTCACATTATATCAATGACATTGTTGTACAAGCGATTATTTTATGTTGTTTCTAGGAAAATTGACGTTGACTATTTTGATGTCGTTAAACTTATAGAATAAGATGGCATTTTGTTTTAGAGTTAGATGTAATTTGTAACTTGCTCACTTGAACACTGGAACGAGATATGCTTAGCACGACCTCAGTCGCGTAATGATTACATTTTTAGTAATTTACTTTGATGCATTTCAGTGGCAGAAATGCTGATATTAGCTTGGTTGAGTTGGGCAACAATACAGTAAACGAAGATGATAGAGCTGCTTTATTTTAAGGGGGTGTTCTCCAATCAGCTTCTCCTAAAATCCATACTTCGTCTAATACATCTCCAGTTGTGAGGTTTTGACACCTACCCATTGTTTATCATTGTTTTCTATGGATATTAGTTTATCATGGTAGGAGACTTATGCACTGTTTGTCTTTTCCCAGGTTATTTACAATGGTTCTTGCTTGAGAATCGTTTCACATTGAGAGCTACGTATGTGATAATAATCTTAAGTTTTGATTTTCAAGCCGTACATTATAATTTTAAGATTTCTTATGTTATTTCTGTTTTCTATCTTTCTTCATATCAGAGTTCGGGGTCTTATTGTTCTACTTCTACTTATGTGATCGCACAAACGGCTTCAACGATTCCAAAGAGGTCTTGGCTCTTCTTTTATCTTCAGTCTATTGGGCAACCAAAACAATATCATACTTGACTAAATTATGAGCATGTTGTGTTTCATGCTTTAGGAGCAAAATAGAAATAAGTACTATTTGACAGTAAATGTATATCTTCGAAATCATGGCTTAATGACATTACACTTGGAAATACACATTTGTTGGTCATTCTAAGACATGCTCCTTTCATGGTAGAATGAAGACAGTAGTATATGTCACTTCATGTGAAAAATTGAACGATTGACTTAACAAATTGGTTCAGAAAAATGTTGACCATTGATTGGATGTGTAAAAGCCCCTTGCTCAAAACATAAATGTAAGACTTGAGAAAACATTTCTATGCTTAACAGATTAACAAACGGAAACAAATTTATACCAATACTACTTCAAAAATAAAACTATATGAAAAAACAACATAGTTGCTTACTCCAAAAAACGTTGTTGAATTTTAACACATTTACTTTGTAAATGGTATGCCAAAAAACGCCGCCCCGCCGCAACGCGGCGGGCGGCGCCAATCTCGTGGACATTAAATTTGACCGTTAAAGTTACTAGTACATATTTAACTTTGCACATAAGGGTATAATAGTCTTTTAATGACTCACTTTACAAATTCAGTTACAGTTTTATATAAAACTCATAACTAACACCATACTCCCAACCCGCCACCATCTACTACAACACGTACGTCACCCACGACCACTGCACTAAACCAAGCCATCCTTCTTCTCCCAGTCAAACACAACCATGCCATCAACACCATACAACGAATGTGAAAAATCTCATCAACTTCTCCCACACCCAATCCCCCTCAGTCCTTCCAGTGCATCCCCTCGTCCCCTTTCATCCCATTCAACTTCCCTCCAACATTCACCTCAGCCGCCAATCCTCCCCCTCCGCCGCCGAGAACACTTGTTCAGGCGCCGCTGCCGAGTTTGACTGGATTCTGATATGCACCAAATAAATTACAGTGAAACGAGATTTGTCGAGGATGGTAAGTGATTTGAAACTGGTTGTGTTTGATAATTTTTTTTTGGATTAGTTTTTGTTTTTATAGTAGTAGTTTTTAAAACAAGGGTCTAAACAAATTTTGTATAAATTATATAAAGTATGCAACTTTATATTAAATCTGAAATGTTTTTTTTTTTTTTTTTTGAAGTGAGACGTGGTTTTGTTTTTGTAAATGATGGTTTTATTAAATAGTGAAGATGAAACGGGTGTGAGAAGAGAGTCTCGGTGGACCTAACGCATTAATGACTTGTACATTTATGCAATGTACAAGTTATTAATGGGTTAGGTCCCTTTTTAAGCTTATTTAGTTAGGTCCATATATCACATCTCTATTTGTATTTTGGTGGTTTTGTTAGTGATTTTATATTTTAAGTTGGATGTTGGGACCAAAAGAATGTGCGACAATTATAGACTTATGTGCAAGTTAAATTAAGTAACTTTAACTGTCAAATTTAACGTTCGTTTAGTCAAAGGATTATGGGTGTTAAAAATTTCCGAGCTAGGGACTATTTGTGTGAAAAAAATGTCAAATCACAAAAGATGAAAGTCAACGCAAACAACAGAGACTAGAGGTGGCAATTTGTGCCCAAAATAAGAAAAAATAGGCTAATTTTGGTAAATTTGTAGAAAATTTGGGCACATTTATCCACCTCATTTTTTTGAAATGGTCATATATTGCCTAGTTAAAAGTTAAATAGGGACAAACGGGCACATATTTTCTTTTAATTGGAGAACATTACAATTTTTTTTAAAGAAAAACTTATGGTTATAATATATTTAATTTTTAAATATAAATGAAGTGTTGCGTTTGAGGAATTTATTTCGCCGTTTTGGGTCTTTTGTAAAGCGATTTCGTATAATATGCACCCGTTTGGCCCGTGCCCGTTTAGCCCTTGCCCATGCCCGTTTGGCCCGTTGCCCGTTTAGCCCGTCGCCCGTGCCCGCCCGTTTTGCCACCCCAAAGACCATCTATGTAATTTTATTATTTCTTAGTGCATACTTACTTTATACAACATCATTTAAAGGAACCTAAATCTGTGCATAAAGTTAAGCATGAAAATCCTACATATATAATCTAACAATAATAAAAAAAATTAATTATCAATACGTTCAAAATACACTTCAACTTTACAATCAGTTACTCTTTACCAATTTGTCTATTGTGGTGCGCAAAATATGATGCCTGTGCAATTTATCTATTATAAATGGTAAGGAAGAATACACGTACACCAATTTTCACAGAAAATTAAATCTGGTGCACAAAAGTTGGTGCGTGCGCACCATACCATAAATGCTCATTAATATGTTGACTATAAACTAGGGCGAGCAAAATCAACTGAAAATCAAATCGAGCTGAACCGAAGCGAACCGATCTTATTCGGTTCGGTTTTCGGTTTTATATAATTATTTCGGTTTTACTCGGTTCTGTTCAAGTGAAAACACACCTATTCGGTTTGAACTAACTAAACCGACCTGAACAGAATTGAACCGACCTTATTCGGTTCAGTTTCGGTTTTACTACGTTTTACTTGGTTCAGTTCTCGGTTCAGGTTTTATACCCTTAATCGGTTTTTTGGTCGGGTCAGGTTTGACCCTATAAACCCTAATAACTCAAACTTTATATGGTTCATTCGTTTTTTTAACACAAAATTGGTAATTAATGTGTTTGACCATGCTCCATACTCATCTTTATGTTTGACTATAAACCCGAGCTACCCAATCATCTTCATATTCATTCGTGTATGAAGATATCTTTATCACTTCCCAATATATAAGACCAATAAAAAAACCACTAAAAATTAAATCTGTAACACCCCTAAAATTTGATACAGCGGAAGACTCAACAAGCTTTCGGGGTGCTACGGGGATTGGTATCCATTCCAAGTCATGAAAGAACGAGATAAAGTAAACATAAGTAAAACACAACCAAAACGGGGTTTTAAAGTTTACATTCATCCCAAATTTATCCAAAGTAAGGCCCAAAAGAAATAAAAGTAGGTCCACAAATACATATCAGAGTTTTTAGAAAAATAGATCCTTAACCGAGTTGCCAAGCCAAACCTCCAATCCAAGCATCCATAGTCATTACTTAATTACCTGAAAAAACATGCTAAAAGTCAGCTTTCGCTGGTGAGATCATAGGTTTATATTCAATATCAAATCAAGTGGACATATACGCAAAACACTTGCTAGCTAGACTAGGCCTCAATCCTCAACGCAAAATCCTATAGGTGCACACTATAGTTCAACCACAAAATCCTCAAATAAGCCATTCTCATCATCTAACCATATTTAGTCCACACGCGATGGTTCACTATGTGACTAGGGTTGATGTAACTCATCTAACCAAATCTAGTCCACACGCGATGGTTCACTATGTGAGTAAGGTTGATGCAATATCCTAGTTCCATAAGCATATCAAGTTTTGAGAAAACAAAAGCGATAATAGTCCACATAAAATAATTTGCACGTTTCTCACTCCAAGTATTGAAAACAAAGTTCAAGAGTAAAAGTGGGGCTATGACTCACCACAAGTCCAGATATCAGCAGGAAAAAAAACGGTAGAAGTAAGATGTATAGCAACTCAAATGACGGCAACTACGGACTCGGCACTTCCTAACAATATAAACTCTTTTCAAAATTATTTCCTCAAAATCAAATATTCCCAATCCCGAACGTATTCCTTTTTACTTTCCAAAAATTCATTTCTCATATTATTCTCGTATTAGTTTGGAATTTGGCATTTGGTATCCATGCGGGTGGAGGGTCGACTCAACTCAAACCAAGAAATCACAAGCAAAGGAAATAATAATAACAACCTACGGGTCTAATATTAGTCCAATATATTATTTAAATAATTCATCGAAGTTTATCAAATCCGTCGATTTGGTATCCTTCCACAACTTATTTACCTAATATACTATTCCAAGATTATACCCAAAATCTAAATCACATAGCACGTTGAGTACTATATGGTAAGTATCAAAGTCTAATAGATTCCCTAAATATATCGTCAAACTTACCAAACTCGTCAATTTGGTAAACCTCACGAGATATTTAGTAATACAGTATTCCTGTACACATACCACAACCTATAGGCGTCGTAGGATACAATGCCCATTAATATACTCATTTTATATAACTAAATAGATCCTATTTAATCCGTCGATCAAATAAGTTATGTAGTTATAGAAAATGGATGTATTAACGTCACACATCCGTGACAAGCACAAAAGTGATAAAAACGAATAATATGGCCCACTTGGACTCAAGTGACAATGATCCCATATAACTCGTAAGTTTCGCATTTTATTTTCCAAAAACATTTCATTTCGTATAATTATTCAACGTTATAATTATATCGGCATTTATAATTGTTTTGTTCACAATAGCGTTCCCGACATTTATTATACTACTTTCATAGTATAATATACATCGTCACGTTATTGTAATATTACTCGTGAACGTTTTATCTTTAATATACGCACTTATATAGTTATATATGCATTCTCACGTCTATATACTTATATAAACGTTTATATTATTAATAATATTATTACGAGCTTTTATTATTAATTTTTGATTATAAATAAATATCGAGTTATATAGATGGTCACATGTCCGAGTCATCACCCTCGGCTCATTGTCCAAGTCCAAGTAATAATAACCAATCATAACCAAGTAATTCATCTCCGTCAATCAAGTCCCATCTCGTGCTACAACAATAGGGTCCAACTACGGCACCCGACTAACCTATCTCCGTCATTCTAAGTGACCGTCTCACAATCGGTCCCCATTTCATACTCGTCAACACAACTCCACAACAAAAGCCATTATATCATTCGTTCTCGGCTCCCGAGCAACGACAACAATATCAACAACATCCAAGGTAATATACCTCAACAATAATAACAATAATAACCAACAAGAAAAATATATCAAGTCACCAAATAAAGTCACCGATTAAATCAAGTCATTCGGGTCGACTACTGTAACACCCCCAATTCATGGTTGCAGCGGAATTCGAACTGGATGTTACTCGACGGCACAATAGTCACAATAATAGAAAACGAACTCCAATTGAGTCGTTTTAAAAGGTGTATCATTCAAATTTGTATAAATATCAGAGATTACAAAATGAGGTCCCAAATGGTTCCATGTTTATAATTTACATTAAATGAGTTTTGAATGATAATAAAATTTATAGCCCTCTTGAGTATCCATGCCCTTCCGTGCCATCCTTGATCGTCATGAACCTGAAATACATGCTTGAGAGGTCAACACAAAGGTTGAGTGATATTCATAGAGTTTGTTAAATGTTTGAACACAATATGTTGGTAGTGTGAGCAATAGACTCACACCAATGTTTGGAAAACAAAGATGGGCCACGTTGTTATATGCCCGGAACAGTTATTATCAAATACTAAGCTTATGACACCAAAACGTTAACGTGTACCAATATCAATCGGCGGAGTTATCCCGGTAGGTACTTTGCCGTCATACCTAATGTCTCAAATATTAATGCATTTGTTTGAACTTAGTCAAAACAAATGGGATTCGTCAATCCCAATAGGCCTATTCACAATATTCGC
This sequence comes from Artemisia argyi, assembly GCA_030686995.1. Classification (NCBI taxonomy): domain Eukaryota; kingdom Viridiplantae; phylum Streptophyta; class Magnoliopsida; order Asterales; family Asteraceae; genus Artemisia; species Artemisia argyi. Next base: position 164,848,464 of record CM060690.1, read on the forward strand.
GCTCACTTGCAAGTAACCCTCGCAAGTGATTAAATGGTTCATAATATGGGATCTCGGTTTGGCAAGGATGGTACTTAGTGATAATAAAACAATCAGGCAAGCATACAATTTAAAAACATTGTGCTCGGTTAAAAATAGCATGTATTCCCCCCAAGGGTTTGTAAAACAATGAAGTAATGTAAAGTGGGGCTATGAACTCACCTTGAGTTGGATGATGTATAATGAGAATGATGGATATGCCGTAAGAACTTCTACGAGCAACCTAGAATAATTGTTGCAACTTAGGTTTGGAATAATGTCTAAGGAAACATAAACATGTCAATATATGTATGTCTTGCACTTAGTCCATGATGTGGTATGATGTATAATGTAAGTCGTTGAAAGAAATGATTCATGAAACATGTATGTCTTGTATATCGTTTACTACCGTTCGGGCCGACATAATTCAGAAGTCATGTTAGTAAGCGTTCGAGGAGCCAGGACACTTTAACTCGTAAATCCACAACTCAACTCGACGGCTTACATAATGAACTCCTCACATGAGGCTCCCTACTATTGTAGTAGTTGATGAAATATATAGATATAAGTTTTGATCCGAAAAGTTACATGTCCGATATTTGAATAAACTTAGGAAAGTTTATTTGTACATGAAGATTGTTATTAGGGGTAGTTTTATAAGTCTTGTATGACCATTTTTCTCTTTGTAATATCTCATGGTTCCTTTTAAGTGAAGTAGATCCAAATTGCTTGTTCAATATATCGCCAATTCCTTGTTTCATGTTTACGCCTATGTAAGTTTGTATGGTCATTTCGTCATGGCCTTGCCATGACCTTTGGTCATTGTTCCATGGTCTTGAGACTCAACCTTGGCTCTAGCCATGGTTGTGGTCTTGATTCTAGGTCATAAGACCCCTTTAGTCTTCATAAACCATAACTTATATGTAATGACTTTGGTCTAAAAATGGGCTGTTAAGAATTTGAAGAATTTATCACTCAAAAAGCGTTTTCAGGACTCGAGCTTCTTTGTTCTTTAACGAAAACGTCGTTCCGGACAACTTTCGTGTTTTAACTTTTTGATGAATCGGACCAGAAGTGGGACTTTCAAAACCCAAATTTGATCAGAATGGTATTTGGCAGTTTGCCGCAAAGTTTTGGTAACTTCAAATGGGCGTAACTTTTGACTCGTATACTCGTTTTGGGTGGTTCAAATTGCTATGGTTTCCTTGTTAAGTCCTCTACTGTAATATGTAATGATAAATATCCTATTTTTACCATTTTGATCAGGTCTTACCAAGAAAGTCACTAGTTTGCTTGTTTTAGTAACTTATCTTAACAATCAATTACAACATGTTTTTCTCATTTTTATACATCATGGACATGCATACAAGACATAATATAGCAAGAATAACATGTAAATGATATGAACATGATTAATTAACAAGAAGCATGTTAGGGTTTGGCTCACAAATTTTGGCTTTCAAAGATGAAAGGAAGTTAACATGTAAGGATAGGACTTTGATAGACTTGCTTCAACCCACTTCACTTCATGCAATCTTTCTACCCTTGTAATCTTGAAAGATGGATGATGAAGGTTGAGGTGACTTGAGTGGATTCAAACTCAAGAGAAATCACCAAGTATATGAGGTTATGGAAGAGTTTTGGTGAATGATAATCTAACTAGGGTTTATGTGTGGATATTGCACTTGATTTCTTGCACAAAACTTGAAGTAAACTAGCAAATGAGAGGGTGTTTGTGTTGTGAACGACTAGGAGGGATGGGAGGGCTTATATATGAGTTTGAGGAGGTGCTAGGAAGGTGCTAGGAAGTTGCCTTAAGGAGGTGCAAGTATTTAGGATATTTTCCAACACTTGGAGACCAAGTTGTACACATGCATGCAATCTAAGGCCTCCTAGCATGTGATCAAGCCACCTATGGGCTGAATCCCCCCCTAAGTCGGTTCATGAGGCTTGGGGAGCAAGATTTGGCTTTTAGATGATATTATCCAAGTTATTGAGTTAGTTTTGGCTCCGTAAAATGCTAACCGTAAATGGTTAAGCCACGAAACGTAAAATCGGGTATCGTAAAAATACGAAACTTGGAAGAATGGTTAAACTTGTCAAAATACTCCATAATAAAATATAAAATGAGTGGTAGGTTCCATTGGGGTGGTAAAACCCTGCTAAAACTGGAAACACAGGTCTAAAACGCGTAATACGTAAAATGTACGAATATTGCGTAAAATTGAGAAAAGTAAAATGTTACTTTTCTAATAGGATATAAATGATTTAAAAAGACTTATAATGTCTAGACTGGGCTCAGTCTAGTGTCGGTTGGTATTAAATGTCTTTTAAACATCAAACCGTAAGCCTAAAAATCAAGGAATGACTTATAAAATCAAGGGATGATTTTTGGTCAATGGAGGAGGGAAAAATATGTTGACTTTTTCTAATAAGTTGAAAACTTAAATCGTCTTAGAAATGCGGTGCAGGTATAGGCTAAGGTTACGGCTGAGTAAAAACGCTTAAAACTGAAAATTCCAGTTTTTCACGGCCGAGGCTTATTTTGGTCATGTTTTTCTCAGTCACGATTAATTCTCAAATAAATCATGAGTGTGTCAAACATTTTTCTGATGCGGGGTCACTTAACGCGGTCGAGTTTCGTTGTGCGTAGAATTTTTGAATGACGTTTTACCCTAAAACGTGTAATTCCTTAATAACTTTCACGAAAATGAGCTTATGAAAGTTAAACTTTTAATTTGCCATGGAAATGATTTATTACTCGAGGCCAAGAAACAAAAATCAAGTTTCGGGAAAATTTCGGGAAAAATGAATAGTAAAAGTGAATAGTAAAATTTTCCGGGAATGGTAATTAACCTGAAATTGTGAATTGTTACAGTCCCTACCCCTTACGGGGAACTTCGTCCCGAAGTTCTTTGTGTGTCATATGTTGGAGTGGTGTCGATGAAGAGGTGTGGTTACTTATGAGGACTAGAGTCTGGGATTACCGATGATGTAATTTGGTTTGTCATTTCAGTGTATGGTGTAGGATGAGGCTTACTTTATGTAGGAAAGGTATGGTAATAGTCGAATATCAAAGGAAATTGATATAGCAGTCGAATATTAATAGGAATTGAGATAGTAATTGCAATCATAGCCTAGTAGGTAATCGGTTGTTGTACCTAGTGTTTATTGACTTCATACTTATGTTATTTCGGATACAAATAAGCCCACTTGTTTATAATTCTTTATTTACATAGAGAGGCATCCCAAACAATGTAAATAGGGAAATATAAACTTATGGTTCGGTGATTTACAGTTTCTTTATTTAAATGAAAAGGCATCCCAATCCATTCAAATAATTATAAATCATCCTACTTAAGAATTCCCAACACAACATTCACAATTAGCCGGTGAGTTACAAGGTAGTGTATTACGAGATGATACTGGTGTTCCAAAAGTACAAGATGAATATTCAATCTTGTAAAGCTGATGAGGGTACTTGTGGTGTAACTAAGGATGATTTGAGCTTTAAAAGTGCATCAAGATCTGTTAATGAGCTTGTGTTTGCAACGGTTGTTAAGATAATGTTGTGATATGTTGATGAACAAAAGTGTGTATGCTTAACATTAATACTCTTAGGTATAGATGTTGAGTTTGTTTTGAAAATCTTAAGAGATTTTAAAGGTTTATGATGGAATGGTATCCTTATGACCTAAACAGGGTAGTACTTCTACGGGATGAAGAGAATAATTGATAACTATCCCAAGATAGTAGTTCGGATTATCTCATAAATGAAAATTTTCAAGAATGAATTTAGGTAGTACAAATAAGGTGTTAAGATCTTGCTGAGTGGTAAGGCACTACCGTGTCTCTAGATTGTTTTAATGTATTCTGGTGGTTTATCGTGTTCATGTAGGAAATCAATTTAAACATAACCCTAGTACAACTACTCTCAGTATTTGAAAATTTTAAGTCGAATATAGTTAGTCAGACTATATTCCACTGTCCCTAGGTTAAATATAGGTGACTAGTCTATATTTAGCCAAGGTTCGATAAAATTTCCAAATACCTAAATTAGGTATACTTGTGATATGTCCGTTGCTTTCGGGAAACTGTCCGATAAACAAAGGTGATGTCAAACCCTTCAATTGCAAGTCCCGCCCATACAAGACTTGTAACCCATGTTTTCACATTCCATCGCATAGAAGATAGTACGGGTAGGTATGTGTGTGGAAAGGAAGTTTTAAGTAGTTCTAAAATAGAACATAATTGGCCAGGATCACGAACTTTTAACAATGAAGGTTTCATAAGAAAACTTTGATGAATGTAGGGCTGAACTTCAGCTTTTGTAGGTGATGGATTTGTTTGTCCTTTAGAAATCTCATATTTCTTGTTTTGAAATCGATAGATTGTGACGGGTTTTTGATATCATAAGAAATGATATTGATGATGTGATGGAATAATTCTAGAGACCATTTGCACAAAACACAATGTCTCGGAAGTAGGTTAGACCATTGTGCAATTCACAATGTCTGGGAAGTAGGTTAGGTCATTGTGTGACTCAAAACATTTGAGAAATGATTAAGACCATTGTATCATACAATGTCTTGGAAAATGAATGAGACCATTGTATCTCACAATGTCTTGGAAAATGAATGAGGCCATTGTATCTCACAATGTCTTGAAAAGTGAATGAGACCATTGTATCTCACAATGTCTTGAAAAATAGGAAAGACCATTGCAATCAGTTACAATGTCTTGGACATATAATGTTGGAGTAGGAACATGATTGGGAGAGTGTGGCTGTGCCGAAATGCCTTAGAATAGGCATACACAGATATGTTTAGTCCATTGTTTAGATAAATGATTGAAAATAAACCGAGTTTATATATCAATATACTAATATGTTCATGTAGCATAAGATGCCTAGTGTGTATATATCAATATACTTATATGTGTTCATGTAGCATAAAATGCCTAGTGTGTATATATCAATATACTTATATGTGTTCATGTAGCATAAAATGCTTAGTGTGTATATATCAATATACTTATATGTGTTCATGTAGCATAAAATGCTTACGGGGAAATGCTCAATTATGTTTAGGGTACATATATTAATATGCAATTATGTTTGTGTAGCATAACATGCTTACTAAGTCCATAATCGTCTGGAGGATGGAAGACACGGAGAGCGGAAGGCTATAAAAATGTTTTTGCTTGTAAGTGTAGTTATAGTTTAGGTCTCCATTAGACCCGTTTCTCTATAACCATGGCTCTGGTACCAATCTGTAACACCCCCAATTCATGGTTGCAGCGGAATTCGATCTGGGTGTTACTCGACGGCACAATAGTCACAATAATAGAAAACGAACTCCAATTGAGTCGTTTTAAAAGGTTTATCATTCAAATTTGTATAAATATCAGAGATTACAAAATGAGGTCCCAAATGGTTCCATGTTTATAATTTACATTAAATGAGTTTTGAATGATAATAAAATTTATAGCCCTCTTGAGTATCCATGCCCTTCTGTGCCATCCTTGATCGTCATGAACCTGAAATACATGCTTGAGAGGTCAACACAAAGGTTGAGTAATATTCATAGAGTTTGTTAAATGTTTGAACACAATATGTTGGTAGTGTGAGCAATAGACTCACACCAATGTTTGGAAAACAAAGATGGGCCACGTTGTTATATGCCCGGAACAGTTATTATCAAATACTAAGCTTATGACACCAAAACGTTAACGTGTACCAATATCAATCGGCGGAGTTATCCCGGTAGGTACTTTGCCGTCATACCTAATGTCTCAAATATTAATGCATTTGTTTGAACTTAGTCAAAACAAATGGGATTCGTCAATCCCAATAGGCCTATTCACAATATTCGCGCTCACTTGCAAGTAACCCTCGCAAGTGATTAAATGGTTCATAATATGGGATCTCGGTTTGGCAAGGATGGTACTTAGTGATAATAAAACAATCAGGCAAGCATACAATTTAAAAACATTGTGCTCGGTTAAAAATAGCATGTATTCCCCCCAAGGGTTTGTAAAACAATGAAGTAATGTAAAGTGGGGCTATGAACTCACCTTGAGTTGGATGATGTATAATGAGAATGATGGATATGCCGTAAGAACTTCTACGAGCAACCTAGAATAATTGTTGCAACTTAGGTTTGGAATAATGTCTAAGGAAACATAAACATGTCAATATATGTATGTCTTGCACTTAGTCCATGATGTGGTATGATGTATAATGTAAGTCGTTGAAAGAAATGATTCATGAAACATGTATGTCTTGTATATCGTTTACTACCGTTCGGGCCGACATAATTCAGAAGTCATGTTAGTAAGCGTTCGAGGAGCCAGGACACTTTAACTCGTAAATCCACAACTCAACTCGACGGCTTACATAATGAACTCCTCACATGAGGCTCCCTACTATTGTAGTAGTTGATGAAATATATAGATATAAGTTTTGATCCGAAAAGTTACATGTCCGATATTTGAATAAACTTAGGAAAGTTTATTTGTACATGAAGATTGTTATTAGGGGTAGTTTTATAAGTCTTGTATGACCATTTTTCTCTTTGTAATATCTCATGGTTCCTTTTAAGTGAAGTAGATCCAAATTGCTTGTTCAATATATCGCCAATTCCTTGTTTCATGTTTACGCCTATGTAAGTTTGTATGGTCATTTCGTCATGGCCTTGCCATGACCTTTGGTCATTGTTCCATGGTCTTGAGACTCAACCTTGGCTCTAGCCATGGTTGTGGTCTTGATTCTAGGTCATAAGACCCCTTTAGTCTTCATAAACCATAACTTATATGTAATGACTTTGGTCTAAAAATGGGCTGTTAAGAATTTGAAGAATTTATCACTCAAAAAGCGTTTTCAGGGCTCGAGCTTCTTTGTTCTTTAACGAAAACGTCGTTCCGGACAACTTTCGTGTTTTAACTTTTTGATGAATCGGACCAGAAGTGGGACTTTCAAAACCCAAATTTGATCAGAATGGTATTTGGCAGTTTGCCGCAAAGTTTTGGTAACTTCAAATGGGCGTAACTTTTGACTCGTATACTCGTTTTGGGTGGTTCAAATTGCTATGGTTTCCTTGTTAAGTCCTCTACTGTAATATGTAATGATAAATATCCTATTTTTACCATTTTGATCAGGTCTTACCAAGAAAGTCACTAGTTTGCTTGTTTTAGTAACTTATCTTAACAATCAATTACAACATGTTTTTCTCATTTTTATACATCATGGACATGCATACAAGACATAATATAGCAAGAATAACATGTAAATGGTATGAACATGATTAATTAACAAGAAGCATGTTAGGGTTTGGCTCACAAATTTTGGCTTTCAAAGATGAAAGGAAGTTAACATGTAAGGATAGGACTTTGATAGACTTGCTTCAACCCACTTCACTTCATGCAATCTTTCTACCCTTGTAATCTTGAAAGATGGATGATGAAGGTTGAGGTGACTTGAGTGGATTCAAACTCAAGAGAAATCACCAAGTATATGAGGTTATGGAAGAGTTTTGGTGAATGATAATCTAACTAGGGTTTATGTGTGGATATTGCACTTGATTTCTTGCACAAAACTTGAAGTAAACTAGCAAATGAGAGGGTGTTTGTGTTGTGAACGACTAAGAGGGATGGGAGGGCTTATATATGAGTTTGAGGAGGTGCTAGGAAGGTGCTAGGAAGTTGCCTTAAGGAGGTGCAAGTATTTAGGATATTTTCCAACACTTGGAGACCAAGTTGTACACATGCATGCAATCTAAGGCCTCCTAGCATGTGATCAAGCCACCTATGGGCTGAATCCCCCCCTAAGTCGGTTCATGAGGCTTGGGGAGCAAGATTTGGCTTTTAGATGATATTATCCAAGTTATTGAGTTAGTTTTGGCTCCGTAAAATGCTAACCGTAAATGGTTAAGCCACGAAACGTAAAACCGGGTATCGTAAAAATACGAAACTTGGAAGAATGGTTAAACTTGTCAAAATACTCCATAATAAAATATAAAATGAGTGGTAGGTTCCATTGGGGTGGTAAAACCCTGCTAAAACTGGAAACACGGGTCTAAAACGCGTAATACGTAAAATGTACGAATATTGCGTAAAATTGAGAAAAGTAAAATGTTACTTTTCTAATAGGATATAAATGATTTAAAAAGACTTATAATGTCTAGACTGGGCTCAGTCTAGTGTCGGTTGGTATTAAATGTCTTTTAAACATCAAACCGTAAGCCTAAAAATCAAGGAATGACTTATAAAATCAAGGGATGATTTTTGGTCAATGGAGGAGGGAAAAATATGTTGACTTTTTCTAATAAGTTGAAAACTTAAATCGTCTTAGAAATGCGGTGCAGGTATAGGCTAAGGTTACGGCTGAGTAAAAACGCTTAAAACTGAAAATTCCAGTTTTTCACGGCCGAGGCTTATTTTGGTCATGTTTTTCTCAGTCACGATTAATTCTCAAATAAATCATGAGTGTGTCAAACATTTTTCTGATGCGGGGTCACTTAACGCGGTCGAGTTTCGTTGTGCGTAGAATTTTTGAATGACGTTTTACCCTAAAACGTGTAATTCCTTAATAACTTTCACGAAAATGAGCTTATGAAAGTTAAACTTTTAATTTGCCATGGAAATGATTTATTACTCGAGGCCAAGAAACAAAAATCAAGTTTCGGGAAAATTTCGGGAAAAATGAATAGTAAAAGTGAATAGTAAAATTTTCCGGGAATGGTAATTAACCTGAAATTGTGAATTGTTACAACTACCAAGTCAAACCCCGAGTCTAGGGACTCACTTGGAGTCTCGGCTCACATATGGAACACAAGAGGTCATACCTGAGACCATCATGGTCTCGGTTAGCTCATCCGAGCTTGACACAAAACCAAATCGACCCCAAGGGTCATGGTAACAATCCGACAACATCAACATCATGTAAATCCTTGGCCGAAAATCAAACATATCCAAGAAAAACATCACCAACACCCTCGATGACAACAACACAAGACCAAGAATCAAAACCTCCACAAAAACTTAAAGGGAAAACACAAGCCGAGAGCTCGGAGCTCTCGGTCTCACCTCGACAACCTCCAAAAGCACGAAACCCGGATACCAAACTATTGTTTTATTACATTTTATTCAAAAACCCACTTGTATTTCATGTTTTTAATCCATAACCCAAACGAATTTCTTTAAGTCGTGACCCTCGGTCACGTTATTATCAAAAATACGAGTGAAACTGGTCTCACCTTTGATTCTTAAGACTCAAAACGTGACAAACTTCCAAAAACACGAAAGTGGTGATGATTTTGGTGATTATACGAGATGAAATAAGGGGTTAAAGGGCGCGTGTGATGGTGAATCGGAAAGGAAATGAGATGAGAAGTTGATTTGTGGTGGTGGTGTGGTCGTGGGAGTGGCGGTGTGGTGGTGGCAGCCGGATATTTGGGCGGCGGCTAGGTTTTTGGTGAGGAAGATGATATCAAGAGAGAGAGAGAGTGAAAATGGTGAGGGTGTTTGTGTTGTGTGTGTGAACCGGCCCCAACCACAAGGACCATATGTAGTTTTTTTTTTTTTTTTTTTTTTTTTTTTTTTTTTTTTTTTTTTTAAATAATAATAATAATAATAATAATAATAATAATAATAATAATAATAATAATAATAATGTTAAGGGGGTAAGTGGCTAGTTATTAAAACGCAAGGCCAAACCCGTAATTTTTCAAAATATTCCGACACTCTCAACCGAGCTCGTTCCCAAATATTTAAAATCTCACGACACATTCAAAATGAATATATATAGTCGAACCATAAATCCAAAACATTAAATTTTCGTTAGGTTATCTAGTGCCGGAGTCAACGTAGTGCCACGAATATCTCAAAATAAATTCATATCACATCGATAATCCAAATTCGATTCCATAAAAATTTAAATATTGTCAACCACAATTTAAATTTCACAAGTTCGAAACGAATAAACTTTCAAACATAAATTTATAAACGAACTTTAACGTAATGCGGGTTTTCAAAATAACTCCCTAATTTGCCAGTTGTCACATCCTTCCAGCCTCAGAAGAAACCCGTCCCGGGTTTCTCTCGGAACAATCCATCTACGAAGCGAAAAGCTTCGGATATCTCTTTCGAAACTCATCCTCACGTTCCCACGTAAATTCTGGTCCATGACGGGAATTCCAACGAACCTTGATGAGTGGAATGCGACTTCGCTTGAGTCGCTTAATCTCTCGCTCCAAAACCTCAATCGGCTCTCCCACAAAGTTCAAATTCTCATCAACTCGAATATCTTTCAACGGTATCATCGGTGTTTCATCAGAAAGGCATTTCTTCAAATTACTCACATGAAATACATCGTGAACCTTACTCAATTCCTGTGGTAGTTCCAACCGATAAGCCACGGGCCCAATTCTTTCCAAAATAAGAAATGGTCCAATATAGCGGGGGTTGAGTTTCCCACGTTTCCCGAAACGTATCACTCCTTTCCAAGGCGAGACTTTCAGCATCACTTTGTCTCCAACCTGGAACTCTAAGGGTTTACGTCTCTGATCGGCGTAACTTTTCTACCTATCTCTAGCTGCTTGTAACCGATCACGAATTTGAGTCACTTTCTCAGTAGTCTCCAATATAAGCTCGGGGCCTGTGAGTTGGCTATCTCCAACTTCAGCCCAACCAATAGGCGAACGGCATTTACGACCATATAAAGCTTCGAATGGTGCAGCTTTAAGACTTGTGTGGTAGCTATTGTTATACGAGAATTCCGCAAGGGGTAGATACTTCTCCCAGCCTTTACCAAAGTCTATTATACATGCACGAAGCATATCCTCCAAAGTCTGAATAGTCCTCTCACTTTGACCGTCGGTCTGGGGATGATATGCAGTACTCATATCAAGTCTCGTCCCTAAAGCGGTTTGAAGTGATCGCCACAATGCTGACGTGAAACGGCTGTCACGATCAGAAATAATCGATATCGGAACACCATGACGAGAAATAATTTCTTTCACATACAACCTCGCAAGTTTGTCAACACTATCATCTTCACTAATCGCCAGGAAATGAGCAGACTTAGTTAATCGATCCACAATTACCCAGATAGCGTCACAACCGCTAGCTGTCTTCGGTAATTTGGTAATAAAGTCCATCGTAATCCGCTCCCACTTCCAAACCGGGAGTTCTGGCTGCGTCAATAATTCTGAAGGTCTCTGGTGTTCGGCCTTAACCTTCGAACATGTCAAGCACTTACTAACGTACAACGCTATATCTGCCTTCATGTTTGGCCACCAATATAACTTCTTCAGATCCTGGTACATCTTGTCAGACCCAGGATGAATAGAGTACCTTGACTTATGCGACTCATGCATAATCAACTCTCGAATTCCTTCATACAATGGTACCCAACTTCAGTATCCAAAACACAATGTTCCATCAGAACGCTTAACAAATCCCTTCTCATTTTCTGCCATCCCAAATATATTTTTAGCAGGTTGGTTTTCTGCTTTCAACGCTTCCGTTTGAGCTTCTAATATTTGAGACGGTAACGGCGATACGATGGTCATTCCCAATGACCTAACTAGTAGCGGTGGTATTCTCTCCTTTCGGCTAAGAGCATCAGCAACGACGTTTGCTTTCCCGGGATGATAGCGAATTTCGCAATCATAATCGCTTAGCAGCTCAATCCAACGTCATTGTCTCATGTTGAGCTCTTTCTGATTCAAGATGTGTTGTAGACTTTTGTGATCCGTGTAAACAACACACTTGGTACCATACAAATAATGTCTCCATATCCTCAATGCGAAAACCACAGCACCTAACTCCAAATCATGGGTGGTGTAGTTCTTCTCGTGCTTCTTGAGCTGTCGGGAAACATAAGCTATCACTTTCTCTCGTTGCATTAACACAGCTCCCAAACCTTTATGAGAAGCGTCACAATAGACAACGAAGTCTTCGCTGCCTTCAGGCAATGCCAAGATAGGTGCACTACACAACATCTTCTTAAGTAATTGAAATGCTTCCTCTTCCTTATCTCCCCATTCGTATTTAACATTCTTTTGAGTCAATATGGTCAACGGCTTTGCTATCTTCGAAAATCCCTCAATGAATCTTCGGTAGTAACCGGCTAAACCCAAAAATTGATGAACTTCAGTTGGGGTTGTCGGTGCAGCCCAATCTTTAACAGCTTCAATCTTAGCGGGATCTACATGAACTTGATGAGGCGAAAAATGATCCGTTTTTAGGGGGTCATTTAAGCCGGAATTGGAATTTATTTGATCAAATATTGCCCTAAATCGTTCCTTTTGTGATTTTAGGTACTTTTGGAGTGAATTCTGGAAAAGGAAGCATTTTGGACGTTTTTGAAGCATAAAAGTGAAGAAAACGGCAAAGTCTTAATTTTCCTTGCTGGGAACATTACCTGATGGCGTCAAGAGCAATTTGATGATGGCGTCAAGAGTAAAAATGGTGACGGCCCAGTGAAAACATGACGGCGTCAAATCAAGACCGTCAAGAGTAAAAGTGGTGACGGCCCAGAGCAGCAATACACATGACGGCGTCAGATCTGGATCTAGGCAGTCCGAGAATATTATGGGCGGCGGGTTGACGGCGTCAGAACTTTCTTCTTGACGCCGTCACCTTAGTAAATCTATATATACTTTTCTAATTTTCATTCATTGTGTGTGGAACTAGAGAGGAGAATTTTAGGGTCGAATCTAATAAACCGTAGCACGACTTTTACAGTATTTTCAAGGGTTTTCACCCCTTGAAACCCTTCATGTTCAATTGAGATAAGTATCCATTCAATTCATTCAATATATCTATATGTTGTTTGAATATATTTTACGCTTGTCTTGATTTTAACATGCTAGGCTAGATCTTTTGTGTGTTTGCTTAGATGTAATGAAACCTAGATGTTGATTATAGGTTGATTGCTTGTTAATAGTTGTAATGGATGAATGATTTCGATGTTAGGCTTAAGAAAACTGGCAGATCTCCATTGTGTAACTTGCTTGAACGTCTTAAGAAACATGAACCAATGCGTACTAGGTTTTTATGGTTGTATTTAATGCATGAGCGAATTCTAGTGATCCCATGTTAGGAGCTTCTTGCAGGCTCGACATAGGAGTGAAGTAGGAGCTTATAGAGTTGGGGAAGTACGTACGCCACCCCACAATTGGTATTAAGGAATATAACCCGTCATCCACGCAACTGTAACAAACAATTAACCTATAAAAGATATCTAGGGAATAGTGAAATCTAAGTAAACACAATTCTCCCAATTACTGTTCACACCACTAGTTTAATTAGCTTTATTTACATTTCTGTTATTTTATTGTGATTGCATCTTAGTTATTGGGTTAGTTGGCTAGCAACTATTTCCGCCCACTCTTCCAAATCCTGAGACTTTAATTGCTTTCATAAAAATATAAAAATACAAAAAGAATCATCCCTCACCTCTAGACCTAGTTTTTAGGCTTTCTAATCCTAGCGACACTATTCCTGAGTTGAACGATCAATCCCCCAGTACTTGTCACTATACTATACTACAACGATCAAGTACACTGCCTAGTGGGGGTTGTAAGCTTCTCGAGATCCCTCGAGAGGTAAAGCCTAGTGCAATTCCCACGCATCAAGTTTTTGGCGCCGCAGCCCGGGGAATACTTATTGTCTAGGTTATAATTTCTTTTTATTAGGTCTACTTGCTAGATTCCTTTCTAGTAATTTTTTTTTTAATTTTTTTTTTAATTTTTATGTTTACTTTAGTCTAGCTATTTCTTCGTGTCTTTGTTCGTAATCCTTACCATCCGACATTATGGAAGGTGGTAACATCTTTGAACCCATCAACCCACCACAACAAGACCACCCACAAAACCCACCACTAGTTAACCAACCTCTTAGGCCCCGAACCCTAGGAGAGTATTCCCAACCCAGCCACCAAGGCTACCGAAACACTATTGAGCTCAACCAAGGAGCCAATGTGTCTCCCTTGCGATCCGACACCAACCGGTTGGTGCAAAGCGGTTGTGCATTCCATGGACTTCGTTCCGAAGATCCTAATCAACATCTCAAGGACTTCCTTAAAATCGTAGATTCTATAGACCTTGATGTTACAACTAGAGAGTCGACCCGATTATGCCTATTCTAATTCTCTCTACGCGATCAAGCTAGTCAATGGCTTGAACGTTTCCCCGCAGGATCCATCACCTCATGGGATGATCTCACTACTCGTTTCCTTGCTCAATTCTTCCCACCGGGGAAGACTGCAATGCTTAGAAATAACATCTTGATGTTTGAACAACATCAGGGTGAAACTTTCTACGAAGCGTGGGCTCGTTTCAAGGATCTACTCCACAAAGTCCCTCATCATGGTATAAATCTTTGGTTATTACTTCAAATCTTCTATGACCATGTCGATTATCACACTAAACGTACCATCGATCGAGCCGCAGGAGGTAGATTGCGTGATAAGAATGCCGAGGCGTCTTGGGCAATTATTGCCGAACTTGCCGCCGATAATCAAGAGTTATGGGAGTTTAATCACACTATAAAAGTGCCCATCAACACAATCTCGACACCTGGAGGGACTAATCAAATCTCTGATGAACTCCTTTGCAAACTTAAGGCAAAAGTTGACTATTTCGAGAAAAGGCAAAATAGACCCTTAAGTCCTAGACGGGCTGCAGTCAATTCTGTCTCGAAAACGACCTCAACGCCGTTATCAGAGTCACCCTCTAGAGAGAATGTTGAGACCTTTCAAAACTATGCCCCACCTTATTCTCCTCCTGAGAAACTTAGCCCGGAATTTGAGGCCAGAATGAGGGAATATATGGCAACCCATTCTGAGCGGCTTGCTAGATTTGAGGAAGCAGTTTATAGACAAAAGGAGGAAATGCAAGAGAAAATGAATGAGATGATGAGCCTAATGGAGGAGCATGCCAACCAGAAAACCCCTGAAAGGATGTAACAGAGGAAAGAAAGCGTCACCCCCACTACCCGGTTTGTTAATTCCATCACAATTGTCCATACGGATAATGAGAAAGTAGAAACCCCTAGGGAACAAACCACAGAAGAACCGCCACAATCTCAAACCTTAAGTTACTACCTGAAACATGATATAAACGAAAGCACCATGACAAATTGGATAAAGGGTGACGGGCGTAACCTATCCTCCAAACAGGGTTCAGAGAAGGAGGAAGAGGGAAATGATGAGTATGATACATTACCTGAGGGACCGATATTTGAAAAACTACTGGTACAGAAAGTAGCTACTAAGCAGATGGCGTGTGGGAACTTTGAGATACCGGCCAACATCGGGAATTTGAAATATCTAAACGCTTTTGCTGACCAAGGATCGGAAGTAAATCTTATGCCCCTAACTATCTACACCCAACTAACATAAAAAATGCCAGCCACCACTCGTGTTAGGCTATCCTTCGCTGGACACTCTTATGTAGGAATCACAGAAGATGTGCTGGTCAATGTCGCGGGATTCATGTATCCCGTTGATTTCATGATCATCGATGATAAAGGGGGTGGATGCATGCCAATAATCCTTGGGGCACCATTCCTTAACACCGCAAAAGCTGTCATTAGGTATGAAAATAGGAAAATTGAGCTTAAATCAGGAAAAAGAAAGATTAGCTTCCCCATGACCCCGCGGTATGAGCAAAAAAGTTTGATGAGGAGAAGGCTCAAAAACAATATTGATACATCGCCTATTCATGTTCAGGAGAAGATACTTGCATGGGAGGCGAGAATCAAAAGTTACAAAGAGACTAAACATGAAAGAAGCAAAAGCAAAAGCAATGAAGCTCATGTCGAGTTTGAACATAGTCAACCAACGAAGGACCATGTACCATTCAAAAAAGGGGACCTAGTACTCTTAAGACACTTGGAGATAATGATACCTCCCGATAAACCGAGTCCCTGGTGGTATGGGCCATTCACAATCGAGGGCATAAGCCAAGATGGGGTGGCTAACTTGAGTAGTAAAGGAGGAGGAGAGGTGATTGCAAGTATCGACAGATTGAAACACCACCACCATGATAGTAATGATCGCAACTACATGGGGTACATCATCTCGAGAGATGAGGTCACGTAATTGCCCATGACCTTGAGTCTAGCAACAAGACTCGTAAATAAAGAAAAGCGCTTCTTGGGAGGCAACCCATACTTTGTGTGATTTTTATTTTATTTGATTGTTATTTGTTTCCGTATGCATGCTTTATTTTTATTGTTGGTAGATCATGTTTCAAAAATAAAATGGTGAAAATACTTTATTTTGTCGTTTGGCTTAGTCTTAACCTCATCCAAAGGTATTTCGCAAAAGATAATTGTAAGGGGAAACCCCAAATATGTTTTTAAGAAACAAAATCGATCATGGTTCTCCACAATATTAAATGAACATGTATATTCGTATTTGTTAGAGTCAAATGCTTGTATTGAGTCATAATGATATTTTGCAGGATTTTCCAGGAAGTAGGACAAAGTTTTTCCAGAAATTTTCCGGAAACTTAACATAAAGATTTCTGCAGGTCACTTCTGACGGCGTCAGGAAGAAATTCCTGACGGCGTCACGTGTAAAAATCTGAAAATTTTGCCAGTTTTGTTTTTCTAACGGAGTCTTAAAGTTTTTATTGAATCTTTAGTTTTATAATCTCCAGGAAATCTGCAAACATTCATTCCACAAGCATTATATCTTACTTTGTTTTTTAGGATTGTTAGCATATATAGATTGCCGCCGATTTTACACGAGGTTGCCTTGTTTGTTTCCTCAGGTTTAACAGGTTATGTATGACAAGAAGATGATTTGTATTCTGGAAGGGAAGCTTTGATTGTTCATTTTCTTGGAGGAAGATCTAACCTTGTTACCGCACTATCCACACCGAATGAATCAGGGGAGTATTTGCTTTCATTTTTTTACCTGTTTTACTTTTACATTCTTTAATTGAACATTGGGGACAATGTTCATCGTAAGTGTAAGGGGAGGGTAAATGATGATACCTTATAGATACACTTTCACTTGAGTTTGTTAGTTTGATGGTAGGTGTGTAATAAAACTATGAGAAATACTTGTTAGTGTAATTTTAGCGCCAAATTTAAATTTTTTTACAACATTTAGGAGTGAAACTTTAGCCTTAGCAAGCGTCTCATGGATAGGAGTCGTATGACTAGCACAAAACCGTACTATTCAGAAAAATTTTCCACCCAAATATGTGAGGTTCGCCTTTAGATTTGATAGGAAAAACATTTACTATTAGTGCTTATGAGTGTACCGGTAGCATTTAGATTCTAGAACTTGCGTTAGTGATGCATCTCGAGACCGCTAGTGAGACTACATTCGTGTAGTAGGATTTACTACATGATAAGAGGCATTAGGATCACCCTTGTGTTAAACCCGTATCATAATTACTTGACCATTTAAGTCATATTACTTGGCTAGTTAAGTCAATTAATTTTTCCCACACCTTTGCGTTGTACTCATTTTTAGTACACGAAACCCCTAGTACACCCCTCCGAGCCTATCTTTTCGTTTCTAACTTTAAGCATCTTACTTAAAGGAAGAATTTGTTACACCCCACTTAAATGTACACCCAAATCGCCTTAGCCTTCCGTGTATGCACTCATCTTTAGTGCATTATTGTTATTTGTTTAAACCCTTAGTTAATTATCTAATTGATTACATGGTTGCTAAGTCGAGTCATATCCTTGTACATATTGTTTTGGGACGATTGGGACTCATGGGTAAAGTACTTGTGTTATGGAGTAATGGGGAAGAAAATCATTTATTACCCCCATATGTGCGTTGTTCTTAAAAGTACTCCAAGTGTTTTGATTATCTTGATTCGAGTCATTAGATTAGTTTATTGTAAAGTATGTAAAAATTCAAGTGTAAGGGGAGTGTTCATTCCCTATGATGTATTATTTTGGATGGTAAGGTAAGAGTGTATATAAAAAAAAATCGAAAAAATTAAGAAAAAGAAAGAAAAAAAATAGAAAAAAAGAAAAGAGAAAAAACATACGGACTACCATCTCGTTTCATTCTATGTTTATTTTATGTTTTTGTTATTTTTGATTTATTAGCTTAAGTCGAGTCTAGTCTTGGCTTAGCAACGCCATATTGTACATGTAATTAACCAAGATGATTAACTCGCCACCAGTAAAGATTGATTATATCCAACAAAACCGTGTATTCCATATCCCTACACCTAACATTATAACCCTTTAAAAGACCTCTTTGATAGTTTATCCTAGGTGCTTACGCCATGTGGTGGAGGTTTGATCCTTTCCCAAGCCTATGGTAATCTATTTTGTTATGACAGGTAGTGAGAGATGTTTTCCATTTCCATATTGTGATATATACTTTATTACACCCGAGAGATGTGAGTATCTAAACACTATTTGTGAGGTGCTAGTGTATGACCTCCATGCTTGTCTTTGGTCTTTAGTGGAACGATTATTTGTTGTAATTACTTTTATATTAGTGTTAAATGACCCCTAACTTGTATTTTTACTAGAATAAAAGCGCATTTGCTTGAGGACAAGCAAATCTCAAGTGCAAGGGTATATGATGAGGCGAAAAATGATCCGTTTCTAGGGGGTCATTTAAGCCGGAATTGGAATTTATTTGATCAAATATTGCCCTAAATCGTTCCTTTTGTGATTTAAGGTACTTTTGGAGTGAATTCTGGAAAAGGAAGCATTTTGGACGTTTTTGGAGCATAAAAGTGAAGAAAACGGCAAAGTCTTAATTTTCCTTGCTGGGAACCGTACCTGACGGTGTCAAGAGCAATTTGATGACGGCGTCAAGAGTAAAAATGGCGACGGCCCAGTGAAAACGTGACGGCGTCAAATCAAGGCCGTCAAGAGTAAAAGTGGTGACGGCCCAGAGCAGCAATACACATGACGGCGTCAGATCTGGATCTAGGCAGTCCGAGAATATTATGGGCGGCGGGTTGATGGTGTCAGAACTTTCTTCTTGACGCCGTCACCTTAGTAAGTCTATATATACTTTTCTAATTTTCATTCATTGTGTGTGGAACTAGAGAGGAGAATTTTAGGGTCGAATCTAATAAACCCTAGCACGACTTTTACAGTATTTTCAAGGGTTTTCACCCCTTGAAACCCTTCATGTTCAATTGAGATAAGTATCCATTCAATTCATTCAATATGTCTATGTGTTGTTTGAATATATCTTACGCTTGTCTTGATTTTAACATGCTAGGCTAGATCTTTTGTGTGTTTGCTTAGATGTAATGAAACCTAGATGTTGATTATAGGTTGATTGCTTATTTATAGTTGTAATAGATGAATGATTTCGATGTTAGGCTTAAGAAAACTGGCAGATCTCCGTTGTGTAACTTGCTTGAATGTCTTAAGAAACATGAACCAATGCGTACTAGGTTTTTATAGTTGTATTTAATGCATGAGTGAATTCTAGTGATCCCATGTTAGGAGCTTCTTGCAGGCTCGACATAGGAGTGAAGTAGGAGCTTATAGAGTTGGGGAAGTACGTACGCCACCCCACAATTGGTATTAAGGAATATAACCCGTCATCCACGCAACTGTAACAAACAATTAACCTGTAAAAGATATCTAGGGAATAGTGAAATCTAAGTAAACACAATTCTCCCAATTACTGTTCACACTACTAGTTTAATTAGCTTTATTTACATTTCTGTTATTTTATTTTGATTGCATCTCAGTTATTGGGTTAGTTGACTAGCAACTAATTCCGTCCACTCTTCCAAAACCCGAGATTTTACTTGCTTTCCTAAAAAAATAAAAATACAAAAAGAATCATCCCTCACCTCTAGACCTAGTTTTTAGGCTTTCTAATCCTAGCGACACTATTCCTGAGTTGAACGATCAATCCCCCGGTACTTGTCACTATACTATACTACAACGATCAGGTATACTGCCTGGTGGGGGTTGTAAGCTTCTCGAGATCCCTCGAGAGGTAAAGCCTGGTGCAATTCCCACACATTAGAACTCCTTGACTATCAATCACATGACCCAAAAATTGTACCATCGGAATCCAAAATTCACATTTGGAGAACTTGGCATACAACTTCTTCCTCCTGAGCAATTCTAAGATGAGCCTCAGTTGCTCCTCATGCTCTTTCTCACTCTTCGAGTAGATTAGAATATCGTCGATGAACACGATCACAAACATGTCTAAGTAAGGCTTACACACCTGATTCATGAGATCCATGAATACCGCCGGTGTGTTAGTCAACCCAAACGGCATCACCTGGAACTCGTAATGCCTGTAACGGGTTCTGAAATCCGTTTTCGGAATATCTTCCTCGCGAACTCTAAGTTGATGATACCCCGATCTCAGATCGATCTTCGAATACACACTTGACCCTTGAAGCTGATCGAACAAGTCGTCGATCCTTGGTAACGGGTATCTATTCTTCACCATTAACTTGTTCAGCTCTCGGTAATCAATACACATACGAAACGATCCATCCTTCTTCTTCAAGAATAAAACTGGGGCTCCCTAAGGTAAAGAACTTGGTCGTATGAATCCCTTATCGGCTAACTTCGCCAATTGTTTCGACAACTCTTCTAATTTAGTAGGTGCAATTCGATAAGGCGCTCTTGCCACGGGTGCAGCACCAAGTATCAACTCAATCTGAAACTCCACTTGTCTAGTAGGCGGGATTCCCAGAAAATCATTGGGAAATACATCCGGAAAGTCACGAACTATAGACACATCTCCAATGCATCTTTCCTTCTTCTCCTTCCCTCCTTTCTCAGAGATTTGAGCTAATAAAAGGCAACATCCTTTTTCCATTAGCTTCGGTAGCTTAGTGCAAGAAATGACAGCTAATCTGGATGGGTTCCTCGAACCTTTTCGATCTCCTTGTATATTTAGAATCTCCTTGCCGTGGCACACACACGATTTTCTCATCGCAAAGTATATGAGCACGATACTTTGACAACCAATCCATGCCAATGATGACATCGAAACTTCCTAATGTGACGGGTAGAAGATCTATGTTGAAAGGGTGATTCAAGAAATTCAACGTGCAACCGCGAATGATAGTTTTAATCCTTTCTATATTTCCGTTAGCTAACTCTACATCATATCCAATTCCTAAGGCCATCGGGGGGTTTTCTAATAAGGGTGCAAATGTAGTGGACACAAAACTTCTATCGGCACCAGTATCAAATAGTATGGAAGCATAATAATTATTGAGAAGGAACGTACCAGTAACGACGTTTGGGTCTTCTCCTCTCTCGTTTCCACGTGCATACACTCTCCCATGAGCAGTTCCTGCTTCCACACGTTGGTCCCCATTGTCATGACGTCCACGATTTCCTCCAGCTCCACGGTTTCCATGATTATACCCATTACCACCCGATCCTTGATTTCCTCGGTTCCACGATCCTCTACACTCATTCCTATAGTGTCATTTCTTTCCACACCCACAACAAGTAACATCCGCCTTACTTCTCACTTCGGGAGTAGCTTGAACCATAGCAAGGGGTAGAGCCCTACAATCCCTAGCTGTGTGTCCTCTCCTTGAGCAATTCTGGCACATTACATAACATCGTCCAGAATGATTCTGGTAGCAACGACCACACTTGGGAGCATCACCATTTTGGTTCTTCTTATCTCCATCCCCAATAGCATAAGCCTTAGCAACAACTTTTCGCTTGTTTCAGTGATCATTACCCTTAGAGTGATGGTCTCTCTTTCTATTCCCATTCTTATCCTTATCAGCTCCTTCCAATTCCAACGAATCCATTAATTGTTGAGCGATTGTGATGGCCTCATGAATATTTGCTGGTCTAGCAGCAATCACATCATTCCTTGTAGCCACAGGCAACCCATCGGTATACCGCTAAATCTTTTGAGTCTCAGTCTTAACCATATCTGGGCAAAGCAAGGCTAACTCTTGGTAACAACGATTGTAAGTTTCCATATTGGTACCCTTCACTTTGTGATTCCAGAACTCAATCTCCAATTTCTTAACCTCATTCCTTGGGCAGTAAGTCTGAATCATCAAAGACTTAAATTGCTCCCAAGTCATGGCATAGGCAACTTCACTCCCAACCGAATTTCGGTAATTGTTCCACCAAGTTAATGCTTCATCCTTGAAAGTAAAAGAAGCAAACTTTACCTTTGCATTCTCCGCACAGCTGCTGACATTGAACATTGACTCAGTTTTCTCTATCCACCTGACCAAGTAGACCACTCCTTCAGTTCCACCAAACTCAATGGGTCCATAGATTCGGAACTCCTTGTAGTTACATCCATTAGTACAAACAGGTGGAAAAGTTCCAGCAGAGTTTTTGGAATGATTCGACTCAGCTAGTAGTTCAGCAACTCGTTGCTCTACAAGTTGATTGATCATTGCTTGATCCACAGTAGATGCATTCAGTGGAACATGATCATTGTCTCCCTGAACATCGACATTTTGATTCCTGTTGTTGCGGTTGGTGGTGTCCAGGTTATCAGGAGTAGGGGTTTCAACATTTCGAGTAGGACGGCGTCCTCGGCGACCAGGGGTAGTCGCGGCAGTTCCAGTTCGGGTAGCTCTGACAGGGTTTCGTCGTACAGCCATTAATCTGAAACATAATACAAGGTTCATGAGTCTCCAATAATACTTATCATACGCTCAATAAGAATCGGATAAATGGAGTCAAGACATCGGAAAATATCAGCAATACACCACAAGACATGGGTAAGACGAATAGGAACTCAATTTCCATAACATCTAAAAATCACATAACATCATATAATAATAACCATCATCCATACAAATAGCGATCGAGACATCGTTCCAACTACAAAAGACATAAGAGACACTAATCATTCAAAATGAGACGAAGAACCAACGGGAATACATCAAAATAAGATAACTAGCTTTTCTAACCGAACACTCATCGGTTTAGAAAGCAACATGACAACATAATCCAAATATCTAGCCACTATGCTGGCGTAGGCTCCTCAACTCCTGCCTCAAACCATCCAGCTCTCTCCACAATGATCCCAACTCCACACTATTAGTATCGCTATCTCTCTTGAGGTCTGCTACCTCCTTCTCCAGCTCGGTGTTTCTCTGCCACAGCTTGTGATCTGCCTCGCGAGCTGTGATGAAACCTCTCTATAAGCTCTCAATCTGCTCATGAATCTCTATCATGACTCTCCTAATCGTTGTTGTCCTGCCAACGACAGTAGTCATATCAACTCTCAACTTAGCAATAAACTCTCCAATAATCATCTCAAGTCGGTCAGACAACCACGGTATCCTCTCGCCCTGTGCAGTAATCTGAGTCCACATCCTACCAATCTCACCTAACTCTGCATGCTCAGCAGAAATCTCAGATGGCGCGTCCGATGCCACGGGACTACCAGGTGGTGAATCAAACAAGAATGGGTGATCAGGTGAAACCGGCTCTAACGGATGTATCGGAGAATCGGGCTCCTCAGCATGAGCTGGTTGTGCTGGCAAACCATCATCATCAGGCATCTCCTCCTCCTGAGGATCATCCTCCTCTTCACCCTCCTGTGGGTCAACATCCCCCTGCTCAGCCTCCTGAGGGTCATCAGCCTCCTCCTCACCCTCGTACTCCTCCTCCTCCTCATCTGAGGAGTACCCCATCAATCGTCGTCTTCGAACAAGTGAATGGTGTGGTGATGAGGTAGGCGATCTAGGACAACGACGCAATGATGTGGGTGGTGCATCTGACAGAAGAGCGTGAGCATAAAAATGCATGGGTGGTGATGAAAGGCGCACAAACATGCGTGCCGTAGCTCGATGGGCAAAGCGTGGAGCTACACGAGCCAAAGCCTGATGAAAAGTAAGCTATCTCGAAGTACCAGGGAGCCCTAGAGAAGATGAGGGTCCCTGAGAAGTAGATGCAGCAGGTGGTGCAGAAGTAGATGCTGTTGGTGATGAAGTACCTGAATGCATGGCAATCCTGTAGGGATCATCAGGAGCCATGGTGATCTGTGCTGGGCGGAAAGGGTCAGCAAGAATATCCTCAGTAACATCGAACGTACGGGAGGTCATAGTCTGTGACAACGGCATAGGGTAGGTGTAAGTGTTTCAAAACAACTAAACCACGAAACTCAAAATATCGTATCAAAATCATCATAAAAATCCCAATCATATAGTTTCAAATAAAGATTTTCAAATACCGCATTACTAAAACATTTATAAAACAATTAAGCCATATAATTCCTCAAAACGCCATCATATCACATAATCAATATATCCCATAAGCTCAAATCATCTCGAAATTCTCATTTCTAATCATTATCTCATAATACCTCAATATAATCGAAGATGCTTCGGCTTGGCGGGCTGGCGGGCATTGGTCGAGGATCGTTTTCTATAAAAATCGGTTATAGTTTAGGTGTTTATTACCTAGTTCTCTATAACCTTGTGATGAGGCGAAAAATGATCCGTTTTTAGGGGGTCATTTAAGCCCGAATCCGACTTTATTTGATCAAATATTTCCCTAAATCGTTCCTTTTGTGATTTTAGGTACTTGGAGAGTGAATTCTGGAAAAGAAGCCATTTTGGACGTTTTTGGAGCATAAAAGTGAAGAAAATGGCAAAGTATCAATTTTCCATGCTGGAAGCACTAGGTGACGGCGTCAAGAGTTACACCTGACAGCGTCAGATAGCAAGAATAAAATACCGTAGGTGGTGACGGCGTCAAAAGTCATCCTGACGGCGTCAAAGTCCCAAGAATAAAATACCGTAGGTGGTGACGGCGTCACACAGGCCGTCATAAGGAGATCAAGGCCGTCCGAGGAAGTATTTGGCGGCGAGGTGACGGTGTCACATGTTTGTCTTGACGCCGTCAGCCCAGTTTTCCTATATATAGTTTTCTAGTTTTTTCATTAAAAAAAGAGAAGTTTTGGAGAAACCCTAAAGACGAATTTGGTGCAACTTTTACAGGTTTTTCAAGGGTTCCAAACCCTTGATACCTTGCATTGTAATTGAGATAAGTGTTCTCCTAATTCAATCAATATGTCTATGTGTTGGTTGTCTATATCTTGTTCTTGTCTCAATTCAATTATGCTAGGCTGATCTCTCTTGTGTTTGCTTAGATCTAATGAAACCTAGATATTGATTATGTGTTGATTACTTGTTTATTCTTGTTCTTGGATGAATGATTTTATATGTTAGGCTTAAGAAAACTGGCAGATCTCCAAATGGTAACATGCTTGAACGTCTTAAGAAACATGAACCGAGGCGTACTAGGTCTTTATTGGTTGTATTTAATGCATGAGCCACTGTTTACAATCCCTATAGTTGTGCTGGGTCATGGTGTAGGAGGAGATAAGAGCTCATAGAATTGGGGAGTTATGTATGCCACCCCATGAATGGTATTAAGGAATACGATCCGTCATCCATGCAATTATAACAAGTAATTAACGTGTAAAAGATATCTAGGGAGTAGTGAAATCTAAGTAAACACATTTTCTCCAATTACTGCTCACAACCTTAGTATAATTAGTTTATTTTCATTTTTAGTATTTTATTTTGATTGCATCTTAGTTTTGGGTTAGTTGAATAGCAACTAATTCCGCCCACTCCTTCAAAACCCGAGATTTCACTTGCTTTTATAAAAACATAAAAACACAAAAATAATCATCTCTCACCCTTAGAACTAGTAATTTAGGCTTTCTAATCCTATCGACACTATTCCCAAGCTGAACGATCAATCCTCCGGTACTTGTCACTATACTATACTACAACGATCAGGTACACTGCCTGGTGGGGGTTGTAAGCTTCTCGAGATCCCTCGAGAGGTAAAGCCTGTTACGATTCCCACGCATCACCTTGGCTCTGATACCAATCTGTAACACCCCCAAAATTTGGTACAGCGGAAGACTCAACAAGCTTTCGGGGTGCTACGGGGATTGGTATCCATTCCAAGTCATGAAAGAATGAGATAAAGTAAACATAAGTAAAACACAACCAAAACGGGGTTTAAAAGTTTACATTCATCCCAAATTTATCCAAAGTAAGGCCCAAAAGAAATAAAAGTATGTCCACAAATACATATCAGAGTTTTTAGAAAAATAGATCCTTAACCGCGTTGCCAAGCCAAACCTCCAATCCAAGCATCCATAGTCATTACTTGATTACCTGAGAAAATGTGCTAAAAGTCAGCTTTCGCTGGTGAGATCATAGGTTTATATTCAATATCAAATCAAGTGGACATATACGCAAAATGCTTGCTAGCTAGACAAGGCCTCAATCCTCAACGCAAAATCCTATAGGAGCATGATGAGGCGAAAAATGATCCGTTTTTAGGGGGTCATTTAAGCCCGGAATTGAATTTATTTGATCAAATATTGCCCTAAATCGTTCCTTTTGTGATTTTAGGTACTTTGGGAGTGAAATCTGGAAAAGGAAGCAATTCGGACTTTTTTGGAGCATAAAAGTGAAGAAAACGCCAAAGACTTAATTTTCCATGTTGGAAACAGTGTGTAACGGCGTCAAGAAGACTTTCCTGACGGCGTCGAGAGTAAAAACCATGACGACCCAGTACAGAAATGAAGGCGTCACAAGTAGAGCGTCAAGAGTTAAAAGTGTGACGGCCTGCAAAAATGGACAACATGACGGCGTCAGATGTAGATCAAGGCAGTCCGAGGATTATTTTTGCGGCGAGATGACGGCGTCACCCATTTGTTCTTGACGCCGTCAGCCTCTAATATCTATATATAGTTTTTTAATTTTCATTCAAAAAGAGGAAGAAGTTTGGAGAAACCCTAAGGCCGAACCATATACGAATTTTACAGCTTTTCAAGGGTTTTCAACCCTTGAATCCTTACATGTGTTATTAAGATAAGTCTTTTCTTAATTCAATCAATATGTCTATGTGTTGGTTGTCTATTTCTTGTGCTTGTCTTGATTCCACCATGCTAGGCTAGATTTATCTTGTGTTTGCTTAGATCTAATGAAACCTAGATGTTGATTATGTGTTGATTACTTGTTTATGGTTGTATTGGATGAATGATTTCAATGTTAGGCTTAAGAAAACTGGCAGATCTCCAAATGGTAACATGCTTGAACGTCTTAGGAAACATGAACCGATGTGTACTAGGTTTTATTGGTTGTATTTAATGCATGAATAAATTCTAATGATCCCATGTTAGGAGCTTCTTGCAGGCTCGACATAGGAGTGAAGTAGGCACTCATAGGATTGGGGAAGTAAGTACGCCACCCCATGAATGGTATTAAAGAATACAATCCATCATCCACGCAACTATAACAAGTAATTAACGTGTAAAAGATATCTAGGGAGTAGTGAAATCTAAGTAAACACATTTCTCCCACTTATTGCTCACAACCTTAGTTTAAATTAGTTTATTTTCATTTTTAGTATTTTATTTTGATTGCATCTTAGTATTGGGTTAGTTGACTAGCAACTAATTCCGCCCAAATCCTTCAAACCCGAGATTTTTACTTGCTTTCCTAAAAATATAAAAATACCAAAAAGAATCACCCCTCATCTCTAGAACTAGTATTTAGGTTTTCTAATCCTAGCGACACTATTCCTAGCTGAACGATCAATCCCCCGGTACTTGTCACTATACTATACTACAACGATCAGGTACACTGCCTGGTGGGGGTTGTAAGCTTCTCAAGATCCCTTGAGAGGTAAAGCCTGGTGCGATTCCCACGTATCAAGTTTTTGGTGCCGCAGCCCGGGGAAATAGTTATTGTCTAGGTTAGAATCTCTTTTTATTAGGTCTACTTGCTAGATTCCTTTCTAGTAAGATTTTATTTTTATTTTTAGGTTTTCTTTAGTCTACCTTATTTCTTTGTGTTTTTGTTCGTAACTTTTCACCACCCGACATCATGGACGATGGGAACATCTTTGAGCCCGTCATCCCACCACAACAAAACCCACCACTAGAACCTCTTAGGCCCCGAACCTTAGGAGAGTATTCCCGACCTAGCCACCAAGGCTACCGAAACACCATTGAGCTCACCGGAGCCAATGTGACCCCCTTGCGATCCGACACCATCCGGTTGGTGCAAAGCGG
Source organism: Artemisia argyi (assembly GCA_030686995.1). Taxonomy (NCBI): domain Eukaryota; kingdom Viridiplantae; phylum Streptophyta; class Magnoliopsida; order Asterales; family Asteraceae; genus Artemisia; species Artemisia argyi. Next base: position 164,876,521 of record CM060690.1, read on the forward strand.
ATGTGCATTCCATGGACTTCGTTTCGAAGATCCAAATCAACATCTCAAGGACTTCCTTAAAATCGTAGATTCCATAGACCTAGATGTTGCAACTAGAGAGACAACCCGATTACGCCTATTCCAATTCTCTCTACGTGATCAAGCTAGTCAATGGCTTGAGCGTTTACCCGCGGGATCCATCACCACATGGGATGATCTCACCACTCGTTTCCTTGCTCAATTTTTCCCACCGGGGAGAACTACTAAGCTTAGAAATGACATCTTGATGTTCCAACAACATCAAAATGAATCTCTTTATGAAGCATGGACTCATTTCAAGGACTTACTCCAAAAGTCCCTCATCATGGCATAGATCTTTGGCTCCAAGTCCAAATCCTTTATGACCATATCGATCTCTCCACGAGGTGAGCCATTGACCAATCGGCCGGTGGTAAGGTACGTGATCTAAGTGCGGAACAATCATGGGAACTCATAGAAGATCTTGCTCTCTATGACAATGAAAGTTGGAATGATCCCCGTGATTTGAACAAAACGGTCAAGGCAATATCTTTGCCTTCGAACAACTCTAGCACTCCCGACCGTAGGATCATGGAACTTGAAGGTCGAGTCAAGTCTCTCATGAAATCTTACGAAACTCAAAAGCTTTCAAGCCAAGTAAGCAGAATCGCTTCTACATGTAAATTGTGTAATGGTCCTCACGAGACTCATAACTGCATGGAGCTTCCAAAACGTGCTTATAACGAATTCACATCGTCACACGTTAGTCGAGGCCCTCAAACTTCTGACGAGGCCTATGAGGCATGGAAGGATGAACCTAATTTTAGAGGGTACCAAACGCGGAGCGTATCCTTCAATGACTCCTCACCACTCAAATGGTCCGAGCATTTTCCATCACAAAGCACTCCTAGGCAAAGCTGTGAAGATGCCTTGCGAAAATTCATTCTATCTCAAGAATTGCGGCTCTCTACGCTCGAGGCTAAATTTAGACAACAGCAGGCCGATATGAATAACAAAATTTGTAATCTGTTAACTGCTATCAAAGAGCACGTTGTTAATAAACATATTCACGTTGATGAGGTCAAATCTGTTACCATCATGAGTCCGCCAGCCTCTCCTGTGAAAATAAAAAGTCCTAGTAAGCTATTCAAACATCTGTCACCAAAAGAAAAAGAACCTGTCAACCCCCTAGGACCAATCCATTTCGTAAATACCATCACTACGATATCTGCTTCTACACCTAACCTGAACCAACAACAAACTGAAAAAATTGGTCATACAGCTAAAGATGAGACCTCAAGGGTGGACCACGATTTGGCCAAAAGCCCTACCAACTCATCCGAGCAGTGCGCCGCGCAAGAATCTAGCAAATCGGATGAAGGGAAAGAGAGATCGAAAGAGCATACGAGAAATCCAGCCATTTTGGGTAAATCTATTATAGAGGAACCCGAGATAAAAATAGAGGATGTTACTAGTGGGAGTAGCGATAGGACTGATGAAAGCAACCCTAAGGTTTTCAAGATCTCCTGCACCATTAAGGAAAAGCTTTTAACCGATAGTCATATAGATCCTAGCTTCCCAGTCAACATAATACCCCTTTCCCTATACCACGAAGCCTTCCCAGAACGCATTGTGTGCAAGAGAGTCGATAATGCAAGGATAATAAAAAATTTATCAATTTTAATTGGAGAACTTGTTTACAATATTGACCTCACCGTGGTCGATGACGTGGACCCTCTCACCAATCAAACATTAACCAACCTTGTTCTTGGGAAACCATTTATCAATGAATCGGGAGTAATCCTTGATGAGAAGGAGGAAGGGGGAAAAGATGAATATGATACGTTGCCTGGGGGGCCAATATTCGAGAGGCTATTGGTACAAAAAGTGGCTACTAAGCAGATGGCGTGTGGGAACTTTGAGATACCAACTAGCATCGGGGATTTGAAATATCTTAGTGCTTTCGCCGACCAAGGATCGGAAGTAAATCTTATGCCCCTAACTATTTACATCCAACTAACGTCAAAAATGCCAGCCCCCACTCGTGTTAGGTTATCCCTCGCTGGACACTCGTACGTATACCCCCTAGGAATCGCAGAAGACGTGTTGGTTAATGTCGCAGGATTCATGTACCCCGTTGATTTTATGATCATCGATGATAAGGGAGATGGATGCATGCCAATAATCCTTGGGGCACCATTCCTCACCACCGCTAGGGCTGTCATTAAGCATGAAGGCAGGAAAATTGAGCTTAAATCTGGAAAAAGAAAGATTAGCTTCCCCATGACCCAGCGAAGTGGGCATGAGAATTTGAGTTGGAGAAGGCTCAAAAACAACATTGACACGACACCCATTCGTGTTCAGAATAAAATTCTTGCATGGGAGGTGATTCGCCTCAAACTAGTTATCTTTTATTTCTCAACCACTTGTGAATGGTCAATAGTAAAGTCAAACTAATCAAGACAAATGCTTCCGTAAAATACAGTGTTTTCCCGGGTCGTAATGTCCCAACGAGGTTGTGATGGTATTAAAAACGAATCTGTGATCAGGAAAGGTATAAAAGTGTGTGTGAGTATTTACACTAGGGTTTTATAACTTAAAATAACTTAAATAAACTATTTTAACGATTACGTGAAAGCTAGGTATCTAAAACGTACACCAAATTAAAATCAGACGCGACTGCGTACTGAGAAAAAGGTGAGTTTTAAGGAAAAATAAACTACAAGGGTTAAAATTGAAAATTCTATAAACTTAAACTCAAAATAAAATTAAATTAAAAAGAAAACTATTTTTTAGATTATTATATTATTTATTATTAATTATTTAAATAAAAACTATTTTAACTATTTATTTAAAACTAATTTAATTAAAACTAAAAATTATAAATACTACAAATTAAACTAAAAACTTACAAAAATAATTTCTAAACTTAAAAATGAACTTGAAGAAAGTATAAAAAATAAAAATAAATCTTTTTGTCTTTTTGTGAGCTTTTTATTAATTAAAAACTATTTATATTAATTAAACAATTTAAACTAATTTAAATTACAAATTAAACTAAGTTAGAAAATTATGAAAAAATTTATAAAACTATTCTATAACTTATAAAAGCTATAAAAAATATAAAAACTAGGTGTTGCTATATAAAAATTAATTATGCTATTTATAACTTATTTATTGATTAATTACTAAATAAACTAATATTAATTATAATAAATACTAAATGACAAAACAAAAATCTGAGAAAATTATAAAAAATACTTTAATATATAAGGAAATTAATAAAAATATAAAAATACAGATTACTTAATAAAAATATAAAAATGAAAATTAAAATTAAATTAAATTAAATAGAAACTATCACTTATTTTTATGTTGTATTTTCTGGATTTTTATTTTACAAAACTATATTATATATAAAAACAAGCAACTTTTGTAAAAACAATAAATTTCTAGCTTAATAATAAGCACCGTGGAAGCTTATTGCTACCATAGTTGACTTTTATTGACTGAAAAGGTAAATAAGCTCACAAGAGCTTATGTGGGACCCACCTTGGATAATTCTGGTTCTAATAAGGTAGTTGGACTTGTCAAAGCTTAATTTGGTTAAATAAGCTCAGTAGATAAGCTGGTAAGCCACAATAAGCTAATCCAAAACCTAAATTCAACACAGAATGGGGACAGAGTTCAAGGGTATAACTAGGTGGGGTCCACTGAGATTCAGGTCAAACAAAAGGTCAATCCTTGCTCCCTGGTAGGAGGGGGTTGGGAGAAACTATTTAGAGGGTGTGGGGCCCACTGAGATGGTCACAAAACCACCACAAAGTGGGTGGTGTGGCTATGGTCTGCTGCAGCAGGGCAAGACCTTGCCCTGCAGTTGTGTTTGGAGTTGAGTGGGGCCCACACTAAAAATCCTAAAAATATAAGCTAGATGGGAATCAAAAGATGAGCTGGTAGAGTGTAATTAGAAACAAGTTTCAAAGCCTAGGTCCTAATCCTAAATTCTAAACAAATCCTTGAAGATTTGTAAAAATCTGAGAAGTGTAAAATTGACTTTTGATGAAAAATTGCTAGTTTGACTTTTATGAACTTCTAACACTTCTAACTGATTACTTAAGTAATAATAAGCTATGTTAGACCTAAAATAAGCTAAAGCTACAACCTATGAGCTAAAGTGATGGTTTGTGGATCACAAATCCCTCACAGTTAACTGTGAGGGTTGATCAATGAAGATTTTGACTTTTTAAAGTAATGAGGTACTAATATTATGACTGTTTAAACCTATTTATACATGAACTAACTTTATTCAATAGCAAACAACAACAATAACAGCCATGAACATGGCTAACACAGATAATCCAAACACTCCTATTAACTTATGAAAATGAGATTTTCAAAACAAATGGTATATTTAAACAACTACACTGATTCCTGACTTTATATTATGATATTGTAAGACCAAATTAGCAATAATCAACCACTCTACAAGCTTAAAACTCAGATTTGTCAATTATGAGTGTTTCACTGTGAGATTTTTGATTTTTTAGCACCAAGTGAATCCAAAAAACAAGTGACTGAGTTTAACCTATATTATCAGTAACAAATATCTAATAAACTTATAAGAACAATAATTAAATAGTAACAAGCATGATCAAAGTAAAAACATAATATTGAAATATTACTTACAATTGGTAACAAGCTGAGAACTGATGAAACAAGGAACAAATAACCAACTTAATACCTCCCAAAAGGTTCTAAACCAGAAATATATCCCAATAACACCCTGCTCAATATCCTTCTTCCTCTTTACTTGATTTTCTATTTTTCAACTATTTTTCTCTATTTTTTTAAGTATTTTTCTTTTATGAGTTAAACAGACAACTGAGGTATTCTAAAACTTATTTAAGCTTTTTCAGAGCTTATATGAGCTTATAGAATCCAGAAACAAGACTAGAAACAACAACTAAGCTTTTTGATAATTCTTAAAATAAAAGTGATATGCATAATCTTAGATAAAGACTGAAACTTGAAATTAAGATTGAATACAGTTTAAATTACAATCAGACAACAGGATACAAGCTTTTCAAATTGAAAATTACAACTAAATTGGAGTTTTCACTAACTACGATTATCCTAAACCTAAATTATACTAATATTTCATCTCCACTGCCTCATCTCCCTTTTGTAGACACTTTCAGGGTTTGTGGGACCCAATGGACTAATTCCCACCACATCTTGACCGTTGATAAGGTCTATCCAATCCTGGCCGTTTAAATTTGCAACTTGGCGCCAAAGTCATGAGAGTAGCGTGTACGGGTTTTAAGGGCAATTAAATGGGTTTGGTGAGGCGTGGAGGACAAGGGGATAGTGGGTAGGACAGCTGGGGTGTGAGGTGGTGGCAATACCAGGCAAGGTGGAGGGGCGGTTTTGGCTGTGAGGGAGATGAACAGTGTACATGGTTTGCCGGTTTTATTTATTTAAAAGGGAGTGGGTTGGATTCTGTCTTGGGCCAAAAATAAAACAAAGGGATGATGGGCTTGGGAGTGTATTGGATTATGGTTTTGGTTTTAATAATAAGGTCCGTTTGGTTTTTAATTAAAACACCACAAGGACCAAATGTGTAATTTATTCAAAGTTGAGGGCTGAATTGGTATTTTCCCAAAGTTTATCATAAGGGCCTATCTTGCCAAGTGTGAATAGTAAAAGGGTAATAAATGATAATTCACTAATTTAAAATACCCAGGGACTAAATTTGTCATTTTGGAAACTTGAGGGACTAAATGTGTAATTTATTCAAACCTTTCACCCAGGGACTAATAGTGACAATTATGAATTCCCTAGGACCCTTAATGATAATTTTCCCATTTTGAACACCCGGGGACTAAAACTGTCAAGTTTGAAACTTTGAGGGACCTGTTTTGCCAAACTGTGAAACTTCAGGGACCAATCATGTAAATTCACCAAACTTCATACCAAGGACCATTCCTGCAAAAGATTATTAGTACAAGGACCAAAATTGATTTTCTCAAAGTTTTTACATCCCAGGGACCATTTATGTTAATTTGCAAAGTACAGGGACTAAACTTGTAATTTTATGAAACTTTGCACCAAAGGACTAAATATGTAATTTTATGATTAAAAAGGACCTTTGGTGACTTTTTCATGTTTTTAGAATAACCAGGGACTAGTTTTGCCAATTTATGAAACTTGAGGGACTGAAACTGCCAATTATGCAAACTTTGTACGTTTTTCATCTGTTTTTGCATATTCTGCATTTGAAACATATAAAACACACCTTTAAGATATTTTAAGTATTTTGATACATATTTGAGTGTTTTTGTATGATTTGGCAGTTCAGATTGGTATAAAATGATGAGTATTTAGACACTCATCAATCCCCCACACTAAACTATTGCTAGTCCCTAGCAATCTATTGAGAAAAACTTAATGGATTTGAAAAACTCTTTACCAAAAGCCATCACTTCTGGAGTAGCCAGGTGTAAGAACTGTGGCACACCTGATAACCGTGTGATTTTGAGCAAACCACCAGCTGTCAACGGATTTGATTTGTCTTTACCAAAAGCCATTTGCTTCTGGACTAGCCAACTCTTGATGGAATAGTCAACATCTTGGTGAGCTGATTACCAATTATGGTTTTTCCACGGCCTTTACCACAAGCCATAATCTTGCGGGCTAGCCAACTCATTAGCTTTTGAGGATAATGGGGAGTTGAGGAACCATACAATTTTTGGCAAATTGCAAGCCATAAACGGGTTTGAGTTATCTTTACCAAGAACCGTTTGCTCCTGGATTAGCCAATCCTTATGTAGGTTAGACATGGCGGACTGATAACCATTTACTGCGTTCTAAGTGAGAAAAAATTTTAAAATTTTGGCTAAAATGGGGGTTCTTGATGGAACATGTGTTTAAATTCGTTAGAATAACGAATCTCCCCCCACACTTAGAACTGAATATTGTCCTCAATATTCAAAGTACCGGGTGTTAAACCAACACTTAGAACGTAAGAAGAAAATATTCCATAGCCTTTATTTAAGATGTATATACATACAATTATTTTTTTAGATAAAACTTCTTAAATAGAAGCTATCACAATATTTACATTTTTTTTTTTAGAGATATTTACATATATACAACATGTGGGGCATCTCCCCCACACTAGGGTGTTACACACGGGTGACAAGCCCATGTTTTTGCTAATGTTTTTGATTCCCGAGTCACTAGCTTGACTCGACCCCGTATTTGATTTCTTGTCTCCCAAACTGTCAGGTTTATCACGCAAGCTAACCGCTTGTGAACGGTTAACTGTAATAAAGAGGTCCTGAACAGACCTGGAGAAAAAGCAATTTAAAAATCTATGGGGAAGTAAGTGGAAGAGACAATCTCAATCGGACTTTCATTCAAGATGTTTGGATAAACATTTGAAGCACGTGAAAGTTCCACACCGATGAGATAAGTAACCGGCTCATAATTTATAAATGAGAATGCCGGGGTCAAAGATAGTGTCTTCATTCCCGAAGGAGTGAAGAATAGGAGAAATCACCTGGTAGGTAAAGGAAAGTAGGGAGATCTGAATAGCAATTAAGATAAGAACTTCCTCCTCAAGAAATGCATATTCAAGTGGAGGAGGAAAGTCCTTAAGCTTGATCTCAGGAAATTTATCAGTTTCCTCAACTGATTTGATTTCCTTATTATGAAGTTGTGGAAGAGGGGGAAATGGATCTTCGTTTAACAAACTTTCTAGAAAAAGAATATCCCCCTCGGGATCAAGATAATTAACATCAACTTCGTATGAAATTGAACTATCTTCATTCATAAAAGCCTTGAATTCGTCCAAATCATTTTCACTTTCCGGAGGAAGTGGTTTGATCTGAGTGAGTTCAAACGTAGGATCATGAGTAGGTAAGAATTCGAACTCTCTCAAATCCGCTTCAAAATCAAAGACTTCATTTTCATCCCTTGGTGGGATGGGATCCATATGAGAGAGTTCATCAGCGAACTCTTCAAAAAGATAGTCATTATTAGACTCGGGAAGTGATGCATCAACAAATTCGATGTCTCCATAAGATAAACAATCATTACTGGAATCAGAGACAGTCTCAATTTGTTCATTTGGATTATCAGGGGTGAAAGGAATATCACACATAAGATCAAAAGTCCCCTGTGACTCTCTCGAGATTGAGACAAGGTTCTCAACACTAGACTTTATGAATTCGTCCGATTCCTTTGCGGGAATTGTGTCAAGATGCTCGTCCCCCATGCTCAGAGAGTGAGTGGGAACCTCGGGTGTGATAACATCATACAGAGGGAGCTGAGAAGGACTAGCAGTAATGGAGTCTACAAGTTCCATTATTTCTACTGCTGGTGATTCAGTTATATTATTTTCCCCCTGTATATCCATGGAAGGAGTCTCAACTGATGAACATGATGAGGTATCATCACTTTCATCATCCTCATAGAGAAGAGCAGCATTTTGAAATTTGATACGTGTTATAGCTGCTTGTTCTAAGACTAGTAATTCTTCCATGCTTCTTTCGTTTTTAGCAGTACGTCCTTCAGCAAGTAATTCCGCGATAGATTTATCACGAGAATATGGAATGAGTGGAGACTGTGGGGGTGTGGATGTATCAAAACCGGAAGGTTGACATTGATCATCATTATGAGGACCCCCACAATGTACACAAGAAGAATTTGGTGCATTGTGAAACGACATATTAGCCAACTCCTCTCTAATGTTTTTCAGTTTTTCAAGAACCTCTAGACAAGGGTCTTGCTGGTTTTGAGGAGTTGCTTGGTTCATTTGGTATTGTGGAGGTGGGTCTTGAAACGAATAGTCGTAATTGTTACAAGGAAATGGATTCCTTGTTTGACAATCAGAGCTAAAGTGTGGGCCTCCACAGTACTCACAACAGTTAAACTGCTGAGTCTGGCTTGGTGTATTTTGATACGAAGCATCATTGAGATTTGGATAGTATGATTCTTGCTCGTATGAATGTGATGGGTAGTTGAAAAAATTTGAGGAGTCGTTGAATGAGTTTTGATTAGGATCATAAGCAAATGAATTACTCGATCCACAAAACAAACAACTCCCGTTTTGAATATCATTACCACATTGTTCACATGTACACCAATGACATGGAAAACCGAAAAGCGGCTCACCACAACCGTCACAAGGAACAAAATCTGGAGGTGGGACAAGTGGTGTGCTCTTAGAGCTAGCAATTTCCACCACTTCCGTTATGGTCTCGGGTTTTTGTTTTTGATAAACGTGAAGATTAGGCAATTTGCTGGTTTCTCGTTCCATTTCCCTCACTGGAGAAGGAATAGGGATAGATGGATCATCATGATCAACACGAATTCTAAGTTTCTCGGACAAGGCTTGATACTTTTCAAGCGTGAATAAGAATTCGGGGTTCATAGATGCCATAAGAATATAGAAGTTAGAATTAAATGGATAGAGGGTAAAGAGCTAAAGAATCAAAAAGGGTAGGAGGGTAAAGATGGATATTTTTGTGTTTTGTTTTATAAAAGTTTAGATAAAAGATGGTAAATATACAATGGATGTATATCCAGAATCACTAATACGCAAAATCGTTTAAAATAAGCGCACAACCTCCCCGGCAGCGGCGCCAAATTTTGATTCGCCTCAAACTAGTTATCTTTTATTTCTCAACCACTTGTGAATGGTCAATAGTAAAGTCAAACTAATCAAGACAAATGCTTCCGTGAAATACAGTGTTTTCCCGGGTCGTAATGTCCCAACGAGGTTGTGATGGTATTAAAAACGAATCTGTGATCAGTGAATGTGAACAGGAAAGGTATAAAAGTGTGTGTGAGTGTTTACACTAGGGTTTTATAACTTAAAATAACTTAAATAAACTATTTTAACGATTACGTGAAAGCTAGGTATCTAAAACGTACACCAAATTAAAATCAGACGCGACTGCGTACTGAGAAAAAGGTGAGTTTTAAGGAAAAATAAACTACAAGGGTTAAAATTGAAAATTCTATAAACTTAAACTCAAAATAAAATTAAATTAAAAAGAAAACTATTTTTTAGATTATTATATTATTTATTATTAATTATTTAAATAAAAACTATTTTAACTATTTATTTAAAACTAATTTAATTAAAACTAAAAATTATAAATACTACAAATTAAACTGAAAACTTACAAAAATAATTTCTAAACTTAAAAATGAACTTGAAGAAAGTATAAAAAATAAAAATAAATCTTTTTGTCTTTTTGTGAGCTTTTTATTAATTAAAAACTATTTATATTAATTAAACAATTTAAACTAATTTAAATTACAAATTAAACTAAGTTAGAAAATTATGAAAAAATTTATAAAACTATTCTATAACTTATAAAAGCTATAAAAAATATAAAAACTAGGTGTTGCTATATAAAAATTAATTATGCTATTTATAACTTATTTATTGATTAATTACTAAATAAACTAATATTAATTATAATAAATACTAAATGACAAAACAAAAATCTGAGAAAATTATAAAAAATACTTTAATATATAAGGAAATTAATAAAAATATAAAAATACAGATTACTTAATAAAAATATAAAAATGAAAATTAAAATTAAATTAAATTAAATAGAAACTATCACTTATTTTTATGTTGTATTTTCTGGATTTTTATTTTACAAAACTATATTATATATAAAAACAAGCAACTTTTGTAAAAACAATAAATTTCTAGCTTAATAATAAGCACTGTGGAAGCTTATTGCTACCACAGTTGACTTTTATTGACTGAAAAGGTAAATAAGCTCACAAGAGCTTATGTGGGACCCACCTTGGATAATTCTGGTTCTAATAAGGTAGTTGGACTTGTCAAAGCTTAATTTGGTTAAATAAGCTTAGTAGATAAGCTGGTAAGCCACAATAAGCTAATCCAAATTAGCAATAATCAACCACTCCACAAGCTTAAAACTCAGATTTGTCAATTATGAGTGTTTCACTGTGAGATTTTTGATTTTTTAGCACCAAGTGAATCCAAAAAACAAGTGACTGGGTTTAACCTATATTATCAGTAACAAATATCTAATAAACTTATAAGAACAATAATTAAATAGTAACAAGCATGATCAAAGTAAAAACATAATATTGAAATATTACTTACAATTGGTAACAAGCTGAGAACTGATGAAACAAGGAACAAATAACCAACTTAATACCTCCCAAAAGGTTCTAAACCAGAAATATATCCCAATAACACCCTGCTCAATATCCTTCTTCCTCTTTACTTGATTTTCTATTTTTCAACTATTTTTCTCTATTTTTTTAAGTATTTTTCTTTTATGAGTTAAACAGACAACTGAGGTATTCTAAAACTTATTTAAGCTTTTTCAGAGCTTATATGAGCTTATAGAATCCATAAACAAGACTAGAAACAACAACTAAGCTTTTTGATAATTCTTAAAATAAAAGTGATATGCATAATCTTAGATAAAGACTGAAACTTGAAATTAAGATTGAATACAGTTTAAATTACAATCAGACAACAGGATACAAGCTTTTGAAATTGAAAATTACAACTAAATTGGAGTTTTCACTAACTACGATTATCCTAAACCTAAATTATACTAATATTTCATCTCCACTGCCTCATCTCCCTTTTGTAGACACTTTCAGGGTTTGTGGGACCCAATGGACTAATTCCCACCACATCTTGACCGTTGATAAGGTCTATCCAATCCTGGCCGTTTAAATTTGCAACTTGGCGCCAAAGTCATGAGAGTAGCGTGTACGGGTTTTAAGGGCAATTAAATGGGTTTGGTGAGGCATGGAGGACAAGGGGATAGTAGGTAGGACAGCTGGGGTGTGAGGTGGTGGCAATACCAGGCAAGGTGGAGGGGCGGTTTTGGCTGTGAGGGAGATGAACAGTGTACATGGTTTGCCGGTTTTATTTATTTAAAAGGGAGTGGGCTGGATTCTGTCTTGGGCCAAAAATAAAACAAAGGGATGATGGGATTGGGAGTGTATTGGATTATGGTTTTGGTTTTAATAATAAGGTCCGTTTGGTTTTTAATTAAAACACCACAAGGACCAAATGTGTAATTTATTCAAAGTTGAGGGCTGAATTTGTATTTTCCCAAAGTTTATCATAAGGGCCTATCTTGCCAAGTGTGAATAGTAAAAGGGTAATAAATGATAATTCACTAATTTAAAATACCCAGGGACTAAATTTGTCATTTTGGAAACTTGAGGGACTAAATGTGTAATTTATTCAAACCTTTCACCCAGGGACTAATAGTGACAATTATGAATTCCCTAGGACCCTTAATGATAATTTTCCCATTTTGAACACCCGGGGACTAAAACTGTCAAGTTTGAAACTTTGAGGGACCTGTTTTGCCAAACTGTGAAACTTCAGGGACCAATCATGTAAATTCACCAAACTTCATACCAAGGACCATTCCTGTAAAAGATTATTAGTACAAGGACCAAAATTGATTTTCTCAAAGTTTTTACATCCCAGGGACCATTTATGTCAATTTGCAAAGTACAGGTACTAAACTTGTAATTTTATGAAACTTTGCACCAAAGGACTAAATATGTAATTTTATGATTAAAAAGGACCTTTGGTGACTTTTTCATGTTTTTAGAATAACCAGGGACTAGTTTTGCCAATTTATGAAACTTGAGGGACTGAAACTGCCAATTATGCAAACTTTGTACGTTTTTCATCTGTTTTTGCATATTTTGCATTTGAAACATATAAAACACACCTTTAAGATATTTTAAGTATTTTGATACATATTTGAGTGTTTTTGTATGTTTTGGCAGTTCAGATTGGTATAAAATGATGAGTATTTAGACACTCATCAGGAGGCAAGAATCAAAAGCTACAAGGAGGCTAAATATGAAAGAAGTAAAAGAAATAAAGTTCATGTCGAGTTCGAACATAATCGACCAGCAGAAAGTCATGTACCATTCGAGGAAGGGAACTTGGTACTCTTAAGACACTTGGAAACAACAATACCACCCGATAAGCCAAGTCCTTGGTGGTATGGGCCTTTCACAATTGAGAGCATGAGCCAAGACGGGATGGCTAACCTGAGAAGTAAAGTGGGTGGAGAGGTGATTGCAAGTATCGACAGATTGAGGCACTACCACCACAACAGTAATGATCACAACTACATGGGGTACATCATCTCCAGGGATGAGATCACGTAGTAACCCATGACCTTGAGTCTAGCTACAAGACTCGTAAATAAAGAAAAGCGCTTCTTGGGAGGCAACCCATGCTTTGTGTGATTTTATTTTTTTTGTTTGTTATTTGCTTCCGTATGCATGCTTTATTTTTATTGTTGGTAGCTCATGTTTCTAAACTAAAGAGTGGAAATACTTTACTTTGTTGTTTGGCCTAGTCTTAACTTCACCCAAAGGTATTTTTGCAAAAGATAAGTGTAAGGGGAAACCCCAAATATGTTTTATAGAAACAAACCGATCATGATTCTCCACAATATTAAGTGAACATGTATATTCGTATTTGTTAGAGTCAAATGCTTGTATTGAGTCATAATGAAGTTTTGCAGGATTTTCCAGGAAGTACGACCAAGTTTTTCCAGAAATTTTTCGGAAACTTAACACAAGAATTTCTGCAGGTCACTTCTGACGGCGTCATGAGCTTGCTCTTGACGGCGTCACGTGTAAAAATCTGGAAATTTTACCAGTTTTGTTTTTCTGACGGAGTTTTAAAGTTTTTGTTGAATTATTAAGTTTTATAATCTCCAGGAAATCTGCAAACTTCATTCCACAAGCATTATATCTTATTTTGTTTTCTAGGATTTAGTAACTTATGTAGATTGCCGCCGATTTTATGCGAGGTTGCCTTGTCTGTTTTCTCAGGATTTACAGGTTATGTATGACAAGAAGATGATTTATTTTTCTGGAAGGGAAGCTTTGATTGTTCATTTTCTTGGAGGAAGATCTAACCTGGCCACCTTATTATCCATACCGAGCGAATCAGGGGAGTATTTGATTTCATTTGTTTTACTTATTTCACTTTTACATTCTTTACTTGAACATTGGGGACAATGTTCATCCTAAGTGTAAGGGGAGGGTAAAATGATGATACCTTACAGATACACTTTCGCTTGAGTTTGTTTGTTTAACAGTAGATGTGTAATAAAACTATGAGAAATACTTGTTAGTGCAATTTTAGCGCCAAATTTAAAATTTTTTACAACATTTAAGAGTGAAACTTTAGCCATAGCAAGTGTCTCATGGATAGGAGATTGTATGACTAGCACATAACCGTACTTTCAGAAAAATTTTCCTCCCAAATATGTGAGGTCCGCCTTTATATTTGATAGGAAAAGCATTTACTATTAGTGCTTATGAGTGTACCGGTAGCATTTAGATTCTAGAACTTGCATTAGTGATGCATCCCGAGACCGCTAGTGAGACTACATTCGTGTGGTAGGATTTACTACATGATAAGAGGCATTAGGATCACCCTTGTTTTAAACCCGTATCATAATTACTTGACCATTTAAGTCATATTACTTGGCTAGTTAAGTCAACTAATTTTTCCCACACCCTTAGCGTTGTACTCATTTTTAGTACACGAAACGCCTAGTACACCCCTCCGAGCCTATCTTTTTGTTTCTAACTTTAAGCATCTTACTTAAAGGAAGAATTTGTTACACCCTACTTAAATGTACACCCAAATCGCCTTAGCCTTCAGTGTATGCACTCATCTTTAGTGCATTATTGTTATTTGTTTAAACCCTAAGTTAACTTTCTAATTGATTACATGGTTGCTAAGTCGAGTCATATCCTTGTACATATTGTATTGGGACGATTGGGACTCATGGGTTAAGTACTTATTTATGGAGTAATGGGGAAGAACATCATATATCACCCCCCGTATGTGCGTTAATCTTAAAAGTGCTCCAAGTGTTTTGATTATCTTAATTCGAGTCATTAGATTAGTTTATTGTAAAGTATGTAAAAATTAAAGTGTAAGGGGAATTTCCATTCCCTATGATGTATTATTTTAGATGGTAGGGTAAGAGTGTGTGCAAAAAAAAAAAAAAAAAAAAAAAAAAAAAAAAAAAAAAAAAAAAATCGAAAAAAAACAAGAAAAAGAAAAAAAAAATAGAAAAAGAAAAGAGAAAAAACATACGGACTACCATCCCTTTTTATTCTATGTTCATTTTATGTTTTTGTTATTTTTCATTTATTAGCTTAAGTCGAGTCTAGTCTTGGCTTAGCAACGCCATATTGTACATGTAATTAACCAAGATTGTTAACTCGCCACCAGTAAAGACTGCCTATATCCAACAAAACCGTGTATTTCATATCCCTACACCTAACGTTACAACCCTTTAAAAGACCTCTTTGATAGTTTATCCTAGGTGCTTACGCCATGTGGTGGAGGTTTGATCCTTTCCCAAGCCTATGGTAATCTATTTTGCTATGACAGGTAGTGAGAGATATCTTCCGTTTCCATATTGTAATTTGTACTTTATTACACCCAAGAGATGTGAGTATCTAAACACTATTTGTGAGGTGCTAGTGTATGACCTCCGTGCTTGTCTTTGGTCTTTAGTGGAACGATTATTTGTTGTAATTACTTTTATATTAGTGTTAAATGACCCCTAACTTGTATTTTGATTAGAATAAAAGTGCATTTGCTTGAGGACAAGCAAATCTCAAGTGTAAGGGTATATGATGAGGTGAAAAATGATCCGTTTTTAGGGGGTCATTTAAGCCCGGAATTGAATTTATTTGATCAACTATTGCCCTAAATCGTTCCTTTTGTGATTTTAGGTACTTTGGGAGTGAAATCTGGAAAAGGAAGCAATTCGGACGTTTTTGGAGCATAAAAGTGAAGAAAACGCCAAAGACTTAATTTTTCATGCTGGAAACAGTGTGTGACGGCGTCAAGAAGACTTTCCTGACGGCGTCAAGAGTAAAAACCATGAAGACCCAGTACAGAAATGAAGGCGTCACAAGTAGAGCGTCAAGAGTTAAAAGTGTGACGGCCTGCAAAAATGGACAACATGACGGCGCCAGATGTAGATCAAGGCAGTCCGAGGATTATTTTGGCGGCGAGATGACGGCGTCACCCATTTGTTCTTGACGCCGTCAGCCTCTAATATCTATATATAGTTTTCTAATTTTCATTAAAAAAGAGGAAGAAGTTTGGAGAAACCCTAAGGCCGAACCATATACGAATTTTACAGCTTTTCAAGGGTTTTCAACCCTTGAATCCTTACATGTGTTATTAAGATAAGTCTTTTCTTAATTCAATCAATATGTCTATGTGTTGGTTGTCTATATCTTGTGCTTGTCTTGATTCTACCATGCTAGGCTAGATTTATCTTGTGTTTGCTTAGATCTAATAAAACCTAGATGTTGATTATGTGTTGATTACTTGTTTATGGTTGTATTGGATGAATGATTTCAATGTTAGGCTTAAGAAAACTGGCAGATCTCCAAATGGTAACATGCTTGAACGTCTTAGGAAACATGAACCGATGTGTACTAGGTTTTATTGGTTGTATTTAATGCATGAGTAAATTCTAATGATCCCATGTAGGAGCTTCTTGCAGGCTCGACATAGGAGTGAAGTAGGCACTCATAGGATTGGGGAAGTAAGTACGCCACCCCATGAATGGTATTAAGGAATACAATCCGTCATCCACGCAACTATAACAAGTAATTAATGTGTAAAAGATATATAGGGAGTAGTGAAATCTAAGTAAACACATTTCTCCCACTTATTGCTCACAACCTTAGTTTAAATTAGTTTATTTTCATTTTTAGTAATTTATTTTGATTGCATCTTAGTATTGGGTTAGTTGACTAGCAACTAATTCCGCCCAAATCCTTCAAACCCGAGATTTTTACTTGCTTTCCTAAAAATATAAAAATACCAAAAAGAATCACCCCTCATCTCTAGAACTAGTATTTAGGTTTTCTAATCCTAGCGACACTATTCCTAGCTGAACGATCAATCCCCCGGTACTTGTCACTATACTATACTACAACGATCAGGTACACTGCCTAATGGGGGTTGTAAGCTTCTCAAGATCCCTTGAGAGGTAAAGCCTGGTACGATTCCCACATATCAGTGCACACTATAGTTCAACCACAAAATCCTCAAATAAGCCATTCTCATCATCTAACCATATTTAGTCCAAGGTCCAAGGCCGATTAATCGGCCGATTACCTTGTAATTCGCTTCAAGGTCCAAGGTCGTTCAGCTTGTAATCGCCGATTAATCGGCCTTGTAGGCCGATTTTTGCAACACTGAAATCATCTAACCAAATCTGGTCCACACGCGATGGTTCACTATGTGACTATGGTTGATGCAATATCCTAGTTCCATAAGTATAGCAAGCTTTGAGAAAACAAAAACGATAATAGTCCACATAAAATAATTTGCACGTTTCTCACCCCAAGTATTGAAAATAAAGTTCAAGAGTAAAAGTGGGGCTATGACTCACCTCAAGTCCAGATATCAGCAGGAAGAAAACGGTAGAAGTAAGATGTATAGCAACTCAAATGACGGCAACTACGGACTCGGCACTTCCTAACAATATAAATTCTTTTCAGAATTATTTCCTCAAAATCCAATATTCCCAATCCCGAACGTATTCCTTTTTACTTTCCAAAAATCCATTTATCATATTATTCTCGTATTAGTTTGGAATTTGGCGTTTGGTATCCATGCGGGTGGAGGGTCGACTCAACTCAAACCAAGAAATCACAAGCAAAGGAAATAATAATAACAACCTACGGGTATAATATTAGTCCAATATATTATTTAAATAATTCATCGAAGTTTATCAAATCCGTCGATTTGGTATCCTTCCACAACTTATTTACCTAATATACTATTCCAAGATTATACCCAAAATCTAAATCACATAGCACATTGAGTACTATATGGTAAGTATCAAAGTCTAATAGATTCCCTAAATATATCGTCAAACTTACCAAACTCGTCAATTTGGTAAACCTCACGAGATATTTAGTAATCCATTATTCCTGTACACATACCACAACCTATGGGCGTCATAGGATATAATGCCCATTAATATACTCATTTTATATAACTAAATAGATCCTATTTAATCCATCGATCAAATAAGTTACGTAGTTACAGAAAATGGATGTATTAATGTCACACATCCGTGACAAGCACAAAAGTCATAAAAACGAATAATATGGCCTACGTGGACTCAAGTGACAATGATCCCATATAACTCGTAAGTTTCGCATTTTATTTTCCAAAAACATTTCATTTCGTATAATTATCCAACGTTATAATTATATCGGCATTTATAATTGTTTTATTCATAATAGCGTTCCCGACATTTATTATACTACTTTCATAGTATAATATACATCGTCACGTTATTATAATATTACTCGTGATTGTTTTATCTTTAATATACACACTTATATAGTTATATATACATTCTCACGTCCATATACTTATATAAATGTTTTTATTATTAATAATATTATTGCGAGCTTTTATTATTAATTTTTAATTATAAATAAATATCGAGTTATATAGATGGTCACATGTCCGAGTCATCACCCTCGGCTCATTGTCCAAGTCCAAGTAATAATAACCAATCATAACCAAGTAATCCATCTCCGTCAATCAATTCCCATATCACGTGCTACAACAATAAGGTCCGACTACGGCACCCGACTAACCTATCTCCGTCATTCTAAGTGACCGTCTCACAATCGGTCCCCATTTCATACTCGTCAACACAACTCCAAAACAAAAGCCATTATATCATTCGTTCTCGGCTCCCGAGCAACGACAACAATATCAACAACGTCCAAGGTAATATACCTCAACAATAATAACAATAATAACCAACAAGAAAAATATATCAAGTCACCAAATAAAGTCACCGATTAAATCAAGTCATTCGGGTCGACTACCAAGTCAAACCCCGAGTCTAGGGACTCACTTGGAGTCTCGGCTCACACATGGAACACAAGAGGTCATACCCGAGACCATCATGGTCTCGGCTAGCTCATCCAAGCTTGACACAAAACCAAATCGACCCCAAGGGCCATGGTGACAATCCGACAACATCAACATCATGTAAATCCTTGGCCGAAAATCAAACATATCCAAGAAAAACATCACCAACACCCTCGATGACAACAACACAAGACCAAGAATCAAAACCTCCACAAAAACTTAAAGGGAAAACACAAGCCGAGAGCTTGGAGCTCTCGGTTTCACCTCGACAACCTCCAAAAGCACGAAACCCGGATTCCAAACTATTGTTTCATTACATTTTATTCAAAAACCCACTTGTATTTCATGTTTTTAATCCATAACAAGTATTTCTCTTAGTTTTATTACACACCTACCATCAAACAAACAAACTCAAGTGCAATAGTATCCTATAAGGTATCATCATTTACCTTCCCCTTACACTTAGGATGAACATTGTCCCCAATGTTCAATTAAAGAATGTAAAAGTAAAATAGGTAAAAGAATGAAAACAAATACTCCCCTGATTCGTTCGGTGTGGATAGTGTGTTAACAAGGTTAGATCTTCCTCCAAGAAAATGAACGTTCAAAGCTTCCCTTCCAGAAATATAAATCATCTTCTTGTCATATATAACCTATTAAACCTGAGAAAACAAACAAGGCAACCTCGCGTAAAATCGGCGGCAATCTATATATACTAACAAGTCCTAGAAAACAAATTAAGATATAATGCTTGTGGAATGAATGTTTGCAGATTTCCTGGAGTTTATAAAACTAAAGAATTAACAAAAACTTTAAGACTCCGTTAGAAAAACAAAACTCGCAAAATTTCCAGAATTTTACACGTGACGCCATCAGGAGTTAAACCTTGACGCCGTCAGAAGTGACCTGCAGAAATCTTTATGTTAAGTTTCCGGAAAATTTCTGAAAAAACTTATGTCCTACTTCCTGGAAAATCCTGCAAAACATCATTATGACTCGATACAAGCATTTGACTCTAACAAATACTAATATACATGTTCATTTAATATTGTGGCGAATCATGATCATTTTTGTTCTTATAAACAAATTTGGGGTTTCCCCTTACACTTAGCTTTTGCAAAATACCTTTATATGAAGTTAAGACGAAGTTAAACAACAAAATAAAGCATTTTCACAATTAGTTTGAAACATGATCTACCAACAATAAAAATAAAGCATGCATACAGAAACAAATAACATCAAACAAATAAAAATCAAACAAACACATAAAACATGGGTTGCCTCCCAAGAAGCGCTTTTCTTTATTTACGAGTCTTGTAGCTAGATTCAAGGTCATGGGCAATTACGTGACCTCATCATTGGTCACATTCTCTAGGTCATCTCCAATCTCGGGATCGCTTCCATAGTGCAGGTATTTTGGATCTTCAAACTCAAAGACATCTTCCCGATACTTGGATCCAAGCTTAATAAAATCCTTAAAGAATCCACATGATAAATCAAAGGTGCTTTTACATCCTCTCCGAACATCTTCATCACATAAGACAAGTTGAGAACCTAGCTTATCAAGCCCGTTACAATCAATTCCTTCGAAGTCCTTCCTCTTGTATGGCGTTTGGTATGACACCCTCCTAATTCCATCAGTGAAAGTCATGATTCCGTTCCGATCGTCAACCATTAAGTTAGTGATTTCACAAAAGGGCGCTCCGAAAACAACTTGCGATAACCTTGGGTCGACATAATCCTCAATGTTGTCCACGATCGTAAAGTCCATTGTGAATGCCATATTTCCTATGAATACCTGGATTTCATGATCTCTACCAACAACATTTTCTCCTTTATAAATCATCCCCCATCTGCAAATATTCTTGTAATGGAACAGGGACATAAAATTCTTAGGTAGAAACACGTCAATGTAGACATTATCGAAATACTTGTGACCAATCATACAAGGGATTTTGAGGTTATTCGGATCATGCCGCTTTATCCTTTCCGATCTTCCATCCTGTGATCCATATATATTACCATCTAATGATGGACGGTACTCATACACTTCCTCATTACCCTTTCGAAAAATCACTTTCCTGACGCCATTGGTGAATGATGCACTACCATCCTTCTTATCAAGGATCACTCCCGATTCATTAACAAATGGTTTCCCGAGGACGAGGTTGGTTAATGTTAGATTAGTGACAGAGTCTATGTCATCGACCACGGTGAGATCAACGTTATAGATGAATCCTCCAATCATAACCGATAACCTTTTCATTATCCTGGCATTATCGATTCTTTTACACGGGATATGTTCAGGGAAAGCCTCGTTGTAAAGGGAGAGGGGGATTACGTTGATAGGGAGGTTAGGATCTATGTAAGTATCGGTTATGAGCTTCTTCCTACAAATGCAATCAAAATAAAATAAAATAAATGAAAATGAAACTATACTAATGTGGTGGAAACAATAATGAGGAAAGTTGTGTTTACTTAGATTTCATTACTCCCTAGATATCTTTTACAGGTTGATTAGCTTGTTACAATTGCATGGATGACGGGTCATATTCCTTAATACTAGTCGTAGGGCCGTGTACAATATTCCCTAACTCTATAGGATCCTACTTCACTCCTATGTCGAGCCGTTAGAAGCTCATAACATGGGATCATTAGAATTCTCCTACGCATTAAATACAACCAAAAATAGTAGTACACCTCCGATCATGTTTCTTAAGACGTTCAAGCAAGTTACCAATGGAAGTCTGCCATTTTTCTTAAGCCTAACATCGAATACAATCATCCGTAACAATTATAAACAAACAATCAACCCATAATTAACATCTAGGTTTCACTACATCTAAGCAAACACAATAAAGATCTAGCCTAGCATGTTAAAGAGAAGACAAGCGTAAGATATAATCACACAACACATAGACATATTGAATGATTTGAATGAATACTTATCTTCAATTGAACATGGAAGAATCAAGGGGTTGGAACCCTTGAAAAACTGATAAAATTCGGACTAGGGTTTATTCCCTCAAAGTTGCACACCAATGAATGAAATTTGGAAAACTATATATAGACTTTACACTTTGACGGCGTCATGTGTTAGATCGTGACGCTGTCTACTCGTCGCCTTGATAAAATCGCATTGCCTAGATCTATTTGTGACGCCGTCATGTGGAGAAATGCTCTGGGTCGTCACCAGTGTTTGGACCCTGACGTCCTTGGTGACGCCGTCAGGTCCACAAGCATGAAAATACTCTGGGCCGTCACGTTGTAATTCCACATCCACCTCTTTTGTAACTCTTGACGCCGTCACTTAAAGAAGCTTGACGCCGTCAGGTACTGTTCCAACAAGGAAATTTGAGACTTTGCCGTTTTCTTCACTTTTATGCTCCAAAAACGTCAAAAATGCTTCCTTTTCCAGATTTCTCTCCAAAAGTACCTAAAATGACAAAAGGAACGATTTAGGGCAATATTTGATCAAATAATCTCGAATTCGGGCTTAAATGACCCCTTGAAAGCGGTACACTTTTTGCCTCATCAATAAAAAAGTGATGAACATTACTGGTCACTAAGTTTCTAAAAAGTTAATGGCGAAAAATGTGTGTTTAAGCTTAATGTGGCTTATTAGCTTATTTGTGTTTCGGCTTATAATTCATAAGCCATAAATTTTCAGCATATTTTGGGACTTGTGAGCTTGTTTAAGTTTATTATAATACGATAAACTTATATAAGCCATACGTCTTAAAATATAATCATGAATTATTCGAGTATAACCATGAATTATTCGAGTATAAGTTCCACAAAACCAACCATTATGTAAACAAATGGCAGGCCAATTCCCAACCTCCTATAGAACCACGGTTAAAGACAAACAATTTAGACAGTAACAATAGACTAAATAACTGAACAAAAATACCACATCAACATAAACATAAAACCAAATTTGGACATGTCCCCAAATAAGATACAACTCATAAAACCATAATGTGCAAATTACAATTCCAAAACAAAATATTAGCTTATCAATATAAGCACTTAAAAATAACCATACTTCATTCTGTCATTCCTTATTATTCACTTTATAAAACTACACCAAAGTAACAAAGTAAACCTAACAAAACCTTAAAAATAAGTACCATAACCATGTATGATTTTGAATTCGCTAAATCATGAGTATCAATAACCACAACTTAAGCAACACCAAAGCAATCTAATGATAAAACTAATAAACAATAAGCAGAAGCAGATTAAATAAACATCATAAAATATATAATAAACCGTTCATTCATTGAATCAACAAGGATCAAACGTACACATACATTTAGATAAGATTGATAATTCCATACATAAACCATAACCCATATTAATTCAAAATCCTAGACCATAAAACCAAAAACCCCAAATACCAAGAACACATGTAACAGACTAGAATGGCAACCACCCTTTCAGCTTCTCGGCAAATAAATCCTTCTCACGCTGACTTAATTCAGTCTCCTTCAGGCAAATCATCAAAGCCATCAACCTAAGGCTATCCTTAGGCATACGGTCCCTAAGAAACTTTGCAGTCTCCACCGCCTCTACCCTACCCTTCATCACATCACATTCCTTAGCAAAGGATTCCGTTTCTTTGATGGAATCAGCCAACTTCAAGCAGACGTTCCTAATGTCACTCTCTAGAAGCTTGTCTTTACCAATAGACCTCTCTAAATACAAATCTAACTGACGTTCCACCGCGGTGGAACCGCAGGCTTTAGCAAGTTCATCGAAAAGTTCAAGACGAGCCATTTAAGTCTTCCTAAAGATTAGATTGTAAAAAAGTAGATGTGTTTGTTGTGTGTGTGTGTTTGTGTTAGGAGGAGCGACTATAGGTAGTTGACTGTGGGAAATGGGTACACATAGGTACATGCACCGCCGGTTGGCTATCCCACAAGACACTCTTGAGTGATAAAAATGCATTTAATCTAAATGAAACTAGTTCCTTTTAAATGATCATAATTATACACGCAATCAAACAAATTAATTATAAGCAAGTTACTTATAAATGCATGGAACAAAAATATAACTACCCTGTTATATTTTTTTCAACAATATTGATAATGGATTTCGATGTTGTTTAGTTGAGTTTGATGCAGGATAGTTAGCTGGAGATGATGAAGTGTGTGTGGGAAGGAAATATGTGTATGTTTTTTCAAAGAAAAATATAAGTATTAAATAAATTTTTTTGGTAATAATTGAAATACGTATAGATGTAATTAAGATTAAAAAATGTGCACAAAAGACAAAAAATAAAAAAAATAAAAATAATAATAAAAAAAAATGCCAAATACATGTCGTCCATTTAGTACAAGTTGGTCTATGCAAAACACACTTACACATACACTCCCTCTCCATTCGAAATACATTCTAAAACTTGTACTATAATAATTAAATAGTCGCCACGTGTCACAATTATATCGAGTTGCTCGTTCGCCCAGTTGCCCTGATCCAAAGTAAGAAAGTGAAAAAAAGAGAGTCAAAAAGTGGGTAGAAGTTGATAGGGCGCGGTCCATTTTTGGAATTACCCCTTATTTTGTTGGTTGTTCAATGTCTTTTGCTGATCTAAAGATACAACTTGGGCTATGTGACATAATTGTGCAAAATGTTGTGTGTTTTTTCAAGTTTAGAAATGAGGCAGGTATGAATTATGTGCTGGAAAGTGGGCCTTGGATGTTGTGGGAGGCAAACCTTTGTTAGTGCAGAAATGGGATCCTAGCATATGTGTGGACAGAATTGAACGTGATACCTTGCCTATATGGGTGAAATTTTATAATATGCCTATGGAAGCATGGAGTGTGAAGGTGTGAGTGCTATTGCAAGTAGTTTGAGCAGACCAATAATAATGGACAAGGTGACTCCTAGAATGTCCCATGAAGGGGTTGGATATACCAGAGTGTTGGTTGAAGTGAAAGCTGATGAAGATTTTAAGGAAACAATTGAGATTTGTTATAAGAATGGTGAAAAGGTGACTACGTGTACTAAATTTGTTGAAGTAGAGTATACCCGGAAACCTGCTAAATGCCAACATTGTAAAGTATTATTTGGACTCTACATGCAAGCATAGGGCCATAAGTGTGGATGAAATGGATGAAAGGGTAATCATCACTACAAGAAAAAGTGCCTATATTGACCAAAATTTAGCGCCAACTTTTTTTTGGGGTCATTATTTAGGCAAAATAGTGACCATATAATACATGGACATTAATATTTGGTCATTCGTAAATAATTAGTGACCAAACTCAAAAGTGGTCACTAATTTCGTCACTATACATATGCGATATTTTTCGGTATAAAAAAGTGATGAACATTACTGGTCACTAAGTTTAAAAAGTTAATGGCGAAAAATATTTGTTTAAGCTTATATGGGCTTATTAGCTTATTTGTGTTTCGGCTTATAATTCATAAGCCATAAAGTTTCAGCATATTTTGAGACTTGTGAACTTGTATAAGTTTATTATAATACGATAAACTTATATAAGCCATAAGTCAAAATTGGGGCTTATAAAATACAAATCGAAGTCAAATAAGATCGTAAGCCCATATATAAGCTTAAACAAAGGAGATGATTTGCACACTTCTCTTTTTTATTTGCATACTCATCGGTGTAAATATGATACAACTGTGTGATGCGATAATTAGAGTATCCCGATCAAAAATAAATATGTGCAAATCAATTCCTCTTAAACAAACACTCATTTTTATATAAGCCAAACACAAATAATAGGTAATTCTTTTTCTCCAATTTATTCTCATTTTTATAAAAAGTAATCCTTCTTTTCTATCCGTATCATTTTCTCACACAATAAAACCCAAACACCAGAAGTTCGGATATAAAACCCAAACACGCCTTCTTCCCATCCTTCATGATGTATCCTTATCATCTGAATTCAATTTATTGATCACTTTATTAGTTTTGTGCCCTAATAATCTCAATATAACGTTTTGTTAGATCGATTGAGGTGTTTAGTTAGATTCGTGAAGTGGTGAGATCGGTTGAGGCGTTCAGTTGTTGCTGTTGCTGAGGTAGCTTATGTTTAGCTTATTCGTTCAACTCTTAATGCTCAGTGTTAATTCGATTACAGTTTGTTAAAGTATAATATGCGCATTTGTATGTTTAGCTTATTTGTATTTGGTATAGTTATGTTCTGAACTATCTGCTAAAATTTAACATGAAAATTTAGCTTGTCAGTGTTTATTCAGCTTAAGTAGAAATTTGAAAATATGAACATGTATGTAAGTGAGCACCATTTGTTTTTAGGCAACTTGTGTTACTACAGGGGTTTGGTTGCGAGAGTGGATGATGGTGATATGGCACACGACACGACCACACCATCTTACTATATCCGGTCTAATTAGCAATCGTCCTTTTACCATTGGAAAGTAATCTAGCGTTTGAGAACCTGCCGTTAGAAATTAAACTTAGATTATTTGTTTGATTCTCTATAGTTTTATGGACTTACTGTTTAGTGAGTTCAGGCGAGAATTGTAGAAATTAAACATAGCTGAAACCTTAGTCATCAACCAGCGTATGTTTGAATCATTGATCCTCCTTTATTCAAACACCATTAGAAAGTAATTTAGGTTTTGGTTTGTTGTACAGAATTTAGAATTTGCCATTAGAATGTAGGCAGTGATGCGACACTTCATATCCATTGTTATATCATACTTAGGGGGGTGTTTGGATTAGCATATATTTCCAGTATATGGGCTTTTCTGAATTGGCAAAGCTCACCAGCCACCTTTCTTTTTGACTTATGATCTTATCAAGTTGAGCGAATGCACTTAAATAAGCCTTAATCTCAACTTGATAAGCTCAAGCCGAAAAAAGTGGGCTTATGAACTTATCCAGGTTCAAATAAGTCCATCAAGCCGTAAAAATAAGCTAATTGAAACACGCCTGTTAGTGTTTTTAGTTTCTTTGTATACAGTGTTATGTAATTGCTGCTGGTGATTCAAGGCTTGTTTTACGATGTACTACGTAATACCATTTTATTCTCTCGTATCTAGTTTTGGTTTGAGTGTAATTTTGGAAATATGTGTTTTGATGACTTTTATGACCATAAATTAGAGAGCTTTTGTTGCCGTCTTGTGACCTTAACAACAGATTGTGTTTGTTTCTTTGTGCACTTTTTGAATGATTATAGTGGCTTTAGTAACTGATGCTTACTTTAGTTTTACCATTCGGTGTCTAAAGTATATATCAATTGCATATTTAGTTTTACCTAAAAGTATATACTACATATATACATTACTGTTACAGTAGCGGTATACAGAAGAGTAAAGCCTTACCAAGCTACTAGATGGATCTGAAAAGACAACGAGAGATGGAGAACTCATTAGTCATTTGTCTGAACTTGATACTTGCATCAGACTTGACTCACAACCAAAAACATATGTCAATAACCAACGCACCCAAGTTTTACACACTTGATACTTGCATCAGACTTAGCTCACAACCAAAAACATCATTCACCACGAAACCATTTTGCATCAGACTTAGCTCACAAACTGAGTATGTTAGATAGTACAACATGCTAGGGACGTGTTTGGGATTGCTTATTGTAACTGCATATAAGCTTATGTATAACTTGTGTGAATTAAAAATGATAAGAGAATCAGATTGACGGATACTCACTGTCTCATTTTCCAGCAGTATAAACCCTTTTAACCGTTACCAACCATGGACCAAACCCAACCAGCAAACCAAGCGATTAACACACTTTGTGAGGAAAGATACATAGATAAGAAAGAAATGTAGTATACTACATAATTTTTGTTATTTTGTTAGACTATAATGGCTTGTATGTGTGTTGCTTAGGGATGAGCTCGGGACTGGTACCGTACCTATATACTGATATGGATCCTTCAATCTGCCTTGAGTCTTTCCTATACTATTGGCACGGCAGCACTACCTGAATGGTGTTTCCTATACTATTGGCACGGCAACACTGCTAGCAATTCTGAGCCAAATGGTTTCGCACTTGGAAGCTTTTCTGCATTTGTGTTCTGTGGAAAACTGTTTACTCCCAGCCGTATATTGGCAGTGAAATCAGAAAGTTTTCTATGTGGGAGAATGAGACATTTACCAGTCCTGTTCCAACAAGCTTGGTTCAACCGGGGACAACAAAGAATAAAAGGCTTCGATCTCCGGAAAATAATCATATCCTTGGTGAGTTTGTTACCTTTTTTTTACAGTTTTTTTATGCTAGACAAACTTACTACGGATTGTTAGTTTCAGAAAGTTGCTTTGAAAGGTTCTAAAGTGAGGTGTTTTAGGCGCAAATTTAATATTTATATCAGGTTGTTGTAGACTAAAGATATGTTAGGATCAGGCCACTACAAAAATCAGGATAAATTGTGTTTGGATCAGGCTACAGTAGAAATTAACAATAAGGTTTGTTTGGATCGGATTATCACAGAATTAAGCTACCACGTGTGTGTAACAGAAATGCAAAACGAAGATTTAAGAGAGGTAACTGAACAGTGGGATGGTAAAGTTTGTGACGTTTTGGGCTACCCTTTTTTTTCATTGAATTCATGAAGTACAATTATCTAGGCAAGATTTTATCAGTTTTATGCCAATGTCAAATTTGTTGTGCAGATAGCTATGCAGGCTGGCAATGCTGCTGCTGTTACATGGAGCATTACTACCAAATTCTTCATCAATCTCCTGAGTTGGTTCACAAGTTTTATCATGATTAAAGCATCTTAGGCAGGCTAAATACAAATGCATTAATAACTTGCGTGACAACACTACAAGTGAGCCCTTTTGTTATTGTTTATTCATTGTAATATAGATTAATATTATTATCAAGTTATACTTTAGCCCTTTTGTTATTGTTTATTAACATGAATCTTGTAGTGCATTCATTGTCAGATATGTGGAAAAGGACATAATGTGAGGGGTTGTCCAACAAAGAAGGAAGGTGATAGGGAAGAAAGTGGTGGTTTAGGGGTGGTAAAACTGTGTCTGCGAGTGGTTCTGCAAGAGGAGGTGTTAAGACTAGACGAAGTGGTAAAACTAGAGGAGTCACTGAAAGAGATGGACAAGGGTCTAAAATTGGTGGAGGATGGTGTGGAAGGGGTAGAATCTTTAAGACAGTTAATGGTAAAGCAGTTAGGTGTAGAGGAAGGGGTGATGGCTGTGCATATCCTCATGGTATAAGGCCAATTGGTCATGGTGTTTCATGGAATCCAGTTGATGGAGAAACAAAGATAGGAGAAAGTGATCTTAACTATTTGACTTTTAAGTATTTGACCGTTTTTGGCATTATATTTGACTGTTCTATGCAGAATATAACTTTTTTAACACTGAAAAGAAATTGGATTATGACACATTGACACTATGTGGGGTAAACATGGACTATGTGTCATAATTGTGCAAAATGGTGTGCATTTTTTCAGATGTAGTTGCTGGTTGTATCAGTGCTATCCCTCAGGTTCTTTAGTTGCAATTAATATATATATTAAAGCACATCAAATACGACGTCACTCCACTATTCCTCACTACAGTAACTACTTTTGGGCCCCAACTCATCCAACGCCACTGATGCCATGCTCTGCTCCTTTTTCGTGGGCTATAATGGCCCAATGTTATGCCATTATACCCGGCCTTTAACAAATGTATATTTGTACAAGCCCAATAACCATTTTCAACTACATACATGTAAAATACATGGTGTAAAACAATGCCATATATATTGTACCTAAACACATTAAAAAATATTAACAAAAACTACGATGCCTGGCCGCAACGCGGCCCTCCGGCGCTTTTCTCGTTTAGTAAAAAGGAGAAAATTACATTGTCAAGCTTGAAATCCTATAACATTTCCTTTTTAGAACAAAGAGTAAGCAAAACAAATATTCAAATCGCTAATAGAAAAACTACCAAACAGCAACAGCAAACCAGTCTAATAGCTTGATGCATCAAACAGCTTTGTCTTCACTCTTTTTGCCATATCATTTGTTAAGACGAAGTAGTCTCATCTTTCACGATTCACCAGCCTCCATCCAAATGATACACCAACTCAATTCCACCAATGAACTACCAATCAAAACATCATCAACATACAATGACCTCTTTTGACTCTGGATACTGGCAATGTATTCACGTTCCCAATGCTTGTTTTCCCTGAAATCATGATTGGCAAACCAACTTTATCAGAATATTAACTACACTCCAAGTCAATTTGACATTGCAAATCAGATATTCAAAACTGTATTCAAATGAATGTTAGAAAGAGAGAGACATCTGAATTTGTTAAGAAACGTGTAATTTCAAATCAAATATTATCTAAATATATAAAATTTAAGGAATGTAAACTATTTAACATTCACCATATAAGGTGGTGTCTAACAAATGCTGAAAAAACCAAAGCCACTTCAGGTCTGACTTTAAATAGGCTTTTATGACATCGTATTAAAAATTTCTCAGTTTCTAACAAATAACCAGAATTCTACCAGCAATCCTAGTTCATCGTTTATTTTGGAAATTGTAAAATAAATATTGTAATTAAATCAAAG
Organism: Artemisia argyi; assembly: GCA_030686995.1. Lineage (NCBI taxonomy): Eukaryota > Viridiplantae > Streptophyta > Magnoliopsida > Asterales > Asteraceae > Artemisia > Artemisia argyi. Next base: position 164,907,086 of record CM060690.1, read on the forward strand.
AAAAGTTAATTAGTTGCTTAAAAAATATACTTACCGGGATAATTATCTAAAAATGTGACTAACTTGTCACATTTTCGGGTATTGCATAGTTAACTCTTTTTTTGCTACCAAAGTTTTAAATTCGGATTTTTTCTGTGTATTTGTGACCATTTTACCCCTACTTTAGTTTTACTATCCTATTAACATCGAAGGGTCAATTGGTCATTCTACATGAACAAAATCTCTATCTATACTTCATATCTATACTACCTATAATGGAAAAATAGTCAAAAGTGAAATGTTGAGTTTTCCAAATGAGAGAGAAAATAAAATTTAATTAATACTCTTATTAAAACACCCCAATACTTAAAAGTACAATTATTTATTCACATTATACAACCAAATTAAATCATATCTACCAATTAAATACAACCAATTCAAACACAAATCGGGTTGACCCGGGACGCTTCAAACCTGGCGGGTTGATCCGGTTTAATTTGACCCATTTTCGACCCAACCTAGCAAGTTGACCCGGTTTAAATCGACCAATTTTTCGACCGGAACAGTTTAACCGGTTGAACCACCCGGGTCGAATCGGGTTTCAAAACATTATCCATTACTTAAAAGTACAATGATTTATTCACATTGTACAAGCAATTAAAAACATATATAACAAATTAAATACAATCAATTAAAACACAAACCGGGTTGACCCGGGACGCTTCAAACCCGTTTTTCGACCGAAACGGTTCAACCAGTTGAACCACCCGGGTCGAACCGGGTTTCAAAACATTATGTTTAATTCCCAAATCTTTAAACTTTTATTATTTTTCGCTTATAACCTATAAACTTTTTTTATCAATAAACTATCTGTCGCTATAAAATCCCGTTGCTATGCACGGGTACTCGTCTAGTAAAGGAAAAATGGTCAAAGTGGAAAAGTGGAAAAATGAAAAGTCAAGTATTGTGAAATGTTGAAAAATCTTATTATAGGAAATTATGAAATGTAATTAATACTCTTATTAAAACACCCCATTATTTAAAAGTACAATGACTTATTCACATTGTACAAACAATTAAAAACATATATATCAAATTAAATACAACCAATTAAAACAATTAATACAAATCACAAACCGGGTTGACCCGGGACGCTTCAAACCCGACGGGTTGAACCGGTTTAATTTGACTCGTTTTCGACCCAATCTAGCAAGTTTTCGACTGGAACGGTTCAACCGGTTGAACCACCCGGGTCGAACCGGGTTTCAAAACATTATGTTTAATTCCCAAATCTTCATACTTTTATTATTTTTCATTTATAACCTATAAACTTTTTTTTATCAATAAAATATTTATTGCTATAAAATCTCGTTGCTATGCACGGGTACTCGTCCATCTATATATTAACATTTGCTTAAAGAATTGTGAACTCAGATATGCTTGGGTTTACAAATGTTATAAACACCCTTTTAAAATTACAACAATTATTAAATGACTTTTAAACTATTAACTTTTATAGTTAACATCCTTTTAACTTTAGTAATATAACATTTTAACCTTTAAAACCATCAACCTCTACTTTTACTCATTTTTCATATTTTAACATACCTCTAAGTTTAGCAACACTACAAATTAACTCTTAAACCTATTAAATTCAGTATTATTATTTTTTTTTAGTTATACTTTCTAGCAATTTCATTGAATGCTTTTATATGTTCTTTGATACATTTTAATAATTATTTTGGATTAAATATCGCATGTTACAACTTTTGTAATTTCATTTTGATTGTTTCATGTTTTCTTTATAAACGCTACACGAAATACTTAACTACAATATCACACCTATAACTATTTGCTGCTAGAAAATCCGTTGCTATGCACGGGGTACATAAAAAAGTCCAAATATAAAACTTTTGTGTTATAACAGCAAAATAAAAGGATAGCTGTAGAAGTTGAAAAAGTGTCAAGTTAGATATATAATTAATTAATTATCCCAAAATAAAAGAAGTTAAACGGCATAGAGAGAACATACCTTCATATTATGTTTGTGACTCCTCGTCTATTTCGATACAGGGGATATGGGAGATTTTGGGCCAGTAGAAGCCTCCTCTACTGCATCTTTCTTTCAGGTCTGGACATTCCTGTATTTTCAAACTTAAAAGTTGATGAGGCGAAAAATGATCCGTTTTTAGGGGGTCATTTAAGCCCGAATCCGAATTTATTTGATCAAATATTGCCCTAAATTGTTCCTTTTGTGATTTTAGGTGTTTGGAGAGTGAATTCTGGAAAAGAGGCTATTTTGGACGTTTTTGGAGCATAAAGTGAAGAAAACGACAAAGTACCAAAAATCCAAGCTGGAAATACAAGGTGACGGCGTCAAGGGTTTTCTCTTGACGGCGTCAGACATGAAGATTAATTTACCGTAGCTGATGACGGCGTCAGATGGAGTTATGACGGCGTCAAAGTGACCAAGATTAATTTACCGTGGGTGGTGACGGCGTCACATAGGCCGTCACGATTTTATCTAGGGCGTCCGAGGAAGTGTATGGCGGCGAGTTGACGGCGTCAGATTTAACTCTTGACGCCGTCAGGACGATTTTCCTATATATAGTTTTCTAGTTTTTTCATTAAAAGGAGAGAAGTTTTGGTGAAACCCTAAAGACGATTTTGGTGCCTCTTTTACAGGTTTTTCAAGGGTTCCAAACCCTTGAGACCTTGCATTGTAATTGAGATAAGTACACTCTTAATTCAATCAATATGTCTATGTGTTGGTTGTTTATCTTTTGTTCTTATCTTAATTCTACTATGCTAGGCTAGATCTCTCTTGTGTTTGCTTAGATCTAATGAAACCTAGATGTTGATTATGTGTTGATTACTTGTCTATTCTTGTTTTGAATGAATGATTTTATATGTTAGGCTTAAGAAAACTGGCAGATCTCCAAATGGTAACATGCTTGAACGTCTTAAGAAACATGAACCGAGGCGTACTAGGTCTTTATTGGTTGTATTTAATGCATGAGCCTCTGTTTACAATCCCTATAGTTGTGCTGGGTCATGGTGTAGGAGGAGATAAGAGCTCATAGAGTTGGGGAGTTATGTATGCCACTCCACGAATGTTATTAAGGAATACAACCCGTCATTCATACAAGTGTAACAAGTAATTGACATGTAAAAGATATCTAGGGAGTAATGAAGTCTAAGTAAACACAATTTCTCCAATTACTGCTCACAACCTTAGTTTAATATTAGTTTAATTTTATTTTCATTAGTTTAATTAGTTACAAAGTAGTTTTTGGGTTAGTTGAATAGCAACTAATTCCGCCCACTCTTTCAAAACCCGAGATTTTAATTGCTTTCATAAAATTATAAAAACACAAAAAAATAATCATCTTTCACCTCTAGAACTATTAATTAGGTTTTCTAATCCTAGCGACACTATTCCCAAGCTGAACGATCAATCCCCCGGTACTTGTCACTATACTATACTACAACGATCAGGTACACTGCCTGGTGGGGGTTGTAAGCCTCGCGAGACCCCTCGAGAGGTAAAGCAAGGTGCGATTCCCACGCATCAAGTTTTTGGCGCTGCTGCCGGGGAATAGTTATTGTCTAGGTTAGGATTTCTTTTTATTAGGTCTACTTGCTAGATTCCTTTCTAGTAAGATTTTATTTTTATTTTTAGGTTTTTCTTTAGTCTATCTTTTCTTTGTGTCTTTGTTTGTAAAAAACCTTTCCATTGACTATTCCGTTAGCCATTTTGGAGAACGCGAATCCACCATACTACCAACCACGAAATTCACCCACCCCAAATGACATCTTGATGTTTAAACAACATGAGGATGAACCTATCTATGATGCATGGGCTTGTTTTAAATATTTACTCCAAAAAGTCCCTCATCATAATTTCGATCTGTGGTCCCAAATTGAAATATTTTACCATCGTGTCGACCACTATACCAAAATGGATATTGACCATACCGCACATGGGGACCTTTGGGGATTAAGTGCTGATAAAGCATGGGAAGCCATAGAGAATTGTGCCATACTTGCCAAAAAAATGGACAACCCAACAAATGTTGTTACAGATCAATTGATAGCAAGTTTAAGGGAACAAGCAAGAAGATTGTTTGGGGATAAGCGTATAGATGAGATAACTGGGTGCACGGGGTGGTTTGATTTCACCACAGATGTGATGGAAGAGATAGTAGTAAACCCAAGCCCAATATGTACCCCACAAGTCCTACCATCACTTGAGGAATACACACCACCCGTGACGTACCCGGAAGAAGTAGAAGAGACTATAGGAGCCCCAATAGAGGTAGAACCCTTGTACCAAACACCACTAGAAGATATAGGTTTGAATACTTGTAGTGATAACCTTACTCTTAGTTCTAGGGAATTACCTAGTGTTGATGAACCGGAACCTCAATCTTCACACAACTTTTCATCCTTAGATATACATCTAGGAGACAAAAGAGGAGCCGACCCACCCATCAACCCATGTAGTCCGGGTAGTCTTAGGATAAATGTAATGGACTCTAAGCCTTGTAGAGAGGAAGCCAATATAGGAGTGGAAAATGGCCTTACATGCTTACATCACCCATTTATGATTGATCACAAGAAACATTATGGGTTTAAACCGGGTTTATTAAGTCAAGATGGATCCCCAACTAGTAGTCTCTTGAAGTTGATAGAAAATGATCCCTTTCTAGGAGAAAATCTTAATTCACCTATTAACCCAATTGAATTAGGTAAGGTTATGATGATAGGAGCACACCCCTTTGAGCATATAATTCATCCACCACTCTTTCCTCATGAGGCATATTTCCACCCTAAGGGTGTGTATCGCTACTTCCACCCGCACTTAATCCTAAGTGTAGGAAAAACCTCCCCCATTTCCGTTAAATAAGGGTAGAGTCAGGCTCGTGACTCGAACAAAAACAAGCGCTTCTTGGGAGGCAACCCATGTTTTGTGTGATTTTATTTGTTTGATTGTTATTTGCTTTCATATGCATGCTTTGTTTTTATTGTTGGTTGATCATGCTTCTCAATTAAAACGTGGAAATACTTTACTATGTTGTTTAGCCTAGTCTTAACTTCAACCTAAAGGTATTTTTGCAAAAGATAAGTGTAAGGGGAAACCCCAAATATGTTTTTAAGAAACAAACCGATCATGATTCTCCACAATATTTAATGAACATGTATATTCGTATTTGTTAGAGTCAAATGCTTGTATTGAGTCATAATGAAGTTTTGCAGGATTTTCCAGGAAGTAGGACAAAGTTTTTCCAGAAATTTTCCGGAAACTTAACATAAGAATTTCTGCAGGTCCATTCTGACGGCGTCAGGGTATTGCTCTTGACGGCGTCAGGAGTTAAAAATCTGGAAATTTTACCGGTTTTGTTTTTCTAACGGAGTCTTATGGTTTTTGTGAATTATTAAGTTTTATAATCTCCAGGAAATCTGCAAACTTCATTCCACAAGCATTATATCTTATTTTGTTTTCTAGGATTTAGTAACTTATATAGGATGCCGCCGATTTTACGCGAGGTTGCCTTGTCTACTTTTGTCAGGATTTACAGGTTATTTGTGACAAGAAGATGATTTATATTCTGGAAGGGAAGCTTTGATTGTTCGTTTTCTTGGAGGAAGATTTAACCTGGCCAACCTATAATCCATACCGAGCGAATCAGGGGAGTATTTGATTTCATTCTCTTTATTTTTTAACTTTTACATTCTTTATTTGAACATTGGGGACAATGTTCATCTTAAGTGTAAGGGGAGGGTAAAAAGATGATACCTTACATATGTACTTTCGCTTGAGTTTGTTTTGTTTGATAGTAGATGAGTAATAAAACTATGAGAAATACTTGTTAGTGTAATTTTAGCGCCAAATTTAAAATTTTTTACAACATTTAGGAGTGAAACTTTAGCCATAGCAAGCGTCTCATGGATAGGAGGTTGTATGACTAGCACATAACCGTATATTCAGAAAAATTTTCCACCCAAAAATGTGAGGTTCGCCTTTAGATTTGATAGGAAAAGCATTCATTATTAGTGCTTATGAGTGTACCGGTAGCATTTAGATTCTAGAACTTGCGTTAGTGATGCATCCCGAGACCGCTAGTGAGACTACATTCGTGTGGTAGGATTTACTACATGATAAGAGGCATTAGGATCACCCTTGTGTTAAACCCGTATTATAATTACTTGACCATTTAAGTCATATTACTTGGCTAGTTAAGTCAACTAATTTTTCCCACACCCTTTGCGTTGTACTCATTTTTAGTACACGATACCCCTAGTACACCCCTCCGAGCCTATCTTTTCGTTTCTAACTTTAAGCATTTTACTTAAAGGAAGAATTTGTTACACCCCACTTAAATGTACACCCAAATCGCCTTAGCCTTCCGTGTATGCGCTCATTTTTAGCGCATTATTGTTATTTGTTAAACCCTAAGTTAACTTTCTAATTGATTACATGGTTGCTAAGTCGAGTCATATCCTTGTACATATTGTTTTGGGACGATTGGGACTCATGGGTAAGTACTTATTTTATGGAGTAATGGGGAAGAACATCACTTATTACCCTCATATGTACGTTAATCTTAAAAGTGCTCCAAGTGTTTTGATTTTCTTAATTCGAGTCATTAGATTAGTTAATTGTAAAGTATGTAAAGATTCAAGTGTAAGGGGAATGCTCAAACCCCTATGATGTATTATTTTGGATGGTAGGGTAAGAGTGTATGCAAAAAAAAAAAAAAAAAAAAAAAAAAAAAAAAAAAAAAAAATCGAAAAATTAAGTAAAAGAAAAAAAAAATAGAAAAGAAAAGAAAAAAAAAAAACATACGGACTACCATCCCGTTTTCATTCTATGTTCATCTTATGTTTTTGTTATTTTTCATTTATTAGCTTAAGTCGAGTCTAGTCTTGGCTTAGCAACGCCATCTTGTACATGTAATTTACTAAGATTGTTAACTCGCCACCAGTAAAATTCCCTTTATCCGACAAAACCGTGTAATTCATATCCCTACACCTAACGTTATAACCCTTTAAAAGACCTCTTTGATAGTTTATCCTAGGTGCTTACGCCATGTGGTGGAGGTTTGATCCTTTCCCAAGCCTATGGTAATCTATTTTGCTATGACAGGTAGTGAGAGATATCTTCCATATCCATAATGTTATATTACTTTATTACACCCGAGAGATGTGAGTATCTAAACACTATTTGTGAGGTGCTTGTGTATGACCTCCGTGCTTGTCTATTGGTCTTTAGTGGAACGATTATTTGTTGTAATTACTTTTATATTAGTGTTAAATGACCCCTAACTTGTCTTTTGAGTAGAATAAAAGCTCATTTGCTTGAGGACAAACAAATCTCAAGTGTAAGGGTATATGATGAGGCGAAAAATGATCCGTTTTTAGGGGGTCATTTAAGCCCGAATCCGAATTTATTTGATCAAATATTGCCCTAAATCGTTCCTTTTGTGATTTTAGGTGTTTGGAAAGTGAATTCTGGAAAAGAGGCTATTTTGGACGTTTTTGGAGCATAAAGTGAAGAAAACGACAAAGTACCAAAAATCCAAGCTGGAAATACAAGGTGACGGCGTCAAGGGTTTTCTCTTGACGGCGTCAGACATGAAGATTAATTTACCGTAGCTGGTGACGGCGTCAGATGGAGTTATGACGGCGTCAAAGTGACCAAGATTAATTTACCGTGGGTGGTGACGGCGTCACATAGGCCGTCACGATTTTATCTAGGGCGTCCGAGGAAGTGTATGGCGGCGAGTTGACGGCGTCAGATTTAACTCTTGACGCCGTCAGGACGATTTTCCTATATATAGTTTTCTAGTTTTTTCATTAAAAGGAGAAAGTTTTGGTGAAACCCTAAAGACGATTTTGGTGCCTCTTTTACAGGTTTTTCAAGGGTTCCAAACCCTTGAGACCTTGCATTGTAATTGAGATAAGTATACTCTTAATTCAATCAATATGTCTATGTGTTGGTTGTTTATCTTTTGTTCTTATCTTAATTCTACTATGCTAGGCTAGATCTCTCTTGTGTTTGCTTAGATCTAATGAAACCTAGATGTTGATTATGTGTTGATTACTTGTCTATTCTTGTTTTGAATGAATGATTTTATATGTTAGGCTTAAGAAAACTGGCAGATCTCCAAATGGTAACATGCTTGAACGTCTTAAGAAACATGAACCGAGGCGTACTAGGTCTTTATTGGTTGTATTTAATGCATGAGCCACTGTTTACAATCCCTATAGTTGTGCTGGGTCATGGTGTAGGAGGAGATAAGAGCTCATAGAGTTGGGGAGTTATGTATGCCACTCCACGAATGTTATTAAGGAATACAACCCGCCATTCATACAAGTGTAACAAGTAATTGACATGTAAAAGATATCTAGGGAGTAATGAAGTCTAAGTAAACACAATTTCTCCAATTACTGCTCACAACCTTAGTTTAATATTAGTTTAATTTTATTTTCATTAGTTTAATTAGTTACAAAGTAGTTTTTGGGTTAGTTGAATAGCAACTAATTCCGCCCACTCTTTCAAAACCCGAGATTTTAATTGCTTTCATAAAATTATAAAAACACAAAAAATAATCATCTTTCACCTCTAGAACTATTAATTAGGTTTTCTAATCCTAGCGACACTATTCCCAAGCTGAACGATCAATCCCACGGTACTTGTCCCTATACTATACTACAACGATCAGGTACACTGCCTGGTGGGGGTTGTAAGCCTCGCGAGACCCCTCGAGAGGTAAAGCAAGGTGCGATTCCCACGCATCAAAAGTGAAGGCAACAACTTTTCTGGTAGATCTTTCATCTTTGGGCATTCCCAAATTTCGAGATGTTGGAGGGAGGTGAGGTGTTGCAATCCCTTGGAAACTGTTTCCAACTTATTAAAACTTTGAATGCAAAGTCCAGTAAGAGATGAAGGAAGATGAATATGAGACAATTGACTCCAATTAGTGGCTTCTTCTTTTTCTTTTGAACCCCGTAAGGTTAGGTCAACAAGTGAGGTTGGAAACTTCTGTGGGCCCCATTCTGAGATGGGCTTCTTCAACGGCCCGATTCTAAGCAAACTCAAGTTGGGAGGCCAAAGCCCAGTTGGAACATCCATACTTGGACAATTGATTATGGACAGAAAAGTTAACGAGGTGAGACTCTGCAATTGGAGGTCTGCAAATAACAACTCCTCCGTACTATTACAATCAGATATTACCAAGCTCGTGAGGTGAATAAAGTTAGCCCCAAAATCAATGATCGATGCGACATTTGGATGATGAAGTATATATACATATTCAAGCATTGGCATGCTTTTGCTGTTGATAAATAACATATTCTTCTTTCCTCCTTCTCCCAACTCCTCCTTTCTCATTAGTTTTTTACACACTAAAATGCAAACTGACTTGAGCTTCTGCCCTCCCATTCCCATTGAGAAGGAGACACATGTAATCGAATCACAATTGAAGATATATAACATCTCAATGTTGTCAGGACAACTTAAATGCTTGAAACTTTCACATTCAAATACCGTTAATGAGCTAAGAGATGTTAGGAGGTTGCTCCCATAATTGTATTCCTCCTCATCTTTCTCCCCTAAACTCACCAAATTTTTACATTTCCATAATTCCAACTTCCTTAAATTCACGAGAACCTTACTACTTGCCTCTGCTTCTTTTGATTCCCATAAGTATCTTATTTCATCACATTTTTGAACAATCAATTCTTCAACTGCATTAAGAACCAATATAACACCTCTCCATACCTCATTTGTAAGCCCTGAAATAGATGCTATATTCAACTTGGTGACTGATGGAGCTGCGTGCACCAGACTTATCAACAAACCAACAACACATTCATGTATTTTCAAATCCCTCAATGAAAGTAGCGGTGCTTTAAGTGAGACTTCAACCAAATTTGGACAATTTATAATGCAGAGCTCTTTTAGGCATGGAAACACAGAATCTCCAACCCCACTTCTACTATATGTTGACCAACCCTCCCACCTCGGCATACCTTTAAACTCTAGAATTTCAAGGGAAGGAAATGCAACACCAGTCCCGAGAAACTCTAAACACACATTTTTCACATCATCCATGTCTTGGATAGATAAACTCTTAAGTGACGGTAGTTGCCCGAGTGGTGGTAGAGATGTACACTTTTTACAGCCATGTATAGACACACGAGCCAACTTAGGGAAAAAGGGTTCCCCGACCCATTTGGGAAACTCTAAACCCAGATAGTTGACAATGCCTAGCCTCTTCAAACAATCATTAGATGGCTTCAATGCATCAAGGACGACATCGCTATCAGTAGTTTCCTTTTGGGAAGCATTTGATACGTCACTCCATTTAACCTCTAACTCAATAAGCCTCTTTTGTGATAAGTCTGTTGCTCGTGCTTCCGCTGCATTTTTTACTTTTTCCAGGCCCTCTATGGAAACTTTCCCTTGAAGATTTTCAAAATCTTTAAGTTGGGATATCGAAAAATCATTTTCTCATCCAATAATGATTTTTGAAAGAGTTTGCAGGCTTTTCAACTTAGCAACCCCTACATGCAAGTCTTTTAAAAGCGGAGTATCTCTAATGTCAAGATGCCGCAAACTTTTAAGCTTTATGAAGTTGTTCGGCAACTTAGTTAAAAGAGAACAACCAAAAAGGATTAGCGTCTCTAAGTTATAGAGATCACAAACGTTTTCTGGAAAATGTGTGATTTTAGTTTGAGATAAATTGAGATATCGTAAATGCTTTAATTTACCAATCGACTCTGGAACCTCGCTTATCTCATAACCACTCAAACTTAAAACCCTTAAGAATTGCAATTCAGGGAGTAATTCAACCAAAACCTTATTCGACAAGTAGTAACGGTGCCGCCTTTCTTTCACCTCTAGGGACAATAACGTTCTCAAACCTTTAGCTCCTTCAATCCCCTCAAACTTCTTGTAAGCTACATAATTCTCACGAACAAAAGACATATGACGACACTTATCTAAAGCTTGTTTCCTAGCATTCTTTCCCGTTTCCTTCTCTAACCTTGAAAAGAAATCTCCGGCAACAGATGTGGCCAAATCATTCATAAGATCATGCATAACAAACAAAGACTCGTCATTAGGTGAGTGCTAAAAAAATGACCGTGATAACAACTCATCAAAGCATTCGTGACCCAAACGTTCTACAGTTGACTTGCTTAGACGTACTCGGTGCAAAAATCCTTCTGCCATCCAGAGTAGAACCACATCTTCCTTGTCAAATGCATAGTCCTTCGCGAACAAGGAGCAATATGCAAAGAGCTGCTTCAAATCGGCAGGAAGTTCACGGTAGCTTAGTCTGAGAGCTGGAATAATTTCATCCCCCTCTTTTAACCTCCATATCTCACTATCCACTATTTCCTTCCATTCGAGCGCATCCCTTTTTGTCCTCATTAACCCTCCAAGTACTATTAAAGCCAGAGGCAAACCATCACATTTTTTGACAATGCCTTCACCATGTGCTTTAAATGTTGGATGGGAGTCAAAATTATTTGCACCCAACGCATGTTGAGCGAATAAAGACACAACATCATCTTGGGATAAACGTTGTAGATGGTTTGAATTATCATAACCCAACTTTTTCAGCAACTGCTCCTTCCGTGTTGTCATGATAATTTTACTTCCGCTAGAGCATGCATGAAATGGACGTACTAAGGCTTCCCAATCCTCACGGCTTTCACTCCAAACGTCATCTAAAATGAGTAGAAACCGTTTATCCCTAAGTTGGTCTCTGAGAGCTACTTGAAGAAGATTTAAATCTTCAAATTTCTTATCTTCCCCACTCACAGATTGGTAAATAGTTTTACTTATTTGGAAGCTATCCCACTCATCTGAAACACATACCCATGCCTTGTGTTCGAAATGATCCTTAACTTGCTGTTCGTTATACAAAAGCCTAGCTAGAGATGTCTTACCCACACCACACATACCAACAATGGGCACGACGCTAAACTTTTCGTTGCATGGTTCATCCGCCAATAGCCTTTGAACCAACGCATCCTTATCACCTTGTCGCCCAACAATACTAGATGCATCTACCAGCAATGAGGTCTCGTATTGTCTATTTCTATCTTTTGACCTATCATCCTTCACTTCTAAACCAAGAGTAACTTTTTGCTTCTCTAGATCTTGCAACTTATTGTTAATATAATCTAACCTGTGACTCATCTTACTGCTTAGTAAGAAATTTGTGCAACAAGATGGGACGAGCTTTCGTGCTATGCTAGTGTTGCCTCCGGTGAGCTCACGATGCATAGCCTCAGTTGCCAAGTCATCAAGAACGTCATCGATGTCATAAGCTAAGTGTTGGAGACCGTTGAGCCAATTTTGAACAAAAACTTCTTTTATTTCCTTGTCAGCAGCATCGATGAGGAGATCTTGGATACGGGATAAATCCTTCGCCAAGTTCTTCAGATCGGAACTAATTCCCTTTGCACGAACAACTTGCTTTATGGCTTCATTCGCCAGCTTCTGTAAAACAGCTTTGACTAGGTCGGATGCCCTGCCTTCAGCCATTGTTAATGGTGATTGGGTAAACTGGGACTGTGTTCTCTAGTTTCAGTAAAGGAAAGAAAGGAAGGTGAAAGGAGGGTAATAAAATGAGTGGACTGAAGTTGTAGAAAAATATTGATATGATCTAAAAAGAGAATAGATAAGATTTTTTGTTTTTTTCCTAACAACCCGATAATTTCAAACCTACCCACTAATTATATGAAAAATTTATATATTCCCACCTATTAATGTCTCCCATCAATTATGTGTAAAAGTTATATTCCCACCAATTACGCTACAAAAAAATTTCATTTTTTCACACTTAATGTTCACACTTTAAAAAATTGTGTAAAATTTAATTAATTTATTAACATTTAATAATGTGTAAAAATTTGTTACATTAATAAGTGTAGTAAAATATTGTAAAACAATAGATTTTTCACTTGTTTAAAAAAGAATTCACACTTATAGGTGTGGAAGTTATTGTGTAACACCGAAATTCTCTATACTTGCTCAAAGTGTGGAGTATTTAAGTATTACAAATAAAAGTGTGGAGAAATCATTTAATTTTTCACACTTAAAAGTGTGAATTTTTTTACTCAATTATGAATGAGGAACATCTATTGCTTTATAATTTTTTTTCACACTTATTAATGTAATCAATTTTTACACATTCTTAAATGTTGATAAAGTAATAAAATTTTACACGCTTTTAAAAAGTGTGAAAATATAAGTGTTAGGAATCAACTATTTTTTTGTAGTGTTATATGCAAAAGTTGTATGTCAATAATGAAGGCAACTGAGCCACATCTTTACAAACTTGACCACATGATGTTAGTACCCTCATTAATCATCTTTTTAATTACCTACCCATATATACAGGCTATGTTTGGCGATGGGACTGGCTTATAGGAGCTGAAGCTTTTAAAATAAGTTAAGTTTATATAAAATAAGCATTGTTTGTCACAAAGTCTCGTGAAACAGAACCCCACGTTGTGCAAGGTTCACTAAACATAAACTGAAGAATTGATGGGGGCATGTCCAATAGAATTCTGATCGGCAAACCTACAAAGTAGGAAAAAAATGCTGTTGGATAAAAACTCAACAACAAACCCGAAGTTCGATCGCGGAACACTAGATCACGAGTTGTATCGAGCACAAGTAGCAAACACTAGAGACTACAAAGAATCGACAAAAATATGCACACAATATACCCTCAACGAACCCTTTATTAATACCAATAAAGCTTTTACAATTGAGGAAGAAGAATGAATAACTAGCATCCCCCCTCATCTCTATTTATAGAGATAATGGGGTAGAGACCTTAGCTTGGCTTGCAAGCCAAGCAACTAGTTTCCTAATCTAAGTATAATCCTAAACTTTATTTAAACTAAATACAATTAATCCCCTTATTATTGTCTAAGTAACATATAACCCTCCTAAGTATTGCTACTAACACATAAAAATTTCCACCTTAGGAGTAATACTTAGGCATTAACGATACTCAGCATCTTAAACCAACGCTGGAACCTCGAACCAGGGACCGCCTTGTGAACCAGGCCTTGTACTTTAGTAAATTCCAAAGTTTAGCTTTCTTGGTCAACTGCACAAGGGTCTGAATCCACCCTCATCAAACACGCTCTATTTCCATGGCGAGTTTCTCACTGTTGCTGTCAAAACCGGTGCTGTTACTGGACTATTATCTCTCACAGTAGGTTTTCTGTAAAATAAGCTAAAATGCATTGATAAACGATCGATCATGTGTATTTTAAATTGTAGGAAGGTATTGCGGTCGGAAGAACATTTGCAGCTTTGAAGAACTACCAAGTGGATGGAAACAAAGAAATGATAGCGATCAGGCTTATGAACATGGCTGGTTCTTGCTCCTCATGTTACGTTACTACAGGTTTGACTTAAGTCTTAACATCTTTATTTTGTGGGCTAGTTTTTTCATTTAGGGGGTGTTCGGGATTGCTTATTCTAAACGAATTATCCATTTGACCCGTACTCTTTATAAGCAACGCTTTCTATTTTGCTCAATTGACCCGTTATAGATTAAACATAACCTGAATGGTCCCACAAAACAAAGAATGAAGAAGTTAGTATATAAGTAATTACTCATTGCTTTGGCAGGGTCATTTTCTTGGTTCGGTTTTTGAACAAAAACGCAAAAACAAACCGAAAGATACCTACCTTAGATCTTTCATAAGATCTTGAAGCTGTCACGTGATTAATCAGAAAAGGTGCTCGAGGTTTTGTTTGGGCAGAAAAAATGAGTTTTGAGATGAGATCAGGGAATTAATTTGTGTGAATGAGATAAGTTGGGTGAGGGAAAATAGTTGGTAGGCGGAGTGTTTATGATAGATGCTATTAGGTAGGTATCGCTCTTTAACACCGTGTATTAAAAATTGCACTGGATCAGGTCAATATTTGATTGGACTTAAAGAGTGAACCGGGCCATATACTTTTCTAATTGATGATTTGGGCTGCGTGATTAAACTATAATGGGCCACATAATTATTTTTGGATTGGCTAGTGTTTCTAATTGATTAAACTAGTTGGGCTGATGGATCGCAAGCATACATGGAACTATCAAAATATATTATTTGAATTTATTTTTGGATATAATATTTTTGATAATTTGGTAAAATGAATGGTATTTTGGTATTATAAATTTCACGGGGATACATTATTCACGGCTAGAATTAATATTTGATGGAAAATGACTACGGGGTTTTTGTACGGTATAATTGATTTGATTTTGAAGTGGAATTTCAAAACGTGTACTTATTTATCTCAAAGTCTAGGGGTGGTTGGATGCACGATTTTTGAAGATAACTTGTCTGTGTATACAAAAAATTCAGTCTTGACAATCTAGTTATAACTAATGTAAGGAGTTACGTTGTAGTGCTCACAATATAGCTATCACTTCAAGGAGTTACGTTGTAATACAATTTTCTTTTAAGCCTATTTGACGTCTTAACCCATTAAAAAAAATTACAATTTTCGTTTAAGCCCATTTGAAGCCTTAACACACAAAAAAATAATAATAATAATAATAATAATAATAATAATAAAAAAATTAAGAAGTCTTTTTGTCCACGTTCACTGCAAACCACACAAGCTTTCTTCTTCTTAGTTTGCATCGTCTTCTTCATTGTTGACAAAAAAAAAAAAAAAAAAAAAAAAAAAAAAAAAAAAAAAAAAAGTCATATGCTTCTTCATCGTTTACACACACACTTAAACACATACACAAACGTAAACCCACAAACCACAAACGCAACCCACACACTTAAACACACACACATTGCTGCAATCTTTCTAAAGCAAGAAGGGAAGGGAGAAAGTTTACTTTGAGAAAGAAAGGTTGAATTATAGCCGTTGCAAGTCCAAGGGGTGTTTTTGCAATTCTGTCTATGTATTCAATCCAGTAGTAATGCACGTTACTACCACAACGCACGTTACCATTTTTCTCCAACGCAGCCTAATGGGAAATGGTGAAACGCAAGCCAACGGCGTTGAGGCATGGACACATAAGAATAACGCAGGTTTTGCGTTATCACTCCCTCCCCTCTTAGATGGGTTTGAGTCTAAATGGATTTGGGTCTAGATGAGTCATTTAGGACCACGGGTCTGGGTCAAATGGGTCTCAATTCCAAATAACCCGTCGGGATTTCACAATTATTATTATTATTATTAGAGGTGGCAAAACGGGCGGGCAAGGGCACGGGCTAAAACGGGCGCGGGCTAAAACGGGCAAATTATAAGTGGGCTCAAACGGGCATGGGCCAAATGGGCACGGGCCAAAACGGGCAAATTATAATTCGGATCAAACGAGCACGGGTCAAAAAGGGCATGGCAAAATGGATCAAATTTGTAAAATTAATTAGATAAAATTTGACTACATATTATTGATGCAAATTATTAAGTATTTAATTATTTATTAGATAAAAAATTAATTTGATAAAATTTGACTTTCAAATTGAATAAAATCCGTTGGGAACAAATAATTAATAAAATTTAAAAAGATGCCTGTGTAGAAAAAAAAGGGGACAAAATGCAAAAGGGAACAAAATGCTTAACACAGTTAACGAAGAAACAAGAAAGAAAGAAAGCGGAAAAAAAAACGCCCGGTCAACCATCCGCCCATTAGCCCAGTTACATCTCTCTATTTTTATTTAAAGCCCGTATAAGCCCATCAAAAAAAAAAGAAAGGGGGCAAAAAACGCCCATGACTTTTAAAATGTGTCAAAAAGCGCCCGAAAATAACAAGATGAGCAAGATTTGCCACCCCTTATTATTATTATTATTATTATTATTATTATTATTATTATTATTATCATCATCATCATCATCATCATCATCATTATTTATTTATTATTTTTTTTTGTGAATGTAAAAACTGAAAATAGGCGTTAATTTTTTTTACCTGTTAGACCCACCCAAGCCCATTTAAACTCATCTGAAATATATAACATCTTCTTAATATTACCCCATATGAAATGGGTCTAAAATTGACACCTACATACAATGAATAGTATTCCACAATGGTCTGACCAAGAAAATGACTTAGATGTGACAGATTTTGTAACTTGTAAAAATGGGTAATTCCATTGATTGGATTTATCTATTTGAAAAGATCACTCAACTATTAAACTTTTTACTCTTAGGCAATCCATTTATTAAAACTAACTTATAGTCTCAATTTCGGATAATTTTATTTCGAAAATCTTTGAGACAACAAAAATAAAGCTAAATATAACATATTAAAACAACGCAAACGAGTATTGAAATGTAAAAGATCAGTTTTAGCCATTATTTAAGTGCAACTTTAGTTAGTTGAAAGTGAATTAAGATAATTCAACTAATGTTTTACGTTAAATTTTTTAATGGGATAATTATTTCTAAATGTATTGAACTTGCCACTTTTTACTATGTTGTGCAGTCATTTTTTTTTTTTTTTTTTTTTTTATCCAAGTCACTAATCCGCCCTATGTAATGACTATATGGGGTAATTAAGGATTAACCCATTATTTGTTTCGCACGTGACTTACACGTGACGCTTTTTTTCTTTCTTTTTGTCTAACGTTAATAAACGTTTTTTTTTTTTTTTTTTTTTTTTTTTTTTTTTTTTTTTTTTTACGTTAATAAAACACACCCAAATTTATTCCCCCCATTCATTAACCCTAAACGCAAAAAACTTACAACACGCAAATCTGACCAAAAATTCATCCTAAGATCATGGTTCATTATGCTCCTGGCACACCAAGAGTGATTGGGAAGTATGTTAAACCGTAATGCGGATGTGGTCTTGCAATGACAGTGAAAACGGCATGGACTAGGGGAGAAAAGATTCATTGCCTGTCCTAAATTTGTAAGCCCTTAGTTAATTTTCTTGTTATGAATATGTTGAATTTGATGGGTTTGTATTTGACAGTTAATTGTGGGTATTTGACTTTGTATATGATGGGGATTTTGTTTGATAATTAAAGTTAAATGCTTTCTAATGTACATTTGGTTGTAATTACAAGACAACAAGTGTGGATATTATGAGTTTTTTTTTATGATGATTTACCTAGTGAGTATTATAGGGAATTGCTTTGGGAAGAGCATAGAGGGAATCAAAGGAATGAGATGCAAGAACACATTCATGTCCTAACTATGGAAAATAAGTTGTTGGCTGATGAATTTACTTGCACCAACTAAATTATGTGATTTTAAATGCCATTTTACTTGCAGTAACTAAGGTATAAGCAACCCGCAAATTTACCTTACTTGTAGTTAACTGAATTGACTTGTAGCAATAGAAAAGTGACTTCAATTTTTATTTATTGATTCATATATTTGATCAATGTTTGCTTTAGCTTTCTGTGTATCTAATTACAGCTGCAATTTATAGGTACGATGGAAAGGCTATAGGCCTATAGTTCTAAGCATGACACTTGGGATCCATATGATAGTCTCAGGTAGGTTAGTCATTTTGCTAAACCATGAACCATTTACCAAATTAAATCTTTACATTAACAGTTTTTGTGTGTGTAACAGTGAGTGCAACTGCAAGGAGGCTATTAAGGAATTTGTGATCAAAGGGTACCATTCAAGAATGTTGCCTCTTCGTGTAAGATAACCCCTCTTTTCAGTTTTCACAATCATTATGTGTTCTTGCTTTATATGTGAATACTAAATCTGAATTGTCTATTTTTACCATAGGGCGATGTTGATTTCATTTGTGGAGGTCCTCCGTGCCAAGGAATCAGTGGCCATAATCGCTTCAGGAATTACGAAAGTCCTCTTGAAGATGAAAAGAATCACCAGCTAGTTGTCTACATGGACATTATTGATTTCCTAAAACCAAAGTTCGTTTTAATGGAGAACGTTGTTGATATCATCAAATTTGCAAATGGCATATTAGGATATCATGCTGTTGGGCGTCTGGTAGCAATGAACTATCAAACAAGACTCGGTATTATGGCAGCTGGATCTTACGGAGTGTCTCAATGCCAATACCGAGTGTTTTTATGGGGTGCTAGTACAATGATGGTATTTTATTTTATTTATTATTATTTTTTTAAATTTGCGTATTATTAGCTTTTCATGGGCTGTAACTGGTTTAGTAACAAATCAAAATAGCCTGAGACTATCATATGGCTCCCAAGACTCGGTATAAGGGTTGGTTGGGCTGGTTTAGTAACAAATCAAAATGGGCATGGGCTGTAACCGGTTTATTTACCACAAAGACTTCTGGTGTAGTGTAAGAAAAGCAGTACAGATAAAAGATATGATTATTTAAAACTTGTTTGCGTAATTAGTATAGATAAAGCATTTTCTTTAACTTTGAAGCGTAATCCCATATTCCAATACCTCATTACAAACACACCCTAAGTAAAATCTCAGAAATTGTCACATCTAATGATTGCACATTATGCTACTATCTGGTCACTTCTTTTTTTGACCCAACAGAACTTACCACAATTTCCTTTACCAACACATGAGGTTGTTGGAAAAGGTGTTGTTCCGAATGAATTTAAGGTGTGTACAATAAACAAATATACATATAAAAATCTGTGTTTATATCTTTTTGTTAGTTTTTAAAAGCTCTTTATTTGATGCTAGGATTGTGTGCTTGGTTCTGATAATGATGGGTCATACAAACTAGAGAAAAGCATATTTCTTGGTGATGCAATTTCAGACCTGCCCGAGGTATGATAATCGATAATTACTCTTGTCATGTTATTGCACTATTGTTTATTTGAAGCTGGAATAATCAATTGTTAATAGATATTTTTGTTTGATTAATGTTAGGTTACAAACTACAATGGTGCGGATGAAAAGGAGTATGGAGGTGTGCCAAGTACAACTTTTCAGAAGTTCATTAGAATGAGAAAGCAAGGTACACCACTTTAGCAATTGAAAATTAGATTTATATATTTGTATTTGCTTAATAATCATTATCAAGTTTTATCTTCACAGGCACATCGAAAAAAATGATTCTTTATGATCACAGGCCTTTGGAATTGAATGTAGATGATTTTGCACGGGTTTGTCGAATTCCCAAGTTTAAGGTACCACTTTTCCATTTTCTACTTCAAGTTTCTGGAAATTTTATTTGCAAAATTGATAATAACACAAAAGATGATCATAACATCCATGAGAGGGGCTAAGCATTTTATTATTAAAGTAATCATGTGATCAAATCTCTGGATTACCAGCCACTCAAAGACCAAACATGTGTTATTTGGTTACAATTAATTATAGTTTCTTTCCAATAAATGTGCCTTAAGCAGATGGTTTTTTTTTTTTTTTTTTTTTTTTTTTTTTTTTTTTTTTTCCCTTGAATTGATAATGGCTTTGTCTGCTGATTGGTCACTAACGTTATTGACACATACAGGGAGCAAACTTTAGAAATCTGCCAGGGGTGTTAGTTGATGAGAAAGACAAAGTGTATTGGGATGACAGTGTTCCAAAAGTCTTACTACCCTCTGGAAAACAACTTGTAATATAATTACAACAAATCTTTCTGATTATTAGAAAATGAGTTACAGTTATGAATTTCCAATACTATTATGTCAATGTTTCTCATATTACATTATCGAATGATACAGGTTCCCGACTATTGTATGACCTTTGTGCGTGGAACATCTAAGAAGTATGTTTTCTTCCATTTTTGATGTGGTTATGCATAAGTAGTTAAAACAGTCTGTCTAAATACCTATGGAATAACCTTTGTACTCTTATTACGTTTTGTTGTGTGACTTTGGTTGCTTAGGTTACTAACATGTTAAGACCTTAAAATGCAGACCGTTTGGTCGATTGGGCATGGACTCTGTTGTCAAAACTGTAGTGGGCAGAGCTGAGCCACACAATCAGGTCCTTTTTTAACCCATCATAAATGCCAAATCTGATTAAGAGACCCAACATTAAGTTCTTGTATGTTCTTTTGATAGGCACTGCTGCATCCAAACCAAGACAGGGTGCTAACAATAAGAGAAAATGCGCGGTTACAAGGGTTTCCAGATCACTACAGACTTTGTGGCCCAGTTAAAGAAAGGTAACGTTATGGCAAGAAAATATAAATTTATAGCAATTATCAAGTTTATATGTGGTACTTTGAATTATTGTGTTATATGTTCTTGAGCTTGAAGAGAATAAACGAGAAAATAAAGAAAGTTTTACTATCTGCTTATTTAAGTGTGTGTGTGTGTGTTTTATTTTTTTCTTTTTCTTTTTAAATAAATAAGCAGATAAATTGTTCTCAATATAGGCTTTTTGGATTGCTTTATAAGCTTTGAAATGGCTTACTATGATGTTTTTTAATGTGTATTTGTTTTTGATTTTGGTTTCAGGTATTTACAAGTGGGAAACGCTGTTTCATTCGCAGTATCAACTGCATTGGGGTATGCATTAGCAAGGGCAATTAAAGGGGAAAGCACAAGCCAACCTTTGAAACTTCCGGTCATATTCCCTAATTGTCTTGGACCTCCAGCGAAACAAGAATCGGAATGATAACAAAATTGAGTGAGTTCTAAATCTGTCTTGATTTAAAGATGTGAAAGCATGTTCACATGCCAATACTATTGTTCCGATGATTCCTTTTCAAGAGTTCAAAATAATTTGACATTAATATTGATGTGATTCTTAATGAGAGTAATTTGACATTAGTTCGTAGTAACAGGTATGTTTGTTGTATAGTTGCTCCATGCCATAAACAATGTTCTGTATCAAGAGTATGTTTTCTCTATTGCAACATTGATGCCATAAAGGTATCTTGGAACACTTCATTCTAACATTTCGATTTTGTCAATTTCAATTGAATCTACATGGCTCTTATTTGATTCTCTTTGTTTGTTCACAACTGGAATCTGCACAGCCTGAACTGCTTGTATTTAAATTGTTGTTTGGGGTTTGCAATGAACCTTATGATGGGAGACAAATTTGAAATTTGTAACGTGTAACAAAACATAGTTAACGTACCATTATGGTGCGTCGAGGAAAGTACATTAACCTCAAACCTGTAAGCTTACAATCTACCCTTGCTGATCATTATACAGGTTAAGTTTTAATAAAAACAGGTTAACATGAATAGAACTTTGGTCATCTTGTAATGGCGTTCCATATCAATGGACAAACATTTATAAGTGTAGACAAATTAAGAGTCCAAATCAATGTGTATTCTAAATATCTTGATGAGGCTAGACTGAATATGTGCAATTTCAAAACGGTCAAAGTCAGGTCAAGATGACCATTAACACTTACTGATAATATCTCATCGAACTTGAGCGGGCTAGTAATTACAATTCTACACTTTCTCGTTCAGATGTAGTTGCTGGTCTTACCATCGCTAATCTTGCCATCCCTCATGTATCCTAACCTATAGAATGTAAATAAATTACGAAACAAAGTCCTAAACTTTAAAAATATGACAAAACAGTCCAAAAGTGATAAAACACGATTTTTAACCTGGCCAAACTTTGACGCTTCCGCTGAAACTTCTGATGTGCCAACTTCTGCATGAAATCCACCTCGAACTGAACCGCATCACGTTTCCTTTTTAGCTAAGTTTTTCGATTTGGCCCATTTAACTTGCTATAAGCAAAACAAACCAAAGATTTGGCCCATTCATTATCAAATGAGTTGAAATTTTCCCACCTCTGGAACTGTTAGCTAAACTATAACCACAAAAGGAGATTTTAGTGAACAATTATAAGTGTGACAAAAGCATACATCAATAACAAATCCTTTCTCTCTCCTCCAACCATTTTTCCCTCCAAAATCCCTCCATTTAAAAACCAATAAAAGCTTCAATTCTTCATCATTTTAAACGAATTTTACAATTCTAAACTGAAAGTTCGATTCTAAATTAAATTCTACACATTCCAATATAGTTTTTAGTTGTCAATTTTGAATTTTTGAATGCTAACTCATTACGGTTCGAAGAGAGTGGTGAAGGTTCCTCAGAAATATGGGGATTCAGTATGCCAGCTCAATAAGAAAACGATTAATACTCATCATTCTTATGTGAAGTCAGTAGAAATTGGATGATGACAATATGGACTTATTTGTGGGGAATTTTGGTTTGGGCTGTTGAAATCAACAAATCAAAATAGGGTATATTAAGGATTCATTGAAATTTGGAACAAAAGTAATATTGCAAACTGTACATTAGTAATTGTTATGAGGTTCGATCTTATCAAGTTTTTTAAGGTGAGAATGATAAGCATTGGTGTTTGGATTAACTTATGTTTATGGCTCATTGGAGTATTTTTGTTTCGTAACACAATAAGCTCAAAATGATAGACTTCATTTGTGTTAGAATGGGAAAAGAACTAGGTTGGGAAGAAAATGGGTAATCATTCATTGTCAAATATGTGGAAAAGAAGGACATAATGTGAGGGTTGTTTGTCCAACAAAGAAGGAAGTGGTGGTTTACGGGTGGTAAAACTGCAAGAGGTGCAGGTGGTAAAAGCAGTTAGGTGTAGAGGAATGGGTGATGGCTCAAAATCAAGTGCATATCCTCATGGTATAAGGCCAATTGGTTATGGTGTTTCATGGGATCCAGTTGATGGAGAAACAATGATTGGAGTAAGTAATCTTAACTATTTCACTTTTTAGTATTTGACTGTTTTTGCCTTTTTGGCATTCTATTTGACTGTTCGATGCAGAATATAGCTTTTGTTAACACTTTGAAAAACAAGGCAGTAAAAATTGGATGATGACACTATGTGGGATAAACATGGACTATGTGACATAATTGTGCAAAATGGTGTTA
Source organism: Artemisia argyi (assembly GCA_030686995.1). Classification (NCBI taxonomy): domain Eukaryota; kingdom Viridiplantae; phylum Streptophyta; class Magnoliopsida; order Asterales; family Asteraceae; genus Artemisia; species Artemisia argyi. The sequence goes on from CM060690.1 coordinate 164,930,872, forward strand.
TTTAATTGATCACATAATTATCCAAATATTAAAAAACATAATTATCCAAAGAAAAGTTAATTAATTGGTTAAAAAACATACTTACTGGGATAATTATGTCAATAAAACACATAATTATCCAAATATTAAAATATTAAATTGATCAGTGTACAAACAAAAGTCCATATTTTCAGATAGCTACATAGAAGTCGGAAAAGAGTCAAGTTAGATATATTTTCAGATAATCATCCCTAAATAAAAGAAGTTAAACGGCAGAGAGAACATACCTTCATATTATGATGCAGGGGATATGGGAGATTTTGCGCCAGTAGGAGCCTCCTCTACTGCATCTTTCTTTCAGGTCTGGACATTCCCGTATTGCCAAACACAAAAGTGAAGGTAACAACTTTTCTGGTAGATCTTTCATCTTTGGGCAACTGGAAATTAGGAGATGTTGGAGGGAGGTGAGGTGTTGGAGTCCCTCGGAAACTGTTTCCAACTTATCAAAACTTTGAATCCAAAGTCGAGTAAGAGATGAAGGAAGATCAAGATGAGACAATTGACTCCAATTAGTGGCTTCTTCTTTTTCTTTTGAACCCACTAAGGTTAGACTAACAAGTGAGGTTGGAAACTTCAGTGGGCCCCATTCTGAGATGGGCTTCTTCAACAGCCCGATTCCAAGCGAACGCAAGTTGGGAGGCCAAAGCCCAGTTGGAACATCCATACTTGGACAATTGGTTATTGACAGATAAGTTAACGAGGTGAGACTCTGCAATTGGAGGTCTGCAAATAACCACTCCTCCGTACTATTACAATTATTTATACTCAATGTCCTGAGGTGAATAAAGTTACCCCCAAAATCAATGATCGATGCCACATTTGGATGATCTGATATCCATACATCTTCAAGCATTGGCATGCTTTTGCTGTTGATAAGTAACATATTCTTCTTTCCTCCTTCACCCAACTCCTCCTTTATCATTAGTTTTTCACACTTGAAAATGGTAACTGACTTGAGCTTCTGCCCTCCCATTCCCATTGAGAAGGAGACACATGTAATTGCTTTTGCTGTTGATATGTAACGTCTCAATGTTGTCAGGACAACTTAAATGCTTGAAATTTTCACAACCATGTATGTATAACGAGCTAAGAGATGTTAGGAGGTTGTTCCCATAATTGTACTACTCCTCATCTTTCTCCCCTAAACTCACCAAATTTTTACATTCCCATACATACAACTTCCTTAAATTCACGAGAACCTTACTACTTGCCTCTGCTTCTTTTGATTCCCACAAGTATCTTATTTCATCACACCTTCTGACTTTCAATTCTTCAACTTCCTTAAGATCCAACATAACACCTCTCCAGACCTCATTAGCAAGCCCTGAAATAGATTCTATTTCCAACTTGGTGACTGATGGAGCTGCGTGCACCAGACTTATCAACAAACCAACACCACATCCATGTATTCCCAAATCCCTCAATGAGACACTAACCAAATTTGGACACCCTTCTATATTGAGCTTTTTCAGGCATGGAAACACAGAATCTCCAACCCCACTGCTACTATATGCTGACCAAACCTCCCAACTAGGCATACCTTTAAACTTTAGAATTTCAAGTGAAGGAAATGCAACACCAGTCCCAAGAAACTCTAAACCCACCTCTTTCACATCATCCATGTCTTGGATTGATAAACTCTTAAGTGACGGTAGTTGCCCGAGTGGGGGTAGAGATGTACACTTTTTACAGCCATGTATAGACACACGAGCCAACTTACAGAAAGAGGGTTCACCTACCCATTTGGGAAACTCTAAACCCGGATAGTTCACAATACCTAGCCTCTTCAAATAATCACTATATGGCTTCAATGCATCAAGGACCTGGCTATCAGTAGTTTCCTTTTGGGAAGCATTTGATACGTCACTCCATTTAACCTCTAACTCAATAAGCCTCTTTTGTGATAAGTCTGCTTCTCGTGCTTCCGCTGCGTTTTTTACTTTTTCCAGGCCCTCTATGGAAACTTTCCCTTGAAGATTTTCAAAATCTTTAAGTTGGGATATCGAAAAATCATTTTCTCCTCCAATAATGATTTTTGAAAGAGTTTGCAGGCTTTTCAACTTAGCGACCCCTACAGGTAAGTCTTTTAAAAGCGGTGTATCTCTAATGTCAAGATGCCGCAAACTTTTAAGCTTTATGAAGTTGTTGGGCAACTTAGTTAAAAGAGAACAACCAAAAAGGATTAGCGTCTCTAAGTTATAGAGATCACAAACATTTTCTGGAAAATGTGTGATTTTAGTTTGAGATAAATTGAGATAGCGTAAATGCTTTAATTTACCAATTGACTCTGGAACCTCGTTTATCTCATAACCACTCAAACTTAAAACCCTTAAGAATTGCAACTCAGGGAGTAAGTCAACCAAAACCTTATTCGACAAGTAGTTATGTTGCCACCGGCTATCTTTCACCCCTACGGACAATAATGTTCTCAAACCTTTAGCTCCTTCGATCCCCTCAAACTTCTTGTAAGCTACATAATTCTCACGAACAAAAGACATATGACGACACTTATCTAAAGCTTGTTTCCTAGCATTCTTTCCCATTTCCTTCTCTAACCTTAAAAAGAAATCTCCGGCAACAGATGTGGCCAAATCATTCATAAGATCATGCATAACAAACAAAGACTTGTCATTAGGTGAGCGTTGAAAAAATGACCGTGATAACAACTCATCAAAGCATTCCTGACCCAAACGTTCTACAGTTGACGTGCTTAGACGTACTCGGTGCAAAAATCCTTCTGCCATCCAGAGCAGAACCAAATCTTCCTTGTCAAATGCATAGTCCTTTGCGAACAAGGAGCAGTATGCAAAGAGCTGCTTCAAATCGGCACGCAGTTCACGGTAGCTTAGTCTAAGAGCCGGAATAATTTCATCCCCCTCTTTTAACCTCCATATCTCACTATCCACTATTTCCTTCCATTCAAGCACATCCCTTTTTGTCCTCATTAACCCTCCAAGTGCTATTAAAGCCAGAGGCAAACCATCACATTTTTGAACAATGCCTTCACCATATGCTTTAAAAGTTGGATGGGAGTCAAAATTGTTTGCACCCAACGCATGTTGAGCGAATAAAGACACAGCATCATCTTGGGATAAACGTTGCAGAGGGTTTGAATTATCATAACCCAACTTTTTCAGCAACTGCTCCTTCCGAGTTGTCATGATAATTTTACTTCCGCTAGAGCATGCATGAAATGGGCGTACTAAAGTTTCCCAATCCTCACGGCTTTCACTCCAAACGTCATCTAAAACTAGTAGAAACCGTTTATCCCTAAGTTGATCTCTGAGAGCTACTTGAAGAAGATTTAAATCTTCAAATTTCTTATCTTCCCCACTCACAGATTGGAAAATAGTTTTACTTATTTGGAAGCTATCCCACTCATCTGAAACACACACCCAGGCCTTGAGTTCGAAATGATCCTTGACTTGCTTTTCGTCATACAAAAGCCTAGCTAGAGTTGTCTTACCCAAACCACCCATACCAACAATGGGCAGGACGCTAAACTTTTCTTTACATGGTTCATCCGCCAATAGCCTTTGAACCAACACATCCTTATCACCTTGTCGCCCAACAATACTAGATGCATCTTCCAGCAACGAGGTCTCGTATTTTCTATTTTTATCTTCTGGCCTATCATCCTTCACTTGTAAACTTCCACTCTCCACCATTAAACCAAGAGGTTTTTTTTCATTTTCTAGATCTTGCAACCTATTGTTAATATCGTCTAACCTGTGACTCAGCCTACTACTTAGTGAGAAATTTGTGCAGCAAGCTGGAATGAGCTTTCTTATCTTGCTGGTGCTGGCTCGGGATTGGTCGGTCAACTCATTCTGCTTAGCCTCGGTTGCCAAGTCATCAAGTAAGTCATCTATGTCGTATGCCAGATGTTGGAGATCATTGAGCCATACTTGAACAGCTTCATTATTTATTTCTTTATTCCAAGCATCATTCAGCAGTGCTTGGATCCTGAACAAAGTCCTCCCTAGTTTCTTCAGCTCAGAATGAATTCCCTGTGCTCGAACAACTTGCTTAACGGCTTCATTGCCCAGCTTCTGAAAAACGGCTTCAATGAGGGTTGAAACAATGACTTCCGCCATTTTTTTTTATGGTAAAGTGGGTTCTCTTTGAATCTGAATGAATGGTTAGGTGTTTTGAATGAAATGATCAACTGGAAGAAAATTATAGATCTTGACTTAAAGGTCGCTGGAAAAGTTAAATGAAAGTTCATCAATTACTGATAGTATTTATTGTCTTAACGGTAGCTGGAAATATTAAATGAATTACTTAACGGCAGCTGAAGAAATTAAAAGAAAATTATAGAATGAAATGAACAATGAGCTATGTCTGTACAAACTTAACCACATGATTTTAAGTTTTTAACACAAAGAGTAAATTACACAGATGGTCCATGTGGTTTGTACAAATAGTTCCTAAATCGGAAACCCTTAACACCCACGGTCTTTTTGACCAAATCGACATTAAATTTGACCGTTAAAGTAAATACTTATTTAACTATAACTTTGGAAAATATTCAGTTATACCCTTATGAGTAAGTTAACTAAGTAACTTTCATGGTTAAATTTGACGTTCGTTTAGTAAAAGGACTGTAGATGTTAAGAGTTTCCGAGTTAGAGACTATTTATGTAAAAAGAAAAGTCAAAAGATCAAAAGATCAAAGGTGACAATCAATGCAAATGGCGTAGACCATTTGCGTAATTTACTCTGACACAAACAATCAATAAACACAACCATATATAGTTGCAACCATATATAATTGCGGAAGATAAACTAATTAAATGTAAGCACACCTTTTCTAACTAGAGTTTTTATTATTTCTTAGTGCCGAAGATAGATATGTAAGGGAGTTTGTATATGTGAATTTGAAAATATCATTCACCTTTAGGATTAATCAAATACACATTAACAAGTTTAATATTACAAAATATACAAAAAGATGCGTATAAAACAGTGAAGACAATGAAATTATGTTTTTGGCACATCCAACCGAGATAACACCGAAAATACTATAATTAAGCATTAACAAACAAATTAACAACAATTCATTTTACACAACCGCATTCTTTAATGATACACAAGTTTTCGCAACATATATTGCATAGATTTAATGTATTCCAACATTTAAGTAGTCTCGTACGAGGACGCTGATCATAATATTGTTCCTTACAACACACTTCAACTTCATCAGAATCTCCGGTATAACAACGTCTTGAAGGAGTTTTATCTTGGAACACAATTCTACCACCTATGCACACACAAAAAAGATGGAATATATCATTGTTTGGGTTTGAATATTGTTCATACACATCAAGCTAATCTAGCTAAGCACTTCTGATTTTTAATTAAATTCAAATACATACATATTATTAAAATATTAAACGAACAAATTTGTTGAGTTTTTTAACCTCCATGTTGAAGCCTTTTGATCGACTAAGGAAAATCAACATCAATTTATATAGATATTGAGAGTTAGCTTCACGAGTTTTGCATGAATAAATTTTTTGAATAATACATGCACATCCAACAAAAAAAAAATGCTTATCAGTGAAAGAGATGAAATTAACATAGACGAGATCTTAACAATAATAGATCAACAATAGTTGTTAAGATCTCGATCATGATCTTAAGATATTACGATTTTAAGATAATACAAAACAAAAACGATCTAGATCATACTTAGAATAGTAACAAGTTTAAGATCTTATAAGATCCTGAATTCCCGATCTTGACCATATGATCTTAAGATATAACCCGATCCGATCTTACTTTTATCGTACCACAAACTAAAAAACTATAAATTAAGTTATTGATTATATTTTTATAGAATTTCAAAATTAAACAACAAGTTAATCTTTTTAAACATTGCAAATTTATAATTTATGACAATATTCCATGAAACATTCTTATGATCCCGATCCGGTCTTACGCTTTCTATCTTGCAAAAACAAAAACGATCATTAGTAAGATCCCGATCTTAAAAATACCTTGAGGTTAACATGATCATAATTTCTCTAATTAAAGATCCAATGAATTATTTTATTTTTTAGTAGACGGGCACTTCGATATACTTCCTCCGAACTTTTTTGCGAGCTTTTTTTTTTTAATTTTTTTCCCCTGAAATTTATGTTCTGAAAAATCACATGCGATTTAAAAAAAAAATCACGTCTGATTTCACAAATCACATGTGATTTTCAAAGTAACAAATCAACTCTAATTTTATAAATTATATGTGATTTTTTTGTGCGTAAATTTAAACACTCATAAAAAAATCTTTAAAAAAAAAATCATCGAAAGTATATAGAATTGCCCTCTAAAAAGATATTTCAATTTTAGTTGCGATGATATGATTCGTTTTGCGTTGTTAGATATTTATTTTTTAAAAAGAAATAGGAAAGTGATTTTTTTTATAAAAAAGTAAATGGTCAGTATTTGGTCACTTAATCTTTAAAGAATTTGTGTTTTCATATTAAACTTTTCTCATTAATGAAATACCAGGATATAACATATATAGCTTAAATAGTTTCGTTTAACGTGCATTTCTATGCTACTTTTGATATATTATCCGTATTTCTAGGTACACCACATGCATGGTGTTCTTTAAGCATCGTTACTCTATCATAATTCATAATATCTCATCGTTATCATCCGTTTGTTATAAACAGTGACATCCCAAGTATATCAACACTCATAACCTCAGGAAGATGTTCCTGTAAATTAAAAAAGGGATAATCTCATACTTGCCCAATATGTCACTCTTGATTAATTCTTTAACCAAAAAAAAAAAAAAGTCATTTTTGCAACTTATGCACCATTACACCATATGCGACTTATGCAACTTGTACCTTTTGCAAAATGACGAATGAGAGCGGTTTATTCTCTATTTATCGCGGGCTCTACCCCAAAATGATCAAGCAACGAAAAGGGCAAAAACAGTTTACGCCAGAATTAAAGATAGACTCAGTACTCAGGACAAGATTAGTAAGTGAGGGATATGTAATGTGAACAGATGCTCCTTGTGTCTTAGTGATAATGAAGATTTGCAGCATGTGACAACTGGCAATTTAGGGAAAAAATTTACAAACCCGCATTACTTTAAAATTAATGATTTTTGGAATATTTGAAAAGTTTATTCGTGATGAGATTTGTAAACGTTAAAATGTGATTTTAAACCTTGCGTTATTTATGGAAGTTGATTGTTAATTATTTGTTTGGTTTGGTATATTCGTGATGATTTATTTTTGAGATATTTATTTGGCACTACATTGACTCCGGCACTAGGATAACCTAACAATTTTTATATTTTAAATGTTTGATTCGGTTATTTTATATTTCTGGAACGTATTGCGAGATTTTGGATATTTGGAATGAGCTCGGTTCGGGAGAGTCGTTTTACTTTAAATGAGTTTCGGGTTGGGTCCGTGTATTCTACACCTAGTTACCTCACCCACTTTACCACTATTATTATTATTATTATTATTATTATTATTATTATTATTATTATTATTATTATTATTATTATTATTATTATTATTATTATTATTATTATTATTATTATTATTTATTATTATTATTATTATTATTATTATTATTATTATTATTATTATTATTATTATTAGAGTGAATACAAAAATCGTCCTTGTGATAACCTGGACACACAAACACAACCAACACCCTCACCATATTCATCTCTCTCTCTATCTCTTTTGAAACACAACACCACTGCCACCCTAAAACACCACCACAGCCGCCACCGCCCCTCTCCTAAACAAAATAACACCACCATCATCACCACCTCGTTCCGATCTATCTTTTGACATAAATCACGCGCCCTAAAACCTATTTTATCATCACGTACGAATCACCACAACCATTTAAATATCACCATTTTCATTTAATCTTGTTGGGTTTTTAAAGAAATCACGTTCTGAAGCCGATTGGAAGGTGAGTGGCCACGATATTCTTGTCGTGTGCCTCGATTCATGCTCCAATCCGTGTGTGCACGGGTTGTTCTTGTTGGGTTTTAAATTTTATAAAGGGGAAATGAAGTTTTGTTAATGTTTTGATGGTTTGGTATCTGGGTTGGGTCGACTTGGTGTCGAATTTGTGGAAGGATTTGATATTTGGATGATTCTTGGTGGATTGATGCTCGGTTTGAGCATAACCGAGACCCAAGAGGTCTCGGGGTCGCGTTATTGGTGGCTCGTTAGTCATGTCGAGTCCCAAGGGTCCCTCGTTGCTATCTTGTTGTTGTTGCTTTTGGTTAGGCCGACGACCCAAGGGTCCGTTTGGCTTGTTTTGGCTTGATTAGAGCAAGGCCGTGACCCTTTGGGGTCCGGTCGAATATTATTGCTACATGTGTTGTTATTTGACCACTACGGTCTGGTTGGTTGGCTCGTATGGAGCAAGCCGAGACCCAAGAGGTCTCGGGTGATATCACGTTTCATGTGGTTTAGTATTTGACCCGGGTTGACTTGGTAAATCAACCCGTAAATGTGTTATATTATTTGGGTACCGTTTATGATTGTCGGATTATTTTTGTTGTCAACTTTATTATTAATTTGATCATGGTACATTTGGACTTGTGATATTGATTATAGAGTTGTGTTGACGAAGTGGTATTGGGAACCGATTGTGAGACGGTTAACTAGATTAACGTGATTTGGGATTGATTTGGATGCAGTTGGATTACTTGATTTGTGACTTGGTTATATTATTTTGGACTTGGACAATGAGCCGAGAGTGATGACTCGGACATGTGACCATCTCATATAACTCGCGTGATAATTATTTATAATCAAACGCCAATAATAAAACTCGTAATAATATTATTGGTAATATAACCGTTTATACAAGTATATAGACGTGAAAAACATATATATATATATATATATATATATATATATATATATATATATATATATATATATATATATATATATATATATATATATATATATATATATATATATTTGCATATATTAATAATAAAACGATCACGAGTAAACATTATAATAACGTGACGATAATTATTATACTATGTGAATAGTGTAATAAATGTCGGGGGCGTTACTATAAATAAATAGCTATAAATGACGACGAAATCTAATACGTTGGATAATTATTAAATAAAATATGTCTTTTAATAAACGAGGAAAACTATCGAGTTATACGGGGTTGTGGTCACTTGAGTCCAAGTGGACTTTATTTTTATTGTGTGACTTTTGTGTTGTCACGGATATGTAACGATTAATATATCCATTTTCTATAACTACGTAACTTATTTAATTGACGGGTTAAATAGGGTCTATTTAGCTATATAAAATGAATATATTAATGGGCATCGTATCCTACGACGCCCATAGGTTATGGTATGTGTATTGGAATAATGAATTACTAAATATCTCGTGGAGTTGGCTAAATTGACGAATTTTGCAAATTTGACGATATATATAGGGAATTTATTGGACTACGATACTTACCATATAGTATTCTTTGTGCTATGTGATTTAGGTTTGGGTATAATCTTAGAGTGATATATTACGTAAATAAATATGGGGGATTACCAAATCGACGGATTTGATAAACTTCGATGATTTATTTAAATAATATATTGGGCTAATATTAGACCTATAGATTGTTTTACTGTTCTTTTTCGTTGTGGCTTCTTGGTTTGAGTCGACCCTCCACCCGCATGGATACCAAACGTCAAACTCCAAACTAATATGAGGATAATACAAGAAATGGATTTTGGAAAGTAAAATGGAATACGTTCGGGATTGGGAATATTTGATCTTTGTGGAAATGATTCTGAACGCGTTTATATTGTTAGGAAGTGCCGAGTCTGTAGTTGCCGTTATTTGAGTTGCTTTACATCTTACATCTATCGATTTATTTTGCTGATTGCTGGACTTGAGGTGAGTCATAGCCCCACTTTTACTCTTGAACTTTGTTTTCAATATTTGGGGTGAGAAACGTACAAATTGTTTTATGTGGACTATTATCGCTTTATTTATTTTAAAACTTGCTATGCTTATATAACTAGGTAGGTTATAGAGCGAGGCCTAGTCCCGAACTAGGTGAGCTATTGATTCGGTTATAGAGCGAGGCCTAGTCCTGAACTAGGTAAGCTATTGATTGGTTGTTGAGCGAGGCCTAGTCCCGAACTAGGTAAGCTGTTGGATTGGTTGTGGAGCGAGGCCTAGTCATGAACTAGGTAAGCTATTGGTTTGATTGATTTGCGCTATAGTGTGCACCTATAGGGTTGGTTAGTTTTGGTTGGTTTGTTTTGGTTGGATGATTGAGGCCTAGTCTAGCTAGCAAGCGTTTTTGCGTATATATCCACTCTATTTATGTAACCACCGGTAAATTTCCACTTAAATTAAATTTATACTTAGCCCTTTTCACGTCTACAATTTTTTTTAAACGTTAACAGTTAAAATAATCATAAAAATTAAGATAACGCAACTCATATTTAAACAAGTTTACTTAGTTTAGTCTTGAATAAATATCTTTATATGTCAAGTACCAAAGTTTTCAAATTCTTATTTACCACGTTACGTCATTTTATACTTAACGTTTAATTTTTTATTTTTTTTTCTATTTATTAAAGTATTCATGAAAACCCTAAATTATTAAAACTATAATAAAACTCAAATTAATATGTATGATATTTTTTTAAGAAACACAAGAGTACAAGTTTATCAAGCTAAGATACAAGACAGTAATGGATGAAAACCAATTATTTATAAAATTCATTACAAACCTCAATGTACTTCTTTTTCAAATCACACTGTACAAGTCTTTTACAACAAGCCTTCGAAAGATATTTTCTTATGTTTAATAAATCAAAGTACAAGTCCTTAAACTTAGGGTACAAGCACTTGATGCATAAAACTTAAAAATTATGTTTATATTAATCTAGTTATATCTAAACTAATTTATATTTGTTCCAAGATTTACCAAATACCTAAAAATATATTTTAAATCTTTAAACTCTAGTACAACCTTAACTAACCTAGTGTACCACCTCTTTAAGCAATTCGACACTCACTTTATTTCTTTTGTACAATTCGATACCAAATTTAAACAAACAAGCCTTATATTATTTTCTAACTACCCTTTACTTAAAACTAAGTTTCCTACTCACCTAAACCCTATGTACAACAACAAATAGCAATGGTACTAGAACTCTAAGCAAAAATCGTGACCCTTGTTCAATTCTTGTGTAAATCGAATCACATAAACCATGGCCAAATTCTAATCCACTCAAGTAAAGCCACCTCATTAGCTACCTCACCATGTCTCCTCACCTTCAATACCATGGTCTAATACGTCAAGCTCCTTTCATATGAACAGGTTTTAGAGAATGTGTATTAAACTACACCATTCGAATCCAGGAACTATATGACATAAACATATGAATTTCAACAAACCACATCACCTCTTTTCTTCTATCCTTGATTTCAAATTCGACACTGTCTTGTTGGGAATTACTTGGACCAAACAACTTAGCTATAGGCATTACCATATAACATTAAATGATCCATGACTTCACACATCACATTGTCTCTTAAGATCTTCCATAGTATCAAACAAGTATATATCAAGTAGTTTCATTTAGGACAATTCGAATCCACAACCTGAAACATAGTCATTTTGCAAACACTTCATCATATTACTTCCTCAACAACAAAGAAATTAACTAAGCCTAACCTAATTTAGACTAGCTTACATACATGTTCAACTCCTAAACTAAACACATCACTATGTTCCCTAAGCTTACATACAATGAGATGTGTATAAATATTTGTTTAAACAATAGCTAACCACCTCACCATGTTTACTATATTTTCAACACATAGGTTAAATATCTTAAGCCATGCACATGGTAACTTCATTTTACCATGCGTAATATCAGGCAACACCACAAAATTCACCTACTCATCTTAACACCTCCAAGGGAACACATCACCTTGTCCCCTCCTTCACAACATGGTGACCTAGAACCCTCTTAGAAACCCTAAGTTCCTCCTCTATATAAATCGACCACCCTCTTCATTTCTCACTCACACCTCACTCGACATACACCAAACAGTCTCACACTCACATAACTACTGATCTTGAAGCCTTAGTAAAAGCCAAGGGAGAGTTTAGAGAAGTCTAGGAGGAGGAGAAAGTCTAGTTTCCAATTCAAAAACTATCCATAACCGAATTTTGAGCAAGTAAGTATTCTAGCCCTTTTCAATCACTTTTTGTAAACTCTAAATACACATAAACATTATATTAGATAAGTCCTAATAATAACATAAGTCAAAAACCATGTTTCCAATATCTTTCTGATGTTAACAGTAAACAAACATATTCTTTTATGGTGTAATTTTTACTAAACCTTAAGCTACTTTATAAGACTTTTAAACAAGCTAAGTAAACATTTGATATGTTATAAAAACGAACTTTAGGGTTTGGTCGGGACTGAGCATGTTTTTGTTCTTTTCTGTTCGTCACCCAAACAGTCCCAAACGCCCATATTGTGCCTCATTTCTCTACCTTAAGCCTAAGGTATTAAAACTAGCCAAAAGATCTATGTGACCACCACCCAGGACACTCTTGAACGCCCCACTAACCCGGCCAAATGAAATTACCAAAAACTTGCCGGAAAGCTGTCAACAACCTTCTGTGACAGAATATAAAACACACAAAAATAGGCATTTCTAGTCCGATTCACCAAAAAGTTAAAACATGAAAGTTGTCCGGAACGACGTTTTATATAAAAACTCAAGAGCACGGGTCCTAAAAACGCACGACAAGAGCTGTAGGTGCGGACTGTTTTTATACCCGACATTTGAATTTCCAAAAATCTTTTCTTAAACGCCTCACTTTTGCCTCATTTTTCTATCATAAGCTAAGGCTTGTAAGCCCAGCCAATAAGCTCTTTTAAACACCACCTAGCACACTTCAATTTGTCCAAGACCTGGCCATAAGATGTACATGTCATGTTTTCATTGTCGCGTGTCATTAGACCAAACAAACTCTTAGATAAAATGTTATCGACTTATTTCTAAACAAGGAAACCCTAGGATCCTTTAAAAACAACTTAGATATGATGAGTAACATGTTAGGATACATAACAAGTCAGTTCATAAGCTTTAGAATCAAAACCCAAGTTGTTTTTGGAACCTGATGTAAGTCGAGCATATGCTCCAGGTAACCCACTTCGAGCAATTGTTTACCCTATTAAACGAGCACCTAAGAATCTAAACTCGGGGATAAAACGAAGAGCTCCCAGCATAGATTAAGCAGGATCAAGAATGTAGAAAAAAGATCAAGTAGTTTTGATTCTATTGAGCTATACTTTTGGATGTCTCAACCTAATAAACAAATAAAAATACTTAGTAATTTTATGTTAAAAATAGCTTCTAAACATCCTACTTTAGAAAACTATTACGTGCAAACCATAAAAGCTCATGACCTCTAGTCTGAACCGTTGGGTAGAACACCTGGCAAACTTTTGAAAAGATCAAGAACGTTGTAAAAACATTGTACGAATTTGTCTAAAACTTTGCTCGTTTTTGTCACGAAATATATACAAATAATACTTTTATAATTAATTTTGAAAAACTAAAGGGGTATATTTTGTAATAAATAAAAGATTGGAGTTTTCTTGGGCCAAAAATGTAAGTTTTATAAATTAATTAGTACAATGGGGGCTGTCAACAAACAATAGTTGTGGGTATAAAGTGTCATTTTTGAAACTATAAGGGTAAAAAGTGTAATATTTTCATATAAGTTTCGATAATATATTTTCGTTCGGGAATATATTTTTAACACATTAAACAGCTTGGATTATTTTTAAAAACGTATATATAATAGTTATATGTCGAGAACGAGTTTCTATAAAACTTATTTATCAATATCGAATAACAAACCATATATAGGAAAAATAGTAAAATCTTAATACCATAACTTTTGAAGAGACTTCATGTTATAATAACTAAAATAATAATTGTTAACATAACCATTACAATAAGAAATATTAAACTCGCATATAAGTAAATACGAATACTAAAAACTTGACATAATCAACTCAGGTTTCGTGTCGGAGACGTTTATCAACTTTATTTAAGTTGATCTCCATTCAGGCTGCTTTATTACCCAGGTGAGTTCATAGTCCCACTATTTTTCATACGTTTTCTAAACTTGTGGGGAGAAACATGCTACAAAACCGAACACAAGTATTTTCTGAATGCTATCTTGATTTATATTGCCTAAGTTCCCACTGTCGCCTTTCTTGATAAAGACCCTCATATCATGAGCCATTAATCACTTGCGAGTAAACACGAATATAGTAAATAGATCTATTGGAAGTTGACGGCCCATTTGTACTAGCCGGATAGATAGCTATAAGCTAGCCGGATTGATAGACAGATGTACTATATTTGAGTTGCATGGGAGACTGACAAACTCCTACTGGAGGGCATTATTACTTTCATTTGGTTATGTTAGTAATAAAACATTATCTCGGTAATGTTCTAGCAGTTAACGTTTTCGCTCATGAGGCTTAGAGCAATATATTACATTTCAATACTTTGTTTTATATCTAACTTGTGTTCAAATTATTATTTATAAACGCTGTGAATTCACTCAACCGTTGTGTTGACTTTTTAGCATGTTTATCTCAGGTCCATAACAAACAAGGATGGCATGGAAGGGCATGGATACGGAAGGAAGGCTAAAATTTTATTATTCTTTGATAAAGTATTTAACAAATTGTAAAACTACTGGGACCTCATTTTGTAAACTCTGATATTTGAATAATAAAATTTCTAAAACAACTCAATTAGAGACTGTTTTCCTATTATTATAACTGTTGTGCCATCGAGTAACACCCAGCTTTAATTCCGCTGCGTATCCCAAATTTGGGGGTGTTACAATTTAGTCATGAATTTAAATCTATGATCTCACCAGCGAAAGCTGACTTTTAGCGCGTTTTCTCAGGTAATTAAGTGATGCCCTTGGATGCTTGGATTGGAGGCTTGGCTATGGCACCTGGTTATGGATCTATTTTTTAAAACTCGGATTAATAATTGTGGACCTATATTTATTTCTTTTGGGCCTGACTTTGGATGAATTTGGGATAAATGTAAACTTTAAAACCCCGCGTGGTTGTATTTTTCTTATGTTTACTTTATCTCGTTCTTTTATGTCTTGTGTTGGATACCAATCCCCGTAACACCCCGAAAGCTTGTTGAGTCTCCCGCTGTACCAAATTTTGAGGGTGTTACACAGCATCTCTTCTTCAATTGTTCATTTTCTAAAGATGTGTGGGACCAAGTTAGAGACATTGCTGAGATTGAATGTGACAAATGGAATTGGACTGAGTTATTGAAATGCTTAGTTGATTCATGTGTTCAAAAAAATATTGGTTGGGTTTTTAAGAGACTTGCATTGGCAGCTTGTGTTTACACAATATGGCAAGAGAGGAATGGAAGAATGTTCAAAGATGTGCATAGGACCAGTCAAGAGGTTTTCAATAACATTGCAGATACTATCAAACATAAGATTCTTGGCATAACAGTGAAAGATAGTGTTAATGTCAGGAGGGTGGAAGCAAGATGGAGTGTCAAGTGCAACAAGATTATCCGATAGTAAAATATATTGGAAGTAGCATGGGGATAATTCTGATTGGTATTTAGTTTGTTGGTGTATATGGAAGATGGCTTATACCTTGGACTGAATCTCTTCTTAGAAGATTATATTCCTAAAGGATTGTGAGGATGGTGCTGCATCTATTTTGGGGATATTAGTCTTTCTTGGAAGAGTAGTAAGTTCAAAATGAAGTTTCCTGCTGTGTTTAGTAACTTGAGGTGTTTCTGTTATGGACAATTAAGTTGCTCTGTTAATAATAAAGGGGTGTTTAGTTCTTAATGAAAGTTTTGATCCTTTTGAGATCATGCAGGGGTGAATTGATGAATAACCTGCAATTGGCATATTATGATGGATTTTATCCAAATTTCTCATGTCTTTCTATGGACATTAAGAAATACATATATACTTACTACATCTGATGGCCTTGTAACTTGGACTGTTATGAGTTTTAAACTTCTAATGGTTCATAAAGTAGGTATCCAATTGTGTAGGGTAAGTAAGTATGGTGGGTAGTGTATGAAGCTTGGAATAGTGAGGAGTGAAAGATGAACCTACTTGGTCCAAGCTATACACTGCCAAGGAGGTAATGGATGGTACTCACTGTAGGGTGTGTGTTCTCAGTTTATGTGAAGCCATTGTAGTAAATGGAAATGTAGCATTGCTGGTATAGCCCCTACTATGGAGAGGTTATGGGTGCCTAGTGAAGTCATTAATCTTCTCTTTTATACTTACTGTGGGTGTTGGTTGAGTGAGTATAAGACTGGAGGTAAGATGGAAATGTAGCTAGATGGTATATGGTGCAGTTTATGGTGAATTGAGGAATGTACTGTTTGATTGCTAGTATCATTGTTTTGCTATGTTTTGGTTATAGAGATTGTATAAGATATAGTTGATGTCCTTGGAAGATATTGGACAGAACAATAGCTTAGTTGTATGCTTTAGCTGTGATTTTTATTTGAATTGGGGAATGTCCAATTCTTAGTATTCTGTTTCTCATAAGTTTTGTACAAACTATTTTGGAAAGTTAATATAATTCACCTTTGCACCAAAAAAATAGAAGTTGATTTTAGCTCTAAAAAGAGAGAGAGGTAAAATTTTCCATTGATTTGCTCGGATGGTGCATGATAAATACAGACTTGGTTTGGAGTATTTTTTCGCTTGTTGATTGTTACGTACTCTAATAACCATAGTTTATAGCCCATGTGTAGACGAGTTTTTGGTATTAAGATAACTTTAACTAAGCACATGTGCTAATGTGCTTCCATTTTGATTTTATAACTGTGTTCCTATATGGGGATGGTTTTTTTTAACGGCAATATATATATATATATATATATATATATATATATATATATATATATATATATATATATATATATATATATATATATATATATATATATATATTAAAACTCTAGCAAGATACTAGAGAAAAGAACTTACAAAATAACATTACAAAAGTTTTTTAGATCACAAATCCATTCAATCGAGTTAGGATTGAATTTCCTATTCGTATGTTTAATCCATAAATGAGATAATATTTTGATCTCATCTACAAGAGTGTGTTTCCTTGGAGGTTTTGCATCGAAGCAAATCCAATTTCTGAACCTCCAAATAACCCATAACGTGGTTTGGATAACCGCGTCAAAACATACCTTAAAAGATTGTTGTAGATTAGTCGTGTCGCCCCAAGTAATAAGATATGAAAGATCCTTTGGGAAGTCATCAATTCCCCACCAGTTTGCTATCATGGACCATAAACGAGATGCAACAATGCAATCAGTGAACAAGTGTTGAGACGTTTCCACATCCTCATCACAAATCGGACAACGAACCAAGTGTAGATCGTTCGACGTGCTTCTAAATTGATTCGAGTAGATAGCCAATTGTTACTCAAACGCCAAGAGTGGATGCTAATTTTAATAGGCACTGATTTGTTCCATCTAATATTATCAACACCCGATTCTAGAATGTTAATTCTATACGGGGATGTTAATGCTTATGTTTTTTATATTAACTTGTTGATCATAGTTTTATCTTATACACAAAATGGAGAAACATTGCATGATTCTCTCTGGAAACTTATTGTACTAATCAAAATATAAAATCCAAAAGACTGGATCTGTAACAATGCCATTATTAGTATTGTTTGGACAAATAAAGAGTCCAAAACTATGTATATTCCAGCGGCAAAACCTCTTGGTGATGGCTTCCAGGTGGGAGTCCAAAACTATGTATATTCCAGCGGCAAAACCTCTTGGTGATGGCTTCCATGTGAGTGCACCACCTGCACCCTAACGACCTTATACATTGTTAACTACATTTAATCATCTTGTTATTAACTAAAGTTTTGAAATACTACTATATGCTCACTACAAATAAAAAAACTTTACACCTAAATATGTATACTTTGGGCTAACTTTGCTCATTTGACAGTTACCAAATCTCTTTATTGCCCCTTGTTCCTAAATCAATTTCCACTTTTACCCTTAATCCACACTTCATTTAAACAAAACTTTACTACCATTCCTATCAACAACAGTTACCACCAACTTTCGCACACCCAAAACACTTAAAACATCCGAAAATGAGTTTAAACACAAAGAGTTTAAAACCATTTGGGTTCGGGTCACGTTCCACCACAAAGCACCACAATATCAATACAATCATAACTTCATGAAGTAAGTCATCCACTGGCAAAACCTCTTGGTGATGGCTTCTGTAACACCCCCAAAATTTGGTACAGCAGAAGACTAATCAAGCTTTCGGGGTGCTACGGGGATTGGTATCCGTCACAAGTCATAAGGAAACGAGATAAAGTAAACATAAGTGAAAATAGAACCATTCAAGGTTTTTAAGTTTACATTCATCACAACTATTCCATAGTAAGGCCCAAAATAAGTTTAAACATAGGTCCACAATAAGATATCAGAGTTTGAAATAGATCCTTTATCCAAAATGCCAAGCCAAGCCTTCCAAACACGAGCATTCCAAGCACAATCTAATTACCTAAGAAAACACGCTAAAAGTCAGCTTACGCTGTTGAGTTCATAGGTTTAAGTAAAATCATACAAGTTGACTTATACGCAAAAACCCTTGCTATCTAGACTAGGCCTCAATCCAAAATACCAACCATATAGATGCACACTATAGTCCAAAACCAATCAATTCAATATGCATTCGCAAGGATGCGACATGCCCAACATTCGTAAGGATGCGACATGTTCTTGCATTCGTAAGGATACGACATGCGCTTCATTCGTAAGGATACGACATGCTCTGCATTCGCAAGAATGCGACATGCTCCATGATAAGTGTGTAAATACTCATCATTTTATACCCATTTAAACTGCGAAAAATACTGAAAACACCCAAATATGCCAAATTATACTGCAAATATCCTTGGTTTGTGTTTTTATGTGTTTCAGGTACAACAGGATTGAAAACAGACGAAAAACGAGCAAGGTTTGCATGAATGGCAAAAACAGTTCATCAACTTTTAAGAATTGTCAGAATTGGTCCATGGAAGATTTATATTGATGAAAAGTCAACAAAAATCCCCCAGAAATTAATGACATTTCTGGCCCTTGGAGTGCAACTTTCAACATTTAGCAAAACAGACCCTTCAAGTTTGAAATTTGGCAGAAACGGCCCCTGGATATTTATTTTTGGAAAATAATCATTCAAGGTCCTTTGGATATCAAAGTTTGACAAATTCAGCCCTAGGAACAATTTTGGATCATTGGCAGATTTGGTCCTTTAATTTTCAGGGAATTACAAGTTTGGTCCTTATGGTTATTTTAGCTAAACAACCCAACATCACCCTTAACCCATTTAACCCTTTCTTTTAATATCAAAACCAAATCCAACCCATCCTAACCCCAGGCCCAATCTTCACCCTTAGCCCAAATTCTAACCCAATCCCCATTTTATTAATAAAACCACCCAGGTCAACACTCAGTCAACCCATCCCTTTCCCCCTTTCCCTGGTTTCCAGGATAAACACAGTACACCATCCCATCTCCATTGTACCTTCACCAATCCACTACAATACTTTGGTGCCAAAACCCATTTAAGGGCTAAGATGAAGCAAAAGTAATCCAAGGGCTCAGAAAAGAAGTGGGATTGACTCAGAGATCACACCTTAGTCCATATAAGTGAAGAAATGAAGCAGAAAGAGAGTAGTAGTTAGTTTAGTTTTAGCCATGAATATAATTTTAATCATGTAATCCTTTCCTTTATGCTTTAATCTTAGTAGTCTCAGTTTCATCTTGTAATCTATTCTTGTCAAATTAATACAAGTTCATGTTTACTTCCAAGCTTTTTCAGTTTCAAATTTAAGTTTAGGTGAAAACCTTGTTCATGTTACTTTTCTGTTTTTATAAGCTCACATAAGCTCATATAGCCTATTGTGAGTTTATACTTTCATTAGAACTGTTTTAAAAGTAATTACTCAATTTTCATTAGATCTAAATAAAATCTAAAAATATTTCAAAAATAAAAAATATAGTAATAAGTTGAGGTGATAAGCTTATATAAGCTCAAAACACCTCTTGATAAGCTCAGGAAGCTTCTTGATAACTTCCCTGAGCCTATCTAACAGCCTTGTTCATTTCCATTCACATTTGCCTTTGCTTCAAGTAAGTCCTCATTCTAGTTTTTCTGCAATTTTCTTAGTATAAGCTTATTAGTTATACTTTATAGTTTATCTGTTCTTATCCTGCTTATTTGAAGTTATTTGA
Organism: Artemisia argyi; assembly: GCA_030686995.1. Classification (NCBI taxonomy): domain Eukaryota; kingdom Viridiplantae; phylum Streptophyta; class Magnoliopsida; order Asterales; family Asteraceae; genus Artemisia; species Artemisia argyi. The sequence goes on from CM060690.1 coordinate 164,951,316, forward strand.
GTGCCTTTTGTTAGTATATTTGCATCTTAGCTCATAGTTGCATATCCACTGCCAAATTAGTTAAACTACAATCTTGTGTGCCTGTTTTTAGTACTGTATTCTAGTGTTCATATAGCCTTAAAAACAGTTAAGTAATTAGATTTGATCCTTAGGTTGGTGACATTAAGCTTAGAAATCAGATACATAGTGGAACTGCTTACATTAAGGAGTGTTTGGATCAAGGGAACTCAGTTAGTGCATCCATGTCATAAAACCAGTTGTTCATGGTACAAATAGTCAAAATCATCTTCAAATCTCATTTTTGATCACTGTCATGGTTTTAGGTTGCATAATCTTGGATACAGATGCATAAGTTAGTATTTTAGCTTATATCACTTCTATTTTAGCTTATAATCATGTTTTCGGTAACTAAGATCCAATCAAATTTCAAAAAAGTCAACCCTTACATGTCATTCAAAAAGTCAATAATTTATGGTTTGGCAGTTTAGCCAATTTTGTTGAGATTTTTCTGATCTCAATATTAGGAGTTAGCTTATGAGCTTTTTGGATTCTAAAAATTTATAAGCTCAGCTTTTTCATACATATTTTTGCTTAATTTATAGATTTTTCTTGAAGTGCTTAATTGGTCTTTCTTTTAGCCTGTTTGGTGACAGTATGCCCTGTGCAGGGTACTTTGTTGCACAAGTCATTTTTTAGAAACTTCTCATTGGCTCGTTAGAGTAGTGTAGCTTGAGATTTTTGGTGATTTGATAATCTTGTTGTTCATTCTCTTTGTGCATATGCTTTTATTGCCATGAACTGCTTATTTACATTGCTTAATTTGCTCTCCAAACTCATCTCAGTGAACCCTCAACACTGATTGATCAGTGTGATCAAGCCACCTTCACAAGCTCCTTGTGAGCTTTTCTGTAGGATTTAGCTTGTGTCATGGGGCTTTTTGGAAAGCTCATGCACCAAGCTTGAAGGTTCCAAGCTTAATTTGAGCTTCCAAGCTTATTTGATAAGCCCAAATAAGGCCTGCAACTTCCCCTCTTTGCTCGTTTTGTGTTAGTATTTGGATTTGCTTATTTTGGACCTTTTCAGCTAATTCCCTGAGCTTTTCTTCTGGTTCAACTTATTTTAGGTTCATTTCACTTATTCTAGTTTATGTTAGTCCCTGTTATTAGCTTATAGCTTATTGAATGGCTTTTTACAGTCAAAATCCAAGATAAGCCTTAAAAAGCTTATCTGTGGGAATAATAAGCTCACAACTGAGCTTATTGTTGTGTTTTGAAAAAGTTCATTTTGTAAAAAGTTGTTATTTAGTGATGCAATAAGGGCTCAATGTTATTAGGTAGAGTAATAGTTTTTGTCAAACTTTTACAGCACACGGGCCTTATCATATCACAATCAGTAACTACTTTATACACGGGTGATGCAATAAGGGTTCAATTTGGCCTGGTTGTTGGGTTTTGGGTCTGGTTGAGTCGAGTTTGGGTTGAACTGGGTTGGTTAAGTTGAATATGGGTTGCCACAGTTTTGGCTCATAAAGATCGAAAGTTGTTTTAGTTAGAAGTTGGTTTGCAAGTAAATTATGTGATTTTAAATGCCATTTTACTGGCAGTAACTAAGGTATAAGCAACCCGCAAATTTACCTTACTTGTAGTTAACTGAATTGACTTGTAGCAATAGAAAAGTGACTTCAATTTTTATTTATTGATTCATATATTTGATCAATGTTTGCTTTAGCTTTCTGTGTATCTAATTACAGCTGCAATTTATAGGTATGATGGAAAGGCTATAGTTCTAAGCATGACACTTGGGAGCCATATGATAGTCTGAGGTTAGTTAGTCATTTTACTAAAACATGAACCATTTACCAAATTATATCTTTACATTAACAGTTTTTGTGTGTGTAACAGTGAGTGCAACTGCAAGGAGGCTATTAAGGAATTTGTGATCAAAGGGTACCATTCAAGAATGTTGCCTCTTCGTGTAAGATAACCCTTCTTTTCAGCTTTCACAATCATTATATGTGAATACTAAATCTGAATTGTCTATTTTTACCATAGGGTGATGTTGATTTCATTTGTGGAGGTCCTCCGTGCCAAGGAATCAGTGGCCATAATCGCTTCAGGAATTACGAAAGTCCTCTTGAAGATGAAAAGAATCACCAGCTAGTTGTCTATATGGACATTATTGATTTCCTAATACCAAAGTTCGTTTTAATGGAGAACGTTGTTGATATCATCAAATTTGCAAATGGCATATTAGGATATCATGCTGTTGGGCGTCTGGTAGCAATGAACTATCAAACAAGACTCGGTATTATGGCAGCTGGATCTTACAGAGTGTCTCAATGCCGATACCGAGTGTTTTTATGGGGTGCTAGCACTATGATGGTATTTTATTTTATTTATTATTATTTTTTAAAATTTGCATATTATTAGTTTTTCATGGGCTGTAACTGGTTTAGTAACAAATCAAAATAACCTGAGACTATCATATGGCTCCCAAGACTCGGTATAAGGGTTGGTTGGTCTGGTTTAGTAACAAATCAAAATGGGCATGGGCTGTAACCGGTTTATTTACCACAAAGACTTCTGGTGTAGGGTAAGAAAAGCAGTACAGATAAAAGATATGATTATTTAAAACTTGTTTGTGTAATTAGTATAGATAAAACACTTTCTTTAACTTTGAAGCGTAATCCCATATTCCAATACCCCTACAGGCAAGTCTTTTAAAAGCGGAGTATCTCTAACGTCAAGATGCCGCAAACTTCTAAGCTTATTGAAGTTGTTGGGAAACTTAGTTAAACGATAACAACCAAAAAGGATTAGCGTCTCTAAGTTACAGAGATCACAAACATTTTCTGGAAAATGTGTGATATTAGTTTGAGATAAATTGAGATAGCGTAAATGCTTTAATTCACCAATGAACTCTGGAACCTCGCTTATCTCACAACCACTCAAATTTAAAACCCTTAAGTATTGCAACTTAGGGAGTAAGTCAACCAAAACCTTATTCGACAAGTAGTTACGTTGCCACCTTTTCACCCCTACGGACAATAATGTTCTCAAACCTTTAGCTCCTTCGATCCCCTCAAACTTCTTGTAAGCTACATATTTCTCACAAACAAAAGACATATGACGACACTTATCTAAAGCTTGTTTCCTAACATTCTCTCTCATTTCCTTCTCTAACCTGAAAAAGAAATCTCCGGCAACAGATGTGGCCAAATCATTCATAAGATCATGCATAACAAACAAAGACTCGTCATTAGGTGAGGGTTGAAAAAATGATCGTGATAACAACTCATCAAAGCATTCGTGCCCCAAACGTTCTACAGTTGATTTGCTTAGACGTACTCGGTGCAAAAATCCTTCTGCTATCCAGAGCAGAACCAAATCTTCCTTGTCAAATGCATAGTCCTTTGCAAACAAGGAGCAATATGCAAAGAGCTGCTTCAAATAGGCAGGAAGTTCACGGTAGCTTAGTCTAAGAGCCGGAATAATTTTATCCCCCTCTTTTAACCTCCATATCTCACTATCCTCTATTTCCTTCCATTTTTCTTCATCTTCATTCGTCCTCAATAAACTTCCAAGTACTTTTAGAGCCAAAGGCAAACCATTACACTTTCTCACAATGCCTTCACCACGTGCTTTAAGTCTTGGATGTGAATCAAAGTTTTTCACACCGAATGCATGATGAGCAAATAAACGCACAGCATCGTCATGTGAGAGACTTTGCAAAGGATTTAAGTTACCAAAACCCAACTGTCTGAGCAACTTATCCTTCCTAGTTGTTAGGATTATTTTACTTCCAGGAGCACATGCTCTTAAAGGGGCCACTAGTTTATCCCAATCGTCCTTACTTTCACTCCACACATCATCCAGCACTAATAGAAACAATTTCTCTCTAAGTTGATCTCTTAGAGCTTCTTGAAGGAGGTTTAAATCTTTAAATTCTGTTGTTTCCCTGCTCACAGACTGAAACATAATATAGCTCATTCTGAAGATGTCCCACTCATCTGAAACACATACCCATGCCTTGAGTTCGAAATGATCCTTAACTTGCTGTTCGTTATACAAAAGCCTAGCTAGAGATGTCTTACCCACACCACCCATACCAACAATGGGCACGACGCTAAACTTTTCTTTGCATGGTTCATCAGCTAAGAGCTTAAGAACCAATGCATCCTTATCCCCTTTTCGGCCAACAATCTCAGATGCTTCTACCAACGAGGTCTCGTCTTGTCTATCTTTATCTTTTGGCCTACCATCCTTCACTTGTAAACTTCCACTCACCACCATTAAACCAAGAGGTTTTTTTTCATTTTCTAGATCTTGCAACCTATTATTAATATCGTCTAACCTGTGACTCAGCCTACTACTTAGTGAGAAATTTGTGCAGCAAGCTGGAATGAGCTTTCTTATCTTGCTGGTGCTGGCTCGGGATTGGTCGGTCAACTCATTCTGCTTAGCCTCTGTTGCCAAGTCATCAAGTAAGTCATCTATATCGTAAGCCACATGTTGGAGATCATTCAGCCATGCTTGAACAGCTTCATTAGTTATTTCTTTCTTCCAAGCATCTTTCAGCAGTGTTTGGATCCTGAACAAAGTCTTCCCTAGTTTCTTCAGCTCAGAATGAATTCCCTTTGCTCGAACAACTTGCTTAACGGCTTCATTGGCCAGCTGCTTCAAAAGGGCTTCAATGAGGGTAGAAGCAATGATTTCCGCCATTGTTTTATGGTAAACTGGGAGCTCTTTGAATCTGAATGAATGGTTTGGTGTTTTGAACGAAATGAAATGGAAGAAAATTATAGATCTTGACTTAACAGGTGGCTGGAATTAAACGAAAATTCATCAATTATTGATACCATTTATTGTCTTCTTCTTATCAATTATTGAGCTATGTCTGTACAAACTTGACCACATGATTTTAACACAAAGTGTAAATTACACAGATGGTCCGAGACCTTAACACTAACACTCCTTTGACAAAACGGACATTAAATTTGACCGTTAAAGTACTTATTTATTTTGCCCATAAGTGTATAATAGTCTTTTTACTCACTTTACACCAGCTTCCACCATCAACCACCAGTCCACCACCATAATCACCAACTATCATCAACCTCTCCTCTACCTACACGACCATCAACACTTCAATGCGACTATAAAAACTCATAAAAAAGGCTATAGATACCCATATAATTTGAACATAGAAATCGCAAACAAACCGAATACAGAAGCAAATTACTAAAATGATGCAGACCTGAACGAAAAAGATGAAACCCCACCCGCCACCCTCTGCAACTCACTGGACCGGATATGTCCTCAGCCCGCCACCATCAACACCATGCAACGAACGTGACACCTTGCCCTTAAACCAAAGCTCCCAATCCGACATCGACGAAATCAATTTTTGTTTTTATATTTTTCTTGGATTAACTTTTGTTTTTATAGTAGTTTTTAAAACAGGGGTCTAAACAAATTTTGAATAAATTATATATAAAGTATGCAACTTTATATTAAATCTGTTTTTTTATTTATTTTTTTTTTTATTATTTTTTTTTCTGAATGGGTTTTGTTTAAATTTGAATATTTGGTAGTTTTCTTGTGATGTGAAATGTTTGTTCTGAATGAGTGTGCTGATTTAATGGCAGTGGGATGGTTGGTGATATGGTGCTGGTTTTTTGTTAGATAGAGAAGATGAAAAAAGTGTGAGAAGAGATCGATAGTCTTGGTGGTTTTGCTAGTTGGATGTTGGACCAAAACACTGAGTGACAATTATACCCTTATGTGCAAGTTAAATAAGTAAATTTAACGTCCGTTTAATCAAAGGACCATGGGTGTTAAAGGTTTTAGAGTTAGAGACTATTTATGCAAAAAAAAGTTAATTGACCAAAGGTGAAAGTCAACGCAAATCACATATACCATATGTGTAATTTACTCTAACACAAACAATCAATAAACACAACCATACATCTTTCAAACGGTAAATCATCAATCGACAACAAATACACTAACGTGAAGAGAATTATTTTATTTTCAGTAGACGGGCATTTCGATATACTTCGGCCGAACTTTTTTTTTTTTTTTTTTGGCTAAAATTTACGTTCTGAAAAATCACGTGTGATTTCCGTAGCTTTAGCAATAACTTTTAGTTGTTGATGTTTGTTTTATAAAAGTGTTTGATTGCGTAGCTCTAAAAAATAACGTAAAAGTTTGTTCAAGTAGAGTTAAGAAAATGTTAATAACCAAAAGATAAACTCTCGTTACTAATCTAAATGCTAAATGTTACTAAACACGACCCATTGTAACCCGTTTGCGACACGTTTAACCTATTTAAGTATCGAAGAAGGTTGGTGTTTGTCAATTCAACAAGTTTAAATCCAAAAATGATATACATAACATGCAAATAACTACCGAACAATTTTAACGATATGAGTTATAAACGCAATTCATTGTATTACTATTAAGTACACAACAAAATGCATTTAATCCAAATCCAACATAAAATCAAAGTTATATATATTTTTTAGGGGCTTATATATGGGTTTACGGGTTGACCTGTTTAATACTTACTCAACCCAAACACGACCCATTTACTAAACGTGTTAGCGGGTTGACCTGTTTTTGACCCAAACCTGTTTAATTTCGTGTCGGGTTTGTGTCATGTCGAGAATTGACACCCCTAATCGGAGCTAGTTATCATTTTTTTATATCATTATAGTCTACGATTTTTATATGAGAGCTGGAACCATGAATGCTGAAAACTGCTCATCTAGAACATGTTAATAATTTGATTCAAGGATTTTACAAGCTGGCTAGTTAGTTGATTTTTACATCAGATGTTTAACTAGTCACATTATTTTTCATGTTTTGTAAAATTAACTATTTGCTTTATTGCTTACTTGCACAGGTTTGTTGATTACATAGCAATGCCCCCCACATTTTACGTTGGTTCTCAAGCGGGTCTAAAACAACTTAGCTATCACTTGTTGTCTCAGAGTAACTTGGCAGCTCGTACATACATCACCGGGTGAATTTCTTAAAATCTCTCTTTGAAGTGGATCCAGTGCTTCATAGTTCCGATGATGCTAAAATATTTAATACGATATATTTTTTCCAGGTACCACGCTTCGAAGGATGATCTCACTGTGCATGCAGCTTTCACAAGGCCTCCGTCACCCCAATATGTGAATATATGTCGCTGGTACAATCATATCAGACCTTTTGAGAAGTTCGTAAGCCCTTAAACTTTTACCTTTTTCAGTTTTTAGTACAGACAGTTTGCTTTCACGAATGACCAAGTTTTTTTTTCCCTTCTCAGTGGTTTCTTTGGTGACGGCAGTGGTGTCCTTGTTGACACGTCTGCTTCTTTCCCGGGAGAGGCTATTGCAACTACTAAAAAGTATTTTGCTGTGTTGGATGTGAAACCTTGGTCTAATGAGACTGACATACAAAGGCTTGAGGAAGAACTCCGACTGTTCAAATTTGAAGGCCTAGAGTGGGGTGAATGTATGGCGATCTTTATCTCTTATTATAAATAAAATAATTCTTTATGAAAGGTTCTTTTATAAAATGATTCAGTCCCAACCCTTTGCTAACACTAGATAACCTTTTCCACTGTAGCAACTGTAGTTGTACCGATTGGATATGGTGTTTTCAATCTCCGGATCAAGATGACCATAGTTGGTTAATATGAGTGGTTTGATACACTCATTGAGGAAAGATTTAGTGAGGAACCCATTGATGAGTATGTTCAGTGCCTTGATATGGTGGTCTGCAAAAAAGTATCTGTAAGTTCATTTTAAACCATTTTCAACATATTTCTCATGTCTATTAGATTTTTGAGAAATTTCCATCTTTTGATAATTGATATTTTGATTGCAGAATTCCTAAGCTTTTCCAGTGATTTGCTCAGATGGTGCTGATTTGCTCAGATGGTGCGTGATATATACAGACTCGTTTTGTTGTATTCTGTCGTATGCTTAATCATTTAACACAAGTGTTGGTGGTTTTATACTCTTATAGCCCTAGTTTTATAGCACGTGCTTGCACGAGTTTTTGGTATTAAGATAACTTTAACTAAGCACGTGTGCTAATGTGCTTCCATTTTGATTTTATAACTGTGTTCATGGGATGTTGGCATTATGATCATTTAAAATTTATAAACACTAGATTGTGAAACTGTTGTTGTGATGTTTAATTAGTGGTATTAAGTATGTTCGGTAGTCCATAGGACCCATATTAGGTTGTTGTAAAACTGATCTTGGATCTTAAATCCATTGGTTTTGGTATAGACCTTCAAGGTTATGGTTTTGTTACAGCTATGTTTTGTTGTTGTTTCTGCTGTGGAAATAATTTGAACAGGTGGTATTTAACAAAATTTGAAAAAAAATAATAATAAATAAATAAATATAGCCATGTTTTGTAAGGAAAAACAGGGGTCTATGCTTATTAAAAATGGTTTTTTTAATCACATAGAGCAAGGTTTTCAACGACAAAACTGGGCTCTAATAAGCATCATAAAGCCCGTTTCTCAAACCGGACACTATGGCAATTCCTAATAGAGTCCCCCCCTGTGCCCTCATGAAAAACCGGGCTCTATTAGGCTTTTCAACCGGGCTCTGTCAATTTTTTGTAGTAGTGGTTTTATGTTGATGCTTATGTTTTTGATATTACCTTGTTGATCATAGTTTCATCTTATACACAAAATGGAGAAAAACTGCATGATTCTCTCTCGAAACTTATTGTACTAGTCAAAATATAAATCCAGGATGATGACACTAGTCTATTCAGACAAATATAAAGCCCCAAAAGACTGGATGTGCAACAATGCCATTAATAGTAGGGCCCTTAATAGTATTGCATAACAATTGACAAACTTAGATAACATTCTCCTATAGCAGACAAAATGAAGAGTCCAAAATTATGTATATTCAAGCGGCAAAATGGCTTGGTGATGGCTTCCCCGTGAGTCCACCCGGCCTGCACCCTAACGACTTTTACATTTACTCGTTGTGGTATTAACTAAAGTTTTGAAATACTGCTGTATGCTCACAACAAATAAAAAAACTTAACTTCACACCTAAAGATACTTTGGGCTAACTTTGCTCATTTGACAGTTACCAAATCTCTTTATTGCCCCTTGGTTCCTCTATCAATTTCCATGCCTTATTTATACAAAACTTAACTACCATTCCTATCAACAACAGTTACCACCGACTGTCACACACCCCAAAACACTTAAAACATAAGAAAATGAGTTTAAACACAAATAGAGTAGAAAACCATTCGGGCTCAGGTCATGTTCCATCACAAAGCACCACAATATCTATACCATTATCGCCAGAAACAATGCACGAAGTATGTCGTCCACCTGCTAAAACTACGTTTGAGAAACTAAGACATAAACTGTCTGAGGTTTTCTTTCCTGATGACCCACTTCACAGATTTAAGAACCTAACATGTGCTAATAAAATCATGTTTGCTCTTCGTTTTTTTCTCCCTATATTTGAGTGGGGGCGTAGTTACAACTTGGGCCTTTTTCGTTCTGATGCAGTTGCTGGTCTTACCATTGCTAGCCTTGCCATCCCTCAGGTATACATATGCATAGTACATTCATTATTATCGTCCATTGAGTAGTGACTGACCGAATGCATTGTTAAAAGAATATTTGTAGCTAGAGCACGTAAAATGTTTAAAATATCATTATGAGGAAAACTATCTTTTTGTTTGACCACATAGACACTATCTGATCATACATTCATCAGCTGGACCATGTACATTGTTGTGGGTTGTGCAGCTTTCTGTTTTTATGGGATTTTGATTCGAAGTTTAATTTGATCTACAGGGAATAAGTTATGCGAAGCTTGCAAATCTGCCTCCTGTAATTGGCCTATGTAAGTTTTTACGGTCAGCCGGTCAAGTTTAAGTTCAAATCTTAGGACTACATAAACATATGATATGATTTTTTGGGTCTTTAAAAATATCTTTTAAGATTAATACTTATTACCAATTATGAAAAAATTAGCAGATTCAAGCTTTGTGCCACCATTGATATATGCTGTACTAGGAAGCTCAAAACATCTAGCTGTTGGGCCAGTTTCCATAGCCTCGTTGGTGATGGGAACAATGCTAAATGATGCTGTTTCTTACTCCTCGGATCCAGTTCTATACCTTCAGTTGGCTTTCTCTGCCACTTTCTTTGCTGGCCTTTTTCAAGCATCTTTAGGATTCCTACGGTACTTTTTATTCTTCCATATTTTCGTACTAATCACATTTAAATGTTATCCGGTTTTAATCAAGTGACTAACATACATGATGATTACAGGTTAGGTTTTTTTATTGATTTCTTATCTAAGGCTACACTTGTTGGTTTCATGGCTGGGGCAGCAGTCATTGTCTCGTTGCAGCAACTAAAAGGGCTACTTGGGATCGTCAATTTCACTAGCAAAATGCAAATAATCCCCGTTTTATCGTCTGCTATTGAGCAAAGAGACGAGGTAACTAAGAAACAAATCAATATTTGTAATGTCACAAAGACACATGTGAAGATGCCATATCCTCTTCCTTGGACTAAATCCGTAATTTGAGCATAACCTTTTAGACATAACTTTTTTTTAACTCACTCTAATCTTTTTTATATGTCCTTTATAGATTTTCTGTTTTCTTATGATGTTGTATGCAGTGGTCTTGGCCTACTATTGTGATGGGATTTGGCTTTTTGGCCTGTTTGCTGACTACAAGACAAATTGTAAGTACAGTCAATATTCGTGTACCTTCTTTTTATATTCTACATTTTAAAAATTTAACGAGAATGTGCAACCGATTTATCCAGGGCTTGCAAAAGCCTAAACTATTTTGGGTATCAGCCGCAGCTCCATTAGCATCGGTTATTCTGTCTGTTAGTTTTAACGGATAAAAATTAATGAATATGTCCGGACTCGAACTCGAGACTTCGGGATTGCACACTTTACGTATGAGTTTCAATTAATTAATAATTATTGTTTTAGTGACGAATAATTATTAAATTCACAAAATGATCGTTGGAGGAAAGATGAAGGACTGAACTTAAAATAGAGTTCAAGAAAAACATGGAATGGGCTTGTAAAACCCATGTTTGGCCAAACCCAACCCATTAGGGTGTAGGGTTTGTGTCTTGTGCTCCAAGATGTTGATTAGTATATAAACAAACCCTTTTGTTCATTCTAATCATCCCTTGGTTCACTTGCAAACCAAATCTCCTTCTCTTTCTCCTCTTGAGTTAGAAATCGAACTACACCCTTATAGGGTTCCTACTAGATTTCTAAGCTCAAAACCATTCTTGTTTAGTTGATCAACTACACCCTTCTAGGGTTCCTACGCGATCTTCTAAACATTGTGTTTGGATTGCTTGTGAATTAAGAACCTAGCTTTTCTTATTGAAACACTACTAATACGTGTGTTCAAGAACGAAGTGTTGGCATACTTTTGCTAACAAGGTGATTTGCCCTATTCGACTAATCCTAGTCGATCCACCATTAAACCCAATTAGGGTTTATAGTTCTTGTTCCATTGGTTTCTTGTTCTTGCTAGAAATCACAAAGAGGTACGCATCCATTTATATTCGGTTAATTTGTTATTTGTATTTGATCTATTCCGCTGCGTACTCTTTGATGTTTATATGTTTATTATTATTCATATATTCCAACACTGTCAACATTCATAGTAGCTCTTTTCATATCAAAGCTTCCTAACATAGCAACTGTAAGAAAAATTAAGTTTTACTAGTCTTGCAGTTTACAGTTTTAACCCAAATGATCTGAAAGTTAAACTTTTTAAACAGATTGGTCAACTGCACAAGGGTCTGAATCCACCCTCATCAAACACACTCTATTTCCATGGCGAGTTTATCGCTGTTGCTGTCAAAACCGGTGCTGTTACTGGACTATTATCTCTGACAGTAGGTTTTCTGTTAAATGAGCTAAAATGCATTGATAAACGATCGATCATGTGTATTTTAAATTGTAGGAAGGGATTGCAGTCGGAAGAACATTTGCAGCTTTGAAGAACTACCAAGTGGATGGAAACAAAGAAATGATAGCGATCGGGCTTATGAACATGGCTGGTTCTTGTTCCTCATGTTACGTTACTACAGGTTTGACTCAAGTCTTAAAATCTTTATTTTGTGGGCTAGTTTTTCATTTAGGGGGTGTTCAGGATTGCTTATTCTAAACGAATTATCCATTTGACCCGTACTCTTTATAAGCAACGCTTTCTATTTTGCTCAATTGACCCGTTATAGATTTAACATAACCTGAATCGTCACACAAAACAAAGAATGAAGAATTTAGTATATAACAAATTACTCATCGTTTTGGCAGGGTCATTTTCTCGATCTGCTGTGAATGAAAACGCTGGTGGACAAACAGCAATGTCAAACATCATAATGGCATTAACAGTGCTCGTGACACTCTTGTTCCTGATGCCTCTCTTTAAGTACACCCCAGATTTAATATTGGCTGCAATCATTGTTACTGCTGTGATCGGGCTAATTGATTATCAAAGTGCATTCCGTCTTTGGAAAGTTGACAAACTTGATTTCTTGGCCTGCTTTTCGTCTTTCTTTGGTGTCCTATTTGTCTCAGTTCCGGTTGGGCTTGCAATCGCGGTAATCTTTCCATTTCGACCCATTTATTTACAAGCGGCTGTTTTGTCTTATATATGGTTTTTATTGTAGGTAGGAGTATCCATCTTCAAGATTTTGTTACATGTGACACGACCAAACACCAGCGTCCTAGGAAACATTCCAGGCACTCAAATCTATCAAGATCTTGTTCGATACCGAGAAGCTCAAAGAGTGCCTTCATTTGTAATACTAGGGGTCAAGGCTCCTATCTACTTTGCCAACTCTACTTACCTACAAGAAAGGTTAAATCTGTTCAACACATTTCAATACCCGCAATTAAAAAAAAAAAAAAAAAAAAAAAAAAAAAAAAAAAGTTTTAGTTAACTTTATATAGCATATGCTTACATTTAGTACTTTGCAACACATGATTCTAAAATAAAAATAAGCGATGTATTTCAAGATATTGAGGTTTAATATTTTCAGGATATTGAGATGGCTAAGGGAGGAGGAAGATTGGATTGTTGCCAACAATGGAAGTACGCTAATGTGTATAATTATCGACATGACTGGTACGTTATTTAGTATCGGATTAGCTAAACATGGAAGGACTCAAACGCGTTAAAAGTAAACTGTGACACACAAAATCTACCCATTTTGATCCTTCCTTAACTCACTCATTCTGCAACCTTTAGATAGTAATGTAAACTTGTTTTGACTAGCGTATATAACAAAAAGTATATTTCTAATCTCTCAGCTGTGACGGCTATAGACACGAGTGGGCTTGCAATGGTGAACGAGCTTAGAACAATGCTAGAAAAACGATCAATTCTGGTTAGAATAGTTGTCTATTTGCGTGGTCATTCAATACGCATAAAAAAAGCTGACACATGTTACTCTTTTTATGGAAATGCAGCTTGTGCTAGCTAATCCTACAGGAAGTGTAATGGAAAAGTTACACCAATCAAACTCGTTGGCGTCGTTTGGGCCAAACGGATTGTATCTCACCGTTAGTGAAGCCGTGGCTGACATATCGTCCTCGTGGAAGGGTCAACAGTGAGCGAAGCTGAAAAGATGAGGACGTTTTTCGGTTGAATAATTTTGTTTGCTTTTGAATTGCATTGTATTATTGTAGATGTCTCAAGAACAAGCTGTAAATAGAAAATTGATCTAACTAAATTCATCAAGTTAACAACCATTTATGTTAGTTTTGATACATTTGATTTTATTTGTACACATGATATACTTTAATAAGATCTTGAAGCTGTCACGTGATTAATCAGAAAAGGTGCTCGAGGTTTTGTTTGATCATATGAGACTCAGGTTAAGTGATTATTGTTTAATAAGATCTTGAAGGTGTCACGTGATTAATCAGAAACCGTGTATTAAAAATTGCACGGGATCGGGTCAATATTTGATTGGACTTAAAGAGTGAACGGGGCCATATACTTTTCTAATTGATGATTTGGGCTGCGTGATTAAACTACAATGGGCCACAGGATTATTTTTGGATTGGCTAGTGTTTCTAATTGATTAAACTAGTTGGGCTGATGGATCGCAAGCATACATGGAACTATCAAAATATATTATTTGAATTTATTTTTGGATATAACAAGCTCGTCAAGTCGATTCGGGGAGTTTATGACATCTGAGATTTATATCAAACAGGAAGCGGCCCAAGAGGCGTACGAGGCGGCTAAAGAAAAAGACCATACGATTATGAAGTTGGAAGAGATGAAATTTCTTGGTATTAACACGAAGAAAATGGATGCGAACACTGCGTATGATCAAAATGGAAAAGGAGAAAACCATCAAAAAAAAATATAATTTGCAGCCACAAGATTAGATTTATTTGTATTTCGTAATTTCCTTTATGATGTACTTTTTTTTTTTTTTAATTTCGCCATATTTTTTTATATGTTGTAGTTTTTTTTTTATTTTTTTTTTTATTTTTTTTTTTTAATTTCGTATGGTAGTGTTTAAGTTTATTAATGTTATGTTGTTTATTAAATGAAGTATTAGTTTAGGGGTTGAATTTGTAATATTTATTTTTAAAAAATGTCTCATAAGAGGTGTTTTTTTGTGTTAATGTTGAAATGTTAAAACTGATGTGACGCTAATGTAACGGGATTTTTTTTCAATAACTCGAGTTATGGTACATAGAGCATTTTTACTGGTAACGCAATTCTTGCGTTAAAGAGGAAATAACTCACGTTAAATGGAAGTTACCTATTGCGCGTTCTTGCGTTAACTCCACGTTAACGTGTCGCGTTAAGTGGGTAACGCTACGTTAAGCTGCCATGTTTGTAAAAAAAAGAAAAAAATGTCAGTTTATCCCCTTAAATGAAGGAGTGTTTTTGTAAATTGTTATTGAGTTAAGGTTGAGTTAAGTTGAGTTATTGTTGTGGGTGTTTTTTTGTGAGTTAAAGTTAAAGTGTTAAAGCTGATGTGGCGCTGAGTTAAGTTATAACGTGAGTTATTGATGTGGATGCTCTCAGTGCTCTAACACATATCACATTATCATATTTATTTAAAATTTTCTGTGTACATTATCTCTATATATATAACAAAAGACCAAATTACTCCTGGGCGGATTTTTTGTATAATTTAAAGTGGGGGACACGTGTCACACTATGAATGGCTTTTTACCCTTTTTAATTTTTCTCACTTTGCAAGGGATCCTGTGTCTTGCATAGATAACCAAAGATCCTTAAGAGACAGGCAAGCCATATGGACTTACATATTGGACCGAGCCACACATGTTAATGGACTAAAGCAGTACCAGGCCAACTCAACTGTTATTTTATTTAGCACCGACGTTGGAGATTAGTATAGAGATATAATATTTTTGATAATTTGGTAAAATGAGTGGTATTTTGGTATTATAAATTTCACGGGGATACATTATTCACGGCTAGAATTAATATTTGATGGAAAATGACTACGGGGTTTTTGTACGGTATTATTGATTTGATTTTGAAGTGGAATTTCAAAACGTGTACTTATTTATATCAAAGTCTAGGGGTGGTTGGATGCACGATTTTTGAAGATAACTTGTCTGTGCATACAAAAAATTCAGTCTTGACAATCTAGTTATAACTGATGTAAGGAGTTACGTTGTAGTGCTCACAATATAGCTATCACTTCAAGGAGTTACGTTGTAATACAATTTTCATTTAGGCCCATTTGAAGTCTTAACCCATTAAAAAAAATTACAATTTTCGTTTAAGCCCATTTGAAGCCTTAACAAAAAAAAAAAAAAAAAAAAAAAAAAAAAAAAAAAAAAAAAAAAAAAAAAAAACTTTAAAAAGTCATTTTGTCCACATTCACTGCAAACCACACAAGCTTTCTTCTTTTTAGTTTGCATCGTCTTCTTCATTGTTGAGAAAAAAAAAAAAAAAAAAAAAAAAAAAAAAAAAAAAAAAAAAGTCATCTGCTTCTTCATCGTTTACACACACACTTAAACACATACACAAACGTAAACCCACAAACCACAAACGCAAACCCACACACTTAAACACACACACATCGCTGCAATCTTTCTAAAGCAAGAAGGGAAGGGAGAAAGTTTACTTTGAGAAAGAAAGGTTGAATTATAGCCGTTGCAAGTCCAAGGGGTGTTTTTGCAATTCTGTCTATGTATTCAATCCAGTAGTAACGCACGTTACTACCACAACGCACGTTACCATTTTTCTCCAACGCAGCCTAGTGGGAAATGGTGAAACGCAAGCCAACGGCGTTGAGGCATGGACACGTAAGAATAACACAGGTTTTGCGTTATCACTCCCTCCCCTCTTAGATGGGTTTGAGTCTAAATGGATTTGGGTCTAGATGAGTCATTTAGGACCACGGGTCTGGGTCAAATGAGTCTCAATTCCAATTAACCCGTCGGGATTTCACAATTATTATTACTCCCTCCGTCCCAAATTTATTGTCCAGTGTTGACTTTTTTAGTTTTTCTTCTTCAACTTTGACCTTAAATATTTTTGTGTGTGTTATATAATATTTGATGCAAAATATATAAATGGGTTGGGTTTTAAGTCTACTTTTCAATGATATAATTTTTCATCAAATATTATATAATAAAAAAAATATATTTGTGGTCAAAGTTATACCATTTTGACTTTGAAAATTCAAAGTGGACAATAATTTTGGGACGGAGGGAGTATTATTATTATTATTATTATTATTATTATTATTATTATTATTATTATTATTATTATCTATTTATTTATTTATTTATTTATTTTTTGTGAATGTAAAAACTGAAAATAGGCGTTAATTTTTTTTTACCTGTTAGACCCACCCAAGCCCATTTAAACTCATGTGAAATATATAACATCTTCTTAATATTACCCCATATGAAATGGGTCTAAAATTGACACCTACATACAATGAATAGTATACCACAATGGTCTGACCAAGAAAATGACTTAGATGTGACAGATTTTGTAACTTGTAAAAATGGGTAATTCCATTAATTGGATTTATCTATTTGAAAAGATCACTCAACTATTAAACTTTTTACTCTTAGGTCATCCATTTATTAAAACTAACTTATAGTGGGTTTGCTTTTGTTTATATCAATTTCGGATAATTTTATTTCGAAAATCTTTGAGACAACGAGAATAAAGCTAAATATAACATATTAAAACAACGCAAACGAGTATTGAAATGTAAAAGATCAGTTTTAGCCATTATTTAAGTGCAACTTTAATTAGTTGAAAGTGAATTAAGATAATTCAACTAATGTTTTACGTTAAATTTTTTAATGGGATAATTATTTCTAAATGTATTGAACTTGCCACCTTTTATTATGTTGTGTAGTCATTTTTTTTTATTTTTTTTATTTTATTATTTTTTATTGTGTGTATCCAAGTCACTAATCCGTCCTATGTAATGACTATATGGGGTAATTAAGGATTAACCCATTATTTGTTTCGCACGTGACTTACACGTGATGCTTTTTTGTCTAACGTTAATAAACGGGTTTTTTGTTTTTTGTTTTTTTTTGTTTTTTTAATAGACAATTCAGATTTAGTATTCACATATAAAGCAAGAACACATAATGATTGTGAAAACTGAAAAGAGGGGTTATCTTACACGAAGAGGCAACATTCTTGAATGGTACCCTTTGATCACAAATTCCTTAATAGCCTCCTTGCAGTTGCACTCACTGTTACACACACAAAAACTGTTAATGTAAAGATTTAATTTGGCAAATGGTTCATGGTTTGGTAAAATGACTAACTAACCTGAGACTATCATATGGCTCCCAAGTGTCATGCTTAGAACTATAGCCTTTCCATCGTACCTATAAATTGCAGCTGTAATTAGATACAGAAAGCTAAAGCACACATTGATCAAATATATGAATCAATAAATAAAAATTGAAGTCACTTTTCTATTGCTACAAGTCAATTCAGTTAACTACAAGTAAGGTAAATTTGCGGGTTGCTTATACCTTAGTTACTGCAAGTAAAATGGCATTTAAAATCACATAATTTAGTTGCAAACCAACTTCTAACTAAAACAACTTTCGATCTTTATGAGCCAAAAGTGTGGCAACCCAAAATCTACTTAACCAACCCAGTTCAACCCAAACTCGACTCAACCAGACCCAAAACCCAACAACCATGCAAAAATACCCAAAGATGCAAGAGATGGCTCAAAAGGGAAGGGGAAAAAACTATGGGTTAATTGTATTTGACTTTCTAAAGTCAATTATCTCTATGGCTAAAATGCCCATCAATAAAACTGGTGTAACCCTTAGTAACTATGTTATTTGACTTTCTAACGTCACTTTTCAACTTTAATGCAGTAGCATGACTTGCTAATAGTCATATTTATGATATACATGATAAAGAGAAACTGCATATACTAGAAAGCTAAAAATGCAATTACATGAAAACTGCAAATTTTTCATTGCCATAGAGTCATTACATAGGGTGATGTTGATTTTATTTGTGGAGGTCCTCCATGCCAAGGAATCAGTGGCCATAATCGCTTCAGGAATTACGAAAGTCCTCTTGAAGATGAAAAGAATCACCAGCTAGTTGTCTACATGGACATTATTGATTTCCTAAAACCAAAGTTCGTTTTAATGGAGAACGTTGTTGATATCATCAAATTTGCAAATGGCATATTAGGATATCATGCTGTTGGGCGTCTGGTAGCAATGAACTATCAAACAAGACTCGGTATTATGGCAGCTGGATCTTACGGAGTGTCTCAATGCCGATACCGAGTGTTT
This sequence comes from Artemisia argyi, assembly GCA_030686995.1. Classification (NCBI taxonomy): domain Eukaryota; kingdom Viridiplantae; phylum Streptophyta; class Magnoliopsida; order Asterales; family Asteraceae; genus Artemisia; species Artemisia argyi. The sequence goes on from CM060690.1 coordinate 164,970,166, forward strand.
TTATGGGGTGCTAGTACTATGATGGTATTTTATTTTATTTATTATTATTATTTTTTTAAATTTGCGTATTATTAGTTTTTCATGGGCTGTAACTGGTTTAGTAACAAATCAAAATAACCTGAGACTATCATATGGCTCCCAAGACTTGGTATAAGGGTTGGTTGGGCTGGTTTAGTAACAAATCAAAATGGGCATGGGCTGTAACCGGTTTATTTACCACAAAGACTTCTGGTGTAGTGTAAGAAAAGCAGTACAGATAAAAGATATGATTATTTAAAACTTGTTTGCGTAATTAGTATAGATAAAGCATTTTCTTTAACTTTGAAGCGTAATCCCATATTCCAATACCTCATTACAAACACACCCTAAGTAAAATCTCAGAAATTGTCACCTCTAATGATTGCACATTATGCTACTATCTGGTCACTTACTTGACTTTTTTTGATCCAACAGAACTTGCCACAATTTCCTTTACCAACACATGAGGTGGTCGGAAAAGGTGTTGTTCCGAATGAATTTAAGGTGTGTACAATAAACAAATATACATATAAAAATCTGTGTTTATATCTTTTTGTTAGTTTTTAAAAGCTCTTTATTTGATGCTAGGATTGTGTGCTTGGTTCTGATAATGATGGGTCATACAAACTAGAGAAAAGCATATTTCTTGGTGATGCAATTTCAGATCTGCCCGAGGTATGATAATCGATAATTACTCTTATCATGTTATTGCACTATTGTTTATTTGAAGCTGGAATAATCAATTGTTAATAGATATTTTTGTTTGATTAATGTTAGGTTACAAACTACAATGGTGCCGATGAAATGGAGTATGGAGGTGCGCCACGTACAACTTTTCAGAAGTTCATTAGAATGAGAAAGCAAGGTACACCACTTTAGCAATTGAAAATTAGATTTATATATTTGTATTTGCTTAATAATCATTATCAAGTTTTATCTTCACAGGCACATCGAAAAAAATGATTCTTTATGATCACAGGCCTTTGGAATTGAATGTAGATGATTTTGCACGAGTTTGTCGAATTCCCAAGTTTAAGGAACCACTTTTCCATTTTCTACTTCAAGTTTAAGGTACCACTTTTTCATTTTCTACTTCAAGTTTCTGGAAATTTTATTTGCAAAATTGATAATAACACAAAAGATGATCATAACATCCATGAGAGGGGCTAAGCATTTTATTATTAAAGTAATCATGTGATCAAAAGACCAAACATTTGTTATTTGGTTACAATTAATTTATTATTAAAGTTTCTTTCCAGTAAATGTGCCTTAAGCAGATGTTTTTTTTTTTTTCTTCCTTGAATTGATAATGGCTTTGTCTGCTGATTGGTCACTAACGTTATTGACACATACAGGGAGCAAACTTTAGAAATCTGCCAGGGGTGTTAGTTGATGAGAAAGACAAAGTGTATTGGGATGACAGTGTTCCAAAAGTCTTACTACCCTCTGGAAAACAACTGGTACTATGCTTACAACAAATCTTTCTGATTATTAGAAAATGAGTTACAGTTATGAATTTCCAATACTATTATGTCAATGTTTCTCATATTACATTATCGAATGATACAGGTTCCCGACTATTGTATGACCTTTGTGCGTGGAACATCTAAGAAGTATGTTTTCTTCCATTTTTGATGTGGTTATGAGTTATGCATAAGTAGTTAAAACAGTCTGTCTAAATACCTATGGAATAACCTTTATACTCTTATTACCTTTTGTTGTGTGACTTTGGTTGCTTAGGTCACTAACATGTTAAGACCTTAAAATGCAGACCGTTTGGTCGATTGGGCATGGACTCTGTTGTCAAAACTGTAGTGGGCAGAGCTGAGCCACACAATCAGGTCCTTTTTTCACCCATCATAAATGCCAAATCTGATTAAGAGACCCAACATTAAGTTCTTGTATGTTCTTTTGATAGGCACTGCTGCATCCAAACCAAGACAGGGTGCTAACAATAACAGAAAATGCGCGGTTACAAGGGTTTCCAGATCACTACAGACTTTGTGGCCCAGTTAAAGAAAGGTAACGTTATGGCAAGAAAATATAAATTTATAGCAATTTTGGTTTGGGCTGTTGAAATCAACAAATCAAAATAGGGTATATTAAGGATTCATTGAAATTTGGAACAAAAGTAATATTGCAAACTGTATATTAGTAATTGTTATGAGGTTCTTATCAAGTTTTTTAAGGTGAGAATGATAAGCATTGGTGTTCAGATTAATTTAAGTTTGTGGCTCATTGGAGTATTTTTGTTTCATAACACAATAAGCTCAAAATGATAGACTTCATTTGTGTAAGAATGGGAAGAAAATGGGTAATCATTCATTGTCAAATATGTGGAAGGTGTTAGGGAAGCAAGTGGTGGTTTAGGGACGCTAAAACTGCAAGACGTGCAAGTGGTTCTGCTAGGCGTGGTAAAACTGTGTCTGCGAGTGGTTCTGCTAGAGGAGGTGTCAAGACTGAAAAATAAGTGATCTTATTAACTATTTGACTTTTTAGTATTCTGACAGTTTTTGGCATTATATTTGACTGTTCTATGCAGAATATAACTTTTGTTAACACTGAAAAAGAAGGCAGTAGAAATTGGATGATGACACTATGTGGGGTAAACATGGACTATGTGACATAATTGTGCAAAATGGTGTGTATTTTTTCAGATGTAGTTGCTGGTTTTAGTGTTTTACCATTGCTATCCCTCAGGTTCTTTAGTCACAATTTAGTGAAAAGGAGAAAATTACATAGCAAAGCTCGAATCCTATAGATATTTCCTTTTGGAACAAAGAGTAAGCAAAACAAACATCAATTTAAAACAAACAAATATTCAAATCGCTAACAGAAAAACTATCAAACAGCAGCAGCAAACCAGTCTAATAACTTGATGCATCAAACAGTTTTGTCTTCACTCTTTTGGCAATATCATTTGTTAAGGCGAAGTAGTCTCATCTTTCACAACTCACTAGCCTCCATCCAAATGATACATCAACTCAATTCCACCAAACCAATCAAAACACCATCAACATACAATGACCTCTTTTGACTCTGCAATACTGGCATGACACTACATGATATAATGACCTCTTTTGACTCTCGAATACTGGCAATGTATTCACGTTCCCAATGCTTGTTTTCCCTGAAATCATGATTGGCAAACCAACTTTATCAGAATATTAACTACACTGCAAGTCAATTTGGGCATTGCAATCAGATATTCAAAACTGTATTCAAGTGAATGTTAGAAAGAGAGAGACATCTGAATTTGTTAAGAAACGCGTAATTTCAATCAAATATTATCTGAATATATAAAATTTAAGGAACGTAAACTATATAACATTCACCATATAAGGTGGTGTCTAACATATGATGAAAAAACCAAAGCCACTTCAGGTTTGACTTTAAATAGGTATTAAGAATTTCTCAGTTTCTAACAAATAACCAAAATTCTACAAGCAATCCTAGTTCATTATTTATTTTGGAAATTGTACATGAACAAAACTTTTTATGTTATAACAGCAAAATAAAAAAAGATCCATAAATAGAAGTCGAAAAAGAGTCAAGTTAGATATATTTTCACATAATTATCCTAAATAAAAGAAGTTAAACGGCATAGAGAGAACATACCTTCATATTATGTTTGTGACTGGTAGTCTATTTTGATGCAGGGGATATGGGAGATTTTGGGCCAGTAGGAGCCTCCTCTACTGCATCTTTCTTTCAGATCTGGACATTCCCACATTCTCAAACTCAAAAGTGAAGGCACCAACTTTTCTGGTAGATCTTTCATCTTTGGGCATTTGCTAATGAAGAGATGTTGGAGGGAGGTGAGGTGTTGGAGTCCCTCGGAAACTGTTTCCAACTTATCAAAACTTCTAATCCAAAGTTGAGTAAGAGATGAAGGAAGATGAAGATGAGACAGCTGACTCCAATTAGTGGCTTCTTCTTTTTCTTCTGAACCCTGTAAGGTTAGGTCAACAAGTGAGGTTGGAAACTTCAGTGGGCCCCATTCTGAGATGGGCTTCTTCAACCCACCTATTCTAAGCAAACGCAAGTTGGGAGGCCAAAGCCCAGTTGGAACATCCATACTTGGACAATTGATTATTGACAGAAAAGTCAATGAGGTGAGACTCTGCAATTGGAGGTCTGGAATTGGACAATTACAATCGTATATCATCAATCTCGTGAGGTGAATAAAGTTACCCCCAAAATCAATGATCGATGCCACATTTGGATGACCTATTATCTGTACAGTTTCAAGCATTGGCATGCTTTTGTTGTTGATAAGTAACATATTCTTCTTTCCTCCTTCTCCCAACTCCTCCTTTATCATTAGTTTATTGCAGTTGTTGATTTCAACTGACTTGAGCTTCTGCCCTCCCATTCCCATTGAGAAGGAGACACATGTAATTGAATGACAATTATAGATATCCAAGCTCTCAATGTTGTCACGACAACTTAAATGCTTGAAATTTTCACAACGCCATACCTTTAATGAGCTAAGAGATGTTAGGAGGTTGCTCCCATAATTGTACTCCTCCTCATCTTTCTCCCCTAAACTCACCAAATTTTTACATCCCCATACTCCCAACTTCCTTAAATTCACTAGAACCTTACTACTTGCCTCTGCTTCTTTTGATTCCCACAAGTATCTTATTTCATCACACCATCTGACTTCCAATTCTTCAACTGCCTTAAGATCCAATATAACACCTCTCCACACCTCATTAGTAAGCCCTGAAATAGATTCTATTTCCAACTTGGTGACTGATGGAGCTGCGTGCACCAGACTTATCAACAAACCAACAACACATTTATGTATTTTCAAATCCCTCAATGAAAGTAGCGGTTCTTTAAATGAGACACTAACCAAATTTGGACACCTTTCTATATTGAGCTCTTTCAGGCATGGAAACACAGAATCTCCAACGCCACTACTACTGTATGTTGACCAAACCTTCCACCTCGGCATACCTTTAAACTCTAGAATTTCAAGGGAAGGAAATGCAACACCAGTCCCGAGAAACTCTAAACCCACATCTTTCACATCATCCATGTCTTGGATAGATAAACTCTTAAGTGACGGTAGTTGCCCGAGTGGTGGTAGAGATGTACACTTTTTACAGCCATGTATAGACACACGAGCCAACTTATGGAAAGAAGGTTCCCCAACCCATTTGGGAAACTCTAAACCCAGATAGTTCACAATTCCTAGCCTCATCAAACAATCATTATATGGCTTCAATGCATCAAGGACGTCGTTATCAGTAGTCTCCTTTCGGGAAGCATTTGATACGTCACTCCATTTAACCTCTAACTCAGTAAGCCTCTTTTGTGATAAGTCTGCTTCTCGTGCTTCTGTTGCGTTTTTTACTTTTTCCAGGCCCTCTATGGAAATTTTCCCATGAAGATTCTCAAAATCTTTAAGTTGGGTTATCAAAAAATCATTTTCTCCTCCAATAATGATTTTTGAAAGAGTTTGAAGGCTTTTCAACTTAGCTACACCTGCATGCAAGTCTTTTAAAAGCGGGGTATCTCTAATGTCTAGATGCCGCAAACTATTAAGCTTTGTGAAGTTGTTGGGCAACTTAGTTAAACGAGAACAACCAAAAAGGATTAGTGTCTCTAAGTTATAGAGATCACAAACATTTTCTGGAAAATGTGTGATTTTAGTTTGAGATAAATTGAGATAGCGTAAATGCTTTAATTTGCCAATGGACTCTGGAACCTCGCTTATCTCATAACCACTCAAACTTAAAACCCTTAAGAATTGCAACTCAGGGAGTAAGTCAACCAAAACCTTATTCGACAAGTAGTATTCTTGCCACGACCATTCTTTCACCCCTCCTATGGACAATAATGTTCTCAAACCTTTAGCTCCTTCGATCCCCTCAAACTTCTTGTAAGCTACATATTCGTCAAAAGCAAAAGACATATGACGACACTTATCTAAAGTTTGTTTCCTAGCATTCTCTCCCATTTCCTTCTCTAACCTGAAAAAGAAATCTCCGGCAACAGATGTTGCCAAATCATTCATAAGATCATGCATAACAAACAAACTCTTGTCATTAGGTGAGCGTTGAAAAAATGACCGTGATAACAACTCATCAAAGCATTCCTGACCCAAACGTTCTACAGTTGACGTGCTTTGACGTACTCGGTGCAAAAATCCTTCTGCCATCCAGAGCAGAACCAAATCTTCCTTGTCAAATGCATAGTCCTTTGCGAACAAGGAGCAATATGCAAAGAGCTGCTTCAAATAGGCAGGAAGTTCACGGTAGCTTAGTCTAAGAGCCGGAATAATTTTATCCCCCTCTTTTAACCTCCATATCTCACTATCTTCTATTTCCTTCCACTTTTCTTCATCTTCATTCGTCCTCAATAAACTTCCAAGTACTTTTAGAGCCAAAGGCAAACCATCACACTTTCTCACAACGCCTTCACCAGGTGCTTTAAGTCTTGGATGTGAATCAAAGTTTTTCACGCTGAATGCATGATGAGCAAATAAACGCACAGCATCGTCATGTGAGAGACTTTGCAAATGGTTTAAGTTACCAAAACCCAACTGTCTGAGCAACTTATCCTTCCTAGTTGTCAGGATTATTTTACTTCCAGGAGCACATGCTCTTAAAGGGGCCACTAGTTTATCCCAATCGTCCTTACTTTCACTCCACACATCGTCCAGCACTAATAGAAACAATTTCTCTCTAAGTTGATCTCTTAAAGCTTCTTGAAGGAGGTTTAAATCTTTAAATTCTGTTGTTTCCCTGCTCACAGACTGAAACATAATATAGCTCATTCTGAAGATGTCCCACTCATCTGAAACACATACCCATGCCTTGAGTTCGAAATGATCCTTAACTTGCTGTTCGTTATACAAAAGCCTAGCTAGAGATGTCTTACCCACACCACCCATACCAACAATGGGCACGACGCTAAACTTTTCGTTGCATGGTTCAATAGCTAAAAGCTTAAGAACCAATGCATCCTTATCCCCTTGTCGGCCAACAATCTCAGATGCTTCTACCAACGAGGTCTCGTCTTGTCTATCTTTATCTTTTGGCCTACCATCCTTCACTTGTAAACTTCCACTCTCCACCATTAAACCAAGAGGTTTTTTTTCATTTTCTAGATCTTGCAACCTATTGTTAATATCGTCTAACCTGTGACTCAGCCTACTACTTAGTGAGAAATTTGTGCAGCAAGCTGGAATGAGCTTTCTTATCTTGCTGGTGCTGGCTCGGGATTGGTCGGTCAACTCATTCTGCTTAGCCTCGGTTGCCAAGTCATCAACTAAGTCATCTATGTCGTACGCCAGATGTTGGAGATCATTGAGCCATACTTGAACAGCTTCATTATTTATTTCTTTATTCCAAGCATCATTCAGCAGTGCTTGGATCCTGAACAAAGTCCTCCCTAGTTTCTTCAGCTCAGAATGAATTCCCTGTGCTCGAACAACTTGCTTAACGGCTTCATTGCCCAGCTTCTGAAAAACGGCTTCAATGAGGGTTGAAACAATGACTTCCGCCATTTTTTTTTATGGTAAAGTGGGTTCTCTTTGAATCTGAATGAATGGTAGGTGTTTTGAATGAAATGATCAACTGGAAGAAAATTATAGATCTTGACTTAAAGGTCGCTGGAAAAATTAAATGAAAATTATAGATCTTGACTTAAAGGTAGCTGGAAAAGTTAAATGAAAGTTCATCAATTACTGATAGTATTTATTGTCTTAACGGTAGCTGGAAATATTAAATGAATGCTGAAGAAATTAAAAGAAAATTATAGAATGAAATGAACAATGAGCTATGTCTGTACAAACTTAACCACATGATTTTAACACAAAGAGTAAATTACACAAATGGTCCATGTGGTTTGTACAAATAGTTCCTAAATCGGAAACCCTTAACACCCACGGTCTTTTTGACCAAATCGACATTAAATTTGACCGTTAAAGTAAATACTTATTTAACTATAACTTTGGAAAATATTCAGTTATACCCTTATGAGTAAGTTAACTAAGTAACTTTCATGGTTAAATTTGACGTTCGTTTAGTAAAAGGACTGTAGATGTTAAGAGTTTCCGAGTTAGAGACTATTTATGTAAAAAGAAAAGTCGAAAGATCAAAGGTGAAAATCAATGCAAATGGCGTAGACCATTTGCGTAATTTACTCTGACACAAACAATCAATAAACACAACCATATATAGTTGCAACCATATATAGTTGCGGAAGATAAACTAATTAAATGTAAGCACACCTTTTCTAACTAGAGTTTTTATTATTTCTTAGTGCCGAAGATAGATATGTAAGGGAGTTTGTATCTGTGAATTTGAAAATATCATTCACCTTTAGGATTAATCAAATACACATTAACAAGTTTAATATTACAAAATACACAAAAAGATGTGTATAAAACAGTGAAGACAATGAAATTATGTTTTTGGCACATCCAACCGAGATAACAAACAAATTAACAACAAATACTATAACAAACAAATTAACAACAATTAACAAACAAACACCGAAAATACTATAATTAAGCATTAACAAACAAATTAACAACAATTCATTTTACACAACCGCATTCTTTAATGATACATAAGTTTTCGCAACATATATTGCATAGATTTAATGTATTCCAACATTTAAGTAGTCTCGTACGAGGACGCTGATCATGATCATAATATTGTTCCTTACAACACACTTCAACTTCATCAGAATCTCCGGTATAACAACGTCTTGAAGGAGTTTTATCTTGGAACACAATTCTACCACCTATGCACACACAAAAAAGATGAAATATATCATTGTTTGGGTTTGAATATTGTTCATACACATCAAGCTAATCTAGCTAAGCACTTCTGATTTTTAATTAAATTCAAATACATACATATTATTAAAATATTAAACGAACAAATTTGTTGAGTTTTTTAACCTCCATGTTGAAGCCTTTTGATCGACTAAGGAAAATCAACATCAATTTATATAGATATTGAGAGTTAGCTTCACGAGTTTTGCATCAATAAATTTTTTGAATAATACATGCACATCCAACAAAAAAAAAATGCTTATCAGTGAAAGAGATGAAATTAACATAGACGAGATCTTAACAATAATAGATCAACAATAGTTGTTAAGATCTCGATCATGATCTTAAGATATTACGATTTTAAGATAATACAAAGCAAAAACGATCTAGATCATACTTAGAATAGTAACAAGTTTAAGATCTTATAAGATCCTAAATTCTCGATCTTGACCATATGATCTTAAGATATAACCCGATCCGATCTTACTTTTATCGTACCACAAACTAAAAAACTATAAATTAAGTTATTGATTATATTTTTATAGAATTTCAAAATTAAACAACAAGTTAATCTTTTTAAACATTGCAAATTTATAATTTATGACAATATTCCATGAAACATTCTTATGATCCCGATCCGGTCTTACGATTTCTATCTTGCAAAAATGAAAATGATCATTAGTAAGATCCCGATCTTAAATACCTTGAGGTTAACATGATCATAATTTCTCTAATTAAAGATCCAATGAATTATTTTATTTTTTAGTAGACGGGCACTTCGATATACTTCCTCCGAACTTTTTTGCGAGCTTTTTTTTTTCTTTTTTTTTTCCCTGAAATTTACGTTCTGAAAAATCACATGCGATTTTTTAAAAAAAAAATCACGTCTGATTTCACAAATCACATGTGATTTTCAAAGTAACAAATCAACTCTAATTTTATAAATTATATGTGATTTTTTTGTGCGTAAATTTAAACACTCATAAAAAAATCTTAAAAAAAAAAATCATCGAAAGTATATAGAATTGCCCTCTAAAAAGATATTTCAATTCTAGTTGCGATGATATGATTCGTTTTGCGTTGTTAGATATTTATTTTTTTTTTTAAAAAATAGGAAAGTGATTTTTTTATTTATTATTTTTTTTTATTATTATTTTTTTTATAAAAATGTAAATGGTCAGTATTTGATCACTTAATCTTTAAAGAATTTGTGTTTTCATATTAAACTTGTAGCAACCCGTAAATTTTCACACATCAAAATGACTATTTTGTCCTTTTGACTTTTACCGTAACGTAAAAGCAATTACTATGACCGGTAGTTAACCAGTAGTCTTCCAAGTTAAATAATTCATTCTGTTTTGAATTATTACTTTTTGAACAATTTCGTTCACCTCTGTCTATTTAACGAGAAGTTATCTAGTTAAACGTGAAAATTACACACAACGCGTATCGACACCATATTAGTTATGGTTTAATCCCTATAATTATTTATTCAGAGTCAATAATTTTGTTTATATATTATTATTATAAAAACGCTTCCAGAAATATATTTCTCGCAAATTCTCAAACCGAGGTACCGCGTTTACACTCTATCTCAACGGGACACGGGGTACACACAATAACCTCAATAATACTCCCTCCGTCTCAAATTAATTGTCATGAGAGAGAAATTACAAAGTTTAATAAAAATGAGACCCCTATAAATCTCAACCACTAAATGAGAATATTCCCTTAAAATATTCTCTAGTTTTTACTTAAAAAGGAAAATGGACAATTATTTTGAGACATCCCAAAAAGGAAATGTGGACAATAAATTTGAGACGGAGGTAGTAATAAATAAGACTCATTTGTCTTTACCTTTTATATTCCCACCGCCTCTCTCTCTTACACATTAATAACAGATAGATTAGATCTATCTTTCTCATTCACAAGATAATACTTATCTCACATCTCTCTCTCAATAGCCGACTTACCCAGTCATCACCGCCTCACCAACCGACCTCCACCGCCACACATCAGGCCACCATCTCCAGCCGCCATCATCATCATCAAGCTCAAGTGTGGTTAATTACGGGATTGAAGCTAGGATTTGATTGTTGGTTTAGATCATGAGGTTTTGAACCATGATTCACCACCACCGTATACCACCACCTGTCCACCCTCTTCCTTTTCATTTCCTTTCTTTTTGGTAAGTGAAATAGATCTAAACTCGTATTTATTAAATCTTTGTTAATAAAGATTTATTAATGTTTTCGTGGAATTAAGATTTCAATAAAAATGTCTTGATAAATATTCGTGTGGTTAAAATTAAGGTGATGCTTGTAGTTGTTTTTGGTCTCGGCTGGAAAAGGAAAACCCAAGTTGGGTTGCGCTGTGGCCCAGGGGGTTTAGGTTAGGTTTGTGATGGATTTGCTTATTTTTACTTTTGGACTAGCTTATTTAGCTTAAAAGCTTATTTGGGTTCTGGTTTGTGAAATCCACAGCCACACTTGGCTGCTTTTGGTTTTGGGGTCGGTACCCAAAGACAACTCAAAGAGTTGTTTACTTTGGTTCTCGTTTGCGACACAGCCAAACCGTAGGGTGTGTTCGATGGCCTGGTTCACAGCAAACCCCAAGAGGGTGTTTTGGGTTTAGTCTCGACAATAAGGGATGTTTGTTTGATCCTGGTTCTTGACTGGAAACCACCCATAAGAGTGTGCTTGGTTTAGTTGTTCGACCCACCACCTAGACACCCAAGTAGGGTGCATTTGGTTTTGCATATAACAGCCCACCAGGGGGCATTTGGTGTTGTTTTACTGTCCCGCGCCAACAGTCGCCCCGAAGGGTGTACTTAATTACTTGTTGATTCGTCTTGTTACAGCCCTCAAAGGGTGTTTGTAGTTTGCTGTCACAACAGCCCCATCAGGGGTGTTTGTTGGTGCGTATTAACAGCCCAAGGGGTGTGTTTGTTGGCTGCCAAAACAGCCCCAAGACCAGCCCCAACCGAGGGTGTTTAGTGGCTGCAAAACAGCACCAAATAGGAGTATTCGTGTGCTGATTTTCTGCACCAAATGGGTGCGTTTTGTTTGTCTATTTACAGCATACATGAGCTGTTTGGAACAGCTCACTGCAGTCCCGCCTTTTCGGCGATATCTAGAGTTCTACAACTCCGGTTGATGCGCCGTTTGCGGCTACATTTAAGTTTATGTCTTACCTACATTTCATAAAACTGGGCTGAGCTCCATAAATGACTAGAACCATGAGCTTTTTCTGATTGAAATCTGGTGTGCAGATTTTGACACCTTTCGCCATTTTGGCTCTCATTTACTCATCGGGATGAGTTATGAGGTGCGCCACCCGGCGAAACGACCACAAGACATAGCTCTATCACCCTATCTAATTACCTAAGGCCCATAACTCACTGAGTTGTGCAGACTTTCCAATCTTTGGGACTGTTTTAGAATTTCAGGTTTCTAACTCATACATAGGGCTTGTTTTAGCAAATCTTCAAGTTACAAACCTCATGTACCATGTCAAATACATATATAATCTTACAAGGGTTTAGGATTAATGTATTGCACTCTTAATGGACTTACGACTTAATAACAAATCACTTATTACCGGTTTATTCTTTTATACGTGCTTATTACCTTTGATACTTATGGTATATGATTTGTGCTTTGGCGTGCATTTTGTGTGAGTCTATGACTTTATACCACCACACGAATGGGATACTAAACTTTTTACAAACATTGATACAAATATTCCACGAAAACTACAACACTCTACCTTTTGAAACTCATACGTATCGATTACTTTCTGCGTATTATGTTTTGAGACAAGCTTATATTCATTAGGTTATGCCGATTCTGTATCGTTGCGCTCTAATTATTGACATCACTTATGTTACTATTCTGCCATACACCTTGGAACAGTTGTGTTCATTACGTCACTACATCCCAAGGTGAGTTCATAGCCCCACTTTACATTACTTCAATGTTTTACAAACCCTTGGGGGAATACATGCTATTTTAACCGAGCACAATGTTTTTAAATTGTATGCTTGCCTGATTGTTTTATTATCACTAAGTACCAGCCTTGCTAAACCGAGATCCCTTATTATGAACCATTTAATCACTAGCAATAGTGAGCGCAAATATTGTAAATATGCCTATTGGGATTGACGAATCCCATTTGTAGTGAATACGTTCATACAAATGCATTAATATTTGAGACCTGGGTATGACAGCAACATACCTACCGGGATAAAACCGCCGATCGATATTGGTACCCGTTAACGTTTTGGTGTCATAAGCTTAGTGAATTAATAACCGTACCGGGCGTATAACAACGTAGCCTACCTGTTTTGTTTTCCAAACATTGGTGTGAGTCTATAGCTCACACTACCAACATATTGTGTTCAAACATTAAACAAACTCTATGAATATCACTCAACCTTTGTGTTGACCTATCAAGCATGTATTTCAGGTTCATGACGATCAAGGATGGCACGGAAGGGCACGGATACTCAAGAGGGCTATAAATTTTATTATCATTCAAAAACTCATTTAATGTAAATTGTAAACATGGAACCATTTGAGACTTCATTTTGTAATCTCTGATATTTATACAATTTGAATGATAAATCTTTTAAAACGACTCAATTGGAGTTCGTTTTCTATTATTGTGACTATTGTGCCGTCGAGTAACACCCAGTTTGAATTCCGCTGCAACCATGAATTGGGGGTGTTACAGATTGGTACCAGAGCCATGGTTATAGAGAAACGGGTCTAATTGAGACCTAAACTATAACTACACATACAAGCAAAAACATTTTTATAGCCTTCCGCTCTCCGTGTCTTCCATCCTCCAGACGATTATGGACTTAGTAAGCATGTTATGCTACACAAACATATTAGTATATTCATATATACCCGTTTTGAGCATTTCCTCGTAGACATTTTTATGCTACACAAATATAATTGCATATTAATATGTGTACCCAAAACATAATTGAGCATTTCTCCGTAAGCATTTTATACTACATGAACATATTAGTATATTGATATATAAACTCGGTTTATTTTCAATCATTTATCTAAACAATGGACTAAACATATCTGCGTATGCCTATTCTAGGGCTTTTCGACACAATCACATTCTCCCAATCATGTTCTTACTCCAACATTTTATGTCCAAGACATTGTAACTGATTGCAATGGTCTTTCCTATTTTCCAAGACATTGTATTATACAATGGTCTTAACCATTTCTCAAATGTTTTGAGTCACACAATGGTCTAACCTACTTCCCAGACATTGTGAATTGCACAATGGTCTAACCTACTTCCGAGACATTGTGTTTTGCGCAATGGTCTCTGGAATTATTCCATCACATCATCAATATCATTTCATATGATATCAAAAATCCGTCACAACCTATCGATTTCTAAATAGAAATATGAGATTTCTAAAGGACAAACTAATCCATCATCTACAAAAGCTGAAGTTTCTCTACATCAGTCAAAGTTTTCTTCTGAAAACTTTATTATTAAAAGTTCGTGATCCTGGCCAAGTATGGACTGTTACTTAAAACTTCCTTTCCACACGTACCTACCTGTACTATCTTCTATGCAATGGAATATGAAAACATACGTTACAAGTCTTGTATGGGCGGGACTTGCAACTTAAAGGTTTGACATCGCCTTTGTTTAGTGGACAGTTTCCCGAAAGCAACGGACATATCAAAAGTATACCTAATTTAGGTATTTGAAAATTTTATCGAACCTTGGCTAAATATAGACTAGTCACCTATATTTAACCTAGGGACAGTGGAATATAGTCTGACTAACTATATTCGACTTAAAATTTTCAAATACTGAGAATAGTTGTACTAGGGTTATGTTTAGGTTAATTTCATACATGAACTCGATAAACCACAAAAATTCATTAAAACAATCTAGAGACACGATAGTGTCTTACCACTCAGCGAGATCTTAACACCTTATTTGTACTACCTAATTTCATTCTTGAACGTTTTCATTTATGAGATAATCCGAACTACTATCTTGGGATAGTTATCAATTCTTCTCTTTATCCCGTAGAAGTATTAGCCTGTTTAGGTCCTAAGGATACCATTCCATCATAAACCTTTAAAATCTCTTACGATTTTCAAAACAAACTCAACATCTATACCTAAGAGTATTAATGTTAAGCATACACTACACACTTTTGTTCATCAACATATCACATCATTATCTTCACAACCGTTGCAACCACAAGCTCATTAACAGATCTTGATGCACTTTTAAAGCTCAAATCATCCTTAGTTACACCACAAGCACCCTCATCAGCTTTACAAGATTGAATATTCATTTTGTACTTTTGGAACACCAGTATCATCTCGTAATACACTACCTTGTAACTCACCGGCTAAGTATGAATGTTGTGTTGGGAATTCTTAGGTAGGATGATTTATAATGTCCTTATTTGAAATGGATTGGGATGCCTTTTCATTTAAATAAAGAAATTGTAAATCACCGAACAATAAGTTTATATTCCTCTATTTACATTGTTTGGGATGCCTCTCTATGTAAATAAAGAATTATAAACAAGTGGGCTTAGTTGTATCCGATATGACATGAGTATGAACTCGAACTTTAGAATCTCCGGTATTCTATTTCTCAGCAAAAGTTTTAAGATCTCATTAGAACTTCCTAAGTTCATTCATAAGTTGTCACTTTTATCGTTGCAAATCTTTACAATCATGAGTTATTTATTGAGTTAACAGACTTGTTACACTTTTGACTTGGTTCAGTCTCAAACTAACAGACTGTGTTTGATATTCTACCTACTTTACTTGGGTGTGTGGACACTTACACATAAACTCTCCCAAGAGTTCCTTCCATTTGTTGACCTTTATTTTAGAGACATTGTTTCTCGAAATGTTCTCTCTCCACATCCCCACACCGTTTGTTACTATTGTTATTTTTGCCATTATTTAATTCATGAGCAGACCGAGCTCTTACAACGTGATCCACTGGCTTACGAGACATCAAAATTGATTCATCATCTAGGCACCTAAATGCAACCACTCTCTCTAGGCTTTTGAAACTGCTGCATTTGCAACTCATGAAATCCTTGTGAAAACAACCTCTTAACACCTGGCACAACAATCACTTGAAGAGGCGCTACAACATTTGGTTCTCCAATATTTTCAGCTAGCCCTGCAATATTAGACTCTCCAATTGTGTTAGTCCTCCAAACATCTATACCCTTACTTTATTTCTTACAAATGTTAGTTTGAGCCATGATATTAATCGTAGCACTTTCGCTCACCCATCAAAACATTAAAAGAGTTCCTGATTTCACCTCGGAGTGTGAGATCAAAATTCTCCACAAATACCTACACTCTTTCCCAGACATCTCAACATCGGACTATACAAGATCCAGACTAGGATTGGTCACTATTCCTCTAGAAGAGATCCAGATTGACGAATGTCTGAACTTTATCATAGAACCAATCAAGATCATAGACCGTAAGGTCAAACGACTTAAGTAAGGTCGCATTCCAATTATTCAAGAGTTCGTTAGAACTTTCGGTAAGAACTCGAATTCACGTGGGAGCGTGAAGACCAGATACGTCGCAAGTACTTCCATCTTGTCTCGACTCTCGAACACTCTATCAACAGATAACACCCGCTGAACATCGGGACGAAGTTCCAAATGAGGGGTGGATACTGTAGCAACCCGTAAATTTTCACACATCAAAATGACTATTTTGTCCTTTTGACTTTGACTTTTGACTATTTGACTTTTACCGTAACGTAAAAGCAATTACTATGACCGGTAGTTAACCAGTAGTCTTCCAAGTTAAATAATTCATTCTGTTTTGAATTATTACTTTTTGAACAATTTCGTTCACCTCTGTCTATTTAACGAGAAGTTATCTAGTTAAACGTGAAAATTACACACAACGCGTATCGACACCATATTAGTTATGGTTTAATCCCGATAATTATTTATTCAGAGTCAATAATTTTGTTTATATATTATTATTATAAAAACGCTTCCAGAAATATATTTCTCGCAAATTCTCAAACCGAGGTACCGCGTTTACACTCTATCTCAACGGGACACGGGGTACACACAATAACCTCAATAATAATAAATAAGACTCATTTGTCTTTACCTTTTATATTCCCACCGCCTCTCTCTCTTACACATTAATAACAGATAGATTAGATCTATATTTCTCATTCACAAGATAATACTTATCTCACATCTCTCTCTCAATAGCCGACTTACCCAGTCATCACCGCCTCACCAACCGACCTCCACCGCCACACATCAGGCCACCATCTCCAGCCGCCATCATCATCATCAAGCTCAAGTGTGGTTAATTACGGGATTGAAGCTAGGATTTGATTGTTGGTTTAGATCATGAGGTTTTGAACCATGATTCACCACCACCGTATACCACCACCTGTCCACCCTCTTCCTTTTCATTTCCTTTCTTTTTGGTAAGTGAAATAGATCTAAACTCGTATTTATTAAATCTTTGTTAATAAAGATTTATTAATGTTTTCGTGGAATTAAGATTTCAATAAAAATGTCTTGATAAATATTCGTGTGGTTAAAATTAAGGTGATGCTTGTAGTTGTTTTTGGTCTCGGCTGGAAAAGGAAAACCCAAGTTGGGTTGCGCTATGGCCCAGGGGGTTTAGGTTAGGTTTGTGATGGATTTGCTTATTTTTACTTTTGGACTAGCTTATTTAGCTTAAAAGCTTATTTGGGTTCTGGTTTGTGAAATCCACAGCCACACTTGGCTGCTTTTGGTTTTGGGGTCGGTACCCAAAGACAACTCAAAGAGTTGTTTACTTTGGTTCTCGTTTGCGACACAGCCAAACCGTAGGGTGTGTTCGATGGCCTGGTTCACAGCAAACCCCAAGAGGGTGTTTTGGGTTTAGTCTCGACAATAAGGGATGTTTGTTTGATCCTGGTTCTTGACTGGAAACCACCCATAAGAGTGTGCTTGGTTTAGTTGTTCGACCCACCACCTAGACACCCAAGTAGGGTGCATTTGGTTTTGCATATAACAGCCCACCAGGGGGCATTTGGTGTTGTTTTACTGTCCCGCGCCAACAGTCGCCCCGAAGGGTGTACTTAATTACTTGTTGATTCGTCTTGTTACAGCCCTCAAAGGGTGTTTGTAGTTTGCTGTCACAACAGCCCCATCAGGGGTGTTTGTTGGTGCGTATTAACAGCCCAAGGGGTGTGTTTGTTGGCTGCCAAAACAGCCCCAAGACCAGCCCCAACCGAGGGTGTTTAGTGGCTGCAAAACAGCACCAAATAGGAGTATTCGTGTGCTGATTTTCTGCACCAAATGGGTGCGTTTTGTTTGTCTATTTACAGCATACATGAGCTGTTTGGAACAGCTCACTGCAGTCCCGCCTTTTCGGCGATATCTAGAGTTCTACAACTCCGGTTGATGCGCCGTTTGCGGCTACATTTAAGTTTATGTCTTACCTACATTTCATAAAACTGGGCTGAGCTCCATAAATGAATAGAACCATGAGCTTTTTCTGATTGAAATCTGGTGTGCAGATTTTGACACCTTTCGCCATTTTGGCTCTCATTTACTCATCGGGATGAGTTATGAGGTGCGCCACCCGGCGAAACGACCACAAGACATAGCTCTATCACCCTATCTAATTACCTAAGGCCCATAACTCACTGAGTTGTGCAGACTTTCCAATCTTTGGGACTGTTTTAGAATTTCAGGTTTCTAACTCATACATAGGGCTTGTTTTAGCAAATCTTCAAGTTACAAACCTCATGTACCATGTCAAATACATATATAATCTTACAAGGGTTTAGGATTAATGTATTGCACTCTTAATGGACTTACGACTTAATAACAAATCACTTATTACCAGTTTATTCTTTTATACGTGCTTATTACCTTTGATACTTATGGTATATGATTTGTGCTTTGGCGTGCGTTTTGTGTGAGTCTATGACTTTATACCACCACACGAATGGGATACTAAACTTTTTACAAACATTGATACAAATATTCCACGAAAACTACAACACTCTACCTTTTGAAACTCATACGTATCGATTACTTTCTGCGTATTATGTTTTGAGACAAGCTTATATTCATTAGGTTATGCCGATTCTGTATCGTTGCGCTCTAATTATTGACATCACTTATGTTACTATTCTGCCATACACCTTGGCACAGTTGTGTTCATTACGTCACTACATCCCAAGGTGAGTTCATAGCCCCACTTTACATTACTTCAATGTTTTACAAACCCTTGGGGGAATACATGCTATTTTAACCGAGCACAATGTTTTTAAATTGTATGCTTGCCTGATTGTTTTATTATCACTAAGTACCAGCCTTGCTAAACCGAGATCCCTTATTATGAACCATTTAATCACTAGCAATAGTGAGCGCAAATATTGTAAATAGGCCTATTGGGATTGACGAATCCCATTTGTAGTGAATACGTTCATACAAATGCATTAATATTTGAGACCTGGGTATGACAGCAACATACCTACCGGGATAAAACCACCGATCGATATTGGTACCCGTTAACGTTTTGGTGTCATAAGCTTAGTGAATTAATAACCGTACCGGGCGTATAACAACGTAGCCTGCCTGTTTTGTTTTCCAAACATTGGTGTGAGTCTATAGCTCACACTACCAACATATTGTGTTCAAACATTAAACAAACTCTATGAATATCACTCAACCTTTGTGTTGACCTCTCAAGCATGTATTTCAGGTTCATGACGATCAAGGATGGCACGGAAGGGCACGGATACTCAAGAGGGCTATAAATTTTATTATCATTCAAAAACTCATTTAATGTAAATTGTAAACATGGAACCATTTGAGACTTCATTTTGTAATCTCTGATATTTATACAATTTGAATGATAAATCTTTTAAAACGACTCAATTGGAGTTCGTTTTCTATTATTGTGACTATTGTGCCGTCGAGTAACACCCAGTTTGAATTCCGCTGCAACCATGAATTGGGGGTGTTACAAAACTTTTCTCATTAATGAAATACCAGGATATAGAGGTGAGATCCCCCACAAACAACAAATATCTAAAGAACAAAGCGGAGAATCGTAGCCCTCCATTCCGCTTTCATCCAACGACAAAGATCAAAACAACAATCATAAAAGCAGGGGTAGAAAGGTCATTCCAACTCATTCAATAAAAGCAGACAAATATCTCATTCGATCTGTTTTTATTGTAAGCCGTCTTCTCCAACCAAAACTTCCGGTTAACCGGAATCCTTCTAAATCAGCGGAAAACTTCCGTTTAACCTTCTAGATGACAATATAAATACACAAATCGCCGTCGATCACCGGAAAAATCAAACAAATCTCAGAAAAAATCAAACAAATTCACCGTCGTTAACCGTAATTAAGATCTATTATTCAAAAAAGTTGAGCACTGGTGGACGGTTATATTCGTATTTATTTTTCTTTGTGAAGGTGGTAGATGATTAAAAAATGGTTCTTTTACTTATGAAAAAAGACGACAAAGCTCAAAAGGTTTCAAAATCATGATTGAAGATGAACATGAGAGAATGAAGGAAGAGGATGAAAGTTTTTTATTTAATTATTTTTCTATGTGTGTGTGTTGTGATATCAAATGGTTTGATCAAATGAAATGATATAAAAAAGTAGTCAAGTACTCAAGTATGTGCACATTTCTCTCTTTTTGTGGGGAGGAAGTGAATTAAAATAAAGTGGTGTCAGCACCTTTCTCTCTCTTTATGGGGAGGTGAATTAAAATAAAGGGGTGTCAGATGCACGTGGGTGAAGTCTCAATTGGTAAAAATTTGGTTTTTGGTTCATTTTTTGTAAAATGAGTTTGTGTACTCTTTTTTTTTTCTTTTCTTTTTTCCCCTATCATTCTATATGATTTCTATAAAAATCACTTGTGATTTCTACAAAATTTCAATGTGATTCTTTGATGAATCACGTGTGATTCTTTTATAGAAATTTTAGTATAAACTCTTTATTAGTTTTGAGATTCTTTGACAATAGTCACATGTGATTTGTACAAAAATCTCATGTGGTTCTTTGGTGAATCACGTGATTCTCTCATAAAAATTGAAAGTATACATTATTTATTAGTTTCGAGATTCCTTTAAAGTAATCACATGCGATTTCTACAAATCACATGTGATCTTTGGTTGATCACATGGGATTTTTTAGAGCATCAAAATAGTTAATATTAAAATATACTCTTTATTAGTTTTGAAATTTTTTTACACTCTTTATTAGTTTTGAAATTTTTTCCTTATTTTTTTTTACTTGAATCACATGTGATTTGTACAAAATCTCATGTGATTATTTGGTGGATCACATATGATTCTCTCATAAAAGTATTAAAGTGTACTATTTATTAGTTCTGAGATTCTTATACATCAATCACATGTGATTTGTTTAAAAATCACACGTGATTCTGTGGTGAATCATGTGTGATTCTAGTAACTAATTCTTTGTTTATTCTTTGGTCAACAAGCTCCATACTCAACACACAAAATGATACAGGAGCAAAACTGTCACACCCCCAAAATCGGGTCCAGCGGAAGCATACGTGTAGCTGGGGTGTAACTCAATTGGTATTACAACACTAGTTCAAAAATGGTTTTCACTTCAATCATTTAGAATAAAATAGTTAAATCAAAAATATTGAATTTACATCGTTAAAAGTAGTGCGGAAGTAGGCCCTTAAAATAGTTTAAAACGGTCCCCATATAAATAATCAGAGTCTTCTATGACCATGTCATGCCCTGCCAAAACCTCCTGTAGCGTGCCATAGGTTAAAACCTGAAAATACATGCTAAAGTGTCAACACGAGGTTGGTGAGTTCATAGAGTTTGTTTAACAAGTAAAATATATAGAAAATGATCACACAGCAAAGGCATCGTAAATCCACTCAGTTGCAAGTCCCGCCATAAGAGACTTGCAACCTGTGTGTTTACAACCCACTGCTAAAATAGTTTATGTCTGGTAGTCAAGCACATGAGGTCAATAATAAGTCACAATATAAGCACCACATATATAATAATGTATGCCATGCAAAGCCCCTAATTAAATAATATGCGTCCCGTAACATAGTGGATGAGAGGTTGGCCGACCTCTAATAGCGCTATCCATACTACTAATAGGTGTCGAACAATGCGAATGTACGAACAGTACATCATACAACTATTATATACGATTAAGAACGCTCCAAACATGGGAGACTTAGCACGCTCCACCAATAAGGCGAGACTTTAGGGTTAAGAACGCTCCACTAATAAGGTGAGACTTTAGGTCATAGCACGTACAGTACATTAAGTTCAAAAGTTCAAGTCAAGTTCAATAGTTCAAAAACAAGTTATAAGGTCAAATGAGTTCAAAGAGTCAAGTAGTAATTCATGTAAAAACGAGCATGTATTCTCCCCCAAAAAGTTAAAACAAGTATAAAAAGAGTAGGGGCTATGACTCACCTGGTGCGATAGCTACGATGATAAAGTGGATACACAGAAATGAGGTTCGATCTCTAACCGCAACCTAATATGAATGATAGTGATCTACTTAGATCATGAAAGGATGTAATGAATGCACATGCACATGATACCTATACCACTCGTAACTTGAAAATACTTGTTATTGTCAAAGTAAAGTATTTTCCACACTTAGGAAAAATAAGTCCAACTAGGCTTATAAAAACTTGTTGTATTATATCGGATATAAAAGATTAGTGTTATATTCCTTACTTTGGAAAACCTTGAGATAACGTCTAATCGCCGTAAAAATAAACTTATAATCCTTAGTACTTCATTAGTTATGAATATAACTCTTGAATAAGAAATCTAGAAAAATAGCATTTAGTACGTAGTTATATTATTTCTAGTAGTGACTAAATATATATATAGTTTTGACGATTTTAAAACATGTATAACTTAGTCGTTTTAAGCTCATTTTACTCGTTCTTTATATCCACGGATTCGTTTTAGTATATACTAATATATTTTCGATAGCTCGGCTCCTCTAGGTTACGTTTAACGCCTCTATTTGCCCGTCGAAAACTGTCAAACAGCATGCAGTTTTTCAGAAAATAGTTTTCGTCGTTAAATTCGGAAAATCATATCTCCTTCGTTATTAACTCGTTTTAATCCGTTCTTTCGCCCACGGCTTCGTTTTTGAAAGTATTTTCTAAATCTTTGTTCAAAAATATCCCCTGAGTTACTGAGTTTCCCACGTTTTCAAAATAAGGACGGTAGGTATTTATATAGTTTCAAAAATCATTTTCCTAGTTTCAAACTTGTTTCAACTTCAACCAAACCACTTTCAATCACCACAAATCTAGTCTAATCTTACCATACACCTTCTTAGGGTGTCATGGGTTCCTAAACATCATAAATCAAGTGGATCTAACAAGGATCTAACAATAATCTATTTCTAGGGATCAAAAGTTATATATATATATATATATATATATATATATATATATATATATATATATATATATATATATAGAATGAGGTTCTAATAAGATAGCTCTTAATGTAGGAAGTGTGAGAAGCCAATAGGTTAGTGACACTTGGAAATTATAAATTTAGTAGGAAACAAATATATAAATGATATGAAAAGGGTATTGTTGGCAATTCAATCATCCTTAATGTTCTCTAAATTATAGGAAATCTAGACCGTATCATCTCTCTCATTTAAAAAGCAGGACACCATCTCTCGAATCATCGATCGTTGTTTATCGTAATAAAATTCTTATCCATTGATGTTGTAAACATATGAACAACTATCGATTTCTACCAACGTTTTAAATCTGGCAGGCTGGCCATACGATAAACACTCTTCACCGCTGTCAACATTTGATGCTTTATTCCGACTACCAAGCCGGAAGTTATTGGACGATGACCGGTTGTGGTTTTTCGATTTGTGTTTTTTTTATTTTTGTTTAGATTTTCTTAAAATCTAATTGTTTTTTTATATCAAAAATCAAAGTAATGTATTCAGGGTTAGTATGTCGATTAATCAATATTGTATAATTTCTGTATTATTCTTTTTTATTTGAGTATCAAAGTTCTAGTCTTTTATATAACAACTTTTTCTTTTTTGATCACTTATGTATCTCAACTGAGGAATTCTATATATGGTGTTTGTTGGCTTCACATCTTCAATAGTCGCAGATTCGTTGCGTATCAATTGCTTCTTCCTCATTTGTCAACTCGATAAATGTTTTATAAGTTGCATGTGAATGGATAATGGTATAAATAACTTAGTGTATCATTGTCACGATTTATGCATCACTTTTGAATCATTTGGTTTCTGCCACATAGCATATATGTATGTTTTGATGGTTACAACTTCATGTGTATCATTTGGGGTATCATTATGTTACAATGTTATTTTTAACGTTTGATAGATGTTGGATGATCATTTCTTAGTTTTTTTGTAGCGATTGTGTATCAAAGTCGAAGTTTGTATGCGTATCGCAATTTGTTGATGCATAGCAATTCTTTTTAAGTTTATTATGAGTTTTCACTTTTTGCATATCACGTTGTAACCAATTCAATAAAAGTATTTATATGTTGTATCAATGGTAGCATGTGTATAGTGGTGGTATCTTATGTATCATTTTTGCAAACTGTATCATGAAATATAGTTTCAAATTTATAAATTGGTGTATCAAAATAGTATATTGTTTTGTATATTGGTGTACCAAAATTGTTTGAATTTAATTACGGGTGTATGACGAAAGTAGTGGTTCGAAACTCGGGAGAGAAGAATACGTAAAATATAATTTAATGAAGAAATGACAACAAATACAAAAATAATAAAATGTAGAAGACAATGAAAGTGCGTAAAAAAGACGTGAAAAAAAGAATATGAGGGAGGCGCGTGAGTGTGGTCTCAGATTCTTGAAATAGGTTATCAATTTACCATAATTTACCCTGACTTTTCAAATAAATTACACACTTGCCATTGCTTTGATTTGATCAGCTATTATATTTGATGATACATCCGACGGTCATAATTGCTTCCTATACTTCCTACTTTAAACTACTATCTTATAATAACCCTCCTATATATATATATATATATATATATATATATATATATATATATATATATAAATGAGTGGTATAACTAACATATGCATGTAGATCTTGAATGGAAATCATATGATCATAAAAATAACATGAAGAAATTATGAAAAAGAGTTTGACAACTTACTTAGAAAGATTAGTGAGCTTGGATGAGAAAAACCTAAGAAACCTTGAGTTTTTATTTCAAAACTCAAACAAGGACAACAAAAGGAACTAGACAATGACTTGATCTTGGAAAACCCATGGTTCTTGCTCCTCTTCTTGTTGTGCCGTGGACCAAAAGAGAGAAAGAGAGAAAAGAGTAGAAAGTAGCTAGTTGATATATTGTGAAATGAGATGAAATGTGAGGTTTTGATATATATATAAAATAGGTTAGAAGATTTTTATGGCAAGCATTTATGGTTTAGCTAAAATTTCAATATGTGTAAGGTTGATTGGTAGGGGGGCGGCAAAGTCAAAAAGTTAGGAAGAAAAATGAGATTTGTAAGACTTTTAGGTTGATTATACTAGATATTATTAGTTTTAGGTGATACCGGGTACCGAGTTAACTAAAAATAATTTGTAACGAGATAAAATAAAATAAAATGAAGTTGTAAAAATTTTAAAATAATATTCCTGATGAGAATCGGAAGTTAAAATAATGATCGGGTTGAAATAACGCAAACCGACGGAGTTATAAGCTTTGACCGGAAAACGTAACAGTTGATTTGAAAACACCGGGTAAATTAATAATATAATTTTTATATTATTATTATGAGTATAAAAATATGTTAGGACCATAGTTGGGATTATCGGATCAATTATTCATAGTAATAGTTTATAGGATAACGTTTATTAGGTTGATAATCGTACGTGTACAGAAATGACGCAACTCACGTATAAATGACAAATTTTCTCCGGATGTGAATAGTGTGTTTATGAATAGTAAAATTTTAAAACGCTTCTCAGAATCACAAACTGACTCCGAAAAAGATGAATAGTAAAATGATGAATAGTGATCGATGAATAGTAACCGATGAATAGTAAATGTTGAAAGTTCGGGAAAAGACCAGAATTTACGAGTTGTGACAAAAACCAATATTAACATCGCGATACGTTTCTAAAAACCGAACCGGATTGAAAACCGAAAAAGCACAATGATGAGGTTGCCACCGCCACTTCATAATCTCATCAACATAATACTTAGAACTCTAAATAATACGAAGTACCGAAAAGGTGAAGAGACCATTTGTATAGAGCCAAAATATATATAGTCCATGTCAATAATGAAGTAGATAAGAATCGAGTCCAATATCATTGTTTGGCATCTCTAAGGTTCCTCATTGTCTTGTTCATTAGACTATAGGTGGACCACTTGCTGAATCACATGTGATTCGTATTTAAATCACATGTGATTTGTGTATGAATCACATGTGATTCGTGTGTAAAACACATGTGGTTCGACTAATTCATTTTTCAAACTAATTTGTGTGTAAAGAAATCCCATAGGAATCGTGAAAAGATAGATTTTTTTTTTCAAAATTTCCGTCCAGAAAAATCCCATTGGATTCGTAAAAATCCCATGGGATTCGTAAAAAGACGAAAATTTTTTTCTTCAAAATTTTCGTCCAGAAAAATCCCACGAGATTCGTAAAAAGGACGATAAATCACAAAGGATTCAGTATGAATCACATGTGATTCTTTGGTGCATCCTATGAGATTCATTGTGAATCCCATAGGATTCTGTATAAATGTTATGAGATTTTGTATTAACCTAAAGGTGAATCTCATGGGATTTAGAATTTTAAAAAATAATTTGAGGTAAAAATCACATGTTATATTTACACATTTTTTGTTAAACCACACTGAAAAAAGTTAAAAGTTACAAAAATAAATATATTGTAAGAAGGGAAATGAATTATTAACACTTCGATAGTACACTCATCTTTTATAGTACACTCATTTTTTCAAATAGTATACTCATCTTGAAAAACCCATGAACACCTCCCACTCACAGAAATGCTATCCCATTCGCACGCATCCTAAAACTCACACTCACACTAATAATCACTATCTTCCAAATTCACCAAAAAGCAAATAGAAGAAGCATGTCAGTAACACTTTAAAAACTAATTTTTAGATTATCACTTTCAAATTTCAATGCCCACATCCAAACACACATCAATGTCTTTGCTGCTGTAACATATAAATAATGAAAACGATAGAGTGGTGACGCCATCGGTGAGGTCGTCAAGTTCGGAGAAGGTGCGGCGCGTGGAGGTGCGTGTAGTGGGGGAAAGTGAGTCGGTGTCGATAGGAGAGGCGCGTGAGATGAGGAGGTGGCGGAACTCGTCTTCGAGATGCGCCATGGCGAACTTTTTAGGTATTGATGGATGTTGTTGACTGGTGGAACGTTGTCGTTTTGGTTTTGGTTGTTGAGATGATCGATTGCGTTTAGGTACTGATGGATGTCGTGACGGTTATCGGAATCGAAGAGCGTACGAGTTGTTCTAGAAGATTCGTCGGAAAATGAACATGATGATGACGTGTCTCATCGGAGGATGATTTCTTCCGCCGTTGAGTTGTCGTTAATTTCCGGTTGATCCAGTAATATGAAGAAATGAAAAGATGATAGATGTTTATAAAAGAAGGTTGAATAAAGTTACAAAGCTACCCTCCAGCTATTTTAAAACGGCGGGATCCAGTTAATTCTAACCATCTGATGAAAACTAAATCAATGGCTAGGATTGGATGGTTTGATCTTTAAATAAATCTTGTTCTGCATTGAACTTTTCTCTATATAGCTTAAATATTTTCGTTTAACGTACATTTCTATGCTACTTTTGATATATTATCCGTATTTCTAGGTACACCACATGCATGGTGTTCTTTAAGCATCGTTACTCTATCATAATTCATAATATCTCATCGTTATCATCCGTTTGTTATAAACAGTGACATCCCAAGTATATCAACACTCATAACCTCAGGAAGATGTTCCTGTAAATTAAAAAAGGGATAATCTCATACTTGCCCAATATGTCACTCTTGATTAATTCTTTAACCAAAAAAAAAAAAAAAAAAAAAAAGTCATTTTTGCATTTGCATTTTTGCAACTTATGCACCATTGCATCATATGCGACTTATGCAACTTGTACCTTTTGCAAAATGATGAATGAGAGCGGTTTATTCTCTATTTATCGCGGGCTCTACCCCAAAATGATCAAGCAACGAAAAGGGCAAAAACAGTTTACGCCAGAATTAAAGATAGACTCAGTACTCAGGACAAGATTAGTAAGTGATGGATATGTAATGTGAACAGATGCTCCTTGTGTCTTAATGATAATGAAGAGTTGCAGCATGTGACAACTGGCAATTTAGGGAAACAATTTACAAACCCGCATTACTTTAAAATTAATGATTTTTGGAATATTTGAAAAGTTTATTCGTGATGAGATTTGTAAACGTTGAAATGTGATTTTAAACCTTGCGTTATTTATGGAAGTTGATTGTTAATTATTTGTTTGGTTTGGTATATTCGTGATGATTTATTTTTGAGATATTTATTTGGCACTACATTGACTCCGGCACTAGGATAACCTAACAATTTTTATATTTTAAATGTTTGGTTCGGTTATTTTATATTTCTGGAACGTATCGCGAGATTTTGGATATTTGGAATGAGCTCGGTTCGGGAGAGTCGTTTTACTTTAAATGAGTTTCGGGTTGGGTCCGTGTATTCTACACCTAGTTACCTCACCCACTTTACCACTATTATTATTATTATTATTATTATTATTATTATTATTATTATTATTATTATTATTATTATTATTATTATTATTATTATTATATTAGAGTGAATACAAAAATCGTCCTTGTGATAACCTGGACACACAAACACAACCAACACCCTCACCATATTCATCTCTCTCTCTCTCTCTTTTGAAACACAACACCACCGCCACCCTAAAACACCACCACAGCCGCCACCGCCCCTCTCCTAAACAAAATAACACCACCATCATCACCACCTCGTTCCGATCTATCTTTTGACATAAATCACGCGCCCTAAAACCTATTTTATCATCACGTACGAATCACCACAACCACTTAAATATCACCATTTTCATTTAATCTTGTTGGGATTTTAAAGAAATCACATTTTGAAGCCGATTGGAAGGTGAGTGGCCACGATATTCTTGTCGTGTGCCTTGATTCGTGCTCCAATCTGTAACACCCCCAATTCATGGATGCAGCGGAATTCAAACTGGGTGTTACTCGACGGCACAATAGTCACAATAATAGAAAACGAACTCTAATTGAGTCGTTTTAAAAGATTTATCATTCAAATTGTAAAAATATCAGAGATTACAAAATGAGGTCCCAGATGGTTCCATGTTTACAAATTACATTAAATGAGTTTTCGAATGATAATAAATTTTATATCCATCTTGAATATCCGTGCCCTTCCGTGCCATCCTTGATCATCATGGACCTGAAATACATGCTTAGAAGGTCAACACAAAGGTTGAGTGATATTCATAGAGTTTGCTTAATGGTTGAACACAATATGTTGGTAGTGTGAGTTAATTAGACTCGAAAACGATGGGCTACGTTGTTATACGCCCATAAAACGTATTATTACACTAAGCTAATGACACCAAAATGTTAACGGGTACCAATATCAATCGGCGGAGTTATCCCGGTAGGTACTTTGCCGTCATACCTATGTCTCAAATATTAATGCATTTGTTTGAATTTAGTCAAAACAAATGGGATTCGTCAATCCCAATAGGTCTATTCACAATATTCGCGCTCACTATTACTAGTGATTAAATGGTTCATGATAAGGAATATTGGATTTGGCAAGGATGGTACTTAGTGATAATAAAATAATCGGATAGCATATAATTTCAAAGCATTGTGTTCGTTTTAAAATAGCATGTATTCCCCCCGAGGGTTTGTAAAACAATTAAGTAATGGAAAGTGGGGCTATGAACTCACCTTAAGTTATATAGCAAGTAGTGAATGTGATGGTCGAATCGCGAAGGTTTCTACGAGCAACCTATAATAGAATGTTGCGACTTAGGATTGGAGTAAAGAATATGAAGAATTGCCTATATATGTCTTGCATTTAGTCCATGATGTAGTACTTAGTGTAGTGTAAGTCTTTGAAAAGAAATGGTTTATGAAACATGTATAGTTTATATATCGCTTACTACCGTTCGGGCCGACATAATTCAGAAGTCATGTAGTAAATGTTCGAGGAGCCAGGACACTTTAATTCGTAAATCCACAACTCATCTCGATGGCTTACTTAATGAACTCCTCACATGAGGCTCTCTACTATTCTAGTATTTGATAATATATATATATATATATATATATATATATATATATATATATATATATATATATATATATATACTAGTTGCTAAGCCCGCCCGATGGGCGGGCATGACTTATAATTTTTGTTGTGTTTTTTAGTAGGTGGAATTTTATAAGCTTGCTCTGTATTAAATGTTATTCTTCAATGTGTACGCATATATACCATGAAAAAACGAATTCAAACTTCGGAAAAGTTGTGACTGAACGATGATTGTAACCTTTTTTTTATTCGTATCGTTATTGAATTTGTGTTATTTTATGTCTTTTTAAGTGAATGATAGATTGATTGTTAAAGAATAAAAAAGATACGAAGGTTTTATTTTTTCTTATAAGTCAAGGCAAGCTCGAGGGTGGGGGGGGGGGGGGGGGGGGCATGACTTATAATTATCATTGGAAGGTATTAGTTAACAAAAAATAATATATAAGTTGAAAGGTATTAGTCCAAATACCCATTTTCATTTAAAATTGTGTCTTGAATTTTGTTTTTAAAAAATATAATACATACCTATGTCGAATTTTGGTTTTAATCCATGAACTAATCGAAATAGAAGAGTCCCAAGGCTTTTGAATCAATCTACTTAATGCGTATCCTGACTATTAACTACAATACATAGTCCCAAGTGTTTTGAATCAGTGTACTTTTTGCGTATCATGACCAGTTCCATCAATATAATTTTGGCTTTTCTCATAGGGTGAGTGGATGTTCCAGCTGTAAATCATCCACTAAATGGGATGCTACAATTTTTAATATCTGTCACTTAAGAAGTCATCCGACTATTGTTGAGGATCATGATTTTGGAATCTGATTACTGACTATAGATGATGGACATTTGTAGGGACAGAAGCCTCAATGTGATAGTTGAATGATTAGTGCTGAGATCACTAATCTTATTAACGAATGTAGTAGAAAAGTGAATGGTGGAGATGCAGTAACCAGCCTCAAGGAATCTAATAAAATTCCACATCTTGAGGAACAAAATGGAGATGCATTAGCGAGTACTTCCAACAAATCTAATAAAGTTTCCGTCATCAAGGAACAAACTACACTTAAGAATGTTATTGAAGTCGGTGATGCACAAAGAAAGGAACCCAGGTGTAGTGACATTTCAGTACCTCAAAATATCTGATTATTAGTCAATGTATATGTTGACTAATATGGTTTCAAGTCTTATCTATACACAAGAATCAAGTACTAATATCTTTTAGGTTTTCCAGATTGGATGTTCCCGAGATAAGACCTAAAAGTTTGTCACCTGCAATGGAAGTTAACGAATAATGAAACAAATAACCAGCTCACATATGCGACTCACCTACAACAGAAGTTAATGAATTATATGCAACTTCTTTGCAAAGGGCTGGTGCATTAAGGTAAACTCTTGTAGGTTTCGTCACATAAAGGACCCTATGAATGTTAGTGAACAGCAAAAGGAGACTTCTGTAGTTGCATATCTGAAAACCGAACCTCTGAAAAATGAAGGTAATTCATACTTTCTTGGGAATTTTAAATTAGGAAAGGATTTTTTTAACGATTATTGATATCGGTGTTACCATACAAAATGACCATGAATAAAGCCCTTACATACGGTGATTAAAGGTGAGTTGAGCACGATCACAAGTCACAAGTTTTAGCTCATAAGCTCGTATAGGATATCTCATCAACTTTCCACTCCTGCTTTTGTTTTATCAGGTCTTAAAATTTATTTTGCTTTTGATAAAAGAAGTGGCCAGCTCTTGATCGCTTGATGAATGCTAGCTTCTGCCACCTGCCAAATGTTATCACAATTAACCAAATAACATGATTAGAAAACTTGGGAGCAGGAAACTTCATTGAATAAAAAAAAGTCCATGCCTTTCTAAAAAAAAGTCTGCAATATTATTCTTCTCCCATGGTACCAAAGAGAGGATTACGTACTAAAATGAACATACCAATGAAAATTATACTAAACAACAGGTTGAAGAAAAAAAATAAGAATGTTTGCAAACAATGACATAACAATGCTATTAAATCACATAGAATAAATAGAAAATAATTGTGTTGAACTGTTCTAATATGAAGATTTTATACCTTCTCGGCACATAAGAAAGTATTGACTTCCTAGTAGTTTTTCTGGATGCCTTTTGAAAGAATCCAGGGATACTTCAGCAACATCTTACCAAACTCCGGACCCTCTCCATGGATCTATATACACGTTAGTACCGATAAGTGAAGGCAACATAAATTTATGTAAAGACTTGTTCGTAAATAGAAACGGAACTTTTTAATGATTTATATGATACAGTAATACACTACAGCTAATAGATCAAGATATTCACATGATTGTCACCACAATGACTGAGTTATACAAACATCTTACATAGTAAGCAACAAAAAGATATCGACACTGAATGTGGTAAACTAAGACAATGCAAGCAACTATAGTGACTGATTAACTTATGTTTTACTCAACTTTCTTTGACAAGTACACTGAGCACAATATAACTACAAAATCATAAGGAAAGTTCACATGTGACATGTCCTAAAAAACCACGTGAATCCAATTTAGTACTTTTTCTCAGTATATGCGTATAGACCTTCAGGTTTCAGTAACTTAAAATTAATAAAGAACGAAAAGGTCACCTGCCTACTTCATGGATCCTATATCCCTACTTTCTTGAATCCACTATTAAATACATTTAAATATTTGAGATTTAGAAAGGTCTCGTATGAAAATACATTTTATCCTTAGTATTCATATGCATTTGATTTTAGGAAATTTTAATGTATTTTCTAAGATAGCTATTCAAGTCACCTTAACTCATACTTAAATATGACATGTATGCTCGAAACCAAACAAATTTTGACACGCAACTCGATTATCGAAAACAATCACAGCTCTAAAAGTGAGAACCAAAGATCAATCACCATCTAAAAAATAAAACAGAAAATAAAAGAAATATAACTTGCATGTCGAGCACATAAGACAATTATTTACCTGTTAGGAGACCAGCTTCTAACATTCTCGTCATCATCATATCTAGACCTGGTACAGTATCACAAATTAATTTATCATTGAATTGGCAGCATTTGCGCTTCTCTCCAAAAGTCTTTCGTTCGTCAAAACACTATATTTATATAGCTTTATCGTATAAATTATAGTTCATATCTGAAGGTACTAATACCAAGCGTTCTTGTTCTGATGATTTCCAAGCAAAACAACTTTTTTCTTATTTGCTTGATAGGAAAATCTGTTCCCCTACATTTTTCGTGATAAACAGTTCCAAAGGTACCCGATCCTAATTCATGTAGTTCTTTAAGATTAGCGTTTTTTATAATCTGCATATTTTACATAATAGTATATATCGGTTTGATTTGAAAATTCAAAGTACTACATACAATAACATGATGTATGTTACCTGAAGACCATGTATTCCTGCTTCTAGTTCAGCTATTGTAGTACCACAACTGAATTCATCCCCCACACTCTCGTCATATGGAACATCCTAGAAAATAGTAACATCTCATCTCTAGGAAATATGACATGTCATTTGGATAAGATACTAACATACGTTTTCAAATGTATCATTTAGGTTCTTGTGCTTTTTTTGTTCACATGAGTGGTTAAAATATGGTTTTGTTCCCTTTTTGGGACATTCGATAACCTGTATATAACCTATATAATTAAGTTACCTCATTATTAGATTGAGCAAAATTCTCAGCAGTTGGTTCTTCTTGTAAGAATTGGACAAATTTCATCGATAATGGAATGCCAGGTGGTAGATCAGCAGTTACATCTTCAACTATAACAGGAATTCCGGATATATCGCCCACATTTTTATCCTCTGATGTCTGTGATAAGTTATTGCCATCTACATTATCTTCATAGCTTTCACCAAGAGAAACGTCACTGTTAATAGGAGTAGAATTGACAGAATTTAGAAAAGAAATAAATGTGAGACTATTAGGCAAACGAAGTAGAGCAATGAAGACCAAAGTTTCATTGACTGTTAACTGAGGGCATAGGACATCAGCTTGTGTGACGAAGCTAGTGTTTTGCTTCATTATACTATCTTTAGCTAATTGTTCCCTTGAGTTTGCCACCTAATGCCGTCAAGAGAGT
This sequence comes from Artemisia argyi, assembly GCA_030686995.1. Classification (NCBI taxonomy): domain Eukaryota; kingdom Viridiplantae; phylum Streptophyta; class Magnoliopsida; order Asterales; family Asteraceae; genus Artemisia; species Artemisia argyi. The sequence continues at coordinate 165,004,586 of CM060690.1, forward strand.
TGTTTTCCCCCTGCCAGATGGGCCTAACATCGCCAGCATTTCACCAGCAGACACCGTGCATGTGACACCTTTCAATATCTGCTTTTCTATTAATTCTTTGTTTTTCTTATTAAAGCATCCTTGTTTCTTGTTTTTCTAAGTGCTATGGAATACAAAGGCTAAAACTAATAGAAGATGTGGTATGTTCATCAAGTTAAAGAGCATCAAAGCAGCTTATGTGAAGCAAAATCGGTTTCTAATATAGCAGTTTAGAGTTTACCTGTCCGCGGTGGCCGTATATAGTTGGTGTTGTTACGTGTTCGGGTAATAAGTCGTACCAATAAAAGAAAAGTATTTGGCGATGCTAGAACTTGTATTTTGTTGCAACTTCGAAGTAAGGGAAGAGAGATCATCAGTTATAAAGGTCATATTATTGTGCATTGATACGCAAATCAGTGGCAGAGACAAAAGCATCTAAATAAAATAACTTGGGATTTAGTAAATCCGTTGAACAATGACTATGGCTACTATAACCTTCCCAACCACGATTTTTTATTTTCAACTTTTGACCTACTAAACGATAAACATTAGAGTAACATTAACAGTGATAACATGAATAACTGCATAAAAAGATCTTGGCACCTGATGAAAATGTATGTGTACATAATGAAATAGTATGAAGTTCTATCTATAAAAATGCTTAGATGAGAATGTTGTTTATGAACCTATTTTAGATACTATTAGTTAGTTTACATACATTCCAATATCCACAATTCATACAATAATGTCAAACAAATTAGCAAGTATAGTACATAATGTCAAGAAGAAAACTTACATTGAAAACCTTTGCAAATATACCTGTTCTTCCCACTGTGCAATAACCGAAGGAGGAAACACAATCGCGGGTCATTGAGGTACGCAACTTACATGTGGACATATCATTACCAGACTGTTCCAAAATTTTCACCTGAAAAACAGAATATTAGTCTCATTTTTTCAGGAATATCGCCAAGCTTAATTTTCTGATTACCTCAGCTACGGCCTACCAATTTAGGTGGACACACTGCCTCTACCATCCAATCTAGCTAGGATAAATCTCTCTATATCATGCACACTTTACACCCTTCCCAAGACATCTCCAATAACGAAATCTCCAGCTAATAAGATTTGTTTTCTCTATAAAGGCCTGATCAAGTACAAAGAAATAAAAATGTAAAACTTACACAACTTTTTTCATAAAACAAAGCAATGCTGCTAAATCTGAGATAGGTAGAAGTGTGAATACCCGCCGATATCTTTAGGTGGAAGTTCAGCTGACCAAGCTTTTAAAGTGAACTTGAAAAAGACCCGTTTAAATTGACTATGTGCCAACCCACTTGAACCATGGAATGACCACCTCTATTTGTATCTATTAATTCTAGTTACCTGAGCTAAGGTCAGCTTTTGAACAATATTTTCACTACCAACAGTCAAGTTTCGAGTGGACAAAGCAAAATGTTGTTGCTCATCCTCACAAACAAGCAAATTAGCAACACTTTGAAAGGCTGTCATTAACATCATGTTATGGTTTATATTAAGGATGAACCACAAGTCTATTCAAATTGCACAGGACCAATACGTAGTAAGAATACATAACCGTTAACAAATAGATGTGAGAAAATGATATTTGTTAAGTCAGTTGGCTAATACTTGGATCATGGAAGACTAAAACTATTATATGATAGAATCAAATCTGCAGTTACCTTCATCAATCACAGGTTCCACATGGTTTTGATTATCAGTCACAGAAAAGGTTACATTTCCCAGCCACAACACTGCTGCAAGCATTGCAAAAACATTTTCTTGGCCCTCTTTGCTAACATGAAGTATATCCAAAGCTTCCTGAAAGTATTTAATAAGTTATGTTAAAACAAAGCACCTGACCTTATTAGATAAAAAATTTGTAAGATCATTATTTAAGATTTCTGAAAATGGCATATTGATCACTAAATTAAGGCCATATAATGACGAGTGATGCAGTACCATTAAAATACCAAATTGTTCAACATTATTAACCCCAGGAATCGTACAACAATTACTTTGCTGCAAATATTTGTACTCATGCACACTCTTCAAGTTTAATTTCTCTGTCACAGAGTACAAAGAAAGGTAAATGACAAATTTAACCTCTATTAGATAAATTTATAAGATTGTTACCTCTAAGAGAAAGTGGAACTCCTGCAGAAAGCTGGTAAAAAGAATGATATGACCTTTCACCTTCGGAACACTGAACGAATCTTTACAGATCATAAGTAGATCAGGTAAGTGGCTTGTGATAAGAAAAATGTAGGGATAAAAAGGTTGATGTTCAAGCTGTACCTTTTCAAGAAGAACTACAATGAAATAAAAATCACAACAAATATTCAGTATTTCAATCACATAATAAGAAGATAGAAGAGCATATACCTAATATTTACAATGTGTTGGCCATAATATAATTATAACAAAATTAAAAGAAGTTTAAATAAAGGGATGAAGCCATTACTTGATGTACCCTGCACCATCCAAAAATTACAATATAAATTACTACAAATTGAAAGCTAATCACAAATTTTACTATAAATACGAAAGCATGTATCAAGTAACCGAATCTTTTTCCCACGTTGGTTCCCTATGAGTTCTCAGTACGACTTACCTTTTGGTTTTCATACTTAAATAGGCAAAATACAGTACAGTAACAACAAAAAAACCTGATGTTTCAAGCACTTTCTTGGAAACAAAGTATATCTAATTATGAAGAAAACCATTGTATATTAATTTTTAGCATGAAAGTTATACCTTCTTCCATCTATGCCAAAAACTTGCAATGTATTGATGTGCTTTATGACTGATTCGAGATGCACCTTTAAGCCTCACATGTAATAAGCAAAGAAACCTGCACCCAAAAAGTTAAGAGTGTAAACTATATAAATGATAGTCATGTATACCAATTGTTGAATTTTTTGTATTACCTGTGGATAATGTGGTATAGTGAGATCTTTGTTGCTAACTATCAATCCCTCTTGTAGCTCAGCCCTTTTATCTCTTTTGTTAAACATTAACTGCAATTCATCATTCAAACTAAAATCATAAAAAGGGTTTTGTTAAAAATAATAAATATTCTTAACAAAAGGTGAATCAGTAAACTTATTTGCAGCTTTATGGTTCTGATGATACCTACTGAAGTAACAACACACAAAATCGTGAAACAGGGTAAATATATATTATTTAGTACGATTATGAACAATAGTTCCACGACCCACCTGTTGAAACCCTAAAATCGAGTTTTCTTCTTGGAGAGAGTTCTCATCATTAGGGTTTTTCTTTTTGTGAAAAACAAATATACGTATGTTTTTTGATAATATGTTTTGTGTGGGATTATTATGGTATAAGATTCTTTAATTACATACCTTTATAGATTATAAGTTGTAAAATAAATTTCAAGTAATGTGCTGGTGTAGTGGTTTAGGTGTTCTTTATTTGTGTCTCCCATCCCAAGTTCGAATCTTGGCAACTCCTTTTTTACACAAACAAATTAAATCCGAAAATTTAAATAAATGAAAAAAAATTGCTTACATGGCCTGAATGTGATGACATGGCTGATAATGAATTACTGGGCAATGAGGTGGCATTTTCTTCAAATGCCTCCTGTTATATATAATGTAGAGATATATATATAAGTTTTGATCCGAAAAGTTACATGTCCAATATTTGAAAAAACTTAGGAAAGTTTACTTTTGGATGAAGATTGTTATTAGAATGATTTGATCCGAAAAGTTACATGTCCAATATTTGAAAAAACTTAGGAAAGTTTACTTTTGGATGAAGATTGTTATTAGAATGAGTTTCTTAAATCTTGTATGACAATTACTTGTAAGATCTTATGGTTCTTTAGATGGAGTAGATCCAAATTGTATATTTAAGTTATCGCTAACTCTTTAGCTCATGTTTTCGCCTAGGTAAGTTTATATGGTCATTTAGTCATGGCCTTGCCGTGACCTTTGGTCATTGTTCCATGGTCTTGAGACTCAACCTTGGCTTTGGCCATGGTTGTGGTCTTGAATTTAGGTCATTAGACCTCTTGGTCTTATTAAACCATAACTATTATATAGTAACTTTGGTATATAAAATAGTTGTTAAGAAACTGAAGAAAATCTGATTCGTTATTGGTTTTCCGGATACGTGCACCTGAGTTTTTGAATAAAACGTGATTCCGGACAACTTTCGTGCTTTAACTTTTTGATGAATCGGATCAGAAGGGCCTCTTTTTGCGTGTTTAATTCTGTTACAGAAACATTTGGCAGTTTTTGCCGTAAAGTTTTGGTAATTTCAAATGGTCATAACTTTTTACTCATATGCTCATTTTAGGTGATTCAAATTGCTATGTTTTCCTTGTTAAGTCCTCTACTACAATATGTAATTGTCCAATATCATAATTATACCATTTTAATCAGATTTTACCATGGAAGTCACTAGTTTACTTGTTTAAATAACATAGTTAACATATATATACCAATATTTGTTTTACCAATTTTTATACATCATGAACATAATAACAAGACAATATATAGTATGAATGAAATATAAATAGCATGAAAATGATATTTGGTAAGAAAGTATGTTAGGGTTTGCTTACAACTTTTGGCTTTCTAAAGAAAGGAAGTTAAGAACAAGGATTAGGACATTGATTGAACTAGGATCGCTAGCTTCCAACTTCTCTAATCTCTTGACACCAACTTGTGACTACTTGAGAAGGAACTTGAAGTCTCTACAAGACACTTCTTGTGTGGATAGAAGATCACCAAAGGATGGAAGAAACAAGGACTTTGGATCAATCAAAGCTTTACAAGAGCTTTAGAATTGATATGGAACTTGTATTCTTGAACAATACTTGAAGTAGAGAGAAAATCATGAATGTGTTTGTGTTTGTGATGGTATGAACGACCAAAGGGTGAGGAGAGGGTTATATAGGGACTTGAGGAGGTGCTAGGAAGGTGACTAACCAAGCTTGTTAGCTAAGTCTTGCATATGTGAAGTAAACTTAGCACTTAAGTCAACATATGTGTACAAGCTTGCTATGTAATCTTCCTTAAAGTCTTGGTGACTCATAAAAACACCACCTAGGACTGAATTGAGGAGGTTAAATGTTTTGGATATTTATCTTACCTTTACGGAGTGAGTTTTGGTTCCGTTAATCGCTAACCGTAAGTTGTTAGGCCACGAAACGTAAAACCGGGTATCGTAAAAACGTGAAACTTGAAAGAATGACTAAACTTGTCAATATACTCCATAATAAAATATAAAATGAGTGGTAGATTCCATTGGGGGTGCTAAAACTGGAAACACGGGTCTAAAACGCGTAATACGTAAAACGTACGAATATTGTGTAAAATTGATAAAAGTAAAATGTTACTTTTCTAATATGACAATAATGATTTAAAATGACTTATAATGTCTAGACTGGGCTCAGTCTAGTATTGGTTGGTATTTAATGTCTTTAAGACATAAAACCGTAAGCCTAAAAATCAAGGAATGATTTATAAAATTAAGGAATGATTTTTGGTCAAAGGAGGAGGGAAAAATATGTTGACTTTTTCCAAAAATGTGAAAACTCAAATCGTCTTAGAAACGCGGTGCAGGTATAGGCTAAGGTTACGGCTAAGTAAAAGTGCTTAAAAACGAAAATTCCTGTTTCTCACGGCCGAGGTTTATTTGGTCACATTTTTCTCAGTCATGATTAATTCTCAAATAAATTATGAGTGTATCAAACATTTTTCTGATGCGGGGAAAATTAACGCGGTCGAGTTTCGTTGTGCGTAGGATTTTTGAATGACGTTTTACCCTAAAACGTGTAGTTCCTTAATAACTTTCGCGAAAATGATCTGATGAGTGTCAAACTTTTATTTTGCCATGGAAATGATTTATCATACGAGAATATGAAATAAAAATCAAATTTCGAAAAAATGAATAGTGAAAGTGAATAGTAAAAATGAATAGTGAAATTTTCGGGAATAGAAGTTAACCTGAAAATGCGAATTGTTACACAATCCGTGTGTGCACGGGTTGTTCTTGTTGGGTTTTAAATTTTATAAAGGGGAAATGAAGTTTTGTTAATGTTTTGATGGTTTGGTATCTGGGTTGGGTCGACTTGGTGTCGAATTTGTGGAAGGATTTGATATTTGGATGATTCTTGGTGGATTGATGCTCGGTTTGAGCATAACCGAGACCCAAGAGGTCTCGGGGTCGCGTTATTGGTGGCTCGTTAGTCATGTCGAGACCCAAGGATCCCTCGTTGCTATCTTGTTGTTGTTGCTTTGGGTTAGGCCGAAGACCCAAGGGTCCGTTTGGCTTGTTTTGGCTCGATTAGAGCAAGGCCGTGACCCTTTGGTGTCCGGTCGAATATTATTGCTACATGTGTTGTTATTTGACCATTATGGTCCGGGTTGTTGGCTCGTATGGAGCAAGCCGAGACCCAAGAGGTCTCGGGTGATATCACGTTTCATGTGGTTTAGTATTTGACCCGGGTTGACTTGGTAAATCAACCCGTAAATGTGTTATATTATTTGGGTACCGTTTATGATTGTCGGATTATTTTTGTTGTCGAGTTTATTATTATTTTGATCATGGTACATTTGGACTTGTGACATTGATTATAGAGTTGTGTTGACGAAGTGGTATTGGGAACCGATTGTGAGACGGTTAACTAGATTAACGGAGATAGGTTAGTTGGGTGCCGTAGTCGGACCCTATTGTTGTAGCACGTGATTTGAGATTGATTTGGACAGAGTTGGATTACTCGATTTGTGACTTGGTTATATTATTTTGGACTTGGACAATGAGCCAAGAGTGATGACTCGGACATGTGACCATCTCATATAACTCGATAATTATTTATAATCAAACGCCAATAATAAAACTCATAATAATATTATTGGTAATATAACCGTTTATATAAGTATATAGACGTGAAAAACATATATATATATATATATATATATATATATATATATATATATATATATATATATATATATATATATATATATATATATATATATATATATGTGTATATTAATAATAAAATGATCACGAGTAAACATTATAATAACGTGACAATAATTATTATACTATGTGAATAGTGTAATAAATGTCGGGGGCGTTACTATAAATAAATAGCTATAAATGACGACGAAATCTAATACGTTGGATAATTATTAAATAAAATATGTCTTTTAATAAACGAGGAAAACTATCGAGTTATACGGGGTTGTGGTCACTTGAGTCCAAGTGGACTTTATTTTTATTGTGTGACTTTTGTGTTGTCACGGATATGTAACGATTAATATATCCATTTTCTATAACTACGTAACTTATTTAATCGACGAGTTAAATAGGGTCTATTTAGCTATATAAAATGAATATATTAATGGGCATCGTATCCTACGACGCCCATAGGTTATGGTATGTATATTGGAATAATGAATTACTAAATATCTCGTGGAGTTGGCTAAATTGACAAATTTGGCAAATTTGACGATATATATAGGGAATTTATTGGACTACGATACTTACCATATAGTATTCTTTGTGCTATGTGATTTAGGTTTGGGTATAATCTTAGAGTGATATATTACGTAAATAAATATGGGGGATTACCAAATCGACGGATTTGATAAACTTCGATGATTTATTTAAATAATATATTGGCTAATATTAGACCTATAGATTGTTTTACTATTCTTTTTCGTTGTGGCTTCTTGGTTTGAGTTGTGTCGACCCTCCACCCGCATGGATACCAAACGTCAAACTCCAAACTAATATGAGGATAATACGAAAAATGGATTTTGGAAAATAAAATGGAATACGTTCGGGATTGGGAATATTTGATCTTTGTGGAAATGATTCTGAACGCGTTTATATTGTTAGGAAGTGCCGAATCTGTAGTTGCCGTTATTTGAGTTGCTTTACATCTTACATCTATCGATTTCTTTTGCTGATTGCTGGACTTGAGGTGAGTCATAGCCCCATTTTTACTCTTGAACTTTGTTTTCAATATTTGGGGTGAGAAACGTGCAAATTGTTTTATGTGGACTATTATCGCTTCATTTATTTTAAAACTTGCTATGCTTATAGAACTAGGTAGGTTATAGAGCGAGGCCTAGTCCCGAACTAGGTGAGCTATTGATTCGGTTATAGAGCGAGGCCTAGTCCTGAACTAGGTAAGCTATTGATTGGTTGTTGAGCGAGGCCTAGTCCCAAACTAGGTAAGCTGTTGGATTGGTTGTGGAGCGAGGCCTAGTCATGAACTAGGTAAGCTATTGGTTTGATTGATTTGAGCTATAGTGTGCACCTATAGGGTTGGTTAGTTTTGGTTGGATGATTGAGGCCTAGTCTAGCTAGCAAGCATTTTTGCGTATATGTCCACTCTATTTAGTCATGAATTTAAACCTATGATCTCACCAGCGAAAGCTGACTTTTAGCGCATTTGCTCAGGTAATTAAGTGATGCCCTTGGTTGCTTGGATTGGAGGCTTCGCTATGGCACCTGGTTATGGATCTATTTTCTAAAACTCTGATAAATAATTGTGGACCTATATTTATTTCTTTTGGGCCTGACTTTGGATGAATTTGGGATAAATGTAAACTTTAAAACCCCACGTGGTTGTATTTTTCTTATGTTTACTTTATCTCGTTCTTTTATGTCTTGTGTTGGATACCAATCCCCGTAGCACCCCGAAAGCTTGTTGAGTCTTCCGCTGTACCAAATTTTGGGGGTGTTACACAACATCTCTTCTTCAATTGTTCATTTTCTAAAGATGTGTGGGACCAAGTTAGAGACATTTCTGAGATTGAATGTGACAAATGGAATTGGACTGGGTTATTGAAATGCTTAGTTGATTCATGTGTTCAAAAAAATATTGGTTAGGTTTTTAAGAGACTTGCATTGGTAGCTTGTGTTTACACAATATGGCAAGAGACGAATGGAAGATTGTTCAAAGATGTGCATAGGACCAGTCAAGAGGTTTTCAATAACATTGCAGATACTATCAAACATAAGATTCTTGGCGTAACAGTGAGAGATAGTGTTAATGTCAGGAGGGTGGAAGCAAGGTGGAGTGTCAAGTGCAACAAGATTATCCAATAGTAAAATATATTGGAAGTAGCATGGGGATAATTCTAATTGGTATTTAGTTTGTTGGTATATATGGAAGATGGCTTATACCTTGGACTGAATCTCTTCTTAGAAGATTATATTCCTAAAGGATTGTGAGGATGGTGCTGCATCTATTTTGGGGATATTAGTCTTTCTTGGAAGAGTAGTAAGTTAAAAATGAAGTTTCCTGCTGTGTTTAGTAACTTGAGGTGTTTCTGTTATGGACAGTTAAGTTGCTCTGTTAATAATAAAGGGGTGTTTAGTTCTTAATGAAAGTGTTGATCCTTTTGAGATCATGCAGGGGTGAATTGATGAATAACCTGCAAATGGCATATTATGATGGATTTTATCCAAATTTCTCATGTCTTTCTATGGACATTAAGAAATACATATATACTTACTACATCTGATGGTCTTGTAACTTGGACTGTTATGAATTTTAAACTTCTAATGGTTCATAAAGTAGGTATCCAATTGTGTAGGGTAAGTAAGTATGGTGGGTAGTGTATAAAGCTTGGAATAGTGAGGGGTGAAAGATGAACCTACTTGGTCCAAGCTATACACTGCCAAGGAGGTAATGGATGGTACTCACTGTAGGGTGTGTGTTCTCAGTTTATGTGAAGCCATTGTAGTAAATGGAAATGTAGCATTGCTGGTATAGCCCCTACTATGGAGAGGTTATGGATGCCTAGTGAAGCCATTAATCTTCTCTTTTATACTTACTGTGGGTGTTGGTTGAGTGAGTATAAGACGGGAGGTAAGATGGAAATGTAGCTAGATGGTATATGGTGCAGTTTATGGTGAATTGAGGAATGTACTGTTTGATTGCTAGTAGCATTGTTTTGCTATGTTTTGGTTATAGAGATTGTATCAGATATAGTTGATGTCCTTGGAAGATATTGGACAGAACAATAGCTTAGTTGTATGCTTTAACTGTGATTTTTATTTGAATTGGGGAATGTCCAATTCTTAGTATTCTGTTTCTCATAAGTTTTGTACAAACTATTTTGGAAAGTTAATATAATTCACCTTTGCACAAAAAAAAAAGAAGTTGATTTTAGCTCTAAAAAGAGAGAGAGGTAAACTTTTCCATTGATTTGCTCGGATGGTGCATGATAAATACAGACTTGGTTTGGAGTATTTTGTCGCTTGTTGATTGTTACGTACTCTAATAACCATAGTTTATAGCCCATGTGTAGACGAGTTTTTGGTATTAAGATAACTTTAACTAAGCACATGTGCTAATGTGCTTCCATTTTGATTTTATAACTGTGTTCCTATATGGGGATGGTTTTTTTTTAACGGTAATATATATTGTTGGAGCATGCTCGTGTCATAATAAATAATTATATGGCTAGACATATGTGAGCCTATGGGGTCACACACTTATACACAGAGACACCATTATATATATATATATATATATATATATATATATATATATATATATATATATATATATATATATATATATATTGTATTTATCGTATTTACACTATATATACGACTACGTAACTCGGGATCAATAACGGGCTACTAATAACTAAGCTAGTACTTAGTTTATTGGATTAGACCAACAAATGGGCAAGCCCATTTAGGGCCCCCATGGCAAGCCTAGGTGAGAAAGGAACAAGGGAAATAGCTCAAGGGGTTAATTGTAACATATGATCTTATAACCTCCACTTGATTTGGTCATTATGACTAATTAAATTAGAAAACTAATTACGAATTTTTTCTCCCCCTTCCTCTACCCTAGAGCCACGAAATAACACACACCCATATTAGGGTTTGGTGTTTTTGATCTCATCTAACCTCATTCTAGTGTAGTTCAAGGCTAGATCGCGTGTTACGGGGTCAAGACTAGCATCGGGTGGTGATCTATGACGTGTAGTGTGTTTCCATCATAGAGGTGATCTATTTTGGTCACTTGGTTTCATAGGTGGTTCATGGTGTTGGTGATAGTCTCCATACGATTCTACCAATCACGCTACAAAGGTATAATCTTGTTATTATTTATTTGATTGATCATATGGCTATATGGATCCGTTGTTGGTGATGTTTTTCCGCTGCGTTTTATTGATGAATATATATTTTATATTCTAACATCACCTATAGTGGTATCACGAGCCATCATATGTGCCATATGATTATCGGGTATGCATAAAAATGGCTAAAACGGGTGTTTTTTTGATGATTTTTGAAGTCATGGTTAAAACAGCCCTAGGGCTCCAATTTTTTTCTCATAGGACGACCCTTTAGGGTTCTTATGATCTGCACTTTTTGGTTCCATGGCCATTTGTTATGCATACGCTAATTGGTTACTTGTCGGGTACGTGAAAATGGCCTAAAACGCGTGTTTTTGATCGGTTTTTTGAAACGGTTTTAATTCAGCCCCTAAGGCCATATTTTCTGTGGTTAAATGGTATTTGGAAGGTCCTAATATCAGTGGGTTTTGACCCTTAAGTCATAGGAAACACGTACCTAACGGGGTTTTAATTCTTGTCAATTATTTCTTCGTTTTCGTTGGCTAACAATTTAATTCTTGTTATTATTTTGTTTTCCATGGCAAATACATGCATGTTTGTCCATGGAGTTAGCCAACACCATGTTTCATTCATAATATTATGGTATTATTATGTTTATATGCAAAGCCGATGAAAACCTAGACCACTTGTGCATTGAATGGTTGTGAATGTTATTTAATTTCGTGTTTTGGGGTTTTTGCCATTGTTTCGGCATTTATGTAATTATATTCTTTTGGTTGTAGCAATTGTTTGGGCACTTTTACAGTAGATTAAAAGTAGATTAATTGTATTTTACTTTCAATATAATGTAATCGTGGCTTGGTGGTGAATGGCGAAAGAGTTAAAGACGTTTTTGCCGAAAAATGACTGCTAGAACACCAGTTGGTAAAACGGAGTTTCCCGGTGATTAGTAAGGTCTTTTTGGCTGAAATTTTTTTGCAGGTACCCAAGACATGGGTCTACAACTTTCTAGTTTTGAGCTAAGCCCGGGGAAGCCTCCTTCATGGACTTTTGGGCCCTTTAACACAGAAATTCTAGAAAGACAGAAACTAATTTTCATGTGCATCATGGGCTTCCAACTTGCTCTTGATTGTCTTGGAGCAAGTGGGAGTCCTCCGTGTGGTTGTGTGGTTGTCCCTAGTTGAATCTTGGTTCTCGTGATGGCTCACGAGACCAAGCATAGGTTTTTTCATCGGTTGAGGCTTTGCATATTGTGGTTGTGTGTTTGTTTTGCTTTTTATATATCTTGTTTCATATATAAAATTGCAAATAGTTTTCTATAAAACTTAAAACGAAACACAAACCATTTTCAAAACTAAGTCTTATGATTTATGATTCCTCCCGAACCGTCCCTTTATTTCTCAACCGCTTGTGAACGGCCGATAGCAAAAAGGAAGAGGCCGGGAGGAACTAGCAAAGTTAATCTGTGGGTCTTAAGTACAGAAAAGTACGTGAGTACAGGAAAGTACATCCCCAGGTCGTTATGTCCCAACGAGGTGTGAACGTGATACTACAATGACTTGTCATGTGTTGAAATAATACGTATATAGAAAAATGGGAATCTGAATGACTAACACTGAATGTGAATAGTAATAGCTCTGTCACAGCTATATCAATTAAGAAACGTACAATCAGAAACCCTAAAATAGTAAAAGATATTTACAAACGTATGTTTAAGTTTAAATAAACGTAAACGTAACGAAACAAAACAATCCCAAAGAGGGAATTTGCATGCCTTAATGGCTTAAATGCAAATTAAAAAGAAATAAAATAACTAACTATATTTACAAAGTTATTATTATAGTATGAAAACCTAGAAAACTAAAACGTGTACGTAAACGTTTAAATAAACGTCTACGTACAAAATAAAAAGTGAATACCGTCAAATATAACTCTCACAAATGTGAAAATTATATTTTTGGAATCCTAAAATAATAAGAAAAGTATTAGAAAATTAAAACTTATTTTTATACTATGTACTTAATTATTATTAATTAAAACTATTTTTTAATTACTTAAAAATAAGAAAATGTGAAATAAAACTAAGAAAAATAAAATTAAAACTTAGAAAAGTTAAAAATAATATAAAAGAAATTTTGAAACTAAAAATATATTTATTATACAGATATTCTATTTATTATTACTTATTTACTATTATTTATTTATTAATACTATTATTAAATTATTATTTATACTAAATTATCAAACAAAAATCTAAAACTTTTTACATAATTCTAATATACTAATAAGAAGCTAAGAAAAATATAAAAACTATATTTAATATACAAAAATAAGAGAACTTAATTTAAAACTATTATTACTTAATTAAACTAATTAATACTAATTAAATTATTATACATACTAAACTTATTTATAAAATTATAAAACTTTTTATAAAACTTCCTAATTATCTCAGGAATACATAAAAAATATAAAAAGTTTATAAAAATTATAAATAAGCAGATTTAAAAATAATTTACTTATTATTTCCTAAAACCTATTAAAACTATATTAATTATTATATATATTAAATGAAAAGTAAAAAATCTGAAAAAAATTACAGAAACTATAAAATATTATGAAGATTCTAGGAAAAATAAGTTGGGGGCATCAGCTTATTCCAATAAGCTGGAATAAGCTAAACAGCTTCAATAAGCCAATACACCAAAACCATGTTAAGTATATTGTGTATACAAGTATAAACGGAACTGGTGCCCCAGAGCAGATGGAAGGGGTGTGGGCACATAAGCATGCTACTATCCTAGAGGTCTTGAGTTCGAATCCCACACCCAGGCTTTTTGCCATTTTATTTATTTTTTATTTTTTTCTTTTTGCAAACCTGCTTAATAAGTAATAATATGGAACTTTAACAAACACAACTTTTTCAAAACTTAGAAATAAGCTGTGTAACAGCTTATTTCCAACTCAGTTAGTGAAATAAGCTCAAACTCCTAAATAGAAGCTATCACTTATGGTTAAAGCTTGTTTTTTGGTTTTTCTTTTTATAAAACTAAATAAATATATATAATATACATATAAGATAAAAATAAAACTTATGAAACCTAGAAATAAGCAAATCGTGGGCTTATGGCTTATTCAGTGAACTTAAGGTTCACAGTCTGAGCTATAAGCTTGGAATAAGCTTTAAAAAGCTATACAAAGGTATGAAAAGGTAAAAGGTATATATGTACATGTATAATAAGTATTTATGAACAAGAATAAGCACTGAGGAGTGCTTATAAGAATAGGCTTAAGGTTTAGACAGTTGAGCTTTTGATAGCTCAACTTGGATGGAATTGAAGCTCAAATGAGCTTGGTATAAGCCCAAACTTAAAAGTAAAAGTTAAAAAGTATCTATGCAAGTGTTATATACATATATATACAAGCTTGTGATCAGAGATTAACTTATAAGCTCATAATAAGCAAATAAGCAAAACTCTTATGCACTCAGTTCCAAACACCCCTGCAACTAACTTTGATGGCAATTCAAGCTTAGTGAATAAGCTCAAACTCCTAAATAGGACTTGGAGTTGCAAGACATGTTGGTAGGCTTTCCAAAAAGCCCAAGCTCACCTAGTGGGGTCCACTAGTGAGCTTGTAGGAAGCCATTGAAAAAGCTCCATTTCCTGAGTCTAATGATAATATTGGCCAAGTGCTCAGGAGATGGGACACACAAAAAGCTTCTTGCAGCTCTGTTTAATAAGCTACAAGCTTGTGATAAGCACTGGAACTTGAAGCTGGGTATATAAGCTCCCAAGGGAACTTAATTCCATAAGCTAAGTCCATCAGAACAGCTTTTTATGAGCTTATGAAATAAGCTAGGTTGGTTAAGGTATACTGAGGACTCAGTACATCTTTTCTGGGTGTGATAAGTTGAAGCTACTTGCAGCCCTCTTTAATAAGCTACAAGGTTGATTTTAAGTGTAAGATCCTAAAGTGGGGTAGCTAGGCTTCCTAAAAAGCTAAACTACAAGACTTAAGGTTTACTAATGAGCTGGTGAGAGCTTGTGGAAACAGTGTAATACCCCTGATTGCTCAGGGGTATGTTGTGAGTGGGCAAACAAACAAGGCTCACACAACTTATCAAATAAGCTCATAAGAGCTCAACAAGCTCTGAGCAATAAACTTGGATAACTTAGCCTCACATAAGGCCAAGAATCACAAAATTAAGCTAAGAGAGGAACTTTTTAGGAGCTTGGTAAAACAGCATCACTCAACTGTTTGCTTCAGTTGAGTGATGCTAAGTGAACAAAAAGTTGGTTGGTGAAAAGCTATCTACTTAAGCTAAGACAGGAAAATAAACTCATAACTAACAAATATGGTACTAAGACATAACAAAGAAGCCAAGAACACCAAGGTGGGTCAAGTCATGAGACTTGGATAAGCTCATGAACTTGACAGTCCACCTTGTGCACAGGGCAAAAACAAGCTAAAACAAGCACTTCTAAAAGCTAGTAATAAGCTGAAATAAAAATTGATAAAAATCATACAACAAGGTATGCAGCTGAACTAAAACATACTAAAAGGACAAACTCTAAAACTAAATATTAAAAGCTACACAAAATTATCTATTTAATTAAAAAAACAGGTTTAAGTAATTTTTGACTTTTTGAGTTTATGATCAAAGTTGACTTTCATCAACTTTGATATGAATTTATGGACTAAACAAGACATAAAATGATACAAGAACATGAAATTAACAAGTATGAACAATATTTAAACACAATTGGTGAGTATGGCATGTTAAATCATTACAGTGATCAAATGAGGGGTTCAAGATGTGATTTTTGACTTTTAATATTAATACATAATAGACTTATGGTTTGTCTGACCCTAAGGAACTCTATGCACCAATTATCAACCAAAAAAACAACACCCTATACTCAGTTAAACATTCTGAATCAACAATACCAAACACACCTAAAATGAACTTAATTTTAGCTTTTCAATCCATATCATTGCATAAGACAATTTTATCAAATCCAGAAGCTTTCATTGGTTAAATTAGGACTTTTTTCAGTATACATAAGTAGTCACACAAAGGTATACCTAGGATTATCTAAAATCAATATTATGACAGTTAAAATGGATTTTCAAGCCACAATCAAATTCAACACATAACAAACTTATATTAAGCTACAATTACATCAACTAACAACTAATAAACACATAAAAGAGGAAATAAACACAGATAGATAACTTAAGCATAAAATGCAAAAATTGTAAAAGTGGGACTTACAAAGTGAATACACTGAGCCATTGGAAACCATGGACCAAAACACTACCTATAGTCTCCCATGAGACACTACAACCAATGGCAATCCATAATAGCCATGCTCCTTGCTGAGAACACTAAGAACACAAGATTTTTTATTTAATTTTCTATTTTTCTCTATTTTTTATGATTTTTGGTATTAAAAACTACAACTGATTAAATGGTTTCTAAAAGCTTCAACAAGCTTTGTCAGGAGCTTACATGATCTAATAGAGTCATTATAATCAACTACAAACATAAATGTAAATAACTTGAAAATAAAATGACAATAAAGAAAAACTTGAAAACATGAAATATAAAAGGTAACTTGCATTAAAACTGTAAATGATTGTTCCATTATACTACTTTGAAAGTTTAAATGACAATTATACTAAGAAAACATGTAAAGAATTACACTACGAATGCATTTAAATTTTAAGTTACACTAGTGACTAAGGCTATCCCAAAGTACTTATTCTTCTGTCTTTCTTCTTCTTTTTATAGCTTCAAAATGCCTTGGTGACCACTCTTAAACTCTGGCATCAATCTGAGCCCTTGAAATTGTCCAATTGATCTCAATCGTTTAAATTGCTTTTTGGCGCCAAAGTTCTTGCAAGTAACTTGAGGCGGTTTGAGATCATTTAATGCATCTTGTACATATGCAGAGGTGGAGGGGACAAGATGAGGTAGTTTATTTAGGCTTGGAGGTCAAGTTGGGGGTGTAAGAAGAAAACAGAGGTGGTGGTTTGATTTGGAGGGAAAAGGTGGTGTGGAGTGCATTAAATGAGATGTGGGATTAGGTTGTGAGGTGGAGGGTAGTAGGTTGGGTGATCTGGGGGGTGATGAGGTGGTGAAAACCACCATGGTTTTGGGTTTACAGGTGTGGGTGAAGAGGATGAACAGTGGTGGCTGTTTTGGCGGGGTTTGACCATTTGACCTGTGGTTTTATAATTAGGGAGTGGGCCGGGTTTTGTTTTGGGCCTAAGTAAAGGGCTAGGTTTGGTTTGTGTTGGATTGGTAATAATAAAGGGTCCGGATTGGTTTTTTAGGTTTATAAAGCCCAAGGACCTTTGTTGTATTTTCTGAATTTGTGAGGACCAATCTTGCCAACTTTTCCAAACTTTCTTTGAGGGACCAAACCTGCCAACAATTAATAACACAAGGACCAAAAGTATAATTTTTGCATTTTAAAACTTTTAAGGACCTTAAATGTAAATTTTGGATTTAGAGGGACTAAAAGTGTAATTTCCCAAAAGTTATTCAAATTGTTCCAAAATGTAAGTTCATGCATAGTACAAGGGTATTTTGTAAAATTTCATGTTTAATACACCCAGGGACCATTTTTGCCAATTTGTGAAACTTGAGGGGTAAAAGTTGCCAGTTTGTGTAAACTTTCATCCAGGGATCATTTGTGAACATTTTTGGTTTCCCAAGGACTTAAGTTAACTTTTCTTTCATTAACATTTAGGGACTAGTTTTGACATTTTGTGTAACTCCAGGGACTGAAAACGACAATTGTTGTGAAATTTATCAGTTTTCACTTGTTTTTCAATCTTTTGTACCTGAATCACATATAAAACACATTGTGATGAATTTGTAACATTTTGTGAGTCATTTGTGTGTTTTTGGTTGTTTTTGTGGGTTCAAACAGGTATAAAATGATGAGTATTTAGACACTCATCAATCCCCCACACTAAACTATTGCTAGTCCCTAGCAATCTTTTATTTAAAACTTAATGGATTTTAAAACTTCTTTACCAAAAGCCATCACTTCTGGAATAGCCAGGTGTAAGAACTGTGGCACACCTGATAACCGTGTAATTTTGAGCAAACCACCAGCTGTCAACGGATTTGATTAGTCTTTACCAAAAGCCGTTTGCTTCTGGACTAGCCAACTCTTGATGGAATAGTCAACATCTTGGTGAGTTGATTACCAATTATGGTTTTTCACAGCCTTTACCACAAGCCACAATCTTGCGGGCTAGCCAACTCATTTGCTTATTAGGATATGGCGAGTTGAGGGTACCATACAATTTTGGGCAAATTGCAAGCCATAAACGGATTTGAGATATCTTTACCAAGAGCCGTTTGCTCCTGGATTAGCCAGTCCTTGTGTGGATTAGACATGGTGGACTAATAACCATTTGTTGTGTTTAGTGTAAAACACTAACACCAAATGAAAAAATTTTAAATTTTGGCCATTTTTGGGGAAAAAGGGCATACAAAGGTATATAAGTGATCAAATTCGCCAGAATTTCCATCCCCCACACTAGAAATGAATATTGTCCTCAATATTCAAAATCCCGGCTATTATGCCGAATTCTTGAACGTAAAAAGATAACATTTAAAACTAAGTGGGGGTAACACAACAATTATTTTATTTTTCTGTATTTACAATTTTTTCAAAGTATTTTCAAAATATATACAACAGGTGGGGCATCACCCCCACACTTAGGTGGTAGAAAGGGAAAAAGAAAGAAATATGGGTGAAAACCCATATTGACTAATGTTTTTGATAACCAAGTCACTAGCTTGACTTGACCCCGAATTAATTGGTTCATGGGGAAGTGGAGTGGGATTGCCACTCAAAGATTTGGTGAGAAATTGGAGTGGGGTTGCCACTCACAGAATTATGAAATGATAAGATAAAGGAGATTATTTTTGGTTTTTATCTTTTATAAATGTTTTTGTATTTTAGATTTGTATATATATGTACAAAAGAAAGAAAATTCCTAACAACCGCCCCTCGAAAGGGAATCTGGGTCTGACAGAGCTCAGTAACTGTAAACAGCCAACAACCAAATGTTGTAACTGAGGGACTAATCAAACTGGGCAAGTTGTGTGCAAAGGAAAAAATATTTTTGTATTTTATATTGTTTATTGAAATGAAATATGATACAGTATATATAATCACTACCTCCCAGGCTTGTGTCAGGTTTACCACGCAAGCTAATTACTTGTGAATAATTAACTGTAATAAATGTGTCCTGACAGCCCGGTAGTTGAATGATAAGGTTTAATATACAAACAAGGATAGGTATTTCAACAAAATACAAAATACAAGTCATAGTAGGCAGCACAACCTCCCCGGCAGCGGCGCCAAATTTTGATTCCTCCCGAACAGTCCCTTTATTTCTCAACCGCTTGTGAACGGCCGATAACAAAAAAGAAGAGGCCGGGAGGAACTAGCAAAGTTAATTTGTGGGTCTTAAGTACAGAAAAGTACGTGAGTACAGGAAAGTACATCCCCAGGTCGTTATGTCCCAACGAGGTGTGAACGTGATACTACAATGACTTGTCATGTGTTGAAATAATACGTATATAGAAAAATGGGAATCTGAATGACTAACACTGAATGTGAATAGTAATAGCTCTGTCACAGCTATATCAATTAAGAAACGTACAATCAGAAACCCTAAAATAGTAAAAGATATTTACAAACGTATGTTTAAGTTTAAATAAACGTAAACGTAACGAAACAAAACAATCCCAAAGAGGGAATTTGCATGCCTTAATGGCTTAAATGCAAATTAAAAAGAAATAAAATAACTAACTATATTTACAAAGTTATTATTATAGTATGAAAACCTAGAAAACTAAAACGTGTACGTAAACGTTTAAATAAACGTCTACGTACAAAATAAAAAGTGAATACCGTCAAATATAACTCTCACAAATGTGAAAATTATATTTTTGGAATCCTAAAATAATAAGAAAAGTATTAGAAAATTAAAACTTATTTTTATACTATGTACTTAATTATTATTAATTAAAACTATTTTTTAATTACTTAAAAATAAGAAAATGTGAAATAAAACTAAGAAAAATAAAATTAAAACTTAGAAAAGTTAAAAATAATATAAAAGAAATTTTGAAACTAAAAATATATTTATTATACAGATATTCTATTTATTATTACTTATTTACTATTATTTATTTATTAATACTATTATTAAATTATTATTTATACTAAATTATCAAACAAAAATCTAAAACTTTTTACATAATTCTAATATACTAATAAGAAGCTAAGAAAAATATAAAAACTATATTTAATATAAAAAATAAGAGAACTTAATTTAAAACTATTATTACTTAATTAAACTAATTAATACTAATTAAATTATTATACATACTAAACTTATTTATAAAATTATAAAACTTTTTATAAAACTTCCTAAGTATCTCAGGAATACATAAAAAATATAAAAAGTTTATAAAAATTATAAATAAGCAGATTTAAAAATAATTTACTTATTATTTCCTAAAACCTATTAAAACTATATTAATTATTATATATATTAAATGAAAAGTAAAAAATCTGAAAAAAAATTACAGAAACTATAAAATATTATGAAGATTCTAGGAAAAATAAGTTGGGGGCATCAGCTTATTCCAATAAGCTGGAATAAGCTAAACAGCTTCAATAAGCCAATACACCAAAACCATGTTAAGTATATTGTGTATACAAGTATAAACGGAACTGGTGCCCCAGAGCAGATGGAAGGGGTGTGGGCACATAAGCATGCTACTATCCTAGAGGTCTTGAGTTCGAATCCCACACCCAGGCTTTTTGCCATTTTATTTATTTTTTATTTTTTTCTTTTTGCAAACCTGCTTAATAAGTAATAATATGGAACTTTAACAAACACAACTTTTTCAAAACTTAGAAATAAGCTGTGTAACAGCTTATTTCCAACTCAGTTAGTGAAATAAGCTCAAACTCCTAAATAGAAGCTATCACTTATGGTTAAAGCTTGTTTTTTGGTTTTTCTTTTTATAAAACTAAATAAATATATATAATATACATATAAGATAAAAATAAAACTTATGAAACCTAGAAATAAGCAAATCGTGGGCTTATGGCTTATTCAGTGAACTTAAGGTTCACAGTCTGAGCTATAAGCTTGGAATAAGCTTTAAAAAGCTATACAAAGGTATGAAAAGGTAAAAGGTATATATGTACATGTATAATAAGTATTTATGAACAAGAATAAGCACTGAGGAGTGCTTATAAGAATAGGCTTAAGGTTTAGACAGTTGAGCTTTTGATAGCTCAACTTGGATGGAATTGAAGCTCAAATGAGCTTGGTATAAGCCCAAACTTAAAAGTAAAAGTTAAAAAGTATCTATGCAAGTGTTATATACATATATATACAAGCTTGTGATCAGAGATTAACTTATAAGCTCATAATAAGCAAATAAGCAAAACTCTTATGCACTCAGTTCCAAACACCCCTGCAACTAACTTTGATGGCAATTCAAGCTTAGTGAATAAGCTCAAACTCCTTAATAGGACTTGGAGTTGCAAGACATGTTGGTAGGCTTTCCAAAAAGCCCAAGCTCACCTAGTGGGGTCCACTAGTGAGCTTGTAGGAAGCCATTGAAAAAGCTCCATTTCCTGAGTCTAATGATAATATTGGCCAAGTGCTCAGGAGATGGGACACACAAAAAGCTTCTTGCAGCTCTGTTTAATAAGCTACAAGCTTGTGATTAAGCACTGGAACTTGAAGCTGGGTATATAAGCTCCCAAGGGAACTTAATTCCATAAGCTAAGTCCATCAGAACAGCTTTTTATGAGCTTATGAAATAAGCTAGGTTGGTTAAGGTATACTGAGGACTCAGTACATCTTTTCTGGGTGTGATAAGTTGAAGCTACTTGCAGCCCTCTTTAATAAGCTACAAGGTTGATTTTAAGTGTAAGATCCTAAAGTGGGGTAGCTAGGCTTCCTAAAAAGCTAAACTACAAGACTTAAGGTTTACTAATGAGCTGGTGAGAGCTTGTGGAAACAGTGTAATACCCCTGATTGCTCAGGGGTATGTTGTGAGTGGGCAAACAAACAAGGCTCACACAACTTATCAAATAAGCTCATAAGAGCTCAACAAGCTCTGAGCAATAAACTTGGATAACTTAGCCTCACATAAGGCCAAGAATCACAAAATTAAGCTAAGAGAGGAACTTTTTAGGAGCTTGGTAAAACAGCATCACTCAACTGTTTGCTTCAGTTGAGTGATGCTAAGTGAACAAAAAGTTGGTTGGTGAAAAGCTATCTACTTAAGCTAAGACAGGAAAATAAACTCATAACTAACAAATATGGTACTAAGACATAACAAAGAAGCCAAGAACACCAAGGTGGGTCAAGTCATGAGACTTGGATAAGCTCATGAACTTGACAGTCCACCTTGTGCACAGGGCAAAAACAAGCTAAAACAAGCACTTCTAAAAGCTAGTAATAAGCTGAAATAAAAATTGATAAAAATCATACAACAAGGTATGCAGCTGAACTAAAACATACTAAAAGGACAAACTCTAAAACTAAATATTAAAAGCTACACAAAATTATCTATTTAATTAAAAAAACAGGTTTAAGTAATTTTTGACTTTTTGAGTTTATGATCAAAGTTGACTTTCATCAACTTTGATATGAATTTATGGACTAAACAAGACATAAAATGATACAAGAACATGAAATTAACAAGTATGAACAATATTTAAACACAATTGGTGAGTATGGCATGTTAAATCATTACAGTGATCAAATGAGGGGTTCAAGATGTGATTTTTGACTTTTAATATTAATACATAATAGACTTATGGTTTGTCTGACCCTAAGGAACTCTATGCACCAATTATCAACCAAAAAAACAACACCCTATACTCAGTTAAACATTCTGAATCAACAATACCAAACACACCTAAAATGAACTTAATTTTAGCTTTTCAATCCATATCATTGCATAAGACAATTTTATCAAATCCAGAAGCTTTCATTGGTTAAATTAGGACTTTTTTCAGTATACATAAGTAGTCACACAAAGGTATACCTAGGATTATCTAAAATCAATATTATGACAGTTAAAATGGATTTTCAAGCCACAATCAAATTCAACACATAACAAACTTATATTAAGCTACAATTACATCAACTAACAACTAATAAACACATAAAAGAGGAAATAAACACAGATAGATAACTTAAGCATAAAATGCAAAAATTGTAAAAGTGGGACTTACAAAGTGAATACACTGAGCCATTGGAAACCATGGACCAAAACACTACCTATAGTCTCCCATGAGACACTACAACCAATGGCAATCCATAATAGCCATGCTCCTTGCTGAGAACACTAAGAACACAAGATTTTTTATTTAATTTTCTATTTTTCTCTATTTTTTATGATTTTTGGTATTAAAAACTACAACTGATTAAATGGTTTCTAAAAGCTTCAACAAGCTTTGTCAGGAGCTTACATGATCTAATAGAGTCATTATAATCAACTACAAACATAAATGTAAATAACTTGAAAATAAAATGACAATAAAGAAAAACTTGAAAACATGAAATATAAAAGGTAACTTGCATTAAAACTGTAAATGATTGTTCCATTATACTACTTTGAAAGTTTAAATGACAATTATACTAAGAAAACATGTAAAGAATTACACTACGAATGCATTTAAATTTTAAGTTACACTAGTGACTAAGGCTATCCCAAAGTACTTATTCTTCTGTCTTTCTTCTTCTTTTTATAGCTTCAAAATGCCTTGGTGACCACTCTTAAACTCTGGCATCAATCTGAGCCCTTGAAATTGTCCAATTGATCTCAATCGTTTAAATTGCTTTTTGGCGCCAAAGTTCTTGCAAGTAACTTGAGGCGGTTTGAGATCATTTAATGCATCTTGTACATATGCAGAGGTGGAGGGGACAAGATGAGGTAGTTTATTTAGGCTTGGAGGTCAAGTTGGGGGTGTAAGAAGAAAACAGAGGTGGTGGTTTGATTTGGAGGGAAAAGGTGGTGTGGAGTGCATTAAATGAGATGTGGGATTAGGTTGTGAGGTGGAGGGTAGTAGGTTGGGTGATCTGGGGGGTGATGAGGTGGTGAAAACCACCATGGTTTTGGGTTTACAGGTGTGGGTGAAGAGGATGAACAGTGGTGGCTGTTTTGGCGGGGTTTGACCATTTGACCTGTGGTTTTATAATTAGGGAGTGGGCCGGGTTTTGTTTTGGGCCTAAGTAAAGGGCTAGGTTTGGTTTGTGTTGGATTGGTAATAATAAAGGGTCCGGATTGGTTTTTTAGGTTTATAAAGCCCAAGGACCTTTGTTGTATTTTCTGAATTTGTGAGGACCAATCTTGCCAACTTTTCCAAACTTTCTTTGAGGGACCAAACCTGCCAACAATTAATAACACAAGGACCAAAAGTATAATTTTTGCATTTTAAAACTTTTAAGGACCTTAAATGTAAATTTTGGATTTAGAGGGACTAAAAGTGTAATTTCCCAAAAGTTATTCAAATTGTTCCAAAATGTAAGTTCATGCATAGTACAAGGGTATTTTGTAAAATTTCATGTTTAATACACCCAGGGACCATTTTTGCCAATTTGTGAAACTTGAGGGGTAAAAGTTGCCAGTTTGTGTAAACTTTCATCCAGGGATCATTTGTGAACATTTTTGGTTTCCCAAGGACTTAAGTTAACTTTTCTTTCATTTTAAACATTTAGGGACTAGTTTTGACATTTTGTGTAACTCCAGGGACTGAAAACGACAATTGTTGTGAAATTTATCAGTTTTCACTTGTTTTTCAATCTTTTGTACCTGAATCACATATAAAACACATTGTGATGAATTTGTAACATTTTGTGAGTCATTTGTGTGTTTTTGGTTGTTTTTGTGGGTTCAAACAGGTATAAAATGATGAGTATTTAGACACTCATCAATCCCCCACACTAAACTATTGCTAGTCCCTAGCAATCTTTTATTTAAAACTTAATGGATTTTAAAACTTCTTTACCAAAAGCCATCACTTCTGGAATAGCCAGGTGTAAGAACTGTGGCACACCTGATAACCGTGTAATTTTGAGCAAACCACCAGCTGTCAACGGATTTGATTAGTCTTTACCAAAAGCCGTTTGCTTCTGGACTAGCCAACTCTTGATGGAATAGTCAACATCTTGGTGAGTTGATTACCAATTATGGTTTTTCACAGCCTTTACCATAAGCCACAATCTTGCGGGCTAGCCAACTCATTTGCTTATTAGGATATGGCGAGTTGAGGTACCATACAATTTTGGGCAAATTGCAAGCCATAAACGGATTTGAGATATCTTTACCAAGAGCCGTTTGCTCCTGGATTAGCCAGTCCTTGTGTGGATTAGACATGGTGGACTAATAACCATTTGTTGTGTTTAGTGTAAAACACTAACACCAAATGAAAAAATTTTAAATTTTGGCCATTTTTGGGAAAAAGGGCATACAAAGGTATATAAGTGATCAAATTCGCCAGAATTTCCATCCCCCACACTAGAAATGAATATTGTCCTCAATATTCAAAATCCCGGCTATTATGCCGAATTCTTGAACGTAAAAAGATAACATTTAAAACTAAGTGGGGTAACACAACAATTATTTTATTTTTCTGTATTTACAATTTTTTCAAAGTATTTTCAAAATATATACAACAGGTGGGGCATCACCCCCACACTTAGGTGGTAGAAAGGGAAAAAGAAAGAAATATGGGTGAAAACCCATATTGACTAATGTTTTTGATAACCAAGTCACTAGCTTGACTTGACCCCGAATTAATTGGTTCATGGGGAAGTGGAGTGGGATTGCCACTCAAAGATTTGGTGAGAAATTGGAGTGGGGTTGCCACTCACAGAATTATGAAATGATAAGATAAAGGAGATTATTTTTGGTTTTTATCTTTTATAAATGTTTTTGTATTTTTAGATTTGTATATATATGTACAAAAGAAAGAAAATTCCTAACAACCGCCCCTCGAAAGGGAATCTGGGTCTGACAGAGCTCAGTAACTGTAAACAGCCAACAACCAAATGTTGTAACTGAGGGACTAATCAAACTGGGCAAGTTGTGTGCAAAGGAAAAAATATTTTTGTATTTTATATTGTTTATTGAAATGAAATATGATACAGTATATATAATCACTACCTCCCAGGCTTGTGTCAGGTTTACCACGCAAGCTAATTACTTGTGAATAATTAACTGTAATAAATGTGTCCTGACAGCCCGGTAGTTGAATGATAAGGTTTAATATACAAACAAGGATAGGTATTTCAACAAAATACAAAATACAAGTCATAGTAGGCAGCACAACCTCCCCGGCAGCGGCGCCAAATTTTGATTCCTCCCGAACAGTCCCTTTATTTCTCAACCGCTTGTGAACGGCCGATAACAAAAAGGAAGAGGCCGGGAGGAACTAGCAAAGTTAATTTGTGGGTCTTAAGTACAGAAAAGTACGTGAGTACAGGAAAGTACATCCCCAGGTCGTTATGTCCCAACGAGGTGTGAACGTGATACTACAATGACTTGTCATGTGTTGAAATAATACGTATATAGAAAAATGGGAATCTGAATGACTAACACTGAATGTGAATAGTAATAGCTCTGTCACAGCTATATCAATTAAGAAACGTACAATCAGAAACCCTAAAATAGTAAAAGATATTTACAAACGTATGTTTAAGTTTAAATAAACGTAAACGTAACGAAACAAAACAATCCCAAAGAGGGAATTTGCATGCCTTAATGGCTTAAATGCAAATTAAAAAGAAATAAAATAACTAACTATATTTACAAAGTTATTATTATAGTATGAAAACCTAGAAAACTAAAACGTGTACGTAAACGTTTAAATAAACGTCTACGTACAAAATAAAAAGTGAATACCGTCAAATATAACTCTCACAAATGTGAAAATTATATTTTTGGAATCCTAAAATAATAAGAAAAGTATTAGAAAATTAAAACTTATTTTTATACTATGTACTTAATTATTATTAATTAAAACTATTTTTTAATTACTTAAAAATAAGAAAATGTGAAATAAAACTAAGAAAAATAAAATTAAAACTTAGAAAAGTTAAAAATAATATAAAAGAAATTTTGAAACTAAAAATATATTTATTATACAGATATTCTATTTATTATTACTTATTTACTATTATTTATTTATTAATACTATTATTAAATTATTATTTATACTAAATTATCAAACAAAAATCTAAAACTTTTTACATAATTCTAATATACTAATAAGAAGCTAAGAAAAATATAAAAACTATATTTAATATAAAAAATAAGAGAACTTAATTTAAAACTATTATTACTTAATTAAACTAATTAATACTAATTAAATTATTATACATACTAAACTTATTTATAAAATTATAAAACTTTTTATAAAACTTCCTAAGTATCTCAGGAATACATAAAAAATATAAAAAGTTTATAAAAATTATAAATAAGCAGATTTAAAAATAATTTACTTATTATTTCCTAAAACCTATTAAAACTATATTAATTATTATATATATTAAATGAAAAGTAAAAAATCTGAAAAAAAATTACAGAAACTATAAAATATTATGAAGATTCTAGGAAAAATAAGTTGGGGGCATCAGCTTATTCCAATAAGCTGGAATAAGCTAAACAGCTTCAATAAGCCAATACACCAAAACCATGTTAAGTATATTGTGTATACAAGTATAAACGGAACTGGTGCCCCAGAGCAGATGGAAGGGGTGTGGGCACATAAGCATGCTACTATCCTAGAGGTCTTGAGTTCGAATCCCACACCCAGGCTTTTTGCCATTTTATTTATTTTTTATTTTTTTCTTTTTGCAAACCTGCTTAATAAGTAATAATATGGAACTTTAACAAACACAACTTTTTCAAAACTTAGAAATAAGCTGTGTAACAGCTTATTTCCAACTCAGTTAGTGAAATAAGCTCAAACTCCTAAATAGAAGCTATCACTTATGGTTAAAGCTTGTTTTTTGGTTTTTCTTTTTATAAAACTAAATAAATATATATAATATACATATAAGATAAAAATAAAACTTATGAAACCTAGAAATAAGCAAATCGTGGGCTTATGGCTTATTCAGTGAACTTAAGGTTCACAGTCTGAGCTATAAGCTTGGAATAAGCTTTAAAAAGCTATACAAAGGTATGAAAAGGTAAAAGGTATATATGTACATGTATAATAAGTATTTATGAACAAGAATAAGCACTGAGGAGTGCTTATAAGAATAGGCTTAAGGTTTAGACAGTTGAGCTTTTGATAGCTCAACTTGGATGGAATTGAAGCTCAAATGAGCTTGGTATAAGCCCAAACTTAAAAGTAAAAGTTAAAAAGTATCTATGCAAGTGTTATATACATATATATACAAGCTTGTGATCAGAGATTAACTTATAAGCTCATAATAAGCAAATAAGCAAAACTCTTATGCACTCAGTTCCAAACACCCCTGCAACTAACTTTGATGGCAATTCAAGCTTAGTGAATAAGCTCAAACTCCTAAATAGGACTTGGAGTTGCAAGACATGTTGGTAGGCTTTCCCAAAAGCCCAAGCTCACCTAGTGGGGTCCACTAGTGAGCTTGTAGGAAGCCATTGAAAAAGCTCCATTTCCTGAGTCTAATGATAATATTGGCCAAGTGCTCAGGAGATGGGACACACAAAAAGCTTCTTGCAGCTCTGTTTAATAAGCTACAAGCTTGTGATTAAGCACTGGAACTTGAAGCTGGGTATATAAGCTCCCAAGGGAACTTAATTCCATAAGCTAAGTCCATCAGAACAGCTTTTTATGAGCTTATGAAATAAGCTAGGTTGGTTAAGGTATACTGAGGACTCAGTACATCTTTTCTGGGTGTGATAAGTTGAAGCTACTTGCAGCCCTCTTTAATAAGCTACAAGGTTGATTTTAAGTGTAAGATCCTAAAGTGGGGTAGCTAGGCTTCCTAAAAAGCTAAACTACAAGACTTAAGGTTTACTAATGAGCTGGTGAGAGCTTGTGGAAACAGTGTAATACCCCTGATTGCTCAGGGGTATGTTGTGAGTGGGCAAACAAACAAGGCTCACACAACTTATCAAATAAGCTCATAAGAGCTCAACAAGCTCTGAGCAATAAACTTGGATAACTTAGCCTCACATAAGGCCAAGAATCACAAAATTAAGCTAAGAGAGGAACTTTTTAGGAGCTTGGTAAAACAGCATCACTCAACTGTTTGCTTCAGTTGAGTGATGCTAAGTGAACAAAAAGTTGGTTGGTGAAAAGCTATCTACTTAAGCTAAGACAGGAAAATAAACTCATAACTAACAAATATGGTACTAAGACATAACAAAGAAGCCAAGAACACCAAGGTGGGTCAAGTCATGAGACTTGGATAAGCTCATGAACTTGACAGTCCACCTTGTGCACAGGGCAAAAACAAGCTAAAACAAGCACTTCTAAAAGCTAGTAATAAGCTGAAATAAAAATTGATAAAAATCATACAACAAGGTATGCAGCTGAACTAAAACATACTAAAAGGACAAACTCTAAAACTAAATATTAAAAGCTACACAAAATTATCTATTTAATTAAAAAAACAGGTTTAAGTAATTTTTGACTTTTTGAGTTTATGATCAAAGTTGACTTTCATCAACTTTGATATGAATTTATGGACTAAACAAGACATAAAATGATACAAGAACATGAAATTAACAAGTATGAACAATATTTAAACACAATTGGTGAGTATGGCATGTTAAATCATTACAGTGATCAAATGAGGGGTTCAAGATGTGATTTTTGACTTTTAATATTAATACATAATAGACTTATGGTTTGTCTGACCCTAAGGAACTCTATGCACCAATTATCAACCAAAAAAACAACACCCTATACTCAGTTAAACATTCTGAATCAACAATACCAAACACACCTAAAATGAACTTAATTTTAGCTTTTCAATCCATATCATTGCATAAGACAATTTTATCAAATCCAGAAGCTTTCATTGGTTAAATTAGGACTTTTTTCAGTATACATAAGTAGTCACACAAAGGTATACCTAGGATTATCTAAAATCAATATTATGACAGTTAAAATGGATTTTCAAGCCACAATCAAATTCAACACATAACAAACTTATATTAAGCTACAATTACATCAACTAACAACTAATAAACACATAAAAGAGGAAATAAACACAGATAGATAACTTAAGCATAAAATGCAAAAATTGTAAAAGTGGGACTTACAAAGTGAAT
The DNA here is from genome assembly GCA_030686995.1 of Artemisia argyi. NCBI lineage: Eukaryota > Viridiplantae > Streptophyta > Magnoliopsida > Asterales > Asteraceae > Artemisia > Artemisia argyi. The sequence continues at coordinate 165,035,069 of CM060690.1, forward strand.
ACACTGAGCCATTGGAAACCATGGACCAAAACACTACCTATAGTCTCCCATGAGACACTACAACCAATGGCAATCCATAATAGCCATGCTCCTTGCTGAGAACACTAAGAACACAAGATTTTTTATTTAATTTTCTATTTTTCTCTATTTTTTATGATTTTTGGTATTAAAAACTACAACTGATTAAATGGTTTCTAAAAGCTTCAACAAGCTTTGTCAGGAGCTTACATGATCTAATAGAGTCATTATAATCAACTACAAACATAAATGTAAATAACTTGAAAATAAAATGACAATAAAGAAAAACTTGAAAACATGAAATATAAAAGGTAACTTGCATTAAAACTGTAAATGATTGTTCCATTATACTACTTTGAAAGTTTAAATGACAATTATACTAAGAAAACATATAAAGAATTACACTACGAATGCATTTAAATTTTAAGTTACACTAGTGACTAAGGCTATCCCAAAGTACTTATTCTTCTGTCTTTCTTCTTCTTTTTATAGCTTCAAAATGCCTTGGTGACCACTCTTAAACTCTGGCATCAATCTGAGCCCTTGAAATTGTCCAATTGATCTCAATCGTTTAAATTGCTTTTTGGCGCCAAAGTTCTTGCAAGTAACTTGAGGCGGTTTGAGATCATTTAATGCATCTTGTACATATGCAGAGGTGGAGGGGACAAGATGAGGTAGTTTATTTAGGCTTGGAGGTCAAGTTGGGGGTGTAAGAAGAAAACAGAGGTGGTGGTTTGATTTGGAGGGAAAAGGTGGTGTGGAGTGCATTAAATGAGATGTGGGATTAGGTTGTGAGGTGGAGGGTAGTAGGTTGGGTGATCTGGGGGGTGATGAGGTGGTGAAAACCACCATGGTTTTGGGTTTACAGGTGTGGGTGAAGAGGATGAACAGTGGTGGCTGTTTTGGCGGGGTTTGACCATTTGACCTGTGGTTTTATAATTAGGGAGTGGGCCGGGTTTTGTTTTGGGCCTAAGTAAAGGGCTAGGTTTGGTTTGTGTTGGATTGGTAATAATAAAGGGTCCGGATTGGTTTTTTAGGTTTATAAAGCCCAAGGACCTTTGTTGTATTTTCTGAATTTGTGAGGACCAATCTTGCCAACTTTTCCAAACTTTCTTTGAGGGACCAAACCTGCCAACAATTAATAACACAAGGACCAAAAGTATAATTTTTGCATTTTAAAACTTTTAAGGACCTTAAATGTAAATTTTGGATTTAGAGGGACTAAAAGTGTAATTTCCCAAAAGTTATTCAAATTGTTCCAAAATGTAAGTTCATGCATAGTACAAGGGTATTTTGTAAAATTTCATGTTTAATACACCCAGGGACCATTTTTGCCAATTTGTGAAACTTGAGGGGTAAAAGTTGCCAGTTTGTGTAAACTTTCATCCAGGGATCATTTGTGAACATTTTTGGTTTCCCAAGGACTTAAGTTAACTTTTCTTTCATTTTAAACATTTAGGGACTAGTTTTGACATTTTGTGTAACTCCAGGGACTGAAAACGACAATTGTTGTGAAATTTATCAGTTTTCACTTGTTTTTCAATCTTTTGTACCTGAATCACATATAAAACACATTGTGATGAATTTGTAACATTTTGTGAGTCATTTGTGTGTTTTTGGTTGTTTTTGTGGGTTCAAACAGGTATAAAATGATGAGTATTTAGACACTCATCAATTTAGTTTTACTAAGTTTTTGAAACTTAAAATCATTGTTTCTTAAAATAACACCTAAACTTGTTATGTATGTTATTTTATTTATGTATTGTCCAAACTTTATTATCCACGTAGGATTTATATTAGTCATGAAAATCGACAACTTGACACACATAAATTAAAACAATGATTAGACTTAAGTTAAGAAATTTTTTTAACTTGTGCTACGAAGGATGAATGCATGCTCTTTTCGTACACCTTTTGATTCGCATCAAAACTTTTACCCATCAAAATTTAAGTCACGCCGTCCAATTTTGAGAACACTTGCAATTACTTTTTGCCTATGCATGGGACCTAGGTTGAATTGTAACCCAAGGTGACTATTCTCTATGCGTGGGACCTAGATATATTCTCGCACGTTCTCAAATTGGATGACTTAATCGAGTTAAGCGGTGAGACCTTGACCCGAGGCAAAGATGGGACTAAACATGCCTACATGACACTAGTTGCTTGTTCACTAGTGCCATGGGTCCCATAAAGATCTAAGAGTTGCACTTGTAATGCAATTGGTGATCGTCGCCTACCAATTGAATCTACTATTGCTAGCAGATCAACTGATGTGATAGTAGAAACACAATATGGATCTTAGCCTTTTACGTAAATTAACTGTTTTAAATTGTAAACATGGGGTAATATTTCATAAAAGGATACTTATCGAAAATACTAAATATGAACTTTGAGAATTCAATTAATGAATTAATGCAACACAAATCGCAAACAAAAGTTTGTTCTTTTCTTGTTAAAAGGATCAAACTAAGTCTTCCTTTCCTTGTAAGAAAGAGACTAGTTCCTATCCTTTTCCTTATGAGGAAAAGCCATAATAGGAATATTTGAATTGTCCTAATTCTAATCAAACTCAAAGCACACATACTCTAGAAATCGTGATGTCTTGTAAAGTCAATACGGTTAAGTATGTTTGCACATCTTATTCTTTCAAGTTAGTTTTATAACCCTAGTTCCGGTTTTGAAACCTTCAAGAAATATAAGATATTTGGATAACTAGAGAACATGGTTTCTATAGCTACCAAACTAATATGAGTTAAAATAATTAGAAAAAGGAAATATCAATAAACCGAAAAGTGGTAAAGGCAATTACTAGCATGATTACCTAGCAATGTGTCTTAACCCGATAAACATGGTGGAACTGCATGCTTAATTTTCAAGTTTAAAATGATGGCTAGCCCATCATCTATATATTAGAACTTGTTGTACTTCCTTGAATACCTAAGTACATGTTACTAGTCATAGTGACTCACATTAGCAATAATGTGCAGATATTCAAAGAAAGCAGGAAAGTATCCAATCATCACTCACTCTCCACTGGTGATGTAACACTTTTAATGTTGTCTAATCCAGTGGGAGCTACATGATTGTATTACTGGTGACGAAACACATGTAATGTTCTCTAATCCAGTGGGAGTTGTAAGCTCTATTAACTTACAAGTTGCCCATCTTATTTCTAGATTGTCTTGAAATAATACATTACTTTCCACATATGAAGCATCATAGTTTTTATGAGAACCATTGCATGAATTTTATTAGATAACTTGTCGCGTTCCTGAAATGTTATCAATAAAATTGTTATGCATGATTCATTATAAAAGCGATAAAGTTCTACACATCTATATTTTGATTTTGACTAAAATCATATGTTATCTGTGACATTGTCATATTTGCTTGCATAATGTTGTGCCATGCACAAGTTGGAGAAATCTTAATTGTGTGCAAGGTACAACATATAACAATATGACTAATGGTTTTTCTTGACTGCAAGATAAGAAAAATAAGGTTTTACTAGGACTTATACACATAATATGTATGTTGCCCTAATTAGAAAAAAAAATGTCAAGATAACATGAAAAGCTACTTCAACATATTTGCTGAATTGTTTAGTAAATATGATTATGTCTTCTTGTAAATTCATAATCATGAAGTATGTAATTAACTTGAAATTACTATTGAGGCTAATTGTCGGCCCTCATAATTACTTTAGTTGAATATGTTTAGGTCTCTTGTAAAGACATAAACATAACCGTTAATTGTTGAAAGACTTATAACGTAAAGTAAAGACGTTAATTTGTTATGTCTTCTTGTAAAAGACATGTACATTTACGACGTATAATAAAATTTTTAATGTTTATGTTTCTAGTTAAAACATACACATGAAGTCATTGACTTGGTCAAAGACTTTAAATATAAAGTATGCAGTAGGCTAAAAATACTATTGATGCCATCTGGTATAACTTGATTGGCAGATACGTAAGCCAAAGAGTATAAGTTCATCTAATGAGTTGTGTGATAGTCTCACAACATCTATCCACGTGGAATACCACAACTTTTTGGTATGTCCATCATGGATATTGTTTGATCTTTGATGACTTAAACTCTTTTACCTCAAAAGCAATCAAGGTTAGAAAATTAGATGTGCCATGCATACACCTAATATGGTTCCAACCCAGAAGGAATTTAGGACACCATTGTATTATGGAATGGGATGAATCCCATTATGTCTTGATTGAAGTTCTGAATTTGTTAAATACCTAAGAGTAAGTAATTAACAAACTAGAGTCAAGAACTAACGATGTATTTTGGATGTCCCACTTGAAAACAATTTATTGTTAATCAAGATGCTGAGTACTTGGAGATTAGTCTCCACTTACAAAAGCAAGTGGGAGCACCTTTAGATCTTGAAGTTATTCAAGAGCTAAATACACAACCTTCTGAGTACACTTGCTAATGTCATACTAAGGTTGAACATGCATATGTTAAACCATAGATTGATATCTCTCATTCATAAATCCGCAAGGATACCCCTAACACCTGAATGATATATTTTATATCAATGTTAAGGGACATAAGTTGGAGGTTCATTGTGAACCTGCTAACTAAAGAGATGCATTATCAGATCTTGAATCTGATGAATAGCTCAAGACTATGAATGATAAGATGCATTCCTTGAAAGATAATCATTCATGGAGCTTGATTGATCTCTTACCAAATCAGTTAGACTGTGAGGTTTAAAATGAGTTTCTTGAACTAGAAGACTCATAAGGACAAACTTGTACACATATTTAATGCATGCGTAGTAGAAGGAGTTTACTCATACTCAAGAAATTGATTATGATCAAATCTTCATACCTACAAACATTAAATGTATAAATATGATTAATTGTCATACCTGTTTTCATGTAAATGAAATATGACAATGGGATTTCAAAACACTTTTTGATTATTTTTGCGAGGACGATGAGTAATCAAAAGGGGTTATGAATATGTATAATCTTTATTATGTATACAAGACATAAGAATCCAGGTGTGGATTAGATCATGCATCTAGGAGCAGAGATCTTAATTTAATCATTAATTTGATTTTGATTAAATTAGATTACTCCCGAGAACTCAGAGTGCAAGTAGGATAAATGAATTTATTTTATTAAATCTCATATGTTGTTAACATATAAGAAACAATATTCCATCTAAGCTAGACTTTAATCCTTAGCCTGGAATGAAGTTTCAATTAAGGAATTAAGGAAATAAAACATAAAACCTTGTTGCATGTGTTTATTAGGATAAACATAAGCGGTTAATAATCTAAACACAATATGACATGTCATTGAGGGGAGTCTCAATGATCAATCTTATATGATGAGATTGAATGCATGAATGGAAACCTTAAGTTTAACTAAAGGATTCATTATGTAAGTCATATTATGTATTAGATTATTTATATCATTTGCATGAATGCAAGATGAGTTGATAACAACAAATATCTAAGTGAAAGTCATTAGATAAATTGTTAAACGAACAACCTAATGGACCTGCAAAGGACCAAATATTTGTTCAAACGTTTACGGATATTTGAGGAGCTCTGTTATGTTTTCATTCATTAATGCTTATATAACTGAGATGATGCTCAACCCTAGTCGTAGTAGGATGACATCATGAATGATGACACCTCTAACTAGATGTGCTCGATTGAGAGCATTAATGCATTATACATTAAAAGAATAAGAATACTTTACAGTTTGGAAAACTGTTATTATGACTGTCTAAAGTAGGTGTTTTGCTAGCTTCATACACACTATGGAATGTATTGTTGCAATACTCGTATTGCACTTGATTGCACACATACAAAAGGACAATCATCATTCAAAACATTTTTGAATTTTGAAACAAGTATTCTCAAAGTTTACTCAGATGACTACTTGTTGTCTTGTACAACAAAATTGATCATGGTGGAAACATCGGATTCCGATCTATATGTAGTCTTGTGCATATCTGTTTTTAGTATTTGGATAATGGAACTGTAAGCAGTCATATTATATAATGAATTGATATATCGGGTATTATCGTCTTCATTTATAATAATGTATTCTATATTTGCATGTTTAATCCATGAATAATTTATTTATTCTAAAATTGTCCATTGCCAGTTGACGATACGGGAGTATCATCGAATTAAGGCAAATGTGAGCGTGTTGGTGATTTATTTGCCAAACTCATATGTTGTTCATTGTGATGAACATTGGACTGACCCAACCTTCGAGAATTCACTGCATGGATCGGCGTCAATAGTGAATCTCGCAAATGGTTATGTCTCTTATCCTTAGACTTGAGATGCAAGTAGGTCTCTTATCCTGAATAAGGTAGTTATAAAAACCATTTTCAGGAGTGATTTGAAACACATGAATGACACGTGCAGTCAAAATAGGATTTGTTCCTCCACATGTCATGGAGTTAGATACTATTGGGCCCCTCGATGAATTGAACAGATGTTTGTATGGCCGTACCCAAATGAGATTAAGATGAATCTTAATTCACTTGGTAATCTTGTTCAGTATATAGATCGAGAAACATAATAGTTGAACAATTGGAATGACTTTGATCCATGTCTAGTGTTCAACATAGTATCTGTAACAAAAGGAAGGATGGCATATAAACCATTTAAATGAGACGTTTTAGAAACTTCCCTCACATATTTCTAGGGGCATTGGCGTGTTGCTAGACGCTAACCTTTGCTTGTATAATTACTTGATTATTATGACGTCGCAAGTGGGAGCTGTTGGAGTATGCTCGTGTCATAATAAATAATTATATGGCTAGACATATATGAGCCTATGGGGTCACACACTTATACACAGAGACACCATTATATATATATATATATATATATATATATATATATATATATATATATATATATATATATATATATATATATATATATATATATATATATTGTATTTATCGTATTTACACTATATATACAACTACGTAACTCGGGATCAATAACGGGCTACTAATAACTAAGCTAGTACTTAGTTTATTGGATTAGACCAACAAATGGGCAAGCCCATTTAGGGCCCCCATGGCAAGCCTAGGTGAGAAAGGAACAAGGGAAATAGCTCAAGGGGTTAAGTGTAACATATGATCTTATAACCTCCCCTTGATTTGGTCATTATGACTAATTAAATTAGAAAACTAATTACGAATTTTTTCTCCCCCTTCCTCTACCCTAGAGCCACGAAATAACACACACCCATATTAGGGTTTGGTGTTTTTGATCTCATCTAACCTTATTCTAGTGTAGTTCAAGGCTAGATCGCGTGTTACGGGGTCAAGACTAGCATCGGGTGGTGATCTATGACGTGTAGTGTGTTTCCATCATAGAGGTGATCTATTTTGGTCACTTGGTTTCATAGGTGGTTCATGGTGTTGGTGATAGTCTCCATACGATTCTACCAATCACGCTACAAAGGTATAATCTTGTTATTATTTATTTGATTGATCATATGGCTATATGGATCCGTTGTTGGTGATGTTTTTCCGCTGCGTTTTATTGATGAATATATATTTTATATTCTAACATCACCTATATATATATATATATTAAAACTCTAGCAAGATACTAGAGAAAAGAACTTACAAAATAACATTACAAAAGTTTTTTGGATCACAAATCCATTCAATCGAGTTAGGATTGAATTTCCTATTCGTATGTTTAATCCATAAATGAGATAATATTTTGATCTCATCTACAAGAGTGTGTTTCCTTGGAGGTTTTGCATCGAAGCAAATCCGATTTCTGAACCTCCAAATAACCCATAACGTGGTTTGGATAACCGCGTCAAAACATACCTTAAAAGATTGTTGTAGATTAGTCGTGTTGCCCCAAGTAATAAGATTAGAAAGATCCTTTGGGAAGTCATCAATTCCCCACCAGTTTGCTATCATGGACCATAAACGAGATGCAACAATGCAATCAGTGAACAAGTGTTGAGACGTTTCCACATCCTCATCACAAATCGGACAACGAACCGAGTGTAGATCGTTCGACGTGCTTCTAAATTGATTCGAGTAGATAGCCAATTGTTACTCAAACGCCAAGAGTGGATGTTAATTTTAATAGGCACTGATTTGTTCCATCTAATATTATCAACACCCGATTCTAGAATGTTAATTCTATACGGGGATGTTAATGCTTATGTTTTTCATATTAACTTGTTGATCATAGTTTTATCTTATACACAAAATGGAGAAACATTGCATGATTCTCTCTGGAAACTTATTGTACTAATCAAAATATAAAATCCAAAAGACTGGATCTGTAACAATGCCATTATTAGTATTGTTTGGACAAATAAAGAGTCCAAAACTATGTATATTCCAGCGGCAAAACCTCTTGGTGATGGCTTCCATGTGAGTGCACCACCTGCACCCTAACGACCTTATACATTGTTAACTACATTTAATCGTCGTGTTATTAACTAAAGTTTTGAAATACTACTATATGCTCACTACAAATAAAAAAACTTTACACCTAAATATATATACTTTGGGCTAACTTTGCTCATTTGACAGTTACCAAATCTCTTTATTGCCCCTTGTTCATAAATCAATTTCCATTTTTACCCTTAATCTACACTTTATTTAAACAAAACTTTACTACCATTCCTATCAACAACAGTTACCACCAACTGTCGCACACCCAAAACACTTAAAACATCCGAAAATGAGTTTAAAGACAAATAGTTTAAAACCATTTGGGTTCGGGTCACGTTCCACCACAAAGCACCACAATATCAATACAATCAGAACTTCATGAAGTAAGTCATCCACTGGCAAAACCTCTTGGTGATGGCTTCTGTAACACCCCCAAAATTTGGTACAGCGGAAGACTAATCAAGCTTTCGGGGTGCTACGGGGATTGGTATCCGTCACAAGTCATAAGGAAACGAGATAAAGTAAACATAAGTGAAAATAGAACCATTCAAGGTTTTTAAGTTTACATTCATCAAAACTATTCCATAGTAAGGCCAAAAATAAGTTTAAACATAGGTCCACAATAAGATATCAGAGTTTGAAATAGATCCTTTATCCAAAATGCCAAGCCAAGCCTTCCAAACATGAGCATTCCAAGGATAATCTAATTACCTAAGAAAACACGCTAAAAGTCAGCTTACGCTGTTGAGTTCATAGGTTTAAGTAAAATCATACAAGTTGACTTATACGCAAAAACCCTTGCTATCTAGACTAGGCCTCAATCCAAAATACCAACCATATAGGTGCACACTATAATCCAAAACCAATCAATTCAATATGCATTCGCAAGGATGCGACATGCCCAACATTCGCAAGGATGCGACATGTTCTTGCATTCGTAAGGATACGACATGCGCTTCATTCGTAAGGATACGACATGCTCTGCATTCACAAGGATGCCACATGCTCCATGATGAGTGTGTAAATACTCATCATTTTATACCCATTTAAAATGCGAAAAATACTTAAAACACCTAAATATGCCCAATTATACTGCAAATATCCTTGGTTTGTGTTTTTATATGTTTCAGGTACAAAAGGATTGAAAACAGACGAAAAAACGAGCAAAGTTTGCATGAATGGCAAAAACAGTTCCTCAACTTTTAAGAATTGTCAGAATTGGTCCATGGAAGATTTATATTGATGAAAAGTCAACAAAAATCCCCCAGAAATCAAGGAATGACATTTCTGGCCCTTAGAGTGCAACTTTCAACATTTGACAAAACAGACCCCTAAAGTTTGAAATTTGGCAGAAACGGCCCCTGGATATTTATTTTTGGAAAATAATCATCCAAGGTCCTTTGGATATCAAAGTTTGACAAATTCAGCCCTAGGAACAATTTTGGATCATTGGCAGATTTGGTCCTTTAATTTTCAGGGAATTACAAGTTTGGTCCTTATGGTTATTTTAGCTAAACAACCCAACATCACCCTTAACCCATTTAACCCTTTCTTTTAATATCAAAACCAAATCCAACCCATCCTAACCCCAGGCCCAATCTTCACCCTTAGCCCAAATTCCAACCCAATCCCCGTTTTATTAATAAAACCACCCAGGTCAACACTCAGTCAACCCATCCCTTTCCCCCTTTCCCTGGTTTCCAGGATAAACACAGTACACCATCCCATCTCCATTGTACCTTCTCCAACAATATTGTCTCCCCCTCCTCTTCCCCAGACTCCTACCAGCCACCCTACAAACCCACTACAATACTTTGGCGCCAAAACCCATTTAAGGGATAAGATGAAGCAAAAGTAATCCAAGGGCTCAGAAAAGAAGTGGGATTGACTCAGAGATCACACCTTAGTCCATATAAGTGAAGAAATTAAGTAGAAAGAGAGTAGTAGTTAGTTTAGTTTTAGCCATGAATATAATTTTAATCATGTAATCCTTTCCTTTATGCTTTAATCTTAGTAGTCTCAGTTTCATCTTGTAATATGTTCTTGTCAAATTAATCATCTTAGTTTTAGCCATGAATATAAGTTCAAGTTTACTTCCAAGCTTTTTCAGTTTCAAATTTAAATTTAGGTGAAAACCTTGTTCATGTTACTAATCTGTTTTTATAAGCTCACATAAGCTCATATAGCCTATTGTGAGTTTATACTTTCATTAGAACTGTTTTAAAAGTAATTACTCAAGTTTTCATTAGATCCAAATAAAATCTAAAAATATTTCAAAAATAAAAAATATAGTAATAAGTTGAGGTGATAAGCTTATATAAGCTCAAAACACCTCTTGATAAGCTCAGGAAGCTTCTTGATAACTTCCCTGAGCCTATCTAACAGCCTTGTTCATTTCCATTCTCATTTGCCTTTGCTTCAAGTAAGTCCTCATTCTAGTTTTTCTGCAATTTTCTTAGTATAAGCTTATTAGTTATACTTTATAGTTTATCTATTCTTATCCTGCTTATTTGAAGTTATTTGAGTGCCTTTTGTTAGTATATTTGCATCTTAGCTCATAGTTGCATATCCACTGCCAAATTAGTTAAACTACAATCTTGTGTGCCTGTTGTTAGTACTGTATTCTAGTGTTCATGTAGCCTTAAAAACAGTTAAGTAATTAGATTTGATCCTTAGTTTGGTGACGTTAAGCTTAGAAATCAGATACATAGTGGAATTGCTTATATTAAGGAGTGTTTGGATCAAGGGAACTCAATGTATTTTAGTGTGTTCTAGTGGTAGTCTTTGGTCAATACAAGTTATATTATGTTCAGTTAGTGCATCCATGTCATAAAACCAGCGGTTCATGGTACAAATAGTCAAAATCATCTTCAAAATCTCATTTTTGATCACTGTCATGGTTTTAGGTTGCATAATCTTGGATACAGATGCATAATTAAGTTAGTATTTTAGCTTATATCACTTCTATTTTAGCTTATAATCATGTTTTCAGTAACTAGGAATCTAGGATCCAATCAAATTTCAAAAAAGTCAACCCTTGCCTGTCATCCAAAAAGTCAAAAATTCATGGTTTGGCAGTTTAGCCAATTTTGTTGAGATTTTTCTTGATCTCAATATTAGGAGTTAGCTTATGAGCTTTTTGGATTCTAAAAATTTAGAAGCTCAGCTTTTTCATACATATTTTTGCTTAATTTATAGATTTTTCTTGCAGTGCTTAATTGGTCTTTCTTTTGGCCTGTTTGGTGACAGTATGCCCTGTGCAGGGTACTTTGTTGCACAAGTCATTTTTTAGAAACTTCTCATTGGCTCGTTAGAGTAGTGTAGCTTGAGATTTTTGGTGATTTGATAATCTTGTTGTTCATTTTCTTTGTGCATATGGTTTTATTGCCATGAACTGCTTATTTACATTGCTTAATTTGCTCTCCAAACTCATCCCAGTGAACCCTCAACACTGATTGATCAGTGTGATCAAGCCACCTTCACAAGCTCCTTGTGAGCTTTTCTGTAGGATTTAGCTTGTCTCATGGGGCTTTTTGGAAAGCTCATGCACCAAGCTTGAAGGTTCCAAGCTTAATTTGAGCTTCCAAGCTTATTTGATAGGCCCAAATAAGGCCTGCAACTTCCCCTCTTTGCTCGTTTTGTGTTAGTATTTGGATTTGCTTATTTTGGACCTTTTCAGCTAATTCCCTGAGCTTTTCTTCTGGTTCAACTTATTTTAGGTTCATTTCACTTATTCTAGTTTATGTTAGTCCCTGTTATTAGCATATAGCTTATTGAATGGCTTTTTACAGTCAAAATCCAAGATAAGCCTTAAAAAGCTTATCTGTGGGAATAATAAGCTCACAACTGAGCTTATTGTTGTGTTTTGAAAAAGTTCATTTTGTAAAAAGTTGTTATTTTTCAGTGTTAAGTGATTGTGTATAAGAAACATCAAAAAGAAAAATAGAAATAAATAGTGCAAAACCAGGGGTCGAACCCTGGTCTCCACACTCACAGCCCAACACCTTCACCAACTGCCCTTGGGTCTTTCTTCATTATATCCTTGCAACCCTTCTTATTTAAATACCATTTAGTATATTTAGATTATTTAGCTTATTTTGTTAATACACTGCTTATTAATAAGCACTTTAGGCCTTTCTTATTTGTTTAATTCTCTATAGTTTTATGGACTTACTGTTTAGTGAGTTCAGGCGAGAATTGTAGAAATTAAACATAGCTGAAACCTTAGTCATCAACCAGCGTATGTTTGAATCATTGATCCTCCTTTATTCAAGCACCATTAGGAAGTAATTTAGGTTTTGGTTTGTTGTACAAAATTTAGAATTTGCCATTAGAATGTAGGCAGTGATGCGACACTTCATATCCATTGCTATATCATACTTAGGGGGGTGTTTGGATTAGCATATATTTCCGGTATATGGGCTTTTCTGAATTGGCAAAGCTCACCAGCCACCTTTCTTTTTGACTTATGATCTTATCAAGTTGAGCGGATGCACTTAAATAAGCCTTAATCTCAACTTGATAAGCTCAAGCCGAAAAAAGTGGGCTTATGAACTTATCCAGGTTCAAATAAGTCCATCAAGACGTAAAAATAAGCTAATTGAAACACGCCTGTTAGTTTTTTTAGTTTCTTTGTATACAGTGTTATGTAATTGCTGCTAGTGATTCAAGGCTTGTTTTACGATGTAATACCATTTTATTCTCTCGTATCTAGTTTTGGTTTGAGTGTAATTTTGGAAATATGTGTTCTGATGACTTTTATGACCATAAATTAGAGAGCTTTTGTTGCCGTCTTGTGACCTTAACAGATTGTGTTTGTTTCTTTGTGCACTTTTTGAATGATTATAGTGGCTTTAGTAACTGATGCTTACTTTAGTTTTACCATTCGGTGTCTAAAGTATATATCAATTGCATATTTAGTTTTACCTAAAAGTATATATATATACATTACTGTTACAGTAGCGGTATACAGAAGAGTAAAGCCTTACCAAGCTACTAGATGGATCTGAAAAGACAACGAGAGATGGAGAATTCATTAGTCATTTGTCTGAACTTGATACTTGCATCAGACTTAGCTCACAACCAAAAACATCATTCACCACGAAACCATTTTGCATCAGACTTAGCTCACAAACTGAATATGTTAGATAGTACAACATGCTAGGGACGTGTTTGGGATTGCTTATTGTAACTGCATATAAGCTTATGTATAACTTGTGTGAATTAGAAATGATAGAGAATCAGATTGACGGATACTCATTGTCTCATTTTCCAGCAGTATAAACCCTTTTAACCGTTACCAACCATGGACCAAACCCAACCAGCAAACCAAGCGATTAACACACTTTGTGAGGAAAGGTACATAGATAAGAAAGAAATGTAGTATACTACATAATTTTTGTTATTTTGTTAGACTATAATGGCTTGTATGTGTGTTGCTTAGGGATGAGCTCGGGACTGGTACCGTACCTATATACTGATATGGATCCTTCAATCTGCCTTGAGTCTTTCCTATACTATTGGCACGGCAGCACTACCTGAGTGGTGTTTGCAGCCATGGTGGTTCGGATGCCCTCTTATCCGGTTCCGCACTAGCAATTCTGAGCCAAATGGTTTCGCACTTGGAAGCTTTTCTGCATTTGTGTTCTGTGGAAAACTGTTTACCCCCAGCCGTATATTGGCAGTGAAATCAGAAAGTTTTCTATGTGGGAGAATGAGACATTTACCAGTCCTGTTCCAACAAGCTTGGTTCAACCGGGGACAACAAAGAATAAAAGGCTTCGACCTCCGGAAAATAATCATATCCTTGGTGAGTTTGTTACCTTTTTTTTACAGTTTTTTTATGCTAGACAAAGTTACTACGGATTGTTAGTTTCAGAAAGTTGCTTTGAAAGGTTCTAAAGTGAGGTGTTTTAGGCGCAAATTTAATATTTATATCAAGTTGTTGTAGACTAAAGATATGTTAGGATCAGGCCACTACAAAAATCAGGATAAAGAGTGTTTGGATCAGGCTACAGTAGAAATTAACAATAAGGTGTGTTTGGATCGGAATATCACAGAATTAAGCTACGCACGTGTGTGTAACAGAAATGCAAAACGAAGATTTAAGAGAGGTAACTGAACAGTGGGATGGTAAAGTTTGTGACGTTTTGGGCTACCCTTTTTTTTTCATTGAATTCATGAAGTACAATTATCTAGGCAAGCTTTTATCAGTTTTCTTCCAATGTCAAATGTGTTGTGCAGATAGCTATGCAGGCTGCAATGCTGCTGCTGTTACATGGAGCATTACTACCAAATTCTTCATCAATCTCCTGAGTTGGTTCACAAGTTTTATCATGATTAAAGCATCTTAGGCAGGCTAAATAAAAATGCATTAATAACTTGCGTGACAACACTACAAGTGAGCCCCTTTGTTATTGTTTATTCATTGTAATATAGATTAATATTATTATCAAGTTATACTTTAGCCCTTTTGTTATTGTTTATTCACATGAATCTTGTAGTGCATTCATTGTCAGATATGTGGAAAAGGACATAATGTGAGGGGTTGTCCAACAAAGAAGGAAGGTGATAGGGAAGAAAGTGGTGGTTTAGGGATGGTAAAACTGTGTCTGCGAGTGGTTCTGCAAGAAGAGGTCTTAAGACCAGAGGAAGTGGTAAAACTAGAGGAGTAACTGAAAGAGATGGACAAGGGTCTAAAATTGGTGGAGGATGGTGTGGAAGGGGTAGAATCTTTAAGACAGTTAATGGTAAAGCAGTTAGGTGTAGAGGAAGGGGTGATGGCTGTGCATATCCTCATGGTATAAGGCCAATTGGTCATGGGATCCAGTTGATGGAGAAACAAAGATAGGAGAAAGTGATCTTAACTATTTGACTTTTTAGTATTTGACCGTTTTTGGCATTATATTTGACTGTTCTATGCAGAATATAACTTTTGTTAACACTGAAAAGAAATTGGATGATGACACATTGACACTATGTGGGGTAAACATGGACTATGTGACATAATTGTGTAAAATGGTGTGTATTTTTTCAGATGTAGTTGCTGGTTTTACCATTGCTATCCCTCAGGTTCTTTAGTTGCAATTTAGTAAAAAGGAGAAAATTACATTGCCAAATTGCATTGCCAAAGCTTGAAATCCTATAACATTTCCTTTTTAGAACAAAGAGTAAGCAAAACAAACACCAATCTAAAACAAACAAACAAATATTCAAATCGCTAATAGAAAAACTATCAAATCGCTAATAGAATAACTTGATGCATCGAACAGCTTTGTCTTCACTCTTTTGACCATATCATTTGTTAAGGCGAAGTAGTCTCATCTTTCGAGATTCACCAGCCTCCATTCAAATGATACACCAACTCAATTCCAACAATGAACTGCTAATCAAAACACCATATACATACAATGCTTGTTTTCCCTGAAATCATGATTGGGAAACCAACTTTATCAGTAACTACACTGCAAGTCAATTTGGACATTGCAAATCAGATATTCAAAACTGCATTCGAATGAACATTAGAAAGAGAGAGACACCTGAATTTGTTAATAAACGCGTAATTTCAAATCAAATATTATCTGAATATATAAAATTTATGACCTCGTATTAATAATTTCTCAGTTTCTAACAAATAACCAAAATTCTACAAGCAATCCTAGTTCATTATTTATTTTGGAAATTGTACATGAACAAAACTTTTTATGTTATAACAGCAAAATAAAAAAAGATACATAAATAGAAGTCGAAAAAGAGTCAAGTTAGATATATTTTCAGATAATTATCCTAAATAAAAGAAGTTAAACGGCATAGAGAGAACATACCTTCATATTTCGATTTTGGGGATATGGGAGATTTTGGACCAGTAGAAGCCTCCTCTACTGCATCTTTCTTTCAGGTCTGGACATCCCCGTATTTCCAAACTCAAAAGTGAAGGCAACAACTTTTCTGGTAGATCTTTCATCTTTGGGCATTTGCGAATGAAGAGATGTTGGAGGGAGGTGAGGTGTTGGAGTCCCTCAGAAACTGTTTCCAACTTATCAAAACTTTCAATCCAAAGTCCAGTAAGAGATGAAGGAAGATCAAGATGAGACAGTTGACTCCAATTAGTGGCTTCTTCTTTTTCTTTTGAACCCCGTAAGGTTAGGTCAACAAGTGAGGTTGGAAACTTCAGTGGGCCCCATTCTGAGATGGGCTTCTTCAACGGCCCCATAGTAAGCTTACGCAGTTTGGGAGGCCAAAGCCCAGTTGGAACATCAATACTTGGACAATTGCTTATTAACAGAGAAGTTAACGAGGTGAGACTCTGCAATTGGAGGTCTGCAAATAACGACTCCTCCGTACTATTACAATCTTGTATAATCAATGTCCTGAGGTGAATAAAGTTACCCCCAAAATCAATGATCGATGCCACATTTGGATGATTGAATATGTATACATGTTCAAGCATTGGCATGCTTTTGCTGTTGATAAGTAACATATTCTTCTTTCCTCCTTCTCCCAACTCCTCCTTTATCATTAGTTTTTTACATCCGTGGATGTGAACTGACTTGAGCTTCTGCCCTCCCATTCCCATTGAGAAGGAGACACATGTTATTGAATCACAAAAAAAGATATCCAAGCTCTCAATGTTGTCAGGACAACTTAAATGCTTCAAACTTTCACAACTCCATACCTTTAATGAGCTAAGAGATGTTAGGAGGTTGCTCCCATAATTGTACTCCTCCTCATCTTTCTCCCCTAAACTCGCCAACTTTTTACAATACCGTACTTCAAACTTCTTTAAATTCACGAGATATTTACTACTTGCCTCTGCTTCTTTTGATTCCCATAAGTATCTTATTTCATCACATTTTTCAACAAACAATTCTTCAACTGCATTAAGATCCAATATAACACCTCTCCACACCTCATTAGTAAGCCCTGAAATAGATTCTATTTTCAACTTGGTGACTGATGGAGCTGCGTGCACCAAACTTCTCAACAAACCAACACCACATTCATGTATTTTCAAATCCCTCAATGAAACTAGCGGTGCTTTAAGTGAGAATTCAACCAAATTTGGACAATTTATAATATGAAGCTCTTTTAGGCATGGAAACACAGAATCTCCAACCCCACTACTACTGTATGTTGACCAAACCTTCCAACTCGGCATACCTTTAAACTCTAGAATTTCAAGGGAAGGAAATGCAACACCAGTCCCAAGAAACTCTAAACCTACATCTTTCACATCATCCATGTCTTGGATAGATAAACTCTTAAGTGACGGTAGTTGCCCGAGTGGTGGTAGAGACGTACACTTTTTACAGCCATGTATAGACAAACGAGCCAACTTATGGAAAAAGGGTTCCCCTACCCATTTGGGAAACTCTAAACCCAGATAGTTCACAATGCCTAGCCTCTTCAAACAATCATTAGATGGCTTCAATGCATCAAGGACATCGTTATCAGTAGTCTCCTTTCGGGAAGCATTTGATACGTCACTCCATTTAACCTCTACCTCAATAAGCCTCTTTTGTGATAAGTCTGCTTCTCGTGCTTCCGCTGCGTTTTTTACTCTTTCCAGGCCCTCTATGGAAACTTTCCCATGAAGATTCTCAAAATCTTTAAGTTGGGATATCAAAAAATCATTTTCTCCTCCAATAATGATTTTTGAAAGAGTTTGCAGGCTTTTCAACTTAGCAACCCCTACAGGCAAGTCTTTTAAAAGCGGAGTATCTCTAATGTCAAGATGCCGCAAATTTTTAAACTTTATGAAGTTGTTGGGCAACTTAGTTAAACGAGAACAACCAAAAAGGATTAGTGTCTCTAAGTTATAGAGATCACAAACATTTTCTGGAAAATGTGTGATTTTAGTTTGAGATAAATTGAGATAGCGTAAATGCTTTAATTTGCCAATTGACTCTGGAACCTCGCTTATCTCATAACCACTCAAACTTAAAACCCTTAAGAATTGCAACTTAGGGAGTAAGTCAACCAAAACCTTATTCGACAAGTAGTTTTCTTGCCACCTTTCTTTCACCCCTACGGACAATAATGTTCTCAAACCTTTAGCTCCTTCGATCCCCTCAAACTTCTTGTAAGCTACATATTCGTCAAAAACAAAAGACATATGACGACACTTATCTAAAGTTTGTTTCCTAGCATTCTCTCCCATTTCCTTCTCTAACCTGAAAAAGAAATCTCCGGCAACAGATGTTGCCAAATCATTCATAAGATCATGCATAACAAACAAAGACTTGTCATTAGGTGAGCGTTGAAAAAATGACCGTGATAACAACTCATCAAAGCATTCCAGGCCCAAACGTTCTACAGTTGATGTGCTTAGACGTACTCGGTGCAAAAATCCTTCTGCCATCCATAGCAGAACCAAATCTTCCTTGTCAAATGCATAGTCCTTTGCGAACAAGGAGCAATATGCAAAGAGCTGCTTCAAATAGGCAGGAAGTTCACGGTAGCTTAGTCTAAGAGCAGGAATAATTTTATCCCCCTCTTTTAACCTCCATATCTCACTATCCTCCATTTCCTTCCACTTTTCTTCATCTTCATTCGTCCTCAATAAACTTCCAAGTACTTTTAGAGCCAAAGGCAAACCATCACACTTTCTCACAATGCCTTCACCAGGTGCTTTAAGTCTTGGATGTGAATCAAAGTTTTCCACACCGAATGCATGATGAGCAAATAAACGCACAGCATCGTCATGTGAGAGACTTTGCAAAGGTTTTAAGTTACCAAAACCCAACTGTCTGAGCAACTTATCCTTCCTAGTTGTCAGGATTATTTTACTTCCAGGAGCACATGCTCTTAAAGGGGCCACTAGTTTATCCCAATCGTCCTTACTTTCACGCCACACATCATCCAGCACTAATAGAAACAATTTCTCTCTAAGTTGATCTCTTAGAGCTTCTTGAAGGAGGTTTAAATCTTTAAATTCTGTTGTTTCCCTGCTCACAGACTGAAACATAATATAGCTCATTCTGAAGATGTCCCACTCATCTGAAACACATACCCATGCCTTGAGTTCGAAATGATCCTTAACTTGCTGTTCGTTATACAAAAGCCTAGCTAGAGATGTCTTACCCACACCACCCATACCAACAATGGGCACGACGCTAAAATTTTCGTTGCATGATTCATCAGCTAAGAGCTTAAGAACCAATGCATCCTTATCCCCTTGTCGGCCAACAATCTCAGATGCTTCTACCAACGAGGTCTCATCTTGTCTATCTTTATCTTTTGGCCTACCATCCTTCACTTGTAAACTTCCACTCACCACCATTAAACCAAGAGGTTTTTTTTCATTTTCTAGATCTTGCAACCTATTGTTAATATCGTCTAACCTGTGACTCAGCCTACTACTTAGTGAGAAATTTGTGCAGCAAGCTGGAATGAGCTTTCTTATCTTGCTGGTGCTGGCTCGGGATTGGTCGGTCAACTCATTCTGCATAGCCTCGGTTGCCAAGTCATCAAGTAAGTCATCTATATCGTACGCCAGATGTTGGAGATCATTGAGCCATACTTGAACAGCTTCATTATTTATTTCTTTATTCCAAGCATCGTTCAGCAGTGCTTGGATCCTGGACAAAGTCCTCGCTAGTTTCTTCAGCTCAGAATGAATTCCCTTTGCTCGAACAACTTGCTTAACGGCTTCATTGGCCAGCTTCTGAAAAACGGCTTCAATGAGGGTAGAAGCAATGACTTCCGCCATTGTTTTATGGTAAACTGGGAGCTCTTTGAATCTTAATGAATGGTTTGGTGTTTTGAACGAAATGAAATGGAAGAAAATTATAGATCTTGACTTAATAGGTGGCTGGAATTAAACGAAAATTCATCAATTATTGATACCATTTATTGTCTTCTTCTTATCAATTATTGAGCTATATATGTCTCTACAAACTTGACCACATGATTTTAACACAGAGAGTAAATTACACAGATGGTCCTTGTGGTTCGTACAAATAGTTCCTAACTCGAAAACCCTTAACACCGACACTTCTTTGACAAAACGGACATTAAATTTGACCCCGTTAAAGTACTTATTTATTTTGCCCATAAGTGTATAATAGTCTTTTTACTCACTTTACACCAGCTTCCACCATCAACCACCAGTCCACCACCATAATCACCAACTATCATCAACCTCTCTTCTACCTACACGACCATCAACAACACTTCAATGCGACTATTAAAACCCATAGAAAAGGCTATAGATACCCATATAATTTGAACATACACTACAACAAATCACCTGATTTTACACAGTTATATCATGATATCCTCACGGTTAAAAGTGTGTGCATATTTAAAGTCCACGCTTCCGGTTGCGTGGAGTATCTATGCGTCACAAATATATACACGCTTATATTTGTCAACAAACATTCAAAGACTCTACTCTAAAAAGTGTGAAAGAAATTATATGAAAGTCACGCTTTTTTGTGTGTATAAATGATACACATGTCGACACTACTATGTGTCAACTTAACTTTAAACTCTACACTTTTAAGCATGACAAATTGGGAAACTGATGACACAATTTTTTACACGTTTTTATGTGTCAACCTTTTTCTTTTAATAATTTAAAATATATATATATATATATATATATATATATATATATATATATATATATATATATATATATATATATATAGAATAATTAAAATAGGAATGATAAGAAGTAACCACAACCACACATTTTAGATGCACCTACAAAAATGGATGCATCTTCATTCAAATTTTCCCTCCCATATAAAAATGTGTGGCTAGAATTACTTCTTACCCTTCTCATTTTAATTATTCTTCTTATTGGATCCCTACCCTATATATATATATATTTCCAGTCACATTCAATATAAAAGATACCAAACTAATATAGAATATAGTCAAATATACATACAGAACTGCAACTAAACATATTGAATCTGCAGCTAATCATTCATAAACTAATATAGACCAGACTTTTAGACGAGACTGAATCTGCAGCTAATCTTTTAGACGAGACTGAATCTGCAGCTAATCTTTTAGACGAGACTAAACATATTGAACTGCAACTAAAGTATGTTTACACAATCCTTAACAGCTTAAAATATTGAATCTGCAGCTAATCTTTTAGACGAGACTGAATCTGCAGCTAATCTTCCATTATCCTTAACAGCTTAAAATATTGAATCTGCAGCTAATCTTCCATTATCCTTGAACAAGCTCAAGCTCCTATCTTTTAGACGAGACTGAAATCCATTAAAATTTTCTTCTAACTTTTGTCTTCAACAAGCACCTATCGTTTGTCTTCAACAAGCTCCTAAATAACACATAACAGCTTAAAATCAGTAACCCACAAAACAAGTATAATATTACACATCCTTAAAATCTTTGTCAATTTTGAAGTCGTTGAATGCGTGGAATACAATACATATGTATAAAGGTCAATATATTCAGTATAAAGGTCAACATATTCAGTTCACGAGAAGTGTATAAAGGTCAATCAAGAATCAACTAAGTATGAGATCCGCATGTATCGTAGTCTCATAGAGAAAGGGGATACGTTCTAAGATGCGGCACAAACACATCTAAAGTAAGAAACAATAACATGAATACTGTTCAGCAAATTTCCTGAACATCTAAGTGAGTGTACAAATAGACACTTCTTTCAAGAAACCCAACAATGGTGAAACAAATACATCACCAAAAACAAACCCACTTGAACAACAACAGCAAGAAGAAGATACAAAAAAGACCCAAGAAGAACAAAAGGGAGAACCCAGAAAGTATGTAACTTGGAATGCAAACAGCTTTCTTCTCAGAGTTAAGAACAACTGGCCTGAGTTTACTAGCTTCATTGACACTATTGATCCTGATGTCATTGCTATACAGGTGCTGGACCTTTTTGCCCTTGTTATTAATTCTACACTTATGATGTTGTAATTTAGTGAAATGGGTTGTAACTTGTAGGGACTGTTAATGTTTGAATTTAAGGTTTATGGAACCTCAAATTTATTAGTATTAGTTTATAGGCTATAAAACCCATGTTGATTTAGGGGGTATCTGGATTAACATATTTTATTGGCTTATTGAGATTTGGAAAAGCCGAAATGTTCACATTAGTAGTGAGTTTATGAGCTCACTCATAAGTTTTGATGTGTTTGTGCCGCATCTTAAAACATGAATACTGTTC
The DNA here is from genome assembly GCA_030686995.1 of Artemisia argyi. Lineage (NCBI taxonomy): Eukaryota > Viridiplantae > Streptophyta > Magnoliopsida > Asterales > Asteraceae > Artemisia > Artemisia argyi. The sequence goes on from CM060690.1 coordinate 165,057,696, forward strand.
TACAATAAGTGAGTGTGTAATTACAGTGGGTCAACTGCAACTACAGTTGTATTATACGTTGCTACTGTTTTAAAATCAATGATATGTGTAACTGTGCAAGTATAACCAACAGACATGCACCCACTACACGAGCCTTGGTAATCATAAGTCATAACTACAATAGTTTCTAAGAAAGTTTAAACCATTCAAAATGGTAGCTAGATTGGCACATATCACTTTCATGATTGCCCCTACATTTCCCTTTCATCTTAGTAAAGTTGGCTATTTGTCGACATCCCTAACATCAAGTTTAAGAAAAAGCTAAAAGAAAAGTTTAAGAATCACCAAATTGAAATATTTCAGCCCGAAAACTAGTTTATTGATAAAAAAAGTTTATAGGTTATAAAAGAAAAATAATAAAAGTTTGAAGATTTGAAAATTTAATATAATGGTTTGAAACCCGGTTCGACCAGGGTGGTTCAACCGCCGGTTGAACCGTTCCGGTCGAAAAATGGGTCTATTTAAACCGGTCAACTTGCTAGGTTGGGTCGAAAACGGGGCAAATTAAACTGGGTCAACCCGTCCGGGTTTGAAGCGTCCCGGATCAACCCGGTTTTTGTTTTAATTGGTAGTATTTAATTTGATAGATATGTTTTTAATTAATTGTACAATGTGAATAAATCATTGTACTTTTAAGTAATGGATAATGTTTTGAAACCCGGTTTGACCCGGGTGGTTCAACCAGTTGAACCGTTCCGGTCAAAAAATGGGTCGATTTAAACCGGGTCAACTTGCCAGGTTGGGTCGAAAATGGGTCAAACCGGGTCAACCCGGTTTGTGTTTTAATTGGTTATATTTAATTTGGTAGATTTGTTTTTAATTAGTTGTACAATGTGAATAAATCATTGTACTTTTAAGTAATGTGGTGTTTTAATAATAGTATTAAATGCATTTCAATATTTCCTTATATACATTTTCAACATTTCAACTTTTCACTTTTATTGACTTTTTCACTTTCACCTTTGACCATTTTTCCTTTATAGATAGTAAAGATAATGACAAAGAAAAAGCCATTAGAAAACCTTACCTGATTAATTAAGAAGATAGTGCAGTCCAACGGATTCGTAATGATAAACTAGCAAGCTCAAGGACCCTGCAAACAGAATCATATAACCATATTAGCATTTCTAAATAAGCTTTTGTGAAAACAACTAATCCATATTACCATATTAGCATTTCTAAATAAGCTTTTGTGAAGGGGCTTATCCACACTATCCCAAAACAGGCCATAAGGGCTATTTGCAGGCCAAGATGGGGTCCACTAAATAAGCACAGGAGTCCATGGTACCCATTGATCCCATAAGCCTGTCTGATGAGCTTCTCAGAAAGCTAAAGAGCATATGGTGGGGCCCACAGTTGAGCTTAATAGGTGCTTGTGAAATGGGACAGATGATGTGAAACACTTGGTGCAGGGCATGAATGGGTCAAACAAGCTGAATTGAGCACTCAAATAAGCCAGAAATAAAAATGCTAAAAATAAGCTGATGATGAATTTCAACAGTTAAACTAACAAATATTAATCCCTAAAAAGTTCAAAGCCTAATACTACCCACAAAAATCATGAAAAATCTTTGAACATTTGTAAAAACTGTCAAGTTGAACATGTGTTTTTGTGGCAGACTTGACAACAACAATAAGAGAATGAGTGGGCGATTTAAATGTCAGCCTGAGTCTTGAAACCATCAACCCGTGACCTTGGCACTTTTTGTGATCATGAAAAATCTTTGAACATTTTTTTTTATAACAAACCCCTCAAGCATTTTGATGAAGTCAAGTGTTCCTTTACTGCTCTCTTCTTGTAAACATTGGCCATGTTCAGACATTTGTTAGTTTTTTATAAACTGGTGCCATTTCAAAGTTTGTTTTGTATATCCACAATGCTAACAGCTGTCTTGTTTCTGGTTTTTCAGGTGGCAGATTCTCAAATTGTATCAGATTACGTCAGATACTTTCTTCATCAGCACACGTGAGTTTATTGCTAATTGCTTTTCATTACATGTAGGATTGCTAAGATTTAGGTGCTGTATGTTTACTATACTAGATGGCTGTATCTTTGTATGCACTGTGGAATCGCATATTCATCCTATAGATACTGTGGTGGTTGGACTTTCTCAAATTATGCATTAGATCTTAGTCTTCCTAAACATCAGCAAAACTTATAAAATTATTAGCTCCATCTCTAAAAGTTTTGCTTTTGATCGGAGCATTAATCCAACTTTTATCCATCACTTATACTTACCAAGTTTCCGATACAATGCCTAAAATCATTAGAATTGAAATCTTTTAGTTTTAATAAATTCCAAATATGAATGAGTACCGACAAAAAACGGGTATAGAATACACATTTCAATTCATTCATATACTAGATTTATAACGAGGATATAACGAGGCAATCCTTTATCCGACTAGAAATTAAGTTAAAAAGCTGATATGATATAAGCTAATAATGCAGAGGCATCTTCAGATTACATTAAAACATTGACGATTTAATTTAAAAAACAATTAATCACCAAATGAAAGTCAGAAAGTAGGTGATAACAAGCTGGGAATAGGTGATTAAACGCGATCTAACTACAAATAACGTAACAGAAGCTAATTGATTAGTTGCAAAAACAATTAATAACTTATCAAATCAAGCTAATAATGTAGACTCATTCAAGATCGTTAACAGATTCAACTACACCACACACGAATTTCCTAACGCCATCTTACACCGACTCACGCTATTAACAGAAACTAAACAACTTAACAAAGTAGTCGTTATTAACAGAAATTGCTTAATCAACTCATATTACAAAATTTCACATTCATCTTACACCGACTCACGCTATTAACAGAAACTAAACAACTTAACAAAGTAGTCGTTATTAACAGAAAAACACGCAAGCTCGATTCAAACAATTAATTTCACACAAATTTAGTTTTATACCTTTGATGCGTAGCTGCTGAAACCAATTAAACTATCAATTTGAAGCTGAAACCCTAACTGCTGCAACTGGACCGATTAAGCTAAAAGCTAAATTTATAAAAGCTGAAACCCTAAATTTGAAGCTATTGAAAGTGATTTGGGGATTTATAACAAAAACGAATTTAAAAGTGATTTATAAAAGTGATTGAGATGTTGTTACTTGATCGAATTTATAAAAGTGATTTGGGGAACTGATAATTGAGTGATCGAATTGATTTATAAAAGTCATTATTTAATTGTGGAACTGATAAAAGTGACTGAGGTGTTATGATTCGGGGAAAATTGATACGAAGGTGGAAATAAATGTGTTGGAATGACACGTATCAAAAAAACTACACGCTTTTAACTGTGTTTCTCTCTTTTTTTTTTTTTTTTTTTTTTTTTTTTTCTTTTCTCTCTTTTTTAATAAAACTATTGTACACGCTTTTATTTGTGTATTTTTTTTATTTTTCTTTTTTATATAAAATTAGTTTATATACGCTTTTTTTAGTGAACCCCGTATTTTTTTTACATGCTTATTACCGTGTTTATGGTTTGCAAGTCTTCTTACATCCTTTAAACGCAAGGGCAAAAGTCAAAAATGAAAAAGATGCTTTTCTAGTTGTACCTATATGCTAAACGTGTTCATTTAGGTATCAATATGCTACACATAAATTCAATTTTGTACTTAAGTGAAATACTTATTCACATTAATCTTCTACCATGACTGTTACTATAATAATTCCTAAAATCCTTTACAAATCTGAAAATTATCTACAATGAGACAACCTCATATTTCAAAGATAAAAACATAATCCGCAATGCTCTATAAACCATGCAAATATTTCTTCTCACACTTCGTTTAATCACCACTCCCAAAATAATTCATTGTTTTTACATATCATTTTTACTTTATTTCTTATGAACAAATCGGAAAATCTTTGTTGGTGGATGTGGGGTTCAATAAATCACCTGTGTGCATATCAAATAGCGTGTCTGAAATTTCATTTTTGTATCAAACACCCATGATGATGAAAACACGATTCGGGTTCGAAGCCAAATTGGGTTTAGATTAGATTTGATAATCAATGATAATATGATATGAATTTTTGTTGGTTTAGTGTTTAGATGCATGAATTGAAGATGGAATTATATGAACTCAAGATTTGTTGATGGAATGATATGAATGAGTGAAATGGGTTTATTTGTTGACTATTATTTGAACTATTGTTTGATTTTGGTGGTACTGGTGGTGCGGGTAGGCATGATACAAATCTGGGAATGTTTTTCTATAACAAGATATCAATCAATTGGAGGTTCGTGTTTGAACTAAAAAACGGTTTAACAATGACGGAAAAATTATCGAAGATGGGTGGTTGGTGGCCGGAAATAATAGCCGGAACTGGGTTTGGAAAGGTAGAAGATGAATGTGAAGAAGTATTTCACTTAGGTACAAATTTGAACTTATGTGTAGCATATTGGTACTTAAATGAACACGTTTAGCATATAGGTACAACTAGAAAAGCATCTTTTTCATTTTTGACTTTTGCCCTTAAACGCAAATAACCGTGTACAAATTTAACCACACTTATTTTCGTGTAGAAAAATGAATAAAAGTCCACCCTTTCAGAAGGGTGAAAAAATAAGCGTGTATATGTTCACTATTTTTTGTAGTGATAGAAATCGCTAACAAACCGAAATACAGAAGCAAATTACTAAAATGATGCAGACCTGAACGAAAAAGATGTAACCCCACCCGACACCCTCTGCAACTCACTGGACCGGATATGTCTCCTCAACCCACCACCAACCCGACACCATCTGCAACAACCCGAACAACCATGCATGCCATCGACACCATACAACGAACGTGACACCGTGCCCTTAAACTAAAGCTCCCAATCCGACATCGACGAAATCCATTTTTGAATATTTGGTAGTTTTCTTGTGAGTTGAAATGTTTGTTCTGAATGAGTTTGTTGATTTAATGGCAGTGGGATGGTGGGTGATATGGTGCTGATTTTGTTAGATAGAGAAGATGAAAAGAGTGTGAGAAGAGATCGATAGTCTTGGTGGTTTTGTTAGTTGGATGTTGGACCAAAAGAGTGAGTGACAATTATACCCTTATGTGCAAGTTAAATAAGTAAATTTAACGTCCGTTTAATCAGCGGACCGTGGGTGTTAAAGGTTTCAAAGTTAGAGACTATTTGTGCAAAAAAAGCTAAATGACCAAAGGTGAAAGTCAACGCAAATTACATATACCATATGTGTAATTTACTCTAACACAAACAATCAGTAAACACAACCATATATCTTTCAAACGGTAAATCATCAAGCGACAAAAAATACACTAACGTGAAGAGAATTATTTTATTTTCAGTAGACGGGCATTTCGATATACTTCGACCGAACTTTTTTTTTTTTTTTTTTTTTTTTTTTTTGGCTAAAATTTACGTTCTGAAAAATCACATGTGATAAATCACGTGTGATTTCCGTAGCTTTAGCAATAACTTTTAGTTGTTGATGTTTGTTTTATAAAAGTGTTTGATTGCGTAGCTCTAAAAAATAACGTAAAAGTTTGTTCAAGTAGAGTTAAGAAAATGTTAATAACCAAAAGATAAACTCTCGTTACTAATCTAAATGCTAAATGTTACTAAACACGACCCATTGTAACCCGTTTGCGACACGTTTAACCTATTTAAGTATGGAAGAAGGTTGGTGTTTGTCAATTCAACAAGTTTAAATCCAAAAATGATAGACATAACATGCAAATAACTACCGAACAATTTTAATGATATGAGTTATAATCGCAATTCATTGTATTACTATTAAGTACACAACAAAATGCATTTAATCCAAATCCAACATAAAGTCAAAGTTATATATATATATATTTTTAGGGGCTTATATACGGGTTCACGGGTTGACCTGTTTAATACTTACTCAACCCAAACACGACCCGTTTACTAAGCGTGTTAGCGGGTTGACCTGTTTTTGACCCAAACCTGTTTAATTTCGTGTCGGGTTTGTGTCATGTCGAGAATTGACACCCCTAATCGGAGCTAGTTATCATTTTTTTATATCATTATAGTCTACGATTTTTATATGAGAGCTGGAACCATGAATGCTGAAAACTGCTCATCTAGAACATGTTAATAATTTGATTCAAGGATTTTACAAGCTTTGCTAGTTTGTTGATTTTTACATCAGATGTTTAACTAGTCACATTATTTTTCATGTTTTGTAAAATTAACTATTTGCTTTATTGCTTACTTGCACAAGTTTGTTGATTACATAGCAATGCCCCCCACATTTTACGTTGGTTCTCAAGCGGGTCTAAAACAACTTGACTATCACTTGTTGTCTCAGAGTAACTTGGCAGCTCGTACATACATCACCGGGTGAATTTCTTAAAATCTCTCTTTGAAGTGGATCCAGTGTTTCATGGTTCCGATGATGTTAAAATATTTAATATATACGACATATTTTTTCCAGGTACCACGCTTCAAAGGATGATCTCACTGTGCATGCAGCTTTCACAAGGCCTCGTCACCCCAATATGTGAATATATGTTGCTGGTACAATCATATCATATTATCATAGACCTTTTGAGAATTTCGTAAGCCCTTAAACTTTTACCTTTTTCTGTTTTATTTATTTATTTTTATTTTTTTTAATACCAAACACAAGACAACAATTTATTTCATCAAAATAGAATTTACATAGTGGTTGAAGGCAAATGAGCAACAAGCTGCGCCGCTAGCCCTTTTTTTTAGTACAGATAGTTTGCTTTAACGGGTGATCAAGTTTTTTTTTTCCTTCTCAGTGGTTTCTTTGGTGACGGCAGTGGTGTCCTTGTTGACACATCTGCATCTTTCCCGGGAGAGGCTATTGCAACTACTAAAAAGTATTTTGCTGTGTTGGATGTGAAACCTTGGTCTAATGAGACTAACATGCAAAGGTGTGAGGAAGAACTCCGACTGTTCAAATTTGAAGGCCTAGAGTGGGGTGAATGTACGGTGATCTTTATTTCTTATTATAAATAAACTAATTCTTTATGAAAGGATCTTTTATAAAATGATTCAGTATCCCAACCCTTTGCTAACACTAGATAACCTTTTCTACTGTAGCAACTGTAGTTGTACCGATTGGATATGGTGTTTTCAATCTCCGGATCAAGATGACCATAGTTGGTTAATATGAGTGGTTTGATACACTCATTGAGGAAAGATTTAGTGAGGAACCCGTTGACGAGTATGTTCAGTGCTTTGATATATATGGTGGTCTGCAAAAAAGTATGTGTAAGTTCATTTTAAACCATTTTCAACATATTTCTCATGTCTATTAGATTTTTGAGAAATTTCCATTTTTTGATAATTGATATTTTGATTGCAGAACTCCTAAGCTTTTCCAGTGATTTGCTCAGATGGTGCGTGATATATAGACTCGTTTTGGTGTATTCTGTCATATGCTTAATCATTTAACACGAGTGTTGGTGGTTTTAGACTCTTATAGCCCTAGTTTATAGCATGTGCTTGCACGAGTTTTTGGTATTAAGATAACTTTAACTAAGCACATGTGCTTCCATTTTGATTTTATAACTGTGTTCATGGGATGTTGGCATTATGATCATTTAAATTTTATAAACACTAGATTGTGAAACTGTTATTGTGATGTTTAATTAGTGGTATTAAGTATGTTCGGTAGTCCATAGGACCCGTATTAGATTGTTGTAAAACTGATCTTGGATCTTAAATCCATTGGTTTTGGTATAGACCTTCAAGGTTATGGTTTTGTTACAGTTATGTTTTGTTGTTGTTTCTGCTGTGGAAATAATTTGAACAGGTGGTATTTAACAAAATTTGAAAAAGCTAAAAATAAATAAATAAATAAAATAAAATAAAAAATCATAGAGCCATGTTTTGTAAGGAAAAAACAGGGGTCGATGCTTATTAAAAATGGTTTTTTTAATCACCTAGAGCAAGGTTTTCAACGAAAAAACTGGGCTCTAATAAGCATCATAAATCCCGTTTCTCAAACCGGACACTATGGCAATTCCTAATAGAGTCCCCCCCCTTGTGCCCTCATGAAAAAACGGGCTCTATTAGGCTTTTCAACCGAGCTCTATCAATTTTTGTAGTAGTGGTTTTATGTTAATGCTTATGTTTTTGATATTACCTTGTTGATCATAGTTTCATATTATACACAAAATGGAGAAAAAGTGCATGATTCTCTCGCGAAACTCATGGTTTTCTTTCCTGATGACCCACTTCACAGATTTAAGAACCAAACATGTGCTAATAAAATTGATGAGGCGAAAAATGATCCATTTTTAGGGGGTCATTTAAGCCCGAATCCGAATTTATTTGATCAAATATTGCCCTAAATCGTTCCTTTTGTGATTTTAGGTACTTTGGGAGTGAAATCTGGAAAAGGAAGCAATTCGGACGTTTTTGGAGCATAAAAGTGAAGAAAACGCCAAAATCTTAATTTTCCATGCTGGGAACAGTAGGTGACGGCGTCAAGAGTAACTCCCTGACGGCGTCAAGAGAAAAATTCCATGACGATCCAGAAGAGATTTGACGGCGTCATGAAGGTAGGGCGTCAAGAGTAAAAGTCATGACGGCCTGGAAATAATTATGTCTTAACGGCGTCAAATGTAGATCAAGGCAGTCCGAGAATAGTTTTGGCGGCGAGGTGACGGCGTCACAAGGCTTGTCTTGACGCCGTCAGACCTCTTTTCCTATATATAGTTTTCTAATTTTTCACATTTAAAGAGAGAAGTTTTGGAGAAACCCTAAGTACGATTTTGGTACGAATTTTACAGGTTTTTCAAGGGTTCCAACCCCTTGATACCTTGCATGTGTAATCAAGATAAGTGTTCTTTTAATTCAATCAATATGTCTATGTGTTGGTTGTCTATATCTTGTTCTTGTCTTAATTCCATCATGCTAGGCTAGATCTATCTTGTGTTTGCTTAGATCTAATGAAACCTAGATGTTAATTATGTGTTGATTACTTGTTTATACTTGTTGTGGATGAATGATTTATATGTTAGGCTTAAGAAAACTGGCAAATCTCCAATTGGTAACATGCTTGAACGTCTTAAGAAACATGAACCAACGCGCACTAGGTCTTTATTGGTTGTATTTAATGCATGAGCCACTGTTTACAATCCCTATAGTTGTGCTGGGCATGGTGTAGGAGGAGATAAGAGCTCATAGAATTGGGGAGTTATGTGTGCCACCCCATGAATGGTATTAAGGAATACGATCCGTCATCCATGCATTTATAACAAGTAATTAACGTGTAAAAGATGTCTAGGGAGTAGTGAAATCTAAGTAAACACATTTTCTCCAATTACTGCTCACAACTTTAGTATAAATCAGTTTATTTTCATTTTTAGTATTTTATTTTGATTACATCTTAGTATTGGGTTAGTTGAATAGCAACTAATTCCGCCCAAATCCTTCAACCCCGAGATTTTTAATTGCTTTCCAAAAAATATAAAAACACAAAAATAATCATCCCTCACCTTTAGAACTAGTATTTAGGCTTTCTAATCCTAGCGACACTATTCTTAAGCTGAACGATCAATCCCCCGGTACTTGTCACTATACTATACTACAACGATCAGGTACACTGCATGGTGGGGGTTGTAAGCTTCTCGAGATCCCTCGAGAGGTAAAGCCTGGTGCGATTCCCACGTATCAAGTTTTTGGCGCCGCAGCCCGGGGAATAGTTATTGTCTAGGTTAGAATTTCTTTTTATTAGGTCTACTTGCTAGATTCCTTTCTAGTAAGATTTTATTTTTAATTTTTAGGTTCTCCTTAGTCTATCTATTTCTTTGTGCCTTTGTTCGTAACCACCCCACATCATGGACAACAGAAACATCTTTGAACCCGTCATCCCACCACAACAAAACCCACCATTAGAACCCCTTAGGCCCCGAACCTTAGGAGAGTATTCCCGACCTAGCCACCAAGGCTACCGAAACACCATTGAGCTCACCGGAGCCAATGTGACCCCCTTGCGATTCGACACCATCCGGTTGGTGCAAAGCGGATGTGCATTCCATGGACTTCGTTCCGAAGATCCAAACCAACATCTTAAGGACTTCCTCAAAATCGTAGATTCCATAGACCTAGATGTTGAAACTAGAGAGACAACCCGATTACGCCTATTCCAATTCTCTCTACGGGATCAAGCTAGTCAATGGCTTGAGCGTTTACCCGCGGGATCCATCACCACATGGGATGATCTCACCACTCGTTTCCTTGCTCAATTTTTCCCACCGGGGAGAACTACTAAGCTTAGAAATGACATCTTGATGTTCCAACAACGTCAAAATGAATCTCTTTATGAAGCATGGACTCGTTTCAAGGACTTACTCCAAAAAGTCCCTCATCATGGCATAGATCTTTGGCTCCAAGTCCAAATCTTTTATGACCATATCGACATCTCCACGAGGTGAGCCATTGACCAATCGGCCGGTGGTAAGCTACGTGATCTTAGTGCGGAACAATCATGGGAACTCATAGAAGATCTTGCTCTCTATGACAACGAAAGTTGGAATGATCCCCGTGATTTGAACAAAACGGTCAAGGCAATATCTTTGCCTTCGAACAATTCTAGCACTCCCAACCGTAGGATCATGGAACTTGAAGGTCGAGTCAAGTCTCTCATGAAATCTTACGAAGCTCCAAAATCCTTAAGCCAAGTTAGCAGAATCGCTTCTGCATGTAAATTATGTAGTGGCCCTCACGAGACTCATAACTGCATGGAGCTTCCAAAACGTGCTTATAACGAATTCACGTCATCACACGTGGGTCAAGGTCCTCGAACATCTGGCGAGGCCTATGAGGCATGGAAGGGTAAACCTAATTTCAAAGGGTACCAAACGCGGAGCGTATCTTTCAATGACTCCTCACCACTCACTTGGTCCGAGCATTTTCCGTCACAAGGCATTCCCAGGAAAAGCTGTGAAGATGCCCTAAAAAAATTCATTTTATCTCAAGAATTACAGCTCTCTATGCTCGAGGCTAAATTTAGACAACAGCAGGCTGATGTGAACAACAAGATTAGTAATCTGTTAACTGCTATCAAAGAACATGTTGTTAATAAGCCCATTCACGTTGATGAGGTTAAGTCTGTGACCGTCATGAGTCCACCAACCTCCCCCGTGGAAATAAAAAGTCCTAGCAAGTTATTCAAACATCTATCCCCCAAAGGAAAAGAACCAGTCAACCCCCTAGGACCAATCCATTTCGTAAACACCATCACCACGATATCTGCTTCTACACCCAACCCAACCCAACAGCAAACTGACAAATTCAGTCAGACGGCTAAAGATGAGACCTTCAGGATGAACCATGATTTGGCCAGAAAACTTACCAACTCGTCTGAGCAATACACTGCGCGAGAATCTGGCAAATCGAATGAAGGAAAAGAGAGATCGGAAGAGCATGAGAGAAACCCAACCATTTGGGGTAATTCTATTATAGAAGAACCAGAGAGAAAAATGGAGGATATTACTGATGGGAGTAGCGATAGGACAAAGGAAAGTAATCCTAAAGTTTTCAAAATCTCCTGCACCATTAAGGAGAAGCTCTTAACCGATAGTCAAGTAGATCCTAGCTTCCCAGTCAACATAATTCCCCTTTCCCTATACCACGAAGCCTTCCCAGGACACATTGCATGCGAGAGAGTGATGAAAGATTTGTCAATCAGGATTGGGGAGCTTGTTTACAATACTGACCTCATCGTTGTCGATGACGTAGACCCTTTCACCAATCAAAAATTAACCAACCTCGTTCTTGGAAAACCATTTATCAATGAATCGGGAGTGATCCTTGATGAGAAAGATGGTAGTGCATTATTCACCAATGGTTTTAAGAAGGTAATCTTTCGTAAGGGTAATGAGGAGGTGTACGAGTATCGTCCTTCCCTTGAAGGGAATTTATATGGGTCAAAAGATGGAGAGTCAAGGAAGATAAGACGGCGTGATCCGAACAATCTCAAGATCCCTTGCATGATCGGTCATAAGTACTTCGATAACATCTACATTAACATATTCCTACCAAAGAATTTTATGTCCTTATTCCATTATAACAATATCTGCAGATGGGGAATGATTTACAAAGGAGAGAAAGTGGTAGGTAAGGATCATGAGATTCAGGTGTTTGTAGGAAATATGGCATTTACTATGGAATTTACGATCGTGGACAACATCGAAGACTATGTCGACCCTAGATTATCACAAGTTATTTTTGGGGCACCCTTTTGTGAGATTACAAATCTGATAATTGATGATCGGAACGGTATTATGACCTTCGCTGACGGAATTAGGAGGGTTTCATACCAAACGCCCTACAAGAGAAAAGACCTTAAGGAAATCGATTGTGACGGGCTTGATAAGATAACCTCCCAACTTATTTTGTGCGATGAAGATGTTCGGAGAGGATGTAAGGACACTTCTGATCTATAATGTGGATTCTTTAAGGATGTTATTAAGCTTGGTTCTAAGTATCGGAAAGATATCTTCGAGTTCGAAGACCCAAAGTACCTACACTATGAAAGCGATGCTGGTTTAGAAGACGACCTAGAGAGGAACCAATGATGGGGTCACGTAGTAACCCATGACCTTGAGTCTAGCTACAAGACTCGTAAATAAAGAAAAGCGCTTCTTGGGAGGCAACCCATGTTTTGTGTGATTTTATTTGTTTGATTGTTATTTGCTTCCGTATGCATGTTTAATTTTTATTGTTGGTTGATCATGTTTCTCAATTAAATAGTGGAAATACTTTACTTTGTTGTTTTGGCCTAGTCTTAACTCCACCTAGAAGTATTTTTGCAAAAGATAAGTGTAAGGGGAAACCCCAAATATGTTTTCAAGAAACAAACCGATCATGATTCTCCACAATATTAAATGAGCATGTATATTCGTATTTGTTAGAGTCAAATGCTTGTATTGAGTCATAATGAAGTTTTGAAGGATTTTCCAGGAAGTAGGACCACGTTTTTCCAGAAATTTTCCGGAAACTTAACATAAGAATTTCTGCAGGTCACTTCTGACGGCGTCAAGTGTAAAAATCTGGAAATTTTACCGGTTTTGTTTTTCTAACGGAGTCTTATGGTTTTTGTGAATTATTAAGTTTTATAATCTCCAGGAGATCTGCAAACTTCATTCCACAAGCATTATATCTTATCTTGTTTTCTAGGATTTAGTAACTTATATAGGATGCCGCCGATTTTACGCGAGGTTGTCTTGTCTATTTTGTCAGGTTTTACAGGTTATGTATGACAAGAAGATGATTTATATTCTGGAAGGGAAGCTTTGATTGTTCATTTTCTTGGAGGAAGATTTAACCTGGCCACCTTATTATCCATACCGAGCGAATCAGGGGAGTATTTGATTTCATTCTCTTTACTTTTTCACTTTTACATTCTTTACTTGAACATTGGGGACAATGTTCATCTTAAGTGTAAGGGGAGGGTAAAAAGATGATACCTTACATATGCACTTTCGCTTGAGTTTGTTTTGTTTAATGGTAGATGTGTAATAAAACTATGAGAAATACTTGTTAGTGCAATTTTAGCGCCAAATTTAAATTTTTTTACAACATTTAGGAGTGAAACTTTAGCCATAGCAAGCGTCTCATGGATAGGAGATTGTATGACTAGCACATAACCGTACTTTCAGAAAAATTTTCCACCCAAATATGTGAGGTTCGCCTTTAGATTTGATAGGAAAAGCATTTACTATTAGTGCTTATGAGTGTACCGGTAGCATTTAGATTCTAGAACTTGCGTTAGTGATGCATCCCGAGACCGCTAGTGAGACTACATTCGTGTAGTAGGATTTACTACATGATAAGAGGCATTAGGATTACCCTTGTGTTAAACCCGTATTATAATTACTTGACCATTTAAGTCATATTACTTGATTAGTTAAGTCAACTAATTTTTCCCACACCCTTAGCGTTGTACTCATTTTTAGTACACGAAACCCCTAGTACACCCCTCCGAGCCTATCTTTTCGTTTCTAACTTTAAGCATCTTACTTAAAGGAAGAATTTGTTACACCCCACTTAAATGTACAACCAAATCGCCTTAGCCTTCCGTGTATGCGCTCATTTTTAGTGCATTATTGTTATTTGTTAAACCCTAAGTTAACTTTCTAATTGATTACATGGTTGCTAAGTCGAGTCATATCCTTGTACATATTGTTTTGGGACGATTGGGACTCATGGGTAAAGTACTTATTTTATGGAGTAATGGGGAAGAACATCATATATTACCCCCATATGTACGTTAATCTTAAAAGTGCTCAAAGTGTTTTGATTTTCTTAATTCGAGTCATTAGAATAGTTGATTGTAAAGTATGTAAAGATTCAAGTGTAAGGGGAATGCTCAATCCCCTATGATGTATTATTTTGGATGGTAGGGTAAGAGTGTATGCCAAAAAAAAAAAAAAAAAAAAAAAAAAAAAAAAAAAAAAATCAAGAAAAAGAAAAAAAAAATAGAAAAAGGAAAAAGAGAAAAACATACGGACTACCATCCCGTTTTTATTCTATGTTCATTTTATGTTTTTGTTATTTTTCATTTATTAGCTTAAGTCGAGTCTAGTCTTGGCTTAGCAACGCCATATTGTACATGTAATTAACCAAGAGTGTTAACTCGCCACCAGTAAAAACTTCCTTTATCCAACAAAACCGTGTATTTCATATCCCTACACCTAACGTTACAACCCTTTAAAAGACCTCTTTGATAGTTTATCCTAGGTGCTTACGCCATGTGGTGGAGGTTTGATCCTTTCCCAAGCCTATGGTAATCTATTTTGCTATGACAGGTAGTGAGAGATATCTTCCGTTTCCATATTGTAATTTATACTTTATTACACCCGAGAGATGTGAGTATCTAAACACTATTTGTGAGGTGCTTGTATATGACCTCCGTGCTTGTCTATTGGTCTTTAGTGGAATAATCATTTGTTGTAATTACTTTTATATTAGTGTTAAATGACCCCTAACTTGTCTTTTGAGTAGAATAAAAGCGCATTTGCTTGAGGACAAGCAAATCTCAAGTGTAAGGGTATATGATGAGGTGAAAAATGATCCATTTTTAGGGGGTCATTTAAGCCCGAATCCGAATTTATTTGATCAAATATTGCCCTAAGTCGTTCCTTTTGTGATTTTAGGTACTTTGGGAGTGAAATCTGGAAAAGGAAGCAATTCGGACGTTTTTGGAGCATAAAAGTGAAGAAAACGCCAAAGTCTTAATTTTCCATGCTGGGAACAGTAGGTGACGGCGTCAAGAGTAACTCCCTGACGGCGTCAAGAGCAAAATTCCATGACGATCCAGAAGAGATTTGACGGCGTCATGTGTAACACCCCCAATTCATGGATGCAGCGGAATTCGAACTGGGTGTTACTCGACGGCACAATAGTCACAGTAATAGAAAACGAACTCCAATTGAGTCGTTTTAAAAGATTTATCATTCAAATTATATAAATATCAGAGATTACAAAATGAGGTCCCAAATGGTTCCATGTTTACAATTTACATTAAATGAGTTTTGAATGATAATAAAATTTATAGCCCTCTTGAGTATCCGTGTCCTTCCGTGCCATCCTTGATCGTCATGAACCTGAAATACATGCTTGAGAGGTCAACACAAAGGTTGAGTGATATTCATAGAGTTTGTTTAATGTTTGAACACAATGTGTTGGTAGTTAAATCGTTGAACACAATAATCGTAGTGTTTGTAGTTAAATCGTTTGAACACAATAATCGTAGTGTTTGTAGTTAAATCGTTTGAACACAATAATCGTAGTGTTTGTAGTTAAATCGTTTGAACACAATATGTTGGTAGTGTGAGCTATAGACTCACACCAATGTTTGGAAAACAAAGATAGGCTACGTTGTTATATGCCCGGAAAGGTTATTAATTCACTAAGCTTATGACACCAAAACGTTAACGTGTACCAATATCGATCGGCAGATTTATCCCGGTAGGTACTTTGCCGTCATACCTAATGTCTCAAATATTAATGCATTTGTTTGAACTTAGTCAAAACAAATGGGATTCGTCAATCCCAATAGGCCTATTCACAATATTCGCGCTCACTTGCAAGTAACCCTCGCAAGTGATTAAATGGTTCATAATAAGGGATCTTGGTTTGGCAAGGATGTTACTTAGTGATAATAAAACATAGTCGAATAGCATACAGTAGAAAGCATTGTGTTCGATTTAGAAATAGCATGTATTCCCCCCAAGGGTTTGTAAAATAGTTAAACAATAGAAAGTGGGGCTATGAACTCACCTTAAGTTGGATGATGTATAATGAGAATGATGGATATGCCGTAAGAACTTCTACGAGCAACCTAGAATAATTGTTGTAACTTAGGTTTGGAATAATGTCCAAGGAAACATAAACATGCCAATATATATCTTGCACTTAGTCCATGATGTGGTATGTTGTATAGTGTAAGTCTTTGAAAGAAATGATTCATGAAACATGTATGTTTATATATCGTTTACTACCGTTCGGGCCGACATAATTCAGAAGTCATGTTAGTAAGCGTTCGAGGAGCCAGGACACTTTAATTTGTAAATCCACAACTCATCTCGACGGCTTACATAATGAACTCCTCATATGAGGCTCCCTACTATTGTAGTAGTTGATAACATATATAGATATAAGTTTTGATCTGAAAAGTTACATGTCCGATATTTGAATAAACTTAGGAAAGTTTATTAGTACATGAAGATTGTTATTAGGGTAAGTTCTTATAACTTGTATAACAAATACTCGTAATATTTCATGGTTCTTTAGATGAAGTAGATCCAAATTGTATGTTCAAGTTATCGCCAACTCTTGTTCATGTATTTGTCTTGGTAAGTTTATATGGTTGTTAGCTCATGTTTTCGCCTTGGTAGGTATATATGATCTTAACTCATGTTTTCGCCTTGGTATGTATACATGGTCTTAACTCATGTTTTTGCCTTGGTATGTATATATGGTCTTTAGCCATGGCTTTGCCATGACCTTTGGTCATTGTTCCAAGGTCATGAGACACAACCTTGGCTCTAGCCATGGTGGTGGTCTTGATTATAGGTCATAAGACCTCTTGTTCCTTTTAAAGTATAACCATAATATAGTGACTTATATATATGTAAATAGCTGTTAAGAAACTTAGAAATATCTCACTCAGAAAACGTTTTCAAGGCTCGAGCTTCTTTAATCCTGAACGAAAACGTGATTCCGGACAACTTTCGTGTTTTAACTTTTTCATGAATCGGACCAGAAATGCCTCTTTTTGCGTGTTTAATGTTTCTGTAACAGAAAGTTTTGGCAGCTTTGCCGTAAAGTTTTGGTAATTTCAAATCGTCATAACTTTTGACTCAGGTACTCGTTTTGGGTGATTCAAATTGCTATGTTTTCCTTGTTAGGTCCTCTACTACAATATGTAATAATCCAATATCATATTTTTACCATTTTGATCAGGTCTTACCAAGAAAATCACTAGTTTACTTGTTTTAATAACTTGTTTTAACAATCAATAACAATAACTTGTTTTGCTCACTTTTATACATCATGGACATAACTACAAGACATAATATAGCAAGAATAATATGTAAATAACATGAACATGATTATTTAACAAGAAGCAAGCTAGGGTTTGGCTTACAACTTTTGGCTTTCAAAGATGAAAGGAAGTTAACATGTAAGGATAGGACTTTGATAGACTTGCTTCAACCCACTTCACTTCATGCAATCTTTCTACTCTTGTAATCTTGAAAGATGGATGATGAAGGTTGAGGTGACTTGAGTGGATTCAAAGTCAAGAGAAATCACCAAAGTTTCTAAGGATTTGAAGTAGTTTTGATGAATCAAAACTAAACTAGGGTTTATGTATGGATATTGCACTTGATTTCTTGGATGGAACTTGAAGTAAATGAGCTAAGGATGAGATGATGGTGTGTTTTTATGTGTGTGGGTCGTTGGAATGGCCAAGGAGGGGGAGGAGGGGTATTTATATGCTAATGAGGAGGTTAGAACTCATGACTAGTCAACACTTGCTCACCAAGTTGAACACATGTTCACATCTTAAGGCTTAAAGCATGGGATTAAGCCACCTAGGGGCTGAATCCCCCCCCCCCTAAGTCGGTTTGTATATCTTGGGGAGCAAGTTTTGACTTGTGATGATATTATCCAAGATATCTAGTATGTTTTGACTCCGTAAAATGCAAACCGTAAGTTGTTACGTCACAAAACGTAAAACCGGGTATCGTAAAAATACGAAACTTGGAAGAATGATTAAACTTGTCAAAATACTCCATAATAAAATATAAAATGAGTGGTAGGTTCCATTTGGGTGGTAAAACCCTGCTAAAAACTGGAAACACGGGTCTAAAACGCATAATACGTAAAACGTACGAATATTGCGTAAAATTGAGAAAAGTAAAATGTTACTTTTCTAATAGGATAATATTGATTTAAAATGACTTATAATGTCTAGACTGGGCTCAGTCTAGTGTCGGTTGGTATTAAATGTCTTTTAGACATCAAACCGTAAGCCTAAAAATCAAGGAATGACTTATAAAGTCAAGGAATGATTTTTGGTCAATGGAGGAGGGAAAAATATGTTGACTTTTTCTAATAAGTTGAAAACTTAAATCGTCTTAGAAATGCGGTGCAGGTATAGGCTAAGGTTACGGCTGAGTAAAAACGCTTAAAACTAAAAATTCCATTTTTTTCACGGCCGAGGTTTATTTTGGTCATGTTTTTCTCAGTCATGATTTATTCTCAAATAAATCATGAGTGTGTCAAACATTTTTCTGATACGGGGAAAATTAACGCGACCGAATTTCGTTGTGCGTAGAATTTTTGAATGACGTTTTACCCTAAAACGTGTAATTCTGTGTAATTCCTTAATAACTTTCACGAAAATGAGCTTATGAATGTCAAACTTTTAATTAGCCATGGAAATGATTTATCACTTGAGCCCAAGAAATAAAAATCAAATTTCGGGAAAATTTTCGGGAAAAATGAATAGTAAAAGTGAATAGTGAAATTTCCCGGGAAAAGTAATTAACCTGAAAATGCGAATTGTTATAGTCTCTACCCCTTACGGGGAACTTCGTCCCGAAGTTCTTTGTGTGTCATATGTTGGAGTGGTGTCGATGAAAAGGTGTGGTTACTTACGAGGACTAAAGTCTGGGATTACCGGTGATGTAATTTGATTTGTCATTTCAGTGTATGGCGTAGGATGAGGCTTACTTTTATGTAGGAAAGGTATGGTAATAGTCGAATATCAAAGGAAATTGATATAGCAGTCGAATATTAATAGGAATTGATATAGTAGTTGCAATCATAGCCTAGTTGGTAATCTGTTGTTGTACCTAGTGTTTATTGACTTCATACTTATGTTATTTCGGATACAAATAAGCCCACTTATTTATAATTCTTTATTTACATAGAGAGGCATCCCAAACAATGTAAATAGGGAAATATAAATTTATGGTTCGGTGATTTAGAATTTCTTTATTTAAATGAAAAGGCATCACAATCCATTCAAATAATTACAAATCATCCTACTTAAGAATTCCCAACACAACATTCACAATTAGCCGGTGAGTTACAAGGTAGTGTATTACGAGATGATACTGGTGTTCCAAAAGTACAAGATGAATATTCAATCTTGTAAAGCTGATGAGCGTGCTTGTGGTGTAACTAAGGGTGATTTGAGCTTTAAAAGTGCATCAAGATCTGTTAATGAGCTTGTGTTTGTAACGGTTGTGAAGATAATGATGTGATATGTTGATGAACAGAAGTGTGTAGTGTATGCTTAACATTAATACTCTTAGGTATAGATGTTGAGTTTGCTTTAAAAATCTTAAGAGATTTTAAAAGTTTATGATGGAATGGTATCCTTAGGACCTAAACATGATAGTACTTCTACAGGATGAAGAGAATAATTGATAACTATCCCAAGATAGTAGTTCGGATTATCTCATAAACGAAAACTTTCAAGAATGAAATTAGATAATACAGATAAGGTTTTTAAGATTTCGCTGAGTGGTAAGACATTATCGTGTCTCTAGATTGTTTTAATGTATTCTGGCGGTTTATCGAGTTCAAGTAGGAAATCAACCTAAACATAACCCTAGTACAACTACTCTCAGTATTTGAAAATTTTAAGTCGAATATAGTTAGTCAGACTATATTCCACTGTCCCTAGGTTAAATATAGGTGACTAGTCTATATTTAGCCAAGGTTCGATAAAATTTTTAAATACCTAAATTAGGTATACTTGTGATATGTCCGTTGCTTTCGGGAAACTGTCCATTAAACAAAGGCGATGTCAACCCTTAAGTTGCAAGTCCCGTCCATACAAGACTTGTAACGTATGTTTTCATATTCCATTGCATAGAAGCTAGTAAGGGTAGGTACGTATGGAAAGGAAGTTTTAAGTAGTTCTAAAATAGAACATACTTGGCCAGGATCACGAACTTTTAATAATGAAGGTTTCATAAGAAAACTTTGATAAATGTAGAGCTGAACTTCAGCTTTTGTAGGTGATGGATTTGTTTGTCCTTTAGAAATCTCATATTTCTATTTTGAAATCGATAGGTTGTGATGGGTTTTTGGTATCATATGAAATGATATTGATGATGTGATGGAATAATTCTAGAGACCATTGCGCAAAACACAATGTCTCGGAAGTAGGTTAGACCATTGTGTAATTCACAATGTCTGGGAAGTAGGTTAGACCATTGTGTGACTCAAA
Source organism: Artemisia argyi (assembly GCA_030686995.1). Taxonomy (NCBI): domain Eukaryota; kingdom Viridiplantae; phylum Streptophyta; class Magnoliopsida; order Asterales; family Asteraceae; genus Artemisia; species Artemisia argyi. Next base: position 165,078,478 of record CM060690.1, read on the forward strand.
ATATTTGAGAAATGGTTAAGACCATTGTATAATACAATGTCTTGGAAAATAGGAAAGACCATTGCAATCAGTTACAATGTCTTGGACATAAAATGTTGGAGTAGGAACATGATTGGGAGAATGTGATTGTGTCGAAATGCCCTAGAATATGCATATGCAGATATGTTTAGTCCATTGTTTAGATGAGTGATTGAAAATAAACCGAGTTTATATATCAATATACTAATGCTTACGGGGAAATGCTCACTTATGTTTAGGGTACATATATTAATATGCAATTATGTTTGTGTAGCACAAAAATGTCTACGGGGAAATGCTCAAAATGGGTATATATGAATATACTAATATGTTTGTGTATCATAACATGCTTACTAAGTCCATAATCGTCTGGAGGATGGAAGACACGGAGAGCGGAAGGCTATAAAAATGTTTTTGCTTGTATGTGTAGTTATAGTTTAGGTCTCAATTAGACCCGTTTCTCTATAACCATGGCTCTGGTACCAATCTGTAACACCCCCAATTCATGGATGCAGCGGAATTCGAACTGGGTGTTACTCGACGGCACAATAGTCACAATAATAGAAAACGAACTACAATTGAGTCGTTTTAAAAGATTTATCATTCAAATTATATAAATATCAGAGATTACAAAATGAGGTCCCAAATGGTTCCATGTTTACAATTTACATTAAATGAGTTTTGAATGATAATAAAATTTATAGCCCTCTTGAGTATCCGTGTCCTTCCGTGCCATCCTTGATCGTCATGAACCTGAAATACATGCTTGAGAGGTCAACACAAAGGTTGAGTGATATTCATAGAGTTTGTTTAATGTTTGAAGACAATGTGTTGGTAGTTAAATCGTTGAACACAATAATCGTAGTGTTTGTAGTTAAATCGTTTGAACACAATAATCGTAGTGTTTGTAGTTAAATCGTTTGAACACAATAATCGTAGTGTTTGTAGTTAAATCGTTTGAACACAATATGTTGGTAGTGTGAGCTATAGACTCACACCAATGTTTGGAAAACAAAGATAGGCTACGTTGTTATATGCCCGGAAAGGTTATTAATTCACTAAGCTTATGACACCAAAACGTTAACGTGTACCAATATCGATCGGCAGATTTATCCCGGTAGGTACTTTGCCGTCATACCTAATGTCTCAAATATTAATGCATTTGTTTGTACTTAGTCAAAACAAATGGGATTCGTCAATCCCAATAGGCCTATTCACAATATTCGCGCTCACTTGCAAGTAACCCTCGCAAGTGATTAAATGGTTCATAATAAGGGATCTTGGTTTGGCAAGGATGTTACTTAGTGATAATAAAACATAGTCGAATAGCATACAGTAGAAAGCATTGTGTTCGATTTAGAAATAGCATGTATTCCCCCCAAGGGTTTGTAAAATAGTTAAACAATAGAAAGTGGGGCTATGAACTCACCTTAAGTTGGATGATGTATAATGAGAATGATGGATATGCCGTAAGAACTTCTACGAGCAACCTAGAATAATTGTTGTAACTTAGGTTTGGAATAATTTCCAAGGAAACATAAACATGCCAATATATATCTTGCACTTAGTCCATGATGTGGTATGTTGTATAGTGTAAGTCTTTGAAAGAAATGATTCATGAAACATGTATGTTTATATATCGTTTACTACCGTTCAGGCCGACATAATTCAGAAGTCATGTTAGTAAGCTTTCGAGGAGCCAGGACACTTTAATTCGTAAATCCACAACTCATCTCGACGGCTTACATAATGAACTCCTCATATGAGGCTCCCTACTATTGTAGTAGTTGATAACATATATAGATATAAGTTTTGATCCGAAAAGTTACATGTCCGATATTTGAATAAACTTAGGAAAGTTTATTAGTACATGAAGATTGTTATTAGGGTAAGTTCTTATAACTTGTATAACAAATACTCGTAATATTTCATGGTTCTTTAGATGAAGTAGATCCAAATTGTATGTTCAAGTTATCGCCAACTCTTGTTCATGTATTTGTCTTGGTAAGTTTATATGGTTGTTAGCTCATGTTTTCGCCTTGGTAGGTATATATGATCTTAACTCATGTTTTCGCCTTGGTATGTATATATGGTCTTAACTCATGTTTTCGCCTTGGTATGTATATATGGTCTTTAGCCATGGCTTTGCCATGACCTTTGGTCACTGTTCCAAGGTCATGAGACACAACCTTGGCTCTAGCCATGGTGGTGGTCTTGATTATAGGTCATAAGACCTCTTGTTCCTTTTAAAGTATAACCATAATATAGTGACTTATATATATGTAAATAGCTGTTAAGAAACTTAGAAATATCTCACTCAGAAAACGTTTTCAAGGCTCGAGCTTCTTTAATCCTGAACGAAAACGTGATTCCGGACAACTTTCGTGTTTTAACTTTTTCATGAATCGGACCAGAAATGCCTCTTTTTGCGTGTTTAATGTTTCTGTAACAGAAAGTTTTGGCAGCTTTGCCGTAAAGTTTTGGTAATTTCAAATCGTCATAACTTTTGACTCAGGTACTCGTTTTGGGTGATTCAAATTGCTATGTTTTCCTTGTTAGGTCCTCTACTACAATATGTAATAATCCAATATCATATTTTTACCATTTTGATCAGGTCTTACCAAGAAAATCACTAGTTTACTTGTTTTAATAACTTGTTTTAACAATCAATAACAATAACTTGTTTTGCTCACTTTTATACATCATGGACATAACTACAAGACATAATATAGCAAGAATAATATGTAAATAACATGAACATGATTATTTAACAAGAAGCAAGCTAGGGTTTGGCTTACAACTTTTGGCTTTCAAAGATGAAAGGAAGTTAACATGTAAGGATAGGACTTTGATAGACTTGCTTCAACCCACTTCACTTCATGCAATCTTTCTACTCTTGTAATCTTGAAAGATGGATGATGAAGGTTGAGGTGACTTGAGTGGATTCAAACTCAAGAGAAATCACCAAAGTTTCTAAGGATTTGAAGTAGTTTTGATGAATCAAAACTAAACTAGGGTTTATGTATGGATATTGCACTTGATTTCTTGGATGGAACTTGAAGTAAATGAGCTAAGGATGAGATGATGGTGTGTTTTTATGTGTGTGGGTCGTTGGAATGGCCAAGGAGGGGGAGGAGGGGTATTTATATGCTAATGAGGAGGTTAGAACTCATGACTAGTCAACACTTGCTCACCAAGTTGAACACATGTTCACATCTTAAGGCTTAAAGCATGGGATTAAGCCACCTAGGGGCTGAATCCCCCCCCCCTAAGTCGGTTTGTATATCTTGGGGAGCAAGTTTTGACTTGTGATGATATTATCCAAGATATCTAGTATGTTTTGACTCCGTAAAATGCAAACCGTAAGTTGTTACGTCACAAAATGTAAAACCGGGTATCGTAAAAATACGAAACTTGGAAGAATGATTAAACTTGTCAAAATACTCCATAATAAAATATAAAATGAGTGGTAGGTTCCATTTGGGTGGTAAAACCCTGCTAAAAACTGGAAACACGGGTCTAAAACGCGTAATACGTAAAACGTACGAATATTGCGTAAAATTGAGAAAAGTAAAATGTTACTTTTCTAATAGGATAATATTGATTTAAAATGACTTATAATGTCTAGACTGGGCTCAGTCTAGTGTCGGTTGGTATTAAATGTCTTTTAGACATCAAACCGTAAGCCTAAAAATCAAGGAATGACTTATAAAGTCAAGGAATGATTTTTGGTCAATGGAGGAGGGAAAAATATGTTGACTTTTTCTAATAAGTTGAAAACTTAAATCGTCTTAGAAATGCGGTGCAGGTATAGGCTAAGGTTACGGCTGAGTAAAAACGCTTAAAACTAAAAATTCCATTTTTTTCACGGCCGAGGTTTATTTTGGTCATGTTTTTCTCAGTCATGATTTATTCTCAAATAAATCATGAGTGTGTCAAACATTTTTCTGATACGGGGAAAATTAACGCGACCGAATTTCGTTGTGCGTAGAATTTTTGAATGACGTTTTACCCTAAAACGTGTAATTCCGTGTAATTCCTTAATAACTTTCACGAAAATGAGCTTATGAATGTCAAACTTTTAATTAGCCATGGAAATGATTTATCACTTGAGCCCAAGAAATAAAAATCAAATTTCGGGAAAATTTTCGGGAAAAATGAATAGTAAAAGTGAATAGTGAAATTTCCCGGGAAAAGTAATTAACCTGAAAATGCGAATTGTTACATCATGAAGGTAGGGCGTCAAGAGTAAAAGTCATGACGGCCTGGAAATAATTATGTCTTGACGGCGTTAAATGTAGATCAAGGCAGTCCGAGAATAGTTTTGGCGGCGAGGTGATGGCGTCACAAGGCTTGTCTTGACGCCGTCAGACCTCTTTTCCTATATATAGTTTTCTAATTTTTCACATTTAAAGAGAGAAGTTTTGGAGAAACCCTAAGTACGATTTTGGTACGAATTTTACAGGTTTTTCAAGGGTTCCAACCCCTTGATACCTTGCATGTGTAATCAAGATAAGTGTTCTTTTAATTCAATCAATATGTCTTTGTGTTGGTTGTCTATATCTTGTTTTTGTCTTAATTCCATCATGCTAAGCTAGATCTATCTTGTGTTTGCTTAGATTTAATGAAACCTAGATGTTAATTATGTGTTGATTACTTGTTTATACTTGTTGTGGATGAATGATTTATATGTTAGGCTTAAGAAAACTGGCAGATCTCCAATTGGTAACATGCTTGAATGTCTTAAGAAACATGAACCAACGCGCACTAGGTCTTTATTGGTTGTATTTAATGCATGAGCCACTGTTTACAATCCCTATAGTTGTGCTGGGCATGGTGTAGGAGGAGATAAGAGCTCATAGAATTGGGGAGTTATGTGTGCCACCCCATGAATGGTATTAAGGGATACGATCCGTCATCCATGCATTTATAACAAGTAATTAACGTGTAAAAGATGTCTAGGGAGTAGTGAAATCTAAGTAAACACATTTTCTCCAATTACTGCTCACAACTTTAGTATAAATCAGTTTATTTTCATTTTTAGTATTTTATTTTGATTACATCTTAGTATTGGGTTAGTTGAATAGCAACTAATTCCGCCCAAATCCTTCAACCCCGAGATTTTTAATTGCTTTCCATAAAATATAAAAACACAAAAATAATCATCCCTCACCTTTAGAACTAGTATTTAGGCTTTCTAATCCTAGCGACACTATTCCTAAGCTGAACGATCAATCCCCCGGTACTTGTCACTATACTATACTACAACAATCAGGTACACTGCCTGGTGGGGGTTGTAAGCTTCTCGAGATCCCTCGAGAGGTAAAGCCTGGTGCGATTCCCACGTATCAAAAATCATGTTTGCACTTCGTTTTGTTCTCCCTATATTTGAGTGGGGGCGTAGTTACAACTTTGGCCTTTTTCTTTCTGATGCAGTTGCTGGTCTTACCATTGCTAGCCTTGCCATCCCTCAGGTATACATTATGCATAGTAGTACATTCATTATTATCATCCATTGAGTAGTGCCTGACTGAATGCACTGTTAAAAAGAATATTTGTAGCTAGAGTACGTAAAATGTCTAAAATAGCATTAAGAGGAAGACGATCTTTTTGTTTGACCACGTAGACACTATCTGATCATTCATCAGCCGGACCACATACATTGTTGGGGCTAATTACATGATAATGTATCATAGCTATCATGATTTCCTTCTATATGCATGTATCGAACAAATTTTTTTGCTATTCTGTGTACTAAACTTGATTTTTTGGTATTTTGTGTACTTTATGAACATTTTGCCCCTCCCGGGTTCATAAAATTAGGGGCAAAATGGTCATAAAGTACCCAAAAAATACAAAAAAAATCAAGTATAGTGCATAGAATAGATAAAAAAAATTTGTTCGATACATATAGAAGAAAATCATGACAACTATGATACATTTAGAGGCCACTAGCCCTACATTGTTGTGTTGTTGTGCAGCTTTCTGTTTTTACGGGATTTTGATTTGAAGTTTAATTTGATCTACAGGGAATAAGTTATGCGAAGCTTGCAAATCTGCCTCCTGTAACTGGCCTATGTAAGTTTTTACGGTCAGCCGGGCAGGTTTAAGTTCAAATCTTAGGACGAGGCAATACATAGTGAATGACCACATAAACATATGCTATGATTTTTTGGGACTTTAAAAATATCTTTTAAGATTATATTTTACCCAAACCAGCTCCAAACTCTCCCAAATAAACTTTCACCACTAAAAGACAAAAATTGAAGCGTCTTTGTGTGGCACGGTACCACTAAATTTAGTGGTACCGTGTGACATTTAGTGATGCAATAAGGGCTCAATGTTATTAGGGAGAGTAATAGTTTTTGTCAAACTTTTGCAGCACACGGGCCTTATCATATCACATTCAGTAACTACTTTATACACGGGTGATGCAATAAGGGTTCAATTTGGCCTGGTTGTTGGGTTTTGGGTCTGGTTGAGTCGAGTTTGGGTTGAACTAGGTTGGTTAAGTAGATTTTGGGTTGCCACAGTTTTGGCTCATAAAGATCGAAAGTTGTTTTAGTTAGAAGTTGGTTCAACAAGACTCGGTATTATGGCAGCTGGATCTTACGGAGTGTCTCAATGCCGATACCGAGTGTTTTTATGGGGTGCTTGGTATTTTATTTTAGTTATTATTATTTTTTTAAATTTGCGTATTATTAGTTTTTCATGGGCTGTAACTGGTTTAGTAACAAATCAAAATAACCTGAGACTATCATATGGCTCCCAAGACACGGTATAAGGGTTGGTTGGGCTGGTTTAGTAACAAATCAAAATGGGCATGGGCTGTAACCGGTTTATTTACCACAAAGACTTCTGGTGTAGTGTAAGAAAAGCAGTACAGATAAAAGATATGATTATTTAAAACTTGTTTGCGTAATTAGTATAGATAAAGCATTTTCTTTAACTTTGAAGCGTAATCCCATATTCCAATACCTCATTACAAACACACCCTAAGTAAAATCTCAGAAATTGTCACATCTAATGATTGCACATTATGCTACTATCTGGTCACTTACTTGACTTTTTTTGATCCAACAGAACTTGCCACAATTTCCTTTACCAACACATGAGGTGGTCGGAAAAGGTGTTGTTCCGAATGAATTTAAGGTGTGTACAATAAACAAATATACATATAAAAATCTGTGTTTATATCTTTTTGTTAGTTTTTAAAAGCTCTTTATTTGATGCTAGGATTGTGTGCTTGGTTCTGATAATGATGGGTCATACAAACTAGAGAAAAGCATATTTCTTGGTGATGCAATTTCAGACCTGCCCGAGGTATGATAATCGATAATTACTCTTGTCATGTTATTGCACTATTGTTTATTTGAAGCTGGAATAATCAATTGTTAATAGATATTTTTGTTTGATTAATGTTAGGTTACAAACTACAATGGTGCGGATGAAATGGAGTATGGAGGTGCGCCACGTACAACTTTTCAGAAGTTCATTAGAATGAGAAAGCAAGGTACACCACTTTAGCAATTGAAAATTAGATTTATATATTTGTATTTGCTTAATAATCATTATCAAGTTTTATCTTCACAGGCACATCGAAAAAAATGATTCTTTATGATCACAGGCCTTTGGAATTGAATGTAGATGATTTTGCACGAGTTTGTCGAATTCCCAAGTTTAAGGTACCACTTTTCCATTTTCTACTTCAAGTTTCTGGAAATTTTATTTGCAAAATTGATAATAACACAAAAGATGATCATAACATCCATGAGAGGGGCTAAGCATTTTATTATTAAAGTAATCATGTGATCAAATCTCTGGATTACTAGCCACTCAAAGACCAAACATGTGTTATTTGGTTACAATTAATTATAGTTTCTTTCCAATAAATGTGCCTTAAGCAGATGTTTTTTTCTTCTTCCTTGAATTGATAATGGCTTTGTCTGCTGATTGGTCACTAACGTTATTGACACATACAGGGAGCGAACTTTAGAAATCTGCCAGGGGTGTTGGTTGATGAGAAAGACAAAGTGTATTGGGATGACAGTGTTCCAAAAGTCTTGCTACCCTCCGGAAAACAACTGGTACTATACTTACAACAAATCTTTCTGATTATTAGAAAGTGAGTTACAGTTATGAATTTCCAATACTATTATGTCAATGTTTCTCATATTACATTATCGAATGATACAGGTTCCCGACTATTGTATGACCTTTGTGCGTGGAACATCTAAGAAGTATGTTTTCTTCCATTTTTGATGTGGTTATGCATAAGTAGTTAAAACTGTCTGTCTAAATACCTATGGAATAACCTTTGTACTCTTATTACCTTTTGTTGTGTGACTTTGGTTGCTTAGGTTACTAACATGTTAAGACCTTAATATGCAGACCGTTTGGTCGATTGGGCATGGACTCTGTTGTCAAAACTGTAGTGGGCAGAGCTGAGCCACACAATCAGGTCCTTTTTTCACCCATCGTAAATGCCAAATCTGATTAAGAGACCCAACATTAAGTTCTTTTATGTTCTTTTGATAGGCACTGCTGCATCCAAACCAAGACAGGGTGCTAACAATAAGAGAAAATGCGCGGTTACAAGGGTTTCCAGATCACTACAGACTTTGTGGCCCAGTTAAAGAAAGGTAACGTTATGGCAAGAAAATATAAATTTATAGCAATTTTCAAGTTTATATGTGGTACTTTGAATTATTGTGTTATATGTTCTTAAGCTTGAAGAGAATAAACGAGAAAATAAAGTTTTACAATCTGCTTATTTAAGTGTGTGTGTGTGTGTGTGTTTTTTTTTTTTTTTTTTTTTTTAATTTTTCTTTCTTTCTTTCTTTTTTCTTTTCTTTTCTTTTCTTTTTTTAATAAATAAGCAGATAAATAGTTCTCAATATAGGCTTTTTGGATTGCTTTATAAGCTTTGAAATGGCTTAATATGATGTTTTTTAATGTGTATTTGTTTTTGATTTTGGTTTCAGGTATTTACAAGTAGGAAACGCTGTTTCATTTGCAGTATCAACTGCATTGGGGTATGCATTAGCAAGGGCAATTAAAGGGGAAAGCACAAGCCAACCTTTGAAACTTCCGGTCATATTCCCTAATTGTCTTGGACCTCCAGCGAAACAAGAATCGGAATGATAACAAAATTGATTGAGTTCTAAATCTGTCTTGATTTAAAGATGTGAAAGCATGTTCACATGCCAATACTCTATTGTTCCGATGATTCCTTTTCAAGAGTTCAAAATAATTCGACATTAATATTGATGTGATTCTTAATGAGAGTAATTTGACATTAGTTGGTAGTAACAGGTATGTTTGTTGTATAGTTGCTCCATGCCATAAACAATGTTCTGTATCAAGAGTATGTTTTCTCTATTGCAACATTGATGCCATAAAGGTATCTTGGAACACTTCATTCTAACATTTCGATTTTGTCAATTTCAACTGAATCTACGTGGCTCTTATTTGATTCTCTTTGTTTGTTCACAACTGGAATCTGCACAGCCTGAACTGCTTGTATTTAAATTGTTGTTTGGGGTTTGCAATGAACCTTATGATGGGAGACAAATTTGAAATTTGTAACGTGTAACAAAAACTAGTTAATGTACCATTATGGTGCGTCGAGGAAAGTACATTAACCTCAAACCTGTAAGCTTATAATCTACCCTTGCTGATTATACAGGTTAAGTTTTAATAAAAACAGGTTAACATGAATAGAACTTTGGTCATCTTGTAATGGCGTTCCATATCAATGGACAAACATTTATAAGTGTAGACAAAATAAGAGTCCAAATCAATGTGTATTCTAAATATCTTGATGAGGCTAGACTGAATATGTGCAATTTCAAAACGGTCAAAGTCAGGTCAAGATGACCATTAACACTTACTGATAATATCATCGAACTTGAGCGGGCTAGTAACTACAATTCTACACTTTCTCGTTCAGATGTAGTTGCTGGTCTTACCATCGCTAATCTTGCCATCCCTCATGTATCCTAACCTATAGAATGTAAATAAATTACGAAACAAAGTCCTAAGCTTTAAAAATATGACAAAACAGTCCAAAAGTGATAAAACGCGATTTTTTTTTTTTTTTTTTTTTTTTTTTGGGTAAACACGGTGAAAATATATTATTGCAATCAAAGAAATCAATACAAAGCATTCAAAAAGGTGACATGACAATCCCAATCACCCTTAAGAACCTAAACTGAAACATACAACTCAAATACAAAACTAGCATCAAAACATGATCAAGCTAAAAATTCAACACCATTATTTTGGAAATTTCAAATTCTTCAATAATCCTTCCGCTTCCTTCCATTTAGAGCTATCCAAATTCCACAACTTGTTTCCCAATTCTCCTAGATTATTATCAGCAATACATTTAGCAATTCCATCCAATTCATTAGCTATCATCTGTTGAGCCATACCAGAAGTGTCTTCATATACATCTTCTTCCTCCACATTCTTACTTGTTCCTTCCATTTCAATGGCCCCATTCAATTCCTCAGCTACATTACTCTTATCCAGCACCTCATTCTCATTTCCCAAACCATTTAACATATCATACTTGTTGGTAGATTTAACACCAGCTTCATTCTCATTCTTATTGGGCCTTCTCTGATCATTCTTACTAATCTTATTACCATCTCCATTCTCATTACTATTAGCACTATTCTGAACATCTGTACTTTTTCCTTTATCCTTTGCTTTCCAGTTTTGACCAGCACCTCCTATATTTCTTGTCCTATTATTTGCTTTCCTCATATTCTGATTGCCTTTTTTCCTATGGTCCACTTGAACAAACTCATTCAGTTTCACTGCCTTTTCCTCATTTCCAACCACTTGTTCATTCACTTCAACAACAATCTTAGGTTTATTAGCACAATTCTTATCACAATGTCCAAAAACATTGCAATGTGTACATAATGGTGGAGCCCAATCATACTCAACATCCACAAACTTACTCCCAGTCACATTACTTTCATTATTCTTGTACACAATCTCAACCTGACTGGGCAATCCTTTTTTAGCATCTACTTCAATAAGTACCCTAGCAAACCCAGTACTCCCAGTTCCTCTATTACACACATTAGAAGTTACAGCATCCATTATTAAAGGGTTTCCAAGTCTCCTAGCCACTGCACTAATACCTTTTGAACTCCAAGCTTCTAATGGTAACTTTCTAAATTTGACCCATAATGGCAACACATTAGGTTCAGACCTATCCAAACACACAGAAGGATCCCATTTCTGTACAAACATAGGCTTACCATTAACCATCAAAGAGCAAGAAAACACCATTACCATTAACCCCCTTATCATCTCTAAATTTGAACAAGAAAACACCATTACCATTAGGTACAATATTTTTGAGTCCAAATTTACCCCACATTCTGTGAAGATTATAGTTCAGCTCCATCATAGACATTCTATAGCCAACAAAGAATCCACACACAGTAAACTCCCACTTCTTACTTCCTTCTATCACAATCACCTCATCAAAAACAACCACTTCTTTTCCCTCACACATTTCAGTAGGAATAAACATCAATTTCAGTAGGATAAAACGCGATTTTTAACCTGGCCAAACTTTGACGCTTCCGCTGAAACTTCTGATGTGCCAACTTCTGCATGAAATCCTCCTCGAACTGAACCGCATCACGTTTCCTTTTTAGCTAAGTTTTTCGATTTGGCCCATTTAACTCGCTATAAGCAAAACAAACCAAAGATTTGGCCCATTCATTATCAAATGAGTTGAAATTTTCCCACCTCTGGAACTGTTAGCTAAACTATAACCACAAAAGGAGATTTTAGTGAACAATTATAAGTGTGACAAAAGCATACATCAATAACAAATCCTTTCTCTCTCCTCCAACCAATCATTTTAAACGAATTTTACAATTCTAAACCGAAAGTTCGATTCTAAATTAAATTCTACACATTCCAATATAGTTTTTAGTTGTCAATTTTGAATTTTTGAATGCTAACTCATTACGGTTCGAAGAGAGTGGTGAAGGTTCCTCAGAAATATGGGGATTCAGTATGCCAGCTCAATAAGAAAACGATTAATACTCATCATTCTTATGTGAAGTCAGTAGAAATTGGATGATGACAATATGGACTTATTTGTGGGGAATTTTGGTTTGGGCTGTTGAAATCAACAAATCAAAATAGGGTATATTAAGGATTCATTGAAATTTGGAACAAAAGTAATATTGCAAACTGTATATTAGTAATTGTTATGAGGTTCGATCTTATCAAGTTTTTTAAGGTGAGAATGATAAGCATTGGTGTTTGGATTAACTTATGTTTATGGCTCATTGGAGTATTTTTGTTTCGTAACACAATAAGCTCAAAATGATAGACTTCATTTGTGTTAGAATGGGAAAAGAACTAGGTTGGGAAGAAAATGGGTAATCATTCATTGTCAAATATGTGGAAAAGAAGGACATAATGTGAGGGTTGTTTGTCCAACAAAGAAGGAAGTGGTGGTTTACGGGTGGTAAAACTGCAAGAGGTGCAGGTGGTAAAAGCAGTTAGGTGTAGAGGAATGGGTGATGGCTCAAAATCAAGTGCATATCCTCATGGTATAAGGCCAATTGGTTATGGTGTTTCATGGGATCCAGTTGATGGAGAAACAATGATTGGAGTAAGTAATCTTAACTATTTCACTTTTTAGTATTTGACTGTTTTTGCCTTTTTGGCATTCTATTTGACTGTTCGATGCAGAATATAGCTTTTGTTAACACTTTGAAAAACAAGGCAGTAAAAATTGGATAATGACACTATGTGGGCTAAACATGGACTATGTGACATAATTGTGCAAAATGGTGTGCATTTTTTCAGATGTAGTTGCTGGTTTTACCATTGCTATTCCCCATGTTCTTTAGTCACAATTTAGTGAAAACGAGAAAATTACATAGCCAAGCTCGAATCCTATAGACATTTCCTCTTGGAACAAAGAGTAAGCAAAACAAACATCAATTTAAAACAAACAAACAAATATTCAAATCGCTAACAGAAAAACTATCAAACAGCAACAGCAAACCAGTCTAATAACTTGATGCATCAAACAGCTTTGTCTTCACTCTTTTGGCCATATCATTTGTTAAGGCGAAGTACTCTCATCTTTCACGACTCACTAGCCTCCATCCAAATGATACACCAACTCAATTCCACCAATGAACTGCTAATCAAAACACCATAAACATACAATGACCTCTTTTGACTCTGCAATACTGGCATGACACTACATGATATAATGACCTCTTTTGACTCTCGAATACTGGCAATGTATTCACGTTCCCAATGCTTGTTTTCCCTGAAATCATGATTGGCAAACCGACTTTATCAGAATATTAACTACACTGCAAGTCAATTTGGACATTGCAAATCAGATATTCAAAACTGTATTCAAATGAATGTTAGAAAGAGAGAGACATCTGAATTTGGCAAGAAACGCGTAATTTCAAATCAAATATTATCTGAATATATAAAATTTAAGGAATGTAAACTATATAAGGTGGTGTCTAACATATGATGAAAAAACCAAAGCCACTTCAGGTTTGACTTTAAATACTAGGTTTTTATGACCTCAAATTCTACAAGCAATCCTGATTCATCATTTATTTTGGAAATTGTAATTAAATCAAAGAAAAGTTAATTAATTGGTTAAAAAACATACTTACTGGGATAATTATGTCAATAAAACACATAATTATCCAAATATTAAAATATTAAATTGATCAGTGTACAAACAAAAGTCCATATTTTCAGATAGCTACATAGAAGTCGGAAAAGAGTCAAGTTAGATATATTTTCAGATAATCATCCCTAAATAAAAGAAGTTAAACGGCAGAGAGAACATACCTTCATATTATGTTTGTGACTCGTCTTCTATTATGATGCAGGGGATATGGGAGATTTTGCGCCAGTAGGAGCCTCCTCTACTGCATCTTTCTTTCAGGTCTGGACATTCCGGTATTGCCAAACACAAAAGTGAAGGCAACAACTTTTCTGGTAGATCTTTCATCTTTGGGCAACCGGAAATTAGGAGATATTGGAGGGAGGTGAGGTGTAGGAGTCCCTCTGAAACTGTTTCCAACTTATCAAAACTTTCAATGCCAAGTTGAGTAAGAGATGAAGGAAGATGAAGATGAGACAATTGACTCCAATTAGTGGCTTCTTCTTTTTCTTTTGAACCCTTCAAGGTTAGCCCAACAAGTGAGGTTGGAAACTTCTGTGGGCCCCATTCTGAGATGGGCTTCTTCAACAGCCCGATTCTAAGCTCACGCAAGTTGGGAGGCCAAAGCCCAGTTGGAACATCCATACTTGGACAATTGATTATCGTTAATGAGGTGAGACTCTGCAATTGGAGGTCTGCAAATAACGACACCTCCGTACTATTACAATTGATTATCGTTAATGAGGTGAGACTCGTGAGGTGAGTAAAGTTACCCCCAAAATCAATGATCGATGCCACATTTGGATGATCATATATGCTTACACTTTCAAGCATTGGCTGTTCATAAGTGACATATTCTTCTTTCCTCCTTCTCCCAACTCCTCCTTTATCATTAGTTTTTCACACTTGAAAATGTGAACTAACTTGAGCTTCTGCCCTCCCATTCCCATTGAGAAGGAGACACATGTAATTGAATCACAATTAAAGATATATAACGCCTCAATGTTGTCAGGACAACTTAAATGCTTGAAATTTTCACAACGAGTTATGTATAATGTGCTAAGAGATGTTAGGAGGTTGCTCCCATAATTGTACTCCTCCTCATCTTTCTCCCCTAAACTCACCAAATTTTTACATTCCCATACATACAACTTCCTTAAATTCACGAGAACCTTACTACTTGCCTCTGCTTCTTTTGATTCCCACAAGTATCTTATTTCATCACATTTAGTCATTATCAATTCTTCAACTTCCTTAAGATCCAATATAACACCTCTCCACACCTCATTAGCAAGCCCTGAAATAGATTCTATTTCCAACTTGGTGACTGATGGAGCTGCGTGCACCAGACTTCTCAACAAATCAACACCACACTCATTTATTCTCAAACCCCTCAATGAAAGTAGCGGTGCTTTAAGTGAGACTTCAACCAAATTTGGACAATTTATAATATGAAGCACTTTTAGGCATGGAAACACAGAATCTCCAACCCCACTACTACTGTATGTTGACCAAACCTTCCAACTCGGCATACCTTTAAACACTAGAATTTCAAGGGAAGGAAATGCAACACCAGTCCCGAGAAACTCTAAACCCACATCTTTCACATCATCCATGTCTTGGATTGATAAACTCTTAAGTGACGGTAGTTGCCCAAGTGGTGGTAAAGATGTACACTTTTTACAGCCATGTATAGACACACGAGCCAACTTACAGAAAGAGGGTTCACCTACCCATTTGGGAAACTCTAAACCCGGATAGTTCACAATACCTAGCCTCTTCAAATAATCACTATATGGCTTCAATGCATCAAGGACCTCGCTATCAGTAGTTTCCTTTTGGGAAGCATTTGATACGTCACTCCATTTAACCTCTTAATGGAAGTGAGCCACATACATTGACAAGTCAATTGCGTAGGCCAAAGCTAATCACATACCACATAGCACATGATTGATTTTAATAATTATGGGGTCTTCCCCAATATTAGATCTATCTAAATATGTGAAAAGCTTAACAATTAATAAACAATTAATAACCCATGACTAACATGCATGTTTCGTCACGGATCAAAGCATAACAATTACCAATTAGGTCAAGGATACGCCCAAATAACACATAAACATGTAGGCAACCTAGGGTTTCTAATCCAATTAATTAATAAAACCACAAACCCTAATTAGGGTTCATGGAATAAATCGACCCCCCCCCCCCCCCAAAAAAAATTAGGGTTAGGGTAAAAAAAAAAAACAAAAACCTTAGGTCCACAACATGTATCTAAAACAATCAAAAATTCGTTTTTTATGTGTTTTATGTAATCAATCACATGTTATAGCAAGCTCGTGATACCACTGTTAGAATATCAGAATCATGACAATCATAAAATAGGTAAACACATATGCGGAAGCGTAGGAACATCTATAACACATAAGAGATTAACATAAATTAAATAGGAACGTACCGTGGTGATTCTAGCCCGAACAAGAATCAAAAGCAATTGTCTTTAACAATATGTAGAACCCTAATTAGGGTTTATATGGATCAATGATTAACCCCTTACCGTTTTGTTAATCGATCCCTTGATAACAACAAAAGTATGTTGTTACCTCGTTCTTGTACACACAAACTACCAACGAATAAAGGTTTGATGCAAGTAAACAAAACCACTTAATTTTGGTTAAACCAAAATCGACCCAAATCCCTAAGGAGGGGTTTGGACGATCGGCCATAAAGAAAAGACAAGGAGAAAAGATTTAGGGTTTAGTGTGTGTGCACAAAAGATGTGAAACCCTAATCCTTGGCCTTGTATATATACTAGAGTAAACTTGGAGGACAAGACAAGCATGGGTTGGGCTTCCCCTCCCCATGATCGACCGGCCTAGGACACCCTAAGGTGTTCTAGATCCTTCTTGACTTCCAAGTTACACTTTAGTCCTTATCTTTCGTTACTAATGATAGTTAGTCCATACGGTTAATAACTAACGACCATTTAGTCCATTAAGTGTTCATAAATATATATATACGATACATTTAACATATATATATTTATTATTCATTATTCTTGTTTGTAAAGTGTGCAATCCCGAGGTCTCGGGTTCGATACTAGACATTTACATATTAATATTTATCCATATATTTAACAGCTCCCACTTGGATATCTATTAATAGTAAAATGACATTGGTTAGCGTCTTGCAACACTCCAATGCCCCTAGTTCAATCCGAGCTAGGTTTCTTGAAAAACCTTTAATGATTCATCATTATAATTATCCTTTCATTACTAATACCACATTAATAAAGATGTGAGGTTCTTTATTAAATTTCTGTTTCTCGTCTCATTATGATTTAACAAAATTACCAAAACATCTGAACGTATTCCAGATAGACTTTGGGCGTGGCCACGCAAACATTTTGTCAACCCAACGAGGGGCCCAGCAGTATTAAACTTCTAAACAAATCAGAAGGAACAAATTCTCTCTTGACTACAAGAATAACCCATGAACTTTGCAACACTTCTGAAAACAACCCTTATGACTCCCTGTTAGGGCTGAGCAAACGGACCGGATGGACCGGACCGACCGACAAAACCGACCGGACCGGACCGGACCGGACCGACCACATTCGGTCCGGTCCTCGGTCTAAGCTTTATGGCTAATTCGGTCCTCGGTCCGGTCGGTCCGGTCCGGTCCGGTCCGGACCGACCAAAAACCCGAAAAAACTTGCCAAATCTTGCCTAATTGGACCGGACCGACCGAAGACCGACCGGACCGGACCGGACCGAGACCGGACCGACCACATTCGGTCCGGTCTCGGTCTATGGTTTTTCCGGTTCTCGGTCTTCGGTCCGGTCCGGTCTTGGTCGGTCCGGTCCGGTTTTTGGACCGTGATCACCCTTACTCCCTGTTACGGTGAGCGGTAGATTGCTTCACAAAAATGCACTGCACCCATGACACTTATCTGGTATCTCAAGTCTGAGGATAACTTCAAATATGATTCTCACATTAAATTTTAAATCATATTATTGGGATAAGTCCAATATTCAATTCATCGAATATCATGTGAAATTGGTATGTCAGCGCATCAATATACTTTCAAGTATATTCTTAACCAATACTCAGATTTGTCTTAGTTTAATGATATTCCCATATCATTAATCGACAATGGACAATTTAGAATAACATAAGTTATTCACGGATTTAAACATGCAAATATAGGACACACTTTATTATTAATGAAAACAAACGTACTAAGTACTTTAATTCATTACAAATAATAATTGCTTAATGTCCCATATCCAAATACCAAAATAGATCAATGCATGATAATTCTAGTTAATGAATCTTGTCTCAAGTAATAACTTGAAGACAACTATGCCTCAAGTAATGACAATCATACTTGTTGACAAGGCATTATTTCAACTAACTTTGATCTATCCGAATTTTGAGAATACTTCTTTTAAGAATTCAATAATTAAAATTCTTGTATGTGTAAATTCAACAATCTTGATATAGCCACATAATTTTTCATAAATGGTGTGATATCCCCAATCACCAACTTATGACAATCAAACTTTCAAACCTTTTAAAGTTTAAAGTATTCTAATTCTTTAATGTATAATGCAACTATGCTCTTAGTAAGCACAACTAGTTCTCATGGCCATTAACAAGGATAAAATCCTACCATGACTAGTTATTGAGTGTCATCTCAATTAAACCAGCATCATTGTATATTAAACACAATATGCTCTTAAAAATTTCCGTAAACTTAATATCCATGTGTAATATTTAGGAGCTATTGAGGATCATTATTCTAATTTCAAACATTTTCCATTAGAATATCTATTACACAAGTTATATAATAACCTTTAATTGGATATCAAATATTGTCAAATCATTTAAGCACTTAAGCATGATACAACAATAATATAATGCACATGAAAATCCTTCAGTCAAACTTAGATTTTATTCATGTTTGATCTTTACAAATATGTATATCCATTTAGTTATCCTAAATAATATATCATATTCTATTTAGAATTTATTTACCGCACTTGTTTATTTAATAATAAACTTTTGTTTCAAGGTTGTATGTTATATTTCCTAAATCTTTCAAGTAACGTTTCATTCCAAATTAAGTCTAACCTTTTACTTATATGGAATGTTACTCTTATATGTTATACAACATATATGATTTAGTAAATCAAACATAATACTCCCACTAGCTTTCAGGAATACTTAGAAATTACCTTATTTTAATTTTAAACCTAAACATAGATTTAATAATTTATCATAAGAATAATCTCCTAGATGCATGCATTTATCCATTCATGGATTATTGCACTTTGTACACTTCCAAAGATTTTCTTGAATTCATAAACTCCTTTTTGATTACTTATCGTCCTCGCTTAAGTAATTATTCAAGAAAGAGTTTTTGATATTCCATTGTCAAATTTCACATTCATGTAAATATGACAATTTCAATCTTTATATCTTTAATGTACTTAAGAAAGAGTATTGAATCATAGTTAATTGCTTAAGTATGATTAATAATCTTGTCATAAGAGATTCATTAAGATATGTGTACAATTTTGTCCATATGATTATTTCACAAAGATTTAAACCACTAGGGTTACATAATCTTTGAATAAACTCATCTCCATTCTCTAACCATTAAGAATTAAGATAAACCAAATTTTAAATTTGAATATCTTTATGAACAGCATCTACAACATTCATAATATGAGTAATTTACCCAATTCATTATTTTGGTAATACTACATCATATAATCATCAGCATATTAATAAAATATCTGAGATATCCAAGTGGATCTATGAATGATAATTCCATCATCTTGAGGTCTATCATTTACATGTTAAGCCTCATCATGATTTTAACTAGTGTGGTTTTAGAAGATTATGTCTCTTGTAATTCTATCTTTTCTAGATAAAATTCTCCCACTTGCCTTTAGCAATATAGAGACTATCTATAACTACTTAGCAATTAGAGCAACAATCCAGCGTTCTCTTTTAGGACATTACAAATACATATTGATAGTTCTTTGTTAATAACCTTCACATAAGTAGCTTAACAAATTCAGAACTTCAATTTTAAGACATAATGTGATTCATCACATCAATAACGTCTTATTAATCTTCTAGGAGTCTAATTTGAGTATATTCAATTCATACTCAATTTCTAACCTTGATAACTTTTGGAAGAAAAGGAGTCATAGTTATCTTTAATCAAACAATCTAACAAGAGTTTGATTCCCTAACTGAACATACCATCTTTATGTGGTATTTCAATTAGAATTAATATTGTAAGAAGATCTAACAATATATATAAGATAACCATATTCCTGTTGGCATACCTATTTACCAACTAAATCAGCTTAATGGTATAATAGTATTTTCAAGCCAATTGCATGCTTTATAACCCAAGTACTTATTAATCAAGTCACTTCATGTTTATGTCTTATAAAACATAAACTTGTTATAATCCCACTATACGTTATTAATCATTGATCAACTCAATGACTTCTTGTATATGTCTTAATTAAAAGACCATAACAAGCTAACGTCTTACTTAATTATAAGTCTTGTAATACTTAGAAGACTTCATATTTATAACTATACAATAAAGTATAAACATGTATAATTAAAGTAATCATGAACACCATCATTTGGTTTCAATAATATTTTCAAGTTAACACACTACTTTATTTATTTATGTCATTCTAAGAATACATAATTATTAAAGTAGTATTATATTACTTCATGCATTTATGTCATTCCAATAATACATAAATATTAAAGCTGAAGTAGTATTGTTATTTGACACAATTGTTCTAATAGATGTCTAATTTAGAAACTGTAAATTATCTATGTTGGTCTCACGCATACATGGAAATTCACCTTGTTGTTAATATTTAGTCTGCGTCTCACGTTTACTAAATTTTAACACCAAGTGTTTCTAAGATTAGATGTATTTATCTAATTAGAATTATAATCTCTTACTTTGCAGTTAAGAGAGTCCTTTAAATCATATGCTCATGTGTTGTACTTTGCACATAATGAAGATTTCTCCCACTTGTGCATGGTACAACACCATGTATCATATAAACAACACGCACGCGTTTGTTAATTTGAACAATATGATTTGTGTCATTAACATAACTTAGTAGATATAGAGTTTACTCAATCAATCAAGGAAACGTACATGACTATCCTTGAAAATATTAGTGTCTATATTTGGAAAGTAATTACCTTGAGATATTCAAAAGATAATCTAAGTTACAATCAAGACAATAAGTCTTGTAACTCCCACTGAATTAGAGAACATAATAATAATCCCTTATTCATTCATAAGAACACAATACTCCCACTGAATTTGACAACATTGTATATGTTTCATTAATCAGTGAAAGAAATAGTGTACTATTTACTTTCCTACATCTTTTAAGAAAAACCCATTCAAACAATTATATAGGTTATAAAAGGATGTAATCTACTACATAAATGTGATTCATCACATTCCAAATTATTAACTTGAAAAGGCTCGGGCATGCAATTTCTTCCTGTATAGATCTACCATTCCAACAATTGTATGTAGTATCTTTAAATGGTCAAATCAAAACATCTAGATAAAATAATCTAATTTGTCTTTTACCATTATGCAGTAATCAGTCTAGCTTCTAATTTGATAACTCATAAGGTGCAAATACTCTTACTATTAAAGTTTGCTATGAGTTATGTATTTAGAATTTAGACAATTCTAATCATCCTATTATACCTTTCTCATTCATGAAAAGGAATAGGATTTAAGTCTCACACTTCTCGTAATGGAAAGAAGACTTTATTTATTCTTTTGTAAATATTGACTCTAACCAAAAACCCAACGGGTGTAGATCAATTAAAAAAATAACTTACGTTTACGGTTTTAACGTTGCATTAATACATTTAAAGAATTTACAAAATTCAATTTTTAGTATTTTCGATAATTTATATTTCCAAGAAAATATAATACCCAAGGTTATATTCATATAACCAACTTATTTCTTGAAAATCTAGGATCCAACTTTACATAGATTCCACCACATCAGTTGATCTGCTAGTGGTGAAAGTATAAAAGATGGTAATCTGTCGAACAATAATTGGCAAACATTTTTCCAATTCCTAGATCATTATGGGATTTACATCAAATTGATTCATCAATTTTGTCATGTAAGCTGTTTCATCCCATCTCATGCCTTAAGCTCTAGGTCTCACGCATCAACTTAATTAAGTCGTCTAACTTAGAAACTGCAAATTCTCCATGTGTGGTCTCACGCACACTCGGAAATTTACCTTGTCATTAAAATTTAGCCTGCGTCTCACGTTTACTAAATAATAACTTCAAGTGTTTCTTATAGTTAGATGGCATGTAACTTAAATTTTAGGGTATAAATTTTTGATGTGAAAATCAAAACATGTATAAAGATGCATGCACTCATCTTTATAACATAAGTTTTCATAAAAACTTTTTATATCCAATTCGGGAAATTAATACACAAAGTTTTACTTGAGGTTTATGCCAAAACCCTAAGATGACTTTCTACAACATATGATTTTAAAAGTAATTCGTTTAAGACATATTCAAGATTGTGATAACCAAGGCAGACTCTAAGGCTCTTTTCTAAGCCTTCAAATCACGGTTATGAATATCATCTTAAAAGACTTAATTTTAAAAGTATATTTGCACAAAACATCATTCAAGCAAAAGTTTATGGATTCAATCTCAAAATAGTAATAAAGTTTGAATTTTGCTAGTCTCGACTGGGAGCTGATTACCGTGCGAATCGGACCACGATTGTCATAAGACCTTTGCAAGATTCTTACTTTATCACTTTAGGGTTTCACAATTATTAGTCCATATTAATTTTCTTTATGAAAACAACCCTTTTATTGCTTACAACAAGTCCAACCGAAAAACAATAAAACAAGTATCAAAGAAAATCAAAACAACCAATAATAAAAAGTGAAACAATTAGCCACATGCAATCCATATTAGAAAAGATCCTAACAAAATCAATTCTATAGTTTTAATATGCATATAATTAACTAGGGCCTTCACCTCTTAATGGAAGTGAGCCACATACATTGACAAGTCAACTGCGTAGGCCAAAGCTAATCACATACCACATAGCACATGATTGATTTTAATAATTATGGGGTCTTCCCCAATATTAGATCTATCTAAATATGTGAAAAGCTTAACAATTAATAAACAATTAATAACCCATGACTAACATGCATGTTTCGTCACGGATCAAAGCATAACAATTACCAATTAGGTCAAGGATACGCCCAAATAACACATAAACATGTAGGCAACCTAGGGTTTCTAATCCAATTAATTAATAAAACCACAAACCCTAATTAGGGTTCATGGAATAAATCGACCCCCCCCCCAAAATTAGGGTTAGGGTAAAAAAAAAACAAAAACCTTAGGTCCACAACATGTATCTAAAACAATCAAAAATTCGTTTTTTATGTGTTTTATGTAATCAATCACATGTTATAGCAAGCTCGTGATACCACTGTTAGAATATCAGAATCATGACAATCATAAAATAGGTAAACACATATGCGGAAGCGTAGGAACATCTATAACACATAAGAGATTAACATAAATTAAATAGGAACGTACCGTGGTGATTCTAGCCCGAACAAGAATCAAAAGCAATTGTCTTTAACAATATGTAGAACCCTAATTAGGGTTTATATGGATCAATGATTAACCCCTTACCGTTTTGTTAATCGATCCCTTGATAACAACAAAAGTATGTTGTTACCTCGTTCTTGTACACACAAACTACCAACGAATAAAGGTTTGATGCAAGTAAACAAAACCACTTAATTTTGGTTAAACCAAAATCGACCCAAATCCCTAAGGAGGGGTTTGGACGATCGGCCATAAAGAAAAGACAAGGAGAAAAGATTTAGGGTTTAGTGTGTGTGCACAAAAGATGTGAAACCCTAATCCTTGGCCTTGTATATATACTAGAGTAAACTTGGAGGACAAGACAAGCATGGGTTGGGCTTCCCCTCCCCATGATCGACCGGCCTAGGACACCCTAAGGTGTTCTAGATCCTTCTTGACTTCCAAGTTACACTTTAGTCCTTATCTTTCGTTACTAATGATAGTTAGTCCATACGGTTAATAACTAACGACCATTTAGTCCATTAAGTGTTCATAAATATATATATACGATACATTTAACATATATATATTTATTATTCATTATTCTTGTTTGTAAAGTGTGCAATCCCGAGGTCTCGGGTTCGATACTAGACATTTACATATTAATATTTATCCATATATTTAACATTAAGTACACAACAAAATGCATTTAATCCAAATCAAACATAAAATCAAAGTTATATATATTTTTTAGGGGCTTATATACGTGCTCACGGGTTGACGGGTTGACCTGTTTAATACTTACTCAACCCAAACACGACCCGTTTACTAAACGTGTTAGCAGGTTGACCTGTTTTTGACCCAAACCTGTTTAATTTCGTGTCGGGTTTGTGTCATGTCGAGAATTGACACCCCTAATCGGAGCTAGTTATCATTTTTTATATCATTATAGTCTACGATTTTTATATGAGAGCTGGAACCATGAATGCTGAAAACTGCTCATCTAGAACATGTTAATAATTTGATTCAAGGATTTTACAAGCTGGCTAGTTAGTTGATTTTTACATCAGATGTTTAACTAGTCACATTATTTTTCATGTTTTGTAAAATTAACTATTTGCTTTATTGCTTACTTGCACAGGTTTGTTGATTACATAGCAATGCCCCCACATTTTACGTTGGTTCTCAAGCGGGTCTAAAACAACTTGACTATCACTTGTTGTCTCAGAGTAACTTGGCAGCTTGTACATACATCACCGGGTGAATTTCTTAAAATCTCTCTTTGAAGTGGATCCAGTGCTTCATAGTTCCGATGATGTTAAAATATTTAATACGATATATTTTTTCCAGGTACCACGCTTCGAAGGATGATCTCACTGTGCATGCAGCTTTCACAAGGCCTCCGTCACCCCAATATGTGAATATATGTCACTGGTACAATCATATCACTGACCTTTTGAGAAGTTCGTAAGCCCTTAAACTTTTACCTTTTTTTGTTTTAGTACAGATAGTTTGCTTTAACGGATGATCAAGTTTTTTTCCTTCTCAATGGTTTCTTTGGCGACGGCAGTGGTGTCCTTGTTGACACATCTGCTTCTTTCCCGGGAGAGGCTATTGCAACTACTAAAAAGTATTTTGCTGTGTTGGATGTGAAACCTTGGTCTAATGAGACTGACATGCAAAGGTGTGAGGAAGAACTCCGACTTTTCAAATTTGAAGGCCTAGAGTGGGGTGAATGTATGGTGATCTTTATCTCTTATTATAAATAAACTAATTCTTTATGAAAAGGATCTTTTATAAAATGATTCAGTATCCCGACCCTTTGCTAACACTAGATAACCTTTTCTACTGTAGCAACTGTTGTACCGATTGGATATGGTGTTTTCAATCTCCGGATCAAGATGACCATAGTTGGTGAATATGAGTGGTTTGATACACTCATTGAGGAAAGATTTAGTGAGGAACCTGTTGACGAATATGTTCAGTGCCTTGATATGGTGGTCTGCAAAAAAGTTTCTGTAAGTTCATTTTAAACCATTTTCAACATATTTCTCATGTCTATTAGATTTTTGAGAAATTTCCATTTTTTGATAATTGATATTTTGATAGCAGAATTCCTAAGCTTTTCCAGTGATTTGCTCAGATGGTGCGTGATATATACAGACTCGTTTTGTTGTATTCTGTCGTATGCTTAATCATTTAACACGAGTGTTGGTGGTTTTATACTCTTATAGCCCTAGTTTATAGCATGTGCTTGCACGAGTTTTTGGTATTAAGATAACTTTAACTAAGCACATGTGCTAATGTGCTTCCATTTTGATTTTATAATTGTGTTCATGGGATGTTGGCATTATGATCATTTAAAATTTATAAACACTAGATTGTGAAACTGTTGTTGTG
This sequence comes from Artemisia argyi, assembly GCA_030686995.1. Taxonomy (NCBI): domain Eukaryota; kingdom Viridiplantae; phylum Streptophyta; class Magnoliopsida; order Asterales; family Asteraceae; genus Artemisia; species Artemisia argyi. The sequence goes on from CM060690.1 coordinate 165,104,265, forward strand.
ATGTTTAATTAGTGGTATTAAGTATGTTCGGTAGTCCATAGCACCCATATTAGGTTGTTGTAAAACTGATCTTGGATCTTAAATCCATTGGTTTTGGTATAGACCTTCAAGGTTATGGTTTTGTTACAGTTATGTTTTGTTGTTGTTTCTGCTGTGGAAATAATTTGAACGGGTGGTATTTAACAAAATTTGAAAAAAAAAAAATAAATAAATAAATAGAGCCATGTTTTGTAAGGAAAAACAGAGGTCTATGCTTATTAAAAGTGGTTTTTTTAATCACCTAGAGCAAGGTTTCAAACGAAAAAACCGGGCACTAATAAGCATCATAAAGCCCGTTTCTCAAACCGGAAACTATGGCAATTCCTAATAGAGTCCCCCCCCCCCCAGTGCCCTCATGAAAAACCGGGCTCTACTAGGCTTTTCAACCGGGCTCTGTCAATTTTGGTTTTATGTTAATGCTTATGTTTTTGATATTACCTTGTTGATCATAGTTTCATCTTATACACAAAATGGAGAAAAAGTGCCTGATTCTCTCTCGAAACTTATTGTACTAATCAAAATATAAATCCAGGATGATGACACTAGTCTATTCAGACAAATATAAAGCCCCAAAAGACTGGATGTGCAACAATGCCATTAATAGTAGGGCCCTTAATAGTATTGCATAACAATTGACAAACATGTAAAACTTAGATAACATTCTCCTATAGAAGACAAAATGAAGAGTCCAAAATTATGTATATTCAAGCGGCAAAATGGCTTGCTGATGGCTTCCCCGTGAGTCCACCCGGCCAGCACACTAACAACCTTTACATTTACTCGTCGTGGTATTAACTAAAGTTTTGAAATACTGCTGTATGCTCACTACATATAAAAAAAATCTAACTTTACACCTAAAGATACTTTGGGCTAACTTTGCTCATTTGACAGTTATCAAATCTCTTTATTGCCCCTTGGTTCCTCTATTAATTTCCATACCTTATTTAAACAAAACTTAACTATCATTCCTATCAACAACAGTTACCATCAACTGTCGCACACCCAAAACACTTAAAACATCAGAAAATGAGTTTAAACACAAATAGAGTAGAAAACCATTCTGGCTCGGGTCATGTTCCATCACAAAGCACCACAATATCTATACCATTATCGCCAGAAACAATGCACGAAGTATGTCGTCCACCTGCTAAAACTACGTTTCAGAAACTAAGACATAAACTGTCTGAGGTTTTCTTTCCTGATGACTCACTTCACAGATTTAAGAACCAAACATGTGCTAATAAAATCATGTTTGCTCTTCGTTTTGTTCTCCCTATATTTGAATGGGGGCGTAGTTACAACTTTGGCCTTTTTCGTTCTGATGCAGTTGCTGGTCTTACCATTGCTAGCCTTGCCATCCCTCAGGTATACATATGCATAGTATTACATTCATTATTATCATCCTGACTGAATGCACTGTTAAAAGAATATTTGTAGCTAGAGTACGTAAAATGTCTAAAATAGCATTATGAGGAAAACGATCTTTTTGTTTGACCATGTAGACACTATCTCATCATTCATCAGCTGGACCATGTAAAATGTTGTGCAGCTTTCTGTTTTTACGGGATTTTGATTTGAAGTTTAATTTGATCTACAGGGAATAAGTTATGCGAAGCTTGCAAATCTGCCTCCTGTAATTGGTCTATGTAAGTTTTTACGGTCAGCCAGTTAGGTTTAAGTTCAAATCTTAGAAATATCTTTTAACATTAATACTTATTACCAATTATGAAAATATTATCAGATTCAAGCTTTGTGCCACCATTGATATATGTTGTACTAGGAAGCTCAAAACATCTAGCTGTCGGGCCCGTTTCCATAGCCTCGTTAGTGATGGGAACAATGTTAAATGATGTTGTTTCTTACTCCTCGGATCCAGTTTTATACATTCAGTTGGCTTTCTCTGCCACTTTCTTTGCTGGCCTTTTTCAAGCATCTTTAGGATTCCTACGGTACTTTTTATTCTTCCATATTTTCGTACTAATCACATGTAAATGTTATCCGGTTTTAATCAAGTGACTAACATACATGATGATCTACAGGTTAGGTTTTTTGATTGATTTCTTATCTAAGGTTACACTTGTTGGTTTCATGGCTGGGGCAGCAATCATTGTCTCGTTGCAGCAACTAAAAGGGCTACTTGGGATCGTCAATTTCACTAGCAAAATGCAAATAATCCCCGTGTTATCGTCTGCTATTGAGCAAAGAGACGAGGTAACTAAGAAACAAATCAATATTTGTAATGTCACTAAGGCACATATATGTGAAGATGCCATATCCTCATCCTTGGACTATAACCGTAACTTGAGCATAACCGTTAAGACATAATTTTTTAACACACTCTAATGTTTTCTTATACGTCTTGTATGGTTTTTCTGTCTTCTTATGATGATGGTGATTCTTTTATGCAGTGGTCTTGGCCTACTATTGTGATGGGATTTGGATTTTTGGCCTGTTTGCTGACTACAAGACAAATTGTAAGTACGGTCCATATTGGCGTACATTCTTTTATATTCTGCATTTTAAAGATTTAACAAGAACGTAAAACCGATTTATGCAGGGCTTGCGAAAGCCTAAACTATTTTGGGTATCAGCGGCAGCTCCATTAGCATCGGTTATTTTATCAACATTCTTAGTAGCTCTTTTCATATCAAAGCTTCCGAACATAGCAACTGTAAGAAAAATCATGTTCACTTTTACTAAACTAGTCTTGCAGTTTACAGTTTTAACCCAAATGATCTGAAAGTTAAACTTTTTAAACAGATTGGTCAACTGCACAAGGGTCTGAATCCACCCTCATCAAACACTCTCTATTTCCATGGCGAGTTTCTCGCTGTTGCTGTCAAAACCGGTGCTGTTACTGGACTATTATCTCTCACAGTAGGTTTTCTGTAAAATGCATTGATAAACGATCGATCATGTGTATTTTAAATTGTAGGAAGGGATTGCGGTCGGAAGAACATTTGCAGCTTTGAAGAACTACCAAGTGGATGGAAACAAAGAAATGATAGCGATCGGGCTTATGAATATCGCTGGTTCTTGCTCCTCATGTTACGTTATAGATTTAACATAACCTGAATCGTCACACAAAACAAAGAATGAAGAAGTTAGTATATAAGTAATTACTCATTGCTTTGGCAGGGTCATTTTCTTGGTTCGGTTTTTGAACAAAAACGCAAAAACAAACCGAAAGATAACTACCTTAGATCTTTAATAAGATCTTGAGATGAGATCAGGGAATCAATTTGTGTGAATGAGAGATAAGTTGGGTGAGGGAAAATAGTTGGTAGGCGGAGTGTTTATGATAGATGCTATTAGGGAACTCTTCAACACCGTGTATTAAAAATTGCACTGGATCGGGTCAATATTTGATTGGACTTAAAGAGTGAACCGGGCCATATACATTTCTAATTGATGATTTGGGCTGCGTGATTAAACTATAATGGGCCACAGGATTATTTTTGGATTGGCTAGTGTTTCTAATTGATTAAACTAGTTGGGCTGATGGATCGCAAGCATACATGGAACTATCAAAATATATTATTTGAATTTATTTTTGGATATAATAGTTTTGATAATTTGGTAAAATGAGTGGTATTTTGGTATTATAAATTTTACGGGGATACATTATTCACGGCTAGAATTAATATTTGATGGAAAATGACTACGGGGTTTTTGTACGGTATTATTGATTTGATTTTGAAGTGGAATTTCAAAACATGTACTTATTTATCTCAAAGTCTAGGGGTGGTTGGATGCACGATTTTTGAAGATAACTTGTCTGTGCATACAAAAAATTCAGTCTTGACAATCTAGTTATAACTGATATAAGGAGTTACGTTGTAGTGCTCACACTATAGCTATCACTTCAAGGAGTTACGTTGTAATACAATTTTCATTTAGGCCCATTTGAAGTCTTAACCCATTAAAAAAATTACAATTTTCGTTTAAGCCCATTTGAAGCCTTAACACACACACACACACACACACAAAAAAAAAAAAAAAAATCTTTTTGTCCACGTTCACTACAAACCACACAAGCTTTCTTCTTCTTAGTTTGCATCGTCTTCTTCATTGTTGACCCAAAAAAAAAACAGTCATCTGCTTCTTCATCGTTTACACAAACACTTAAACACATACACAAACGTAAACCCACAAACCACAAACGCAAACCCACACACTTAAACACGCACACATCGCTGCAATCTTTCTAAAGCAAGAAGGGAAGGGAGAAAGTTTACTTTGAGAAAGAAAGGTTGAATTATAGCCGTTGCAAGTCCAAGGGGTGTTTTTGCAATTCTGTCTATGTATTCAATCCAGTAGTAACGCACGTTACCATTTTTCTCCAACGCAGCCTAGTGGGAAATGGTGAAACGCAAGCCAACGGCGTTGAGGCATGGACATGTAAGAATAACACAGGTTTTGCGTTATCACTCCCTCCCCTCTTAGATGGGTTTGAGTCTAAATGGATTTGGGTCTAGATGAGTCATTTAGGACCACGGGTCTGGGTCAAATGGGTCTCAATTCCAATTAACCCGTCGGGATTTCACAATTATTATTATTATTATTATTAGAGGTGGCAAAACGGGCGGGCCGGGCAGGCACGGGCACGGGCCAAAATGGGCACGGGCTAAAACGGGCGCGGGCTAAAACGGGCAAATTATAAGTGGGCTCAAACGGGCACGGGCAAAATGGGCACGGGCCAAACGGGCACGGGCCAAAACGGGCAAATTATAATTCGGATCAAACGAGCACGGGTCAAAAAGGGCATGGCAAAATGGATAAAATTTGTAAAATTAATTATATAAAATTTGACTACATATTATTGATGCAAATTATTAAGTATTTAATTATTTATTAGATAAAAAAATTAATTTGATAAAATTTGACTTTCAAATTGAATAAAATCCGTTGGGAACAAATAATTAATAAAACGAGGTTTTAAGCCCGCGCGTTGCCGCGGGAGGTTTGTATACGTAAGTTAGGCAATAGAGTGTTATGACAACATCAATTACATAGCTCATAGAACCACCAGCTTTCCGTTACCATCACGATAAGCTCCCTGATAATTCATTCCTCACCAAAACATTGCTACCTTAAACCAAAATGTCATTTTATGTAATAAACACTTGATATATGCAGGTACCTTAAATGATTATCATAAAATCAATCATAAGATTCTGAGATAAACGTACTGGGCCAATCTTGTAAACACACATATAGATGAAGTAAATCAATATATAAACACTAATGTCTATCAAAAAAACAGTAATTGCACCTGTGGTTCAGAATTTTGCAAGTCATCAAAACACCGAAATCTATTTCATTTGCATTCATAAAATCATCTTCTTAACACCTAATAACATGATGGCATCCATCTTCTTTGGCTTACAAAACTGTCTTTTTTTAGTACAGACATCTCCAATGACAATTTCAGCAAGCTTATTTGCTCATTGGCATAGCAAAGACCCAACCCTGCCGGCTGCTGCATAGATCAGCATTGGTTTTCCTTCTGCTACCAAAATCCCATTTCGACCCATGACCCGATAGCCTACCTCATTTGCTCGACTGTGGAGTGGACCGTAGAGTGTTGTGTATACACCAACACTACTGCAATTATCAACCAAATTGTCACAATACTGATAGTCCGATTCTAATTATGCAAATAGAAAATGGGTGAAAAGTAAGGGAAAAAAATCAACGGATATGAAAATGGGTCAAAAGTATTAAGATTTGCCCAAAGTGCTCAAAATGCATATAACATCCAATACCCTGAGCCGATCTCTTTAGGCAAATACTAATTTAGTTTTTTAGCAGTTGACCCGTAACACACGCAACACGTAACCCACTCAACCCGCCCATTTTGTCACCCCGGCTAAAATAGGTAAGAATCTGGTTGAGCAGGATCACCCATTTGACCAATATATTTGGTGAAACATGTGAGACCAAAAATCAGACAGACCTGACCTGCATAATATCAGAAATTAGCTCTTTTGCGAACTACTCTGCTTATCATATCCGACTTAAAAAAACTCGGCTATTTCTAGGCCTGTTCTTGAGGCCAGAAGTTCGCACTCCCAGTTAGTGTTGATGAAAAAACAAAGCGTAACTCACGTGTACCTTTGTCACCGTCTATAGCTCCCTTACTCCAAATAACTACCTGAATCGGCAAATGGAAATCAAAATCCAATAATTGGCAAACAGTTGATATAATAAGTTCACAAATTAAGTAAGAAAGATGATGGTATATATGACATACCTGAGCTACTAATAGTCAGATGATCCCTGAAATTATATAGGAAAACATGTAAAACCTTTAATCATACCAACACTAAATATGAACGATTACGTATTGTTCACAACTACATACCTATGAATATATTGTACGTGCTACTTCCAACTGAGATGTCGCAACAACACATGAGACCGGCAGAATCAGGTAGCATATTCAGTCACTGACTATACGCAAACACCACACTCACTCACCAGTCCAATACCACACCGATGAATCATTTAGGTGTATGAATCAGGTAGCATACTCATCAATCCCCTAAAGCAAAACTCTTGAGACCAAAAAAGCTACATTAGTTAACGGTGTGATTATGGTTTAACTAAATAAGCTGAAATATGAGAAAAAGATTTAATGTGGTCTTAAAACATTTTGGTAGTATTAATAGGGAGTTAACTTACACATATGCACTTTCGCAATTAGGTGATAAAGAAGACACATTGTGTGTATCTAGGATAGTTTATATCAGGTGGGGCCTTGCCGGTAATGCGGCGCCATTTCCTTTGCTTTGCAACTGTATCAATACATAGACAAAGCTGATACATAAACGAAGCTGAATATAAAATGGATGCGTGCGACCATGGCAAAAAAACTGTAAAAAAAACTATCTTGCTTACTTGCGTGGGCTGATAGAACAAGGATCATTCGCACTCCTGTATGTGCCACGTAACCATTAGCGTGTTATTTCATTAGAAGCTGTAACAGCAAGATGAGGAAAAAATGAATATAGTTCTATAATCTGTTTTTAAATGTTGGTGACTTATCAGTGAACCATTTACTCACAGTCGACATTTACATTGACCAAATCCTTACACCAAGCTTTAATGGCAATAGGTTGACAAAAAAGAATGTCATTCACTTAATCACTTACCTTCTCCATAGACGCCACATATCTATTTTCTGTATTCATTAATGTGATTGCTCCAATGCATTGAAGCTAACCTTGACCAAGGATCGGCTTCAACAGATTGCCAACATTTGTTGCTCCAGCAGTAGCTCCTGTATAGATAATATAAAGGGAAGTACCTCAAGTGATATATCAACTGGAATAGATCCAGCAGCTTCAGTCTCATTTAGCCGCTCTTGGTACGCTTTTGAGAAAGCTTCAATATCCTCTATATCAGGAAAACCCGACCTGCAACACATTTTTTATCTGTTTAATATGCACAAAACTCAAGTTTCATGTAGCAGAAAATACTTTCCTATACAATACAAAGTTTTCATTTAAACGCATGGTACAGATGCAAAACTAAAAATAATTTTCTTTTTATTATTTTTTTTCTTACAGGACGGCGGTATATTAAGTAACATCCCCATACTTAGACTCGCGTTTGGAAAAAAATACAGTAGTAGATTTAGTGAAAGAAAAGATAAATGGCAGTACTTCAATTCCAAACGTGAAAGAAATAAAGGATATTAAAAGCAAAGACCTGTATCCCTAGGTCATTAAGCAAACCCTCAGCTTCAATTGGTTGAGACCTGGCAACTTCCTCTACAGCTTTATGAGCTTATTCACTTAAGCTTAAGTACTTTATAAGCCGATAAGAAAGCATAGTTTAGAAAAAACTAACAATATCTAAAATCGAAAAAACCCTAATGTAAAAAAACCAGTCTTTAACAGGATACGACGTGGCCACATATCATCCAACGCAATGTATATTTCTTAATTGTTAAATTCCTTATATTTAAAGCATCGTCATTTAAATAAGACCTACTCCAAACCTAGTGAACACATTACTTGAACCCATCTCCTAAACCCATAAATAAAAGCACAAAGTAAAAGATCATACCTTGAGCTAAACTTTCTATAAAAAAACACGGCGCCGGGTGCAACGGCAGTGGTGCGGCGGCAGAACCTTTTCCTGCTTCTTCATCAACTGAAATGGTTAATCACAGAAACACATGTTATCACCCCTAATTTCATAAGAAGCCTAAAATTTAATCGAAACCCTAAATCTTATGAACCATTACGAAACCCTAATTCTTATGAACCACAATAAAAAATTAAACCCTAATTCGATTCAATTGGAAGGAAAATTAAAAAGATACCGAATTTGTTTATTGTGGTTCATAAAAATTAAACCCGAAAAATAAATGAAGCAGATACCGGATTTGTTTGTGTGTGAAAAAGAGATGTGTGTGTGGGTTATGTGGAGGGTTCCAGAATTTGTAGGAGAGGAGGAGGTTTCTATACTCCCGGTACTGTAGACGTTCCTTTAGCAATACTCACAAAAGTTACTATAGATGCCCCGACCCCGTTTTGTTTTTCGGGTTTTTGCACTCCATTGGATCTCCTGTAAACCGGAGAAGTAATGTGGGGTATGTGAGAGTAGCCAAAAAATAGTTGGACCCGGGTATTAAGAGTGGAGCGAATCTAGGCCAACCGCACAGTAAAATTGGGCTATAGTAAAGGTTGGAGGAATCCACGGCTTTTAGTATTAAGATATAATTTAAAAAGATGCCTGTGTAGAAAGAAAAGGGGACAAAATGCAAAAGGGAACAAAATGCTTAACACAGTTAACGAAGAAACAAGAAAGAAAGAAAGCGGAAAAAAAAAAGCCCGGTCAACCATCCGCCCATTAGCCCAGTTACATCTCTCTATTTTTATTTAAAGCCCGTATAAGCCCATCAAAAAAAAAAAAAAAAAAAGAAAGGGGCAAAAAACGCCCATGACTTTTAAAATGTGTCAAAAAGCGCCCGAAAATAACAAGATGGGCAAGATTTGCCACCCCTAATTATTATTATTATTATTATTATTTATTTATTTATTTTTATTATTTTTTTTGTGAATGTAAAAACTGAAAATAAGCGTTAATTTTTTTTAACCTGTTAGACCCACCCAAGCCCATTTAAACTCATCTGAAATATATAACATCTTCTTAATATTACCCCATATGAAATGGGTCTAAAATTGACACCTACATACAATGAATAGTATACCACAATGGTTTGACCAAGAAAATGACTTAGATGTGACAGATTTTGTAACTTGTAAAAATGGGTAATTCCATTAATTGGATTTATCTATTTGAAAAGATCACTCAATTATTAAACTTTTTACTCTTAGGCCATCCATTTATTAAAACTAACTTATAATGGGTTTGCTTTTGTTTATATCAATCTCGGATAATTTTATTTCGAAAATCTTTGAGACAACGAGAATAAAGCTAAATATAACATATTAAAACAACGCAAACGAGTATTGAAATGTAAAAGATCAGTTTTAGCCATTATTTAAGTGCAACTTTAGTTAGTTGAAAATGAATTAAGATAATTCAACTAATGTTTTACGTTAAATTTTTTAATAGGATAATTATTTCTAAATGTATTGAACTTGCCACCTTTTACTATGTTGTGCAGTCATTTTTTTTTTTTTTTTTTTTTTTTTTTTTTATCCAAGTCACTCATCCGCCCTATGTAATGACTATATGGGGTAATTTAAGGATTAACCCATTATTTGTTTCGCACGTGACTTACACGTGATGCTTTTTTGTCTTTTTGTCTAACGTAAATAAACGTTTTTTTTTAACACAGCCAAATTTATCCCCCCCCCCCCCCCAATTCATTAAACGCAAAAAACTTACAACACACAAATCTGGCCATCATAATTCATTAACCCTAAACTATTAAAATCACAAAACACTGAAAATTCATCCTAAGATCATGGTTCATTATGCTCCAGGCACACCAAGAGTGATTGGGAAGTATGTTAAACCGTAATGCGGATGTGGTCTTGCAATGACAGTGAAAACGGCATGGACTAGGGGAGAAAAGATTCATTGCCTGTCCTAAATTTGTAAGCCCTTAGTTAATTTTGTTGTTATGAATATGTTGAATTTGATGGGGTTTGTATTTGACAGTCAATTGTGGGTATTTGACTTTGTATATGATGGGGATTTTGTTTGATAATTAAAGTTAAATGCTCTCTAATGTACATTTGGTTGTAATTACAAGACAACAAGTGTGGATATTATGAATTTACTTTCAAAGTTACAATTGTATGACAAACTGTTTCTGATTTTGATTGGGATTTTGATAGTCTTTTGTGTTGTATTTGGAATGAAAGTAGGAAACTGATGTAGGTAGATGAATAGCAGTTTTAGTATTAAGTAGTTGTTTAGGTGTTTTAGGCTATTGTAATGGATTTTGACAACATAAAGTCAAGCTTTTGTATGGCAATGAAAAATTTGCAGTTTTCACGTAATTGCATTTTTAGCTTTCTAGTATATGCAGTTTCTCTTTATCATGTATATCATAAATATGACTATTAGCAAGTCATGGTACTGCATTAAAGTTGAAAAGTGACTTTAGAAAGTCAAATAACATAGTTACTAAAGGTTACAACAGTTTTATTGATGGGCATTTTAGTGGTACCGTGTGACATTTAGTGATGCAATAAGGGCTCAATGTTATTAGGTAGAGTAATAGTTTTTGTCAAACTTTTGCAGCACACGGGCCTTATCATATCACATTCAGTAACTACTTTATACACGGGTGATGCAATAAGGGTTCAATTTGGCCTGGTTGTTGGGTTTTGGGTCTGGTTGAGTCGAGTTTGGGTTGAACTGGGTTGGTTAAGTAGATTTTGGGTTGCCACACTTTTGGCTCATAAAGATCGAAAGTTGTTTTAGTTAGAAGTTGGTTTGCAACTAAATTATGTGATTTTAAATGCCATTTTACTGCAGTAACTAAGGTATAAGCAACCCGCAAATTTACCTTACTTGTAGTTAACTGAATTGACTTGTAGCAATAGAAAAGTGACTTCAATTTTTATTTATTGATTCATATATTTGATCAATGTTTGCGTTAGCTTTCTGTGTATCTAATTACAGCTGCAATTTATAGGTACGATGGAAAGGCTATAGTTCTAAGCATGACACTTGGGAGCCATATGATAGTCTCAGGTTAGTCATTTTACTAAACCATGAACCATTTACCAAATTAAATCTTTACATTAACAGTTTTTGTGTGTGTAACAGTGAGTGCAACTGCAAGGAGGCTATTAAGGAATTTGTGATCAAAGGGTACCATTCAAGAATGTTGCCTCTTCGTGTAAGATAACCCTTCTTTTCAGTTTTCACAATCATTATGTGTTCTTGCTTTATATGTGAATACTAAATCTGACTTGTCTATTTTTACCATAGGGCGATGTTGATTTCATTTGTGGAGGTCCTCCGTGCCAAGGAATCAGTGGCCATAATCGCTTCAGGAATTACGAAAGTCCTTGAAGATGAAAAGAATCACCAGCTTGTTGTCTACATGGACATTATTGATTTCCTAAAACCAAAGTTCGTTTAATGGAGAACGTTGTTGATATCATCAAATTTGCAAATGGCATATTAGGATATCATGCTGTTGGGCGTCTGGTAGCAATGACTATCAAACAAGACTCGGTATTATGGCAGCTGGATCTTACGGAGTGTCTCAATGCCGATACCGAGTGTTTTTATGGGGTGCTAGCACTATGATGGTATTTTATTTTATTTATTATTATTTTTTTTTTAAATTTGCGTATTATTAGTTTTTCATGGGCTGTAACTGGTTTAGTAACAAATCAAAATATCCTGAGACTATCATATGGCTCCCAAGACTCGGTATAAGGGTTGGTTGGGCTGGTTTAGTAACAAATCAAAATGGGCATGGGCTGTAACCGGTTTATTTACCACAAAGACTTCTGGTGTAGTGTAAGAAAAGCAGTATAGATAAAAGATATGATTATTTAAAACTTGTTTGCGTAATTAGTATAGATAAAGCATTTTCTTTAACTTTGAAGCGTAATCCCATATTCCAATACCTCATTACAAACACACCCTAAGTAAAATCTCAGAAATTGTCACCTCTAATGATTGCACATTATGCTACTATCTGGTCACTTACTTGACTTTTTTTGATCCAACAGAACTTGCCACAATTTCCTTTACCAACACATGAGGTTGTCGGAAAAGGTGTTGTTCCGAATGAATTTAAGGTGTGTACAATAAACAAATATACATATAAAAATCTGTGTTTATATCTTTTTGTTAGTTTTTAAAAGCTCTTTATTTGATGCTAGGATTGTCATACAAACTAGAGAAAAGCATATTTCTTGGTGATGCAATTTCAGACCTGCCCAAGGTATGATAATCGATAATTACTCTTGTCATGTTATTGCACTATTGTTTATTTGAAGCTGGAATACTCAATTGTTAATAGATATTTTTGTTTGATTAATGTTTGGTTACAAACTACAATGGTGCCGATGAAATGGAGTATGGAGGTGCGCCACATACAACTTTTCAGAAGTTCATTAGAATGAGAAAGCAAGGTACATCACTTTAGCAATTGAAAATTAGATTTATATATTTGTATTTGCTTAATAATCATTATCAAGTTTTATCTTCACAGGCACATCGAAAAAAGTGATTCTTTATGATCATAGGCCTTTGGAATTGAATGTAGATGATTATTCACGAGTTTGTCGAATTCCCAAGTTTAAGGTACCACTTTTCCATTTTCTACTTCAAAGTTTCTGGAAATTTTATTTGCAAAATTGATAATAACACAAAAGATGATCATAACATCCATGAGAGGGGCTAAGCATTTTATTATTAAAGTAATCATGTGATCAAATCTCTGGATTACCAGCCACTCAAAGACCAAACATTTGTTATTTGGTTACAATTAATTATAGTTTCTTTCCAATAAATGTGCCTTAAGCAGATGTTTTTTTTTTTTTTTTTTTTTCTTTTTTTTTTTTTTTTTTTTTTTTTTTTTTCTTCCTTGAATTGATAATGGCTTTGTCTGCTGATTGGTCACTAACGTTATTGACACATACAGGGAGCAAACTTTAGAAATCTGCCAGGGGTGTTAGTTGATGAGAAAGACAAAGTGTATTGGGATGACAATGTTCCAAAAGTCTTACTACCCTCTGGAAAACAACTGGTACTATGCTTACAACAAATCTTTCTGATTATTAGAAAATGAGTTACAGTTATGAATTTCCAATACTATTATGTCAATGTTTCTCATATTACATTATCGAATGATACAGGTTCCCGACTATTGTATGACCTTTGTGTGTGGAACATCTAAGAAGTATGTTTTCTTCCATTTTTGATGTGGTTATGCATAAGTAGTTAAAACAGTCTGGCTAAATACATGGAATAACCTTTGTACTCTTATTACCTTTTGTTGTGTGACTTTGGTTGCTTAGGTTACTAACATGTTAAGACCTTAAAATGCAGACCGTTTGGTCGATTGGGCATGGACTCTGTTGTCAAAACTGTAGTGGGCAGAGCTGAGCCACACAATCAGGTCCTTTTTTCACCCATCATAAATGCCAAGTCTGATTAAGAGACCCAACATTAAGTTCTTGTATGTTCTTTTGATAGGCACTGCTGCATCCAAACCAAGACAGGGTGCTAACAATAAGAGAAAATGCGCGGTTACAAGGGTTTCCAGATCACTACAGACTTTGTGGCCCTGTTAAAGAAAGGTAACGTTATGGCAAGAAAATATAAATTTATAGCAATTTTCAAGTTTATATGTGATACTTTGAATTATTGTGTTATATGTTCTTGAGCTTGAAGAGAATAAACGAGAAAATAAAGAAAGTTTTACAATCTGCTTATTTTTTTTAAAGTTTTACAATCCGCTTTTTTTTTTTTTTTTTTTTTTTTTTTTTTTTTTTTTTTTTTTACAATCTGCTTATTTAAGTGTGTGTGTGTGTATTTTTTTTTCTTTCTTTTTATTTATTTATTTATTTATTTTTTAAATAAATAAGCAGATAAATAGTTCTCAATATAGGCTTTTTGGATTGCTTTATAAGCTTTGAAATGGCTTACTATGATGTTTTTTAATGTGTATTTGTTTTTGATTTTGGTTTCAGGTATTTACAAGTGGGAAACGCTGTTTCATTTGCGGTATCAACTGCATTGGGGTATGCATTAGCAAGGGCAATTAAAGGGGAAAGCACAAGCCAACCTTTGAAACTTCCAGTCATATTCCCTAATTGTCTTGGACCTCCAGCGAAACAAGAATCGGAATGATAACAAAATTGAGTGAGTTCTAAATCTGTCTTGATTTAAAGATGTGAAAGCATGTTCACATGCCAATACTATTGTTCCGATGATTCCTTTTCAAGAGTTCAAAATAATTCGACATTAATATTGATGTGATTCTTAATGAGTAATTTGACATTAGTTCGTAGTAACAGGTATGTTTGTTGTATAGTTGCTCCATGCCATAAACAATGTTCTGTATCAAGAGTATGTTTTCTCTATTGCAACATTGATGCCATAAAGGTATCTTGGAACACTTCATTCTAACATTTCGATTTTGTCAATTTCAATTGAATCTACATGGCTCTTATTTGATTCTCTTTGTTTGTTCACAACTGGAATCTGCACAGCCTGAACTGCTTGTATTTAAATTGTTGTTTGGGGTTTGCAATGAACCTTATGATGGGAGACAAATTTGAAATTTGTAATGTGTAACAAAAACTAATTATGGTGTGTCGAGGACAGTACATTAACCTCAAACCTGTAAGCTTACAATCTACCCTTGCTGATCATTATACAGGTTAACATGAATAGAACTTTGGTCATCTTGTAATGGCGTTCCATATCAATGGACAAACATTTATAAGTGTAGACAAATTAAGAGTCCAAATCAATGTGTATTCTAAATATCTTGATGAGGCTAGACTGAATATGTGCAATTCAAAACGGTCAAAGTCAGGTCAAGATGACCATTAACACTTACTGATAATATATCATCAAACTTGAGCGGGCTAGTAATTACAATTCTACGCTTTCTCGTTCAGATGTAGTTGCTGGTCTTACCATCGCTAATCTTGCCATCCCTCATGTATCCTAATCTATAGAATGTAAATAAATTACGAAACAAAGTCCTAAACTTTAAAAATATGACAAAACAGTCCAAAAGTGATAAAACGCGATTTTTAACCCGGCCAAACTTTGACGCTTCCGCTGAAACTTCTGATGTGCCAACTTCTGCATGAAATCCTCCTCGAACTGAACCGCATCACGTTCCTTTTTAGCTAAGTTTTTTGATTTGGCCCATTTAACTCGCTATAAGCAAAACAAACCAAAGATTTGGCCCATTCATTATCAAATGAGTTGAAATTTTCCCACCTCTGGAACTGTTAGTTAAACTATAACCACAAAATGAGATTTTAGTGAACAATTATAAGTGTGACAAAAGCATACATCAATAACAAATCCTTTCTCTCTCCTCCAACCATTTTTCCCTCCAAAATCCCTCCATTTAAAAACCATTAAAAGCTTCAATTCTTCATCATTTTAAACGAATTTTACAATTCTAAACCGAAAGTTCGATTCTAAATTAAATTCTACACATTCCGATATAGTTTTTAGTTGTCAATTTTGAATTTTTGAATGCTAACTCATTACGGTTCGAAGAGAGTGGTGAAGGTTCCTCAGAAATATGGGGATTCAGTATGCCAGCTCAATAAGAAAACGATTATTCAGAATAATGTAGAAATTGTTGTTGAAAATGTGGGGGTTGAAATGGATAATGATGATGTCAGCAACGGGGATGATGATGCTATTGATACTGGGAAAATTGGGAACAAAAGTAAATCAACAAATCAAAATAGTTTCTCAAATATGTTTAAAGGGGTGTTTGGTTTAGAGTATATTAAGGATTTATTGAAATTTGGAAAAAAAGTAATATTGCAAACTGTATATCAGTAATTGTTGGGAGGTTCTTATCAAGTTTTTTAAGGCAAGAATGATAAGCATTGGTGTTTGTATTAACACAATAAGCTCAAAATGATAGACTTCATTTGTGTAAGAATGGGAATAGAACAAGGTTGGGAAGAAAAGGGGTAATCATTCATTGTCAAGTATGTGGAAAAGGACATAATGAGAGGGGTTGTCCAACAAAGAAGGAAGGTGTTAGGGAAGCAAGTGGTGGTTTAGGTGCGCTAAAACTGCAAGACATGCAAGTGGTTCTGCTAGGATGGTAAAACTGTGTCAGCGAGTGGTTCTGCTAGAGGAGATGTCAAGACTAGAGGAGGTGGTAAAACTAGAGGAGTGACTGAAAGAGATGGACAAGGGTCTCAAAGGGGTGGAGGATGGTCTGAAAGTAGTAGAATCTTTAAGACAGTTAATGGTAAAGCAGGTGTAGAGGAAGGTGTTTCATGGTATAAGGCCAATTGGTTATGGTGTTTAATTGGATCCAGTTGATGGAGAAACAATGATAGGAGTAAGTGATCTTATTAACTATTTCACTTTTTAGTATTTGACTGTTTTTGCCTTTTTGGCATTCTTTTTGACTATTCGATGCAGAATATAGCTTTTGTTAAACACTTTGAAAAACAAGGCAGGGTAGAAATTGGATGATGACACTATATGGGGTAAACATGGACTATGTGACATAATTGTGCAAAATGGTGTGTATTTTTTCAGATGTAGTTGCTGGTTTTACCATTGTTATCCCTCAGGTTCTTTAATCACAATTTAGTGAAAAGGAGAAAATTCAATAGCCAAGTTCGAATCCTATAGACATTTCCTCTTAGAACAAACAAACATCAATTTAACAAACAAACAAATATTCAAATCGCTAACAGAAAAACTATCAAACAGCAACAGCAAACCAGTCTAATAACTTGATGCATCAAACAGCTTTGTCTTCACTCTTTTGAAGTAGTCTCATCTTTCACGATTCACTAGCCTCCATCCAAATGATACACCAACTCAATTCCACCAATGAACTACCAATCAAAACACCATCAACATACAATGACCTCTTTTGACTCTGGAATACTGGCAATGTATTCACGTTCCCAATGCTTGTTTTCCCTGAAATCATGATTGGCAAACCAACTTTATCAGAATATTAACTACACTGCAAGTCAATTTGGACATTGCAAATCAGATGTTCAAAACTGTATTCGAATGAATGTTAGAAAGAGAGTAGACATCTGAATTTGGCAAGAAACGTGTCTAACAAATAACCAAAATTTCTCAGTTTCTAACAAATAACCAAAATTCTACAAGCAATCCTAGTTCATCGTTTATTTTAGAAATTGTAAAATAAACTATTGTAATTAAATCAAAGAAAACTTAATTAGCACGTTAAAAAATATGCTTACTGGGATAATTATCTGAAAATGTGACTAACTTGTCACATTTTCGAGTATAGTTAACTCTTTTTTGGCTATTATAACACCAAAGTTTTAAATTCCGACTTTTTTGTGTATCTGTCACCATTTTGCCCCTACTTCAGTTTTATGACCCTATTAACAACGAAGGGTAAATTGGTCATTGTGCATGAACAAAATACATACAAAAGTGCAAATATAAAACTTTTATGTTAGTTAGATATATTTTAGATAATTATCCCTAAATAAAAGAAGTTAATCTGCATAGAGATAACATACCTTCATATTATGTTTGTGACTCGCCGTCTATTTTGATGCAGGGGATATGGGAGATTTTGGGCCAGTAGGAGCCTCCTCTACTGCATCT
Source organism: Artemisia argyi (assembly GCA_030686995.1). Lineage (NCBI taxonomy): Eukaryota > Viridiplantae > Streptophyta > Magnoliopsida > Asterales > Asteraceae > Artemisia > Artemisia argyi. The sequence goes on from CM060690.1 coordinate 165,122,085, forward strand.
TTCTTTCAGATCTGGACATTCCCACATTCTCAAACTCAAAAGTGAAGGCACCAACTTTTCTGGTAGATCTTTCATCTTTGGGCATTTGCTAATCATGAGATGTTGGAGGGAGTTGAGGTGTTGGAGTCCCTCGGAAACTGTTTCCAACTTATCAAAACGTCTAATGCCAAGTCGAGTAAGAGATGAAGGAAGATTAAGATGAGACAATTGACTCCAATTAGTGGCTTCTTCTTTTTCTTTTGAACCCTCTAAGGTTAGGTCAACAAGTGAGGTTGGAAACTTCAGTTATTGATAATAGGGAAGATAGTTATTGTTTGTAAGATCATAGAGGGTGCAAATATAGACGATAAGCTATAGATAATAGGGAAGATAGTTATTGTTGTTAAGATTGAAGTAGAATATCAATATGTTCATCCCCAAAAGCTAACATTATACCGAATCAACGTGTCAATAACAGAGTTATGCCCAGGATGAAAGGACAAGTGTACTATGTACATGCTGCAACAATTGTTCCCCACAAAAAACTTTAAATACGGTCTCTAATAGTAGTATGTTATGTACCATAATTTTGTCATTAGTTTTTTTCTTTGGTCTCTAATAGAGTTGTTTTTGTACTATTTCAGTTGGGCTAAAGCTAATCAGATTTGTTACTTTTGCAACAAAGAAAAAAAAAATAAACAAGATAGTTGTTTGATTTCAAATTTTGACAATTTTAATATACTTATTTTCAGTTTACAATCGAGGGGTCATGGGATTTGGCTGTATTTGAAGTAAGACTTGGTGCATTCAAAGATGAGTGGGCTTGATCCTACAACACATACTAGCGTGAGTGATCTTTATTCTCAAGCTCAGCTATATTGTCCAGTTATTGTCCCTGATGTTGTTCTAACAATACCCGTAGGGAAAATGAAGCTGATATGGCCCGGTTAGTTATGTGGTTGTATACATATGGACCTGCATAAACAAAGTGCATCCATATTGATTGCCAGTTTTGAGTATGCCGTTTTCTACGGGTGTTTAAATAACTTATATAATGTAAAGTAGAAATCGAAGTATAAAGTACTTACAAGTTTCATTTAGGATCATGTTATTTCATATTATATCTATGGACAAAGACATAATTGTGTGCTTTGCAGGGCCAGGTAAGAATAGCACATACGAAATGAAAATGGGGCGGTTTTCATGTCAAATTTTATAAATGGGGCAGATAAGAGGGTATAAGTATTGTGGTCAATGGATCTGTCTTTCTTCCAAGAGATACATTCTCGGCTCAAACAAAGATGCCTCTCAAATCTTCCTATCTAAAAGGTAAAAAATTTCAGCAAAAACCGATGTTATCTTCGAATATGCACCGTTACACTTTGTTTGATTGACTCACATGCCCATCTTTCTACTCTTTTTCATTAATTCATTAATTGTTATGCATGGTGTCATCGCTGGATTTGATTTCACTTCACTATGCGTTGAACTAAAACAGCACAACCAGTTGGAGACTTTGCGTTTAATATGTTGTGGGAACCTGCATAGTGTTTTGTGTGGTTTAAGGTGTTTAGATTAGACACAATGAAACCTATGCACAAGGATTATCCAATTGTACAAATACACCAATCTTCAACTTCACATGCATAGATACTCAAAACCCAATTTTAGTTTTTGTTTGAAAAGTCTAATTTTAAATAAGGTTTTTGTTTATATGTTAAAGATATATGGATGCAAAGGCCCAGATAAACTGTGCAAGTTTGACCATCTATTAGGGGCTGTTACGATTAGGTTGTTTGCATTAGGGGCTATCAGGATTAGGCTGCTTGGATTAGGGGTGTAAGTCTTAAGAGAACAAAAATTCTTTTTTCGTTATCTTTTGTGTTACGAAAACAATATGGGGGTAGGTCGGTTAACGAACCAAAATGGTTTGTATAATTATAGAGTTGTTTTTGTACTATTTCAAAAAGATGGATAAACTCAATACCTTTTGAAATCATCAATCATTTTAAAATGTCTCAATATCTGTGTAACACCCCCAAAATTTTGTACAGCGGAAGACTCAACAAACCTTCGGGGTGCTACGGGGATTGGTATCCAACACAAGACATAATAGAACGAGATAAAGTAAACATAAGAAAAACACAACCAAAACGGGGTTTTAAAGTTTACATTTATCCCAACATCATTCAGAGTCAGGCCCAAAAGAAATGAACATAGGTCCACAATTTAATATCAGAGTTTAGAAAAATAGATCCATAAACCAGGTGCCATTGCCAAGCCTCCAATCCAAGCATCCATAGAGCATCACTTAAATTTCCTGAGAAAACGTGCTAAAAGTCAGCTTTCGCTGGTGAGATCATAGGTTTAAATTCAACTAATAATATAGTGGACATATACGCAAAACGCTTGCTAGCTAGACTAAGGATTCGCTAAAAGCCTGCGGATACCCTCCGCTCTCAACATAACACACGGATACCCTTCCGTAATAACCAAAACACACGGATACCCTTCCGTAACAACATAGATATTCGGGTAACCCCCGCAATACCAATAAATACTCGGATAACCTCCGCAGTATTAATAACCTATAGGTGCACACTACAGTATCTAAATAAGCCAACCTTGAATAGTACACACGAACCGCGTGACTAAAGCTGACAATAATAAATAAGCCAACCTTGAATAGTACACATAAGAAGTGACTAAAGCTGACTATACATCCTAGTCCATATGCATAGCAAGTTTAGAAATAATATAAAAGCGATAATAGTCCACGTAAAATGATTTGCACGTTTCTCACCCCAAATGTTGAAAACATAGTTCAAGAGTAAAAAGTGGGGCTATGACTCACCTCAAGTCCAGATATCAGCAATAAGAAATCGGTAGAGGTAAGATGTATAATAACTCAAAAGACGGCAACTACGGACTCGGCACGACCTAACAATATCAACTCGTTCAGAAATCATTTCCTCAATTTCAATATATTCCCAAACCCGGACGAGAATCCGTTTTATTTCCGAAAATCCATTTCGTATAAGTTTGGTGTATTTGCGTTTGGTATCCATACGGGTGGTGGGTCGACACAACTCAAACCAAGAAGTCACAACAAAAAGGATGATAAAACAATCTATGGGTCTAATATTAGCCTAATATATTACTTAAATAAATCATCGAAGTTTATCAAATCCGTCGATTTGGTAATCCTCCATATTTATTTACTTAATATACCATTCTAGGATTATACCCGAATCCTAGGTCACACATTGCACATAAAGTACTATATGGTATATATCAAAATTTAATAACTTCACTAACTATACCGTTAAGCTCACCGAATTCGTCAATTTGGTAATCCCACGAGATACTTAGTAACTTATTATTCCCGTACACATACCACAACCTATGGGCGTCGTAGGATCCGATGCCCATTAATATACTCAATTTAAATAACTAAATAGCTCTTATTTAACCCGTCGATTAAATAGGTTACGTAGTTATCGAAAATGAATGTATTAATCGTCATATATCCGTGACAACACGAACATCACAAATAGTAACTTACCTGGACCCGAGCGACAACAATTTCGCCTAACTCAATAAGTTTATCCTTTATATATCCAAAACAACATTTTATTAAACGTTCCATAATTGTCGGGAGTTTCCCGTTTTATAACACAATTTTTATAATTATAATACGTTTAATAATATTACGCCACTTTCGTAGCCTAATATGTATCTATTCGTATTATTTATAATACGACTCGTGATTATTATTATTATTAATATACGCGTTTATATAGTTATATATATACGTTATTCACGTATATACTTTCATATAAACGTTCATATTATCAATAATGATTATTACGAGTTTTATTATTCTCGTTTCAATTTTAATAGTTATTGAGTTATACGAAATGGTCATATGTCCGAGTCATGACTCTCGGCTCATTGTCCAAGTCCAACAATAAGAAAAAGTCTCAAATAATAATTCCCCGTCCAATCACAATCTCAACCACGGGCTACAACAATAAGGTCCGACTACGGTACCCGACTAACCTATCTCCGTCATCTAACGACCGTCTCACAATCGGTCCCCAATCACACTTACCAATCGACAACAACTCCACAATACCAACATCAATATAAATCATGACACCCTTTTATTCTCGGCTCCAAAGTAAAGACCATGTTATTAAAAGTACCAATATTCATATACCACAACAATAATAGAAATAACAACAACAACAATGGCAGCTAATATAAACAACAAACAAGAAAAACTCCAAGTTACCCATTCAAGAGGGTGTTTGCCGAACACCTACGGGTCTCGGCTAGACACATGAGTCGCAAAGACTCGAAACCAAGACCATGAGGTCTCGCTAAAAGCTCAAGTGAGCAACCAAAATCTGCCACGAGGGACTCCCCTTGGGTCGCGACAACAAATAACAACAACGATATTAAAACGGTATTCAATCTAGCCAAGAATCAAACCAATCGGACCAATGGTCACATTAGACTCCCAACCGAGCCAAAGGTAACATTACACCGAGACCATAGGGTCTCGGTTAAGCTCTAACGAGCCACAATCATCTCCAAACGCAACCCAAATATCAAAAGTCGAGCACCAAACAAGAGTAATTCGACACCCAAAGGATACCAAACGAGTTTTTATAAGCAAATCTTCATTTCCCATCATTAGTTCACAAAACCCATTTAAGAAAAATTATGTACCCACGAATTGGGTAACACATCGAGACCCACGAGTTGAAACTCGTGGTCACTCACCTTCAAAATGACTCCAAGAAGATGGTTCTTCAAAAACCCAACAAGAAAAGATGAAAAAGGTGGTGTTTATGTGGCGGTAGTGGTGATTTCGAGGTGTTAGGGGCGTCCAAAACGCGCGTGAGTTATACCAAATGGTAGATCGTGATGAAAGGATTAATTTGGTGGTTGTATTTTGGGTGTGGGAGTGACGGTGGTGGCTGTGGAAGCCGTTTAAGGTGGTGGTGGCTAGGGTTTGGTTAAGAAGCAAAAGAGAGAGAAATAAGAGGATGGTGATGAGTTATTTGTGTGTGTGTGAAAAGGCTGTAACCACAAAGACGATTTGTAGTTTACACTATCTTTTATTTCTTTCTTTTTGTAATAATAATAATAATAATAATAATAATAATAATAATTATAATAGTAATAATAGTAATAATAGTATTACTATGGTGTTGAGCGGGTAACGTGGGTAAAATGTAAAAACATGCGGCCCGAACCCGAACTCATTTTAAAACTTCAATATCACCCGAGAACATATCGTAAATAATTAAAAATATAGCCGGACTCGTAAGACGAATCACAAAACTGTCGTTAGGTAATCCTAGTGCCGGAGTCAACGTAGTGCCAAATGAGAATTTCATAATTAAATCACCACGTATAATCATATCGAGTCCTTAAAATAAATCTTCAAATCTCGTAAAGATTTTAAAATATAATCAACCATAATATAGGTTTTACAAGTTCGTTACGAATAAAATTCCGAATATATTTTATAAACGAACTTTAATGTAATGCGGGTTTTCAAAATAACTCCCTAATTTGCCAGTTGTCACATCCTCCCAGCCTCAGAAGGAAACCCGTCCCGGGTTTCACTCGGAAAAATTCATCTACGAAGTGAAAAGCTTCGGATATCTCTTCCAGGACTCGTCCTCACGTTCCCACGTAAATTCCGGTCCATGTCGGGAATTCCAACGAACCTTGACGAGTGGAATACGACTTCTCTTAAGTCGTTTAATCTCTCTATCCAATATCTAAATCGGCTCTTCCACCAAGTTCAATTTCTCATCAACTCGAATATCTTTCATCGGTATAACCGGCATCTTATCAGAAAAACACTTCTTCAAATTACTAATATGAAACACATTGTGAACTTTACTCAGTTCCTGTGGTAATTCCAACCTATAAGCCACGGGCCCAATTCTTTCCAAAATAAGAAATGGTCCAATGTAGCGAGGGTTGAGTTTACCACGTTTGCCGAAACGTATCACACCCTTCCAAGGCGAGACTTTCAGCATTACTTTTTCTCCAACCTGGAACTCTAAGGGTTTACGTCTCTGATCGGCGTAGCTCTTCTGCCTATCTCTGGCTGCTTGCAATCGATCACGAATCTGAGCTACTTTCTCAGTAGTTTCCAAAAACCAGTTCAGGGCCTGTGAGTTGGCTATCTCCAACTTCTGCCCAACCAATAGACGAACGACACCTTCTGCCATACAAAGCTTCGAATGGTGCAGCCTTAAGACTTGTGTGGTAGCTATTATTATAGGAGAATTCCGTAAGGGGTAAATACTTCTCCCAGCCTTTACCAAAGTCTATGATGCATGCACGAAGCATATCCTCTAACGTCTGAATAGTCCTCTCACTTTGATCATCGGTTTGGGGGTGATATGTAGTACTCATATCAAGTCTCGTCCCCAAAGCGGTTTGAAGTGATCGCCACAAAGCTGACGTAAAACTACTATCACGATCCGAAATAATAGATATCGGGACTCCATGACGCGAACTAATTTCCTTCACAATAACCTCGCAAGCTTATCCCCACTATCATCTTCACTAATAGCTAAGAAATGAGCAGACTTTGTCAGACAATCCACAATTACCCAGATAGTGTCACAACCACCAGCTGTCCTCGGTAATTTGGTAATGAAGTCCATAGTAATCCGCTCCCATTTCTAGATTGGAAGTTCTGGTTGCGTCAATAATCCTGACGGTCTTTGATGTTCTGCCTTGACCCTAAAGCAAGTCGAACACTTTCTAACGTACAACGCTATATCTGCCTTCATATTCGGCCACCAATATAACTTTTCAAATCCTGGTACCTATTGTCAGACCCAGGATGAATAGAGTATCTTGACTTATGCGACTCGTGCATAATCAACCCTCGAATTCCTCCATACAAAGGTACTCAAATCCGATTTCCAAAACATAGTACTCCATCAGAACGCTTAACAAATCCCTTCTCATTTTCTGCCATCCCAAATATTTTCTCAGCAGATCGATTTTCTGCTTTCAACGCTTCCGTTTGAGCTTCTAACATTTGAGACGATAATGGCGATACGATAGTCATTCCTAATGACCTAACTCGTAAAAGTGGAATTCTCTCCTTACGACTAAGAGCATCAGCAACGACGTTTGATTTACCAGGATGGTAGCGAATTTCTCAATCGTAATCGCTTAGCAACTCAATCCAACGTCGCTGTCTCATGTTAAGATCTTTTTTTTTTATTCAAAATGTGTTGTAGACTTTTGTGGTCAGTAAACACTACACATTTGGCTCCATACAAGTAATTTCTCCATATCCTTAAAGCAAAAACCACAACACCTAACTCCAAATCATGGGTGGTGTAGTTCTTCTCGTGCTTCTTGAGCTGTCGGGAAGCATAAGCTATCACTTTCTCTCGTTGCATTGACACGGCTCCCAAACCTTTATGAGAAGCGTCACAATAGACGACGAAGTCCTCGTTACCTTCAGGTAACGCTAAGATAAGAGCACTACACAACATCTCCTTAAGTAACTGAAATGCTTCCTCTTCCTTATCTCCCCATTCGTATTTAACACTCTTTTGAGTCAATTTGGTCAACGGTTTGGCTATCTTCGAAAATTCCTCAATGAATCTTCGGTAAAAACCGGCTAATCCCAAAAATTGATGAACTTCTGTGGGGTCGTAGGTGCAGCCCAATCTTTTATTGCTTCAATCTTAGCAGGATCTACATGATCTCCTTGCCTATCAATCACATGACTCAGAAATTGTACTGTCGGAATCCAAAATTCACCTTTGGAAAATTTAGCATACAGTTTCTTCTTCCTGAGCAATTCTAAGATAAGTCTTAGATGCTCCACATGCTCCTTCTCACTCTTCGAATAAATCAGAATGTCATTGATGAAACAACAATCACAAACTTGTCTAAGTAAGGCTTACACACCAGATTCATGAGGTCCATGAATACCGCCGGTGCGTTATTCAACCCAAACGGCATCACCTGAAACTCGTAATGCCCGTAACGGGTTCTGAAAGCCGTTTTCGGAATATCTTTCTCACGAACTCGAAGCTGATGATATCCCGATCTGAAATCGGTCTTCGAATACACACTCGATCCTTGAAGCTGATCGAACAAATCGTCGATCCTCGGTAACGGGTATCTATTCTTCACCGTTAACTTGTTCAGCTCTCGGTCATCAATACACATACGAAACGATCCATCCTTCTTCTTCACAAATAAGGCTGGGACTCCCCAAGGTGAAGAACTTGGTCTTATAAGTCCCTTTTTGGCTAACTCCGCTAATTGCTTCGACAACTCTTCCAATCCAGTAGGTGCAAGACGATAAGGCGTTCGTGCTACAAGTGCAGCACCAGGTATCAACTCGATCTGAAACTCCACTTGTCTCGTCGGCGGGATTCCCGGCAAATCATCGGGAAACACATTAGGAAAATCACGAACTATAGGCACATCTCTAATGCACCTTTCCTTCTTCTTCATCCCTCCTTTATCAGAAATTTGAGCTAAGGAAAGGCAACATCCCTTCTCTATTAGCTTTGGTAACCTAGTGTAAGAAATAACTGCTAATCGGGATGGGCTCCTAGAATCCTTTCGATCTCTTAATATATTTAGGATCTCCTTTCCGTAAGGTACACGCACGATCTTCTCATCGCAAAGTATATGAGCACGATACTTCGACAACCAATCCATACCAAATGATTACATCGAAACTTCCTAACGTGACGGGTAGAAGATCTATGTTGAAAGGGTGGTTCAAGAAATTTAACGTACAACCGCGAATGATGGTATTAATCCTTTCTAGGTTTCCGTTTGCCAACTCAATATCGTATCCAATTCCTAAGGCCATCGGGGGTTTCTCTAGTAAGGGTGCAAATGTAGTGGACACAAAACTCCTATCGGCACCAGTGTCAAAGAGTATGGAAGCATAACGATTATTGAGAAGGAACGTACCAGTAACGACGTTCGGATCTTCTCCTCTCTCGTTCCCGAGTGCATACACTCTTCCCTGAGCAGCTCTAGCTTCCACACGTTGGTCCCCATTATCTTGTCGTCCACGGTTTCCTCCAGCTCCACGATTTCCATTATTGTACCCATTACCACCCGATCCTTAATTTCCTCAGTTCTACGATTCTCTACACTCATTCCTATAACGTCCCTTCTTTCCACATCCATAACAAGTAACATTTTCCTTACTCATAGTCTCAGGAGTAGCTTGAACCATAGCAAGGGGTCGTGCTCTACAATCCCTAACTACATGTCCTCTCCTTGAGCAACTCTGACAAATCACAGTACATTGTCCGGTACGATTCTTGTAGCAACGACCACACTTGGGTGCATCACCATTTTGGTTCCTTTTATCTCCATTCCCAATAGCTTAAACCTTAGCAACAACTCGTCGCTTGTTTCGGTGATCATTACCCTTAGGGTGATGGTCTCTCTTTCTCTTTCCATTCTTATCCTTATCAGCTCCTTCCAATTCCAATGAATCGATTAATTGTTGAGCGATTGTGATGGCCTAATGGATATTTGCAGGTCTAGCAGCAATCACATCATTCCTTGTAGCCACAGGCAATCCATCAGTATACCTCTCGATCTTTTGAGTCTCAGTTTTCACCATATCTGGGCACAACAAGGCTAACTCCTGGTAACGACGATTGTAAGTCGCCATATCATTACCTTTGACCTTGTGCTTCCAAAACTCAATCTCTAGTTTCTTGACCTCATTTCTCGGGCAATAAGTCTGAATCAGCAAAGACTTAAATTGCTCCCAAGTCATAGCATACGCTACATCACTCCCAACTGCATTTCGGTAGTTGTTCCACCAAGTCAAAGCTTCATCCTTGAAAATAAAAGAAGCAAACTTTACCTTTGCGTTCTCCGCACAACCACTGACATTAAACACTGACTCCGTCTTCTCTATCCACCTGACCAAGTAGACCACTCCTTTGGTTCCACCAAACTCAATGGGTCCACGAATTTTAAACTCCTTGTAGTTACGTTCATTAGCACGAACAGGTGGAAATGTTCCAACAGAATTTGTTGGAATGATTTGACTCAGCTAGTAGCTCAGCAACTCGTTGCTCCACAAGTTGACTGATCATTACTTGATCCACAGTGGGTGCGTTAAGTGGAACATGATCATTTGTCTCCCTGAACATCAACATTTTGATTCCTGTCGTTGCGGTTAGTAGTGTCCAGGTTCTCAGGAGTAGGGGTTTCAACATTTCGAGTAGGACGGCGTCCTCGACGACTAGGGGTAGTCGTTGCAGGACCAGTTCTGGTAGCTCTAACAGGGTCTCGTCGTACAGCCATTAATATAATACTAACACAATATCAACCACGCAAATAAGACACAATTCTCCATGTACGCCAAAAATCGTAAAATATCATACGAGCTCACCATCGTCCATAAGTAGCGATCAATACATCGTTCCATACTACCAACAGGCATAATAGATACTAATCGTTCCATACAAGACGAACATACAATCCGAATAGCATGACTTAAGGGATAAAAAAAAACCAGCTCTCCTAACCAAGCACTCCCTGGCTTAGGAGGCAACATAACAAGAACACAAATCCATTCGATCTAGCCATGATGCTGGCATAGACTCCTCAACTCCGATCCTAAACCATCCAAATTCCTCAATAACGATCCATGTTCAACACTATGTGTATCTCTATCCCTCTTGAGGTCCGCAACCTCCTTTTCTAACACGGTGTTCCTCTGCCACAGCTTGCGATCTCCCTCGCGAGCCGTGAGGAAACCTCTCTGCAGACTCTCTTATCTGCTCATGTATCTCTATCATACATGTCCTAATCGCTGTCGTCCTGCCCATGACAGTTGTCTAATCAACTCTCAACTCAGCAACAAACTCAGCAATAAACTCAGCAATAATCATCTCAAGTCGGTCAGACATCCGCGAGATCCTCTCGCCCTGTGCAGTAATCTGAGCCCACATCCTACCAGTCTCACCTAACTCTGCATGCTCAGCAGAAACCTCAGAAGGTGCATCTGTCGCCACGGGACTACTAGGTGGTGAATTAAACAAAAACGGATGATCAGGTGAAACCGGCTCTAACGGATGTATCGGGGAATCGGGCTTCGTAGAATGAACTGAATGTGCTAGCGACCCATCGTCATCAGGCATATCCTCCTCCTGAGGATCATTCTCTTCCCAATCCTGAGGGTCATCATTCTCTTCCTCATCTTGAGGGTTATCATTCTGCTTACCCGCGTACTCCTCGTCGAAGGGGTACTCCATCACTCGTCGTCTTCGAGCAGGCGAACCACGAGGCGATAAAGTCGGCGACTTAGGGCGACAATGCGACGATACAGTAGCGGCCGAACGCATGACCAACACGTATGGGTCATCAGGGGCCATAGTGATCTACGATGGACGACGCGTACTCGCAATAACAATTCTTAACAACAACACGTGCAAGGAGGCTATTATTTGTGACAACGGCGTAGGGTAGGTGTAAGTGTTTCAAAACAACTAAAGTGCGAACTTAAAATATCGCATCAAAAATCATCATAAAATCCCAATTATATAATCTCAGTAAAGAGTTTCAAATACCGCATTACTAAAATCATTCGTACAACAATTAAGCCATATAATTTCCTCAAAACGCATATAATTCCTCAAAACGCCATCATATCACTAAATCAATAAACCTCAAATCCTCAAATCATCTCAATAATCCCATATCCAATAATCATTATCTCAATATACCTCAATAATAATAATGATGCTTCGGCTTGGCGGGCTGGCGGGCAATGGTCGAGGATCTTTTTCTATAAAAATCGGTTATAGTTTAGGTGTTTATTTACCTAGTTCTCTATAACCTTGGCTCTGATACCAATCTGTAACACCCCCAAAATTTTGTACAGCGGAAGACTCAACAAACCTTCGGGGTGCTACGGGGATTGGTATCCAACACAAGACATAATAGAACGAGATAAAGTAAACATAAGAAAAACACAACCAAAACGGGGTTTTAAAGTTTACATTTATCCCAACATCATTCAGAGTCAGGCCCAAAAGAAATGAACATAGGTCCACAATTTAATATCAGAGTTTAGAAAAATAGATCCATAAACCAGGTGCCATTGCCAAGCCTCCAATCCAAGCATCCATAGAGCATCACTTAAATTTCCTGAGAAAACGTGCTAAAAGTCAGCTTTCGCTGGTGAGATCATAGGTTTAAATTCAACTAATAATATAGTGGACATATACGCAAAACGCTTGCTAGCTAGACTAAGGATTCGCTAAAAGCCTGCGGATACCCTCCGCTCTCAACATAACACACGGATACCCTTCCGTAATAACCAAAACACACGGATACCCTTCCGTAACAACATAGATATTCGGGTAACCCCCGCAATACCAATAAATACTCGGATAACCTCCGCAGTATTAATAACCTATAGGTGCACACTACAGTATCTAAATAAGCCAACCTTGAATAGTACACACGAACCGCGTGACTAAAGCTGACAATAATAAATAAGCCAACCTTGAATAGTACACATAAGAAGTGACTAAAGCTGACTATACATCCTAGTCCATATGCATAGCAAGTTTAGAAATAATATAAAAGCGATAATAGTCCACGTAAAATGATTTGCACGTTTCTCACCCCAAATGTTGAAAACATAGTTCAAGAGTAAAAAGTGGGGCTATGACTCACCTCAAGTCCAGATATCAGCAATAAGAAATCGGTAGAGGTAAGATGTATAATAACTCAAAAGACGGCAACTACGGACTCGGCACGACCTAACAATATCAACTCGTTCAGAAATCATTTCCTCAATTTCAATATATTCCCAAACCCGGACGAGAATCCGTTTTATTTCCGAAAATCCATTTCGTATAAGTTTGGTGTATTTGCGTTTGGTATCCATACGGGTGGTGGGTCGACACAACTCAAACCAAGAAGTCACAACAAAAAGGATGATAAAACAATCTATGGGTCTAATATTAGCCTAATATATTACTTAAATAAATCATCGAAGTTTATCAAATCCGTCGATTTGGTAATCCTCCATATTTATTTACTTAATATACCATTCTAGGATTATACCCGAATCCTAGGTCACACATTGCACATAAAGTACTATATGGTATATATCAAAATTTAATAACTTCACTAACTATACCGTTAAGCTCACCGAATTCGTCAATTTGGTAATCCCACGAGATACTTAGTAACTTATTATTCCCGTACACATACCACAACCTATGGGCGTCGTAGGATCCGATGCCCATTAATATACTCAATTTAAATAACTAAATAGCTCTTATTTAACCCGTCGATTAAATAGGTTACGTAGTTATCGAAAATGAATGTATTAATCGTCATATATCCGTGACAACACGAACATCACAAATAGTAACTTACCTGGACCCGAGCGACAACAATTTCGCCTAACTCAATAAGTTTATCCTTTATATATCCAAAACAACATTTTATTAAACGTTCCATAATTGTCGGGAGTTTCCCGTTTTATAACACAATTTTTATAATTATAATACGTTTAATAATATTACGCCACTTTCGTAGCCTAATATGTATCTATTCGTATTATTTATAATACGACTCGTGATTATTATTATTATTAATATACGCGTTTATATAGTTATATATATACGTTATTCACGTATATACTTTCATATAAACGTTCATATTATCAATAATGATTATTACGAGTTTTATTATTCTCGTTTCAATTTTAATAGTTATTGAGTTATACGAAATGGTCATATGTCCGAGTCATGACTCTCGGCTCATTGTCCAAGTCCAACAATAAGAAAAAGTCTCAAATAATAATTCCCCGTCCAATCACAATCTCAACCACGGGCTACAACAATAAGGTCCGACTACGGTACCCGACTAACCTATCTCCGTCATCTAACGACCGTCTCACAATCGGTCCCCAATCACACTTACCAATCGACAACAACTCCACAATACCAACATCAATATAAATCATGACACCCTTTTATTCTCGGCTCCAAAGTAAAGACCATGTTATTAAAAGTACCAATATTCATATACCACAACAATAATAGAAATAACAACAACAACAATGGCAGCTAATATAAACAACAAACAAGAAAAACTCCAAGTTACCCATTCAAGAGGGTGTTTGCCGAACACCTACGGGTCTCGGCTAGACACATGAGTCGCAAAGACTCGAAACCAAGACCATGAGGTCTCGCTAAAAGCTCAAGTGAGCAACCAAAATCTGCCACGAGGGACTCCCCTTGGGTCGCGACAACAAATAACAACAACGATATTAAAACGGTATTCAATCTAGCCAAGAATCAAACCAATCGGACCAATGGTCACATTAGACTCCCAACCGAGCCAAAGGTAACATTACACCGAGACCATAGGGTCTCGGTTAAGCTCTAACGAGCCACAATCATCTCCAAACGCAACCCAAATATCAAAAGTCGAGCACCAAACAAGAGTAATTCGACACCCAAAGGATACCAAACGAGTTTTTATAAGCAAATCTTCATTTCCCATCATTAGTTCACAAAACCCATTTAAGAAAAATTATGTACCCACGAATTGGGTAACACATCGAGACCCACGAGTTGAAACTCGTGGTCACTCACCTTCAAAATGACTCCAAGAAGATGGTTCTTCAAAAACCCAACAAGAAAAGATGAAAAAGGTGGTGTTTATGTGGCGGTAGTGGTGATTTCGAGGTGTTAGGGGCGTCCAAAACGCGCGTGAGTTATACCAAATGGTAGATCGTGATGAAAGGATTAATTTGGTGGTTGTATTTTGGGTGTGGGAGTGACGGTGGTGGCTGTGGAAGCCGTTTAAGGTGGTGGTGGCTAGGGTTTGGTTAAGAAGCAAAAGAGAGAGAAATAAGAGGATGGTGATGAGTTATTTGTGTGTGTGTGAAAAGGCTGTAACCACAAAGACGATTTGTAGTTTACACTATCTTTTATTTCTTTCTTTTTGTAATAATAATAATAATAATAATAATAATAATAATAATAATTATAATAGTAATAATAGTAATAATAGTATTACTATGGTGTTGAGCGGGTAACGTGGGTAAAATGTAAAAACATGCGGCCCGAACCCGAACTCATTTTAAAACTTCAATATCACCCGAGAACATATCGTAAATAATTAAAAATATAGCCGGACTCGTAAGACGAATCACAAAACTGTCGTTAGGTAATCCTAGTGCCGGAGTCAACGTAGTGCCAAATGAGAATTTCATAATTAAATCACCACGTATAATCATATCGAGTCCTTAAAATAAATCTTCAAATCTCGTAAAGATTTTAAAATATAATCAACCATAATATAGGTTTTACAAGTTCGTTACGAATAAAATTCCGAATATATTTTATAAACGAACTTTAATGTAATGCGGGTTTTCAAAATAACTCCCTAATTTGCCAGTTGTCACAATCTGTGAGTAGATTAAGTGGCCAAATGGTTTGTAAAATTATACGACGTGTTTTGGTTGAGGTATAATGATTGCCGTTTCTTTTCTAGACTGAAACAGAGGTTTCAAGGCTGCAGCAGATGAAGTTAAGCAAGATAGCTAAGGTACAATAAAATGATGAAAAAATGGAAACAACATGCTCCCGCTCCATGAGGTAGTATTTATGTTATGTATGTCAGTAAGTGAAAAGTCATGTTGTGTTTAGAAATCCCTGTGATTCCAATGCAATAATAGGTATGACTGGTCTCATTAAGCATATATCTGTTAAAAACTAACAGTAGTATTTTCCTTAGCATGTAAAATAGAAACCGTACACTATGTAGAAAGGAATTTTAGATCATTTTTTAGAGAGTTGGCGTAAAAGTAACTAAATAAGCTAATGGGATTTATTATAAACTCTTACCTGGGTAACGGGTCAAAGAGATTCGGGTAAACAATGGTAACGGGTCAAAAGTATCATCTTTTTAATGCAGTAATGATTAATCTTTCAGACAAGATCAAAGAATTTTGCTACATCAATAATAATCTATATTTTCCATTAGAATGATTTATGTATTAGAAATATGCCTTTTGACCATATTTTAGGCGAAGTTTGGTCCTAAAAATAGATTGGACTTTGGTACTAATCGAGTGAATGGATTAAGTAAGGTACTAATTATTTTGAGTTCCTATACTTCGGTGCAAATTTTAGTCGATTTAGAGTAATTTGTTGGTGAATTGAATGATGATGTTCGGTAACGTAATTGAGTACTGGAGGTCGCTTCAAATGAAAGACCATGTATATAAACCGTGAATCTCTGAATGTTTATCTGCCTTTTAATAGACTCTAAGAGTTTATTGGGTTGTTAATGTCACTTTCGGGGCCGGTTTGACATCATTTCTTTATTGGGCTCCTTCCTGCTCATGGACAGTAATGGTAACCACATCAACAAATCAAATGTTTCCCTTGCAGATTCAGACGACGGTTGGGTTTTGGGTGGTGGAGTTGTTGGGTCGTTAGTGGCTGCCACTCCTGTACAGGTCTGTCTATAGGTAATCGTTTTTTTATTTTATTTTGGGTGTGCACAAGGGGTTAATTGTTTTAACCATTGCTTTTTATTAGAGGTGGTAGTCGGTGGCTTCATAGCAGAAAACCAACAAAACCAAAATCCGTTACGACCACATCCCTAATACAACCTATAAACATGTTGACTTTTGGTAGTGGGTCAGTACACCATCTGCTGATGGAGGGTCAAGTGAGTCATCTGACAAAAGTGGTAGTAGTCCACTTCATCGACCACAAGTCCACAACCAATGTCGATGTATTCCTGGATGACCTGGCCAAACAACACCATTAACATGTTCCACAATTAATGACCCCAAATGCTAATTGTTTGGATTTGTCGGGACGGTTGTTGGTATATCTTAATATTTTGTATGACGATGATGCTTTCATTAGGTGAAGTGATTTCAACCTGATCTGTAAAAGATGTGATGTAGGAATCAGATTGAAATGGGCTTGGTGGTTTGAGTGTTTGTGGCATTAGGGGCGTCGTCTGGTTGTTATTTTGTGTCGATGTTAGCGAGTAAGATGGGGTTTAGAAGTATTGTCATGATGGCTGAAGGTGTTTTTGATCAGATTGATGTTGGGAAGGACTATCCACCTACGCTTTTTGTGCATATGCGGAAAGATAAGGCGAGGAAGAGGAAGATTGGTTTGAACGTTGAGAGAAAAGAAAGTGTGGACGTTTGTTACTTTATTTGTAACAAAAGTATTTGCTTATTGCATAATGGACGCATTGTCACATTCTTTATTTCATATGTTAAATGGAACATGGTTACGTTATTAATTTTCTTATCATCTCATTTATCTACTTCTTTAAAATATTACTCGGTGTCAACGGGTCTCTAAGCTAGTTGATTGATACTCATTACAATGTACATATATGTTGATACAAGGAATAGTCTAGAAAGCGGGCTTGGGCCCAATACAAAACGTAATACAGGCTAATAAAAGGATCTTTTATAAAATGATTCAGTATCCCGACCCTTTGCTAACACTAGATAACCTTTTCTACTGTAGCAACTGTTGTACCGATTGGGGATATGGTGTTTTCAATCTCCGGATCAAGATGACCATAGTTGGTTAATATGAGTGGTTTGATACACTCATTGAGGAAAGATAGTGAGGAACCCGTTGACGAGTATGTTCAATGCTTTGATATGGTGGTCTGCAAAAAAGTATCTGTAAGTTCATTTTAAACCATTTTCAACATATTTCTCATGTCTATTAGATTTTTGAGAAATTTCCATTTTTTGATAATTGATATTTTGATTGCAGAATTCCTAAGCTTTCCAGTGATTTGCTCAGATGGTGCGTGATATATAGACTCGTTTTGGTGTATTCTGTCGTATGCTTAATCATTTAACACGAGTGTTGGTGGTTTTATACTCTTATAGCCGTAGTTTATAGCACGTGCTTGCACGAGTTTTTGGTATTAAGATAACTTTAACTAAGCACATGTGCTAATGTGCTTCCATTTTGATTTTATAACTGTGTTCATGGGATGTTGGCATTATGATCATTTAAAATTTTATAAACTTTTGGTTTTATGTTAATGCTTATGTTTTTTATATTACCTTGTTGATCATAGTTTCATCTTACACACAAAATGGAGAAAAAGTGCATGATTCTCTCTCGAAACTTATTGTACTAATCAAAATATAAATCCAGGATGATGACACTAGTCTATTCAGACAAATATAAAGCCCCAAAAGACTGGATGTGCAACAATGCCATTAATAGTAGGGCCCTTAATAGTATTGCATAACAATTGACAAACATGTAAAACTTAGATAACATTCTCCTATAGCAGACAAAATGAAGAGTCCAAAATTATGTATATTCAAGCGGCAAAATGGCTTGGTGATGATGGCTTCCCCGTGAGTCCACCCGGCCTGCACCCTAACGACTTTTACATTTACTCGTTGTGGTATTAACTAAAGTTTTGAAATACTGCTGTATGCTCACTACAAATAAAAAAAATTAACTTTACACCTAAAGATACTTTGGGCTAACTTTGCTCATTTGACAGTTACCAAATCTCTTTATTGCCCCTTGGTTCCTTTATCAATTTCCATACCTTATTTAAACAAAACTTAACTATCATTCCTATCAACAACAGTTACCACCGACTGTCACACACCCAAAACACTTAAAACATCAGAAAATGAGTTTAAACACAAATAGAGCAGAAAACCATTCGGGCTCGGGTCATGTTCCATCACAAAGCACCACAATATCTATACCATTATCGCCAGAAACAATGCACGAAGTATGTCGTCCACCTGCTAAAACTACGTTTCAGAAACTAAGACATAAACTGTCTGAGGTTTTCTTTCCTGATGACCCACTTCACAGATTTAAGAACCAAACATGTGCTAATAAAATCATGTTTGCTCTTCGTTTTGTTCTCCCTATATTTGAGTGGGGGCGTAGTTACAACTTTGGCCTTTTTCGTTCTGATGCAGTTGCTGGTCTTACCATTGCTAGCCTTGCCATCCCTCAGGTATACATATGCATAGTATTACATTCATTATTATCGTCCATTGAGTAGTGACTGACCGAATGCACTGTTAAAAGAATATTTGTAGCTAGAGTACGTAAAATGTTTAAAATAGCATTATGAGGAAAACTATCTTTTTGTTTGACCACGTAGACACTATCTGATCATACATTCATCAGCTGGACCATGCACATTGTTGTGGCCTTGTGGGTTGTGCAGCTTTCTGTTTTTACGGGATTTTGATTCGAAGTTTAATTTGATCTACAGGGAATAAGTTATGCGAAGCTTGCAAATCTGCCTCCTGTAATTGGCCTATGTAAGTTTTTACGGTCAGCCGGTCAGGTTCAAGCTTTGTGCCACCATTGATATATGATATGAATTTTTGGGACTACATAAACATATGATATGAGTTTTTGGGTCTTTAAAAATATCTTCTAAGATAAATACTTATTACCAATTATGAAAAAATTATCAGATTCAAGCTTTGTGCCACCATTGATATATGCTGTACTAGGAAGCTCAAAACATCTAGCTGTCGGGCCAGTTTCCATAGCCTCGTTGGTAATGGGAACAATGCTAAATGATGCTGTTTCTTACTCCTCGGATCCAGTTTTATACCTTCAGTTGGCTTTCTCTGCCACTTTCTTTGCTGGCGTTTTTCAAGCATCTTTAGGATTCCTAAGGTACTTTTTATTCTTCCATATTTTTGTACTAATCAAGTGTAAATGTTATCCGATTTCAATCAAGTGACTAACATACATGATGATCTACAGGTTAGGTTTTTTGATCGATTTCTTATCAAAGGCTACACTTGTTGGTTTCATGGCTGGGGCAGCAGTCATTGTCTCGTTGCAGCAACTAAAAGGGCTACTTGGGATCGTCAATTTCACTAGCAAAATGCAAATAATCCCCGTTTTATCGTCTGCTATTGAGCAAAGAGACGAGGTAACTAAGAAACAAATCAATATTTGCAATGTCACAAAGACACATATGTGAAGATGCCATATCCTCTTCCTTGGACTAAATCCGTAATTTGAGCATAACCTTTTAGACATAACTTTTTTTAACTCACTCTAATCTTTTTTTATATGTCTTATATAGTTTTTCTGTCTTCTTATGATGACGGTGATTCTTTTATGCAGTGGTCTTGGCCTACTATTGTGATGGGATTTGGATTTTTGGCCTGTTTGCTGACTACAAGACAAGTTGTAAGTACGCTCCATATTGGCGTACATTCTTTTATATTCTGCATTTTAAAGATTTAACAAGAACGTAAAACCGATTTATGCAGGGCTTGCGAAAGCCTAAACTATTTTGGATATCAGCGGCAGCTCCATTAGCATCGGTTATTTTATCAACATTCTTAGTAGCTCTTTTCATATCAAAGCTTCCGAACATAGCAACTGTAAGAAAAATCATGTTCACTTTTACTAAACTAGTCTTGTAGTTTACAGTTTTAACCCGAATCAATAGCCTCCATCCAAATGATACATCAACTCAATTCCATCAATGAACTGCTAATAAAAACACCATCAACACACAATGACTTCTTTTGACTCTGGAATACTGGCAATGTATTCACGTTCCTAATGCTTGTTTTCCCTGAAATCATGATTGGCAAACCAACTTTATCAGAATATTAACTACAATGCAAGTCAATTTGGGCATTGCAAATCAGATATTCAAAACTGTATTCGAATGAATGTTAGAAAGAGCGTAGACATCTGAATTTGGCAAGAAACGTGTCTAACAAATAACCAAAATTTCTCAGTTTCTAACAAATAACCAAAATTCTACAAGCAATCCTAGTTCATCATTTATTTTAGAAATTGTAAAATAAACTATTGTAATTAAATCAAAGAAAACTTAATTAGCACGTTAAAAAATATGCTTACTGGGATAATTATCTGAAAATGTGACTAACTTGTCACATTTTCGAGTATAGTTAACTCTTTTTTGGCTATTATAACACCAAAGTTTTAAATTCAGACTTTTTTATGTTTCTGTGACCATTTTGCCCCTACTTCAGTTTTATTACCCTATTAACAACGAAGGGTAAATTGGTCATTGTGCTTGAACAAAATACATACAAAAGTGCAAATATAAAACTTTTATGTTAGTTAGATATATTTTAGATAATTATCCCTAAATAAAAGAAGTTAATCGGCATAGAGATAACATACCTTCATATTATGTTTGTGACTGGAAGTCTATTTCGATGCAGGGGATATGGGAGATTTTGGACCAGTAGGAGCTTCCTCTACTGCATCTTTCTTTCAGGTCTGGACATCTCCATATTCTCAAACTCAAAAGTGAAGGCAACAACTTTTCTGGTAGATCTTTCATCTTTGGGCATCTTTCAATTAGGAGATGTTGGAGGGAGGTGAGGTGTTGGAGTCCCTCGAAAACTGTTTCCATCTTATCAAAACATCCAATGTAAAGTTGAGTAAGAGATGAAGGAAGATGAAGATGAGACAATTGACTCCAATTAGTGGCTTCTTCTTTTTCTGCTGAACCACATAAGCGTAGGTCAACAAGTGAGGTTGGAAACTTCAGTGGGCCCCATTCTGAGATGGGCTTCTTCAACCCCCCAATTGAAAGGAAACGCAAGTTGGGAGGCCAAAGCCCAGTTGGAACATCCATACTTGGACAATTGCGTATTAACAGAGAAGTTAACGAGGTGAGACTCTGCAATTGGAGGTCTGCAAATAACCACTCCTCCGTACTATTACAATCTTCTATAATCAATCTCGTGAGGTGAATAAAGTTACCCCCAAAATCAATGATCGATGCCACATTTGGATGATCATGTATCCATACAAATTCAAGCATTGGCATGCTTTTGCTGTTGATAAGTAACATATTCTTCTTTCCTCCTTCTCCCAACTCCTCCTTTATCATTAGTTTTTCACACTTTTGGATGACAACTGACTTGAGCTTCTGCCCTCCCATTCCCATTGAGAAGGAGACACATGTAATTGAATCACAATAAAAGATATCCAAGCTCTCAATGTTGTCAGGACAACTTAAATGCTTGAAATTTTCACAAAATGATATATCTAACGAGCTAAGAGATGTTAGGAGGTTGCTCCCATAATTGTACTCCTCCTCATCTTTCTCCCCTAAACTCACCAAATTTTTACAATTAAATACATACAACTTCCTTAAATTAACGAGAACCTTACTACTTGCCTCTGCTTCTTTTGATTCCCACAAGTATCTTATTTCATCACACCATCTGACTTCCAATTCTTCAACTGCCTTAAGATCCAATATAACACCTCTCCACACCTCATTAGTAAGCCCTGAAATAGATTCTATTTTCAATTTGGTGACTGATGGAGCTGCCTGCACCAGACTTATCAACAAACCAACACCACATTCATGTATTCTCAAATCCCTCAATGAAAGTAGCGGTTCTTTAAATGAGACACTAACCAAATTTGGACACCCTTCTATATTGAGCTCTTTCAGGCATGGAAACACTTCATCTCCTTCAAATGACAATTCAACCAAATTTGGACAGTTCGTAATGCGGAGCTCTTTCAGGCATGGAAACACAGAATCTCCAACCCCACTTCTACTATATGTTGACCAAACCTCCCACCTCGGCATACCTTTAAACTCTAGAATTTCAAGTGAAGGAAATGCAACACCAGTCCCAAGAAACTCTAAACCCACATCTTTCACATCATCCATGTCTTGGATAGATAAGCTCTTAAGTGACGGTAGTTGCCCGAGTGGTGGTAAAGATGTGCACTTTTTACAGCCATTAATAGACACACGAGCCAACTTACCGAAAGAGGGTTCCCCAACCCATTTGGGAAACTCTAAACCCAGATAGTTCACAATGCCTAGGCTCTCCAAACAATCATTGTATGGCTTCAATGCATCAAGGACATCGTTATCAGTAGTCTCCTTTCGGGAAGCATTTGATACGTCACTCCATTCAACATTTAACTCAGTAAGCCTCTTTTTTGATAAGTCTGCTTCTTGTGCTTCCGTTGCGTTTTTTACTTTTTCCATGCCCTCAATGGAAACTTTCCCATGAAGATTCTTTAAATCTTTAAGTTGGGTTATCGAAAAATCATTTTCTCCTCCAATAATGATTTTTGAAAGAGTTTGCAGACCTTTCAATTTAGCGATCCCGACAGGCAAGTCTTTTAAAAGCGGAGTATCTCTAATGTCAAGATGCCGCAGACTTATAAGCTTTATGAAGTTGTTGGGAAACTTAGTTAAACAAGAACAACCAAAAAGGATCAGCGTCTCTAAGTTACAGAGATCACAAACATTTTCCGATAAATGTGTGATATTAGTTTGAGATAAATTAAGATAGCGTAAATGCTTTAATTTACCAATCGACTCTGGAACCTCGCTAATCTCATAACCACTCAAACTTAAAACCCTTAAGAATTGCAACTTAGGGAGTAAGTCAACCAAAACCTTATTCGACAAGTAGTATTTTCGCAACGACCTTTCTTTCACCCCTACGGACAATAATGTTCTCAAACTTTTAGCTCCTTCGATCCCCTCAAACTTCTTGTAAGCTACATATTCGTCAAAAACAAAAGACATATGACGACACTTATCTAAAGTTTGTTTCTTAGCATTCTCTCCCATTTCTTTCTCTAACCTGAAAAAGAAATCTCCGGCAACAGATGTGGCCAAATCATTCATAAGATCATGCATAACAAACAAAGACTTGTCATTAGGTGAGCGTTGAAAAAATGACCGAGATAACAACTCATCAAAGCATTCCTGACCCAAATGTTCTACAGTTGACGTGCTTAGACGTACTCGGTGCAAAAATCCTTCTGCCATCCAGAGCAAAACCAAATCTTCCTTGTCAAATGCATAGTCCTTTGCGAACAAGGAGCAGTATGCAAAGAGCTGCTTCAAATCGGCACGCAGTTCACGGTAGCTTAGTCTAAGAGCCGGAATAATTTCATCCCCCTCTTTTAACCTCCATATCTCACTATCCACTATTTCCTTCCATTCAAGCGCATCCCTTTTTGTCCTCATTAACCCTCCAAGTGCTATTAAAGCCAGAGGCAAACCATCACATTTTTTAACAATGCCTTCACCATATGCTTTAAATGTTGGATGGGAGTCAAAATTATTTGCACCCAACGCATGTTGAGCGAATAAAGACACAGCATCATCTTGGGATAAACGTTGTAGATGGTTTGAATTATCATAACCCAACTTTTTCAGCAATTGTTCCTTCCGAGTTGTCATGATAATTTTACTTCCGCTAGAGCATGCATGAAATGGACGTACTAAAGTTTCCCAATCCTCACGGCTTTCACTCCAAACGTCATCTAAAACTAGTAGAAACCGTTTATCACTAAGTTGATTTCTGAGAGCTACTTGAAGAAGATTTAAATCTTCAAATTTCTTATCTTCCCCACTTACAGATTGGAAAATAATTTTACTTATTTGGAAGCTATCCCATTCATCTGAAACACATACCCATGCCTTGAGTTCGAAATGATCCTTAACTTGCTTCTCATCATACAAAAGCCTAGCTAGAGTTGTCTTACCCAACCCACCCATACCAACAATGGGCACGATGCTAAAGTTTTTATTACATGGTTCATCCGCCAACAGCCTTTGAACCAACGCATCCTTATCACCTTGTCGCCCAACAATACTAGATGCATCTACCAGCAATGAGGTCTCGTATTGTCTATTTCTATCTTTTGACTTATCATCCTTCACTTCTAAACCAAGAGTAACTTTTTGCTTCTCTAGATCTTGCAACTTATTGTTAATATAATCTAACCTGCGACTCATCTTACTGCTTAGTAAGAAATTTGTGCAACAAGATGGGACGAGCTTTCGTGCTACGCTAGTGCTGCCTCCAGTGAGCTCACGATGCATAGCCTCAGTTGCCAAGTCATCAAGAATGTCATCAATGTCGTACGCTAAGTGTTGGAGACCGTTGAGCCAATTTTGAACAGAAACTTCTTTTATTTCCTTGTCAGCAGCATCGATGAGGAGATCTTGGATACGGGATAATGTCTTCGCCAAGTTCTTCAGCTCGGCACTAATTCCCTTTGCCCGAACAACTTGCTTTATGGCTTCATTCGCCAGCTTCTGTAAAACAGCTGTGACGAGGTCGGATGCCATGCCTTCAGCCATTGTTAATGGTGATTGGGTAAACTGGGACTGTGTTCTCTAGTTTCAGTAAAGGAAAGAAAGGAAGGTAATAAAAAAAAAGTAGGTATGTGAGAGGAATGAAGTTGAAGAAAAATATTGATATGATCTAAAAAGAGGATAGATATGTTGTAAATGTAATGAACAAGAACAAAAGAGGAAGAGAGAATTCTTATTATTGAGATGTATTCATAATATTACAATATGATGTATTTATAAGAAAACCCTAACTTGTTAATCAAGATTAGGATGAATAGACATAAGCCCATAAGCCCATAATATTTTACAATACTCCTCCTTGGATATTCATCATTCATTATACTTCATAAAACTGCCTCATCAAAAACCTTATCAAGAAAAACCCAATGGGATACAAAAACTTGATGAAGGAAAAGAGTGCAGTGCGTATAATGCTCCTCCTCCTCAAATTAATGTGTATATTTCAAGCATCGAATGCTAATCTTCTAAACGAGTTGCTCGTATACTTTTGTTGGCAATAACTTTACAATGAAGTCTATCAAATTGACGATGTTACAAATAAGTCCTGTAAAAATGACAAAAATATATGTGTAGCTTCCAACCTAATATCAAATCAATTGGTTGTAAAGCATACAATGCATGTACAAATATTAAAAGAGAAAAATACACTCTTATGATGCATATTAATTACAAAATTGGCATCCAAACCTCAATTGTACTCATATATGGTACTTGAGGACCAATTATTTCTTTGGAACATGTGCAAAAATAATTTATATAATATGCGTCCAAAATCATTTGGATCCATATACGGATTCATTCAACTTTATCAAATAAAGTTATTGAGAACTTTATTAATCGTATCTAGAAGTTGAAGTTGTAAGTCATGCTTGAGACATTACAGATCATTCCTCATTTAGAGTGAATTAAATACTTCAATATTGGTTGTCTCGTCAAATATCAATAAGATATTTATATCCACCTCGAGACAATATGTCTTTTAATAATCAACTTTGTGTTTTTATGAATTTATTTATTCACAACTCATGTCTTAAAAGACATAATTTAGAGCTCTTATTTCGGTTTAGCACAAAAACCGATTTATATCAAATAGATTTTACACATTTACGTGTACGAACTTCACGTTTCCAGACTTTTAGTATTTGCAAGATACTAAGTCCTTTTACGTTGGCCAATCATTTCGTTGAGCGCACATTTGGATATTAATTGACATTTGATCTTCATCATGCATAATAGCAAGCAATATATTGTATGTAGACAAATTTATCAACGTCGTTTTTGTTTCGATTCCATATGATTTTAGACATCATATAATTTATTGAGATCTCATTAGCTATTTGAGGTTCTTTGGAACCTTCATGTCTAGTGTCTCTGTATGAGACTATCATGGGGTCTTTTATACCTCGAACAACCATCTTGTTTTCATGCTCCATTTTTTTTCATCGAGGATTTTATTTGGAATCGATTTTTCTACCATGCTTGAGGCATGTCATAATAAAATAGTGTCCTTTAGGACAACTTCTAATTAGAGCATGAGTAGCTGAAATTTTGTTTTTAGCCAATGTTTATTTATGGCTATTAGATTATCCATTTTAATAATCAATTCATAAAAATTTCTTTCGAGGATCAATAGAATATGATAATTCATTCTAATTTGCAGCTACTTCTCTCCTCCTGAAGGAATTATCCATCTTCTATATCCCATATATGTGCATTTAGGTGGAGTAATTTGCACATAAAAAAACAAAATGGGATATGTTTGGTTTATAACCAAAACCAATTATAAAAGGTAGGATTTATAATAACATATTGGCATGATGCTAATTTTGTTGTTGTGCATATTATAATATGACCTCATACAACAACACAAGTTTTTCTCTCAGTTTCATTTGATAATTTAGAAGTAATTCATCGCATTTTCATGATGAAATACTTACTCTGGAATGTTAGGCTCGCATTGAGCTATTATTAATCATGCAAACTTGAGGTTGCGATTTAATGACCATTTAGACGATGCATCGATTTTACTCTAAATGGTTCATACATTGGATATGTAAGCCTACATAAATCCACTTGTTTTCGTTCCAGAAAATTGAGGGATCGAGTCCCAATCTAGTTGATAGATAAATAATCAACTTCTTTTGAGAGAAAAATATTAGATTGAAGAATCTAATCATTTTATAGTTTTCGCATTATTAATGACTCGTGATGGTATAACCGGTCATGCCAAAAATATTATAATTATAGCACATAAACTTATGTTATGGCTATGATTAGCTTTTACTAATCTTTATATAATGCATGTCGAGGAAGATACAAAAGAATATAATGTATCCTTAATATTTAACTTCGTTCCTCATGACAATTATTTCTTTTACGGAGCAAAATGTGCTATCATAGATTCTTAAATCTATGAATATAGTGTGTAATATCTTTGACACACTTGTATATTGCATACATCACATTGCATTTTTGCATAAATAGCATTTTTGTTTGCTCATTTCTTATTGTATTTTCGCCACTACTAGTGGTTTATCATTGTCATACTACCTCGACCATAGCATTTACTATAATAAATGATCTTTAACCATTTATCGTTACATTATCACATTCACATGAGGGAATTGAGGATCTCATTTTGATCATTTTATCTCATTCACTTGAGGGAATGAACATCTTTTGTTGATCATTTTATCATATTCGCTTGATGAAATGGAGATCTTTATGTTGCAACTTGAGGTTGCCAACCAATTTCTTTTACACGACAATATGGAGCAAATTTAGTAAACGGGTTTATCGTGTTTTTTCAAACATGCCCATTTCTTTTATGTCAAAGCATCGTTCTCGATATATGAGTATATTCGAGGCATTAACCATCTCATCGCATTTTTTTTCATCATTCAGATGTACTACTTAATATTGCGAAAAAATATGCTCGCATTTGCAAGAATCTCTTGCTTATGATGGTCAAATCTTTCTTTTAGATTTTTGACATACATTTAACGGATCTTTCACCGTTATATATTTTCTTTTTAATTCAGATCTAACACTAAAATTGTGAGACCGAACTTTTTTTTTTTTTTTTTTTTTTTTTTTTTTTTTAATGCAGCTTGAGGTGCATACAATCATAGCGAGATTTTACCATAATTTAACGAATCTTTCATCGTTAAATATTCCCTTCTTTTGTTAGATCATCATGTAGATGATATCGAAGGAGTATCATTGCTTTGGCTTGCTATGGATGAGAAGCCATTTAAAGTAAAACAAGATCTTACCATTAAAAGTCCTATGTAACATAACTTATTTTTATATTCAATCATATAATTATTTTTATATTTGTCCATCAGTATACTATTCATATCATAAATAATTAATACAATACATTCTTGTTAATTTTAGGTTTTGATAATATTACTAAACAAACACAAAGTGCAACAAGTTTAATTAAATAATGTCCTACTGCCCTATTTAGGGTTAGAAAAATAATACATAAACCTTTTAAAAATCGATGTAAGTTTAACATAACCAACTAAAAACAACAACAACAATGAGTTTTGGTGAGATGGTTAATTAGTAAATCAAGAGGATGTATTATATTTGTATCATATATAAGGGACCTCTTTATAAGTTTTAGTGCACGTATGATAAAGGCCAATTAACCAACAAGACAAGATGATCACCAATCACAAAAGAATATAAACGTGGTGGTTCTATAATTTGAAGTTTTCTTTCATGGTTATGTTCAATCATGAAACAATGACATTATACTTGATCAAGTAATAAGTTACGAACACATATAAGCATTCAATTAACCAAAACATCACTCAAACATGCTAATTAGGAGATTCAGTTGCTTACGTTTCATATGAATCACTAGTATTATACGATTCAAGAGCCAAAAAGGATATAACAAATAGAATGGTATGCCACACTTTCAAGGTTCAATACAAAACAAACTTAAAACATAAAAACAGTTTTATTTACTAGATTAAGATTTACGAGTAGTATTTAAACTTAGAATACCATCTTTAAACACTTGTCATGTTCTTAGTTCATTGAAGCTATTGAAAAAAAAAAAACACACGTACTGGAAAACTATAATTTATGTTATCGCATAGCAAACTGTGGTGCCGTGGTGGCAAGTAACTTCGAAACAAAAATTAAATAAATTGCGACGATCTGTTGAGTTCGAGATTTACCTCTTAGAAGTGTGAGAAAATTTATAAAAAAAAACACCTTTTAGAGCGTGCTGATACGTGTTGTAAATGTAATGAACAAGAACAAAAGAGGAAGAGAGAATTCTTATTATTGAGATGTATTCATAATATTACAATATGATGTATTTATAAGAAAACCCTAACTTGTTAATCAAGATTAGGATGAATAGACATAAGCCCATAAGCCCATAATATTTTACAATAAGATAAGATTTTTTGTTTTTTTTCCTAACAACCCGATAATTTCAAACCTACCCACCAATTATATGCAAAAGTTATATATTCAAAAGTTATATTCCCACCTATTAATGTCTCCCACAAATTATATGAAAAAGTTATATTCCCACTTATTAATGTCTCCCATCAATTATGTGAAAAAAGTTATACTCCCACCAATTATATGCAAAAGTTGTATGTCAATAATGAAGGCAACCGAGCCACGTCTTTAAAACTTGACCACATGATGTTAGTACCCTCATTAATCATCTTTTTAATTACCTACCCATATATACAGGCTAAGTTTGGCGACGGGACTGGCTTATAGGAGCTGAAACTTTTAAAATAAGTTAAGTTTATATAAAATAAGCATTGTTTGTCACAAAGTCTCGTCACGTTGTGCAAGGTTCACTAAACATAAACCGAAGAATTGATGGGGGCATGTCCAATAGAATTCTGATCAGCAAACCTACAAAGTATAAAAAAAAAAAAAAAAAAAAATGCCACATGGTATTGGTATAAGGTATAAAAAAATTTCCGCTATATAGGAATAATAAATACAAAACATAAGTTTTTATGCGTCCACTTAACATGATAATCTACAACAAATAATTGATTGATTGGGACATTTAAAATGATCACCATATAATAAGAAGACATGGAAACAATGAGATAAAACATGCCTAACTAATTCAGTAATACATATCTATAGTAACTGTGTGTGTATATAAGTTGATAACCAATTATAAATACATACCAAGTAGTAACTAATCAGAAAGTATGTTTTCCAACTCCTCATCTTCCTCAACATCAACGTCATTTGTATCGAGTAGGTAACATGTGTTCATTATTCTAGTAGGCAAAGTCCAAAAATAACTTCACATTTTAAACATTGTATTAGAATATCCTTGTGCATTGGTCATTTTATACATCCACGCCCAATCACTAAATATAATAACAATGCTCTAAACCCTAAAATACAATGAGCAAGTGAAATCAACCATATTAACTAGCATTTTAATTTCAACAAATTTTCTATACGAAAAATACTTCAAAATCAGCACTTATTATATTCAGGTCAATGTAAAAGCTTACAATTTAGCAATTATAATAAAAATGAGAAACAAAAACACTAAAATCATCTATATATACATATAGTCAAACTTACATAAACCTTAAATAAAAATACTTCAAAATTAGAACTAAAAAGTAAAAACATCAAAACAGCCGTACAATGAATTATACATAGTCAAATAAGCCACACATAATTTTACCACAAATCCAAAAAATTGCTTAATTACATATAACTACATAATTAGTACAAATAAATAAGAAATTTACCCAACAAAAAGGAGGTAGTGGTGGCAAAATAGATGGGTCGGGTCAGGTCAACGGGTTTGGGTCTATCCGGGTCTAGATGGGTATTGGTCGAGTTGATAATAGTTTTTTTTTTTTTTTTTTTTTTTTTTTTTTTTTTTTTTTTTTTTTTTCAGTAAAATATGTAAAAAGTGAAACAAAAAAGTTTTTAAAAAAATGTTGATCCGCGGTAATTGTTATATAACAAGGAAACCGGCACCCGCCGCGTTGCGGCGAGGTTTCTTGTTGTGAGTTTCGGTGTGTTTTTTGCCGACACGTGTTGCATTAATTATTTTATATTAATTTGGCAACGTTTTATACGATTTTTTTGGCAACATTTGGCTGGAGCGTTATGATTATGTTGTAGATTAAAGTTTCAGGCTCGTTTTGTTTGTAATATTGCGGCATGCTGGGTTATTTTATTTATTTATTTATTTATTTAGAAGTTGGGCTGCATATTTGGTAGGCCAAAATCAACTCGTTAATGGGCTTCTAATTATAGCAATATTATAATACGAATTGGTCGGCATGCTTGCGTTGCTATAGTATGTATATAGAATTGAACTATCAAATATCAGTGACCAGCCGTCAAAGTTGATCCATCATGTATATTGGTATGTATAGGCCAACATTAAGGGGGTTGGCAACACTCCCCTCACCTCAAATCCCTTCACTCACAAACAACCAATCCCCTTATGCCACATCACCCTTCCACTTTTCTCTTCACTCACTCACTTTTTGTTGGCATCACACCCCTCACCCTTCACTCACTTCTTTTTATTTTCTTTTATCTTTTTTCTTCTTCTTATATATCATTTCTTCTTCTCTGTTTCTATTTCTTCTTCTCTGTCACCTACTCCCAAATACATTTCTCAAACTCATACATCACCATCACCACACAAAACCATTTTGTTTTCTTTTCTTCTTCCCTCGCTGCTACTGTGTCACTACCATCACCACAAAACCCAAACACCTCCATGACACACCACCTTGTCCAATATATAGTAAAAAATAAAAATAAAAATAACTATTTGTAACTCCAACGTTCAGAAAAAAGGTACAACGGTCGAATTTTTGGTCTTCTTCTTGTGCGGTAAAGTTCCCCGCAACGGGGCCTCCCGCAGCCTCACCGCAGGGTCGGCGGCGGTGTTCCCGTGCGGGAACCACCCCTCCCGTAGCCTCCCTGCATGTGTTGCCAACCCCCTAAGAAAAGGGAATGTCTAACCAATGCCCTTAATTGGATAAGACTTGTCTTTTTGTGCAAGGACCCCACTCAAAGAGCACAAAAAGGACACAAAAAAAATATATTTTTTATTAAAAAAGTAACATGGACCCACATTAATTGACACTAAAAGATTCTCCGTAAGTTTTATCCAATGCCCTTAGTGCATTGGTTAGACATTCCTTAAGAAAAAGCCCATTTTACGTCATTTGCTTATGTCCGAGTGATATTTTGGTAGTTATAAGTTATTGCATCAATTGATGATAAAATTGACATCCAGGATTTTCGTTTATATATTTATCTTTTTGTTAAGGTAGGTTTTATTTAACTTCAAATATGTAATTTCCTTTTTCCTTATTTTTAGAAGATTGTTTTTAGTGATAATAATATTATCTTTATAAACAAGTCAAGGTGGTATTCCTTTTTTCTTATTGTGTTGACAACAGACACTTGTGATGATATTTATGTAATTGAAGGATGTGATAATAAATGATTATATTTCGACATTGTTTGTCATTTTGCATACTTAAATGTTTCCATATCGTCTAAGGTGTGAGGGACATATTTGTAATAGTGGTACATGACTTTAAAATCAATGAGATGGCCTTATCAATTATATTTATAGAGACCCAACTAAACCAACCATCTACTAGATATTTTCCCAAATAAACTTATGTTTAACCGATGGGCTTCAAATTGCTACCTCTAGCACGACCTCGATAAGGGGCCCTGCCCCTTGACCCTGCAAGGGGCACTACCCACTGACCCTGGAAAGGGGTGCTACCCCTTGAACCTCATACTTAGTTGTGACAGTAGCAAGCTAGCTAGAACAAGTGTGCATTACGCACCTCGTAACTCGACTATGAGCAAAACCTGGCTAACCTTTTAATCTCAAGTAAATCACAATTACACAAAAATATAAGTGATGACAATAAAATCACCAACAAAGTCGTTAAGTGGAACGCAGAAACTAGAGAAAACATCAATTTTCATGTATTTACACAAAACGTGGGACTGTCAAGCAGCCTTAAAATCGGCCTCGTAAAATCAAGTGAAACTGGCCTATAACGCACAGATATTGACAATAACAAAAGTGCCTTTCCAGCAAATATGTAACTTCATATAGACACCATTTAGAGGAACCTAAATTAGTGCATATAATTAGGGGGAAAAAGTGTTGCATATAGTCTTAGAAAAATAAAAATAATTATAAATACAAATTCAGCTATTGTTGGTGAACGCTTTTTTTTTTTTTTTTTTTTTTTTTTTTTTTTTTTTCATAACACCTTTTGTTACACAATCCAAGTAGCTACTATGAACGTTGTTCATGTTACTAAAAAAGATCCAACTCTAAGTTACACTTTGAAATCTGCATCTTTAGAAATATGAAATATCACATAGCTTCAAGTGCTATAATATCCAAATGAAGAATCATTTTATATCAGGTATGATCCATAAGTATCTAGAGTCCGGATGATCAATATGGCAGTAATACAACAAGCATGCCTTCAAGATAGAGATATCATGCCTTCCCAATCTCACATGACCTTGATGATCCATTTGAATACCGAATCTCTTCAAACCAATATTACATGCTGTTTTTAAAGGTCTTCACGCCAAATTCAGTCTCAATCTCTTCAGATGAATGGAAAACATGTAACGCAGTCAGCTATTTCGCACTTCCAGAAACACATTTATCATCAAAACATGAAACTACAACTGAATTTTAAATGACTCATCCAAGCAGAAAAAGAGAGCATGTACACTTCTTGTCTCCAATATCGTCAAGTAAATTAGTTGTACAAGTCAACAATATCTTGATTGTCCATTGGCAATTCACTTGATCAAAATAGGGTTTCCACATGGTCCTACTAGGCAGCTTAAACAAGGCATATATCCGGATGTTTTGGCACAGTTGCCCGTAAGGAGCATTTACATAATATCACTTTTACAACTGCAAACTGGACTATTTTAAGTTATTAGCTTGATAATAAGAATTGTGTCTACCTAAACTAATACTCTGTATGTTACACCACGTAAGTGGATGGCCTCTAAGTAGTAAATTTGTATGCATCGGATTAACCCTTGGATATGGCATATATGATGTATTAAATATGCAGTGACCTACATTGCATATGCCATGTATCTGATACACTCATACACATACACTGCAAGCTAGAATCATATAAAGGAGACACAAAGAAGTCATGCCTTGTTGCAAATTCTAGGAAGTGTTGACTTTACGGTCAAACTAACTACTTTTCAAGTCACTAGATGATGAAGGTTTTGCTACTTCAACTACATGTTGCATTTGCAGTTCTTGTCAAGAAGTTCACTGTAGGAGTTTGAAGTAGTTATATCAAAGCAGCAGTGGTAAAATTGGTAGGGCGGGCAACAGAAACAGTTCAAAATGGGTAATTTTTGGTATGGTTGACCTGAAACACTTTTTGTCCAATTGTACTGTTAACTATCATCATATTACTAATGTGAAATTTTATTCCACAAACTATATTACAAATAGAATATTTTCATAAAACTTAAGAGATTTTAGGCATTACTAATTCATTGAAACTTCCAACCCGTTTCCTTTTTAGCTAAGTTTTTCGATTTGGCCCATTTAACCCGCTATAAGCAAAACAATCCAAAGATGACCCCATTCATTATCAAAAGAGTTGAAATTTTCCCACCTCTAATGAAATGCAATCCATTTGACAACAAAACTGGAACTGTTAGCTAAGTTATAACCACAAGAGGAGATTCAATAACAGTTTTTCCCGCCAAAATGCTTCCATTAAAAAACCAATTTAAACGAATTTTACAATTCTAAACTGAAAGTTCGATTCTAAATTAAATTCTACACATTCCGATATAGTTTTTAGTTGTCAATTTTCAATTTTTGAATGCCAACTCATTACGGTTCGAAGAGAGTGGTGAAGGTTCCTCAGAAATATGGGGATTCAGTATGCCAGCTCAATAAGAAAACGATTATTCAGAATAATGTAGAAGTTGTTGCTGAAAATGTGGGGGTTGAAATGGATAATGATGACGTCAGCAACGGGGATGATGATGCTATTTATACTGGGAAAATTGTGAACAGGGCTCAAGCTGTTAATACTCATCATTGTTATGTGAAGTCAGTAGAAATTGGATGATGACAATATGGACTTATTTGTGGGGAATTTTGGTTTGGGCTGTTGAAATCAACAAATCAAAATAGGGTATATTAAGGATTCATTGAAATTTGGAACAAAAGTAATATTGCAAACTGTATATTAGTAATTGTTATGAGGTTCGATCTTATCAAGTTTTTAAAGGTGAGAATGATAAGCATTGGTGTTTGGATTAACTTATGTTTGTGGCTCATTGGAGTATTTTTGTTTCGTAACACAATAAGCTCCAAATGATAGACTTCATTTGTGTAAGAATGGGAAAAGAACTAGGTTGGGAAGAAAATGGGTAATCATTCATTGTCAAATATGTGGAAAAGAAGGACATAATGAGAGGGGTTGTCCAACAAAGAAGGAAGGTGTTTGGGAAGAAAGTGGTGGTTTAGGGGTGCTAAAACTGCAAGAGGTGGTTCTGCTAGAGGAGGTTTCAAGACTAGAGGAGTGACTGAAAGAGATGGACAAGGATCTGAAATTGGTGGAGGATAGTCTGAAAGTGGTAGAATCTAATGGTAAAGTAGTTAGGTGTAGAGGAAGTTGTTTCATGGGATCTAGTTGATGGAGAAACAATGATAGGAGTAAGTGATCTTATTAACTATTTGACTTTTTAGTATTCGACCGTTTTTGGCATTATATTTGACTGTTCTATGCAGAATATAACTTTTGTTAACACTTTGAAAAACAAGGCAGTAGAAAATGGATGATGACACTGTGGGGTAAACATGGACTATGTGACACTTTGCAAAATGTTGTGTATTTTTTCAGATGTAGTTGCTGTTTACCATTGCTATCCCTCAGGTTCTTTAGTCACAATTTAGTGAAAAGGAGAAATTACATAGCCAAGCTCGAAATCCTATAGACATTTCCTTTTAGAACAAAGAGTAAGCTAAACAAACACCAATCTAAAACAAACAAACAAATATTCAAATCGCTAACAGTAAAACTATCAAACAGCAACAGCAAACCAGTCTAATAATTTGTTAAGGCGAAGTAGTCTCCATCCAAATGATACACCAACTCAATTCCACCAATGAACTGCTAATCAAAACACCATAAACATACAATGACCTCTTTTGACTCTGGAATACTGGCAATGTATTCATGTTCACAATGCTTGTTTTCCCTGAAATCATGATTGGCAAACCAACTTTATCAGAATATTAACTACACTGCAAGTCAATTTGGACATTGCAAATCAGATGTTCAAAACTGTATTCGAATGAATGTTAGAAAGAGAGTAGACATCTGAATTTGGCAAGAAACGTGTCTAACAAATAACCAAAATTTCTCAGTTTCTAACAAATAACCAAAATTCTACAAGCAATCCTAGTTCATCATTTATGAAATTGTAAAATAAACTATTGTAATTAAATCAAAGAAAACTTAATTAGCACGTTAAAAAATATGCTTACTGGGATAATTATCTGAAAATGTGACTAACTTGTCACATTTTCGAGTATAGTTAACTCTTTTTTGGCTATTATAACACCAAAGTTTTAAATTCAGACTTTTTTATGTTTCTGTGACCATTTTGCCCCTACTTCAGTTTTATTACCCTATTAACAACGAAGGGTAAATTGGTCATTGTGCATGAACAAAATACATACAAAAGTGCAAATATAAAACTTTTATGTTAGTTAGATATATTTTAGATATAGAGAGAACATACCTTCATATTATGTTTGTGACTCGTCGTCTATTTTGATGCAGGGGATATGGGAGATATGGGAGATTTTGTGACTCGTCGTCTATTTCGAGTATAGTTAACTCCTCTACTGCATCTTTCTTTCATGTCTGGACATTCCGAAATTCTCAAACTCAAAAGTGAAGGCAACAACTTTTCTGGTAGATCTTTCATCTTTGGGCATTCAGAAATTTCGAGATGTTGGAGGGAGGTGAGGTGTTCGAGTCCCTCGGAAACTGTTTCCAACTTATTAAAACTTCTAATCCAAAGTCGAGTAAGAGATGAAGGAAGATCAAGATGAGACAATTGACTCCAATTAGTGGCTTCTTCTTTTTCTTTTGAACCCTCTAAGGTTAGGTCAACAAGTGAGGTTGGAAACTTCAGTGGGCCCCATTCTGAGATGGGCTTCTTCAATAGCCCGATATCAAGCTTTCGCAAGTTGGGAGGCCAAAGCCCAGCTGGAACATCAATACTTGGACAATTGCATATGAACAGATAAGTTAACGAGGTGAGACTCTGCAATTGAAGGTCTGCAAATAACGACTCCTCCATACTATTACAATCTCGTAGAATTAATCTCGTGAGGTGAATAAAGTTAGCCCCAAAATCAATGATCGATGCCACATTTGGATGATTAAGTATAAATACATCTTCAAGCATTGGCATGCTTTTGCTGTTGATGAGTAACATATTCTTCTTTCCTCCTTCACCCAACTCCTCCTTTATCATTAGTTTTTCACACTTACGAATGGAAACTGTCTTGAGCTTCTGCCCTCCCATTCCCATTGAGAAGGAGACACATGTAATTGAATCACAATAAAAGATATATAACGTCTCAATGTTGTGAGGACAACTTAAATGCTTGAAATTTTCACAAAACCATATCTCTAACGACCTAAGAGATATTAGGAGGTTGCTCCCATAATTGTACTCCTCCTCATCTTTCTCCCCTAAACTCACCAAATTTTTACATCTGAGAATTTTCAACTTTCTTAAATTCACGAGAACCTTACTACTTGCCTCTGATTCTTTTGATTCCCACAAGTATCTTATTTCATCACACCTTATGACATCCAATTCTTCAACTGCCTTAAGATCCAATATAATACCTCTCCACACCTCATTAGTAAGCCCTGAAATAGATCTTATTTCCAACTTGGTAACTGATGGAGCTGCGTGCAACAGACTTATAAACAAACCAACACCACATCCATGTATTCCCAAATCCCTCAATGAAAGTAGCGGTTCTTTAAATGAGACACTAACCAAATTTGGACACCCTTCTATATTGAGCTCTTTCAGGCATGGAAACACATAATCTCCAACGCCACTACTACTGTATGTTGACTAAACCTTCCAACTCGGCATACCTTTAAACTCTAGAATTTCAAGGGAAGGAAATGCAACACCAGTCCCGAGAAACTCTAAACCCACATCTTTCACATCATCCATGTCTTGGATAGATAAACTCTTAAGTGACGGTAGTTGCCCGAGTGGTGGTAGAGATGTACACTTTTTACAGCCATGTATAGACACACGAGCCAACTTATGGAAAGAAGGTTCCCCAACCCATTTGGGAAACTCTAAACCCAGATAGTTCACAATTCCTAGCCTCATCAAACAATCATTATATGGCTTCAATGCATCAAGGACGTCGTTATCAGTAGTCTCCTTTCGGGAAGCATTTGATACGTCACTCCATTTAACCTCTAACTCAGTAAGCCTCTTTTGTGATAAGTCTGCTTCTCGTGCTTCTGTTGCGTTTTTTACTTTTTCCAGGCCCTCTATGGAAATTTTCCCATGAAGATTCTCAAAATCTTTAAGTTGGGTTATCAAAAAATCATTTTCTCCTCCAATAATGATTTTTGAAAGAGTTTGAAGGCTTTTCAACTTAGCTACACCTGCAGGCAAGTCTTTTAAAAGCGGGGTATCTCTAATGTCTAGATGCCGCAAACTATTAAGCTTTGTGAAGTTGTTGGGCAACTTAGTTAAACGAGAACAACCAAAAAGGATTAGTGTCTCTAAGTTATAGAGATCACAAACATTTTCTGGAAAATGTGTGATTTTAGTTTGAGATAAATTGAGATAGCGTAAATGCTTTAATTTGCCAATGGACTCTGGAACCTCGCTTATCTCATAACCACTCAAACTTAAAACCCTTAAGAATTGCAACTCAGGGAGTAAGTCAACCAAAACCTTATTCGACAAGTAGTATTCTTGCCACGACCATTCTTTCACCCCTCCTATGGACAATAATGTTCTCAAACCTTTAGCTCCTTCGATCCCCTCAAACTTCTTGTAAGCTACATATTCGTCAAAAGCAAAAGACATATGACGACACTTATCTAAAGTTTGTTTCCTAGCATTCTCTCCCATTTCCTTCTCTAACCTGAAAAAGAAATCTCCGGCAACAGATGTTGCCAAATCATTCATAAGATCATGCATAACAAACAAACTCTTGTCATTAGGTGAGCGTTGAAAAAATGACCGTGATAACAACTCATCAAAGCATTCCTGACCCAAACGTTCTACAGTTGACGTGCTTTGACGTACTCGGTGCAAAAATCCTTCTGCCATCCAGAGCAGAACCAAATCTTCCTTGTCAAATGCATAGTCCTTTGCGAACAAGGAGCAATATGCAAAGAGCTGCTTCAAATAGGCTGGAAGTTCACGGTAGCTTAGTCTAAGAGCCGGAATAATTTTATCCCCCTCTTTTAACCTCCATATCTCACTATCTTCTATTTCCTTCCACTTTTCTTCATCTTCATTCGTCCTCAATAAACTTCCAAGTACTTTTAGAGCCAAAGGCAAACCATCACACTTTCTCACAACGCCTTCACCAGGTGCTTTAAGTCTTGGATGTGAATCAAAGTTTTTCACGCCGAATGCATGATGAGCAAATAAACGCACAGCATCGTCATGTGAGAGACTTTGAAAATGGTTTAAGTTACCAAAACCCAACTGTCTGAGCAACTTATCCTTCCTAGTTGTCAGGATTATTTTACTTCCAGGAGTACATGCTCTTAAAGGGGCCACTAGTTTATCCCAATCGTCCTTACTTTCACTCCACACATCGTCCAGCACTAATAGAAACAATTTCTCTCTAAGTTGATCTCTTAGAGCTTCTTGAAGGAGGTTTAAATCTTTAAATTCTGTTGTTTCCCTGCTCACAGACTGAAACATAATATAGCTCATTCTGAAGATGTCCCACTCATCTGAAACACATACCCATGCCTTGAGTTCGAAATGATCCTTAACTTGCTGTTCGTTATACAAAAGCCTAGCTAGAGATGTCTTACCCACACCACCCATACCAACAATGGGCACGACGCTAAACTTTTCGTTGCATGGTTCATCAGCTAAGAGCTTAAGAACCAGTGCATCCTGATCCTCTTGTCGGCCAACAATCTCAGATGCTTCTACCAACGAGGTCTCGTCTTGTCTATCTTTATCTTTTGGCCTACCATCCTTCACATCTAAACTTCCACTCTTCACCTTCAAACCAAGATCAAATTTTTCCTTCTCTAGATCTTGCAACTTACTGTTAATATCGTCTAACCTGCGACACATCTTACTAC
This sequence comes from Artemisia argyi, assembly GCA_030686995.1. NCBI lineage: Eukaryota > Viridiplantae > Streptophyta > Magnoliopsida > Asterales > Asteraceae > Artemisia > Artemisia argyi. The sequence continues at coordinate 165,162,737 of CM060690.1, forward strand.
TTAGTAAGAAATTTTTGCAGCAAGAAGGGACGAGCTTTCTTATCTTGCTGGTGCTGGCTCGGGATTGGTCAGTCAACTCATTCTGCTTAGCCTCGGTTGCCAAGTCATCAAGTAAGTCATCTATATCGTAAGCCAGATGTTGGAGATCATTGAGCCATACTTGAACAGCTTCATTAGTTATTTCTTTATTCGAAGCATCATTCAGCAGTGCTTGGATCTTGAACAAAGTCCTCCCTAGTTTCTTCAGCTCAGAATGAATTCCCTGTGCTCGAACAACTTGCTTAACGGCTTCATTGCCCAGCTTCTTCAAAACGGCTTCAATGAGGGTAGAAGCAATGACTTCCGCCATTTTTTTATGGTAAAGTGGGTTCTCTTTGAATCTGATCAATGAATGGCTAGGTGTTTTGAATGAAATGATCAACTGGAAGAAAATTATAGATCTTGACTTAAAGGTAGCTGGAAAAGTTAAATGAAAGTTCATCAATTACTGATAGTATTTATTGTCTTAACGGTAGCTGGAAATATTAAATGAATTACTTAACGGTAGCTGAAGAAATTAAAAGAAAATTATAGAATGAAATGAACAATGAGGTATGTCTGTACAAACTTAACCACAGTACATGATTTTAACACAAAGAGTAAATTACACAGATGGTCCATGTGGTTTGTACAAATACACTACTACATAAACATTATTTGGTACGGTATTTTGATACGGTTATAGGAAAACCGTACCAAAATCCATTCATTTGACGCGGTTCTTAAGAAAACCGTACCTAAAAACTTTTAATTTGTTTTTTGGTACGGTTGTTTATAAAACCGTACCAAATAAATGTTATTTAGTACGGTTTATTTACAAACCGCACCAAATAAAATTATTTACTACGGTTTATTTACCAACCGTACCAAATTATTTTTTCTTTTCACACGATTTTTAAATAACCGTACCAAAAAAAGGTAAAATTTTTAAATTCATGCTCTATTTACCAATTTGTTGCTAATTTCATAAATTACCGCTCTATTTTCCAACAAGTTTTTGATATTCGTTGAAATTTTTTTATCAACGTCTTACTTTCACTCGAAATAGAATAATTATGAAATTTACCAATGACTTTTATATCGTTGGTACATTATTTAACTACATACAAAGAACTGGGTCACACATGTGTAATACTCCGTAAAATCGCAGGTCATTTATTAATGCTAATTTCGACACTATCCTAAACTAAGCCATTTTTGCGGGCTAATTTAAATTTTTTTTATATGAGACACCGTTTGTTTGACACCCGATTATTTTTGGTCACCGTTTGTTTGGCACCCGATTATGTTTTGTCACCTAATATCACCCGATTGTCACTCTTGGATGCCACCCAATGAGGTTAACACCGGTAACTCCCACTTGCGACGCGACACCTTGATTAGACACCGGTATATTATTATTATATTATATATATAACGAAGTATATATATAATAATTATGACGAATTATTATCACTATGTATATATACAATTATATATACCTAGGAACGACACCATTTACGTTTTCATGAACTACTCGAATCAACACCGACCCTGATACCAAGAATAAAGCTATGAACACATTAAAAACCGATACCGAAACTAAAGTACGAAAGCACTAGTCACCGACACCCTATCTTTTTATGATGGGCCGTATATCACCCTTAGCCCAAGTTTCTTTCTTTCTTTTTGCCCTACTACTGGGCCGAGCACACCACAAGCCCACCTCCACTTTATTTTCACTTGTATTTCTTTGGGCCGTGTATTCCCAAGCCCATGTGGCTGTTATGATTTTCTTTCTTTTGCGTTGCATGGCTACCAAACGAGCTCAGCTCGTGCACAATCTAAATATACATACGTTTTATTTCTTGGTTCCCTTCAAGCTCGACATCAAGCATGCAGCCTCTCGTTGACTTTGTATCACACAACAATGAGCCACCCTTGTAGCCGTCAACCCGTTGGATAATCACAATAAACACCTAGTAATCCTAACCAACTATTACCCCATGGATCGAGTGTTTCATATCCTCACAACATGAATTCCACATGTGCTCTAATCTCATTTGTTTAATACCCTACTAACAAAACTTGTAATTACTTATTCTTAAGACTTGAACTAAATGGTTCCATTTTGCTCCTCATAAATAGATTCTTGAACCACCAAGTGAGGAGGAGGTTTCTCTGCTATTGGAATTTTTTGGGTGAGTTTTTATATAATTTATAATGGCGAATGTCTTTAGCTCATGTGTATAATGTATGTTCATTTTTATGTTTGCAGTTGTTGCCTTATTGGATGGAAAGAAGTTCATAATGTCACAGTTAGCAAGCATCTGAGGTTGTTGTTTCTTGATTTCCATGTAGTCTTTAGTGTTTTTCGTTTCCTTATCGAACATAATCACTTTCTTTGTTCTTATTTTATATTTGTTTCACAGTTATAAGGTTATGGTTTATAGTTTGCTAGTTGGCTACATGTACTTTTAGCCAAGATGTTGGTTTTATTGCAAAATATCATTAACATATGTTATTTATTTCCTATTTTGCAGATATGGGTTGATATACCCCATTTAAAATAATTCTAGATCGACCAAGTGGCGCACTTTTGATGCTGAGTGACGGGTTTTAAGAGATGTGGTTGCTCCCGTAGATACATCGGACGTTAATAGTTGGGGTTAATATTTTCTAGTAGATGTTTATATTAGTTTATATATAACATTTTTGTTTAACAATGTTGTTTAATATATACACTTCATTTCTCTTTAGATTGTTGTGTTTGTTGAGTTATTTATATCATGTTCAGTTTGTTAATATTCTTTAGATTTGATGTAAATGATTGTTTGGGTTGCTGGGACTATGAATGGTGAAACACAGCTTTAAAACAAAAGCAAAATTATTTTTTTTTAAACAAAAAGATTTTGGTGCGGTTTATAAAGAAACCGTACCAAAAAACAAAATAACGTTGACTTTTGACTTAATTTATTTGGTACGGTTTTATAAAAAAACCGTACCAAAAAACTGTTTTTTGCTACGGTTCTAAACCGTACCAAAAAATATTTTATTTTTTGGTACGCTATTATTTAGTGCGGTTCAAAAACCGTACCAAAAGCCCTTAAAAACCGTACCAAATGTGTTTTTTCTGTAGTAGTGATAGTTCCTAAATCGGAAACCCGTAACACCCACGGTCTTTTTGACCAAATCGAAATTAAATTTGACCGTTAAAGTAATTACTTATTTAACTATAACTTTGGAAAATATTCAATTATACCCTTATGAGTAAGTTAACTAGGTAACTTTAATGGTTAAATTTGATGTTCGTTTAGTAAAAGTAATGTAGATGTTAAGAGTTTCCGAGTTAGAGACTATTTATGTAAAAAGAAAAGTCAAAAGATCAAAGGTGAAAATCAATGCAAATGACGTAGACCATTTGCGTAATTTACTCTGACACAAACAATCAATAAACACAACCATATATAGTTGCAACCATATATAGTTGCGGAAGATAAACTAATTAAATGTAAGCACACCTTTTCTAACTAGAGTTTTTATTATTTCTTAGTGCCGAAGATAGATATGTAAGGGAGTTTGTATCTGTGAATTTGAAAATATCATTCAAACCTTTAGGATTAATCAAATACACATTAACAAGTTTAATGTTACAAAATACACAAAAAGATGTGTATAAAACAGTGAAGACAATGAAATTATGTTTTTGGCACATCTAACTGAGATAACACCGAAAATACTATAATTAAGCACTAGCTATAATTCCCGTGCACGCACGGGGTTTACACATAAATCAAATTTATTTTAAAATTTTAGTTTAATATGTGGATATATAAGAATTTACCCGTGAAAATTGTGATATAAGTATAACTAATACCTTGTCCAGGATTTTTTATTATATATTAATATTTATTATAATAATATTTTGTAAAAAAATTTGTTAGTTGAATATTTAACTTTGTTTAACTGACATAGATATTGTGGTTGAGATTGATGTTGTTGTTTAACTTTAATTATTCATAACGTGTTGTACTAAATGTGCGAGTTTAGTAGCACATAATCAGCATGAATAGGAGATATATCAGTATGCCATCCATGGAACCCCTTTCGTAGTGAGGGAAGTCCTTTTGATGAAGTTAAAATATGCTCTGTAACGTTTTTCAGAAATGTTTTTCTGTAAACTTTAAATAAGAATTTCATGAGTCGTTGTAAGAAGTAAAAATAGTGTATATTTATTTTTATATCACAGTAATCCGTGCATACATTTGATATTCATACTCCTGTTAACAATAGTTTAGCCGTACTTAATATTTAAGCCCGTGTACGAATAAATTAAACTTTTCAAATAAAATAACATGAGTCCTTATTTAACGTATATAGTAAAAAAAATATTTTAATGGATGAAAGTTTCAAACGAATATTAGTTTTAAAAAATATTTAACGTATATTAAAACTAATTCGTATGTTTACAAAATTTTATAATTTTAATAGATGAAAGTTTGAAAATAATACTAATACTTATATAATTTTAAACAAAGTTCATATTATAAAGTATAGTGTATAAACTGTAAGGGGTTAATTGTTATTTTTTTAAAGTTATTAAAAATTATGGAAACTTGTAATTTTGCACTTATCTCTATATAATTTTTGTAAAATTCAACAACCAAAGTTTTATTAATTACTTCATCTTTTTTTAAGTTTTTGTTTTCATAAATTTGACACAAATATTTTTATTTGCTTTTTTCTTAACCAAAATTTTTTCACTAAATTTATTAAAGTTTGACCAAAATCAATTCAATTTTTACTTTTTATTGACCAATCATGTTGCTTGATTTTGTCTATGTGGCAAAATCGAGCTCTCCTATTGGACTAATTTTTTTTCGATGAGAAGAGTTTTGCAAAAATACTCTGAAATGATATAATTCTTTTATTATATAAATAAAATATTAACAAGCAAATTAACAACAATTCATTTTACACAACCGCATGATTTAAATACACAAGTTTTGGCAACATATATTGCATTCATTTTCTGTATTCCAACATTTAACTCGTACGAGGCATCTGATCATAATAATGTTCCTTACAACACACTTTATATTCATCAGAATCTCCGGTATAACAACGTCTTGTACGAGTTTTGTCTTGGAACACAATTCTACCACCTATGCACACACACAAAAAAGACAAAATATATCATTGTTTGGGTTTTGAATATTGTTCATACACATCAAGCTAATCTACCAAAGCACTTATGATTTTTAATTAAATTCAAGTACATACATATTATTAAGCAAAAAATAAATAAATAAAATAAAAAAATAAATTAAGTTATTTACTTTCAGCCATACAAGTACTAAGAAGAAAAAGAGTGAGCATAAGAATTGTCTTCATGTCGAAGTCAAAATCAACATCAATTTACATAGATATTGAGAGTTAGCTTCACAAGTTTTGCATGAATACAATTTTGGAATAATACATGCGTATTGCGTGAAACGTGCCTCACTAAACACGGCTACTTCAACAAAATTTACTTTTCCGATTTATGAAATTTACGTCCAACAAAAAATAAGTGCTTATCAAGCAAGAGATGAAATTAACATAGACAACAATAGTTGTTAAGATCTCGATCATATTCTTAGGATATTACGATTTTAAGATACTACGAATCAAAAGCAATCGGGATCTTACGTAAAATCTTAACAAGTTTAAGATCTTATAAGATCCTAAATTCGTGATCTTGACCATAGGATCTTAAGATATAATCTAATCCGATGTTACTTTTCTCGAAGCACGAACTAAAAAACAACAAAGTTATTGATTTTGTTTAATAAATATTCAAAATTAAACCACATGTTAATCTTCTTATACATTCCAAATTTATAATTTATGACAATATTTTCATGAAACATTCATATAATTTTGTGTTTATGATATATAATAATTTGTAATTTTGAATAATATTACAAAGAGTATTAAGAAAATAGCATTATAGTAGGATCTTATAATCCTGATCCGATCTTACGATTTTGATCTTGCAAAAAACAAAAACGATCCTGAGTAGGATCCCGATCTTAAAATCCTTGAGATCAACATAAGTCATAAATTCTCTAAAAGATCTAATGAACAAATCCTAGTTTAAAAAAAAAATAAATAAAAAAAAAATAAAAAAAAATAAAAAAAAATAACTCATTTTTAACTTTTTTTTTCTTAAAAGTAAAATTTTACCGTTTTCGATGTTACTTTCAAACGGTAAATCATTCAGTAGACAAGCATTTCGATATACTTCCGCCGAACTTTTTTTTCGAGTTTTTTTTTTAATACATTCTGAAAAATCGTGATTTGTTCTTTTATAAAAATCACGTGTTATTTCACAAATCACATGTGATTTCTATAGCTTTAGCAATAACTTTTAGTTGTTGATGTTTGTTTTATAAAAGTGTTTGATAGTGTAGCTCTATTAAATCGTGATTTGTTCTTTTATAAAAATCACGTGTGATTTCACAAATCACATGTGATTTCCGTAGCTTTAGCAATAACTTTTAGTTGTTGATGTTTGTTTAGTGTTTGATAGTGTAGCTCTATAAAATAACACAAAAGTTTGTTCAAGTAGAGTTAAAAAATATTAATAACCAAAAGATAAATTCTCGTTACTAATCTAAATGCTAAACGTTCCTAAACACGACACACGTTTAACCTATTTAAGTATCGAAGAAGGTTGGTGTTGGTCAATTCAACAAGTTTAAACATGACCCTGTTATGTGTCTAAATAATAAGAGTCAACGGAAGTCAACTAAGGAAGGTCAAACAAGAAAGTCAAATAACGGCTTTTCCACTAAAACCCATTTTACCCATTTTCTGTATAAAAATAGAATTAGAGTTCATTTGTAATTAGCTTCTGATTAATAAAATTCTTCTTTCTCTCATTCATCCATTGTTAACAATTCAGTTACAATAAATCAAGAAACCATATTTCGATCTTGATTCTAACTTCTATAGATCCTGATTGTTAATTCTATCATTGTGTTTTGATACTTATCAGACCCATTGTAACCCGTTAGTACAGATAGTTTGCTTTCACGAATGTTCAAGTTTTTTTTCCTTCTCAGTGGTTTCTTTGGTGACGGCAGTGGTGTCCTTGTTGACATGTCTACTTCTTTCCTGGGAGAGGCTATTGCAACTACTAAAAAGTATTTTGTTGTGTTGGATGTGAAACCTTGGTCTAATGAGACTGACATGCAAAGGTGTGAGGCAGAACTCTGACTGTTCAAATTTGAAGGCCTAGAGTGGGGTGAATGTATGGCGATCTTTACCTCTTATTATAAATAAACTAATTCTTTATGAAAGGATCTTTTATAAAATGATTCAGTATCCCATCCTTTTGCTAACACTAGATAACCTTTTCTACTTTAGCAACTGTTGTACCGATTAGGGATATGGTGTTTTCAATCTCCGGATCAAGATGACCATAGTTGGTTAATATGAGTGGTTTGATACACTCATTGAGGAAAGATAGTGAGGAACCCGTTGACGAGTATGTTCAATGCTTTGATATGGTGGTCTGCAAAAAGTATCTGCAAGTTCATTTTAAACCATTTTCAACATATTTCTCATGTCTATTAGATTTTTGAGAAATTTCCATTTTTTGATAATTGATATTTTGATTGCAGAATTCCTAAGCTTTTCCAGTGATTTGCTCAGATGGTGCGTGATATATACAGACTCGTTTTGGTGTATTCTGTCGTATGCTTAATCATTTAACACGAGTGTTGGTGGTTTTATACTCTTATAGCCCTAGTTTATAGCATGTGCTTGCACGAGTTTTTGGTATTAAGATAACTTTAACTAAGCACATGTACTAATGTGCTTCCATTTTGATTTTATAACTGTGTTCATGGGATGTTGGCATTATGATCATTTAAAATTTATAAACACTAGATTGTGAAACTGTTGTTGTGATGTTTAATTAGTGGTATTAAGTATGTTCGGTAGTCCATAGGACCCGTATTAGATTGTTGTAAACCTGATCTTGGATCTTAAATCCATTGGTTTTGGTATAGACCTTCAACTCTTCAAGGTTATGGTTTTGTTACAGTTATGTTTTGTTGTTGTTTCTGCTGTGGAAATAATTTGAATAGGTGGTATTTAACAAAATTTGAAAAGAAAAAAAAAATCATAGAGCCATGTTTTATAAGGAAAAAACAGGGGTCTATGCTTATTAAAAATGGTTTTTTTAATCACCTAGAGCAAGGTTTTCAACCAAAAAACCGGGCTCCAATAAGCATCATAAAGCCCATTTCTCAAACCGGACACTATGGCAATTCCTAATAGAGTCCCCCCCCCCCCCCCTTGTGCCCTCATGAAAAACCGGGCTCTATTAGGCTTTTCAACCGCGCTCTGTCAATTTTTGTAGTACTGGTTTTATGTTAATGCTATGTTTTTGATATTACCTTGTTGATCATAGTTTCATCTTATACACAAAATGGAGAAAAAGTGCATGATTCTCTCTCGAAACTTATTGTACTAATCAAAATATAAATCCAGGATGATGACACTAGTCTATTCAGACAAATATAAAGCCCCAAAAGACTGGATGTGCAACAATGCCATTAATAGTAGGGCCCTTAATAGTATTGCATAACAATTGACAAACATGTAAAACTTAGATAACATTCTCCTATAGCAGACAAAATGAAGAGTCCAAAATTATGTATATTCATGCAGCAAACTGTATTATTTAGCATTGAATAAATCAACATGCTGAACAATTCAAAGGCTCTGAATGAAATGACTTTGAATTAAAAAAACTGTTTGATAAATGTTTGTGTAGCTTCTCTGAATTAAAAGAATTACCATTTTAAACTCAAATATGATTTAATATTAAATGGAATATGTTAGTGACAAATAATGTTCTTTTAAACTTGCAGTGAAATTTGTACGTTAAAAAAGAAAAAGAAAAAGAAAAAGAAAAAAACAATATAGATCGTACATATTAATATCATCACCAAAAATCATACAAATATAATTTGATAATCATGAAATTTCATAATATACATTTACCAAATCTTTTGTTATTTAAAATTATAAAAGTACAGTGTTGATGTTGATATCACATTCCAGATTTCCATCACTAACAGTATACTTTATTTTTAAATTTAATAAAAGTACGGGAGTAGCCTAGCATTAGGGAGGTACATATGGAGCCCACTGAATCATTTAGGGCCTGCCTCACACAAAATCGCTTAGCACCAAATGAACCATTCAGCGTTCATTTTTTTAATTATCAAACACACTGACCGATTAATATTTACCTAATAATTGCTGAATTATTTGATTCAGTAGTAATCAAACACACCCGTTTTGAAATACTGTTGTATGCTCACTACAAATAAAAAAGGCATGAGTTAACCGGACCCCCCTGTAGGGAGGGTTTGTGGAAGACAGTGCTGTAGCCGCCTGTACTGTCTGCATTAAAACTTGTACATTTTGACTAAAGTAGGTGGACCCCCCATGGTAGGGAGGGTCCGGTTAACACATCCTATAAAAAAACTTAACTTTACTTATACCTAAAGATACTTTGGGCTAACTTTGCTCATTTGACAGTTACCAAATCTCTTTATTGCCCCTTGGTTCCTTTATCAATTTCCATACCTTATTTAAACAAAACTTAACTACCATTCCTATCAAGAACAGTTACCACCGACTGTCACACACCCAAAACACTTAACAACATCAGGAAATGAGTTTAAACACAAATAGAGTAGAAAGCCATTCGGGCTCGGGTCATGTTCCATCACAAAGCACCACAATATCTATACCATTATCGCCAGAAACAATGCACGAAGTATGTCGTCCACCTGCTAAAACTACGTTTCAGAAATTAAGGCATAAACTATCTGAGGTTTTCTTTCCTGATGACCCACTTCACAGATTTAAGAACCAAACATGTGCTAATAAAATCATGTTTGCTCTTCATTTTGTTCTCCCTATATTTGAGTGGGGGCGTAGTTACAACTTTGGCCTTTTTCGTTCTGATGCAGTTGCTGGTCTTACCATTGCTAGCCTTGCCATCCCTCAGGTATACATATGCATAGTATTACATTCATTATTATCATTCATTGAGTAGCGCCTGACCGAATGCACTATTAAAAGAATATTTGTAGCTAGAGTACGTAAAATTTCTAAAATAGCATTATGAGGAAAACGATCTTTTTGTTTAACCATGTAGACACTATCACGTCATTCATCAGCAGGACCATGTAAAATGTTGTGCAGCTTTCTGTTTTTACGGGATTTTGATTTGAAGTTTAATTTGATCTACAGGGAATAAGTTATACGAAGCTTGCAAATCTGCCTCCTGTAATTGGCCTATGTAAGTTTTTACGGTCAGCCGGTCAGGTTTAAGTTCAAATCTTAGAAATATCTTTTAAGATTAATACTTATTACCAATTATGAAAATATGATCAGATTCAAGCTTTGTGCCACCATTGATATATTTGTACTAGGAAGCTCAAAACATCTAGCTGTCGGGCCAGTTTCCATTGCCTCGTTGGTGATGGGAACAATGCTAAATGATGCTGTTTCTTACTCCTCGGATCCAGTTCTATACCTTCAGTTGGCTTTCTCTGCCACTTTCTTTGCTGGCGTTTTTCAAGCATCTTTAGGATTCCTAAGGTACTTTTTATTCTTCCATATTTTTGTACTAATCAAGTGTAAATGTTATCCGATTTCAATCAAGTGACTAACATACATGATGATCTACAGGTTAGGTTTTTTGATTGATTTCTTATCTAAGGCTACACTTGTTGGTTTCATGGCTGGGGCAGCAGTCATTGTCTTTTGCACAGGTCTTTTGCGGATCTTGGATCAATCATGGATGAACTTTAATAATGAAAAACAATAAGAGTATGAGTATGCATATCTGATGCAGTGACTCGGTATAATAACATAGAGGGTGGGAACCTTTTATAAACACACGTTATTATTAATATTCCACACTAAAAAACGATTACAATGATATGTATATATACTATGTCAATCGGTGTCATTGAACCGATGTGACTCTTCCTAAGGGTTATGTATCAAGCGACATACCCTTCCTACTTTACAGGAAAATAACGATATTATCAGTTACAAACTATCTAATCTACATATTCGGTCCTTCATGTTTCAAGACTTATGATTCTTGATTATTTCAAGTCCAACATCACTCCCCTAATCAAGAAATCATAATCTTCATACTTTTCACTCTGTTCCTTTGTTCATCCAATTTGCAGTCTTGTTCCTTCTTTTTATTATTGTTCAGTTGCCTTCTGTTTCGTTCCATGGTTAATCTTCTTGATCATCGTCCTTGACTTCTTCCATTCTGCTTCTTTTCTTTGGTGATTCATCCATTGTATCCATTGCATCTTCCAAATCTGCATCCGGCTGTGGTCTAATGTCTGCAGCAACTCTGCCATTTTCATCACTTTCTACCTTCCCTAGATTTGCTCTAAGTGCATCTTCATAATAGGTTTTCACCGTGTCTTCTTCTTTGTAACATTCTTTCACCGTGTCTTCTTCTTGCTATCTGCATAAGACATTATTCTTTTGGAACTTATCTTCTTGCAACAATCTTCTTTCTTTTTCTGCCCAAAACTGTAACGTTTCCATGGTCATCTTCATGCTTTGTTTTCGGGTCTTCTTCTTCTTCAAATCGATAACTTCCTTGACTGCAAATGATCGATCCATGTAACCATGTAGGCTCTGATACCACTTTTGCACAGGTCTTTTGCGGATCTTGGATCAATCATGGATGAACTTTAATAATGAAAAACAATAAAAGTATGAGTATGCATATCTGATGCAGTGACTCGGTATAATAACAGAGAGGGTGGGAACCTTTTATAAACACACGTTATTATTAATATTCCACACTAAAAAAACGATTACAATGATATGTATATATACTATGTCAATCGGTGTCATTGAACCGATGTGACTCTTCCTAAGGGTTATGTATCAAGCGACATACCCTTCCTACTTTACAGGAAAATAACGATATTATCAGTTACAAACTATCTAATCTACATATTCGGTCCTTCATGTTTCAAGACTTATGATTCTTGATTATTTCAAGTCCAACATTGTCTCGTTGCAGCAACTAAAAGGGCTACTTGGGATCGTCAATTTCACTAGCAAAATGCAAATAATCCCCGTTTTATCGTCTGCTATTGAGCAAAGAGACGAGGTAACTAAGAAACAAATCAATATTTGTAATGTCACAAAGACACATACGTGAAGATGCCATATCCTCTTCCTTGGACTAAATCCGTAATTTGAGCATAACCTTTTAGACATAACTTTTTTTTTTTTAACTCACTCTAATCTTTTTTTATATGTCTTATATAGTTTTTCTGTCTTCTTATGATGATGGTGATTCTTTTATGCAGTGGTCTTGGCCTACTATTGTGATGGGATTTGGATTTTTGGCCTGTTTGCTGACTACAAGACAAATTGTAAATACAGTCCATATTGGCCTACATTCTTTTATATTCTGCATTTTAAAGATTTAACAAGAACGTAAAACCGATTTATGCAGGGCTTGCGAAAGCCTAAACTATTTTGGGTATCAGCAGCAGCTCCATTAGCATCGGTTATTTTATCAACATTCATAGTAGCTCTTTTCATATCAAAGCTTCCGAACATAGCAACTGTAAGAAAAATCATATCTGAAAGTTAAACTTTTTAAACAGATTGGTCAACTGCACAAGGGTTTGAATCCACCGTCATCAAACACGCTCTATTTCCATGGCGAGTTTCTCACTGTTGCTGTCAAAACTGGTGCTGTTACTGGACTATTATCTCTGACAGTAGGTTTTCTGTAAAATGAGCTAAAATGCATTGATAAACGATCGATCATGTGTATTTTAAATTGTAGGAAGGGATTGCGGTCGGAAGAACATTTGCAGCTTTGAAGAACTACCAAGTGGATGGAAACAAAGAAATGATAGCGATCGGGCTTATGAACATGGCTGGTTCTTGCTCCTCATGTTACGTTACTACAGGTTTGACTTAAGTCTTAACATCTTTTCATTTAGGGGGTGTTCGGGATTGCTTATGCTAAACGAATTATCCATTTGACCCGTACTCTTTCTATTTTGCTCAATTGACCCGTTATAGATTAAACATAACCTGAATTGTCCCACAAAACAATGAATGAAGAAGTTAGTATATAACTAATTACTCATTGCTTTGGCAGGGTCATTTTCTTGGTTCGGTTTTTGAACAAAAACGCAAAAACAAACCGAAAGATACCTTAGATCTTTAATAAGATCTTGAAGCTGTCACGTGATTAATCAGAAAAGGTGCTCGAGGTTTTGTTTGGGCAGAAAAAATGAGTTTTAAGAGGAGATCAGGGAATCAATTTGTGTGAATGAGATAAGTTAGGTGAGGGAAAATAGTTGGTAGGCGGAATGTTTATGATGGATGCTATTAGGGTTGAAGTGATATAACATATAAGTGATTAGGTATCACTCTTTTAAACACCGTGTATTAAAAATTGCACTGGATCAGGTCAATATTTGATTGGACTTAAAGAGTGAACGGGGCCATATACTTTTCTAATTGATGATATGGGCTGCGTGATTAAACTACAATGGGCCACAGGATTATTTTTGGATTGGCTAGTGTTTCTAATTGATTAAACTAGTTGGGCTGATGGATCGCAAGCATACATGGAACTATCAAAATATATTATTTGAATTTATTTTTGGATATAATATTTTTGATAATTTAGTAAAATGAGTGGTATTTTGGTATTATAAATTTCACGGGGATACATTATTCACGGCTAGAATTAATATTTGATGGAAAATGACTACGGAGTTTTTGTACGGTATTATTGATTTGATTTTAAAGTGGAATTTCAAAACGTGTACTTATTTATCTCAAAGTCTAGGGGTGGTTGGATGCGTGATTTTTGAAGATAACTTGTCTGCGCATACAAAAAATTCAGTCTTGACAATCTAGTTATAACTGATGTAAGGAGTTACGTTGTAGTGCTCACAATATAGCTATCACTTCAAGGAGTTACGTTGTAATACAATTTTCATTTAGGCCCATTTGAAGTCTTAACCCATTAAAAAAAATTACAATTTTCGTTTAAGCCCATTTGAAGCCTTAACAAAAAAAAAAAAAAAAAAAAAAAAAAAGTCTTTTTGTCCACATTCACTGCAAACCACACAAGCTTTCTTCTTCTTAGTTTGCATCGTCTTCTTCATTGTTGACAAAAAAAAAAAAAAAAAAAAAAAAAAAAAAAAAAAAAAAAAAAACAGTCATCTGCTTCTTCATCGTTTACACACATACACAAACGTAAACCCACAAACCACAAACGCAAACCCACACACTTAAACACACACACATCGCTGCAATCTTTCTAAAGCAAGAAGGGAAGGGAGAAAGTTTACTTTGAGAAAGAAAGGTTGAATTATAGCCGTTGCAAGTCCAAGGGGTGTTTTTGCAATTCTGTCTATGTATTCAATCCAGTAGTAATGCACGTTACTACCACAACGCACGTTACCATTTTTCTCCAACGCAGCCTAGTGGGAAATGGTGAAACGCAAGCCAACGGCGTTGAGGCATGGACACGTAAGAATAATGCAGATTTTGCGTTATCACTCCCTCCCCTCTTAGATGGGTTTGAGTCTAAATGGATTTGGGTCTAGATGAGTCATTTAGGACCACGGGTCTGGGTCAAATGGGTCTCAATTCCAATTAACCCGTCGAGATTTCACAATTATTATTATTATTATTATTATTATTATTATTATTATTATTTATTTATTTATTTTTATTATTATTTTTTTTATGAATGTAAAAACTGAAAATAGGCGTTAATTTTTTTTACCTGTTAGACCCACTCAAGCCCATTTAAACTCATCTAAAATATATAACATCTTCTTAATATTACCCCATATGAAATGGGTCTAAAATTGACACCTACATACAATGAATAGTATACCACAATGGTCTGACCAAGAAAATGACAGATTTTGTAACTTGTAAAAATGGGTAATTCCATTAATTGGATTTATCTATTTGAAAAGATCACTCAACTATTAAACTTTTTACTTTTAGGCCATCCATTTATTAAAACTAACTTATAGTGGGTTTGCTTTTATTTATATCAATTTCGGATAATTTTATTTCGAAAATCTTTGAGACAACGAGAATAAAACTAAATATAACATATTAAAACAACGCAAATGAGTATTGAAATGTAAAAGATCAGTTTTAGCCATTATTTAAGTGCAACTTTAGTTAGTTGAAAGTGAATTAAGATAATTCAACAAATGTTTTACGTTAAATTTTTTAATAGGATAATTATTTCTAAATGTATTGAACTTGCCACTTTTTACTATGTTGTGTAATCATTTTTTTTTTATTTTTTTTATTTTATTATTTTTTTATTGTGTGTATCCAAGTCACTAATCCACCCTATGTAATGACTATATGATTCCAAGTCACTAATTAAGGATTAACCCATTATTTGTTTAACACGTGACTTACACGTGATGATTTTTTGTCTTTTTGTCTAACGTTAATAAACGTCTTTTTTTTTTTTTTTTTTTTTTTTTTTTTTTTTTTTTTTTTTTTTAACGTTAATAAAACACACCCAAATTTATTCTCCCCCCACCCCCCCCCCCCCCCCCCCCCCCCATTCATTAACCCTAAACGCAAAAAACTTAGAACACACAAATCTGAGCATCATAATTCATTAACCCTAAACTATTAAAATCACAAAACACTGAAAATTGATCCTAAGATCATGGTTCATTATGCTCCAGGCACACCAAGAGTGATTGGGAAGTATGTTAAACCGGATGTGGTCTTGCAATGACAGTGAAAACGGCATGGACTTGGGGAGAATCCAGGGAAAAGATTCATTGCCTGTCCTAAATTTGTAAGCCCTTAGTTAATTTTCTTGTTATGAATATGTTGAATTTGATGGGTTTGTATTTGACAGTTAATTGTGGGTATTTGACTTTGTATATGATGGGGATTTTGTTTGATAATTAAAGTTAAATGCTTTCTAATGTACATTTGGTTGTAATTACAAGACAACAAGTGTGGATATTATGAGTTTTTTTTTGATGATGATTTACCTAGTGAGTATTATAGGGAATTGCTTTAGGAAGAGCATAGAGGGAATCAAAGGAATGAGATGCAAGAACACATTCATGTCCTAACTATGGAAAATAAGTTGTTGGCTGATGAATTTACTTGCACCAGGTCAAAGTTACAATTGTATGACAAACTGTTTCTGATTTTGATTTGGATTTTGATAGTCTTTTGTGTTGTATTTGGAATGAAAGTAGGAAACTGACGTAGGTAGATGAATAGCAGTTTTAGTATTAAGTAGTTGTTTAGGTGTTTTAGGCTATCGTAATGGATTTTGACAACATAATGTCAAGCTTTTGTATGGCAATGAAAATTTTGCAGTTTTCATGTAATTGCATTTTTAGCTTTCTAGTATATGCAGTTTCTCTTTATCATGTATATCATAAATATGACTATTAGCAAGTCATGGTACTGCATTAAAGTTGAAAAGTGACTTTAGAAAGTCAAATAACATAGTTACTAAGGGTTACAACAGTTTTATTGATGGGCATTTTAGCCATAGAGATAATTGACTTTAGAAAGTCAAATACAATTAACCCATAGTTTTTTCCCCTTCCCTTTTGAGCCATCTCTTGCATCTTTGGGTATTTTGCACCAAATGGTTTGATTCCAAGCAGTCCAGAATGTTGATGCAAATAATGTCTAAAAACGTTATTCTCATCTTTCATCTTTCGATATCTCTATGTTTTGATGATAACAAAATGTGAAAACATTTTACGTCAAAATTAACGTAAACAAGTTTTTAATCGAAATATCCGATTTCTACGACAATCACTCTAGGTATGAACAACAAATTTACAACTTGACAAATGATCAAAGAAGTGAATTTGTGTTTAGAACTTCACATTTTTAGCTTGACAAAACTTTCTTTTCAAAAATACATTTTACAAATTATTTTTGAATTATAAAGAAATGTTTTATTTAGGAAAAATCATTTCAAAAATTATCCTAACAGCTATATTTTACCCAAACCAGCTCCAAACTCCCCCAAATAAACTTTCACCACTAAAAGACAAAAATTGAAGCGTCTTTGTCTGGCACGGTACCACTAAATTTAGTGGTACCGTGTGACATTTAGTGATGCAATAAGGGCTCAATGTTATTAGGTAGAGTAATAGTTTTTGTCAAACTTTTGCAGCACACGGGCCTTATCATATCACAATCAGTAACTACTTTATACACGGGTGATGCAATAAGGGTTCAATTTGGCCTAGTTGTTGGGTTTTGGGTCTGGTTGAGTCGAGTTTGGGTTGGACTGGGTTGGTTAAGTAGATTTTGGGTTGCCACCGTTTTGGCTCATAAAGATCGAAAGTTGTTTTAGTTAGAAGTTGGTTTGCAACTAAATTATGTGATTTTAAATGCCATTTTACTGGCAGTAACTAAGGTATAAGCAACCCGCAAATTTACCTTACTTGTAGTTAACTGAATTGACTTGTAGCAATAGAAAAGTGACTTCAATTTTTATTTATTGATTCATATATTTGATCAATGTTTGCTTTAGCTTTCTGTGTTTCTAATTACAGCTGCAATTTATAGGTATGATGGAAAGGCTATAGTTCTAAGCATGACACTTGGGAGCCATATGATAGTCTGAGGTTAGTTAGTCATTTTACTAAACCATGAACCATTTACCAAATTATATCTTTACATTAACAGTTTTTGTGTGTGTAACAGTGACTGCAACTGCAAGGATGCTATTAAGGAATTTGTGATCAAAGGGTACCATTCAAGAATGTTGCCTCTTCGTGTAAGATAACCCTTCTTTTCAGTTTTCACAATCATTATGTGTTCTTGCTTTATATTGCTGAATTGTCTATTTTTACCATAGGGCGATGTTGATTTCATTTGCGGAGGTCCTCCGTGCCAAGGAATCAGTGGCCATAATCGCTTCAGGAATTACGAAAGTCCTTGAAGATGAAAAGAATCACCAGCTTGTTGTCTACATGGACATTATTGATTTCCTAAAACCAAAGTTCGTTTTAATGGAGATTGTTGTTGATATCATCAAATTTGCAAATGGCATATTAGGATATCATGCTGTTGGGCGTCTGGTAGCAATGAACTATCAAACAAGACTCGGTATTATGGCAGCTGGATCTTACGGAGTGTCTCAATGCCGATACCGAGTGTTTTTATGGGGTGCTAGCACTATGATGGTATTTTATTTTATTTATTATTATTTTTTTAAATTTGCGTATTATTAGTTTTTCATGGGCTGCAACTGGTTTAGTAACAAATCAAAATTACCTGAGACTGTCATATGGCTCCCAAGACTCGGTATAGGGGTTGGTTGGGCTGGTTTAGTAACAAATCAAAATGGGCATGGGCTGTAACCGGTTTATTTACCACAAAGACTTCTGGTGTAGTGTAAGAAAAGCAGTATAGATGAAAGATATGATTATTTAAAATTTGTTTGCGTAATTAGTATAGATAAAGCATTTTCTTTAACTTTGAAGCGTAATCCCATATTCCAATACCTCATTACAAACACACCCTAAGTAAAATCTCAGAAATTGTCACCTCTAATGATTGCACATTATGGTACTATCTGGTCACTTACTTGACTTTTTTTGATCCAACAGAACTTGCCACAATTTCCTTTACCAACACATGAGGTTGTCGGAAAAGGTGTTGTTCCGAATGAATTTAAGGTGTGTACAATAAACAAATATACATATAAAAATCTGTGTTTATATCTTTTTGTTAGTTTTTAAAAGCTCTTTATTTGATGCTAGGATTGTGTGCTTGGTTCTGATAATGATGGGTCATACAAACTAGAGAAAAGCATATTTCTTGGTGATGCAATTTCAGACCTGCCCGAGGTATGATAATTGATAATTACTCTAGTCATGTTATTGCACTATTGTTTATTTGAAGCTGGAATAATCAATTGTTAATAGATATTTTTGTTTGATTAATGTTAGGTTACAAACTACAATGGTGCGGATGAAATGGTGTATGGAGGTGCGCCACGTACAACTTTTCAGAAGTTCATTAGAATGAGAAAGCAAGGTACACCACTTTAGCAATTGAAAATTAGATTTATATATTTGTATTTGCTTAATAATCATTATCAAGTTTTATCTTCACAGGCACATCGAAAAAAATGATTCTTTATGATCACAGGCCTTTGGAATTGAATGTAGATGATTTTGCACGAGTTTGTCGAATTCCCAAGTTTAAGGTACCACTTTTCCATTTTCTACTTCAAGTTTCTGGAAATTTTATTTGCAAAATTGATAATAACACAAAAGATGATCATAACATCCATGAGAGGGGCTAAGCATTTTATTATTAAAGTAATCATGTGATCAAATCTCTGGATTACCAGCCACTCAAAGACCAAACATGTGTTATTTGGTTACAATTAATTATAGTTTCTTTCCAATAAATGTGCCTTAAATGTGCCTTAAGCAGATGTTTTTTTCTTCTTCCTTGAATTGATAATGGCTTTGTCTGCTGATTGGTCACTAACGTTATTAACACATACAGGGAGCAAACTTTAGAAATCTGCCAGGGGTGTTAGTTGATGAGAAAGACAAAGTGTATTGGGATGACAGTGTTCCAAAAGTCTTACTACCCTCTGGAAAACAACTGGTACTATACTTACAACAAATCTTTCTGATTATTAGAAAATGAGTTACAGTTATGAATTTCCAATACTATTATGTCAATGTTTCTCATATTACATTATCGAATGATACAGGTTCCCGACTATTGTATGACCTTTGTGCGTGGAACATCTAAGAAGTATGTTTTCTTCCATTTTTGATGTGGTTATGCATTAGTTAAAACAGTCTGTCTAAATACCTATGGAATAACCTTTGTACTCTTATTACCTTTTGTTGTGTGACTTTGGTTGCTTAGGTTACTAACATGTTAAGACCTTAAAATGCAGACCGTTTGGTCGATTGGGCATGGATTCTGTTGTCAAAACTGTAGTGGGCAGAGCTGAGCCACACAATCAGGTCCTTTTTTCACCCATCATAAATGCCAAATCTGATTAAGAGACCCAACATTAAGTTCTTGTATGTTCTTTTGATAGGCACTGCTGCATCCAAACCAAGACAGGGTGCTAACAATAAGAGAAAATGCGCGGTTACAAGGGTTTCCAGATCACTACAGACTTTGTGGCCCAGTTAAAGAACGGTAACGTTATGGCAAGAAAATATAAATTTATAGCAATTTTCAAGTTTATATGTGGTACTTTGAATTATTGTGTTATATGTTCTTGAGCTTAATTGAAGAGAATAAACGAGAAAATAAAGAAAGTTTTACAATCTGCTTATTTAAGTGTGTGTGTGTGTGTTTTTTTTTTTTTTTTTTTTTTTTTTTTTTTTTTTTTTTTTTTTTTTAATTTTTCTTTCTTTCTTTCTTTTTTCTTTTCTTTTCTTTTCTTTTTTTAATAAATAAGCAAATAAATAGTTCTCAATATAGGCTTTTTGGATTGCTTTATAAGCTTTGAAATGGCTTAATATGATGTTTTTTAATGTGTAATTGTTTTTGATTTTGGTTTCAGGTATTTACAAGTGGGAAACGCTGTTTCATTCGCAGTATCAACTGCATTGGGGTATGCATTAGCAAGGGCAATTAAAGGGGAAAGCACAAGCCAACCTTTGAAACTTCCGGTCATATTCCCTAATTGTCTTGGACCTCCAGCGAAACAAGAATCGGAATGATAACAAAATTGAGTGAGTTCTAAATCTGTCTTGATTTAAAGATGTGAAAGCATGTTCACATGCCAATACTATTGTTCCGATGATTCCTTTTCAAGAGTTCAAAATAATTCGACATTAATATTGATGTGATTCTTAATGAGAGTAATTTGACATTAGTTCGTAGTAACAGGTATGTTTGTTGTATAGTTGTTCCATGCCAAAAACAATGTTCTGTATCAAGAGTATGTTCTATTGCAACATTGATGCCATAAAGGTATCTTGGAACACTTCATTCTAACATTTCGATTTTGTCAATTTCAATTGAATCTACATGGCTCTTATTTGATTCTCTTTGTTTGTTCACAACTTGAATCTGCACAGCCTGAACTGCTTGTATTTAAATTGTTGTTTGGGGTTTGCAATGAACCTTATGATGGGAGACAAATTTGAAATCTGTAACGTGTAACAAAAACTAGTTAACGTACCATTATGGTGCGTCGAGGAAAGTACATTAACCTCAAACCTGTAAGCTTACAATCTACCCTTGCTGATCATTATACAGGTTAAGTTTTAATAAAAACAGGTTTACATGAATAGAACTTTGGTCATCTTGGAATGGCGTTCCATATCAATGGACAAACATTTATAAGTGTAGACAAATTAAGAGTCCAAATCAATGTGTATTTTAAATATCTTGATGAGGCTAGACTGAATATGTGCAATTTCAAAACGGTCAAAGTCAGGTCAAGATGACCATTAACACTTACTGATAATATCATCAAACTTGAGCGGGCTAGTAATTACAATTCTACACTTTCTCGTTCAGATGTAGTTGCTGGTCTTACCATCGCTAATCTTGCCATCCCTCATGTATCCTAACCTATAGAATGTAAATAAATTACAAAACAAATTCCTAAACTTTAAAAATATGACAAAACAGTCCAAAAGTGATAAAACGCGATTTTTAACCTGGCCAAACTTTGACGCTTCCGCTGAAACTTCTGATGTGCCAACTTCTGCATGAAATCCTCCTCGAACTGAACCGCATCATGTTTCCTTTTTAGCTAAGTTTTTCGATTTAGCCCATTTAACTCGCTATAAGCAAAACAAACCAAAGATGACCCATTCATTATCAAATGAGTTGAAATTTTCCCACCTCTGGAACTGTTAGCTAAACTATAACCACAAAAGGAGATTTTAGTGAACAATTATAAGTGTGACAAAAGCATACATCAATAACAAATCCTTTCTCTCTCCTCCAACTATTTTTCCCTCCAAAATCTCTCCATTTAAAAACCAATAAAAGCTTCAATTCTTCATCATTTTAAACAAATTTTACAATTCTAAACCGATAGTTCGATTCTAAATTAAATTCTACACATTCCGATATAGTATTTAGTTGTCAATTTTGAATTTTTGAATGCTAACTCATTACGGTTCGAAGAGAGTGGTGAAGGTTCCTCAGAAATATGGGGATTCAGTATGCCAGCTCAATAAGAAAACGATTATTCAGAATAATGTAGAAATTGTTGATGAAAATGTGGGGGTTGAAATGGATAATGATGACGTCAGCAACGGGGATGATGATGCTATTTATATTGGGAAAATTGTGAACAGGGCTCAAGCTGTTAATACTCATCATTGTTATGTGAAGTCAGTAGAAATTGGATGATGACAATATGGACTTATTTGTGGGGAATTTTGGTTTGGGCTGTTGAAATCAACAAATCAAAATAGGGTATATTAAGGATTCATTGAAATTTGGAACAAAAGTAATATTGCAAACTGTATATTAGTAATTGTTATGAGGTTCGATCTTATCAAGTTTTTAAAGGTGAGAATGATAAGCATTGGTGTTTGGATTAACTTATGTTTGTGGCTCATTGGAGCATTTTTTGTTTCGTAACACAATAAGCTCAAAATGATAGACTTCATTTGTGTAAGAATGGGAAAAGAACTAGGTTGGGAAGAAAATGGGTAATCATTCATTGTCAAATATGTGGAAAAGAAGGACATAATGTGAGAGTTTGTCCAACAAAGAAGGAAGTGGTGGTTTACGGGTGGTAAAAACTGCAAGAGGTGCAGGTGGTAAAAGCAGTTAATGGTAAAGCAGTTAGGTGTTAGAGGAATGGGTGATGGCTCAAAAACAAGTGCATATCCTCATGGTATAAGGCCAATTGGTTATGGTGTTTCATGGGATCCAGTTGATGGAGAAACAATGATAGGAGTAAGTGATCTTATTAACTACTATTTGACTTTTTAGTATTTGACTGATTTTGGCATTATATTTGACTGTTCTATGCAGAATATAGCTTTTGTTAACACTTCGAAAAACAAGGCAGTAAAAATTGGACTATGTGACACTTTGCAAAATGTTGTGTATTTTTTCAGATGTAGTTGCTGTTTACCATTGCTATTCCTCAGGTTCTTTAGTCAAAATTTAGTGAAAAGGAGAAATTACATAGCCAAGCACAAATCCTATAGACATTTCCTCTTGGAACAAAGAGTAAGCAAAACAAACATCAATTTAAAACAAACAAACAAATATTCAAATCGCTAACAGAAAAACTAACAGCAACAGCAAACCAGTCTAATTGATGCATCAAACAGCTTTATCTTCACTCTTTTGGCTATATCATTTGTTAAGGCGAAGTACTCTCATCTTTCACGACTCACTAGCCTCCATCCAAATGATACACCAACTCAATTCCACCCATGAACTGCCAATCAACACTCCATTTTACATGTTCTGAAATCTGACTGAAACACAAACTACAAAGTCGATGCACTTATTCACGTTCCCAATGCTTGTTTTCCCTGAAATCATGATTTAAACCAACTTTATCAGAATATTAACTACAATGCAAGTCAATTTGGAAATTCCAAATCAGATATTCAAAACTGCATTCGAATGAGCATTAGAAAGAGAGAGACATCTGAATTTGTTAAGAAACGCGTAATTTCAAATCAAATATTATCTGAATTTATAAAATTTAAGGAACGTAAACTATATAAGGTGGTGTCTAACATATGATGAAAAAACCAAAGCCACTTTAAATAGGTTTTTATGACCTCGTATTAATAATTTCTCAGTTTCTAACAAATAACCAAAATTCTACAAGCAATCCTAGTTAATTAGTTGGTTAAAAAATATACTTAATGGGGAAAATGTAACTAACTTGTCACATTTTCAAATGTTGCGTAGTTAACATTTTTTTTTTTTTTTTTACCCATACTTTAGTTTTACTACCCTATTAACAACGAAGGGTGTACATTAATAAAATACAAAGTCTTAATATAAAACCTTTGAGTTATATTTTCAGATAATTATCCCTAAATAAAAGAAGTTAAACGGCATAAAGAGAACATACCTTCATATTATGTTTGTGACTCCCGGTCTATTATGATGCAGGGGATATGGGAGATTTTGGGCCAGTAGGAGCCTCCTCTACTGCATCTTTCTTTCAGGTCTGGACATCCCAGTATTTCCAAACTCAAAAGTGAGGGCAACGACTTTTCTGGTAGATCTTTCATCTTTGGGCATCCGGAAATTTCGAGATGTTGGAGGAAGGTGAGGTGTTGGAGTCCCTCGGAAACTGTTTCCAACTTACCAAAACAAAAAATGCGAAGTTCAGTAAGAGATGAAGGAAGACCAAGATGAGACAATTGACAGGCTTCTTCTTTTTTTTTTGACTTAGGTCAACAAGTGAGGTTGGAAACTTCAGTGGGCCCCATTCTGAGATGGGCTTCTTCAACTGCCCGATTACAAGTTCACGCAAGTTGGGAGGCCAAAGCCCAGTTGGAACATCCATACTTGGACAATTTCTTATTTTCAGATCAGTTAACGAGGTAAGACTCTGCAATTGGAGGTCTGCAAATAACGACTCCTCCGTTCTTTTACAATCTTGTATAATCAACATCGTGAGGTGAATAAAGTTACCCCCAAAATCAATGATCGATGCCACATTTGGATGATCTGTTATCCACACAGCTTCAAGCATTGGCATGCTTTTGCTGTTGATAAGTGACATATTCTTCTTTCCTCCTCCTCCCAACTCCTCCTTTATCATTAGTTTTTCACACTTGTTAATGTTAACGAACTTGAGCTTCTGCCCTCCCATTCCCATTGAGAAGGAGACACATGTTATTGAAACACAACAACGGATATCCAACGTCTCAGTGTTGTCAGGACAACTTAAATGCTTGAAATTTTCACAAAGATATATCTGTAACGACCTAAGAGATGTTAGGAGGTTGCTCCCATAATTGTACTCCTCCTCATCTTTCTCCCCTAAACTCACCAAATTTTTACATCTCCATACTCGCAACTTCCTTAAATTCACAAGAACCTTACTACTTGCCTCTGCTTCTTTTGATTCCCACAAGTATCTTATTTCATCACATTTTTCAACAAATAATTCTTCAACTGCCTTAAGATCCAATATAACACCTCTCCACACCTCATTAGTAAGCCCTGAAATAGATTCTATTTTCAAATTGGTGACTGATGGAGCTGCCTGCACCAGACTTATCAGCAAACCAACACCACATTCATGTATTCCCAAATCCCTCAATGAAAGTAGCGGTTCTTTAAATGAGACACTAACCAAATTTGGACACCCTTCTATATTGAGCTCTTTCAGGCATGGAAACACAGAATCTCCAATGCCACTACTACTGTATGTTGACCAAACCTTCCACCTCGGCATACCTTTAAACTCTAGAATTTCAAGGGAAGGAAATGCAACACCAGTCCCAAGAAACTCTAAACCCACATCTTTCACATCATCCATGTATTGGATAGATAAACTCTTAAGTGACAGTAGTTGCCCGAGTGGTGGTAGAGATGTACACTTTTTACAGCCATGTATAGACACACGAGCCAACTTATGGAAAGAAGGCTCCCCAACCCATTTGGGAAACTCTAAACCCAGATAGTTCACAATTCCTAGCCTCATCAAACAATCATTATATGGCTTCAATGCATCAAGGACGTCGTTATCAGTAGTCTCCTTTCGGGAAGCATTTGATACGTCACTCCATTTAACCTCTAACTCAGTAAGCCTCTTTTGTGATAAGTCTGCTTCTCGTGCTTCTGTTGCGTTTTTTACTTTTTCCAGGCCCTCTATGGAAACTTTCCCATGAAGATTCTCAAAATCTTTAAGTTGGGTTATCGAAAAATCATTTTCTCCTCCAATGATGATTTTTGAAAGAGTTTGCAGGCTTATCAACTTAGCGACCCCTACAGGCAAGTCTTTTAAAAGCGGCGTATCTCTAATGTCTAGATGCCGCAAACTTTTAAGCTTTATGAAGTTGTTGGGCAACTTAGTTAAAAGAGAACAACCAAAAAGGATTAGCGTCTCTAAGTTATAGAGATCACAAATGTTTTCTGGAAAATGTGTGATTTTAGTTTGAGATAAATTGAGATATCGTAAATGCTTTAATTTACCAATCGACTCTGGAACCTCGCTTATCTCATAACCACTCAAACTTAAAACCCTTAAGAATTGCAATTTAGGGAGTAATTCAACCAAAACCTTATTCGACAAGTAGTAACGTTGCCACCTTTCTTTCAACCCGACGGACAATATTGTTCTCAAACCTTTAGCTCCTTCGATCCCCTCAAACTTCTTGTAAGCTACATAACTCTCTAAAACAAAAGACATATGACGACACTTATCTAAAGCTTGTTTCCTAGCATTCTTTCCCGTTTCCTTCTCTAACCTTGAAAAGAAATCTCCGGCAACAGATGTGGCCAAATCATTCATAAGATCATGCATAACAAACAAAGACTTGTCATTAGGTGAGTGCTGAAAAAATGACCGTGATAACAACTCATCAAAGCAATCGTGACCCAAACGTTCTATAGTTGACTTGCTTAGACGTACTCGGTGCAAAAATCCTTCTGCCATCCAGAGCAGAACCACATCTTCCTTGTCAAATGCATAGTCCTTGGCGAACAAGGAGCAATATGCAAAGAGCTGCTTCAAATCGGCAGGAAGTTCACGGTAGCTTAGTCTGAGAGCCGGAATAATTTCATCCCCCTCTTTTAACCTCCATATCTCACTATCCACTATTTCCTTCCATTCGAGCGCATCCCTTTTTGTCCTCATTAACCCTCCAAGTGCTATTAGAGCCAGAGGCAAACCATCACATTTTTTAACAATGCCTTCACCATGTGCTTTAAATGTTGGATGCGAGTCAAAATTATTTGCACCCAAAGCATGTTGAGCGAATAAAGACACAGCATCATCTTGGGATAAACGTTGCAGATGGTTTGAATTATCATAACCCAACTTTTTCAGCAATTGCTCCTTCCGAGTCGTCATGATAATTTTACTTCCGCGAGAGCACTCATGAAATGGACGTACTAAGGTTTCCCAGTCCTCACGGCTTTCACTCCAAACGTCATCTAAAACTAGTAGAAACCGTTTCTCCCTAAGTTGGTCTCTGAGAGCTACTTGAAGAAGATTAAAATCTTCAAATTTCTTATCTTCCCCACTCACAGATTGGAAAATAGTTTTACTTATTTGGAAGCTATCCCACTCATCTGAAACACATACCCATGCCTTGAGTTCGAAATGATCCTTAACTTGCTTCTCGTCATACAAAAGCCTAGCTAGAGTTGTCTTACCTACACCACCCATACCAACAATGGGCACGATGCTAAAGTTTTTATTACATGGTTCATCCGCCAATAGCCTTTGAACCAACGCATCCTTATCACCTTGTCGCCCAACAATACTAGATGCATCTACCAGCAACGAGGTCTCGTATTTTCTATTTTTATCTTCTGGCCTATCATCCTTCACTTGTAAACTTCCACTCTCCACCATTAAACCAAGAGGTTTTTTTTCATTTTCTAGATCTTGCAACCTATTGTTAATATCGTCTAACCTGTGACTCAGCCTACTACTTAGTGAGAAATTTGTGCAGCAAGCTGGAATGAGCTTTCTTATCTTGCTGGTGCTGGCTCGGGATTGGTCGGTCAACTCATTCTGCATAGCCTCGGTTGCCAAGTCATCAAGTACGTCATCTATGTCATACGCCAGATGTTGGAGATCATTGAGCCATACTTGAACAGCTTCATTATTTATTTCTTTATTCCAAGCATCGTTCAGCAGTGCTTGGATCCTGGACAAAGTCCTCGCTAGTTTCTTCAGCTCAGAATGAATTCCCTTCGCTCGAACAACTTGCTTAACGGCTTCATTGACCAGCTTCTGAAAAACGGCTTCAATGAGGGTAGAAGCAATGACTTCCGCCATTTTTTTATGGTAAACTGGGAGCTCTTTGAATCTGAATGAATGGTTTGGTGTTTTGAATGAAAATGAACTGGAAGAAAATTATAGATCTTGACTTAATAGGTGGCTGGAATTAAACGAAAATTCATCAATTATTGATACCATTTATTGTCTTCTTCTTATCAATTATTGAGCTATGTCTGTACAAACTTGACCACATGATTTTAACACAAAAGAGTTACACAGATAAGATCCATGTGGTTTGTGCAAATAGTTCCTAAGATACATGTGGGTTGTGCAAATAGTTCTTTTGACCAAACGGACATTAAATTTGATCGTTAAAGTTTGACAGTTAAAGTTACTTATTTAATTGCACATCTATCTATATCTATATAATAAAAGAAAGTTTATTTTAAACGTTGCCACCAATGTTTTGAAAACCGGGTTCGAAATCGACCCGGTCGAGTCACCGGGCACCGGTTCGACCGGTTGAACCGCCGGGTCAACCCGGTTTTCAATTTATTATTATTTTATTTTTTTGACCAGGTCAACCGGTTCGACCGCCGGGTCAACCGGTTCGACCACCGGGTCAACCCAGGTTTTTATTAAATTTTTTTGAAAAAATGAAACCCGGCTGGGTTTCGAGAACAGGGTTGACCCGGGTCACTTAAAACCCAGCGGGTCACACCGGTTAACCCGGTTTTAGAAACCCGAGTTGTTTTGACCCGTTTTTTTTGCCGGAACCGGTCGACCCGGGTTTCAAAACCTTGGTTGCCACCTCATTTAATCCATGCTAGCATATATGCCACGTCAAAAAAGCCACGCCAACTATTACATCTCATACATATCAATCGACTATCTCAACCATTCAATCAACAATATTTGACTTTTCACCCTTCTTTAATCAAGCCGAAAATTATGCGAGGTTTCAATCTATGATATCTATTAACATCCAATCAAATTGGTAGAAGTTATGTTTACAATCATAATAGTAACATGAAACGAATTATTAAAGGTTTTCACCTTTCACCTTTCATTTTTTTTTTTTTTTTTTTTTTTTTTTTTCTCCTGGTTACTCATGAAACGAATTATGCAATTTAGTGAATACTCAATTTGGTTTTTTTCTGGGAACCACATGTTTCATCTTTTTTATTTGGTTGTGTATTAAAAAAAGAATTACTCAATTTGATTATTAGTTTTTATGTGGCTTTTTGTGGGTACTGATTGTCAATTTTCAGTAAATGGATCGAGCGACATTTTTTTAGGGATCTCACAAATAAGTTTATGTTGGTTTTTTTTTGTTTTTTTTTTTGTTTTTTTTTTTTTTTTAAATATTTCAAATATAAAACGACTTCTTCAATTGTTTCCTGCATAAATGGGTTATGGTTGATTTACGGTTGTTACATTCTCTCACAACTGTCAAATATTCTTAACAACTTTGTATATTTAATTACATTTTTGTAGTTAATAGATGGTAAACATCTATGATGTGCTATCAAAGTGGAGTTTATATATATATATATATATATATATATATATATATATATATATATATATATATATATATCTCCTCACATATATAATAGAGGAACTTGCCAAGTCATATATGCCACTTGGCATCAAAGAATGCCATGCTGTCAACCAAAAAATACGTGGAAGCAAAAAACACGCGCCTATCTCACGCCTCCTGCTATCACCCCAATCCCTGATCTTCAGCACCATATCAATTGCATTCAAATCCCCCCAAAAATAAACCTTAAGTTTCAGTGTTTGCTTCAAGCATTGTGTTTAACCCCAAATCATATCCCTGATATCTCTTCCATTCAAAATCCACCAAGAAAACCTACACAATCGGAACAAATTTTTGTTGAATCGTGCATAAAAAATGCGTCCGAATTCAAAACCATCAAAACACCAAATCATATATTATTTTGATTCTTGATTCAAAATCATAACTGATAACCCTATCACTCCATTCTAAATGGCCTCTATTCCAGCCACAATCTGATTTTTTTTCTATTGTAACAGAAGAGTTCAAATCGCAACAACACCAATCGAATTAAAAAGTAAGTTCTAAATTTTTAATTTTGATACATAAAACTAATAAATTTTAGATCATTGCTTTCCGTTAACCCAGGTAAAACCTCTTTTTAATTCAGCACTATTGAATCTTTTTTTAATTTGATTTTTATGTCCTCTACAAAATAATTATGCACACCACATGTTTGATGAAATGTCTAGAAACCCAAATTGCTTATCGACTATTATCATTTGAATGTGTTAAACCAAGCATGTATTTTGCGAGATTAATGCAAGTAATATGAATTTGGGAAAAGTGAGAAGTAAGAAAAGTGTCACTATGTCAGATAATAAAAAATGGTGTTTGGTTAGGATGTATAGTTATGGAGAATTATGGAAGAAGTTGAGGAGTTTGAGGACATCGAATGATAAGAAGAGTAAAATGAAGTTTTCATTGTCGGAGTTGTAGGATACGTTGTATGTGTTGAGGGGAATGAATAGAGAAGGAGATTGAGAATAATTTGATGGTTTTAAGTATACACAATTGAGAGATAGAGAGTCTTATTAATTTCCAAAATTATAATATGACCAAGAGAAAGGCATATATATTGTACTTTTTCGATTGTTAATATTGGTGCTTGCATTATGGGAATTGAATATATACTACTAATGTTTATACAAGGATTAAAACATAACCTAAATTGGTTTAAAAAAATTGTTTATTGCAGGAGCGCATGTACAAAGAACAGGCTCGGTTGAATCAAGCAGCAAGTAATTCACTCATGGCAAGGCTTGAAGCTCAGAAAGCAATGTGTGATTCATCAGAAAGAGATAATATTCTCCATGCAGGTGGATCATGGCAAGTGTAGACGGTCCAATGTTGTGTGTGTGTTTTCTGACATAGAACTCATTGAACAACTTCCTGTGATTACTGATGTTCCAAGTATAAATCATTGAATGCTCAAAGCTCAACTTCCCAAACTGAATGAAGCGGATTCTTGATGGCTATAGCTAAAGAGAGTTTACAACATAGCGTTGTGTCAAATAACATAAAAGACCAAATCCACTTCGCAGAACGGTTAACTCAAACCTTCCTCCTCATTTGATGGGTGACGTTTTTAAGGTAATATATTTTTATAAAAGTGACACTGTGGCAATTCTGATCATTTATCAAAATAGGTCGGTTGGGGTTTATATTGTCTGCATGAGTAAAAAAGAATACCTGACTAAAAATGAAAATGTGTAAAATGGATCAAAAGTTGCCCAAGGTTTATTCAAATGTTTACAACCTTCTAAATCTTATTATTAAAATAGTTCTTAGAATCATGTATGATAAGTTAGCTATCCTCATAACAAAATGGACAAAAACTTTTGGCAATTTTGGTGTTTGGAAAAAATTAACCATTTTTATCCCTGAAATTACCCAGAGGGTCGGCCCATTCAAGACCTGATGGTTTTCAAATTAATTACTGTAAAAGTGAAAAGTGATTCTTTTTAGTTTTATGCATGTTGTTATGGTTCTCGAGCAGAAGCAGTTAGCAAATGTGCAGGTGTTGAACTGGCAATGTAAACACTTGTGTATGTTATGGTGACTTTTAACATGCTCGAGCCGTTTTCTACTTAAATTAGCAATCAAATATAACCGAATATGAATATATTTTTTCCTGTTATTTTGAGGTTTTAGCCGACTCTTCTAAGAAAATATTTTCTTTTGTGAACAATAAAGTTGGTGACTTTATCAGAATAATCATTATAGCCAGGATCTAACTTTCTATTATTCAATTGCGTTGCCCTGTTTTTGACAGACTGATCGGGAGTAAAGTGTTTCCATAAAATGGGTTAGGTTTCACACACATCACAGTGGATATGAGGTACTTGGCCAGTTTTATGATTCATTTCTTCAATCAAGACATCAATTCAACCATTTAGTGGATATGAGGTACTTGGCCAGTTTTATGATTCATTTCTTCAATCAAGACATCAATTCAACCGTTATCCTAATAAAGTTAGATCATGAATATTTGTAGTGTCTAATGCAGGCTGAAATACGATTTAATTTCAATTTGAATGGTTTCTTCATGCCGATATTATATGCATTTGAAGAAGGGCACCTCAAGCAGGCAAGTGTTGCTATTTATTTTCACCTATTTTTGCATTTTCTGTATGAAAAATCGAGTCTCAGTACATTTCCAGGTATGTGTATGTGTGCACCTGCGTACTCGTGCTTTTATTATGCACGTTTTTTTTATAATGCTGATACAGTGATACACCAGCTTATACATAACTGACTGCCACACATCTTAGAAAGTTTTTGATCACCTTCTTAGGATATTAGATAATCAAGTGACTATGCATTTATAAAGGGTGTTTTCCTTAGCTTATTTGGAAAGCTTATGGCTTTTTTTTAAAGAGAAATGACAATTTTTTTTCCTTATTACTCAATTTATGCCTTAATTTGGTTACCACTTGATGTTCTTCATAACCAATCAACAATATGAGTTCATTTGTAATGATCTTACTGTAAGAAAATGTAGGTTAACCTAATAACTTGCCATAATATTGGTAAAGCTAGCATAAGCTTTAAAGGGGCAACAGGTTTGTATCTCATAATTAACTAAGGCTATTTACCAAGTGACAAAGAATAGACATTATCATGGACTTCTGCTACTTGGCATGGTAATTTCTTTGCTAAATAGGCAGTTTACTTGAGAGAGGTTGCATAAAGGGTTGTATTGGGTTGTATCAGGGTGATCTGTGAACATATTTTTTAATTTTACGAGTAAATAATGTGACATTTATCTCTGAAAAACTATATTATGAAAAGAATATATTGTTACCTTGGGTAAACTGATCAAGGATATTTTATTGAACATATTCTATAAACATTTTGGTGCTGTTGTCCTAAATATAGACTACAATATAATCTAAGGATAGATAAAGTGGGTGTGAGCACTTTAGATAATAGAGATGAACATAAGAAACTTTAGCATTTTATTATGAGAGGAACACACACCTCACAACAATGAGGTGAGGGGTATTTATACCCATACGTTATGCACAAGCATGCTATCGCATGTATACAAGGCATACGATAGTTACTTGCCATCGCATCACTAACAACTTACACAATAGTACCCTATACTATAACAAAAGATAAATAGAAGTCCCTAGACTAATGATCTACACTTTTCTAGGTCCAACAGGTACCTTCAACCCTATTAATCCATTTCAGTATTGGACAGCTAAGTTATTTTTTTCTTTTCTATCCAACATGTTTTCACCTTATGACGTTAATATATAACCCAAAAGAGCTCATTTTCAAGTAACCAACTTGGGTTAACCACCAATGGGATATAAAACAATCCTATTTTTCATGTTAAATAGTCTTTTTTTGATAATTCGGTTTTAAGTGCTATCATATCGTTCAACATTCAGTTATATATATGCTAATAACATTGTACCCTCTTATAAGTACATTGTCAACATATGTAGGTCGGGTATGTTTGTAAATAGTTAGAACTTAATAGCCTGTGATAATAAATATAGTATAATTCCCATTTGCAAGGTGCCCCTATAAAACTATGATGAAGATTGGTTCAACACATTGATTTTGCATGTAAAAGTATAGTTTTTGTATCAGGTTACTCATTTATGTCGTTTTGGAAAATTTTGGACAAATTTATGTTTTTGAATGGTTGGTGCCAGCACTACCTGACTCTTCTTTACATGTACCACAAGTCCACAATATCCACCTTTTCACCTATTACCCATCCCGTAATCCCTGTTCTATCACTATAATATAGAAACTTGGTTTACCATTTGTTTACTTTGATCAGTTTATTTATTTTTAACTTACCATGCTTTCGAATTCATTATAGATGGAGTGGCTACATGAAGAGGTCATATGATGGTGGTGTAACTTTTAGCATAAGAGAACTTCTTTGAGTCATTTTAGGACCGATAAACATAATGCTATGTATTTTCTTCACTCTTTAACCAATTATGGGTGACAAATTTTCAATACTTTGAAGGTGTCCCGCTTCCAAAATAGTGGGCATGTGATGTCACAGTGGTTTTTGAGGTGCATGACGAACTCTTTAGAAATTGACTAGCTTGCCTTCATCCTGCATACGGAAGTAGAAGCTATTGAATAAGTTGTAACAATTCGCAATTTCAGGTTAATTACTATTCCCGGAAAATTTACTATTCACTTTTACTATTCATGTTACTATTCATTTTTACTATTCATTTCTTTTCGAAATTTTCCCGAAAGTTGATTTTTATTTCATATTCTCGAGTGATAAATCATTTCCATGGCAAATTAAATGTTTGACATTCGTCAGATCATTTTCGTGAAAGTTATTAACGAAATACACGTTTTAGGGTAAAACGTCATTCAGAAATTCCATGCACAACGAAATTTGACCCCGTTAGGTGACCCCACATCATAAAAATGTTTGACACACTTATGATTTATTTGAGAATAAATCATGACTAAGAAAAATATGACCAGAATAAACCTCGGCCGTGAAAAAACTGGAATTTTCAGTTTTAAGCGTTTTTACTCAGCCGTAACCCTAGCCTATACCTGCACAGCGTTTCTAAGATGATTTGAGTTTTCAACTTATTAAAATAAGTCAACATATTTTTCCCTCCTCCATTGACTAAAAATCATCCCTTGAAGTTATAAGTCATTTCGTGATGTTTAGGCTTACGGTTTGATGTCTAAAAGACATTTAATACCAACCGACACTAGACTGAGCCCAGTCTAGACATTATAAGTCATTTTAAATCATTTATATCATATTAGAAAAGTAACATTTCACTTTTCTCAATTTTACGCAATATTCGTACATTTTACGTATTACGCGTTTAGACCCGTGTTTCCAGCTTTTAGCAGGGTTTTACCACCCAAATGACACCTACCACTCATTTTATATTTTATTATGGGACATATGGACATGTTTAACAATACTTTAAAGTTTCATAATTTTACGACACCCGGTTTTACGTTTTAAGGCCTAATCAGTTACGGTTGGCATTTCCCGGAGTCAAAACTCATCCTAATATCTAGATATTATCATCCAAGGCACACCTCACCCCCCCCCCCCCCTTATCCATGTTGAACCGACTTAGGGGGGGGGGGGGGAGTCATCCCTTGGTGTGGCTTGATCTTAGGCTAAGTTACCTTGGATGTGTTACATGTGTAAACCTTGTCATGGAAGCCTTTGACAAAGTCATACTTTGTAACCTCCTCTTGGAACTATAAATACCCCCCTCCCCCCCTTCCTTGTGCCGTCCATCCCCAACACCAAAACCATTCCATCCTTAGTTAATTTCCTTCAAAGTTCTAGCAAGGTTCAAGTGAAAATTCAAGATAGAAACCCTAGTTAGATTATCATTCACCAAAAATCTTCCAAACCCTAATATACTTGGTGATTTCTTTTGAGTTTAAATCCACTCAATTCACCTCAACTTTCATTACATCTCTTTCAAGAATACCAAGGGTAGAAAGATTGCATGAAGTGAAAAAGGGTTGAAGCAAGTCTATCAAAGTCCATTTCCTTACTTGCTACTTTCCTTTCATCTTTGAAAGCCAAAAGTTGTAAGCCTAAACCTAACATGCTTCTTGTTTATTAATCATGTTCATATCATTTACATGTTATTCTTGCTATATTATGTGTTGTATTTATGTCCATGATGTATAAAAATGAGTAAAAGATGTTGTTATAATGGGTTGTTAAAACAAGTTACTAAAACAAGTAAAGTAGTGACTTTCTTGGTAAGACCTGATCAAAATGGTAAAAATTTGATATTGGATTATTACATATTACAGTAGAGGACTTAACAAGGAAACCGTAGCAATTTGAACCACCTAAAAAGAGTATACGAGTCAAAAGTTATGGCGATTTGAAGTTACCAAAACTTTCCGGCAAAACTGCCTAAAAAGCTTCTGTGACAGAACCTAAAACACGCAAAAAGAGGCCTTTCTGATCCGTTTCATGAAAAAGTTAAAACACAAAAGTTGTCCGGAATCACGTTTTCCTTCAGGAATAAAGAAGCTCGAGCCTTGAAAACGCCTTATGAGTGAAATATTTCTCATTTTCTTAACAGCTATTTACATATATATAAGTCACTACATATTGGTTATACCTTAAAAGAGACAAGAGGTCTTATGACCTATAATCAAGACCACAACCATGGCTAGAGCCAAGGTTGTGTCTTATGACCTTGGAACAAGGACCAAAGGTCATGGCTAGGCCATGACGAAATGACCATACCAACTTACATAGGCGTAAACATGAAACAATGAATTAGGCGATAACTTGAACAAGCAATTTGGATCTACTTCACTTAAAAGGGAACCATGAGATTTTACCAAGAGAAAATGGTCATTCAAGACTTATGAATATACCCCTAATAACAATCTTCATGTACTAATAAACTTTCCTAAGTTTATTCAAATATCGGACATGTAACTTTTCGGATCAAAACTTATATCTATATATTTTATCAACTACTACAATAGTAGGGAGCCTCATGTGAGGAGTTCATTATGTAAGCCGTCGAGTTAAGTTGTGGATTTACGAATTAAAGTGTCCTGGCTCCTCGAACGCTTACTAACATGACTTCTGAATTATGTCGGCCCGAACGGTAGTAAACGATATACAAAACATACATGTTCATGAATCTTTTCTTTCAAGGACTTACAATATACATCATACCACATCATGGACTAAAATGCAAGATATATATATAGGCACTCCGTTATACTCTTTACTCAAATCCTAAGTCGCAACATTCTATTATAGGTTGCTCGTAGAAACCTACACGATTCAACCATCACCTTCATTACTTGCTATCCTACTTAAGGTGAGTTCATAGCCCCACTTTCCATTACTTAATTGTTTTACAAACCCTTGGGGGAAATACATGCTATTTTTAACCGAGCACAATGTTTTTAAATTGTATGCTTGCCTGATTGTTTTATTATCACTAAGTACCAGCCTTGCTAAACCGAGATCCTTTATTATGAACCATTTAGTCACTAGCAATAGTGAGCGCGAATATTGTGAATAGGCCTATTGGGATTGACGAATCCCATTTGTATTGACTAAGTTCAAACAAATGCACTAATATTTGAGATTTAGGTATGTTAGCAAAGTACCTACCGGGATAAATCTGCCGATCGATATTGGTACACGTTAACGTTTTGGTGTCATAAGCTTAGTAATGATAATAACTGTTTTGTTTTCCAAACATTGGTGTGAGTCTATAGCTCACACTACCAACATATTGTGTTCAAACATTAAACAAACTCTATGAATATCACTCAACCTTTGTGTTGACCTCTCAAGCATGTATTTCAGGTTCATGACGATCAAGGATGGTACGGAAGGGCACGGATACTCAAGAGGGCTATAAATTTTATTATCATTCGAAAACTCACTTAATGTGATTTGTAAACATGGGACCAATTGGGACCTCATTTTGTAACCTCTGATATTGATATAATTTGAATGTTAAATCTTTTTAATACGACTCGGTTAGAGATCGTTTTCTATTATTATGACTGTTGTGCCGTCGAGTAACACCCAAGTTGAATTCCGCTGCATCACGAATTGGGGGTGTTACAGATTGGTACCAGAGTCATGGTTATAGAGAAACGGGTCTAATTGAGACCTAAACTATAACTACAATCACAAGCAAAAACATTTTATAGCCTTCCGCTCTCTGTGTCTTCCATCCTCCAGACGATTATGGACTTAGTAAGCATGTTATGATACACAAACATAATTGCATATTAATATATGTACCCGAAACATAATTGAGCATTTCCCCGTAAGCATTATATACTACATGAACATATTAGTATATTGATTTATACACACTTATCACATTTTGAGCACTTCCCATAAACATTGAATTGTTCTAACATAGAAATTCTTTTCATAGAAATCATGTGCGTACCCACTTCTCCCGATTATGTGCCCACTCTACCTAATAACTTCCAAGTCTTACCACCCTCACCCGAGTTCGGATTTGACTTCGTATATGCCTTCGCTTCTGATGACGAAGAAGAACCTTTCGAAGATTCAACCGACGAAGAAGAGGATGAACCAATGCCAACTAATTTTGTGATGAATATTTCTAATTATTTTGAACAAAATTGGGTTGAGACAGACTCCGAGGAGGATAATGAGTATGAATATGTACTAGAGCCATTACCACCACCACTATCTCTTCCCTTTGTTATCCCTACATGTGATGATTTTGATCATTCATTATGGATCGTACCTCGACCACCATTGATCCAACAAGAAAGTCAACATGGAAACTATAGCCTCTCAAACTTCATCGACTCGTACCTCTATGACA
Source organism: Artemisia argyi (assembly GCA_030686995.1). Taxonomy (NCBI): domain Eukaryota; kingdom Viridiplantae; phylum Streptophyta; class Magnoliopsida; order Asterales; family Asteraceae; genus Artemisia; species Artemisia argyi. The sequence continues at coordinate 165,201,213 of CM060690.1, forward strand.
CACTAAACCAAGAAGTTGCCGATCAATCAGAGCTGCTCGGACCTTCTAACCCGCAATAGACTAGTGTGATGATACTAGTTATCTTTTGTACTACTATACTGATTAGACTCAGTTAGTAAATGTTATGAAATCCATGTAATAACTAGCGATAGTAAAAACGTTGTAATTACTAAACTGAAAGTATCAGTTAGTAAATTTTGAAGAAGCTTGTAATAAGTTTCGATTTTGTAAATCAACCAACGTTGTATGAATAAAACTCTTGTTTTATACTATCATGTGTTATGCCTTTAAATCTTCAAACATAATTATTCTATCATTCCCCATCAAAAATCATGCTTATTTCACAAACTCTCTACTCATGACATACCTTTTATATAATAGAATCATGGCGCCAACTAAGAAGACACCACCAGCAATGACTCAAGCTGCTATCCGCAAACTAGTTAAAGATAGTGTAAAAGCAGCAATAGCAACTGAAAGAGCAGCCATAGCTATAAAGGCCGCAACAGCCGCTAAAGCCACTAGAACTGCTAAAACTGCAAGAACTGCTGAAACTACTAGAACTGCTGAAGCTGTTCAAGTTGCTGCAACTACCATCAATACTAGAGGATCGAACCCATCCGGTCCTCCAGTAATAAATATTGATCCGGTATGTAAGAGCTGCACATTCAAGGGTTATTTAAATTGCCAACCCACCAATTACAAAGGTACTAATGGAGCTGTAAATTTTAACCCCTGGTTTGAAAAAGCGGAGTTAGTAGTATTGATCAACAAATGCACCGAGAATGAGAAAGTTCAATATGCCACCGGTCCACTATTGGATGAAGCATTATCATGGTGGAATTTAGTATCTCAACCAATGGACATCCAAAATGATTATAGGCTTTCTGGGGATAACATGAAGAAAGAGTATTTCCCTCACAGTGAAATGCCGATAAAGGAACCATGTTGTCATCCAGAAGTAGAATTCTGGAACCATGTTGTTAAAGGAACCAACATCCTGAGTTACAACCGTCGATTCCATGAATTGAGGATATTATGCCCAACGATGGTTTCGACAATTGAGAAACTGTTGGAAGAGCATATCTGGGGACTCCCACCAAGCATACAAGGGAACATGATTGCGTCTAGTCCCAAAACACTTAATGAGGCTATGCGGATGTCTCGCAGCCTCATGGATCAAGTGGTGCAGACAACGGAAACCCAAAGACAAAACTTCAACAACTCCAACAACAATAACAATAGAACCAACAACAACAAGCGACCATGGGATGGTAACCATGGAAGTAACCACAACAACAACAATCATCATAACCAGCAAAACAAAAGACAAGAGGCTGCAACGGCTTATGTGGCTGCACCAATTAGAAGCACAGGGTATATCGGGAATGCTCCACTATGCAATGAGTGTAAATTCCATCACTCTGGTCCTTGCCCAGCTAAGTGTCGCAACTGTCAAAACACTGGACACCTTGCCCAGAATTGTAGAGCCAAGACTGTAGCTACCGGTAGCAACGCACAACCAATAGTTATATGCTTCGGGTGTGGAGAAAGTGGTCATTACAGGAACGGATGTCCCCAAAAGCCAAGGCCAACAAGTTGAAGACATCCAATGGAAAGCATATATGATAAGAGAAGAAGAAGCTTATCAGAATCTCAACAACACTGCAGAACAATGAAGTTTAGAACTTAGCAGTCATATTTATTTATGCACTATGTTGTACTACGTGTATGTCATCCCTAGTAATGGGAGTTTTATGACTTAAGAATATTTGATGTTCAATAAACAACTCTTTTTGATAATTCTCATATATTGTACTTTCTATCTCCAAACCAATTTGATTGTTTAGTAGACTATCACCATTCTATAAGATTTACCCAGTTATCTTATAAACCATTCAACAAATTTTACTTCAAGCTATTTTGTTATCACTTTATTGTTTCACATCATGTTACTCCAAGATATTCTACCACCATCTTAGAAAAATCACTTCGTTGATACCACCCTATAAATCAATATCATGCCTTCATTTCCAACTTTCATCACAAACCACTAAATCTCAACATACCAAAATGAAGAACACAAACCTTCTTAACCTTCTCACCATCATCATCTTCACAACCCTTAATCCCACAAGCTCACTTTCTGATCTTGATGCACTTTTAAAGCTCAAATCATCCTTAGATACACCATAAGCACTCTCATCAGCTTTACAAAATTGAATACCATCTAAAACTTTTAGGAAAAACAATACTACGTAACTAAACCGAACATCACATTATCGGTCCTAAATTATACATAGCCTGATCACCTATGTCTAATTCAGGAGGGATCATGTTATGCTGGGAGCAGTCACCTGTATGTTTTCTTAGAAACGAACTTCTCACTTATAATCTTAAGACAAATTTCGTGTGAAATTCATGAAGTATTCATCCGATAGAGTACGACAATTAATCACTCTTACTCTACCTTTCCCACATAAAAGTAAACCTCATCCTACGCCATACCCTGAGCCGAAAGGAACGGGTTAAACCACTACGAGTCCGAGCCTAGTTTTAACCATAAATTCAAACTTTCCTGCTCAAATCCTTCACGTTCAAGCAGAGGCAGTGAAACAAGAAGACATCCAAAAGGAAAAGTTGGATGGCATGATACAGAAGAAATTCAAAACCCGTTCAGATAGAACTCTATGCTTCCAAGGTCGAAGTTGGTTACCACTTTATGGTGGCCTACGAGACTTGATCATGCATGACCCTCACAAGTCCAAATACTCCATACATCCAAGATCTGATAAGATGTATCATGATCTTAAACTACTCTATTGGTGGCCAAACATAAAAGCCGATATTGCAACATACGTTAGCAAATGTCTTACATGCTCCAATGTAAAAGCCGAACATCAAAAACCATCAGGTCCATTGCAACAACCAGAGATTCCTATGTGGAAATGGGAAAGAGTTACTATGGACTTCATTACCAAGCTCCCAAAGACATCAAGCGGTTATGACTCCATCTGGGTCATAGTTGATCGTCTCACAAAATCCGCACACTTTATACCAATCAAAGAGACTTACAAAATGGAACAACTTACTCGACTGTACGTCAAAGAAATAGTCACAAGACATGGTACACCGATATCCATCATATCGGACCGAGATGGTAGATTTACTTCCAATTTTTGGCAGTCACTCCAGGACACCTTTGGAACAAATCTAGACATGAGTACAGCGTATCATCCTCAGACCAATGGTCAGAGTGAACGAAACATTCAAACACTTGAAGACATGCTTCGAGCTTGTATAATAGACTTTGGAAAAGGATGGGATACTCATCTACCATTAGTCGAATTTTCCTACAATAACAGCTATCATACAAGTATTAAAGCAACTTCATTTGAAGCACTTTGCGGTCGAAAATGTCGTTCACCTGCTTGTGAGCTGAAGTGGGAGAAATTCAACTCACTGGTCCAGAACTTATCCGTGAAACAACGGATAAGATTGTACAAATCAGAAGTCGACTGTAAGCCGCAAGAGATCGACAGAAAAGTTATGCCGACACACGACGCAGACCCCTATAATTCCAAGTCAGAGACAGGGTTATGCTAAAGGTATCGCCTTGGAAAGGCTTGATATGATTCGGTAAACAAGGAAAACTAAACCCAAGATACATCGGACCATTCAAAATCCTAGCCAGGGTTGGCCCTGTGGCGTACAGACTTTAGCTTCCATCAGAACTCAGTAGTGTACACCCCACTTTCCATATATCTAACCTAAAGAAATTCTTGTCAGATGAATCACTCGTGATTCCACTCGATGAAATTCAACTCAATGACGATCTTCAATTTATTGAGGAACCCGTAGAAATCATGGACCGAGAGGTCAAACAACTCAAGCAAAGCCGTATTCCAATTGTCAAAGTTCGTTGGAACTCACGACGTGGTCCTGAATACACATGGGAACGAAAGGACCAGATACGTAAGAAATACCCACATCTTTTTACCAACGAAGTTTCTACTCCCAACGCAAATTGATCTCCGGGACGGAGCTCTCATATGGGGTGGAGACTGTAACAATTCGCAATTTCAGGTTAATTACTATTCCCGTAAAATTTACTTTTCACTTTTACTATTCATGTTACTATTCATTTTTACTATTCATTTCTTTTCGAAATTTTCCCGAAAGTTGATTTTTATTTCATATTCTCGAGTGATAAATCATTTCCATGGCAAATTAAATGTTTGACATTCGTCAGATCATTTTCGTGAAAGTTATTAAGGAAATACACGTTTTAGGGTAAAACGTCATTCAGAAATTCCATGCACAACGAAATTTGACCCCGTCAGGTGACCCCACATCATAAAAATGTTTGACACACTCATGATTTATTTGAGAATAAATCATGACTAAGAAAAATATGACCAGAATAAACCTCGGCCGTGAAAAAACTGGAATTTTCAGTTTTAAGCGTTTTTACTCAGCCGTAACCCTAGCCTATACCTGCACCGCGTTTCTAAGATGATTTGAGTTTTCAACTTATTAAAATAAGTCAACATATTTTTCCCTCCTCCATTGACTAAAAATCATCCCTTGAAGTTATAAGTCATTTCGTGATTTTTAGGCTTACGGTTTGATGTCTAAAAGACATTTAATACCAACCGACACTAGACTGAGCCCAGTCTAGACATTATAAGTCATTTTAAATCATTTATATCATATTAGAAAAGTAACATTTCACTTTTCTCAATTTTACGCAATATTCGTACATTTTACGTATTACGCGTTTAGACCCGTGTTTCCAGCTTTTAGCAGGGTTTTACCACCCAAATGACACCTACCACTCATTTTATATTTTATTATGGGACATATGGACATGTTTAACAATACTTTAAAGTTTCATAATTTTACAACACCCGGTTTTACGTTTTAAGGCCTAATCAGTTACGGTTGGCATTTCCCGGAGTCAAAACTCATCCTAATATCTAGATATTATCATCCAAGGCACACCTCACCCCCCTTATCCATGTTGAACCGACTTAGGGGGGGGGAGTCATCCCTTGGTGTGGCTTGATCTTAGGCTAAGTTACCTTGGATGTGTTACATGTGTAAACCTTGTCATGGAAGCCTTTGACAAAGTCATACTTTGTAACCTCCTCTTGGAACTATAAATACCCCCCTCCCCCCCTTCCTTGTGCCGTCCATCCCCAACACCAAAACCATTCCATCCTTAGTTAATTTCCTTCAAAGTTCTAGCAAGGTTCAAGTGAAAATTCAAGATAGAAACCCTAGTTAGATTATCATTCACCAAAAATCTTCCAAACCCTAATATACTTGGTGATTTCTTTTGAGTTTAAATCCACTCAATTCACCTCAACTTTCATTACATCTCTTTCAAGAATACCAAGGGTAGAAAGATTGCATGAAGTGAAAAAGGGTTGAAGCAAGTCTATCAAAGTCCATTTCCTTACTTGCTACTTTCCTTTCATCTTTGAAAGCCAAAAGTTGTAAGCCTAAACCTAACATGCTTCTTGTTTATTAATCATGTTCATATCATTTACATGTTATTCTTGCTATATTATGTGTTGTATTTATGTCCATGATGTATAAAAATGAGTAAAAGATGTTGTTATAATGGGTTGTTAAAACAAGTTACTAAAACAAGTAAAGTAGTGACTTTCTTGGTAAGACCTGATCAAAATGGTAAAAATTTGATATTGGATTATTACATATTACAGTAGAGGACTTAACAAGGAAACCGTAGCAATTTGAACCACCTAAAAAGAGTATACGAGTCAAAAGTTATGGCGATTTGAAGTTACCAAAACTTTCCGGCAAAACTGCCTAAAAAGCTTCTGTGACAGAACCTAAAACACGCAAAAAGAGGCCTTTCTGATCCGTTTCATGAAAAAGTTAAAACACAAAAGTTGTCCGGAATCACGTTTTCCTTCAGGAATAAAGAAGCTCGAGCCTTGAAAACGCCTTATGAGTGAAATATTTCTCATTTTCTTAACAGCTATTTACATATATATAAGTCACTACATATTGGTTATACCTTAAAAGAGACAAGAGGTCTTATGACCTATAATCAAGACCACAACCATGGCTAGAGCCAAGGTTGTGTCTTATGACCTTGGAACAAGGACCAAAGGTCATGGCTAGGCCATGACGAAATGACCATACCAACTTACATAGGCGTAAACATGAAACAATGAATTAGGCGATAACTTGAACAAGCAATTTGGATCTACTTCACTTAAAAGGGAACCATGAGATTTTACCAAGAGAAAATGGTCATTCAAGACTTATGAATATACCCCTAATAACAATCTTCATGTACTAATAAACTTTCCTAAGTTTATTCAAATATCGGACATGTAACTTTTCGGATCAAAACTTATATCTATATATTTTATCAACTACTACAATAGTAGGGAGCCTCATGTGAGGAGTTCATTATGTAAGCCGTCGAGTTAAGTTGTGGATTTACGAATTAAAGTGTCCTGGCTCCTCGAACGCTTACTAACATGACTTCTGAATTATGTCGGCCCGAACGGTAGTAAACGATATACAAAACATACATGTTCATGAATCTTTTCTTTCAAGGACTTACAATATACATCATACCACATCATGGACTAAAATGCAAGATATATATATAGGCACTCCGTTATACTCTTTACTCAAATCCTAAGTCGCAACATTCTATTATAGGTTGCTCGTAGAAACCTACACGATTCAACCATCACCTTCATTACTTGCTATCCTACTTAAGGTGAGTTCATAGCCCCACTTTCCATTACTTAATTGTTTTACAAACCCTTGGGGGAAATACATGCTATTTTTAACCGAGCACAATGTTTTTAAATTGTATGCTTGCCTGATTGTTTTATTATCACTAAGTACCAGCCTTGCTAAACCGAGATCCTTTATTATGAACCATTTAGTCACTAGCAATAGTGAGCGCGAATATTGTGAATAGGTCTATTGGGATTGACGAATCCCATTTGTATTGACTAAGTTCAAACAAATGCACTAATATTTGAGATTTAGGTATGTTAGCAAAGTACCTACCGGGATAAATCTGCCGATCGATATTGGTACACGTTAACGTTTTGGTGTCATAAGCTTAGTAATGATAATAACTGTTTTGTTTTCCAAACATTGGTGTGAGTCTATAGCTCACACTACCAACATATTGTGTTCAAACATTAAACAAACTCTATGAATATCACTCAACCTTTGTGTTGACCTCTCAAGCATGTATTTCAGGTTCATGACGATCAAGGATGGTACGGAAGGGCACGGATACTCAAGAGGGCTATAAATTTTATTATCATTCGAAAACTCACTTAATGTGATTTGTAAACATGGGACCAATTGGGACCTCATTTTGTAACCTCTGATATTGATATAATTTGAATGTTAAATCTTTTTAATACGACTCGGTTAGAGATCGTTTTCTATTATTATGACTGTTGTGCCGTCGAGTAACACCCAAGTTGAATTCCGCTGCATCACGAATTGGGGGTGTTACATAAGTGCAAGAGTTGATAGTGACAGTAGAAGCTTTTTAGTTTAATTGTTTGTTGTACTCAGGTATTGTGTACTATGGAATCCACTTTGAATTTTTTAAATCGCTAATGTATGCGGTCAGAAATACTTTAATATATGCGGTCAGAAATAAGTTCATAGAAATAAAAATGTTTCATACAAATGTTTTTGATAACTAATAGAGTTTGATACATAAATTATAAATTATAACTAAGATAACTAATGAAGCTAGCCCGCCCATCGGGCGGGTCATGAGGCTAACATATAACCAAGATAACAAAGATTGTGTATACCACAATCACATTGTAGACATTGATGATGAAGATGAGAAATCCATGTCAAACAACTTTGGTGATTATGCTGTTGCCAAGAAATGATGTCAAACAACTTTGTTAGATTATTATTATTAATAAGTAATTCTTATTTACTTAATAAAAATATCAAACACTTCTTTAGAATGGTTTTGTTTCAGTTTTACATGTTACTATTGATTCCAATATTAAAAATTTAATGTCTTAATCATGTTTTAATTTTATTTACTGTTTTTATCATTTTGCATATCTATGGTTAAAATTTTAAAATGATAATATGCAATTAGACAATTTTTAAACGATATGTTTATCATTAACAAAATAAATATGTAACTTTAAACTTAAATGTATCGACCTAATAAGTAATAATATTATTAAATTTACATGACGCTAGCCCGTCCATCGGACGGGTCATGCGACTAGCATATATATATATATATATATATATATATATATATATATATATATATATATATATATATATATATATATATATATATATAATTGAGTGCTTGTAAACGATCTCATAATGGAACAATAAAATGACTAGTCTCTCTCCTTCTCCCACCTTTCCTCTCTCTCTCTCTCTCTCTCTCTCTCTCTCTCTCTCTCTCTCTCTGTGTTGATGGTTTGTTGCGTTTGCTTTTTAAACATATTTCGACTCTATTTAAAACCCACTAACCTCTTTGTTTTATTATATTTTGTTTTGTTGATAATATGTACTACTTGTAAATAATGTCGATATGATACTTAAATAACGTGTTTATTATTGTAGAAATGCATGAAAAAAGGTACTTGATGAAGTGTTCATAGGTGTTTAATCAAATGCCTCAAAGATACATGTATCAAAGGTGTCATATAAGGACCAATTCTTAATAATAACCGTTCAGAAATTTAACTCTTATGACATCACGCACCACCAAAGAAATGATACGTTAAATTAGTCTTCTATCCTTACATGGTTTTATACCGACATGGCCAAAAATCCACAATAGAAGCCTACTAATATAGTGATGCAAATTGAATATGAGTTTAATAGTAGGCCAAACTCAAAATCCTTCACATAACACTTATATTATTGTTTATGATGATAAATCTATTACTGACCTCTAATTAAAGATATAGTCATTTCTTTCATAGTTTAAAAACCGAATAATATAATATTTCGTGAACTTAAATGCTGTGACAACCCGCAAATTTCCCGTCATGTATTATCTGAGAAACGATCAATTATTTTGAGTTCGGTATTGTTCGTGAGAAGCTATACATATTTATATTCATTTTTATCGAAAATATTATTCTGGCCATAGTGGTGTTATTCCCGTACCACGAATCTTCCCTTTACTCGCATAAATGAGCTCCAAGCCTATTTCGTGAAAGATTTCATAAATTTGACATCAAATCCCTATGGAGATATTTACTCATCCGGTCCCTCATTTTTGTGAATCTAGCATTTTGCAATTAACACTTTTACATGTTTTGTGAAGAGTATTAAAGGAGAAGAATAAGACATTTAATCATTCTGAGGGTTTTGTGTCTCCTTCTCTCATCTCCAGACGACAAACACCAACATCCCTCCCTCTCATCACCACCGGTCACATTCCGGCCAAATACTCCACCCCCGCCGCGAGTGGTATCCCACCTCCACCACCATCACACGCATCTCATCATCCTCTTTCATTTGATATACATCACGCACCACCAATCTCACCATAACATCATTTTTAGTCGAGATTAATCCTCGAATCATCAACCACTCTTGTCCCTTGTATGTTCCTTGTTAACCAAAGAATGAAGTGGGTTCGATTCGCCACTCTTGAGGTGTTGTTACTGCTGTTCGACTCAAAACCCACGGGTCTCAAGGGTTTACTAATAATAACGAAATAATGATAATGAAATCAAGATAATAATGTGTTTGGTGTCGTTTGGTTCTCGTGTTGTGTTTGTTTTCGAATCATATGTGGTGATGCCATGAGTATTAGACTCAAGGCCAAGGTTGGTTTCGTTGTGGGTTGTGTTTGGCTACTCGGATTGGTGTGGATATAGATTAGATTTAGTATAGATTGATGTGGGTTGTTTTGGCATTGCCGAGAGTTAGAGTTGGTTTTGGGAGAATTGGGATTGTTGTCGTGATTGTTGTTGCTCATTCTTCTTGTTGTGTTCCTGGTTCACCAGTTGTTGTTTTCTATTGTTATTGATGTTCCTGTAGTTATTGTTGTCCTTACCAGAAGAGAATGGTCCGTTTAGTTAATTTAGGTTGAGGCCGAGACTGATAGGGTCTCGGATTGGATTATTGTTGTAATTGTGGTCGTTGTTGTTGGTTGTATTGACCGAGGGATAGAATCCGAGACCATTAGGGTCTCGGCAAGCTTTTGGTTGTTGATGAGGATTTGAAACTTGTTGTGACGATTAGATTTGACGGGGATTAGGTTAGTACACGTGCCTAGTCGGCCGTGATTGTTGAAGTTGTTGCGGAAAATGGATTTTGGGTGGATATATGTTTAGGCTTGTGATGATTTGAGCCGTGTCGGGCGTCACCTAGACTTTCTAGTCTCGTGTGATCCCGACGAGCCAAAATGGACATGTTATTACTATTAGACTTATATTGGTTGACTAGTGGACTCGTGATGAATGTGACTTGAAACGTGAAATAACTTGAGAAAAATATAAATTATACTTGAACTATTAAATGACACATTTATATGTTTATATTAGTAACTTTAAATATTAACTAACGATTAAACATCGTTACTTAATATTTATAAGTTACCAATAATTATTAAATAACGATTAATATGTTGCATAATGTTTTCTTACTAAGAAATATTAAGTGACGTTGAAACGTAATTAATATTACTAAAGTTAAAAAGAAACATTAAATAACTAAAAGAACGTTATTTAATATTTTATGGAAATAATAAATGAAACGGTGTTTAAATTTAATACGGATGAGTTATTTAACGTTTCGAGGGCACGTTTATCAAGACTTCCTCTTTAGGAGTTATTGAGGTTCGTGTTAGTATTTGCCGAGTTACGGATTGGTTAACATTAATATAATCATCCGACACGGTTAACGGACCAATTGGGGTACTAAACCCAATTAGGGTCGACAAACGTGTCGGGAGACAATATTAATAGGTGACCCATCCTACGACTTACCATATCCTTATTAGGTATGAGTAACTTTGGATTAACAAGTGTATTGTAGGAATTGTTGAAATTATCATATTAGTAAATACGATAAGTATTCAATAATTCGTACCATTTCCCTTGTTAAACTTTTGGTTACTCGAGATTTACTTTGACCATAAGGTTGACTTAGTAGCCATTTAAGTGTGATTGCTTTGGATGGATTATGTAGCTCTAACTCGGATGTTTCGTGTTGAGTTTTGTCTCCTTTTTTATGGAAGTCGTATGATACCTATCTCTTGGCGTGAGTACTCTTGAGTCTTGTCTCGATTCTTGTTGACTTCGCTTGTTTAGTCTTTGGCATGAGTTCACTTGATTTTATGTCGTGTTCTCACCACACACACCCCATGATACCAAACACAAACACAAATAAATGGATAATGAGAGATTTGGAGATAGAAGATTGGGTATTACTTAGAAGTAGTTAGCTTATGGAAGACTTGGTTCATCGCTGAGGATCTCGTGTTAGAATAAGTCTTGCATGTAGAAGGCTTCGCCGTTTTCCGTATCGATGTACCGCCTCTTTGATGCTGTTGTGAATCTGTTCGATGCCAGTTGTGTCAATCGTGATTTTTGTGTTGCTGTGGCCCAGGTGAGTTCATAGCCCCTACTTTTAAACGGTTTTCTTAAACTATTTTTGGGGGAGAATACATGCTCGTTTTCAATTAAACTCAAGTTTGCTTATTTGGATACGTGAATTATTTACCCAAGAGTTGACTGTTTGGTTGGAATATTTGATTTGGTTTATTGAATGCATTATGTGATTACTTGTTCATTTATGTGGTATGAGATTTGTGATTGTGTTTTATGAACCTGTTACATGAGTTGGCTAAGGGCATGTCGCATCCTTGCGAATGCAGATTGAATTGGTTTAGTGGAGCGAGGCCTAGTTGAGAACTAGGTAAGCTATGGAGCGAGGCCTAGTCGAGAACTAGGTAAGCTATGGAGCGAGGCCTAGTCAAGAACTAGGTAAGCTATGCAACGAGGCCTAGTCTAGAACTAGGTAAGTTGAGCATGTCGTATTCTTACGCATGTGGGGTATGTCGTATTCTTACGCAAACAGATTGATTTGATTGGTTTTGGACTATAGTGTGCACTATAGGGAATTCTTTTGTGGTTTGACTTAGCCAGCGTAACAGGATAACTTTATGTGACTCTATATGAGAGTAATATCTATGCGATTGATTATGATTCAGTTGTTTGATTATGAGTTGATTTCGGTTATTTGATTCGGAATGGTGATTTAAGTTTTGTAAGCCTACGTTAAGTTGACTTGTTGAAAGGATGATTTGGACTCGTAAAACCTTTGGTTCAACTATATTGTTTTAAACTAAAACTCTATGGACTCACCAGCGTAAGCTGACCGTTTTAGCATGTATTTTCAGGCTTAAGGCGTTAGCTCACTATTTGAAGGCGCTTGGCAAGGGGCATCGGTAACAGGCGACTCTGATATATATTTGGGACCGCTTTAACTTCTTTGTGGGCCTATTTCCGCACTTCTTTTATAAAATGTAAACTTAACATTTTTGTTAATGCATTTTATTCTCAATAAATGAAATAAAAACCGTTCTTTGTACTTACGTTATGATACCAATTTGGTAGCACCCCAATGACATGTATGCTTCCGCTGGACCCGAATTCTGGGGGTGTTACAAATGCTCGATACTTGCTTAATGTGTTAAAAGGAACTAAAACAATACTTATCAATGTTTATTATTCCTTATTGTTCTATTTGTGAATATAACTGAAGTTAAAAAATTATGTAACTTTTGTTACGCTAAACTTTAGAACCCTTATGTGTCTAATTTTAAGGCTTTCTTTTCAAGCATGCAAGGCGCATACACCTGCATTTTGCAAAATTTATAACATGAACAATCGTTTGTTAGAAACATTTTTATATATAGATATCTTGTACTCATCACAAATTGAAAGCATTCATTGCGATTTAAGCAAGCCCAACAGTAGTCCTGGGCTATATGAGCATAGGTATAACTGTGCAGAAAAAGGTCAATGTTCCATGTAACTTATAAAATGCTAACTCATATGATCTTAAGTACTTATAAGCTACTAATAGTTTTAGGTGATGGCTGGTTAGTTACGAGGTTAAAATTGATTCGGATAGAAACGAGTGATTTTCTTTTCGAATATTGCTTGAGTAAGGTTGACCCGCATAAATAATTTAGGTGGTGTTTGTTTTTCATTAAGAGGCTCTTAACAGCCTCTTAATCTGAACCGTTCAGACGCGGTCAGACATTTTGGTCGTTCATACTTTTTTTTTCCTGTTCAGAGGCATTCAGATGCAGTAAGATCTTAATGGTCAAAACTTGAGAGGGGTGTCTGAATGCCTCTTGTTGCCTCTTGCTGACACAAAAGAAAAAAAAAATAGTACAAGTAAGCGAATGTGCGGTTCAAACATGAGTTTTTTTTTCCTGTTCAGATGCGGTCAGATTCAGACATTTACGCCTCAGATTTAGATTCAGATGTGCGGTTCAGATTCAAATTCAGAGCCTCTTAAAAAACAAACACCACCTTAGTCTGACAACCGATCAGAAAGAACTTAAATATATTTGTGATCAAAGATGTGATGTAGTTGTAAAGGACTAATGGTGCTTTTGTGAGATGTAGCAGGGGATGTTTGGTACTTGGTAGAATAGGTGCTAATCAAGTGATGTTTTACTATTGCAAGGTATGATAATTAATAAGTACAAACTAATGCTTCTAGTTGCATTTGTAGGTTTTCCTAACTTTATTGGGAAGGGCACGCCATTTACTGCATTGTACCAGATAATTAGTATCTTGAATATTTAAAACACAAAAGTTTTATATTTTGATTCTTAGGGAATTATAGATTACACAAAAGTTTTACCTTAAAAATTGTCGTATCATAAAATACTTAAAACACAAAGGTTTTAGATTTTGATTCACTCTTTACCCAGAAATTTGAATCACTCAAATCCGATATGATATGAGTGAAATATCAAACATTAAAGATGAAGTTTTAGTCATATTTGTTGCACATAAGGTATTTGATGAAATGACTAGCTTAGATTTTTAGTGTTAAAATTGCGTTAAATGTACTAATTTTTGTACCTCGACGCATCATCAATTATTTTATTAATGTAAGATTCAAGATATTTTTTAATCGGTAATTTTAAAAAAAAATACATGTATGTATTGAATTTTATTGCTTTTTTGACTATAAATTTGACCAATTTAAATTCGAATTAGAAAAATTATAACACATAAAAGTTATAGATTTTAGGTCAATCCAATCTTTACTCATGTTTTTTGTTCACTCAAATCCGATATCATTTAAGTGAGATATCACTTGTTAAAAATAACAGTTTGTTCATCAGTTACTTTGGTTCATCAATTTTTATTGATGAACATTAGTTTAGGATCTAAGGTTTTGGGTTTAGGGTTTAGTTCATCAGTTTTTGTTTAGTTTATCGGTTCATCAATAATCAGTTATCAATTGATGATCATTTTAACATTTTATCAGTTCATCAATTGACGAAACAATTTTGTTTAGTGTATCAGTTATTGACTTTTAGCTATTATGTTATCATATGTTTATCAGTTAACTTATGCTTTTTTTGGTTCATCCGTTATTGACTTTTAGTTATTATGTTATCATAGGTTCATCAGTTTGTTTATTTTAACTATTATATTATTTTAGGTTTATCAGTTAGTTTATTTGTGTTATCATAGGTTATAGGTTCATCAGTAAGTTTATGTTTTTTTTAGTTGATGAATATTAGCTATTTTTGGTTATTCAGTTATTGACTTTTAGCTATTATGTCATCATTGGTTCATCACTTTATTTATTTTAGGTATTATGTTATCATAGGTTCGTCAGTTAGTTTATTTTTGTTATTATAGGTTATAGGTTCATCAGTTAGTTTATTCTTTTTTATTTGATGAACATTAATTATTTTTGGTTCATCAGTTATTGTACTGTGTTATCTTTTTGGTTCATCAGTTATCGTCTTGTTTTATGTTTTTTTTTATCATCTAATTGTTACTGTTCCCTTCAATTTTTTAAATGATGAACTAAACCCTAAACCCAACACTCAAAACCCTAAATCCTTAACTGATGAACTAATGTTCATGAATAAAAATTAATCAACATAGTAACTAATGAACAAAATGTCATCTTTAACATGTTATATCTCACTTATATGACATCGGATTTTGAGTGAATAAAAAACATGAGTAAAGATTGACTTAAAATCTACAATTTTTATATTTTACAATTTTTTTAATTCGAATTTAATATTGGTCAAATTAATGGTAAAAAACACAATAAAACACAATATGTACGGTTTTATTTTTGAAAAACATTAACTATTAAAAAAAATCACTTTTTGAGCCATACATTAATAAAATGATTAATAATGCGTTGTGGGACAAAAATTGGTGCATTTAGCTTAATTTTAACACCAAAAATCTAAGCTAGACATTTCATAAAACACCTTGTGTGCAACAAATATGAGTAAAATACCATCTTTAACGTGTGATATCTTACTCATATACCATCTTTAACGGGGCTTTTGAAGAATAAATTACTTATTTATCCACAAAAATATCTAACATATATAAAAACTCATTTAGTTATGTCATTTTTAGTAATTTTGCAATAATAAGCTCCAATCTCAGCCCACTTGCCAAACAAGTTTATAAAAATACAAATTTTAATTTCGGCTTATAAAATAAGTCCTCGCTCCAGCCCCAGCCTCAGCCTCAGCCCGTGCCTGTTTCCCCAAAGATACCCTATATGTAGCTGGAAAAATTATACGGAGTATAAAAATTCATCAATTATTGATAGTAGCATTTATTGTCTTCTTTGAACAATTATTGTTGATAGCATTTATTGTCTTCTTCTGAACAATTATTGTTTATAGCATTTAATCATTTATTGTCTTTTTCTTTTTTTTCTTTTTTTTAAAGAACAATCATTGAGCTATGTCTGTACAAACTTGACCACGCGATTTTAACGCAAAGAGTAAATTACACAGATGGTCCCCGTCGTTTAGGGCTGAGCAATCCCGACCGGCACCCGAAAACCGTCCCGATCCCGAACCAACCATACTCGGGTCGGGACTCGGTTTGGGTTTTTCAGCTTGTCGGGACTCGGGTCGGGTCGGGAGTCGGGAACTAGACTCGGGTCGGGATTCGGTTAGGATTTTTCGGCTTGTCGGTTTCGGGATGAGTCGGGATCGGGCCGGGATGGGTCGGGATCGGCCCGATGCTCAGCCCTACTATCGTTTGCATTGAATTTTACCTTTGGCCCTTTTACATTTTTTTGCACAAATAGCCCCTAACTCGGGAACCCTTAGCACCCATAGTCATTTGACCAAACGGACATTAAATTTGACTTATATATAAGGGTATAATAGTCTTTTAATGACTCAATTTACAAATTTAATTATAGTTTTATATAAAACTCATAACTAACACAAAGTCCCCACCCGCCACCCTCTACAACTCACTGGACCGGATATGTCCTCCACATGACACCAACCCGACACCAACCTGACACCATCTAAATCTGAAATGGGGTTTGTTTAAATTTGAATATTTGGTAGTTTTCTTGTGATGTGAGATGTGGTTCTGAATGAATTTGTTTATTTAACGGTGGTGTGAGTGGTGGTGGCAGTAGGATGGTGGTGGTTTTGTTAGTGATTTTGTTTTCGTAAATGGTGGTTTTGTTCGATGGAGAAGATGAAAAGGGTGTGAGAAGAGAGAGTGAATGGTGGTGGTTTTGTTAGTATGTGGTATTGTAAGTGTTTATTAATTGGATGTTGGATAAAAAAGTGAATGACAATTATACCTTATGTGCAAGTTAAATAAGTTATTTTAATGGTCAAATTTAACGTCTGTTTAGTCAAAGGATTGTGAGTGTTAAGGGTTTTTGATTTATGGGCTATTTGTGCAAAAAATAAATCAAAGAACCAAAAGTGAAAGTAAACGCAAACCACAAAGACCATCTGTGTAATTTACCCTAACACAAACAATCAATAAGCACACCTTTTCTGACTAGAGTTTAGTATTTCTGAATGCATACCTGCTTCATACAAACACCATTTAAAGGAACCTACTGCATAACGTTAAGCATGAAAATCTTGCATATAATCTAATAATAATTACCAATACGTTCAAAATACATTACTACTTTAACATTTGTTACCCAAAATATTACTCTTTACCAATTTGTCTATTGTGGTGCGCAAAAAATGATGCCTACACACCAATTTATTTTTAAACTGCCAGGAAGAATACATGTACACCAATTTTTACAAAAAAATTAAATCCGGTGTGCAAAATTTGGTGCATGTGTACCATGCCATAAATGCTCAATATGTTGACTATAAACCCCAACAACTCAAAATTTATATGGTTCCTTTGTTTTTTTTTTTCACAAAATTGGTAATTAATGTGTTTGACCATGCTTCATACTTTTTTTAGGGCAAAATACCCATGCTTAATACTTATGTCTATGTTTGACGAGCATTTCCAATGGTAAACGTTTTGAAAAGATTTATATAATTTCTATGTCATTTACTTTTAAATTTCTCATTTTATAAACATAGGGGAAATCATGTCTATGTTACAAAGTAGGCAACTTGCCTATTTTCATTTGTAAAAAATAAAAAATATTTATAATTAAGCTCCTGCAGATACATGTTTTCCCTGTTTCACTCCCTGTCTCCCTCTTTTTTAACAAAGGAAAGTAGACAAGTTGTCTACTTTGTAAAGTAGACATGATATATAATAAATAGACGTAACTTAATGAGGTATTAAATGAGTTATATATAATAAATAGACGTAACATATACAATTAAAACTATGATATTGTTATTTATTTAAACACAAATGAAAACATTTTTAGTATTAAAATATGAATAATCTTGATTTTATCATATTGTCATTCAATTTGATCCACCAGTAATAAATTTAGTTTGGTTATGAATCGATGATGCCTTTTCCTTCGTATCAATATTTCAAACTTTTTTGCTTTTTATAAATGAGTCAATTAGTGGTTGAATTATTATTTGGGTTTTACTGTTTTAGCATCCATGCAATCTTTATGCCTTTTTTCTTTGGTTTTTAGTATAGCCCGTTTGGTTTGATGTTAGGAATCACAATAGGTATTGGATTTCGTATGGGGTAAAATAACAATGAATATAAAAAAGTGTGTTTGTGTTTGGATGACAAAATATGGAATAAAAAAGTGTATAGATATTTGAGTTTTGTAGTGGAAAAAAGAGAGGCCCACAGGAATGGATTTTATAGACAGCAAATTGATGTGTAATTAATCTATGACTATGATATCTCATTTCATTACCAGACCCACTAAACAAACACTATTAATCTGAATGAAATCGATAGACCCATTCTCATAGTATCATACCAAACGCTCCCCGAGTGTTTGGCCATAGGAATACAAAGTTGTTGGTTTTCAAAGACAATATCTTTCAAGGATAACATGTGGTTGTCCTTATGCTTGAGGGTTTGGATCTTTTTAGAAGGGATATTTTAAAAATAATAACTTCGCTCAACTTTCTTACCATTTAATTGAAACTTGAGAACCCAATAACAATCACCATCATTCGCTCTCACCCTCTTCATTTCTTTACTCTACCTTTCACTCCATTTCTCTTTAAAAACCTCAAGAACTAAAAATTTGAATAAATGGTAGGTATCTTAGGGGGGTGGCAACCCTTCGGCATTTCATGTTCGGCAACCATTACCGATCGGCAAACCACATTGCCACCCAATCGGCAAACCATAATCGGCGAGTCTTGCGGGGCATAATACCGAATCGGCAATCGTGAATATCAAGAAGGAAGTAACCGTTGGCAATTAAGGGGGGGAGCGTGTATTGGATTGAAAAAAAAAAAAAAAAAAAAAAAAAAAAAAAAAAAAAAAAAATTCCCTATAAATATACAACATATTATTTCAAACACACAAACCAAATCAAACTCACAAAACAAATCACAAATCAAATCAAAAAAACAATACACAAATTATTTAACCATGTCAATGTCTTCTTCCTCATCGGACGAGATCATTATTCCCCTGGATTCGTCCGAAGAATGTTTTTTTAAGGATTATGTAATAATTATTGAATTATTATTAATAAAATAGTTGTTTTTTATTTATGTTTTTTTAATTTAAATTTTGTTATGTAATTAATGCTTGACTAGGTAAAAATTAGGCAAGATTGCCACTAAAAATGAAGGTTTAGGCAAGATTAGGCAAAAAATGTGTTGGACAAGCTTGATTGGTTGTTTGGTTTAAAAGAGGAGGCATGGTGTGGCAAGGTTGCCACCCCCCTTAGTGGAAAGAAGTTGAAGAAAAATATTGATATGATCTTAGACTAAAAAGTGGATAGATAAGATTTTTTGTTTTTTCCTAAGGGGTTTGGCAGTGCACCCCTCACCCCATCAACCTTCACTCACAAACAACCAATCCCTTTATGCCACATCACCCTCCCACTTTTCCCTTCACTCACTCACTCACTCACTTTTTGTAGGCATCACACCCCTCACCCTTCACTCACTTGTTTTTTTGTCTTCTTGTGCCCAACGGTCGAACTTTTGCTTCATCTCTTGTGCGGTAAAGCTTGCCGCTGCAGTGTCCACCGCAGTCACCCCGCACCCACGGCGGCGGTGTTCCCGCAGGGGAACCATCCCTCACCGCATGCTACCGCACCCATTGCCAACCCCCTAACAACCCACCAATTAATGTCTCCCACCAACTATATGCAAAAGTTGTATTCCCACCAATTATATGCAAAAAGTTGTATGTCAATAATGAAGGCAACTGAGCCATATCTTACAAACTTGACTTCTGTCATCCCTTGTTATCCTAAAACTAATTTTAAATTTAATATGCATCGAATTAACCCTTGGATATGGCATGTATGATGTATTAAATATGCAGCGACCTACATTCCTATGCAATGTATGTGATACAAATACATGCAAGCTAGAATCATATGAAGGAGACAAAAAAAAAGTCATGCCTTGTTGCAAATTCTAGGAAGTGTTTGACTTTTCAGTCAAACTATCTACTTTTCAAGTCACTAGATGATGAAGGTTTTGCTACTTCAGCTACATGTTGCATTTGAAGTTCTTGTCAAGAAGTTCAATGTAGGAATTTAAAGTAGTTATATCAAAATAGCGGTGGTAAAATTGGTAGGGCGGGCAACACAAACAGTTCAAAATGGGTAATTTTTGGTTTGGTTGACCACTTGACCTCACCCGAAACACTTTTTGTCCAATTGTACTCTTAAATATCACCATATTGCACTATTACTAATGTGAATTTTATTTTACAAATTATATATTTTACAAACAGAATATTTGCATAAAACAACTTAAGAGATTGTAGGCATTATTCATTGAAACTTCCAACCCGTTTCCTTTTTAGCCAAGTTTTTCAATTTGCCCCGTTCAGCCCGCTATAAGCAAAATAAAACCAAAGATGACCCATTCATTATCAAATTTGAATAAATGGTAGGTATCTTAGTGGAATGAAGTTGAAGAAAAATATTGATATGATCTGGACTAAAAAGTGGATAGATAAGATTTTTTGTTTTTTCCTAACAACCCACCAATTATATGAAAAGTTGTATGTCAATGAAGGCAACTGAGCCACGTCTTTACAAACTTGACCACATAATGTTAGTACCCTCATTTAAAAGAAGGTTACCTACCGATACATCTAGTGTAATTACAGAAAGTCAGAAACAATCAATAAACATAAGTAGATAACCATAAGTGCAAAACCTCCGGCTAAAGTATATATCATCTCTCTTGAAAAAGACATGACTTCGTAAAATGTAGACCGTATATTATTCCCGGTATTATTTGTATAAGCTTTGATTAGTTCTTCCGATATCGTTTGTTGGTACATTTAAGGACTTAAGGTTGTTGGAATTTTGGGTGTGTGTGATTGTAATAATCAATATTTGGATATATTTTCATGCATCGTGTAGAGATCACTTTCATATTGAAGTGTTTCGACCTTATATATCTTGGGTATCACGAAATCGTCAATCGGATAATTCAGAGAATTACACTTTCTGTCTAAGGCACAAGAGAACAAATCAATACACAAAAAGTTGTCGTGTAAGTTTTGTTTGGAAGATATCAAGTTTGTTATATTAACACAACCAAAAGATAGCTATTTTTGGTTAAAAGCGGTTGGCGGGAGAGGTCACAACTCTTGGTAAAATTTGCATCTTTTGATCGGAAAAAACGGTTGGAGGAAAAAACAGAAAATTAGTTTATGGACACACATCTTTCATCTTTCAATATCCCAAACACCCTCTTATTTTGATATGCTATTAATTAGAGCTTGTCTATGAAAACCTTGAGCATCTCTATTTGCATACCTAAACACCCTCTAATATCAGTATAACAAAAGCTAATCATCACAACATGTATTTTGATACAAACACTACAACTTACGATTTCTATATCTCAAACACCCTCTAATCTCATCATAAATTAAGTAGTGTGGTACTGCCATAACTATAAGAAAATAATAATAAATTACTAGTATATCATAGCAAAAACCAAGTAACTATAATTATAAGAAATAAAAATTTTAATAATCCGATTTACCTTCATGATGGGCTTCCACGATTAGAAATCCAAGCATTTAGGGGGTTGAAATTATGATTACAGAACAAATTTGCATATTTGGCGAACAAAACTCAACCGTGAGAAATAAATACTAATGCAAGCATTACCCAAACAAACGTTTGATGGTCTACCAGAATACAATCCATCCTAAACTGATTTGCAACATACGATTAATCACAGGACTCGATTATTTACGGTCAAACAAACTACTTTTTAAGTCACTAGATGAGTAGATGATGAAGGTTTTGCTACTTCAACTACATGTTGCATTTGCATTTCTTGTCTTGACGTTCAATGTAGGAGTTTGAAGTAGTTATATCAAAGTAGCGGTGGCAAAATTGGTAGGGCGGGCAACATAAATAGTTCAAAACGGGTAAGTATTGGTACAGTTGACCCGAAGCACTTTTTGTCCAATTATACTGTTAACTATCATCATATTACTTATGTGAAATTTTATTCCACAAACTATATTACAAATAGAATATTTGCATAAAAAAACTTAAGAGATTGTAGGCATTAATAATTCATTGAAACTTTCAACCCGTTTCCTTTTTAGCTAAGTTTCTCGATTTGGTCCATTCAACCTGCTATAAGCAAAACAAACCAAAACCCATTCATTATCAAATGAGTTGAAATGTAATCCAAATTATAACCACAAAAGGAGATTCTAGTGCACAATTATATGTATGAGAAAAGCATACATGAATAACAAATCCTCTCTCTCCTCCAACCGTTTTTCCCGCCAAAATGCCTCCATTTAAAAACCAATAAAAGCTTCAATTCTTCATCATTTTAAACGAATTTTACAATTCTAAACAGATAGTTCAATTCTACACATTCCGATATAGTTTTTAGTTTATTTTGAATTTTTGAATAATAGCTCATTACACTTCTAAGAAATACCGATTAAATGGCGTGCTTTGAAGAGAGTGGTGAAGGTTCCTCAGAAATATGGGGATTCAGTATGCGAGCTTAATAAGAAAACGATTATTCAGAATAATGTAGAAATTGTCGATGAAAATGTGGGGTTGAAATGGATAATGATGACGTCAACAATGGGAATGCTGATGCTATTGATACTGGGAAAATTGGGAACATGGCTTATGGACTTATTTGCGGGGAATTTTGGTTTGGGCTGTTGAAATAAGTTACTGTAAATAAGCTAATACAAACACCCTGGTGCTATTTAAATCAAAAAATCAAAATAGTTTCTCATATATGTTTAAAGGGGTGTTTGGTTTAGAGCATATTAAGGATTCATTGAAATTTGGAACAAAAGTAATATTGCAAACTGTATATTAGTAATTGTTATGAGGTTCTACATATTCAACGTTTGTTAAAGCATATAAGTATCCCACTGACCCAAATGAAAAGAGATTCAAGAAGCTACAAGAGTTTGCAAGAAAGGATGTCGAACGAGCTTTTGGTCGTCTTAAGGGAAAATGAATGATTCTCAGTCGTCCTCTCCGGGCTATGCTGGTCGAAAAGATTCGACAACTCATTTATACGTGTATTATATTTCACAATATGATTTTAAAAGACAACCAGATGGCAATATCACCAATTCATATAATGGATCAGCCGGTCGCGGCAATTTATGACAAAAGTGTACTACCAGAGTTACTCGACGAAGATATCCATTACCGTCTCCGATATGATCTTACGGAGCATGTAGCGGCTCAAGACTTACCATACCTCGATGACTAGTGATTTCCTTTTTTTTTCTAATAAGTTTTATGTAATTTTCTTTTAATTATTAATGAAATATTATGTTTTTATTAAATTGTTTAATATAATTATGAATATAAAAAATAAAAAAAAAATAAAATTAGGCGAGGCATGTGATCATGGTTGCCACTAAAAAAGTATGGTGAGGCATGAGAGATGCATAAATGAGGTGAAATGATATTATTGGTGGGTGGTGAGGCCTAGGGGAGGCATGAGACTGCCACCCCTTAAATGAATAGAAAGTTTGAGTATTTTAGGTGAAAAATCACATTTAATAATAGCAATTTATAAGTTTAATTAATGTTTATTAAATGCATTATTGATTCAAAAAGGAAAGTTTTAATCAGTGTTTTAAAAGGCGCGAGGCGTGGCCTTGCAGCCCCGAAATGGACCATGGCGTCTGCTCTAGGCGTAGCGTGGAAAAAGGCGTGGCGAGCCTTTTTGAACCAGTTTTTTTCTTTTTTTTTTTTTTTTTTTTTTTTTTTTTTTTTTTTTTAACAACTATTTTGAACCACTATTTGGAATTTGGGCTATTTCATATTTGGGCCTGGTAAATATATAATAAGTATTAATTTAAATGTCTAATATAGTAGTATAAATGTGTATGAAATATGATACTATAACATAAATGATAAATATATAAATATTTTTTTGCCGCCTTAGTCACGCCTTAAAGAACGCCATGGCTTCGCCATGGCTCGTAGGGCATGAGGCGTAGCCATGCCGCCATGCCACGCCTCACGTCATTTATAACCTTGGTTTTAATGTATTAACTGCACGTTAAATACATTTTTTAATTTTATAAAGTGTCTGGTGGGCACTCATTAATAAATCCCTTCTACTCGGGCGTCAAAGTTGATCCAGTTAGACGATATTTATGCAAAGTGATCAACTACACACGACTCGGGCGTCAAAGTTGATCCAGCATGTATATATAGCCTAGCATTAACACTCTGTTCTCGAGTTCTTTTTTGGAGAGAAGAGAAGAGAAGTGGAGAGGAAACTGAAAAAAAATCACGTTCCCGAGTTTTTTTTGGATAAAAGAGAAAAGAAGAGAAGAGGAAATTATGCTAAAACTTCTCTCCTAATCTTTTTCTCAAATTGGGATGATTTGGAGAGAATGAGGTTTTAAAGCTATTTTTTCTTACATGCCCTTTATTTTCTCTCCAACTAGGGAACACAAAATTAAAAATCATTTTTTTTCATCTCCTCTTCTTTTCTCTCTTCACTTCTCTTCTTTCCGTTTTATACTCGGGAACAGAGTGTAAGAAAAAGCCCATTTGACGTCATTTGCTTATGTCCTAGCGATCTTTTGGTAGTTATTGCATCAGTTGATGATAAAATTGACAGGATTTTCTTTTACAAATTTATCTTTTTGTTAACGTAGGTTTTATTTTAACTTCAAATATGTAATTTCCTTTTTCCTTATATCTAGAAGATTGTTTTTAGTATTAACAATATTATCTTTATTAACAAGTCAAAGTGGTATTCCTTTCTTCTTGTATTGACAACAGACACTTGTGTACTCCGTAATATTTAAGAGAAAAACCCAATTGTTATTGATGTAATTGAAGGATGTGATATGAAATGATTATATTTCGACATTGTTAGTCATTTTGCATACTTAATGTTTCCATATCGTCTAAGGTGTGAGGGACATATTTGTAATAGTGGTATAGGACCTTAAAATCAAAACAACCAGATGGCAGATTCAACTAAACCAATTATCTACTAGATATTTACCAAAATAAACTCATGTTTAATCAATGAGTCTCAAATTGACACCTCTATCAGGACCTTGACAAAGGGCCCTGCCCCTTGACCCCGCAAGGGGCGCTACCCATTGACCCTGGAAGGTGGTGCTACCCCTTGACCCTCACACTTAGTTGTGGTAGTAGCAAGCTAGTTAGAACAAGTGTGCACTCCGCACCTCGTAACTCAACTGTGAGCAAAACCTGACTAACCCTTTAATCTCAAGTAAATCACAATTACACACAAATATAAGTAACAAGGCAGCATGGCCCGTGCGATGCACGGGCTTTGTTCACCATAAAGAATCATTGGTTTTGCAAGGATTATGCGTATTTAAGTATTTTATGCTTAGTTTTGATCGGGAGTACTCGACTAAAGTCAATTTTTTAGTCTATGGTACTCGACTAATAAATTGTTTCTTGTAGCCTGATCATGTAAGTGGAATTCTTCATAATTTAAGATTTAAGTTTCCCGATGACATAGTAAAATTTGACATGAAACAAACATAATACTGTAATTTATAGATGACACAATTCATTTTTCTTTAAATTACACTTCATAATGTATATTCGTCAAAACCACATGTTATTACTTGATACAACACTAATATAGCTCAAAGTTACATTTTTACCATTTCCTCAAAAACAACGGATTAGTGCTCATATATCTTTAATACCCATTAATATTTGATGTAATCTTCGACGTAAACTCTTCAGTGATATATCTAAGATTTACTTCTTAGCTTTCATATGAAAATAACCTATCAGGTGCTTACGTATCTTCCAATAATATGTTGACATATTACCTACATAGGATAGTACAATTAGTATTTGAAATAATCTTATATACTCCCTCCGTCCCATTGTAAGTGTCCAGTTTGACTTTTCTTGGTCTTTCTTATTTAACTTTGACCTTAAATAATTTTATTTGTGTTATATAATACTTGATGAAAATTATATCAATGAAAATACGTTTAAAATCCAATCCATTCATATATTTTGCATCAAGTATCATATAACACACATAAAAGTATTCAAGGTCAAAGTTGAACAAGTTAGACCGTAAAAAGTCAAACTGAACACTTATAATGGGACGGAGGTAGTACAAAACTTGTAATTGGTATAAAGAAAAATCGCATTATATGTCTATCGTGAGAAAAAATCAATAAGATATTAAACATCTTCCATGATATGGTTGACGTCTTGCATCAAATTATCAGTCTAAAAATGCCACAATTTGCTTTCTATTTACATTAACGTTCTATTAGCCTCGTGACAAAAATCGATCTCGATATTTTCATAAACATAGGTTAATTTGTCCTCAAAATAATAATAAATACAATCCAAAAATATGATAATTAGTCCTTCACAATACTCTGTTTATTTATCAAATCAAGAAATTGAACCGAAATTTCAAAATTGAAAATAAATATACACATCATAACTTGATGTTCAGTAAAAGAAGAATAGCTATAATATTGTAATTATAAAACAAAGAAAAAAACCCATCCAACCGTCGGGGGAAAAAAACTCCTTGTTAATGACTTGTTGAAGTAATAAGCCAATGGCTACCATACTCTATTGATATACCTAAAATAGAATTGCATATCCAACTTGAAGCCAATGTAGATTGTAAGTAGACATTTCATCATGCACGTTCTCTATAAATTTGTACCCCTACCATATACTCTAATATAAATAAATGGGATATTTAACACAAACTTGAAAGTTGAAAACATATGTATTCCATACCAGAATATTTGTGAGTTAGTGAATTTGTCCCATGGTTGCTCAAGAACTCTTCACAATTCATTCCTGTGAATACTTTGACAGTGGAAACTACAGCTTTATATGATCAGGAGAAGAAAAATAAGTCTATATAATCCGTTTAAGGTTCTTGAAAAACCTGTGACAGTCGCATACCAACTAACTTTTCGCAAGTCAAGTATGTTTACAGAAAACAAATCTTTCTTTAACTGGACCTCAAATGTAAATGTGCGTGCATGTTTTGAAGTGTCAAAAAAATAATAATAAACAAATAAATAAATAAAACAACTAATGCAAACTAACAGTGCATAACATGAAACATGCTTAGAAAAAACATAAAATTAAGCTTAGATTCACACTGTCATTCAACTACACTCATGTTAAGTTCCATATAGGCATTTTTTTTTAACTGTGAGTTGAAAAGGACCTATGTTATTATAAACACTTACCGACGGAACTTGGACGTTGTTTGTGAGGGGGCCAACTTGAAAAGTATTTATTTTAGGGGGGCCAATATACACCACGCTGAAATTTTTGTATTAAAAATAACTAAAACTATATATAAAAAGGTATAAAATGTATATAGGGTCAAAAAATTTTGGCTGGCCACAGCTCCCCTCGGTCCCTTCTAAGTTCCATCCATGCTAGTGAAAGTAAAGAGAATCCGAATATAACTAATTCTAAGCCTACATTGATTACAAAACAACTATATATAACTTTACAAACACTAATAGTAATCAAGCAAAGCTATTATCAAACAAACTTATTAAAAAGCCCCATAACGTATAACTTATTGATCGCTAAATGAGTCACTGTAAAAGTTTCATACCAGATTTAACAATTTATACAAATCTACTTATGAAGAATTGAAGTAAGAAGAGAGTTACTGTTCCTACCTTCCGATATTTGGTGGTTTTATCATTCGTACACACTACACAGAAAAAAGAGGGCACCATTTGCTGTTTGGCACCATCTGACTTTGTTGATTTTCTCATAGCACTAACTATGCACAAGCGCAAAAGCAGACCTACCACTACAGTGTACGTCCTAAGCCAACAATAACAGTAGTTCACAGTATGTATGCTTGCGTGGATACATAAATAAACCTATAATAATAGCATATCACAGTTTAAATGTGTGTAATATATATGTGTTTACTGTGTAAATGTATAAGTAAACCGATAATGACATCATTTCAGCATCCCGCAAGCACAAAATTAAACATGTTTACAACAGCAACGTTTGAGATTTACATTGAATAAGAGTTAAATACAAAAGCGAGAAAAACTCCAAAAGCTTCCAAGCTCAGGGCATGAATTCCTCAGCTCTCCATTTTCCATCAACATCCTTTGCCGCCACTGGCACCGCTTCTGCTGACCTATTCTTCTGCACTCCATTACTTCACATAATCTATTTGACCTGTTACAAAATCAGTAACATAATCTAAAAAGCTTACCAGAAATGAGTTTCAAACCAACTTGAAAAAAGAACTGCTAGATTGCGTATACCATGCATAATTCTAGCAGTTGTTCGAGGGCTAAACTTGGCATGGGAACTGCTCTCATCAAGTATGTGTGGTCCGTGCATACATACTCCATAGAGAATTTCTTGGAATCTAGTATACAACATATACATTTCCTTTCTGTCTTGTTGAGGTTTGAATATCCCTGCACAACAATAGAATCAGGTATAAGTATTATTGACAATCACCACTAAATAAAATAATAAAACTATTTGCAGAATGGGGCCTATAAATTTGTACATATAGAGCAAAATAATGTGATAGAATATAGAGATTATGAATGTGAAAGTGTTACTTACGCAAGCCATGGGGACGAAAGTTGTAGGTTCACCATCTTGGAAGTGAAAGAGACCACCACCAAAATCCACACTGTAACTATTCAAACAAAATACTATCTTAGAAACCGAGTGAAAAAGTTAAAATCTGAAAAATCCATCAATGAGCGCATACATTTAAATAAGCCATAACTTTCCCGATCTTAATACCTTCTATTGAAATTTATCTTTTAGACAGTTAATGTTTCATGTGATTTGTGTATTTTATGAAATTCAAAATAAAACCAACGGGTAGCAGGTCAGCCTAATCTCCCTGACCCATTTTGGCCGAATGAAAATTATTTATTTTTTGAAAATGACCTGCTTTGACCCGAACCAACCCGATCTTGTTAACTGGTATTTGTATCTTGTAACCTGTTCCCGACCCAACCTGATCTGATCTTCTCAACAGGTAACCGTGGTCTTTCCTGATACAGCAAGAACTTTGACCCACATAAAGCGAGACCCACCCATTATTCAGCCATATTATTAAGCATATAAGTGATTCCAAATTTACCTTTCTCTCGGATCTCTCTTTGCGTAGCCAGGCAATTTCATGAGCTTCAGTGCCATGTGTGTTACTTTTTGTATTTTGCAATATAAAATTTTCCTTTTTTCATCGGCAAACTCACCCACACCTGAGAGTCTTATACTTTAGCCGTATTAGGGATCTAAACCCTCAACCACTTGATCACACATGACCCACCCATAATTATACTTTAGCTGCAACAGTACTGATCTCGATCAACATTTTATTTAGGCTCATATTACATGTAGAACATTTAACATTTTTCATACTGATAGAAATCATCCTCATGCAACCTGCTTCTGTTAATCTTAAATTCTTATTTATACGAATTTGATTCATCCATATCAGTTATGTCCAAAACGCAATGTCATAGTTATTACCCTAATTAAGCAGATTTAAGATGCACACTATACCTATCTATATCACTATATACAGCTACCGTTTTTATACTTAGTGTTTTGGTTGTACAGATTATCCCATCCAAACGTGTTTCTGATCATATAGATTGCCTTTTTCACCCTAAGCTTCATCATCAAATACTCGCGCTGGTCTATACTATGGTTCTTGCTTCTATTGTGCGCTAACTGGTGGTCGAGTTGAGTGTTGCTTTATCTATCGGTTATCATCTTTAATAGCATTTACTGTGAACTATCGCTAAGTTCAAACTTACATTATTCCAGCAACTTGTGTGCATATATGTGTGTTCTCTTCTTCATCAAGTCTCCCGTCTACAAAACCAATTCCATTACATTTAACTCTTTCCTGATTAAATCCATTACAATTAAAGAAAAAGCTACCTCAGCGGCCTCCCCGAACGGTTCACAAAGCTCGTTAACTCCATAATCTCAAATAGTCACTCAATTCCTGTAAAAACATAAAATATACATAATCAAAACAATAAAGATTGAATCTTTATAATAATAAAAAATGGATAAAACCTTGAGATAAGAGACAATTAACAGCTTATCGGGTGAAAACTTGTCGCCAACAATCCATGGGTGGACTTTTAAAGAAAGCAAGATCCAAATTAGTAAAAAAAAAAAAGAAAAGGAAAATTATTTCAATTAGCCAGAGCTTTTAGACAATGTTACTTAAACAACTTTATGGGTGGTAAGCCTTTTTTTTGGATTTCTATCAAGCGTTTTCTTTATAAGATCTTTAGCATGTAACTGTAGGCCATGGCTTGGATTCAAAATCTAGTTTCCATGTAATATGTGACGGAATATGCTCATTTCAGTTTCTGTAGATAAAAATACATGTCGCAGACAATCATTTAACGCCATACAAATCTGTTTAACCTAATTAATTCTAAAATGATTTCAAACAATCATTTAACCCCCAATTTATAAAAACTAATTCGTAGAACACATAATTATAAGAACTAATTCATACAATTAATTCATCAACGTCATTTTCCCCTATTTTTTTCTAGAGTTCTGATAAAAAACAATTATATTGAACATAATCAAAGGAAAACATATTACTAATTTTTAATCAAAACAAAATAACTGTAACATGCAACTAAATAAATCGAAACACTAAATCTATTATAATTGATGATTCGGTACTTACCATTCTTCTATGATGACAACATGAAAATCAATGGCAGAGTGATGTAATGAAGTCACTGACATATTTTTGAACCATGTTGTGCTTTGATCTGAAATAATCGGTTAATTCAAAAGGCAAATGTTGAATTGAAACTAAAGAGCAAATGATAATGTTTTATGACTTTAATTCTTGCATTATTGCTATCTATTTAATAATAGACGTTTCCCATGAGTGCATAATTGAGTTTGGGATCAATTGAGTTTATACCATTAATGAGGTGATTAAAAACTATAATGAGAATGTACACGGTTCACATGACATTTCAGCTTAAAATCTCTTAAAAGCTTCAAAATAAGCTCCCATGTATTAAATTTATTAGCTTAAACTACATATTTGAGTTTTTTAGCTTATGACATTAACGCTCACATTCAATAGGGGAACTCAATTTTTATAGATATATAGATATAGATGACAATCAAATCACCAGCAAAGTTGTTAATAGGAATGCAGAAACTAGAGAAAACATCATTTTTCATGTATGTACACAAAACGTGGGACTAAGAGTATCATCTTAAACCCTCTTCATAACTAACCTCCTCGCGAACAACTAACCTCAACTTACTCATTTGAGGCTCACCATTTACAACTTTATTTTTTTTTATTCAAATTTCCAAATAAAGTAAATTCATTTTATTAAAAATAAATATACATTAGATTCAAATAATACAAATAATATTTTTTATAAAAAAAAAAAAGTAAAAAAAAACAAAATAATACAAAAACTAAACCAAATGTCTAAGTGGACCTTACTATACCCCAAATCACTTAGCCCATTCTACCACTATGTTAACCAAAAAAAAAAAAAGTACAAAAGCAAAACCGAATTATCTTATTCTTCTTCCTTTGTACACACACCACACACACAGTGGAGATTTAAAAAAATAAAAATAAAAAAATCAACTTCTCTTCTTCATACACACCACACACACACTTAAACCCAATTCATGAAACCCAAAAACATAAATTGATTTTATAGATCGGAAAAAAAGAAAAAGCAACTACCCTTGACAAACAAGTACAAGTCATTTGCTCGTCGTGCAGACGAGTAGCACTTAAACGGCGAAGGATGGCGAGAGGGGGGGGGGGGGGCGGTGCAGCGGCGAAGGGTGGCGAAGGGAAGTGAGCTGCCACGTAGAAGTGGCGAGCTCACACAAGTAACTGCACCTTCCACTCTAACAAGCAGCCTTAAAATCGGCCTCGTCAAATCAAGTGAAACTGGCTTATAACCCACATATATTGACAATAACAAAAGTGCCTTTCCAGCAAATATGTAACTTCATAGAGACACCATTTAGAGGAACCTAAATTAGTGCATATAATTAGGGGGGAAAATGTTGCATATAGTCTTAGAAAAAATAAAAATAGTTACTTATAAATACAAATTCAGCTATTGTTGGTGAATGCTTTTTTTTTCGTAACACCTTTTGTTACACAATCCAACTAGCTAATACGTTATCATGACAAATAGATGAGGTCACACGATTCTAGATTTCTTAAGTGCATGTTACTAAAAAAGATCCAACTATAAGTTACACTTTGAAATCGACACCTTTAGAAATATCGCATAGCTTCAAGTGCTATAATATCCAAATGAAGAAATCATTTATATCAGGTACGATTCATAAGTATCTAGAGTCCGGATGATCAATGTGGCAGTAATACAACAAGCATGCCTTCAAGATAGAGATCTCATGCCTTCCCATTCTCACATGACCTTGACGATCCATTTGAATACCAAATCTCTTCAAATCAATACTACTTACTGTTTTTAAAGGGAAAATGACAAAAAAATGCATTGAACTTGACATTTTTTCTTACTGTATGTTGCCAACTATTTTTTTTCATTGTAACACAAAACTTGTCATTTTTTTGTTATTGTATGTACTAAACGTCGCATCGTTAGTCCTTTACACTAACGGTCGTTAGTAAATAACTTAAAATTTCGTTTTCTTACGTTTTTATGCGTTTTCTTACGTTTTTGTCCGATTTTACACATTTTCGTCCGTTTTCGTCTTGTTTTTTACATTTTCATCTGTTTTTACACGTTTTCGTCCATTTTCTTACGTTTTCATTCATTTTATACGTTTTTGTCTGTTTTCTTACATTCTCATCCGTTTTTATAAGTTTTCGTCTGCTTTTACACATTTTCGTCCATTATTATTATTATTATTATTATTATTATTATTATTATTATTATTATTATTATTATTATTATTATTATTATTATTATTTATTTATTTATTTATTTTATTATTGTTATTGTTTGTTTTTTACGTGTAAAAGCAGACGAAAACGTGTAAAAACGGATGAAAACGAATGAAAACGTACAGAAACAGACGAAAACGTAAAACAAAAGGACGAAAATATGTAAAAACAGACGAAAATATGTAAAATCGGACAAAAACGTAAGAAAACGGATTTTTAAGTTATTTACGAACGACCGTTAGTGTAAAGGACTAATGATGCGACATTTAGTACATACAATAACAAAAAATGTCAAGTTTTGTGTTACAATGAAAATAAATAGTTGGCAACACCAAATTCAGTCTCAATCTCTGTAACACCCCCAATTCATGGTCGCAGCGGAATTCGAACTGGGTGTTACTTGACGGCACAATAGTCACAATAATAGAAAACGAACTCCAATTGAGTCGTTTTAAAAGATTTATCATTCAAAATTATATAAATATCAGAGGTTACAAAATGAGATCCCAATTGGTTCCATGTTTACAATGTATATTAAATGAGTTTTGAATGATAATAAAATTTATAGCCCTCTTGAGTATCCGTGTCCTTCCGTGCCATCCTTGATCGTCATGAACCTGAAATACATGCTTGAGAGGTCAACACAAAGGTTGAGTGGAATTCGTAGAGTTTAGTTAAATCGTTTGAACACAATAATCGTAATGTGAGGTAATTAATCACACATTCATAGTTAGAAAACAAAATCGTTATTTATTTCACTAAGCTCATACAACCAAAGCGTTAACATCGAACCAACAAAATTGGCATTATAGAAGCCCTATCAAGGTACTTTTGCCGTTATACCGCTAAATCTCAAATATAGTGCATTTGTGTGAACTCATCGTTGTTCAACACAAATGGGATTCGTCAATCCCAATAGATCTATTCACAATATTCGCGCTCACTAAAGGTAGTGACTAATGGTTCATGATATAGGGACTTCGAACATGGCAATCGTTACTTAGTGATAATAAAACATCGTCGTAAAGCATACAATAGAAAGCATTGTGTTCGAGTAGAAAAATAATAGCATGTATTCCCCCCATGGGTTTGTAAAATAGTTAAACAATAGAAAGAGGGGCTACGAACTCACCTTAAGTTATGTAGTGAGTAGTGAATGTGATGGTCGAATCGCGAAGGTTTCTACGAGCAACCTATAATCGAATGTTGCGACTTAGGATTGGAGTAAAGAATATGAAGTAGTGCCTATATATATATCTTGCATTTAGTCCATGATGAGGTATGATGTATATTTGTAAGTCTTTGAAAGAAAAGATTTATGAACATGTATGTTTTGTATATCGTTTACTACCGTTCGGGCTAACATATTTCAGAAGTCATGTTAGTAAGCGTTCGAGGAGCCAGGACACTTTAACTCGTAAATCCACAACTCATCTCGACGGCTTACATAATGAACTCCTCACATGAAGCTCCCTACTATTGTAGTGGTTGATAAAGTATATAGATATAAGTTTTGATCCGAAAAGTTACATGTCCGATATTTGTATAAACTTAGGAAAGTTTATTTGTACATGAAGATTGTTATTAGGGGTATCTTCATAAGTCTTAAATGACCATGTTCTCTTGGTAAAATCTCATGGTTTCCTTTTAAGTGAAGTAGATCCAAATTGCTTGTTCAAGTTATCGCCTAACTCATTGTTTCATGTTTACGCCTATGTGAGTTGTTATGGTCATTTCGTCATGGCCTAGCCATGACCTTTGGTCCTTGTTCCAAGGTCATGAGACCTAACCTTAGCTCTAGCCATGGTGGTGGTCTTGTTTATAGGTCATAATAACTCTTGTTCCTTTGAAAGTATAACAATAGTATAGTGACTTAAAATATGTAAATAGCTGTTAAGAAACTGAGAAATATCTCACTCAAAAGGCGTTTTCAAGGCTCGAGCCTCTTTGTTCCTGAAGGAAAACGTGATTCCGGACAACTTTCGTGTTTTAACTTTTTCATGAATCGGACCAGAAAGGCCTCTTTTTGCGTGTTTTAGGTTCTGTCACAGAAACTTTTAGGCAGTTTTGCCAGAAATCTTTGGTAACTTCAAATCGCCATAACTTTTGACTCGTTTACTATTTTTAGGTGGTTCAAATTGCTATGGTTTCCTTGTTAAGTCCTCTACTGTAATATGTAATAATCCAACATAAAATTTTTACCATTTTGATCAGGTTATACCAAGGTATTCACTAGTTTGGTTGTTTTAGTAACTTGTTTCAATAATTCATTACAACAACATCTTTTACTCATTTGTATACATCATGGACATTATACAAGACATAATATAGATAGAATAACATGTAAATGATATGATCATGAGAAATTAACAAAAAGCATGTTAGGTTTAGGCTTACAACTTTTGGCTTTCTAACTAAAGAAAGGAGTAACAAGTAAGGAAATGGACTTTGATAGACTTTCTTCAACCCTTTTCACTTCAAGCAACCTTTCTACCCTTGGTATTCTTGAAAGATGGATGATAAAGGTTGAGGTGTATTGAGTGGATTTAAACTCAAGAGAAAACACCAAGTATATTAGGGTTTGGAAGATTTTTGGTAACTTATAATCAAGCTAGGGTTTCTACTTGAATAATCACTTGAACCTTGCAACAATTTAGAGGAAATAAAACTAAGTGTGAGAGGTTGTGGTGTGTTGGGATGGCCGGCCATATGGGGGGAGAGGGGGGTATTTATATGCCTTTGAGGAGGTTACAAAACTTAGGATATTTTAGCAAGAAAACACATGTAAACCATCTAAGATAACAAGGCATGAGATCAAGCCACCCAAGGGTGTGACTACCCCCCCTAGAGGCGGTTCCAAAGGGATAAGGGGGGTGAGGTGTGTGTTGGATGAAAATATCTAGATATTAGGATGAAACTTGACTCCGGGAAATGCCAACCGTAACTGATTAGGCCTTAAAACGTAAAACCGGGTGTCGTAAAATTATGAAACTTTAAAGTATTGTTAGAAATGTCCATATGACCCATAATAAAATATAAAATGGGTGATAAGTTCCATTTGGGTGGTAAAACCTGCTAAAAGCTGGAAACACGGGTCTAAAACGCGTAATACGTAAAATGTACGAATATTGCGTAAAACTGAGAAAAGTAAAATGTTACTTTTCTAATATGCTAAAAATGATTTAAAATGATTTATAATGTCTAGATTGGGCTCAGTCTGGTGTCGGTTGGTCTTAAATGTCTTTTAGACATCAAACCGGAAGCCTAAAAATCACGAAATGACTTATAAAATCAAAGAATGATTTTTAGTCAATGGAGGAGGGAAAAATATGTTGACTTATTTTAATAAGTTGAAAGCTCGAATCGTCTTAGAAATGCGGTGCAGGTATAGGCTAGGGTTACGGCTGAGTAAAAACGCTTAAAACTGAAAATTCCAGTTTTTCACGGCCGAAGTTTATTTGGGCCATGATTTTTCTCAGTCATGATTTATTCTCAAATAAATCATAAGTGTGTTAAACATTTTTCCGATGTGGGGTCACCTGACGGGGTCAAATTTCGTTGTGTGTAGAATTTCTGATTGCCGTTTTACCCTAAAACGTGTAATGTCGTGTCATTCCTTAATAACTTTCACGAAAATGATCTGACGAGTGTCAAACATTTAATTTGTCATGGAAATGATTTATCACTCGAGAATATGAAATAAAAATCAACTTTCGAGAAAATTTCAGAAAGAAATGAATAGTAGAATGAATAGTAACATGAATAGTAAAAGTGAATAGTAAAATTTTCCAAAAATAGAAATTAACCTGAAATTGCGAATTGTTACAATCTCTTCTGCTGAATGGAAAACATTTAAAGCAGTCAACTATTTCGCACTTGCAGAAACACATTTATCATCAAGACATGAAAATACAACTGATTTT
The DNA here is from genome assembly GCA_030686995.1 of Artemisia argyi. Lineage (NCBI taxonomy): Eukaryota > Viridiplantae > Streptophyta > Magnoliopsida > Asterales > Asteraceae > Artemisia > Artemisia argyi. The sequence continues at coordinate 165,238,269 of CM060690.1, forward strand.
TAAAAGACTCATCCAAGCAGAAAAAGAGAGCATGTACATGAACAATACATGCTTCTTTACAAGAGAAAACACTTATTGTCTCCAATATCGTTAAGTAAATTAGTTGTACAAGTCAACAATATCTTGCTTGTCCATTGGCAATTCACTTCATGATCAAAATAGGTTTTCCACATGGTCCTACTAGGCAGCTTAAACAAGACATATATATCTGGACATATTGGCACAGTTGCCCGTAAGGGGCATTTACATAATATCACTTTTACAACTGCAAACTGGACTATTTTACGTTATTAGCTTGATAATAAGAATTGTGTGGAAAAAGTTGGTCAATAGTATTATTATCCGGTTATCCACAAAGGCGCACGTAAACAGTTTTGCATCTACCTAAACTAATACTCCATATGTTACACCATGTAAATCGATGACCTCTAAATACTAAATTAGTATACTTTTGACTTCTGTCATCCCCTGTTCCCCTAAAACTAACTTGGGATTCCTAATAATCAATAACCAATATTTAATATTTCATCGGATTAACCCTTGGATATGGCATGTATGATGTATTAAATATGCAGTGACCTACGTTGCATATGCCATGTATCTAATACACATACACTGCAAGCTAGAATCATATAAAGGAGACAAAAAGAAGTCATGCCTTGTTGCCAATTCTAGGAAGTGTTGACTTTACGGTCAAACTAACTACTTTTCAAGTCACTAGATGATGAAGGTTTTACTACTTCAACTACATGTTGCATTTGCAGTTCTTGTCAAGAATTTCAATGTTTGACGTAGTTATATCAAAGTAGCAGTGGTAAAATTGGTAGGGTGGGCAACAGAAAAAGTTCAAAACGGGTAATTTTTGGAATGGTTGACCCGAAACACTTTTTGTCCAACTATAATGTTAACTATCATCATATTACTTATGTGAAATTTTATTCCACAAACTATATTACAAATAGAATATTTGCATAAAAAACTTAAGAGTTTATAGGCATTAATAATTCAATGAAACTTCCAACCCGTTTCCTTTTTAGCTAAGTTTTCCGATTTGGCCCATTCAACCCACTATAAGCAAAACAAACCAAAGATGACCCATTCATTATAACCACATAAGGAGATTCTAGTGCACAATTAACAAATCCTTTCTCTCTCCTCCAAACGTTTTCCCCGCCAAAATCCCGCCATTTTAAAACCAATAAAAGCCTCAAGTCTTCATCATTTTAAATGAATTTTACAATTCTAAACCGATAGTTCGATTCTAAATTAGTTGACAATTTTGAATTTTTGAATGCTAACTCATTACCCTTCGAAGAGAGTGGTGAAGGTTCCTAAGAAATATGGGGATTCATTAAGCAAGCTTAATCAAAAAACGATTATTCAGAATAATGAAGAAATTGTTGATGAAAATGAGGGGGTTGAAATGGATAATGATGACATCAGCAATGGGGATGATGATGGTGGGGAAAAAGTGCCTAGTGGTGAATTTGGGGAAAGAATGGATATTAGTGAGACTAATGATGCTATTGATACCGGGAAAATTGGAATAGGGCTCAAGCTGTTAAGACTAATAATTCTTATGTGATCTTTTGTTAACAATGTGAAAAACAAGGCAGTAGAAATTGGATGATGACACTATGTGGGGTAAACATGGACTATGTGACATAATTGTGCAAAATGGAGTGTATTTTTTCAGATGTAGTTGCTGGTTTTACCATTGCTATCCCTCGGGTTCTTTAGTCACAATTTAGTGAAAATTACATAGCCAAGCTCGAAATCCTATAACATTTCCTCGGGTTCTTTAGTCACCAATCTAATAACTCGCTAATAGAAAAACTATCAAACAGCAACAGCAAACCAGTCTAATAACTTGATGCATCAAATAGCTTTGTCTTCACTCTTTAATTTGGCCATATCATTTGTTAAGGCGAAGTAGTCTCATCTTTCACGACTCACTAGCCTCCATGCAAATGATACACCAACTCAATTCCATCAATGAACTACCAATCAAAACACCATAAACATACAATGACCTCTTTTGACTCTGCAATGTATTCACCTTCCCAATGCTTGTTTTTCCTGAAATCATGATTGGCAAACCAACTACATCAGAATATTATCTGAATATAAAAAATTTAAGGAACGTAAACTATATAACAGTCACCATATAAGGTGTCTAACATATGATGAAAAAACCAAAGCCACTTCAGGTTTTTATGACCTTGTATTAAAAGTTTTTCATTTTCTAACAAACCACCAAAATTCTAACAAATATAAAACTTTTTTGAGTTATAACAGAAAAATATAAAAAGTGTCTAGATATATTTTCAGATAATTATCCCTAAATAAAAGAAGTTAAACGGCATAGAGAGAACATACCTTCATATTATGTTTGTAACTAGTCGTATAATTCGATGCAGGGGATATGGGAGATTTTAGGCCAGTAGGAGCCTCCTCTACTGCATCTTTCTTTCAGGTCTGGACATTCCAATATTTTCAAACTCAGAAGTGAAGGCAACCACTTTTCTGGTAGATCTTTCATCTTTGGGCATTCCCAAATTTCGAGATGTTGGAGGGAGGTGAGGTGTTGGAGTCCCTCGGAAACTGTTTCCAACTTATCAAAACTTCTAATCCAAAGTCGAGTAAGAGATGAAGGAAGATCAAGATGAGACAATCGACTCCAATTAGTGGCTTCTTCTTTTTCTGCTGAACCCTGTAAGGATAGACTAACAAGTGAGGTTGGAAACTTCAGTGGGCCCCATTCTGAGATGGGCTTCTTCAATAGCCCGATATTAAGCTCACGCAAGTTGGGAGGCCAAAGCCCAGTTGGAACATCCATACTTGGACAATTGCTTATATCCAGATCAGTTAACGAGGTGAGACTCTGCCATTGGAGGTCTGCAAATAACGACTCCTCCGTACTTTTACAATTAGCTATTACCAATGTAGTGAGGTCAATAAAGTTACCCCCAAAATCAATGATCGATGCCACATTTGGATGATCTTTTATCCATACACTTTCAAGCATTGGCATGCTTTTGCTGTTGATAAGTAACATATTCTTCTTTCCTCCTTCTCCCACCTCTTCCTTTATCATTAGTTTTTCACACTTGTAAATGAGAACTGACTTGAGCTTCTGCCCTCCCATTCCCATTGAGAAGGAGACACATGTAATTGAATCACAATCCCTGATATATAACGTCTCAATGTTGTCAGGACAACTTAAATGCTTGAAATTTTCACAACCCCATATCGTTAATGAGCTAAGAGATGTTAGGAGGTTGCTTCCATAATTGTACTCCTCCTCATCTTTCTTCCCTAAACTCACCAAATTTTTACAACTCTCTACGCTCAACTTCTTTAAATTCACGAGAACCTTACTACTTGCCTCTGCTTCTTTTGATTCCCACAAGTATCTTATTTCATCACATTTTTCAACAAACAATTCTTCAACTGCCTTAAGATCCAATATAATACCTCTCCACACCTCATTAGTAAGCCCTGAAATAGATTCTATTTTCAACTTGGTGACTGATGGAGCTGCGTGCACCAAACTTCTCAACAAACCAACACCACATCCATGTATTCCCAAATCCCTCAATGAAAGTAGCGGTTCTTTAAATGAGACACTGACCAAATTTGGACACCCTTCTATATTGAGCTCTTTCAGGCACGGAAACACAGAATCTCCAATGCCACTACTACTGTATGTTGACCAAACCTTCCACCTCGGCATACCTTTAAACTTTAGAATTTCAAGTGAAGGAAATGCAACACCCGCCCCAAGAAACTTTAAACCCACATCTTTCACATCATCCACGTCTTGGATAGATAAACTCTTAAGTGACGGTAGTTGCCCGAGTTGTGGTAGAGATGTACACTTTTTACAGCCATGTATAGACACACGAGCCAACTTATGGAAAAAGGGTTCCCCTACCCATTTGGGAAACTCTAAACCCAGATAGTTTACAATGCCTAGCCTCATCAAACAATCATTGTATGGCTTCAATGCATCAAGGACCTCGCTATCAGTAGTCTCCTTTCGGGAAGCATTTGATACGTCACTCCATTTAACCTCTAACTCAATAAGCCTCTTTTGTGATAAGTCTGCTTCTCGTGCTTCCGCTGCGTTTTTTACTCTTTCCAGGCCCTCTATGGAAACTTTCCCATGAAGATTTTCAAAATCTTTAAGTTGGGATATCGAAAAATCATTTTCTCCTCCAATAATGATTTTTGAAAGAGTTTGCAGGCTTTTCAACTTAGCAACCCCTACAGGCAAGTCTTTTAAAAGCGGAGTATTTCTAATGTCAAGATGCCGCAAACTTTTAAGCTTTATGAAGTTTTTCGGTAACTTAGTTAAAAAAGAACAACCAAAAAGGATTAGCGTCTCTAAGTTATAGAGATCACAAACGTTTTCTGGAAAATGTGTGATTGTAGTTTGAGATAAATTGAGATATCGTAAATGCTTTAATTTACCAATAGACTCTGGAACCTCGCTTATCTCATAACCACTCAAACTTAAAACCCTTAAGAATTGCAATTCAGGGAGTAATTCAACCAAAACCTTATTCGACAAGTTGTAACGTCGCCTCCTTTCTTTCACCCCGACGGACAATATTGTTCTCAAACCTTTAGCTCCTTCGATCCCCTCAAACTTCTTGTAAGCTACATAACTCTCTAAAACAAAAGACATATGACGACACTTATCTAAAGCTTGTTTCCTAGCATTCTTTCCCGTTTCCTTCTCTAACCTTGAAAAGAAATCTCCAGTAACAGATGTGGCCAAATCATTCATAAGATCATGCATAACAAACAAAGACTCGTCATTAGGTGAGTGCTGAAAAAATGACCGTGAAAACAACTCATCAAAGCAATCGTGACCCAAACGTTCTATAGTTGACTTGCTTAGACGTACTCGGTGCAAAAATCCTTCTGCCATCCAGAGCAGAACCACATCTTCCTTGTCAAATGCGTAGTCCTTCGCAAACAAGGAGCAATATGCAAAGAGCTGCTTCAAATCGGCAGGAAGTTCACGGTAGCTTAGTCTGAGAGCCGGAATAATTTCATCCCCCTCTTTTAACCTCCATATCTCACTATCCACTATTTCCTTCCATTCGAGCGCATCCCTTTTTGTCCTCATTAACCCTCCAAGTGCTATTAAAGCCAGAGGCAAACCATCACATTTTTTGACAATGCCTTCACCATGTGCTTTAAATGTTGGATGCGAGTCAAAATTATTTGCACCCAACGCATGTTGAGTGAATAAAGACACAGCATCATCTTGGGATAAACGTTGCAGATGGTTTGAATTATCATAACCCAACTTTTTCAGCAATTGCTCCTTCCGAGTCGTCATGATAATTTTACTTCCGCGAGAGCACCCATGAAATGGACGTACTAAGGTTTCCCAATCCTCACGGCTTTCACTCCAAACTGTTAGAGTTTGACAATCAAAGTACACATATTGCGGAAGCTAGGATCAAGTAATAACACGTATAAAGATTAACTAAAACATAAATAGAAAACATACCCGATGCACTTCAAATAAACCTTGATTCTTGTACAATTAGATCAATGATAAACCCCTTACCGTTTTGTTTATCGATCTCTTGATAATTACTAAAGTAAGTAATTACCTCGTTCTTGTACACACAAACTACCAACGAATAAAGGTTTGATGCAAGTAAACAAAACACTTAATTTGCTTATGAAAATTTCGATCCTAAAACCCTTATGGGAGTGAGGATCGATCGACCAAGAGAAGAAACAAGGAGAAGAAAACTTTAGGGTTTTGTGTGTGTGCACAAGAGATGTGAAACCCTAATCCTTGGCCTTGTATATATACTAGGTGATTCCTTGGAGCACAAGCAAGGGTGGATCGACCCATGGTGTGGGCTTCGACCGGCCTAGGCACCCTTGGGGTGTTTCTAGATCCTTCTTGACTCCCAAGTTACACTCTAGTCCTCGTTCTCTTATCCCTTAATAATAATTAATACTTACGTTTAATATTAATGATTATTTAGTCCCTTAAGTGTTTATAAATATATATACACGATACATTTAACATATATATATTTATTTACATTATTCTTGTTTGTAAAGTGTGCAATCCCGAGGTCTCGGGTTCGATACTAGACATTTACTAATTAATATTTATACGTAACTTTTAACAGCTCCCACTCGTATATCTATTAATAGTAAAATGACAATGGTTAGCGTCTTGCAACACTCCAATGCCCCTAGTTCGACCTGAGCTAGGTTTCCTGGAAAACCTTTAATGATTCATCATTATTATTATCCTTTCGCCTCTAATACTACATTAATAAAGATGTGAGGTTCTTTATTAAATTCTGTTTCTCGTCTCTTTATGATTGAACAAAATTACCAAAACATCTGAACGTATTCCAGATAGACTTTGGGCGTGGCCACGCAAACATTTTGTCAACCCTACGAGGGGCCCAGCAGTATTAAACTTCTGAACAAATCAGAAGGAGCGAATTCTCTCTTGACTACAAGAATAACCCATGAACTTTGCAACATTCTGAAAACAACCCTTATGACTTCCAATTACGGTAAGCGGTAGATTGCTCCACAAAATGCACTACATCCATGACACTTATCTGGTATCTCAAGTCTGAGGATAACTATTAAATATGATTCTCACAATAAATTTAAATCATATTGTTGGGATAAGTCCAATACTCAATTCATTGAATATCATGTGAAATTGGTATGACTACGCATCAATATACTTTCAAGTATATCCTAAACCAATACTCAAAATTGTCTTAGTTTAATGATATTCCCATATCATTAATCGACAACGGACTATTTAGAATAATAAATTATTCACGGATCTTAAACATGCAAATATAGGATATATTATTAATAAGACAATGAATAAATAAACATAACCAATATTTTATTTCAGTAAATATTAATAATTGTACATTACATCCTTTATCCAAATACTAATCACAAATGGGCATGAAACTATCAGCTAATTTAAGTCCTATTCCTTCAGCATGCTTGTAAAGCTTGGTGCCAGGTAAAGGCTTTGTAAATTGATCAGCTAAGTTTTCATCTGTGTGAACTTTGAGCATTTCGATTTCACCTATCTCAACTTGTTCTCTGACATAGTGGTGCTTAATCGGGAAATGTCTGGTGCCTCTCATGATTCCAGGTTCATTGGCAAATGTAATTGCGGCTGAGTTGTCACAATACATTTTTATAGGTCGCTGAATCGAAGGCATAACCCCAAGCCCTGAAACAAACTTCCTAATCCAAACAGCTTCCATTGCAGCTTCTGAAGCAGCTATATACTCACTTTCTGTAGCAGACATCGCCAGTACACTCTGCTTTTTGCTCCTCCAATCAACAGCTCCTCCATTAATGACAAAGACATAACCCGTCTGAGACTTCGTATCATCTTTATCACCTTTCCAAGAAGCATCGCAGTAACCTGTTACATCAAGCTCTGCAGATGGAGTACCCCCATATACTAAGAACATCTCTTTAGTAGCCCTAAGGTACTTAAGAATATTCTTAACAGCAGTCCAGTGTTTTTCACCTGGGTTCTGCTGATATCGACTGGTTAAATTCTGAGCAAACGCAACATCAGGCCTTGTGCTTTTTACCGCATACATTATAGATCCCACAGCCGAAGCATAAGGGACTCTCTTCATGCGTTGCACCTCTTCGGGTGTTGAAGCACAAACTTTGTTGCTCAAGCCATGTTGCTCTTGCATCGGCAAATATCCTTTCTTGGAATTTTGCATACTGAATCTCTTCAATATTTTATCAATGTAAGCACTTTGGCTTAATCCAATTAATCGCTGAGATCTATCTCTATATATCTTGATTCCCAGAATAAATGCAGCTTCCCCTAGATCTTTCATAGAAAAACAACTTCCAAGATATTCCTTAACCTTTTGTAAACTTGGAATGTCATTCCCCATGATCAATATGTCATCGACATATAATATAAGGAAAATTACATTACTCCCACTAGCTTTGTGATATACACATGGCTCATCAAGATTTTGAGTGAATCCATACTTCTTAATTTCACTATCAAATCTTTTATTCCATTGTCGTGATGCTTGCTTTAATCCATAAATGGATCTCTTAAGCTTGCATACACGATCTGGGAATTCTGGATTTACAAACCCCTCAGGCTGCGCCATATAGATGTCTTCATCTAGGCGACCATTTAAGAAGGCGGTTTTGACATCCATTTGCCAAATCTCATAGTCATAGTAAGCGGCTATGGCTATAAGAATCCTAATTGCCCTTATGTCAGCTACAGGAGAAAAGGTCTCCTCATAGTCAATACCTAAAGTTTGAGTATAGCCTTTAGCTACCAAACGGGCCTTATAGGTGTGTACAATGCCATCCATATCAGTCTTCTTCTTGTAGAGCCATTTACTCCCAACTAGCTTGGCACCCGGAGGTAGGTCTACTTCTTCCCAGACTTCATTATCTTTCATGGATTGCATTTCCCCATTCATAGCTCCCTGCCATTTTTCCTTTTCTGGACTATTCATGGCAGCTTTATAACTTGTAGGTTCATCAAGATCCCCTATCAAGTTGTCATCACACTCCATGTTTAAACATAGACGTGTAGGAGCCTTCACAGATCTTGAAGATCTGCGAACGGGAATCACTTCAACTTCTGGTGGAGGACCTAAACTTTCAGGTTCTTCAGGAAGTTGGCTAGTGTTTTCAGAAGGTGTCACATCTTCATGATCGTCTTCCAGATCATATACTCTCCCACTGAATTCTTGAGATATGAGCTCCTTTTCTAAGAAGTCTCCATACCTTGCAACAAAAACCTTGTTTTCAGCTGGGTAATAAAAGTAGTAACCCATAGTTTCCTTAGGGTAACCTACGAAGATGCATTTTACAGATCTTTGTTGGAGTTTGTCTGCTGAGTCACGTTTAACATACGCCTCACAACCCCAGACCTTTAGATAAGACAAGTTAGGAACTTTCCCAGTCCATACTTCATATGGAGTCTTATCAACCTTCTTTGTTGGAACCATATTTAAAATGCGAACTGCAGATTCCAAGGCATAATCCCAAAACGAGTAAGGAAGAGTTGTTAGATTAAACATAGATCGTATCATATCTTGCAATGTACGATTCCTTCTTTCAGATACACCATTTTGTTGTGGAGTATATGGAGAAGTAAGGTGCTGGACAATTCCCTCCTTTGCTAAGTAATCTATAAACTCTTGACTCAGGTATTCACCACCTCTATCGGATCGAAGAGCTTTAATCTTCTTTCCTAGTTGCAACTCTACTTCTGCTTTAAACACTTTGAATGTCTCAAACACCTCACGTTTATGTTTAAGTAAATAAACATAACCATAACGGCTGTAGTCATCCGTAAATGTTAAGAAGTAGCTAGCACCTCTCCTTGACACATGTCTAAGTGGTCCACACACATCTGTGTGAATAAGACCAAGTAGATCATTCGCCCTTTCAATCCTATTTTTAAAGGGTTTCTTAGTCATTTTCCCAGCAATGCAAGATTCGCATTTATCAAATGATTCATCATTGATCTTTTCTAAAAGCCCATCATGTTGCAGCTTTTTCATGCGATCTTTGCCAATGTGAGCAAGTCGACAATGCCAAAGATAAGATGAATCCAGACCTTTCTTGATTCTCTTATTGTTGATGCTATACATTGAATTATTTTTAACAAAAGCTTTATCATTATCATTCATATCAATTTCAAAGACACCATTCACAGCAATAGCATTAAAATAAAAAACACCATTTAAAGAAACCGAAATTCCATTGCTAGAAATAGTATGCTCAAAACCAAGGTTCAACAAACATGAAAATGAAATTACACCTCTAACAATTGACGGTGCATAATGACAATTATTTAAAGATAGTACTAAGCCCGAAGGCAACACTAAATCATAAACTCCTATAGCTTCAACTCCTGCATGCGCTCCGTTACCAACGTGCAAGAATTGTTGTCCATAGGCCAGCTTTCTCTCAACTCTAAACCCCTGCAAGGTATTGCAAATATGAATGCCACATCCCGTATCATATACCCATGAATTCAATTTAGGAGTAAGAGTGAATAATTCAATCATAAAGAACGCACCTGATGAACTGGGGTTACCAGCTTCATTCCCCTGCTTCTTGAGTCGCAAGTCATGAATATAGAGAGGACAATTGCGCTTCCAATGGCCCTTTTCATGACAATGGTGACATGCCTGATCCTTCTTGTTTGGTGGATTCACCTTTTTCTGCTTAGGCTGATGTTGCTTCATCTTGGGTTCAGGTTGATAGGCCATGACCTGCTTGCCTTTGTTAACCTTCCCTTTGCCTTTGTTCACATGCGATTTCTTCTGGATTCTCCCACCATGAATTGCCAACACTTGCGGGGTAGGATTCTTGACCTTGGCTGGTAGACTTTTCTCATACTCAATAAGCAATGCGAGTAATTCAGATACTGTCTTCCCCGAGCAGTGCATATTGAAGTTCTGCACAAAACCAGCAAAGTCCTTGTTAAGGGACCTGTTGATCAAGTGCACTTGCACATTGTCAGGGTAACCAAATCCAATTCTGTGAAGCTGATCAAAAGATTCCTTCATCTCAGTCACATAATCTTCAACTGGTTTACCATCACCATGCTTGCAGTTATGTAGCTTGTCCAATTCATCATACAATTCAACTGCTGGTGGTTTCTCATAAGATTGCCTAAGAACATCAAGCATATCTTTTGGGAAAAAGTACTCAAACTTCTTTTGCAATTGAGCACTCATGCTAGTGAGCATTAAACAAGCAACCTCATTAAACTTAGCATGTTCCACCCTCCATGCCGCCTTGACTGCTTCTGGTTCAGAAGCAGCAGGCTCAGCTGGGCATTCTTCGGTCAAATAGTCCATTTTACCGGTCGACCTCAAGACAATTCTAAGTGAGCGGTACCAATCATTGAAATTCTTTCCAGTCAGTTTCTCTCTCTCAAGATGACTCTTGAAAGCAGAAATCACAGATGGGGTATCGGGTTGAGCCATATCTACAGATAAAAGTTCAAACATTAGTATTTTCGATAATAAATATCTTCAAGAAAATAAAATACCCATTAGTTATATTCATATAACCACCAAAATTTTCTTGAAAACCTAGGATCTAACTTTACATAGTTCCACCACATCAGTTGATCTGCTAGTGGTGAAAGTACAAAAGATAGTAATCTGTCGAACAATAATTGGCAAACAAGATTTCCAATTCCTAGATCATTATGGGAATTACATCAAATTGATTCATCAATTTGCCTTGTAAGCATGTTTCATCCCATCTCATGCCTTAAGTTCTAGGTCTCACGCACAACTTAATTAAGTCGTCTACCTTAGAAACTGTAAAATTACAATTATGGTCTCACGCGTTAAAAGAATTTTACCTTGTTATAGTAATTTAGCCTAGGTCTCACGTTTACTAAATTAAAATTCCAAGTGTTTCTTATAGGTAGATGGCATGTAACTTAAATTATAAAGGGTATTTATTTTTGATATGTCAATCAAAATATGTACAAAGATGCATGCACTCATCTTTATAACATAAGTTTTCATAAAAACTTTTTATATCCAATTCGTGAAATTAATACACAAAGTTTTACTTGAGGTTTATACCAAAACCCTAAGATGACTTTCTACAACATATGATTTTAAAAGTAATTCGTTTAAGACATATTCAAGATTGTGATAACCAAGGCAGACTCTAAGGCTCTTTTCTAAGCCTTCAAATCACGGTTATGAATATCATCTTAAAAGACTTAATTTTAAAAACATATTTGCACAAAACATCATTCAAGCAAAAGTTTATGGATTCAATCTCAAAATAGTAATAAAGTTTGAATTTTGCTAGTCTCGACTGGGAGCTGATTACCGTGCGAATCGGACCACGATTGTCAATAAGACCTTGCAAGATTCTTACTTTATCACTTTAGGGTTTCAAAATTATTAGTCCATATTATTTTCTTTTATGAAAATCACCCTTTTTATTGCTTACATCAAGTCAAACAATTAAGAAAACAATAAAACAAGTAATTTAAAGAAAATAAACAACTAATAATAAAACCTGAAACAATTAGCCACATGCAAACCATATTAAAAGATCCTAATAAAATCAATTCTAGGTATAATTATGCATGTAATCACCTAAGGCCTTCCCTTCTTAATGGAAGTGGAGCCACATACATTGACGAATCAATTGCGTAGGCCAAAGATAATATACACACCACATAGCATATAAATTGATTTTAATATATATGGAGTCTTCCCCAATTTTAGATCTATTTAAAACATGTGACATAAATAAACAAACAAGATCCATGACTAACATGCATGTTTCGTCACGGATTAACCTAACAATTAGCACATAGGTCACAAGTATGTTCACAAAAACCGGTTTAGACCTAGGGTTTCTATATGATTATTATATAATCAAGAAAACCACAAACCCTAATTAGGGTTTTATAGTGGAAATCGACCCCCCCCCTTAAAATTAGGGTTAGGGTTACAAAAATTTTTAAAAAAAAATTTAAAGAAAACCCTAGAAAAACATGTATCTAAAACAATTAAAGATCCGATTTTTATTACGTTTTAGTAATCAATTACATGTTATCCATGGCTCGTGATGCCACTGTTAGAGTTTGACAATCAAAGTACACATATTGCGGAAGCTAGGATCAAGTAATAACACGTATAAAGATTAACTAAAACATAAATAGAAAACATACCCGATGCACTTCAAATAAACCTTGATTCTTGTACAATTAGATCAATGATAAACCCCTTACCGTTTTGTTTATCGATCTCTTGATAATTACTAAAGTAAGTAATTACCTCGTTCTTGTACACACAAACTACCAACGAATAAAGGTTTGATGCAAGTAAACAAAACACTTAATTTGCTTATGAAAATTTCGATCCTAAAACCCTTATGGGAGTGAGGATCGATCGACCAAGAGAAGAAACAAGGAGAAGAAAACTTTAGGGTTTTGTGTGTGTGCACAAGAGATGTGAAACCCTAATCCTTGGCCTTGTATATATACTAGGTGATTCCTTGGAGCACAAGCAAGGGTGGATCGACCCATGGTGTGGGCTTCGACCGGCCTAGGCACCCTTGGGGTGTTTCTAGATCCTTCTTGACTCCCAAGTTACACTCTAGTCCTCGTTCTCTTATCCCTTAATAATAATTAATACTTACGTTTAATATTAATGATTATTTAGTCCCTTAAGTGTTTATAAATATATATACACGATACATTTAACATATATATATTTATTTACATTATTCTTGTTTGTAAAGTGTGCAATCCCGAGGTCTCGGGTTCGATACTAGACATTTACTAATTAATATTTATACGTAACTTTTAACACAAACGTCATCTAAAACTAGTAGAAACCGTTTATCCCTAAGTTGATCTCTGAGAGCTACTTGAAGAAGATTTAAATCTTCAAATTTCTTAACTTCCCCACTCACAGATTGGAAAATAATTTTACTTATTTGGAAACTATCCCACTCGTCTGAAACACATACCCATGCCTTGAGTTCAAAATGATCCTTGACTTGCTTTTCGTCATACAAAAGCCTAGCTAGAGTTGTCTTACCCAAACCACCCATACCAACAATGGGCACGACGCTAAACTTTTCTTTACATGGTTCATCCGCCAATAGCCTTTGAACCAACACATCCTTATCCCCTTGTCGGCCAACAATCCTAGATTTATCTTCCAGCAACGAGGTCTCGTATTTTCTATTTTTGTCTTTTGGCCTATCATCCTTCACTTGTAAACTTCCACTCTCCATCGTCAAACCAAGAGTAACTTTTTCCATCTCTAGATCTTGCAACTTACTGTTAATATCGTCTAACCTGCGACACATCTTACTACTTAGTAAGAAATTTTTGCAACAAGAAGGAACGAGCTTTCTTATCTTGCTGGTGCTGGCTCGGGATTGGTCGGTGAACTCATTATGCTTAGCCTCGGTTGCCAAGTCATCAAGTACGTCATCAATGTCGTAAGCCAGATGTTGGAGATCATTGAGCCATACTTGAACAGCTGCGTTAGTTATTTCTTTATTCGAAGCATCATTCAGCAGTGCTTGGATCCTGAACAAAGTCCTCCCTAGTTTCTTCAGCTCAGAATGAATTCCCTTTGCTCGAACAACTTGCTTAACGGCTTCATTGGCCAGCTTCTTCAAAACGGCTTCAATGAGGGTAGAAGCAATGACTTCCGCCATTCTTTTATGGTAGGTGTTTTGAATGAAATGAACTGGAAGAAAATTATTGATCTTGACTTATAGGTGGCTGGAAAAATTAAATGAAAATTATAGATCTTAACTTATAGTTTTCTTCTGAGGTGAGATATGGTTCTGGATGAGTGGTGGCAACAGTGGCAGTGGGATAGTGGTTGGTATGGTGGTGGTTTTGTTTTTGTAAATGGTGGTTTTGTTAGATGGAGAAGATGAAAAGGGTGTGAGAAGGGAGAGAGTGAATCGTTCTGGTTTTGTTAGTACGTGGTATAACAAAAAAAATCAATGATACCCCATTAACACAAACTTTAACATTTTAACATTTTAGCACAAACACTTCAAAATCACTGGTTGTCATAATACCCCATTAAGACAAACTTTTAGAACTCACATTTTTTTTCCAGTTTATTTAAACAAACTAATATTTAAAATTACAATACGAAATTAAAAAAGTTACGAAAAAAAAACTACAAAATTAAAAAAGTTATGAATAAAAATACAATATGAAAATTAAAAAAAAAAAAAAAAAAAAAAAAAAAAAAAAAAAAAACCAACTAACCATGGCCCAAACTATATTTTTCTTTAGGGGCAATTCCATATTTATCAAACTTAAACATGATAATGTCATATTTACCCAAAACATGCTTTAACTGCATTGTAAATCATGCATTCAAAACTTGTGTTTTGGGTATATATGACATTTTCATGTTTATATTGGGTAAATATGAAATTATCCCTTTTCTTTAATTTTTTCCTCTTTCATGTTGATCCAATACGCATCGTCCTCCGACAACTCCTTCATGTTAATACTGAAAAATTTCATACCTTCCAAAAGCATGATCGAATGGTATTTCGCGTTAGTAACCTCGTACACCGATTGGGCCGATTCCCGTTTGAGACGCATCTCGTTTGTCATAAACTCTGCAAATTGGCTTGACGAGTTACATCTCTCGGCGCTCATCGTGGTCTTGGATTTTTGTTTTTTGCCGGCCGGACGTGGTCATGCATCTTCACCGAATAGATCCGCGTAGCCTTCGCCGGGGACTTCTCCGATTAAATCAGCCGGTTCCAACGCGTCCTATTTTGCTTCGGTTTTCAATTCCCTAGGCCTCCTCTTGAGTAAACGAGGTACCTTTATGCTCTTCATGATACATCGTTCTAGCCCGTTTCATACCATCCAAATCATTTTCCCCACTTTTTCCCAAATGATTGGAACGTTTGAAAACCGCATTAAACTTTTGGCAACTCCTTTTCAATGTATGCCACTTGCTTGTCAACATATCCTTGTTGCGTGCTTGGAAAGTTTGCCTATTGAACTTGTTCAAAACCCGATACAAAAACGTAGGGCTGTAAACAAACTGAACGTTCAGTGAATATTTCGTGAACCATTCGTTAAAAAGTTCGTTTATATTCGTTTATTTATTAAATGAACGAACATGAACAATATTTTATGTTCGTTTAGTTAAATAAACGAACATGAACAAAAGTCGTGTCCGTTCATTTTTGTTCGAGAATGTCCGATTAACAAATTACATGTTCATTTATTTATTTATGTTCGTATATCATATCTTTTAATTGTATAATATCTTCAATTCGACCCACCATCCATTTACCTTTTCTTTTGAAGTTTTAGGTTTGTGTTGGTCGGTCAAATTGTGAATGCGAGGATTGGGTTTGTGGTTGTGATTGTTGTTCGAATTGTGGTGGGTTTTGTTGTAGATTTTTGAAATTGGTGTTTATCATTTGATTTTTTGTTGCTAAGAAACACTTGTTGTTGTTGATAAAGTTGCTCGGGAGTCATGCCGAGTGGGTTATGGAAACCGGATGAAGACGTGTTCGGGTTCGTCATACTGAGGAGGTTCATAAAACTATCGTTAGGAAATCCCAAAATTTTTTTGAGAATGGAAATATATAAAATTGTGTTTGAGTTGTGGAATTGTGTAAAAAATATATGGGAAATGAGGTATTTAGATTCAAGTTTATTGGTTTATAAATGAAATTTGATTTTTTTGTGTGTGTGGGGGAGGGGGGGTTGGAATTTTTTTTTCTGCTTGTCGACCTGCGTTGATTAAAGAAGACGTACACACGAATTATGGTCATACGAAAACTTTCATTTGATGTCATATTCATAGGATGAATACTTTCGTTGTATGTCAGTCACCTCTTTTAAACGATCTCAAACAAGGAAAAGTAAAAAAAAAAAAAAAGTTCCATTTGTGGCTAACCACGTGAATTATAGTTGGGATATTATCTTACTGAAGGATATATCCGGAATGGGCTGTTCTTATTAAGTCTATTTCACAACTAGGCACGAATGATACAAACCAAATAACGTATAAGAACGTGCATGAAGCAGCGAGGAAAGACGTTGAATGTTTGGCGTACTAAAAAAAGTAGGCTATAAAAAAATCCCACATGGTCGCAAAGTGTCGTAGGAGAATTAAGGAGTTGATGTGCACTTGCATCATATAACATAATAATATAATATGATTATACAAGACCAAGAGTTGGTAATCTCCCCCCCCCCCCCCCCCCCCTCCCCACTAGTTTCCGGAGAAAGTACATTGTGAAGATGATCCCGTACGATCGAAATAAGATATCTTACAAGTTGTTACCGAAATACACGGCATTGAACAAATCAATAAGTGCTTTAATTTTATTGTAATGTTTTGAATTTTATTTGAGTTATTATTGTAATGTTTTTTTAATCATTAATGAAATTTTTATATATAAAAAAAATGTTAGGTCGCCCCTTCGGTCACCATAACTAGTACAGTCTTTGGTCTTCTGTTTAGCTTTGGAGTGAAAAAACTGAGTTGACACTGAGATGACAAAGGATGCTAAGATGGCAGATGTGACCATACCATTAGTCTAAAAAATTAAAATGTGATTGGTGATCTCCACGAGAGTTGTTAGAATCTTTGAATTTTAAATATACACGAGAGGAGGTGCACGTGGTTGGTCAAAGATGGATGGCTTAGCTAGTTAGTTGTATTTCTGAATTTAAAATAGATGGGATTGGTACAAGTTGATTATTTAAATTGTAAGATTGAGTCATTGGTGCCATACCGAAACTCATAAAAATACAACCAATTCTTTCTAGTTTTTTATTAAAATATGATACCGAAACTATCATATTATAATGGGGGCTTGAATCTTGGGCTTGGATGTAATGGAATTATAGGCGAAGTTACTTGAAAACTACAAAGGGTGCAACTTCTCATAGTACATGTACTTTCTATTTTCATGTGTAAAAAAAAACTTAGTTTAGCTTTTTGCCCTCCCAAAATATTTGGTGTAGCTCCTCAATAGATGGAATTCACTTTAACTTTCACATGTATCTTCTAATCTTCTAAAATTCTTCAATAATTATCACTTTTGATCCTCAATTGCTCCATTATTCCTTGAACGATACATTAACAATAAAATAATAAATAGACGTAACATTTACAATTAAAACCTTATTATTGTTAATTTATTTACAATCTGTTACCGAGTTTCATCCCCAACTGCTCCATTATTCCTCGAACTATACATGCATTAACAATAAAATACTAGTAGTACCTCTTTTACATTCGATTAATCTCATTAACTTGTTACCCATGCAGCCATGCTATCATTCTTTTCTCATAAATATAAATAAAATCAGCAATTATACTATGAGTTTTAACTTTTTTTGTTATCGGCGATGCAGCATGTACACAAGAAGAAGTGAACAAGGTGATGGAATCAGCAAAAGCTGCAAAAAAATTATGGGCTAAAACGCCTCTATGGAAGAGAGCTGAATTGCTGCACAAAGCTGCAGCTATTCTTAAAGATCACAAGAAGCCCATAATTTTTTACTATGGCTGATTGTCTTGTTAAAGAAATTGCCAAACCTGCTGCTTCTGAAGTAAGTTCTATTTGATTAAACATCTTTTTATACTATGTTTTCTCTAATTTTATTGTAATGTTTTGATTTTAATTTTTTTTTTAATTATTACTGTATTTTTTTAATTATTAATAAAATTTTTATTTTAAAAAAAAGTTTGGTCGCCCCTTCGGTTTTCATAACTAGCATATTTGCTCTTGTTTTTAGTCTTGAAATGAGAAAGCTGAGTTGATCAGGTGAAATGAGAATGTTGACGTGTGTGTTCTGAGGTGAAATGAGGTGACCGCCATTACCATTAGTCAAAAAAATTAAAATATGATTGGTGATCTCGACGAGAGATAGCTGTTAGAATCTTTGAATTTTAAATATACGAGAGGAGGTGCACTGCACGTTGTTGGTCAAGGGTGGGTGGCTTGGCTAATTGATTATTTAAATCGCAAGACCAAGTCATTGGTGCCATACGGCTTATAAAAATAATACAACCAATTCTTTAAAGTTTTCTATTAGAAATATGTCGTGTTTCATATTTCTTCATTATGATATTGTAGTGGGGGCCTAAATCTTGGGCTTGGATGTAATGGAATTCACTTTAATTTTCACATGTATCTTCTAATTTTCTAAAAGTTTTCAATAATTATCATTTTTTATCCTCAATTGCTCCATTATTCCTCGAACGATGTATTAACAATAAAATAATAAGACGCAACATTTGTAGTTAAAACCTTAATATTGTTAATTTATTTATACTTTGTTCCCGAGTTTCATAAGGAAAGAAAAGAATAGGAGTGGAAAGAAAAGAAGAAAAAAAGGAGGAAGGATAGAAAAAAAGGTGTTCGTGGGTTGAGAAGAAAGGGAAAGAAGATGCATCTCTTTTGTATTCCCAAGTTTGAGAAAAGAGAAATGAAGATTAATAATATCACAATTATATCTTTTTAGAGTTAAATATGTTGTAAATATTAATGGGCTTATGTCTATTCACATTTATCTCTAGTGGGCTTTAGGGTTTGAGATGCATTCATTCACCCTATATATACAATCCACTTGTAACCTTGATGATAACTGAAATAAGAATTCTCTCTTCCTCTCTTGTTCTAATTTATTATTTTATAACACGTTATCAGCACGATAGTCTCGACAGAAAAAGAGATAGAGATGACGGCTGTTATGGTTGATTTTTTCTGAATTCATGATTGCATCTGGATAGGTAAGTATCCATGCCATTATTTATATAATATTAATGATTACGTATGTCAATTTGTACTGAATCGATCTAACTTATATTTTCACATACTAGTGTATTATTTTTTTAATAACTGAAAAACATAAAAAAGTAATCGGAATAAACACTATGGGATTGATATTTTAATGAATTGAAAATAAAGTGATCTTGTCATTCATAATCACTAAAAGATCTACTCCGTAGTATATGTGTGTCCCATTTGATTCATGTCTAGTTTTATTATTATTATTATTACAGATGTGATATATACTACGTATTTTGTTTGCTCGATTAACTATTCGAGCCCTATGACTATACGAAAAACCTAGAGTTATATATCATCCTATGATTGTTTTGAGTTCTCTTATTATTAATCTTTATTTGTATACATAAAGAGAATTGCGTTATTTTTACTTTCATGTTTATCTATTAAAACTCTTTTATAGTTATGAAGAACAATAAATGTTCTTTTGTGACTAAAAAAAAGAAAATAAAAAACATAATGTTATGTTGAATTAAAAAGAAAAAAAAATAGAACCTCAAAGTTCTAATATGGTTCTTTTAAGAATCAATATGAAAAAAAAAAAAAAAAAAAAAAAAAATCATAATCTCAAGTTATGAGTAAAAAAAAAATAGATTATTAGAACCTCAAGTTCTAATTTGATCTTTTCATAAAGATCAATATCATAACTTTATGTTATGATAAATGAAAAAAAAAATCTCGCTATGATTGTATGCACCTCAAGCTGCATTAAAAAAAATGTATAAGCGAGTTCGGTCTCACAATTTCAGTGTTAGATCTGAATTAAAAAAGAAAATATATAACGGTGAAAGATCCGTTAAATGTATGTCAAAATCTAAAAGAAAGATTTGACCATTATAAGCAAGAGATTCTTGCAAATGCGAGCAAATTTTTCGCAATATTAAGTAATACATCTGAATGATGAAAAAAAAAATTGTAATGAGATGGTTAAATGCCTCGAATATACTCGTATATCGAGAACGATGCTTTTGATATAATAGATATGGGCATGTTTGAACGAACACGATAAACCCATTTACTAAATTTGCTCTATATTATCGTGTTAAAAGAAACTGGTTGGCAACCTCAAGTTGCAACATAAAGAAGTCCATTCCTTCAAGTGAATGTGATAAAATGATCAAAATAAAATCTCCATTCCCTCATGTGAATGTGATAATATAACGATAAATGGTTAAAGATCATTTATCATGGTAAATGCTATGGTCGAGGTAGTATGACAATGACAAACCACTAGTAGTGGCGAAAATACAATAAGCAAGGAGCAAACAAAAATGCTATTTATGCAAAAATGCAATGTGATGTATGCAATATACAAGTGTGTCAAAGATATTACACACTATATTCATATATTTAAGAATCTATGCTAGCACATTTTGCTCCGTAAAAGAAATATAAAATTGTCATGAGGAACGAAGTTAAATATTAAGGATGCATTATATTTTTTTGTATCTTCCTCGACATGCATTATATAAAGATTAGTAAAAGCTAATCATAGCCATAACATAAGTTTATGAGCTATAATAATAATTTTTGGTATGACCAGTTACACCATCCTGAGTCGTTAATGATGCGAAAACTATAAAATGATTAGATTCTTCTATCTAATATTTTTATCTCTCAAAAGAAGTTGATTATATTTATCTATCAACTAGATTGGGATTCAATCCATTAATTTTTTGGAATGAAAACAAGTGGATGTATGTAGGCTTACATATCCAATGTATGAACCATTTAGAGTTAAAATCGATGCATCGTCTAAATGGTCATTAAATCGCAACCTTAAGTTTGCCTGATTAATAGCTCAATGCGAGCCTAACATTCCAGAATAAGTATTTCATCATGAAAATGAGATGAATTACTTCTGAATTATCAAATGAAACTGAGAGAAAAACTTGTGTTGTTGTATGGGGCCATATTACAATATGCTTAACAACAAAATTAGCATCATGCCAATATGTTATTATAAATCCTCCCTTTTATAATTGGTTTTGGTTATAAATCAAACATATCCCATTTTTTTGTGTGCAAATTACTCCACCTAAATGCACATATATGGGATATAGAAGATGGATAATTTCTTCAGGAGGAGAGAAGTAGCTGCAAATTCAGAATGAATTATCATATTCTGTTGATCCTCGAAAGAAATTTTTATGAATTCATTATTCAATGAATAATCTAATAGCCATAAATAAACATTGGCTAAAAGCAAAATTTCAGCTACTCATGCTCTAATTAGAAGTTTTCCTCAAGGACACTATTTTATTATGACATGCCTCAAACATGGTAGACAAATTGATTCCAAATAATATCCTCGATGAAAAATATGGAGCATGAAAACAAGATGGTTATTCGAGGTATAAAAGACCCCATAATAGTCTCATAAAGAGACATTAGACATGAAGGTTCCAAACGAACCTCAAATAGCTAATGAGATCTCAATAAAGTATGATGTCAAATCATATGGAATCGAAACATAAACGACGTCGACAAATTTTTTTACATATAATATAGCGCTTGCTATTATGCATAATGAGGATCATAAATCAAAAGCGCGCTCAAGGAAATGATTGGCCAATATGGAAAGACGCAATATCGTAAAAATACGATAAATATTGGGATATGAAGTCCATACACATGAATGTGTAAAATTTATTGGATATACATCAATCTTTGTGCGAATGCGAAATAAGAGCTCTAAAGTTATGTCTTTTAAGACATGAGTTGTGAATAAATAAATTCACAAAAACACAAAGTTGATTATTAAAAGACATATTGTCTCAAGGTGGATGTAAATATCTTATTGATATTTTACGAGATAATCAAAATTGAAGTATTTAATTCGCTCTAAATGAGTTTTATTAGAGCTCTCATATACCATGAATGATCTGTAATGTCTCAAGCATGGCTTACAACTTCAACTCTAGATACGATTAATAAAGTTCTCAATAACTTTATATTGATAAAGTTGAATGAATCCATATATGGATCAAAATGATTTTGGACGACTATTATATAAATTGCTTTTGCACATGTCTCAAAGAAATAGTTGGTCCTCAAGTATCATACATAAGTACAATTGATGTTTGGATGCCAATTTTGTAATTAATGTGCATCAAGAGAGTTATTGTATTTTTCTCTTTTAATATTTGTACATGCATTGTATATTTTCCAACCAATTGATTTGATATTGGGTTGGAAGCTACACATATATTTTGTCATTTTTGCAGGACTTATTCGTAACATCATTTGATGGACTTCATTTTAAAGTTGTTGCCAACAAAAGTATACGAGCAACTCGTTTAGAAGATTAGCATGCGATGCTTGAAAGATATACATTAAATTGAGGAGGAGTATTATGCGCACCGCACTCTTTTTACCTTCATCAAGTGTTTTTATCCCAATGGGTATTTTCTTGATAAGGTTTTTAATGAGGTGGTCTATAGCGTATAATAAACAGTGAATATCCAAGGAGGAGTGTTGTAAATATTAATGGGCTTATGTCTATTCACATTTATCTCTAGTGGGCTTTAGGGTTTGAGATGCATTCATTCACCCTATATATACAATCCACTTGTAACCTTGATGATAACTGAAATAAGAATTCTCTCTTCCTCTCTTGTTCTAATTTATTATTTTATAATAAAATAAATTTTATTGACTGATATCTGATTAAAACAAAGACATACATATTAGACAAAACAAAGACATGCATATTAAAACAAAAACATACATGTTAGACAAAACAAAGACATACATATTAGACAAAAAGGCTCATCAAATTTTTGATGCTATTGTTTAGGTGCTTGTTTGGCTTCCCTGTCTTATTTCCCTGCAAGTCTCATTTTGTTTGTCCATACAATGATTTAATTAACTTAAACACTTTATGCTAATTACCTGTAATAACAAATCCTTGTGGTCTCTTCATATATATATCTCCTCCTTTAAATCACCATTTACAAATGTTGTTTTGACATCCACTTAATCGATCACGATATTGTTGTTAAAGCTATCAACAATCTAATAGTGGAGTTACGAGCAACTTGGTAAAAGTTGTCTTTTTGGAGTGGAAAATTGGTTGGAGAGAAAGGAGTTGTCATTTGGCGCCGCCTAACCCGCCGAGGGGAGGCTTCCCTTCGTCCCCACCCGCTCATTTGGGAGTGGGCCTTCGACAAGGGGCCCTGCACCATGATGGAAATTATTAAAACTACAAGGGTGTTTCTAGATTACGGATTCTTCGTGTATCGTGTATTCACTTTTCGAATTTGATACACGAAATTCAACTTATGAGGATAAGACACGAAGCAAACTTTGAATTAGGCAAAATTCAAACTTCCGAGTTTTTGATGATTCGAGAAAATTCAAATTCTTTTTTCATATAATAAATATATGACAATTTCTTGTCCATAAAACTGAAATTCAGGTTTCCTTTGGCGGTTGGCATATTTTGTCATTTCCATCAACGGTCTTTAAAGTATAATACATTTTGCTTTGAGGCGCTGCCTCGATCCTCCGCCTTTATCTGCACCGGAACAACTTAGACTGATACAAGTGTGCACTCCGCACCTTCTTGCTTGTATTAGAACTAATGTACGAACCTCATCACATACGTATTGTTTCCACTATACTAAAATAAATAGGTGACACTAAAATCACCAACAATCCTCCACCATTTTAGTGTAACCATGAAACAATAAACATACAAGAATAGAATAAACAAACTTGTGCACAACTCAAAATGTCCTAAGGATTGAATTTTCATCTTAGTATATTACACAGTCCAAATATTCAAGAATCAGGGTGTCCTAAGGATTGAACCTGTCATCTCATTTGAATACCTGAAGATAATATACACACAAATTCAAATTATCATTTAAACAAACTACTTGACACTATTATTAAGCCGAGTGTCCCAATCCATTCATAATCATATAAAAGCCAAGTCCTAAGCCTTTTGAAGTACGACTACACTTCACGATCATATGGGTGATGTTAGATCACATAATTCCCCGTAGGAGATATGTTTTATTGATACGATATATATGTTAGAGTTTGTGGATAAATATTAATATGTATATGACTAGAATCGAACTCGAGACCACGGGATTGCACACTTTACGTATGAGAATTAAAGTTTAATAATTTAATATAAAAAAGTTACATTTAATTATTAATTACACAAAACAAATAAAGAATGTTAGTAATTAACGAAAATTGACTAACGTACAAAGATAAGGACCATGGATAAAAAAATAGAGAACAAGAAAGATCTAGAACCCTTGTGGGCTCTTAGATCCGATCGGCCAAGGGTTTCTAACCCAACCCAAGCCTGATGAGACGAAAAGTGTACTGCTTTCAGGGGGTCATTTAAGCCAAAAGTCAAGATAATTTGATCAAATATTGCCCTAAATCGTTCCTTTTGTCATTTAAGGTACTTTTGAGAGGAAATCTGGAAAATGAAGCATTTTGACGTTTTTGGAGCGAAAAAGTGAAGAAAACGACAAAGACTCAAATTCATGCTAGAAATTGTACCTGACGGCGTCAGGAATTGCATGTGACGCCGTCACCCTTTGACAAAGAGGTGGATAAATCAAGTTACACGTGACTCGCCAGAGAAGTTTTGGAAGAATTGTACATGACGGCGTCACCAAGGCCATCAAGAGTAATTTGCATGTGACGGCCAAGACCAAGTTTACACATGACGATGTCAGAAGTGGATCTAGGCAATACGATGATAATTATGGCGGCGAGTTGAAGGCGTCAGACCTTACTCTTGACGCCATTAGACCCATTATTCTATATATAGTTTTTGATTTTTCATTCATTGTGTGCAACTTTGAGAGGAGAAAAACCCTAGACGAATTTTACTATATTTTTTAGGGTTTCAAAACCTTGTTTCATCCATGCTTAATTGAAGATAAGTTTTCCAACAATCATTCAATATGTCTATGCATTGTTTGATTATATCTTATGCTTGTCTTCTCTTTAACATGTTAGGCTAGGTTTTCTTTGTGTTTGCTTAGATGTAATGAAACCTAGATATTGATTATTGGTTGGTTGTTTGCTTATAATTGTTGTGGATGAATGATTTCGATGTTAGGCTTAAGAAAACTGGCAGACTTCCAGTTGGTAACTTGCTTGAACGTCTTAAGAAACATGATCGGAGGAGTACTATGATAATTTGGTTATATTTAATGCATAGGTAACTACTAATGAGGCCATGTTAGGAGCTAGTAGTCGGCTCGGCAAAGGAAGAGGTAGAAGCTTATAGAGTTAGGGAAGATTGTACACGGCCCTACGAATGGTATTAAGGAATATAACCCGTCATCCATGCAATTGTAACAAACTAATCAACCGGTAAAAGATAGCTAGGGAGTAGTGAAATCTAAGTAAACACATTTTCTCTTATTATTGTTTTCGGCACATTTACTTTAAGTTCATTTTATTTTATTTTGTTTGCATTTGTAGTTAATTGGGTTAGTTGATTAGCAACTAATTCCGCCCACTCCTTCAGAACCTGAGATTTTCTTGCTTTCCATAAAATATAAAAATACTAAAAGAATCATCCCTCACCTCTAGACATAGTTTAATTGAGTTTTAACCCTAGCGAACACTATTCTTTGAGTTGAACGATCAATCTCCCGGTACTTGTCACTATATTATACTACAATGGTTAGGTACACTGCCTGGTGGGGATTGCAAGCTTCTCAAGATCCCTTGAGAGGTAAAACCTTTTGCAAGGTTGCAAAACCACGCATCAAGTTTTTGGCGCCGCATCCCGGGGAATAGTTATTGTCTAGGTTGAAATTTCCTTTTTTAGGTCTACTTGCTAGATTCCTTTCTAGTGAGGTTTTTATTTTTATTTTTATAAGGTTTCTTTAGTCTATCTTTTTCTTTGTTTCCTTTGTTCGTAACTGTTGCCATCCGCCATCATGGAAGGTGGTAATCTCTTTGATCCCATCAACCCACCACAACAAAACCATCCACAAATCCCACCACAACCAAACCAACCTCCTAGACCCCGAACTTTAGGAGAGTACTCCCGTCCTAGCCACCAAGGCTATCGAAACACCATTGAGCTTACTCAAGGAGCCAATGTGTCTCCCTTGCGATTCGACACCATCCGGTTGGTGCAAAGCGGATGAGCATTCCATGGACTTCATTCTGAAGATCCTAATCAACATCTCAAGTATTTCCTCAAAATCGTAGATTCCATAGACCTTGATGTTGAAACTCGAGAGACGACCCGATTGCATCTCTTCCAATTCTCTCTACGTAACCAAGCTAGTCAATGGCTTGAGCGTTTACCCGCGGGACCTGATTGGCTCTAAACAGTCAACCTAAATTAACCAAGTAAATGGTAAAAAAAAGTCAAACAACTTAGAGTCAATGCTTCCGGATAATATAGGATATCACCGGGTCGTTATGTCCCTGACGAGGTGTGAATTGTATTCAAAATGGGTTTGTGATTGGGTGAATTTGGACAGGAAAGGGTTGTGATTGATTACACTACTGAAATATGAAAGGAAATAGCTTAAATAAGCTATATTAACCAGACTGTAAAATTAGAAAACCCAGAATCGTTTAAAACCTAAAAACGCGTACATCTGATTTAAATTTACGTAGACGAACGAAATAAAACGCGAGTTTTTATGAAATAAAATACCTACATATATGAAAATTATATTTTTAAAATCCTAATGATAAAAGAAAATTTTTAGAAAAAAGAAAATTAATTTTTACACTATTTAATTATTTATTATTAATTAATTACTAATTACTTATTAATTAACTAATTAAACTAATTTGATTACTAAAAATACTAAAATGACTTAGATAATTATGAAAATTTTTATAAAACTAATTAACCATCACATGAATTCTAGAAAAATATAAAAAGTTTATTTTATGTGTTAATTAACTATTTTACCAATTATTAACCTAATTGTTAATTAATTACCAATTAAGCTAATTAAATTCTAAAAAAAATAGAAAATGAACAGTAAAAATTCTAGAAAAATTTCTAAAATTATTTTATAACATATAAAAGCTAGGAAAATTATAAAAACTAGGGTGTGCTTAGTAAAAACTAATTATGCTATTTAATACTTAAATATTAATTAATAATTAATAAAACTAATATTAAATCTAATAAATACTAAATGACAATATAAAATTCTGGAAAAATTACTTAAAATACTTTAATATAAAAGAAAATTAAAAAAAATATAAAATTGCAAATTACTTAATAAAAAGCTAAAAAAGAAAATTAAAAAGATAAATAATATTAAATAGAAACTATCACTTAATTTAAAATTGTATTTTTCTTGTTTTTCTTTTGGAAAACTATTTTAACACTAAAAACTAACAACTTTTGTAAAAACAAAACTTTAAAAGCTTAAAAATAAGCACTATGGGTGCTTATTTCCTAGGCAGTTTGACTTTTAGTCAAACTAGCAAAGAAGAAGCTTGAATAAGCTACCAGGGGGCTCACAAGGATGGATTTAGGTATGAACAAAATTGTTGGAAATGAATGGTGCCAAATCAATAAGCCAAGGCCACAAAATAAGCCAAAAAGCTGAATAAGCTAATCCAAACCAACCACAGACCACATAGGCCAACAGAAGCAACTTAGGAGGTCTATGGGGCCCCCTAGGGGAGTTGGAAGCCAAAACAAAAAGCAAGTCCAATAAGCTGAGCTTATTGGCTTTCCAAAAAGCCAAAGTATGACCCTTAGGATCTACTAGGGAAGTCAAGGGAGGGCTTGGAATTATGGTACAAAAGCTGAGAACTCAACATGTATCAGGAAATGGACCAAATTAAATGGGCATTGCAGCCCTAGCTAATAAGCTCATAAGCATGAAATAAGCCCAGAACCTTAAATTTGGGCTTATTGGCTTTCAAATAAGCCAATAAACAGGAGGTGGGGCCAACAAATGAACAAGGAAATGGCTAATGAAAAGTGGCCTGTTGGACTAATGTTATGGTGCAGGGCAACCCTTTGCCCTGCAAGCCTGTTTAAGCCCACAAATAAGCAATTGAGAAAAATCTAAAAAATAAGAGCTTTGTGGATTCCTAAAGATTAGCTAGCAAACTACATTATGCAAAAAGCACAAGGCCTGAATCCAAACTCAAAAATCAAAACACTTCATGCAATATTTGGATTTCTGCCTAAATTTGCAATTTTTACTTTTTGCAGCTATGAAGAACTTTGACCTACATGAACTTTGAATAAATCATAAACACTGAAAATGATGTAATGAGCTAACATAAGACCAAATCAAGCAATAACAACTACTTCTGAGCTATTATGCATGATTATACAACCTACAAGTCTAACAGTGAACTAAAATGATGATTCCAAGATGATTTTGAGTTTTTCTTAAACAACTACTGTTTTTTATCACATAACTAACCTAAAAGGACCTATAGGAATGTTTAAACTATTAGTAGCAATAAAAACACACTGGATCACAGTGTTTTTCCCTGCACCAAACACCCCTGATGCAAGAGTGTTAGTGAGAGTTTCTACTCAAAACAACGATTTAGACCATAAATGTTATGCATAAACACATATGATTATGAAATGAACTGAGATGAGCATATGAGTACCAATAATAACAACAAATTCCTAAAAATCAAAGCTAAGCTAATTTGGCAGTTTTAAGTGAAAACTAAGCAACACAGGATCCAAATACACAAGTATGCAAGATTAAGTAAGAACTTAACTATTAAACACCAAATAAGCATAAAAGTACAACAATAAACAACTAATTTGAACTTGTACAGTAAATGGCCAAAATTTGAGAATTGAGCTTATAAGAGTGAATCCAAGCTCAAATTGATAACCAAGACCCCAAATTACCACCTAAAGCCTCCCATGAGGCACTACAACCACTGCCATCCTAGTTATACAGTGCTCCTTGCTTCTTCTTCCTTGAAGACTGATTTTTAATTTTCAATTATTTTTCTTGGTATTTTTGAGTATTTTTAACTTTCTAATAGAAACTGGCTTAAGTGATTTGCAAGCTTCCAAAAAGTTACTATTGAACATAAATGAGCTTAACTGATCATCAAACAACAACTTTTAACCCCTTGTAGTGAAATTGGAATTTTCACTAAATGTTTGCAAAATCTGAATTCACAAAGGAAAATTGATTATAAAGGTAAAGAAGGTTCAATTTACACTAAATAGACTGATTACAACTATTTTTAGCTAAATTTGGCAACTGGAAAAGGGAATTACATTAAAACAATAATAAAAACTAAACTACAACTACTCGTGATACGACCCGGTTAAGGGTTATATCGGGATAAGGCACCACTTTTAGCGTGTGCGAGCTCCTTAAGAATATTAGAGAGAAGAACTAGATATTTGTTTATAACTTTGATTGATTATAATAAAGGATTACAAGTGTATTTATAAGAGTAAAACCCTAAGACCTAAATAGGCCATGGGCTCGGGCCCAGGCGTATCATTCCTCACTCCTTCAAACTTGCCCTCAAGGTGAGTCTTAAAACATTCTTATCTGACTTTCCTAAAGAAACATGAAAATAATCCTAAACAAAGACATGTAAATAAAGATAGATTATATGACATAATCTTTATGCCATACGTTTGGACTTCTTTGAGTCGTTTGTGCAGTCCGTCCTCCTGCAACATTGGCGTAATCCGGGATCCCATAATCTTCTTTGAATTGCAGCCTTCACCTTTTCCTTCTTTCGTATTCCTTTGCCTTGGACATAACACAACATCATTCTTCCACTTTCCGCTACCCATGCCGTAACACTCCTCACTCCTTCAAAAATCACCTTGCCCTCAAGGTGATACGAAGAATATGTCGATTGAGAATCCGCTAATTCCTCGCTTAAATTCAAATTTATTTCGCCCAAACAACCATCAAATTCACGACCACCCACAACAATCTCTTCCATACTTTTCTTATTTTCTGAAAATTCTTCAAACTTGCTATGAACTTCATTACTCTCACCAATATCGAAAACACCATCTATTGCGTTATTAACCACATCAACACCAATATATTCATCAACATCTAAAGACCTTTTAATCTCATGTGAAGCAGGTAATGATGGAATGATATCTGATTTCTTTTCAATTATATACTCTTTCTCCTTCTCTTCAATTGCCTTAAAATGAGCCTCGACTATATGGGCTAAGGAAAAGGCTTCTCCTAAAGTTTTAGGTCTTGCCCTCAACAGTTCTATTTGTAACTTCAGTTTAAGTCCGGAGATATAAAACGATGTAAGTAAAGATTCAAAGATCCATGTTACTTGATTTGCAAGTACCACAAACTCACTCTGATATTCACCCACCGTAACCATTTGCAAGAGCTTAGAGAGTGCGTATTCTACGTCCCGATTGTTGCCTCCGGATGCCATGAATAATACTCAAGCGATTAATAACTCAAAAAAAAAAGTACTGTTCATCGAACACTGTTCATCAGCACTATTCATCCGGAGTACTGTTCATCGATCACTATTCACGGTTACTGTTCACAAGTTACTGTTCGTCAGAAAATAGAAGAGAAGAACTAGAGATTTGTTTATTAACTTTTGATTCATTCATAATAATGATTCAGTATATATAACCGAATAACCTAGCTTGTAAAACAAGCCAAACATAAAGATATATCTAAACTTGACACCTTCCTAATACGACACAAAGACATATATCCTAAATAAATATAAAATGACATAAAGCCCGGGGCGTATCATTCTCCACTCCTTCGAAATCACCTTGTCCTCAAGGTGTGGTCTTGAAAAATTTCTTTTGATTCCAGGATCCCATATCCTAATCCCAATCCCAATCCTACTCCTATCTTCCACTCCCGTAGTTCTCCTTCCTTCCGCTACCGCAACCAACACCTTTTTCCTCTTCCGCCTTCCACTACCTTGGACATAACACAACACCATTCTTCCGCCTTCCGCTAACCATGCCATAACACTCTCCACTCCTTCAAAAATCATCTTGCCCTCAAGGTGATACAAAAAATATGAAGATTGAGAGTCCGCTAATTCCTCGCTTAAATTCAAATTTATTTCATCCAAACGACTATCAGATTCACCACCTCCATCCTTAAGTGTCGATATCACTCTATTCAACTCATCCTCACCAATCTTAAGTGCTTCGCCACCACCCACAACCTCTTCAACTCCCATATACTCATCAACATTGAATGACCCTTCAGCCTTAGGTGAAGCAAATTCACCCTCTAATGGTAGAATAACATCTATATTCTTTTCGTTTGCAATTGTCTCAAAACGAACCTCGGTGATACGAGCTTTGAAGAAGTCTTTTCCCAAAGTTAAAGGATTGGACCTCAAAAATTCCCAAATATCTAGGTTCGCGAAGCGTGTTTCCGCCGCACGAGTCAATGAAAAAGCTTCGTCTAAAGTTTTGGGATTTGACCGTAAGAGTAAACATTGTAGATCCAGTTTAAGTCCGGAGATATAAAACAATATAAGTAAAGATTCAGATATCCCTGTTACTCGATTTGCAAGTACCACAAACTCACTCTGATATTCAGCCACGTTACCCATTTGCAAGAGCTTAGATAGTGCGTCCCGATCGCTGCTGCCCGATGCCATGAACAATATCTCGAAGAAGAAAAAAAAATTTCCCTGATGAACAGTAACCGTGAACAGTGATCAGTGAACAGTACTCCGGATGAATAGTGCTGATGAACAGTGTTCGATGAACAGTTTTTTTTTTTTTTTTTTTTTTTTTTTTTTTTTTTTTTTTTTTTTTTTTTTTTTTAAGATTGGAACCCTAATAAAAAACCCTCTCAACGAGAGCTCTCAATGAAAGCACCAATTGATACGACCCGGTTAAGGGTTATATCGGGATAAGGCACCACTTTTAGCGTGTGCGAGTTCCTTAAGAATATTAGAGAGAAGAACTAGATATTTGTTTATAACTTTGATTGAATATAATAAAGGATTACAAGTGTATTTATAAGAGTAAAACCCTAAGACCTAAATAGGCCATGGGCTCGGGCCTAGGCGTATCAACTCTATTCTAATAATTCCTTCTTTCTTTCTTTTTCTTGACTTATAGGGATTGAGGAGAGGTTATGAGACTTTCCCACTTCTTTGTGGACCCCTGGATTAGCTTCAAATGATCCTAGCCGTTTAAACTGATTTTGGCGGGAATTGATATTTTTGCAATTGGCAGGTTGCATGGAGGACTTTGGGATCATTAATTGGTCTTTGGTTTGTAGTGTTGGTGGAGGGGACATGGAATGGGAGTAGTAGTAGAGGGTAAGGGGAGATGGAGTGTGGCAGGGATCATCAGAGCAAGTGGAAGGGGTGATGAGGTGGAAGGAGATGGTCAACGTGGTTGTTTGACCCGGTTAATATTACAAAAGGGGGTGTTGGGCTGGGAAGGTAATTGGGCCAGGGGTATTTGGGTGGATTGGGTAATAAAGGGTTGGGTTAAATTAGGATAGGTTGTGTTTGTTTGGTTTAAATAAATAAGGGTCCTTATGGTTTTTAGTAAAGGATTGATTTCATATATCACCCTAGTTTGATGATTAATTTCATATATACCCAAAGTGCAAGTATTGAATTCATAATGTACAATGTTTTTAATGCGTGTTTGGGTATATATGAAATTTCCAACTAAAAGGAGGGGAGATATGAAATTGCCCCTTTAGTAAATTAAGCCTAAGGACCAAATGTGTACTGAATTAGAGGGGCCTGATTTGCCATTTTCCCAAATATATCATAAGGACCAAACTTGCCATGCTTCATTTATATAAGGACCTTTCTTGATATTTCCCAAAATTAAACCTCTGGGGACCATTTCTGCCAAAATTGAAACTTGAGGGACCAAACTTGTAAATTTTTGAAACTTTTCACCCAAGGATCATTTTTGATAACTTTTTACTTTTAAAGGACTTGGGTTGACTTTTCTTTCAAAACAAATGCTCAGGGACTAATTTTGACAACTTTTAAAAGTTGGGGGACTGAAACTGCCAATTATGCAAACTTTGTTCATTTTTCATCTGTTTTTAATCATTTTGCATCTGAAACATATACAACACAATCCTGGAATATTTTCTGTATTTTTGATGCATTTCTGAGTGTTTTTGGATGTTTTGGCAGTTCAGATGGGACAAAAATAATGAGTATTTAGACACTCATCAGGATCCATCACCTCTTGGGATGATCTCACTACTCGTTTCCTTGCTCAATTTTTCCCACCGGGGAGAACTACTAAGCTTAGAAATGACATCTTGATGTCCCAACAATGTCAAGGTGAAACTCTTTATGAAGCATGGACTCGTTTCTAGGACTTACTCCAAAAAGTCCATCATCATGGCATAGATCTTTGGCTCCAAGTTCAAATTTTCTAGGGCCATATCTGTAACACCCTAGGCAAATCCCACATCGGCTGTGGCATGGAGAGATGCTGGGCTCATTAGATAACATTCGCCTTACAATGACACAACGCGTTTTGTAGTCTACTGCGAGTGGGGTTCTTAGGAACTGGCAGTTAAGCGTGCTCATGTGAGAGTAGTACTGGCTTGGGTGACCT
Source organism: Artemisia argyi (assembly GCA_030686995.1). Classification (NCBI taxonomy): domain Eukaryota; kingdom Viridiplantae; phylum Streptophyta; class Magnoliopsida; order Asterales; family Asteraceae; genus Artemisia; species Artemisia argyi. The sequence goes on from CM060690.1 coordinate 165,272,239, forward strand.
GTTGGGAAGTCTTCAAATGAGGCCACAAAAACAAAGTCGTGAGCCTGCGGGCAAACTGGACAATATTGTGTGGTCTGCGTAAGCCGGGGTGTTACAAGTGGTATCAGAGCCACTCCAGAGCCGTTCGGGATGGTGGGGCAAACCTCATCGAGGACGATGAGTCCCTAAGCGGGTGATTGTAACACCCTAGGCAAATCCCACATCGGCTGTGGCCTGGAGAGATGCTGGGCTCATTAGATAACATTCGCCTTACAATGACACAACGCGTTTTGTGGTCTACTGCGAGTGGGGTTCTTAGGAACTCGTAGTTAAGCGTGCTCATGTGAGAGTAGTACTGGCTTGGGTGACCTGCTAGGAAGTCTTCAAATGAGGTCACAAAAACAAAGCCGTGAGCCTGAGGGCAAAGCGGAGAATATTGTGGTCTGCGTAAGGCGGGGTGTTACAATATCGATCTCTCCACAAGGCGAACCATTGACCAATCAGCCGATGGCAAGCTTCGTGATCTAAGTGTGGAAGAATCATGGGAACTAATAGAAGATCTTGCTATCTATGACAATGAAAGTTGGAATGATCCCCGAGATTTGAACAAAACGGTCAAGGCAATATCTTTGCCTTCGAATAATTCAAGCACTCCTGACCGTAGGATCATGGAACTTGAAGACCAAGTCAAGTTTCTCATGAAATCCTACGAAGCTCCTATACCTCCAAGCCAAGTGAACAAAATCACTTCTTCATGCGAATTATGTAGTGGTCCCCACGACACTCGTGATTGCATGGAACTCCCCGAAAAAGCTTTTGCGGATTACGCATCCTCGCGTACCGACGGAGCGGGAGACAAGTGGTACACTTTCAAACCCGAGCAAAACCCTTACGGTGATTCATACAACCCCTCTTGGAAAAATCACCCGAACCTTAGGTGGAAACAAAACCAAAACATGCCCCAAAACAATTCTTGCACTCCACCTAATCGTTATCAACCAAACAGTCCACCCCCTAACCGTACTTTCAACAACAATCCTTCCAACAACTATGGTAGTACCAATAATTTTGAAGGATTGATGTTCAAATTTATGGCATCTCAAGAAACTCATTTATCAAAGTTTGAAGTCGATTTCAAACAAAAACAAAGGTTGATGACCAACAAGATTGACACGTTGTTGAAAGTTCTCAATGACCGAGAAATGGGAGCACTCCCAAGTAACATGATCAAGAATCCGAAACTAAACGTTAACTGATGCGTGGGAATCGCAACAGGCTTTACCTCTCGAGGGATCTCGAGAAGCTTACAACCCTCACCAGGCAGTGTACCTGATCGTTGTAGTATAGTATAGTGACAAGTACCGGGGGATTGATCGTTCAGCTTAGGAATAGTGTCGCTAGGATTAGAAAACCTAATTACTAGTTCTAAAGGTGAGGGATGATAATTTTTGTATTTTTATATTTTTATGAAAGCAAGTAAAATCTCGGGTTTTGGAAGAGTGGGCGGAATTAGTTGCTATTCAACTAACCCAAAACTAATATATATTCAAAATAAAATACTGAAAATGAAATTAAACTAAATTATACTAAGGTTGTGAGCAGTAATTGGAGAAATTGTGTTTACTTAGACTTCACTACTCCCTAGATATCTTTTACACGTTAATTACTTGTTATACTTGTATGGATGACGGATTGTATTCCTTAATACCATTCGTGGGGTGGCATACATAACTCCCCAACTCTATGAGCTCTTATCTCCTCCTACACCATGACCCAGCACAACTATAGGGATTGTAAACAGTGGCTCATGCATTAAATACAACCAATAAAGACCTATTACGCCTCGGTTCATGTTTCTTAAGACGTTCAAGCATGTTACCATTTGGAGATCTTCCAGTTTTCTTAAGCCTAACATATAAAATCATTCATCCAAGACAAGAATAGACAAGTAATCAACACATAATCAACATCTAGGTTTCATTAGATCTAAGCAAACACAAAAGAGATCTAGCCTAGCATAATGGAATTGAGACAAGAACAAGATATAAACAACCAACACATAGACATATTGATTGAATTAGAAGAACACTTATCTCAATTACAATGCAAGGTATCAAGGGTTTGGTACCCTTGAAAAACCTGTAAAAGATGCACCAAATTCGTCTTTAGGGTTTCACCAAAACTTCTCTCTTTTTAATGAAAAAACTAGAAAACTATATATAGGAAAACTGGGCTGACGGCGTCAAGACAAGCATGTGACGCCGTCACCTCGCCGCCAAATACTTCCTCGGACGGCCTTGATCTACTTATGACGGCCTATGTGACGCCGTCACCAACCACGGTATTTTATTCTTGGTACTTTGACGCCGTCAGGATGACTTTTGACGCCGTCATCAACTACGGTGTTTTATTCTTGATGTCTGACGTCGTCAAGGTGTAACTCTTGATGCCGTCACCTAGTGTCTTCAGCATGGAAAATTGATACTTTGCCGTTTTCTTCACTTTTATGCTCCAAAAACGTCCAAAATGGCTTCTTTTCCAGAATTCACTCTCCAAGTACCTAAAATCACAAAAGGAACGATTTAGGGCAATATTTGATCAAATAAAGTCGGATTCGGGCTTAAATGACCCCCTAAAAACGGATCATTTTTCGCCTCATCATATACCCTTACACTTGAGATTTGCTTGTCCTCAAGAAAATGAGCTTTTATTCTACTCAAAAGACAAGTTAGGGGTCATTTAACACTGATATAAAAGTAATTACAACAAATAATCGTTCCACTAAAGTCCAATAGACAAGCACGGAGGTCATACACAAGCACCTCGCAAATAGTGTTTAGATACTCACATCTCTCGGGTGTAATAAAGTAATATAACATTATGGAAATGGAAGATATCTCTCACTACCTGTCATAGCAAAATAGATTACCATAGGCTTGGGAAAGGATCAAACCTCCACCACATGGCATAAGCACCTAGGATAAACTATCAAAGAGGTCTTTTAAAGGGTTGTAACGTTAGGTATAGGGATATGAATTACACGGTTTTGTTGGATAAAGGAAGTTTTACTGGTGGCGAGTTAACAATCTTGGTTAATTACATGTACAAGATGGCGTTGCTATGCCAAGACTAGACTCGACTTAAGCTAACAAATGAAAAATAACAAAAACATAAAATGAACATAGAATAAAAACGGGATGGTAGTCCGTATGTTTTTTCTCTTTTTCTTTTCTATTTTTTTTTTCTTTTTCTTAATTTTTTCGATTTTTTTTTTTTTTTTATTTTTATTTTTTTTTCATACACTCTTACCCTACCATCCAAAATAATACATCATAGGGGATTGAACGTTCCCCTTACACTTGAATCTTTACATACTTTACAATAAACTAATCTAATGACTCGAATTAAGAAAATCAAAACACTTGGAGCACTTTTAAGATTAACGTACATATGGGGGTAATAATATGATGTTCTTCCCCATTACTCCATAAAATAAGTACTTACCATGAGTCCCAATCGTCCCAAAACAATATGTACAATGATATGACTCGACTTAGCAACCATGTAATCAATTAGAAAGTTAACTTAGGGTTTAACAAATAACAATAATGCACTAAAAATGAGCGCATACGCGGAAGGCTAAGGCGATTTGGGTGTACATTTAAGTGGGGTGTAACAAATTCTTCCTTTAAGTAAGATGCTTAAAGTTAGAAATGAAAAGATAGGCTCAGAGGGGTGTACTAGGGGTATCGTGTACTAAAAAATGAGTACAACGCTAAGGGTGTGGGAAAAATTAGTTGACTTAACTAGCCAAGTAATATGACTTAAATGGTCAAGTAATTATGATACGGGTTTAACACAAGGGTGATCCTAATGCCTCTTATCATGTAGTAAATCCTACCACACGAATGTAGTCTCACTAGCGGTCTCGGGATGCATCACTAACGCAAGTTCTAGAATCTAAATGCTACCGGTACACTCATAAGCACCAATAATGAATGATTTTCCTATCAAATCTAAAGGCGAACCTCACATTTTTGGGTGGAAAATTTTTCTGAATATACGGTTATGTGCTAGTCATACAACCTCCTATCCATGAGACGCTTGCTATGGCTAAAGTTTCACTCCTAAATGTTGTAAAAAATTTTAAATTTGGCGCTAAAATTACACTAACAAGTATTTCTCATAGTTTTATTACACATCTACTATCAAACAAAACAAACTCAAGCGAAAGTGCATATGTAAGGTATCATCTTTTTACCCTCCCCTTACACTTAGGATGAACATTGTCCCCAATGTTCAAGTAAAGAATGTAAAAGTGAAAAAGTAAAGAGAATGAAATCAAATACTCCCCTGATTCGCTCGGTATGGATTATAGGTTGGCCAGGTTAAATCTTCCTCCAAGAAAATGAACAATCAAAACTTCCCTTCCAGAATATAAATCATCTTCTTGTCATAAATAACCTGTAAATCCTGACAACAATAGACAAGACAACCTCGCGTAAAATCGGCGGCATCCTATATAAGTTACTAAATCCTAGAAAACAAAGTAAGATATAATGCTTGTGGAATGAAGTTTGCAGATTTCCTGGAGATTATAAAACTTAATAATTCACAAAAACCATAAGACTACGTTAGAAAAACAAAATCGGTAAAATTTCCAGATTTTTAACTCCTGACGCCGTCAAGAGTAATACTCTGACGCCGTCAGAATGGACCTGCAGAAATTCTTATGTTAAGTTTCCGAAAAATTTCTTGAAAAACTTTGTCCTACTTCCTGGAAAATCCTGCAAAACTTCATTATGACTCAATACAAGCATTTGACTCTAACAAATACGAATATACATGTTCATTTAATATTGTGGAGAATCATGATCGGTTTGTTTATTAAAAACATATTTGGGGTTTCCCCTTACACTTATCTTTTGCAAAAATACCTTTAGGTTGAAGTTAGGACTAGGCCAAACAGCATAATAAAGTATTTCCACATTTTAATTGAGAAACATGATCAACCAACAATAAAAATAAAACATGCATACGGAAGCAAATAACAATCAAACAAATAAAATCACACAAAACATGGGTTTCCTCCCAAGAAGCGCTTTTCTTTATTTACGAGTCTTGTAGCTAGACTCAAAGTCATGAGCTATCACGTGATTTCATCATCAAACATTACATCCTCCTCATTAATCATTTCATTGTTATTTTCTTGGTAATGTTTTACACGTTGTATGTTAACCGTGAATTCCCTACCCTCATCATCAATTAACACTACCGCTCCAAATTTAGAAGCATTCTTTACCGTGAACGGCCCGCACCATCTAGACTTAAGTTTTCCCAGAAATAATCTCAACCGAGAATTGTATAATAGGACCTTGTCTCCTTCTGAAAATTCTTTGGGTTTCTTAATTCTTTGATCATGCCATCTTTTAGCTCCCTCTTTATATGTAATGGAGGATTCGTAAGCTTCTAGTCTAAGCTCATCAAGCTCGTGTAATTGCAAAAACCTATTATTCCCAGCAGTTGTGTAATCTAAGTTGCATGCCTTAAGCGCCCAATAAGCCTTGTGTTCTAACTCTACCGGTAAGTGACATGCCTTACCATACACCATGCGGAATGGGGTCGTTCCAATAGGTGTTTTGTAAGCAGTTCGGAATGCCCATAAGGCTTCGTCGAGTTTGAATGACCAGTCCTTTCTGTTTTGACTAACCGTTTTTTCAAGTATTCTTTTAATAGCTCTATTGGTGTTTTCGACTTGGCCATTGGTTTGTGGATGATAGGCGGTTGAGAATCGATGGGGTACTCCATACCTCTTCATGACCTTTTCCATTTGTGCATTGCAAAAATGTGTCCCCCTATCACTGATGAGAGCTTTCGGAATCCCGAATCTTGCGAAAAGCTTTTTTAGGAAATGAATGACTACCCTGGCATCATTTGTCCTAAGGGCTTGTGCTTCAACCCATTTTGAAACATAGTCAATGGCGACTAAGATGTACTCGTTTCCTCCTGAGGATGGAAAGGGTCCCATGAAGTCGATCCCCCAAACATCGAATACCTTACAAACTTGTATAAAGTTCTGAGGTGCTTCATCCCTATGTGATATATTCCCGGCTCGTTGACATGCATCGCACGCTTGCACCATTTCTTTTACATCACGGAAAATTGTGGGCCAATAAAATCCCGCATCGAGAACCTTTCGGGCGGTAACGTTTATCCCATGATGCCCTCCAGAGGGACCAGAGTGACATTCCCTCATAATCTTTACTGCCTCATTTTCCGAAACACAGCGCCTTATAATATGGTCAGGACACCTTCGGAATAGAAAGGGTTCATCCCAGAAGTAGTATTTTAGCTGGGAAAAGAACCTCTTCCTCTCGTACTTAGTCAGGTGTTCAGGAACAAGTCTACATCTACTTGCGAAGTAATTGGCAAAGTCGGCGTACCATGGCTCCGAATCAATCATTGACATCAGTTGTTCGTCAGGAAACGAATCCCTAATCTCACTTCTATCGTGTTTATCCAAGGGGTTTTCAAGACAAGATAGATGATGGGCGGCTAGATTCTCTGCCCCCCTCTTATCGCGAATCTCAACATCAAATTCTTGTAACAACAAGATCCACCGAATTAGTCGTGGTTTGGCATCCTATTTCGCAAACAGATATCAAAGAGCTGAGTGGTCAGTGAAGACGACTGTCTTTGAAAGGACAAGATATTGTCGGAATTTGTCGAAGGCAAACACAACAGCTAATAATTCCTTTTCGGTGGTGGAGTAGTTCTCTTGAGCGGGATTCATGGTTTTGCTAGCGTAGTAAATAGGTTGGAAAAGCTTGTCACGTCGTTGACCTAATACAGCCCCGACGGCGTAGTCGCTAGCGTCACACATGATTTCAAATGGTAACTCCCAGTTGGGTGTGATCATGATTGGAGCTTGAGTGAGTTCCCTTTTTAGGAGATCGAAAGCATCTTTGCATTCTTGGGAAAAATCGAACGGGGCATCTTTCACAAGCAATTGAGTCATTGGCCGGGCAATTTTGGAGAAGTCCTTGATAAATCTCCGATAAAATCCGGCGTGCCCCAAAAAGCTGCGTATTGCCTTAACAGTCGTGGGGTATGGTAACTTAGATATAGCTTCAACCTTAGCTTGGTCCACCTCTATCCCGTTCCCTGAAATCTTATGCCCCAACACAATCCCTTCCTTTACCATGAAATGACACTTTTCCCAGTTTAACACCAAGTTGGTTTCCACACAACGTTTAAGCATCTTTTCTAAATTAGCAAGACAGCGGTCGAAGGAGTTTCCGAAGACTGAAAAGTCATCCATGAATACTTCCATGCTGTCTTCCATGAGTTCGTGAAAGATTGCGGTCATGCAACGTTGGAAAGTGGCAGGGGCATTACATAGCCCAAAAGGCATCCTTTTGTAGGCAAATGTTCCATAGGGGCAAGTAAACGTGGTCTTTTCTTGGTCCTCAGGTGCTATGGGGATTTGAAAATATCCAGAGAATCCATCCAATAAGCAATAGTAATCGTGTCCAGATAATCTCTCTAACATCTGATCAATGAACGGTAAGGGAAAGTGATCTTTCCGCGTGGCATCGTTGAGCTTTCGATAGTCAATGCATACCCGCCATCCAGTGACAGTTCTCTGGGGCACCATCTCACCCCTGTCATTTTTTACTACAGTCATTCCACCCTTTTTAGGTACAACCTGCACAGGACTGACCCATGGGCTATCCGAGATCGGGTAAATCAGTCCTGCATCCAAAAGTTTGATAACTTCTTTCTTCACTACTTCCTTAATGTTAGGGTTCACTCGCCTCTGGGGTTGTACAGTAGGTTTATAATCTTCCTCCATAAGAATCTTATGTGTGCAAAAAGTTGAGTCAATCCCCTTAATGTCGGCCACACTCCATGCGAGTACCCCATTGTATTTCTTTAGGACCTCTAAGAGTTTAACTTTTTGTTCTTTTTCCAAGGAAGAGTTTATGATTACCGGGAGTTGGTTTTCTCCCTGAAGAAAGGCATACTCCAAATGATTAGGGAGCTCTTTAAGATCTACGTCAGGGGGCTCGATAATAGAAGGTTTGAGCTTGTTCTCGGGCTTTTGGAGCTCGAGATGCTCTGTTGCCTCTTGTCTGGGGTAGAAGGAGACTGCATTAACATCCTCCGTCTTTTCCACCTCTAGCAGAGGCAGAAAACTCTCGTCCCGTAGCCAACCTTCATCGATTTGTTCATCGACGCAACTATCAATGACATCTGTGAGTTCATCTACTTCCCCGATAAAGTAAAGCCGGTTGGATGCTTCGAGGGATAGGTCCATAGAATCCTTAATGTCGAAGGTTGTGCTGTCGTCTCCCACTCGTAAGGTCAATTTTCCATCGTAAACATCGATGACTGCACGAGCGGTAGCAAGAAATGGTCTACCTAAGATGATGGGTACCAAGTCATCCTCCTCCATATCCAGGATTGCGAAGTCGACCGGGAATTTGAATTTCCCAACTTTGACTAGCACATTCTCGCATATCCCTACGGGGTACTTGACTGATCTATCGGCTAGTTGGATGTTCATACGGGTAGACTTCAATCCATAATATCCTAGTTTACGGAACATAGAGTGAGGCATGAGATTGATACTTGCTCCCAAATCGGCAAGAGCATTCTTGATTGATAGAGGTCCAATGGAGCAAGGCAAGGTGAAGCTGCCCGGATCATCTACCTTCTTTGGTAGCCCTCGATGGGTTACCACTGAGCATTCTTCCCCGAGGGTTACAAGACCCTCGAGCTTCTTCCTGTTAGTGAGCAGCTTTTTGAAGTATGTGCTATACTTTGGCATGTGATAGCAAGCATCAAGGAGAGGTATGGTGACAACTGAGTCTTTTAGGTATGACAAGAACCTCTTGTTATCATTCTCAGTTTTCTGGTTCCTTTGTCGGGATGGGTATGGAATTCTCACAGGTGGGTTAGGAAGGGCTGATGGGGAAGGGGTTGTCACGGGCGGTTGGTCTGGGGTGCCAATGCCGACATCCTGCTCCTCCTCCCCAGGTTTGTCTGAATCGAGGGTGACGGGGGACGAGTTTGGGTAAGGATGGTCCTTGGTTGTCGTTCCAGCTCGTGTGGTTATCGCGAGCATGGGGTCTTTTTTTCTTTCTAACGGCATTTGGAGGTGATCTAAGGCTGAGTTAAGCTTGTTGAAAAATTCTCCAATACCCTCCTGCTGCTCATCGAAAAGCTCATTAAGCCCTTTCATTTGCAAGTCTTTTTCTTGAGTGAAGTGACCAAGGTCACTTTCGAAATTGCTCCTAATTTTGAATTCAGGGCCTTCCTCCCCATCTTTTCTCTTTACCAGATTTCCCCAAAGGGTGTAATCGTCATTTTGGTAGAAGGGCAAAAGGGAGGGATCAGCATTAATGTCCCCTCCTGACAAGCACACATGTTCAGTTGTGGCTGCTCTTCCGCATTCCTCTACCTCATGCGGGCCTCCACAGTAATCGCAGATCAAGTAAGGATTCGTCAGCAGTTTAGGTGGTTGCGATCCAGCTAGGAAATCCATTCTTTTGTGAACTTTGCTCAACTGATCCGAGGTGGTTCTAGAAATGCCGACAGTCGACTCAGGTTCATCCCAAGTGTCATCCTGGTCTTGAGCATATTCTTCAATCCTGTCCCTCCTTCCTCGGCACTAAGATTGGCCAATCTTCCTTTCGTAAATTGGTTAATTCCGTTCCGGTCATTAGAAGAGATATTTTCGTAAAAGATTTGGACCAAGAGCCAAAGTTCAATGCCATGATGTGGAACTTGTCTTATTAAATCTTTGAATCTAGTCCACGCTTTATGGAAGGGTTCATCCTTCCCCTTTCGGAAACGAAGGATCCTATCCCTAAATGCTGAGGTTTTTCCAGGTGGAAAGAACTTCTCATAGAACTTGGATATGAGTTGCTCCCATGTGAAAATAGATTCGGAAGGGAGTTTGTTATACCATTCTTGGGCTTTTTCGTATAAGGTGAAAGGGAAGAATCGCAGTCGGGATGTGTTTCTAGTAGCCCCATCCGTATGGATGGTGTCCACTATTTTTAGGAAGTCCTTGATGTGTTGGATTTGATTTTCCTCATCAAGTCCATGGAACTTACACACACTTTTGACAAGCCAAACATCATTTGCATGCAAGACCTCGTTGGTGTGTTCGTTTGGGTAAACAATGGCATTGGAAAACCCACGAGGAGTTGGGGAAGAGTAGTCCTTGAGACGCTTAGGAGGAGGTATTATAGGGGTATTCATCTCGTTGTGGGGGCTAGGGGTTGTGATGTGATTTTCTGAATTTTCTTCAGAGAGAGGTGCATCAAAGTCGATAGCAATGCTGGATGGTTCAGGTGTTGAGTGAGTTCGTCTTAACCTACACATTTCTCTTTCGGGTTCTGCATAAGGCAAGACAAGGTCTTTAGTGGTGCTACGACTCCTAGTGATCCTAAGGTTGGAGAATTCGTTGGTTGCCATGATGGTGGACGGTGAAGAGTTACGAACAAAGGCACGAAGAAATAAGATAGACTAAAGAAGACCTAAAAATAAAAATAAAATCTTACTAGAAAGGAATCTAGCAAGTAGACCTAATAAAAAGAAATCCTAACCTAGACAATAACTATTCCCCGGGCTGCGGCGCCAAAAACTTGATGCGTGGGAATCGCAACAGGCTTTACCTCTCGAGGGATCTCGAGAAGCTTACAACCCCCACCAGGCAGTGTACCTGATCGTTGTAGTATAGTATAGTGACAAGTACCGGGGGATTGATCGTTCAGCTTAGGAATAGTGTCGCTAGGATTAGAAAACCTAATTACTAGTTCTAAAGGTGAGGGATGATTATTTTTGTATTTTTATATTTTTATGAAAGCAAGTAAAATCTCGGGTTTTGGAAGAGTGGGCGGAATTAGTTGCTATTCAACTAACCCAAAACTAATATATATTCAAAATAAAATACTGAAAATGAAATTAAACTAAATTATACTAAGGTTGTGAGCAGTAATTGGAGAAATTGTGTTTACTTAGACTTCACTACTCCCTAGATATCTTTTACACGTTAATTACTTGCTATACTTGTATGGATGACGGATTGTATTCCTTAATACCATTCGTGGGGTGGCATACATAACTCCCCAACTCTATGAGCTCTTATCTCCTCCTACACCATGACCCAGCACAACTATAGGGATTGTAAACAGTGGCTCATGCATTAAATACAACCAATAAAGACCTAGTACGCCTCGGTTCATGTTTCTTAAGACGTTCAAGCATGTTACCATTTGGAGATCTGCCAGTTTTCTTAAGCCTAACATATAAAATCATTCATCCAAGACAAGAATAGACAAGTAATCAACACATAATCAACATCTAGGTTTCATTAGATCTAAGCAAACACAAAAGAGATCTAGCCTAGCATAATGGAATTGAGACAAGAACAAGATATAAACAACCAACACATAGACATATTGATTGAATTAGAAGAACACTTATCTCAATTACAATGCAAGGTATCAAGGGTTTGGAACCCTTGAAAAACCTGTAAAAGATGCACCAAATTCGTCTTTAGGGTTTCACCAAAACTTCTCTCTTTTTAATGAAAAAACTAGAAAACTATATATAGGAAAACTGGGCTGACGGCGTCAAGACAAGCATGTGACGCCGTCACCTCGCCGCCAAATACTTCCTCGGACGGCCTTGATCTACTTATGACGGCCTATGTGACGCCGTCACCAACCACGGTATTTTATTCTTGGTACTTTGACGCCGTCAGGATGACTTTTGACGCCGTCATCAACTACGGTGTTTTATTCTTGATGTCTGACGTCGTCAGGGTGTAACTCTTGACGCCGTCACCTAGTGTCTTCAGCATGGAAAATTGATACTTTGTCGTTTTCTTCACTTTTATGCTCCAAAAACGTCCAAAATGGCCTCTTTTCCAGAATTCACTCTCCAAGTACCTAAAATCACAAAAGGAACGATTTAGGGCAATATTTGATCAAATAAAGTCGGATTCGGGCTTAAATGACCCCCTAAAAACGGATCATTTTTCACCTCATCATTAACGCTATATCATCTGTTTCGTCTCCCACTTCTTGTTCACAATACTATTCGGTCAATGCCGTGAGCACGTGTTTCAAGCAATCCCAAATTTTTCAAAAGAACCAATTGAATACAACACCCACATTCAATTCGGTCAATAGCATAGTTGAAACACCTCCTACACAAGACCTTGGCGACGTATTCAAGGAACTTCACCTTGAGTGCCCCGTCATTGATGTCTTAGCCTGTGCCCCCTATTACAATGCCCTTTTAGAAAAATATGAAGAGAAACTTAAGTTAGGTAAGAATGGGACCGCCTTCGTTCAAAACAAGTTGCCTAAAAAATTAGATGATCCAGGCATATTCGTTTTACCCTGTAAGATCGGAAATTCTGAGGCTTTTGACACATTAGCCTATCTTGGGTCAAGCCTAAATTTGCTTCCATTATCTCTATACACCACTCTTAAGCCAGGAAAGTTAGATGAAACAGAGGTAATCATAAGGCTTGCGGATGGAAGTGTGGCGTATCCGGTTGGAGTAGTGAAGGATGTGTTAATGCATATAGGAAGGTTGACAATGTTAGCCGATTTCCACGTCCTTGATATGGTTAGTGACACTACACACCCTTTATTAATTGTAAGAGGATTTTTAGGTACCGCAAGTGCGATGATTGATTGTAAGGAATCTAGAATAGCGGTAGGAGAAGGAAAAACTTGGTCGGTCTATGATGTTAAGAAACATACTTATGATACGTAAATGGAAGGTGATAAATGTAAATGGAATTGGGACAAACCACCTAAGAAAGGTGACGGATCATGGCATATGAAGATGATTTTATATGATCCGGATGGAGAAAAATTTGAGAAGTCATACCGAACTAAAAGAACCAATAGGAAATTGAAACCTAAGTTTGATCCCAAAGATGTCCTCGATGAGGAACTTACTCATATCGGATAACCCGTGACCTTGAGTCTAGCTACAAGACTTGTAAATAAAGAAAAGCGCTTCTTTGGAGGTAACCCAAGTTTTATTTGTTTTATTTTTTTTATTTGTTTGATTGTTGTGTGATTTTATTTGTTTCCGTATGCATGCTTTATTTTTATTGTTTGTGGATCATGTTTCAAAATAAATTGTGAAAATACTTTATCTTGTTGTTTGTCTTAACTTCATAAAAAGGTATTTTGCAAAAGATAAGTGTAAGGGAAATCTAAATTTGTTTCTAAGAACGAAATTGAACATGAACCACAACAATAGTAAATGAACGTGTATATTAGTATTTGTTTGAGTCAAATGCTTGTATCGAGTCATAATGATGTTTTGTAGTAATTCCAGGAATTAAAGCGTTAGTTTTTCCAGAAATTTTCTGGAAACTTAACATAAGATTTCTGTCAGAACACTCTGAAGGCGTCAGGTGTAAAATTCTGAAGTTTTATAAACTCTAGGAAATCTGCAAACATTCATTCCACAAGCATTATATCCTTATATATATAGATGCCGCCGATTTTATGCGAGGTTTGCCATTATTGTTTTCTCAGGTTTAACAGGTTATATTGGACAAGAAGATGATTTATATTTCTGGATGGAAGCTTTCAACGTTCATTTTCTTTAAGGAGGATTTAACCATGTTACCACATTATCCACACCGAACGAATCAGGGGAGTATTTGTTTCATTCTTTTACTTTCATTACTTTTACATCCTTTTTATTGAACATTGGGGACAATGTTCGGCCTAAGTGTAAGGGGAGGGTAAATGATAATACCTTAGAGAATACAATTGCACTTGAGTTTGTTTGTTCAATAGTAGGTGTGTAATAAAACTAAGAGAAATACTTGTTAGGGCAATTTTAGCGCTAAATTTAAAATTTTTTACAAAATTTAGGAGTGAAGCTTTAGCCTTAATGAGCATCTCATGGATAGGAGTTGTATAACTAGCACAAAAACCGTACCACTCAAAATTTTCCACCCCAAATATGTGAGGTTCGCCCCTAGATTTGTTAGGAAAAGATGCTTATGAGTGTACCGGTAGTACTTAGATTCTAGAACTTGTGTTAGTGATGCATCTCGAGATCGCATGTGAGACTACATTTGTGTAGTAGGATTTACTACATGATAAGAGGCATTAGGATAACCCTTGTGTTTAAACCCGTATCATAATTACTTGACCAATGAAGTCATAATTACTTGACTAGTAAAGTCAATTAATTTTTTCCACACCTTTGCATTGTACTCATTTTTAGTACACGATACCCCTAGTACACCCCTCCGAGCCTATCTTTTTCGTTTCTAACTTTAAGCATTTTACTTAAAGGAAGAATTTGTTTACAATCCACCACAAATGTGCAACCAAATCGCCTTAGCCTTCCGTGTATGCACTCATCTTTAGTGCATTATTGTTACATGTTTAAACCCTTAGTTAATTGTCTAATTGATTACATGGTTGCTAAATTGAGGCATGTCTTGTACATATTGTTTTGGGACGATTGAGACTAATGGGTAAAACTAGTGTTATGGAGTAATGGGGAAGTACGTCAATTATTACCCCCATATGTGCGTTAATCTTACAAAGTACTCCAAGTGTTTTGATTATCTTAATTCGAGTCATTAGAATAGTTAACTGTAAAGTATGTAAAAGTTCAAGTGTAAGGGGAATGCAAATTTCCTACGATGTATTATTTTGGATGGTAGGGTAAGAGTGTATGTAAAAAAAATAATCGAAAAATCAAGAAAAAGAAAAAAAATAGAAAAAGAAAAGGAAAAAGAAAAAGAAAAAGAAAAAGAGAATAAAACATACGGACTACCATCCCGTTTCCTTTTATGTTTATCTTATGTTTTTTATTAGCTTAAGTCGAGTCGAGTCTTGGCTTAGCAACGCCACATTGTACATGTAATTGACCAAGATGATTAACTCGCCACCAGTAAATATTGCCTTTATCCAACAAAACCGTGTTTACCATATCCCCTACACCTCATGTTATAACCCTTTAAAAGATCTCTTTGATAGTTTATCCTAGGTGCTTACGCCAAGTGGTGGAGGTTTGATCCTTTCCCAAGCCTATGGTAATCTATTTGCTATGACAGGTAGTGAGAGATGTTTTCCATTTCCATATTGTGATATATACTTTATTACACCCGAGATATGTGAGTATCTAAACACTATTTGTGAGGTGCTAGTGTATAATTTCCGTGCTTGTTTTTGGTTGAAGTGGAACGATTATTTGTTGTAATTACTTTTATATTAGTGTTAAATGACCCCTACCTTGTATTTTGATTTGAATAAAAGCGCATTTGTTTGAGGACAAGCAAATCTCAAGTGTAAGGGTATTTGATGAGACGAAAAGTGTACCGCTTTTAGGGGGTCATTTAAGCCGAAAGTCGAGATTATTTGATCAAATATTTCCCTAAATCGTTTCTTTTGTCATTTTAGGTACTTTTGAGAGGAAATCTAGAAAAGGAAGCATTTTGGATGTTTTTGGAGCGAAAAAGTGAAGAAAATGACAAAGTCTCAAATTCATGCTGGAAATTGTACTTGACGGCGTTAGAAATTGCTTGTGACGCCGTCACCCTTTGACAAAGAGGTGGATAAATCAAGTTACATGTGACGCGCCAGAGAGCTTTCGGAAGAATTGTACATGACGGCGTCACCAAGGCCATCAAGAGTAATTTGCATGTGACGGCCAAGACCAAGTTTACACATGACGACGTCAGAAGTGGATCTAGGAAATACGATGATAATTATGGCGGCGAGTTGACGGCGTCAGACCTTAGTCTTGACGCCGTCAGACCCATTATTCTATATATAGTTTTTTATTTTTCTTTCAAATTGTGCAGCTTTGAGAGGAGAAAAACCCTAGACGAATTTTACTGTATTTTTGAGGGTTTCAAACCCTTGTTTCATCCATGTTTAGTTGAAGATAAGTTTTCCAATAATCATTCAATATGTCTATGTGTTATTTGATTATATCTTATGCTTGCCTTCTCTTTAACATGCTAGCCTAGGTTTTCTTTGTGTTTGCTTAGATGTAATGAAACCTAGATATTGATTATTGGTTGGTTGTTTGCTTATAATTGTTGTGGATGAATGATTTCGATGTTAGGCTTAAGAAAACTGGCAGACTTCCAATTGATAACTTGCTTGAATGTCTTAAGAAACATGATCGGAGGTGTACTACGATAATTTGGTTATATTTAATGCATAGGTAACTACTAATGAGGCCATGTTAGGAGCTAGTAGTTGGCTCGACATAGGAAGAGGTAGAAGCTTATAGAGTTAGGGAAGATCGTACATGGCCCTACGAATGGTATTAAGGAATATAACCCGTCATCCATGCAATTGTAACAAACTAATCAACCGGTAAAAGATAGCTAGGGAGTAGTGAAATCTAAGTAAACACATTTTCTCTTATTATTTTTTTCGGCACATTTACTTTAAGTTCATTTTATTTTATTTTGTTTGCATTTGTAGTTAATTGGGTTAGTTGATTAGCAACTAATTCTGCCCACTCCTTCAAAACCCGAGATTTTCTTGCTTTCCATAAAATATAAAAATACTAAAAGAATCATCCCTCACCTCTAGACCTAGTTTAATTGAGTTTTAACCTTAGCGAACACTATTCTTTGAGTTGAACGATCAATCTCCCGGTACTTGTCACTATACTATACTACAACGGTCAGGTACACTGCCTGGTGGGGATTGCAAGCTTCTCAAGATCCCTTGAGAGGTAAAACCTTTTGCAAGGTTGCAAAACCACGCATCAAAGCCCTAACTTGTTCCTTAAGTTTTGTATCCTATCAAAGCAAAGTCAAGGATTTATTTTTGTATCTCTTGTACACACATTAAAATAAAGCTTGGTTTTCATTCTTTGTACCTCTCGTCATATTCACAGGAAATTTATATACATGCATGAGCTTATCATGCATGTGCATGAGAAAAATAATAGTTTTCTTGTCTTTTGTTTTCTGTGTAACGACTACAACAATAACATAAAGGGTTTTGATGTTTTTTTTACTTTAGTCGAATAAGTTTTGTTTTTCTTAAAATAAAATTGTTTTGTGTATTATTTAACTAGCATTAACTTTAATTCTTTATAATTACGTGTGTACAAGAACGTGGTGTAAACACAATAGTGTTTACATCTTGGATCGATTAACAAAACGGTAAGGGGTTAATTATTGATCCTTATAAACCCTAATTAGGGTTCATCCAATTGTTCAAGAATTCAAGATTGCATATTGTACGTTCCTATTTATGTTTTTTTAGTAATTATATGTTACACTTGATTCATAGCTTCCTCGTATGTGTGTACTTTGATTTATATGATTGTCATGATATTAAAATTCTAACAATGGCATTACGAGCCATGTATAACATGTAATTGATTACTAAAAAACAATAAAAATTGTATCTCTAATAGTTTTAGATACATGTTTTGGATCCAGGGTTTTTTCTATATATTTTTTTAATTTTTTTTGAAACCCTAACCCTAATTTTTGGGGGGGTCGGTTTTTTCCATGAACCCTAATTAGGGTTTGTGGTTTAATTAATTAAATTGAAATTAATTAGAAACCCTAGGTCATTAACTAGTTAATTGAACGTATTTGTGACCTAATTGGTAATTGTTATGCTTTGATCCGTGACGAAACATGCATGTTAGTCATGGATTGTTAATTGTTTTAATTGTTTTGTTTTTGTCACATGTTTAGATAGATCTAAAATTGGGGAAGACCTCAATAAATTTATTAAAATCAATTTATGTGCTACGTGGTATGTGATTGACTTTGGCCTACGCAATTGATTTGTCAATGTATGTGGCTCACTTCCTTCAAGAAGAGAAGGCCTTAGTTAATTATATGCATATTGAAACCCAGAATTGATTTTATTTGGATCTTTTCTAAGCAAGATTGCATGTGGCTATTTGTTTCACCTTTATAATTGTTATCTTTGTTAGTTGATTGATTTGTTTTTGATTACTTGTATTATTGTTTTATTTGTTGGACATGATTGTAAGCAATAAAAGGGTAATTTTTTATATAGAAAATAAATTGGACTAATAATGGTGAAACTTTAAGTGATAAAGATTGAATCTTGTGATGTCTTATGTGCTAATAGTGGTTCGCTTCGCATGGTAATTGTCTCCCAGGCGAGACTAGCAAGATTCATACTTTATTACATGTTTAAGATTTAATCCATAAACTTTTGCTTGATTTATGTTTTTGTACACATGGTTTTAAAAAGTAAGTCCTTTAAGACAAATTCATAGTGATGGTAAGAAGGCTTGGAAAGAGCCTTAGAGTCTGCCTTGGTTATCACACTTACGAATACGTCTTAAACGATTTTCTTTTATCTCCATTATTTTACAATATCATCTTAAGGGTGATTTACCTCAATTCCACTTTGTGGGCGATAATTATAGGTTCTTCTTTAATTGGTGAACCCGATACCTCAAGTAAAACTTTTTGTATTAATCTTAATAATTGGTAATAAAATGGTTTTGAAAACTTATGTTATAAAGATGAGTGTATGCATCTTTATACATGTTTTGATTCACACAATTTAAGTTACATGCCATCTAACAATAAGAAACACTTTAAGTTATTATTTTGTAAACGTGAGACGCATGCTAAATTTTAATGACAGGGTAAATTTCCGAGTGTGCGTGAGACCAAACATGGAGAATTTGCAGTCTCTAAGTTAGACAACTTAATTAAGTTGATGCGTGAGACCTAGAACTTAATGCATGAGATGGGATGAAACATTATTACATGACAAATTGATGAATCAATTTGATGTAAATCCTATAATGATCTAGGAATTGAAAAATTGTTTGCCAATTATTGTACGACAGATTACCATCTTTTATACTTTCATTACTAGCAGATCAACTGATGTAGTGAAATCTATGAAAAGTTGGATCCTAGGTTTTCAAGAAAATATGTTGGTTATATGAATATTTCCATGGGTATTATATTTTCTTGAAAATATGTATTATCGAAAATACTAAAACTGAATTTTGCAATTTTTTTTAAATGTTTTAATGCAACATTGAACCGTAAAAGTAAGTTATTATTTTGACAAGTAAATTGATCTACACCCATACGGGGTTTTTTGGTTAGAATCAACTTTACTGAAAGAATAAACATAGTCTTCTTTCCATAAGAGAAGTGTGAGACTTAATCCTATTCCTTTTAATGAATGAGAAAGGCATAATAGGATGATTAGAATTGTCTAAATTCTAAATACAGTAGAAAATCGATAAATTAATACTCGATTATTTAATAAACTCTTTAAGATAATATTTTTTGCCGGTCCTGACTCGGGGATAGGGTGCTAAATTAATAATTCGCTAAAATTATAAGATAATACATTTTTGATAATTTCTTTAGACCCCATATAAAATATAAATTAATAATTCCTTATATATAGCATATTACATTTCGAATCTCGTCTGTCATTGTTGTTTTTTTCACACCTTTAAGATGGGAAGCCATGTTGTGTGTATGATTTGTTTGTGTTAACCTATTTTGATCTTGTATTTATATAGAAAATATTTTTAATGTCCATAAAGTGATACATTGAACACAAGAAGCATAATAAGGTGGGAGATTGAAGGTTTCTTTCAAATTGGGCCGTTCATTTGATATACATGCATTGTATACAATAATTAAGTGGAAGCTTGAAAGGTGTTTGTAAACTAAGTATTCTACTATAAATTAATAAAATATTAATTAATATATAAATTAATAATTATTAATTTATCGATTAATTAATAAATTTTGGTAGTCCAAAGTGTATTATATTAAAGAGTTTCTACTATGCATAACTCATAGCAAACTTTAATAGTTATGATTATTTGCACTTTATGAGTTATTTAATTAGAATATAGACTTGTTACTGCAAAATGGTAAAAGACAAATTATATTATTTTATCTAGTTGTTTTGCTTTGACCATTTAAAGATACTACATACAATTGTTGGAATGGTAGATCTATACAGGAAGAAATTGCATGCCCAGTTTTTTCAAGTTAAATGTTTGGAATGTGATGAATCACATTTATGTAGTAGAATACATTCTTTTAGAACCTATATACTTGTTGTGAATGGGTCTTCTCAAAGATGTTGGAAAGTAAATATTACACTATTTCCTTTCACTGATTAATGAAACACTTATAATGTTGTCAAATTCAGTGGGAGCATTGTGTTCTTATTACTGAATAAGGGATTATTGTAATGTTCTCTAATTCAATAGGAGTTACAAGACTTATTGTCTTGATTATAACTCAGATTATCTTTTGAATGTCTCAAGATAATTACTTTCCAAATATAGACACTAATATTTTCAAGGATAGTCATGTGCGTTTCCTTGATTGATTGAGTAACTATATATCTACTAGTTATGCTAATGACACAAATCATATTGTTCATATTAACAAACGCGTGTAGTGTTGTTAATGTGGTACATGATGTTGTTCCACGCATAAGTGGGAGAAATCTTTATTGTGTGCAAGGTACAACACATAAGAATATGATTTAAAGGATTCTCTTAACTGCAAGGTAAGAGACTCACATTCTAATACACATCTAATCCAAGAAACACTTGGTGTTGTAATTTAGTATAAGTTAGACCTTGACTATATTACAACAACAAGGTGAATTTCCATGTATGTGTGAGACCGTACATGGATGATGTACTGTTTCTAAATTAGACACTGTAACACCCCCAAATTTAAGTTTGTCGTAGCGGAAAAGTAATTTAGGTGTTACGGGGAGGATCGGAGTTTTAATCTCATAAAACTGCTTAAAAGAAGCGTTTTGAAAGTTATTTGTCATTCAAATAATATTTTTTGATAAAAGATGAAACATTTGATTTAAAATCTTATGAAAAGATATAAAGGCTTGAAAGAATGACATATTTGATTTTTACACCATTTTAATTTATCAGAGTAATAAATACCCGCTCCATGTCTTGTACTGCTCCGTTAAATTACCTGAGATACACATGCTTAAAAGTGTCAACACAAAGGTTGGTGAGTTCATAGAGTTTTATGGAAAACCATTTATTTTGATAGATTTCAGGAATATTTGAAAATTATAAATACAAACAGTAATGAAACAAGTATTGAGTGATGTTGACTATAATCACAAATAAATCATATAAGTATTCAATTAAAATCAAGTAAGGAATCAATAATCCTAACGTGAGCTGGAAAATCATGATGCTAATTTAATCAAATATACAATTCAAGTAATGGTCAAACCTATACAGCTGTATCTAAATATATGTTGAAAACATACATTTCCTTATAGATATTGCCCCAAGCCTCATGACACACAAGACGTTAACAAAAGGGGTGTTTTATCAAATCAATGATAAATTTTGCCCTTGTGTAATAGGTGATTTGCCAATTCCTATTTTTACTCAAATATAGTGTATCACGACTAATACGACTAACCATGTGCAAATGGCATTCCGTCAAGTATTAGTGGGACAGGAGGTCAATCCTTAACAGGTTTCGAAGCTGTTCACTATATTCGCACTCACATAACAGTGATTAATGGCTCATGATTAAGGGACTTTATGGCGATAAGGTAACTTAGGCAATATCAAGGTAATAATGGGATCATTCAGGATAACATCATATAATCAAGTATCATACCACAGTAATCAATTTGGAAACAATATCATTTGAGTATCAGTAATTCAGTTTAGTATTTCGCCAGTAACTTATATATATCACATACCACAATAATCGAATTGGAAACATTATCATATAAGTATCAGTATTTCAGTTAAGTAATTCATCAGTAGAATATATGTATCACATACCACAATAATCAAATTGGAAACATTATCATATGAGTATCAGTATTTCAATTAAGTATTTCGTCAAGTATTGTATATATCACATTTTAAATTATAAACCATATCAGATAATTATTAATAAGGAAATTGATTTGAATCATGTAATTTATTCATATACTTATCAAATTATCAAAGTATATGTAAGCATGTATCTCCCCCAATGAGTTAAAAACAAGTATTGGAAATGGGGCTATGACTCACCTGGATTGATATGAAAATGATGAAAAGTAAAGTAGGATGAGATTTATGAGAATGATTATGGAAACGTCTTTGATACGGAACCTGATAAATAAATTTATCTGAGAATTTGACCAAATACTATTTGGTAAATACGAACGAATAACGAATAATATTTATTCGTTATGACGAATAGATGATGTGCAGTGTAATTATTATGTCATGCATGATATGATAAAATACTTTATTTAAATTATCCATCGAAGTTTTACCTTTTTAATCGTAAGTAAAAATATTAACTTTTGAAATATCGTTACATAAATTATTAACGTTACGTTAACTATTATATATATATATATATATATATATATATATATATATATATATATATATATATATATATATATATATATATATATATATATATATATATAAACGAAAGTTTAAATGCAACACGGAATAAATTTACGAAAATAGAAAATAAATAAGAATGTCAGATAGATTATGTTTAGTCCTTGTCCTTTTCCCATTTTACACTTTTTATACTAACGGCGTTAGCGTTACACCGTTAGTCCTTTTCATATCTAATTTACAATTATAGTCCACTACTTGTCCAAAATAACATTCTATGCTTGGAATATTAAATAATATCAAATTTTATACTATAGATTCTGTTTTTACAGTTTCAGTCCCTACTTTTCAGTCCTTGACAGTTTTAGTCCTCCTAAGTGTCGTTGCGTTACATTTTTAGTCCAAACGTGTAATAAAAAGTGGGAAAAATTATAGAAAAATTTCCATAGCTCATTAAGTTTATGAAAGCTTATTTCAACTGCTTATTTGATAAAAGAGCTTATTTTCCAGCTTACGGGCCTTAACGAGCCAAACCAAAAGTCCATTTAGAAATTTAGAGGCGAGGGCAAGGAAATTGTTTTGGGCCTGGACTTGGGCTAATTTTGTGATTCCAAAAATGTTTCATATGGGCCTAGTAGGCTTATGGTTCGTTATTTCTTGTTGGGCCTTGAATAAGCCCACACGAAAAATATTAGTTTTCTTAACTAAATTTGGATTTGAAAACTTTGTGAATGCCGATTCAAATTGGCTAAATTTATACGTTGAGACGTGAGTATTTTTACATGTTATCTTAATGAAATTGGTAGTTTTCTAGGTGGTCTATTAGGTTGAGTAAAAATATGGTACTCTTGTTACGTGATTTTCCAAGTTATACGTGAGTTTTGTAGCATGTTTGGAATGTTTCAATATATATCAAAAACTTAGATTATTTTCTAAGCGTTTATGAAATTTTCATCCGATTAAGCATGGTTCAAAATGAGTTTGTTTGATGCATGTCGAGTAAAAACTAACGTGAAATACTTGTGCTACGTGACTCCTAGGCCTTCCAAGATAGAGGCTAGCCACGTTTGTGTTGCTACAATTGTATATGTACGTAAATATATACCTAAAGCTATATATAATCGAAAAAATATATATTTGATGTGTAACACCCTAGGCAAATCCCACATCGGCTATGACCTGGAGAGATGCTGGGCTCATTACATAACATTCGCCTTACAATGACACAACGCGTTTTGTGGTCTACTGCGAGTGGGGTTCTTAGGAACTGGCAGTTAAGCGTGCTCATGTGAGAGTAGTACTGGCTTGGGTGACCTGCTGGGAAGTCTTCAAATGAGGCCATAAAAACAAAGCCGTGAGCCTGCGGGCAAAGCGGACAATATTGTGGTCTGCGTAAGGCGGGGTGTTACATAATGCATGGCACATATTTTACGTGTGAAATGAAGTGACAAGAGTTTTAAATAACTTACTACACCTTCAAAGGTGGTTGAGAGTCGAGAGGGAGGAAGGAAATCACAAGAAATAATCAAGTTCGATTACTATCCCAAGTAATAATCGTATAATCTTAACTCGATACTCCTTGTTTGCTTCCAAACGTACAAAAGTATTACTCTTGGACTTTCAAAGATTGTTTTGAGAATTATTAGTATATTTTGTGGAGGAAGAAAGGTGGTAGACGAATGATAGATATAGGAGACGATTTTTGATGTATCGTATGGTTCAAAATAACACAACAAACATGTATTACTATGCTATGTCAGTCACATAGGTTCATAGGATGAAATATATGCTTATTATATAAGTTTGAGAGTGCATGAATCAAGGGAAGTTGTCTTGGTGAATCATGAGTATGTCGACCATCATTTCATTATATACACGATTTGTGAAATCATGTGTAACTTGGATATAACTGATCATCTTTGACATTTGGACATGAAATCATCTTAGAAATGTTATTAAGAACACGTAGGAACAAACGGGAATCAAAACGGTTAAGAATTGAGTAAATTATGAATCGATTTGGGTCAAATATATGTCAATCACTTCGCCCCTTAAAAATGTATCAAACGTTGTCCAATGAACTTGGGATTTGACACACTAATAGTTGGCTAGGTGGTGAACGAGATGGTTTAAAAATATATATGTGTCGTGTGTAAAAATTTGGAATACGCGAGGCGTTTTGGAGCTAGATTAGTCGATCTTATGAAATATTTAGAAATAAAAATGGGTTAAATATTTTGGGCCGGTTGGGCTTAGGAAATCAAGGGCCCGTTTGGTTTTGTAATTTATTTGTTAATTAGGATTAGTGAATCGTTAATATTTTGTTAATTGTGTCGAGAACTTGTTTTGTTGTTTGGTGAATTTTGCAATATCGTGATCGTGACCATTTTAATATAATAAGAAATTTTTAAATTTCCCCGTAAAAATAGTGATTACAATAATGACAGAGATTTATATATAATTAATCGTTATTAATTATAAAGGTTTTTGCGAGGTTTTACAGTACCCACATGTCATTCTGAATTTCGTCCCGAAATTCAAATTTAATGTGATTACTTGAGTAAAGAATTCTTGAACAAAGGTTGTCGAGAGATTTTTATTCCTAAAATTAAGGAAACGTGATTCAGTTAGATTTACTTGTACCAAACAAGACAAGGTAATTGACGTATTTAAGGGTTGTGAATATTGAAAATAGTGGTCATGAATAGTGAAATAACGGCTAGTGCATAGTGTCCAACGGTCGGGAATAGTACCCAATAGCTATATTCTAGCCTATATATACCACTTCTAATTTCCACTTCTTCCATCAACCATTTTCCTCTCATTTTCCATCTCAAAATGCCGCACCTCATAACCATCTTAGCGATTGTGTATGTCGTCCTTGCCGCTATCTACTTAGCGTATGTTCCGGATGAAGACTTTGGATTCTTGGTCGCGATCTTGATGTTCGTCGTACCCCTCACTATCCTAGCCATTACCGTTGACAAGATCTGGGGGTAAAATCTTGAGCTAGGGTTGTTTTAAATTAAGTTCTTGTTGTGTTTCTATGTACTTGTAACGAATAAGGAATAAAACTTGTTTTGTTTTTATGTTTAGGAATTTGTCTCATTATTGTTTTTAATGTTTTTGGTTATATTTATTTTTCAGCATAATTAAGGTGATTCATCCTGTGGTGGCTCTTGCTATTGTTTTGTTTATGGGAGTCTTAGTTGCCATAGCGGATCAACCTATTGAAGATTCCTTGGTTTATATTGTAATAATTGTAACGGTAGCACTTCCGATGCTAATTATTTGTTTATGTATTAACTTTTATGGATTTTAATAAAATTTTCGTTATTGAAGTTTTCTATCAGTTTTTGTTAATTATTTGTGTTCTCTTGCTTGTACTTTTGTTGATTTCTTATCATAATGGTGATGAGATAAGATAGGTATTTATTGTGGTTTTGTTCAATGTATTGTTTATGAACAGTTTATTTTAGCTCTATATTTTGCTTTTGAATGAAGATAGTTATTTAAAAATTTGAAAACATCATTGTTCCTTTCATAACATAATTCTTCCTAAATTAGACATAGTTGATCAGGCTATGTATAATTGAGGACCAAATGATGTGATGTTTGGTTCAATCATATATTTCTATAAATTGTTTTAGATGGTGTTCAACGTGTTGTTTTCATAGTATAACACGTAATTCCTTTTAAAAATAAAGTAGAAAATTTTAGGGTTCATGTTATAAATCAAAATTTTATGGAGTAAATATAGTATATTGTCATTTGATATGTGGGACAGAAATTGAAATTAACTTAGATTATCATTATCATGGAAATATTACAAGGGAGATTTTTCGATACAGTAGAAAGATTATTGTTATTCTTAAGTTACATCCATCGTAACTTGAAGTGAAATACAGGAAAGAGATACAACTTAGGAAATTTTAAACTAGATTTTATTTATCTACAACATGAATTTATTCATCTGTGTAAATCTAGTTGCCATTCCCTTGATACTATCAAGGTCTTTAAAGATTCTTCATTTTCTTGTAAAGGTCTTGGCTTTTCAATTAACATTGTAGTTTGGACATCGTCTCACATGATGACCTTTTCCACCACATCCGTGGCATACAATTGTTGTTGGTTGTCCTTTCCTGTCATTAGTTCTGCAGCTAATTGCCTAGTGACCTATTTTCTGACATTTCGTGCATTTAACCCTGCGGATTCCGGTGTGATGCTGGTTGCATTTTTGACACCAGGGTAGATTTCCATGATAACCACTTCCAGTAACAGGTGTGACGAGCCAATTTCTATTAGCTTTCTGATTGTGTTCCAGCTGACGTTGATAATCCATACGATCTTCTAGATGTTTATGATAATGGTCTTGAGCATTGATGATGTTGCAGTAGATGGGATTGATGGTTCCTATTTCGGGGAGTTTCCTCTTTTGATTATTTCCATTTGGTATAACCCCGTGCCTAATTCCTTGATGATGGTTGATGGTAGGGTTGATCATTCCTTCTTGATTCTTTAAGTGAGGTGGCCTATACTTCATGAAACTTGCAGGGTGTTGATTACCAAGTATACCCGTCTCTCTTCTCGGATAAACTACGGTAGTCCCTTCTAATACCACCGACACTATGCCTTTTACCAATTTCTGGATAGCTCCAGGAGTCATGGTGATTTCTGATGATGATTGATATGCATTGTTCATGTTGTCCATTTTCTGAAATCATAAATGAAACTCAACATTAGAATCCATATAATATTAGAATAATTTAAATAATGAAGTTTAATTATTTCATTGATGATAGACTGAATTGACTCCCTACTATAATCTAATTTCAAGATATGTCTGTGTTGTATCATTTATCAATGATCAACTCTTGATATGGGATTACTAAGGAACAAAACGACTTGTTTATTAAAACTGAAGTTCAATTATCCTTTCTTCATTCTTTAAATCCCCTTTCAAAAATTGGTATTTAGACGATTCTTAAAATTTTAGGTTAATTATGGTAAGTTTAAGAAATCTTAACAATTTGTAAGAAATCTTACGGTAGATTTGAATAATATTACAGAGGTAAACAGAATATTAATAATTTGTCTGATTATTTTTGCAAGATAAACGATACAAGATCTTTTATTAATATTCTATTGATCCGTGTAGAATCATTTGGTTATCAAAGAAAATAACAAATGATGAGATTTTTGCATAAAGATATGAGGATTCATTACACGCACGATTGATAAGAAAGAAAAGATTGATTCATAACATAGAGATATAACAGAAAGGATGTTATTATACAATATGTTTTGATTACATTTTCTGAAGTTTCAGAATTATTGAACATTACATGAAATATTAACCAACTCTATTTGGTTTAGTAGGAACAACAAGGAAACTTGTAAACTTAAGATTAGTTACGTGATGAGGCGAAAAATGAACCACTTTTAGGGGGTCATTTAAGCCCGGAATTGAATTTATTTGATCAAATATTACCCTAAATCGTTCCTTTTGTGATTTTAGGTACTTTGGGAGTGAAATCTGGAAAAGGAAGCAATTAGGACGTTTTTGGAGCATAAAAGTAAGAAAACGCCAAAGACTTAATTTTCCATGTTGGAAACAGTGTATGACGGCGTCAAGAGGAAATTCCTGACGGTGTCAAGAGTAAAATCCATGATGACCCAGAAGAAACCTGAAGGCATCACGACAAGAGCGTCAAAAGTTAATTTGGTGACGGCTTGCATAAGGTGTACACATGACGGCGTCAGACGCAGATCTAGGCAGTCCGAGGAATTATTTGGCGGCGAGATGATGGCGTCAGACATTTGTTCTTGACGTCGTCACCTTCCAAACTCTAATATATAGTTTTCTATTTTTCATTCATTAAGAGAGGAACTTGTGTGGAGAAACCCTAGTGCCGAACTTTGTACGAATTTTACAGTATATTCAAGGGTTTTCAACCCTTGAATCCTTTCATGTGCTATTGAGATAAGTCTTCTCTTAATTCAATCAATATGTCTATGTGTTGGTTTTCTATATCTTGTGCTTGTCTTGATTTCAACATGCTAGGCTAGATTTATCTTGTGTTTGCTTAGATCTAATGAAACCTAGATGCTAATTATGTGTTGATTACTTGTTTATGGTTGTATTGGATGAATGATTTCAATGTTAGCCTTAAGAAAACTGGCAGATCTCCATTGTGTAACATGCTTGAACGTCTTAGGAAACATGAACCGATGTGTACCAGGTTTTATTGGTTGTATTTAATGCATGAGTAAATTCTAGTGATCCCATGTTAGGAGCTTCTTAGCCGGCTCGACATAGGAGTGAAGTAGGCACTCATAGGATTGGGGCAGTAAGTACGCCACCCCATGAATGGTATTAAGGTATACAATCCATCATCCACGCAACTATAACAAGTAATTAACGTGTAAATTAAAGATGTCTAGGGAGTAGTGAAATCTAATTAAACACATTCTCCCACATATTGCTCACAACTTTAGTCTAATATAGTTTATTTTCATTTCTAGTATTTTATTTTGATTGCATCTTTAGTATTAGGTTAGTTGACTAGCAACTATTTCCGCCAAAATCCTTCAAACCCGAGATTTTTACTTGCTTTCCTAAAAAATATAAAAATACAAAAAGAATCATCCCTCATCTCTAGACCTAGTCTTTAGGTTTTCTAATCCTAGCAACACTATTCCTAGCTGAACGATCAATCCCCTGGTACTTGTCATTATACTATACTACATCGATCAGGTACACTGCCTGGTGGGGGTTGTAAGCTTCTCGAGATCCCTCGAGAGGTAAAGCCTGGTGCAATTCCCACGCATCAAGTTTTTGGCGCCGCAGCCTGGGGAATAGTTATTGTTTAGGTTGGAATTTATTTTGATTAGGTCTAATCATTAGATTCCTTTTTAGTGAGATTTTTATTTTCATTTTATTAGCTTTCTTGTAGTCTATCTTTTCCTTTGTGCCCTTTGTTTGTGAAACCATTTTCATTTGTCTCCATGGCTGATGAAATTCCATTTAGATCATTAACTATAGAGGAACAATTAGTTTACTCGGATCGATTTGCCTCCTGTTGTTCCAATGAATTTTTAAGTGATCTTAGATATATACAAGAGGAGATGGGTGTAAAGTTAGATGGGTTTGATGAATTTTATAAATGTGTGTTTTCTATTAGACGATCATTATCAGGATCAATTCCTTTTAGTGAGACCCTTTGGATGAATTTTGAGAAAAGTTTCCTAACCATAACCCATAAGTTCAACGAATTGGTGGATTCGTATGAGCGAGATGACCTAGTTTCTAAGAACATGAACTTAGAATCAAACCAAGATTATGATATGGTTAGTGTTGAACTACCTAGTTGCATGAGCGGGATAGATTTCACCAAAACATACGACACACATGAGGTTAGAGTTGAGCCACCTAGTTGCATGTCATGGTTAGGCACTACCATAATACAAGATGAACACATAGGTGATATTGATGTGATGGAAGAGATAGTAGAAAACCCAAGCCCACTAAGTACCCCGCAAGTCCTACCATCATTTGAGGCACACACACCGCCCATGACTTACCCGGAAGAAGTAGAAGAAACTTTAGAAATTCCGATGGAGGTAGAACCCTTGGACCAGGCACCACTAGAGGATATAGGTTTGAATACTTGTAGCGATAACCTTACTCCTAGTTCAAGGGAATTTCCTAATGTTGATGAACCAGAACCTCAACCTTTACACAACTTTCCATCCTTAGATATATTTCTAGGAGACAAAAGAGGAACCGACCCACCCATCAACCAATATTATTCGGGTAGTTTTAGGATGAAGGAAGCCATTCACTCACCCCCTTCACCTCACGTGGCATATTTCCACCCTAAGGGTGTGTATCGCTACTTCCACCCGCACTTAATTCAAAGTGTAGGGAAAACCTCCCCTATTTCCATTAAATAAGGGTAGAGTCAGGCTCGTGACTCGAACAAAAACAAGCGCTTATTGGGAGGCAACCCAAGCTTTATTTATTTATTTATTTATTTATTTATTTGTTTGTTTATTTGATTTTATTTGTTTCCGTATTCATGTATTATTTTTCTTGTTTGTGGCTCATGTTTCAAAGTAAATTGTGAAAATGCTTTATTTTGTTTTTAACTTCGTCTTAATTGCGTATAAAGGTATTTTGCAAAAGATAAGTGTAAGGGAGATCTAAATTTGTTTATAAGAACGAAATTGAGCATGAACCACAACAATATTAAATGGACATGTGTATTAGTACTTGTTAGAGTCAAATGCTTGTATCGAGTCATAATGATGTTTTGCAGGATTTTCCAGGAAGTAGGACATAAGTTTTTTCAGAAATTTTCCGGAAACTTATCGTAAAGATTTCTGCAGGTCACTTCTGATGGCGTCATGAGTTTACTCTTGACGGCGTCACGTGTAAAAATCTGGAAATTTTACCGGTTTTGTTTTTCTAACGGAGTCTTAAAGTTTTTGTTGAATTACTAGTTTTATAATCTCTAGGAAATCTGAAAACATCATTCCACAAGCATTATATCTTATTTTGTTTTCTAGGATTTAGTAACATATGTAGATTGCCGCCGATTTTATGCGAGGTTGCCTTGTCTGTTTTCTCAGGATTTACAGGTTATGTATGAGAAGAAGATGATTATTATTCTGGAAGGGAAGCTTTGATTGTTCATTTTCTTGGAGGAAGATCTAACCTGGTTACCATATTATCCATACCGAGCGAATCAGGGGAGTATTTGATTTCATTCTTTTACCTATTTCACTTTTACATTCTTTAATTGAACATTGGGGACAATGTTCATCCTAAGTGTAAGGGGAGGGTAAAATGATGATACCTTACAGATACACTTTCGCTTGAGTTTGTTTGTTTGATAGTAGATGTGTAATAAAACTATGAGAAATACTTGTTAGTGCAATTTTAGCGCCAAATTTAAATTTTTTTACAACATTTAAGAGTGAAACTTTAGCCATAGCAAGCGTCTCATGGATAGGAGATTGTATGACTAGCACATAACCGTACCATTCAGAAAAATTTTCCACCCAAATATGTGAGGTTCGCCTTTAGATTTGATAGGAAAAGCATTTACTATTAGTGCTTATGAGTGTACCGGTAGCATTTAGATTCTAGAACTTGCGTTAGTGATGCATCCCGAGACCGCTAGTGAGACTACATTCGTGTAGTAGGATTTACTACATGATAAGAGGCATTAGGATCACCCTTGTGTTAAACCCGTATCATAATTACTTGACCATTTAAGTCATATTACTTGGCTAGTTAAGTCAACTAATTTTTCCTACACATTAGCGTTGTACTCATTTTTAGTACACAAAACCCCTAGTACACCCCTCCGAGCCTATCTTTTTGTTTCTAACTTTAAGCATTTTACTTAAAGGAAGAATTTGTTACACCCCAGTTAAATGTACACCCAAATCGCCTTAGCCTTCCGTGTATGCGCTCATTTTTAGTGCATTATTTTTATTTGTTAAACCCTAAGTTAATTATCTAATTGATTACATGGTTGCTAAGTCGAGTCATATGCTTGTACATATTGTTTTGGGACGATTGGGACTCATGGGTAAAGTTCTTATTTATGGAGTAATGGGGAAGAACATAAATTATTACCCCCATATGTGCGTTAATCTTAAAAGTACTCAAAGTGTTTTGATGTTCTTAATTCGAGTCATTAGATTAGTTTATTGTAAAGTATGTAAAAACTCAAGTGTAAGGGGAATATTCATTCCCTATGACGTATTATTTTGGATGGTAGGGTAAGAGTGTATGCAAAAAAAAAAAAAAAAAAAACAAAAAAAAAAAAATCGAAAAAACAAGAAAAAGAAAAAAAATATAGAAAAAGAAAAAGAGAAAAAACATACGGACTACCATCCCTTTTCATTCTATGTTTATTTTATGTTTTTGTTATTTTTCATTTATTAGCTTAAGTCGAGTCTAGTCTTGGCTTAGCAACGCCAATTTGTACATGTAATTAACCAAGATTGTTAACTCGCCACCAGTAAAGACTGCCTATATCCAACAAAACCGTGTATTTCATGTGACAACTGGCAAATTAGGGAGCCATTTTGAAAACCCGCATTACGTTAAAGTTCGTATATAAATTTATACTTCAAATTTTATTCGTAACGAACTTGTAAAACCTATATTGTGGTTGATTATATTTAAAAATTTTTATGGAATCAATTTGGATTATCGATGTGATGAGAATTTATTTCGAGATTTTATTGGCACTACGTTGACTCCGGCACTAGGATAACCTAACTAAAAATTTATGTCTTGAGTTTACGGATTCGAGTATATATATTTATTTATGGAACGTCTCGTGAGATACTAAATGATTTGAAACGAGTTTTGGGTTTTGGTCCGTGTATTTTACACCTGACCACCTTAACCTTAAATGTAATAATACTCTTATTATTATTATCAAAATTATTACTATTATTATTATTTTTTGAATAAAAAGAAAGAAAAGAAAAAAAAAAGTGTAAACTACAAATCGTCCTTGTGGTCTCTCCTGGAAAACACACAAACAAACATAACCTCACAAATTTCACTCTCTCTCTCCCCTCTAAATACCCTAGCCGCCGCCATCAAATTTCGGCCACCATCACCACACCGCCGCCTCCACAAACAAACCAACACCACCATCTTAATCACCTTTTCACGATCTATCTTTTGGTATACATCACACGCTTTAAAACCTTCCATAACATAGTTTCCCATCACCAATCCGATTCCTATCTTGTTATTGTAGAGAGATTCGTGAGTTCCAAGGTTCAAGAAGGTGAGTAGCAATGGTTTGGCATCTTGTGTGTCTCGATGTAGTCATAAATGCGTGGAAACATGGATTAACTTAATTGGTTTTTATGAAATATGGATTAAAAATGATGGGGAATTAATATTTTTGATAAAGGAATGCGTTTGGTATCCGGGTTAATGATTCTTGTGGGTGTCGATTGAAAACCGAGAGCCTAGGCTCTCGGCTTGGGATTAACTTTGAGCTTATGAGGTGTCGTGGTTGATTTTGGTCTCCTGGTTTGGATGTCGAGAATACTCGACTATATATGCTTTTGATTTGTCTTTGGATTGGTTGATATACTTGAGTCATGGTTGTTTGAGTGTGGCATCGAGATCCCATGGGTCCCTTTAGTTTAATGATGTGCTCAGCCGAGCCTAACCGAGACTCTCGTGGTCTCGGGGTTGGGCTTGTGGCTCGTGGAGCTTAGCCGAGACCCAAATGGGTCTTCCGGTTCTTATTGTTATTAATATTGTTGTCGTTGAGACTTTGTACTTTTGGTTACCATTTGTTGTGCTACGGTATATTGACATTGTTACAATTGTGAAGTTGTTGACGAATGGTAAATGTGGGGACCGATTGTGAGACGGTCACTTAGAATGACGGAGATAGGTTAGTCGGGTGCCGTAGTCGGACTCTATTGTTGTAGCATGTGATTTGGGTATTGTTGGACGGAGATTGATTACTTGATTTGACTTAATTATTATTTCTATTTTGGACTTGGACAATGAGCCGAGAGTGATGTCTCGGACATGTGACCATTTCATATGACTCGATAAATATTTATAATTAAACGCAAATAATAAAACTCGTAATAATATTATTGGTAATATAAACGTTTATATAAATATATAGACGTGAATAACGTATATATAAATATATAAATGCGTATATTAATAATAACAAGATCACGAGTAATATTATAACAATAACGTGACTATAAATATTATGCTATGAAAGTAGTGTAATATTATTGGGAGCGTTATTATGATTAAACATTATAAATAACGATGAAATCTTGACGTTGAATAAATATTAAATAAAATAATATCTTTTAATAAACGAGGAAAACTATCGAGTTATACGGGGTCGTGGTCACCTGAGTCCAAGTGGATTATATTATTTGTGACGTTCGTGTTGTCACGGATATATGACAATTAATACACTCATTTTCGATAACTACGTAACTTATTTAATCGACGGGTTAAATAAGAGCTATTTAGTTATTTAAATTGAGTATATTAATGGGCATCGTATCCTACGACGCCCATAGGTTGTGGTATGTGTACGAGAATAATAAATTACTAAGTATCTCGTGAGGTTGCCAAATTGACGAATTTGGTAAGCTTAACGGCATAATTAGAGATTTTATTAAACTTTGATATATACCATATAGTACTTTATGTGCAATGTGTGACCTAGGATTCGGGTATAATCTTAGAATGGTATATTAAGTAAATAAATATGGGGGATTACCAAATCGACGGATTTGATAAACTTCGATGATTTATTTAAATAATATATTGGACTAACATTAGACCTATAGATTGTTTTATTATCCTTTTTGTTGTGACTTCTTGGTTTGAGTTGTGTCGACCCACCACCCGTATGGATACCAAACATCAAACTCCAAACTAATACGAGATTTATACGAGAAATGGATTTTCGAAAGTAAAATGGAATACGTTCGGGTTTGGGAATATTCGATTTTGAGAAAATGATTTCTGAACGAGTTGATATTGTTAGGTCGTGCTGAGTCCGTAGTTGCCGTCTTTTGAGTTACTATACATCTTACTTCTACCGATTTCTTCTTGCTGATTTCTGGACTTGAGGTGAGTCATAGCCCCACTTTTTACTCTTGAACTATGTTTTCAATACTTGGGGTGAGAAATGTGCAAACTATTTTATATGGACTATTATCGCTTTTATATTCTTTTTAAAACTTGCTATGCGTATGGACTAGGATGAATTGTCAACTTTAGTCACATAGTTTCGTGTGTACTATTCAAGGTTGGCTTATTTAGATACTATAGTGTGCACCTATAGGTTATTGATACTTCGGAGGTTATCCGAGTATTTATGATATTACAGGGGGTACCCGTGTATCTATGTTGTAGCGGAGGGTATCCACAGGTTTATTACGGAAGGTATCCGTGTATTTATGATAGAGCGGAGGGTATCCGCAGGTTTTTAGTGAATCCCTAGTCTAGCTAGCAAGCGTTTTGCGTATATGTCCACTATATTGAATTATGAATTTAAACCTATGATGTCACCAGCGAAAGCTGACTTTTAGCACGTTTTCTCAGGTAATTAAGTGATGATTTGGATGCTTGGATTGGAGGGCTTGGCTATGGTACCTGGTTTATGGATCTATTTTCTAAAACTCTGATATTTAATTTTGGACCTACGTTTATTTCTCTTGGGCCTGACTCTGAATGAATGTTGGGATAAATGTAAACTTTAAAACCCAGTTTTGGTTGTGTTTTTCGTATGTTTACTTTATCTCGTTCTTTTATGTCTTGTGTTTGATACCAATCCCCGTAGCACCCCGAAAGCTTGTTGAGTCTTCCGCTGTACCAAATTTTAGGGGTGTTACAGATTGGTATCAGAGCCAAGGTTATAGAGAACTAGGTAACTAAACACCTAAACTATAACCGATTTTTTTATAGAAAACGATCCTCAACCAATGCCCGCCAGCCCGCCAAGCCGAAGCATCTTCGATTATTTTGAGGTATTATGAGATAATGATTGAAATGAGATTTTTGAGATGACTTGAGAATATGGGATATATTGATTTAGTGATAAGAGGGCGTTTCGAGGAATTATATGGTTTAATTGTTTTATAAATGTTTTAGCAATGCGGTATTTGAAATTCTTTATTAAGAATATATGATTGAATTTATATGAGGATTTTTGATACGGTATTTTGAGTACGCGCTTTAGTTGTTTTGAAACACTTACACCTACCCTACGCCGTTGTCACAAACCATGACCTCCTATTCGTATGATGTTATTGAGGATGTTTATGCTGGCACGCGTCGCCCAGCACAGATCACTACGGCCCCTGATGACCCATACACGAGATGGTCATGCGTTTAGCCACTACTACTTCGTCTTCCCATTGTTGCCCTAAGTCACCGACTTTATCGCCTCGTGGTTCACCTTTCCGGAGACGACGATTGATGGAGTACCCTTCGACGAAGAGTACGAGGGTGAGCAGGAGGATGATGACCCTCAAGATGAGGAAGAGAATGATGAACCTCAGGATGAGGAGGAGGATGATCCTCAGGAGGAGGAGATGCCTGATGATGATGGTTCGCCAGCACATTCAGCTCATTCTGCGGAGCCCGAATTCCCGATACATCCGTTATAGCCGGTTTCACCTGATCACCCGTTTTTGTTTGATTCACCACCTGATAGTCCCATGGCGTCGGATGCGCCATCTGAGATATCTGCTGAGCTTGCAGATTTGGGTGAGACTGGTAGGATTTGGACTCGGCTTACTGCGCAGGGCGAGAGGACCTCGCAGATGGCTGATTGACTTGAGATGGTTATTGCTGAGTTTATTGCTGAGTTAAGAGTTGATTTGACTACTGTCGTAGGCAGGACTACAGTGATTAGGAGGGGTATATGATGAGGCGAAAAATGATCCGTTTTTAGGGGGTCATTTAAGCTCGAATTCGAATTTATTTGATCAAATATTGCCCTAAATCGTTCCTTTTGTAATTTTAGGTATTTGGAGAGTGAATTCTGGAAAAGAAGCCATTTCGGACGTTTTTGGAGCATAAAAGTGAAGAAAACGGCAAAGTCTCAAATTTCTATGCTGGGAACAGTACCTGAAGGCGTCAAGAGTTGTTCTTGACGGCGTCAGAACCCCAAAAATAAAATACCGTAGTTGATGACGGCGTCACATAGGCCATCATAAGTAGATCAAGGCCGTCCGAGGAAGTATTTGGCGGCGAGATGACGGCGTCACACCATTGCTCTTGACGCCGTCACCCTTATTTTCCTATATATAGTTTTCTAGTTTTTCACATTAAAAAGGGAGAAGTTTTGGAGAAACCCTAAAGACGAATTTGGTGCAACTTTTACAGGTTTTTCAAGGGTTCCAAACCCTTGATACCTTGCATTGTAATTGAGATAAGTGCTCTTCTAATTCAATCAATATGTCTATGTGTTGGTTGTCTATATCTTGTTCTTGTCTCAATTCCATTATGCTAGGCTAGATCTCTCTTGTGTTTGCTTAGATCTAATGAAACCTAGATATTGATTATGTGTTGATTACTTGTTTATTCTTGTCTTGGATGAATGATTTTATATGTTAGGCTTAAGAAAACTGGCAGATCTCCAAATGGTAACATGCTTGAACGTCTTAAGAAACATGAACCGAGGTGTACTAGGTCTTTATTGGTTGTATTTAATGCATGAGCCACTGTTTACAATCCCTATAGTTGTGCTGGGTCATGGTGTAGGAGGAGATAAGAGCTCATAGAATTGGGGAGTTATGTATGCCACCCCATGAATGGTATTAAGGAATACAATCCGTCATCCATACAATTATAACAAGTAATTAACGTGTAAAAGATATCTAGGGAGTAGTGAAATCTAAGTAAACACATTTTCTCCAATTACTGCTCACAACCTTAGTATAAATTAGTTTATTTTCACTTTTAGTATTTTATTTTGATTGCATCTTAGTTTTGGGTTAGTTGAATAGCAACTAATTCCGCCCACTCTTTCAAAACCCCGAGATTTTAATTGCTTTCTAAAGAATATAAAAATACAAAAATAATCATCCCTCACCTTTAGAACTAGTAATTTAGGCTTTCTAATCCTAGCGACACTATTCCTAAGCTGAACGATCAATCCCCCGGTACTTGTCACTATACTATACTACAACGATCAGGTACACTGCCTGGTGGGGGTTGTAAGCTTCTCGAGATCCCTCGAGAGGTAAAGCCTGTTGCGATTCCCACGCATCAAGTTTTTGGCGCCGCAACCCGGGGAATAGTTATTGTCTAGGTTAGAATTTATTTTTATTAGGTCTACTTGCTAGATTCATTTCTAGTAAGATTTTATTTTTATTTTTAGATTTTCTTTAGTCTATCTTATTTCTTCGTGCCTTTGTTCGTAACTCTTTACCATCCGACATCATGGAAGGTGGTAACATCTTTGAACCCGTCATCCCACCACAACAAAACCCACCATTATAACCCCTTAGGCCCCGAACCTTAGGAGAGTATTCCCGACCTAGCCACCAAGGCTACCGAAACACCATTGAGCTCACCGGAGCCAATGTGACCCCCTTGCGATCCGACACCATCCGGTTGGTGCAAAGCGGATGTGCATTCCATGGACTTCGTTCCGAAGATCCAAACCAACATCTTAAGGACTTTCTCAAAATCGTAGATTCCATAGACCTAGGTGTTGAAACTAGAGAGACTACCCGTTTACGCCTATTCCAATTCTCTCTACGGGATCAAGCTAGTCAATGGCTTGAGCGTTTACCCGCAGGATCCATCACCACATGGGATGATCTCACCACTCGTTTCCTTGCTCAATTTTTCCCACCAGGGAGAACTACTAAGCTTAGAAATGACATCTTGATGTTCCAACAACGTCAAAATGAAACCTTTTATGAAGCATGGATTCGATATAAAGACCTACTCCGAAAAGTCCCTCATCATGGCATCGA
Source organism: Artemisia argyi (assembly GCA_030686995.1). Taxonomy (NCBI): domain Eukaryota; kingdom Viridiplantae; phylum Streptophyta; class Magnoliopsida; order Asterales; family Asteraceae; genus Artemisia; species Artemisia argyi. The sequence continues at coordinate 165,311,182 of CM060690.1, forward strand.
ACCATGGCTCCAGATCCAAATCTTTAACGATAAGGCTGACTATCAAACAAGGAAAGCCATTGATTACGCAGCGAAGGGTAGGCTAGATAGACTTAGCGTTGACGAGTGCTGGAAAGTTCTTGAGGAGTTGGCACAATACGAAGAGGAAGGATGGGAAGACCCAATGTTCCCAAGCAAGGTAAAACTTGACTACGCATGTGCCACCCAAGAAGAGTTGTTAGGAAGCATCGAGAAGCAGGTAAAAGAATTGATGAATATTGAGAAACTTGGTGCTGAACCCGTGTGGAATCATAATCCACGTAGGAATACGGTTATCAACCAAAATTTTCCTGAACGCTCACGACAAGAGGAATTCGAAGGGATAATGGTAACCTTCATGGATAATCAGGAAAAACAAATCCAGCACCTAGAGGCACGCATGGAAAGCACTCATAAAGCTTTTATGAATTTCGCAGACCAATTCATATCAAGGGTCAAAGAAAAGATCAAAGAAAATTCCATACCTAAAAAAATTGAAAAAGTCTTCGAGGTGTCAACCCCTTTGGTGTTTGACCAAGAGGATAGCGGGAAATTTTCCTCAAATGCTTTACCATTAACTACCCCCTGTTCTCATGAACACCCCCATACAGAGAAAAGTTCGCAAATCCATAACATTTTCGTTGGATGTTTGCAAACTACATTCCCGATCTCATCCAAAAAACGTTCTTTTGGTTTTAAACCTGGTGTAAAGAGGTCGCACCTCAAAAACACCACTGATTTGAAACCCCCTATGGAACAACATCTTTCTTCTCACACCAATGACCCGTGCATAGGGATCAACTTAGCCAAAACGTCACCCGACCCCCTCTACAACCTTACCTCTTTCCGTGACAGTAATGAGACGTTCGACCCTGGTGGACCTCGTTAACGGAATAGCTACTCATGGGTTTTACTAATGTTTAGTTATTCACGCAAAGAGTAGGGACTGAACATGAAACTACTCCAAACCTTACCTTACACGGGCATCTGACGGTGTCAAATTTAACTCTTGACGCCGTCAGCTCGATGGATCAACAATATTAACCCAAAACCAATCACTTTCAACCCATACCCCACAAATCTCACCCAAGGTGCTGCTGCTACTCCGATTCTCCACCTCCCAATTCGACGTCTTCCGCATCCAATCTCCACTTTGTAAGTAAGTTTTCTTCATCCTTTTTCGATCAATTACCCTTAGGACCCGTCAATTTGGGAAACCCCTTTCGCCCGAAACCCCACTCTTGACCCACTATTAGCAAATCGTAATGCCATCCAAATGGTGATTTGTAATCATGGGGTTACCATTTGATGATGTTGTTTCACCCAAATCATGCATTAATTTAGAGAAAACCCATCATGCCTCGGATTCTTTGACCCCCCACCCCTGTTTCCTGATTAAAGGAGCGTTTGGGTAATGGGTTAAGAGTTTGAAAATTGATTTTTTCCCTCGCATTTGCATGGTTCTGATTCTGATCCATCTGACGGCGTCAGGCTTTCTCTTGACGGCGTCAGATGTGACTGACTGCATAAAGTTCATCAAAATTCTCGTTCTAATCATTTCCGTTCACTCCACCTTTTTCCAGGAAAATGAGCAAAAGATCTCGTCAACATAAGGGCAGTTCCTCTAGATCTCAAAGGGTCAATTATGGAGAATTAGTCCATAGTTGGAGCGAGTTTGACGATGTTGGTACTAACACCAAGTATGCGGAGTTGTGTAACCACCATATTGATGCTGGGGCTGTGGTTGACTGGGATTTTCTGAGAGCCAGTGGGTTGGAGGCTGCATTTTTAGGGAGGATCCGCACAGATGGGTTTGCGGGTCCGTAGTGGGAGAGGTTGTTTAGAATTAGAGAGACAGTGTATAGTGAGTTAGTGAGGGAGTTCTTTGCGACCTTCCAAGTTTTGATCAGGCTGAGGCTAGGGCAGATATGGGGGGCACCACTGTGTATTTTAGGCTAGGGGGAGAGTTGCGGTCATGTTCAGTGGCTGAGTTTGGTTGGAGGCTTGGGTTATATACTAGTGAGGAGGTTGATGGGACGTTTCTGCAGAGGTTGCTACATGGAGAGACTTAGAGGAGTGAGATGAGGTGTGTCACTTTTTGGCCGACCATAGGGGATGGGGTTTACACCTCGACTACTGGGGCTGCATCGATCAGGGACCCCATTGTTAGGCTAGTTCACAGGTGCATCACATACAACCTGTCTGCACGTCATGGCACTACTCACCGTATCACTGCTTCGGACCTGTTCTACTTGTACACCATCTTTTCTGCGGATGTCTACTGCAACATCCCGTTTTGGGTGGCCAGTTATTTGAGGACCAGTGTGGGTGAGAAGGATATTGACAAGGTGTATGGGGGGATGTTCGTGACCCGGTTGGCTCGTTCCTATGGTCTTCTTACTCCTCAGATCATGGGGTACTTGAGCGACTACGGGAGCTGCAGGATAGTGAGGGCGAAATCCCTCAGGCAGATGAGCATTGTGATGCAGATGGTGGATGGGTCCTACACATGGTACGTGGCAGCAGGGCCTGCTGGTGAGGATGATGATGATGATGATGAGGGTATGCCCCAGCAGCATCAGTTTGCTGGGTATGAGGAGGGGACTGCTGACTACTACCGGCACATGAGCCGAGGAGATTGGCAGGTGCATCAGGGGGCTTGGATGGGTCAGGTGGATGCTTGGAGAACCACCACTGACCAGAGATTTGACTGGATGTATGAGTACACAGTCCGCCAGATGCAGCATCTTTCGACCCGTGATCACATCGAGCCCCATCTGCAGATTGACCCATTCCCTGGGCGCGAGCAGGACTATCCTCCATATGGGTATACTGGGCACCTCCCACCTGGCTACGATTATCGCTTTGGTCCTCCCCCTCAGTGATTCATTTTGATATCTGTGATTCTTGAACAATTTATTCTCGGTTGTATGATTTGAAACATTTGGTCTTGTAATAGTTTAGGATTCAGCCTCTGTTGGCTTTGGACACTTTCTATTTTTTTTCTTTTCACAAATATTATGCATGTTCAGCTTTTAATTTTATTGTTGGTTAATCTTTGCAACCCATGTTTTGTGTGATTTTATTTGTTTGATTGTTATTTGCTTCCGTATGCATGTTTTATTTTTATTGTTGGTCGATCATGTTTCTCAATTAAAATGTGGAAATACTTTACTATGTTGTTTGGCCTAGTCTTAACTCCAACTTAGAAGTATTTTTGCAAAAGATAAGTGTAAGGGGAAACCCCAAATATGTTTTTCAAGAAACAAACCGATCATGATTCTCCACAATATTAAATGAGCATGTATATTCGTATTTGTTAGAGTCAAATGCTTGTATTGAGTCATAATAAAGTTTTGCAGGATTTTCCAGGAAGTAGGACCAAGTTTTTCCAGAAATTTTCCGGAAACTTAACATAAGAATTTCTGCAGGTCCATTCTGACGGCGTCAGGGGTTTACTCTTGACGGCGTCAGGAGTTAAAATCTGGAAATTTTACCGGTTTTGTTTTTCTAACGGAGTCTTATGGTTTTTGTGAATTATTAAGTTTTATAATCTCCAGGAAATCTGCAAACTTTATTCCACAAGCATTATATCTTACTTTGTTTTCTAGGATTTAGTAACTTATATAGGATGCCGCCGATTTTACGTGAGGTTGTCTTGTCTATTTTTGTCAGGATTTACAGGTTATGTATGACAAGGAGATGATTTATATTCTGGAAGGGAAGCTTTGATTGTTCGTTTTCTTGGAAGAAGATTTAACCTGGCAACCTATAATCCATACCGAGCGAATCAGGGGAGTATTTGATTTCATTCTCTTTACTTTTTCACTTTTACATTCTTTACTTGAACATTGGGGACAATGTTCATCTTAAGTGTAAGGGGAGGGTAAAAAGATGATACCATACATATGCACTTTCGCTTGAGTTTGTCTTGTTTGATAGTAGATGTGTAATAAAACTACGAGAAATACCTGTTAGTGCAATTTTAGCGCCAAATTTAAAATTTCTTACAACATTTAGGAGTGAAACTTTAGCCATAGCAAGCGTCTCATGGATAGGAGATTGTATGACTAGCACATAACCGTATATTCAGAAAAAAATTTCCACCCAAAAATGTGAGGTTCGCCTTTGGATTTGATAGGGAAAGCATTCATTATTAGTGCTTATGAGTGTACCGGTAGCATTTAGATTCTAGAACTTGCGTTAGTGATGCATCCCGAGACCGCTAGTGAGACTACATTCGTGTGGTAGGATTTACTACATGATAAGAGGCATTAGGATCACCCTTGTGTTAAACCCGTATTATGATTACTTGACCATTTAAGTCATATTACTTGGTAGTTAAGTCAACTAATTTTTCCCAAACCCTTAGCGTTGTACTCATTTTTAGTACACGATACCCCTAGTACACCCCTCCGAGCCTATCTTTTCGTTTCTAACTTTAAGCATCTTACTTAAAGGAAGAATTTGTTAAACCCCACTTAAATGTACAACCAAATCGCCTTTGCCTTCCGTGTATGCACTCATTTTTAGTGCATTATTGTTATTTGTTAAACCCTAAGTTAACTATCTAATTGATTACATGGTTGCTAAGTCGAGTCATATCCTTGTACATATTGTTTTGGGACGATTGGGACTCATGGGTAAAGTACTTGTTTATGGAGTAATGGGGAAGAACATCATTTATTACCCCCATATGTACGTTAATCTTAAAAGTGCTCCAAGTGTTTTGATTTTCTTAATTCGAGTCATTAGATTAGTTTAATGTAAAGTATGTAAAGATTCAAGTGTAAGGGGAACTCTCATCCCCTATGATGTATTATTTTGGATGGTAGGGTAAGAGTGTATGCAAAAAAAAAAAAAAAAAAAAAAAAAAAATAGAAAAAAGGAAAAAGAGAAAAAAACATACGGACTACCATCCCGTTTTTATTCTATGTTTATTTTATGTTTTTGTTATTTTTCATTTATTAGCTTAAGTCGAGTCTAGTCTTGGCTTAGCAACGCCATATTGTTCATGTAATTAACTAAGATTGTTAACTCGCCACCAGTAAAACTTCCTTTATCCAACAAAACCGTGTAATTCATATCCCTATACCTAACGTTACAACCTTTTAAAAGACCTCTTTGATAGTTTATCCTAGGTGCTTACGCCATGTGGTGGAGGTTTGATCCTTTCCCAAGCCTATGGTAATCTATTTTGCTATGACAGGTAGTGAGAGATATCTTCTATTTCCATAATGTTATATTACTTTATTACACCCGAGAGATGTGAGTATCTAAACACTATTTGTGAGGTGCTTGTGTATGACCTCCGTGCTTGTCTATTGGTCTTTAGTGGAACGATTATTTGTTGTAATTACTTTTATATTAGTGTTAAATGACCCCTAACTTGTCTTTTGAGTAGAATAAAAGCTCATTTGCTTGAGGACAAGCAAATCTCAAGTGTAAGGGTATATGATGAGGCGAAAAATGATCCGTTTTTAGGGGGTCATTTAAGCTCGAATTCGAATTTATTTTATCAAATATTGCCCTAAATCGTTCCTTTTGTGATTTTAGGTACTTGGAGAGTGAATTCTGGAAAAGAAGCCATTTCGGACGTTTTTGGAGCATAAAAGTGAAGAAAATGGCAAAGTCTCAAATTTCTATGCTGGAAACAGTACCTGAAGGCGTCAAGAGTTGTTCTTGACGGCGTCAGAACCCCAAGAATAAAATACCGTAGTTGATGACGGCGTCACATAGGCCATCATAAGTAGATCAAGGCCGTCCGAGGAAGTATTTGGCGGCGAGATGACGGCGTCACACCATTGCTCTTGACGCCGTCACCCTTATTTTCCTATATATAGTTTTCTAGTTTTTCACATTAAAAAGGGAGAAGTTTTGGAGAAACCCTAAAGACGAATTTGGTGCAACTTTTACAGGTTTTTCAAGGGTTCCAAACCCTTGATACCTTGCATTGTAATTGAGATAAGTGTTCTTCTAATTCAATCAATATGTCTATGTGTTGGTTGTCTATATCTTGTTCTTGTCTCAATTCCATTATGCTAGGCTAGATCTCTCTTGTGTTTGCTTAGATCTAATGAAACCTAGATATTGATTATGTGTTGATTACTTGTTTATTCTTGTCTTGGATGAATGATTTTATATGTTAGGCTTAAGAAAACTGGCAGATCTCCAAATGGTAACATGCTTGAACGTCTTAAGAAACTTGAACCGAGGCGTACTAGGTCTTTATTGGTTGTATTTAATGCATGAGCCACTGTTTACAATCCCTATAGTTGTGCTGGGTCATGGTGTAGGAGGAGATAAGAGCTCATAGAATTGGGGAGTTATGTATGCCACCCCATGAATGGTATTAAGGAATACAATCCGTCATCCATACAATTATAACAAGTAATTAACGTGTAAAAGATATCTAGGGAGTAGTGAAATCTAAGTAAACACATTTTTTCCAATTACTGCTCACAACCTTAGTATAAATTAGTTTATTTTCACATTTAGTATTTTATTTTGATTGCATCATAGTTTTGGGTTAGTTGAATAGCAACTAATTCCGCCCACTCTTTCAAAACCCCGAGATTTTAATTGTTTTCTAAAGAATATAAAAATACAAAAACAATCATCCCTCACCTTTAGAACTAGTAATTTAGGCTTTCTAATCCTAGCGACACTATTCCTAAGCTGAACGATCAATCCCCCGGTACTTGTCACTATACTATACTACAACGATCAGGTACACTGCCTGGTGGGGGTTGTAAGCTTCTCGAGATCCCTCGAGAGGTAAAGCCTGTTGCGATTCCCACGCATCAGTATAATAGAGATACATGAGCAGATAGAGAATCTGCAAAGAGGTTTCCTCACGGCTCGCGAGGCAGATCGCAGGCTGTGGCAGAAGAACACAGAGTTAGAGAAGGAGGTTGCAGATCTCAAGAGGGACAGCGATACACACAGTGTTGAGCAGGGATCATTGATTGATCCCAAACGGTCAACCTAATTGACCAGGTGATGGTCAACCAAGTCAAACGTCTCAGACCAAATCTCCGTGGAAGTATAGGGTTTCCCCGGGTCGTTATGTCCCAGCGAGGTGTGATGGTAATCAAAACGGGTTTGTGATCGGGTGAATTTGGACAGGAATAAGGTATACGAGGGTTTGAATGATTACACTAAGGAAATAATAGTGAGAATGATTTAAACACACTATATTAACAATAACGTGAAACCTAATTAACCTAAAACGTAATCTAAAAACATAAAATCAGAATTTGCTTATAAATAAGCAGAAAAATAAGTCAAACGGCTTAAATAGAAGCTATCACTTTATTTATGTTTTTCGTTTTTCTTAATTTAACAAACTACTTTTACTAACGTAACCTAAATTTAAAAACGTAAAAGTTATTTAAATAAAACGCGAGTTAAAATTAAAATAAACGCAAGTGCGCGAAATAAAAAGCGAAATTTGAGCTACGCTAATCCTACGAACATGAAAATTATATTTTTATGATCCTAATGATGAAGGAAAATTTTGAGAAAAAGAAAATTATTTTTTTGACTTTTCAATTATTTATTATTAATTAATTACTAAATAAACTAAATATAATTATAAAAAATACTAAACTATTTTTGAAAATTACAAAACTTTTTCTAAAATTACTTAATACTATTATAAGGCTGAGAAAAATATAAAAGTAAAGAAAAGCTTATGAATAAGCTTAAACTTAAGCTGATAAGCTTGTATAAGCTTAAAGGAGACTAAGTACTATATAAACAAGCATGAAAAATATAAACACTAAGTAAGCCTTAGCCTAGATGGTGCACCCCTTTGGTCTGGGGTTGACTGGTCAAACCACCAGGTCCAGGGTTCAAGTCTCACTAGTAGCACTTTTTTTTTTTTTTTTTTTTTTTTTTTTTTTTTTTTTTTTTTTTTTTTTTTTTGATTTTTGAACTCACAAACACACTTAAACACTAAGAGTAACTAACTTTTAAAAAGGCAACTGTTATGAATTACAAGAATAAGCTTAGGGGAGCTTATTGGATCACACAGCTTATGGAGATAAGCTAAAAAAAACTTTAAGTTGAAAAAGCTAGATAATAGGCTACCAACTGAGACATCAAGGAAGAATAAGCTACAAGGAGTAAAAAGACTTTAAAATAAGCTGGAATAAGGGGAAAATCTCAAAGGATAAGCTGTAATACCAAAATAAGCATTCCCAAGTTCCACTCAGAACCAACAGGCCCAAGATGCCACTTAGCAGGCCTTGTGGGGCCCACAAGGGAAGTCAAGGGGTCAAAATGGAACTCAATTCTGAAAGATGGGTTGGGAGGTCATCTAATAAGCCAAAAAGCAGCTTATGGTGTCCACTAAAAAAAACAAGGACTAGCTTATGAAGTGGGGAGTTGTACCTGATGCAGGGCAAAAGAACAGTCCCAAGGGGGCTTTTGCAGGCTTGATTTTAGCTAAGGGCAAAGACTCCCAAGCTCAAAACAAGCACTGACCTATCAAGCTAGCATACTCAGCTTTCCAAAAAGCTAAATACCCTAACCTAAGTCCCACAGACAAGCTTTCAATGGGCTTATGAACCTTGGCTAGCAAACACTGATGAAGCAGTGTTATGAGCTGGGTGGATCAAATTGGAGGGCAAGATAAGCAATCAATTAAGCACTATAATGAAACAAAAGCAAAAGCATAACAAGTTTACACATTAAGCTTTCTGATAAACTAAAAATCACTGGCTAAGGTTGATTTAAGAACAAGAAACAAGCTAATGGAAACTGAGCTTATTACCCCAAGTACCACTTAGAACAACAGGCCCAAGGGATAATAGCATGCTTAAATAAGCCTAGCAAATAAGCTCAAAAGGGCAATCTAAGCTAGGAAATAGGAAGTTGGTACTGCTAACTTTCCAAAAAGATCCAAAGTTCAGGAAAAGCTTGAGAAACAAGCTCAACATGAGCTTGTGAAACACACACAATCAATACTGACTAATCAGAAGACTAAGTTGGGTGAGGCAAATGGGAGATTAAAAATAAGCACATTAATAAGTTGTAACAGTGCAAACAAGAACTAAAGACAACCACTCAATACTACTAACTTCAAAAATAAACAAAAATCAAGCAAAATGCTCAGTAAATGACCAAGATATGATGAACTTAAAATGGGTCAGTGGGGGGGGGGGGGTAAGCTGGGTGCAGGGCATTTGATGGGTCAAACAGACAACTTTGGAAGGCTTTTCAATAAGCACCTGAGATCCAATCTTAAATTTTCTTTTTGAAAAAGATTACCCAGCTACCAAATAACTTAAAACAACAACAACCTTTTATTTCCTATCCCAATTGAACCCTGTGCACAACTTGGAGTTTTCGTCCAATTTGACAGTTTCAAAATTTTGACTTTTGCTAGTTTTACAATTGTTGACTAAAAGAAAATTTTAATGGTCCTAGATGATTGAAGATGAACTGTTAAACCAAAAGGCAACTATCCTAAGCTATACTAACAAGTCTATAACTGAGATGGCTGGTTATGTTATCTTAAATACCCACAGTGAACAACAACAAAGATTTAAAGTGAAGTCTTGACTTTTATTTATATGAATGCTAATTATAAGACTTTAACTAGGCTATTTGGACTTACGGAAACATGTTTGAATATTGAGAAACCACACAAACTCCTTGAATAACAGTGCATACACCTGATCTGAACACTACTTATAGAAACTGATTTTCATGATTTTTCAAAAGGAAAAGGTGATTTAAACTTCAAAAGTGACATGTAGGAACTCAACTAGCTAATTGAGGACTGAATTTGGAGGAAGCTTTCAATAACCATTGGTTTCAAACAACTAAGCTTAAATGTGCAAGATAACTATATGAATCAATAAACATGGAAATCAATTTAAAATCTAATACAACTGTAATATCTAAATTAGATTACCTCTAAATAACTAACATGAACTTAAATAAGCACTAGAAATAAGGAAATTAGCATGAAGCAAGCAATAAGACAATAAACTCAGAAACTAGGAAAAATTAAACTCACAAATACTTAAGCTCAGAACCAAGGTTAACCAAGTACCACAACCAGTCACTACACACTCCTAACACCCCCCTATGGGGTTCTAAACCAGTCCATTCATCCTTTCTTCTCTGCTTCTTTTATTTTTAACCTGTTTCTATTTTTTTTAGAAAGGCAACCTGTTTCTATTTATTTCTTATTATATTTTCTTTTCTTGTATTTTGAGGAAACTAAAACTTGAATTGATATTGGAACTATTTAAACTAAGAACTCACTTTATTCTAATGGAAACAGAGTACAATATTGAGTTTGAAAGGAAATTACAGGCTACACTAATTTGACATAAATTTAAAAATAAGCTACTACTACATCCCCCAGCTCCACTGCATCTCTTTCTTTTTTATAGCTCCCCATTAGGGTTTGGGGGTTTCCTTGGACTTTTCCCAGCTATCTTCACAACCCTTGGATGATAAGAATGAATCCTGACCCTTGCTTCATTTTGGCGCCAAATTGGTTTTGGCTTCTTCTTTTGATAATTGAAGCCAGAAGGGATTTGTTTGGACTGTGGTGCTTGGAGGATTAGCCAGGGGGGGTTGAGTGCTGCAGAGGGTGAAGGAGGCTAGGGTGATGATTGTGTTGCAGGTTTGAGTGGGGTGAGGTGGAGGGTCAAAGGAGGGGTGTTTGACTGGGGTAATAAAAAGGGACGGGGTGGTTTTGGTTTTATAGTTTGACTGGGGTCAAACTTTATAAAAGGGGGTGGGCTGGATGGGCCAAGGTTTGGTTTGGAGTGGGCTTGCAATAGGGATTGGGTTTGAATTTGGATTAAATGGGAGTAGTATTAGTAGTGGATCCAGTTTGGTTTGGTAGAAATAATTCACAAGGACCATTTTATAATTATTCCAAACGTGAGGGTCTGAAGTGAAACTTTTCCAAAGTGGTTTACAAGGAACACTCTTGCCATGTTGAATAACCAAAGGACCATAAATGCAAATTTCCACTTTTGAAAATCCCGGGGACTAAACTTGCCAAAATTCAAAGTTGAGGGGCTAAAAGTGAAATTTTGCCAAAGTTATCAAAAAGGGCCAATCTTGTCAAAGTTAAATAGTGCAAAGGTTTTGAATGATAATTTTCCATTTTTAAAAACCCAGGGACCATTTTTGCCATTTTTGAAACTTTAGGGACCAAACATGTAATTTTCTCAAACTTTTCACCCAAGGATCGTTTTTGATAATTTTTGACTTTAGAAAACCTTGGGTTGACTTTTCTTTCATTTTAAGCTTCCAGGGATTAGTTTTGTCAATTTTTGAAACTTGAGGGACCGAAACTGCCAATTATGCAAACTTTGTTCGTTTTTCATTTGTTTTTAAACATTTTGCATCTAAAACATATAAAACATCTAAAACATATAAAACACACTTTTGGGATAAATTCTGTATTTTGATGCGTATTTGAGTGTTTTTTGATGTTTTGGCAGTTCAGATACGATAAAAATGATGAGTATTTACACACTCATCAATCCCCCACACTAAACTATTGCTAGTCCCTAGCAATCTTTTGAGAAAAACTTAATGGATTTGAAAAACTCTTTACCAAAAGCCATCACTTCTGGAGTAGCCAGGTGTGAGAACTGTGGTACACCTGATAACCGTGTGATTTTGAGCAAACCACCAGCTATCAACGGATTTGATTAGTCTTTACCAAAAGCCGTTTGCTTCTGGATTAGCCAGCTCTTGATGGAATAGTCAACATCTTGGTGAGCTGATTACCAATTATGGATTTTCCACTGCCTTTACCACAAGCCATAATCTTGCGGGCTAGCCAACTCATTCGCTTTATGGGATATGGCGAGTTGAGGTACCATACAATTTTGGGCAAATTGCAAGCCATAAACGGATTTGAGATGTCTTTACCAAGAGCCGTTTGCTCCTGGACTAGCCAATCCCTTTTGTCGGTTAGAAAAGGCGGACTGATTACCACAAAAAATTTTGAGCTCCAGTGAAAAAATTTTAAAAATTTTGGTCAAAAACGGGGGCATAAGATAGTAAAATGTGATAAAATTCGCTAGAATAGCGAATTACCCCCCCCCCCCCCCCCCCCCCCCACACTTAGGATGAATATTGCCCTCAATATTCAAAGTTTCGGCTATTATGCCGACTCTTTGAATGTAAAAGGGCAACATTACAAGCTAAGCGTAGAAAACACCATTTTGTTTTTTTCACACTATTTGTAACCATTGTGGGGTAACTCCCCCACACTTAGGGTGAAAACCCTATAAGCATGCTACTGTTTTTGTTTACCGAGTCGCTAGCTTGACTCGACCTCGAATTCAATTGTCCTTGGGGAAGCATGATGTGGAAGAAGCAATCCTCATCGGACTTTCATTCATGATGTTTGGACAAACATTTGAAGCACGTGAAAGTTCCACACCGATGAGATAAGTACCCGGCTCAAGATAATGATACATGAAAATGCTGGGATCAAAGATAGTGTCTTCATTCCTGAAGGAGTGAAGAAGAGAGGAAGGCACCTCGAGAACAGGCTCATTAGCCTGAGTTTTGATTTCAAAGGGTAAGCTCAAAAATATCCCGGGAGGGTGGGTGGGAATTTGCAAATTCTCATAATTGAGCATATCTCCCCCCGGGCTATCATACTCCGGAGGAGTCATGATAAGGTGATCAATGATGGGCTCAGAAGGAATTTCATCAACGTCACTGATGTCTCCATAAGATAAAGACTTTTCATCAGTGGGTGAATCATTAAGCTCGGTATTGAGATAGGAATTGAGTGATGGATCATCATCATTCAATAAGCTTTCAAGAAAAAGAATATCCCCCTCAGAATCAAGATAGTTATCATCAACTTCATACGAAGTTGAACTATCTAGAGCAAGGAATGCTTCGACTTCTTCTAGATCATCTTTGAGGTCAAAGAGATCATCATCACATCCCGATGGAAGTGGATTGGTGTGAGTGAGTTCATCGGCGAACTCCTCGAGAAGAAAGTCAATATTAGAGCGGGGAAGGGATGCATCAACATACTCAATGTCTCCATAAGATAAACAATCATCACTAGAATCAGAGACAATCTCAATTTGATCATTTGGATTATTTGGGGATGAAGGAATATCACACACATGATCAAAAGTCCCCTGTGACTCTCTCGGGATTGGGACAAGGATCTCAACACTAGACTTTATTAATTTGTCCGATTCCTTATTAGGAATAGTGCTAAGATGCTCATCCCCCATGTTTAGAGAGTGAGTGTGAACTTCGGGTGTGATAACAACAGACTGAGGGAGATGAGAGGAGCTAGCATTCATGGATTGTACAAGCTCCATTTGATCTTCTGCTAGTAATGTCTCCGTCTCATTATTTTCTCCCTGATTTACAATGGGGGGAATCACAAATGATGAATCTGACGAACCCTTTTAAAATTGAAGGATATCAAGGGTGTCTTCAATATCACTATCATCATCACAGTCTAGAAGAGCAGCTTGACGAAATTTGGCATGTGTTATAGCTGCTTGTTCTAAGACAAGTAATTCTTCCATGCTCAATTCGTTTCTAGCCTCTCGTTCTTCAGCAAGTAATTCTGCCATAGATTTCTCACGAGAGTCTCGAAACGGTGTAGTAACCAACTCCTTCTTAAGTTCTTTCAATATATCAAGAGCTTTTAGTAAAAGGTCTTGCTCAGTATCATGAGGAGTTGTGTGAATCATTTGGTACTGTGGAGGTGGGTCTGAAAACGAAGAGTCGTAATTGTTACAAGGAAATGGATTCCTTGTTTGACAATCCGAGCTAGAGTGTGGACCTCTACAGTAATCACAACAGTAAAACTGATGTGGCTGTGGGTTGTATGTGCTAGAATTACAATTGCTATCAGGAGACTGCTCATAGACAAGTGTGTTTCCTGATTGACAATCATAACTGTAGTGTGAACCACCACAATACTCACAACAGTAAAACTGCTGAGTCTCATGGTGTGGTAACTGATGGAATGAATCAGTCGTGTCATGGTAGGAATAGGGATTCTGGTTATAGACGGACCCGTTTCCCGACTCTACCATGCCACAGCTGGGGCGATTGCCACCATTATAAGGATTATCACACCACTGGCAAATCAGAAAGTGTGGATGAGACATAGAAAGAATCAAATGTGTATAGAGGGCGAGGAATGGAGAATCAAAAGGGTAGGAGGGTAAAGATGAATATTTTTGGGTTTTTGGAAAGACATTTTGTACAAATGATAAAGAAAATGTTTTTGTGTTTTTTGTGTTCGTTGAAAACTGAGTTTAAAATGTTTTCGTGAACGGTTTTGTTTTGATAATAAGAAAATATGAACAAAGGATGGATAAATGTACAATGGAACGAATTCCAAAATCACTAATCAGAAAAACCATTTAGAAAACGTTCACAACCTCCCCGGCAGCGGCGCTAAAAATTGATTGATCCCAAACGGTCAACCTAATTGACCAGGTGATGGTCAACCAAGTCAAACGTCTCAGACCAAATCTCCGTGGAAGTATAGGGTTTCCCCGGGTTGTTATGTCCCAGCGAGGTGTGATGGTAATCAAAACGGGTTTGTGATCGGGTGAATTTGGACAGGAATAAGGTATATGAGGTTTTGAATGATTACACTAAGGAAATAATAGTGAGAACGATTTAAACACACTATACTAACAATAACGTGAAACCTAATTAACCTAAAAAGTAATCTAAAAACTTAAAATCAGAATTTGCTTATAAATAAGCCGAAAAATAAGCCAAACGGCTTAAATAGAAGCTATCACTTTATTTATGTTTTTGGTTTTTCTTAATTTAACAAACTACTTTGTTTTTCTTAATTTAACAAACTACTTTTACTAACGTAACCTAAATTTAAAAACGTAAAAGTTATTTAAATAAAACGCGAGTTAAAATTAAAATAAACGCGAGTGCGCGAAATAAAAAGTGAAATTTGAGCTACGCTAATCTTACGAACATGAAAATTATATTTTTATGATCCTAATGATGAAGGAAAATTTTGAGAAAAAGAAAATTATTTTTTTGACTTTTTAATTATTTATTATTAATTAATTACTAAATAAACTAAATATAATTATAAAAAATACTAAACTATTTTTGAAAATTACAAAACTTTTTCTAAAATTACTTAATACTATTATAAGGCTGAGAAAAATATAAAAGTAATGAAAAGCTTATGAATAAGCTGAAAATTAAGCTGATAAGCTTGTATAAGCTTAAAGGAGACTGAGTACTATATAAACAAGCATGGAAAATATAAACACTAAGTAAGCCTTAGCCCAGATGGTGCACCCCTTTGGACTGGGGTTGACTGGTCAAACCATCAGGTCCAGGGTTCAAGTCTCACTAGTAGCACTTTTCTTTTTTTATTTTTCTTTTTGATTTTTGAACTCACAAACACACTTAAACACTAAGAGTAACTAACTTTTAAAAAGGCAACTGTTATGAATTAAAAGAAAAAGCTTAGGGGAGCTTATTGGATCACACAGCTTATGGAGATAAGCTAAAAAGAAACTTTAAGTTGAAAAAGCTAGATAATAGGCTACCAACTGAGACATCAAGGAAGAATAAGCTACAAGGAGTAAAAAGACTTTAAAATAAGCTGGAATAAGGGGAAAATCTCAAAGGCTAAGCTGTAATACCAAAATAAGCACTCCCAAGTTCCACTCAGAACCAACAGGCCCAAGATGCCACTTAGCAGGCCTTGTGGGGCCCACAAGGGAAGTCAAGGGGTCAAAATGGAACTCAATTCTGAAAGATGGGTTGGGAGGTCATCTAATAAGCCAAAAAGCAGCTTATGGTGTCCACTAAAAAAAACAAGGACTAGCTTATGAAGTGGGTAGTTGTACCTGATGCAGGGCAAAAGAACAATCCCAAGGGGGCTTTTGCAGGCTTGATTTTACTAAGGGCAAAGACTCCCAAGCTCAAAACAAGCACTGACCTATCAAGCTAGCATACTCAGCTTTCCAAAAAGCTAAATATCCTAACCTAAGTCCCACAGACAAGCTTTCAATGGGCTTATGAACCTTGGCTAGCAAACACTGATGAAGCAGTGTTGTGAGCTGGGTAGATCAAATTAGAGGGCAAGATAAGCAATCAATTAAGCACTATAATGAAACAAAAGCAAAAGCATAACAAGTTTACACATTAAGCTTTCTGATAAACTAAAAATCACTAGCTAAGGTTGATTTAAGAACAAGAAACAAGCTAATGGAAAGTGAGCTTATTACCCCAAGTACCACTCAGAACAACAGGCCCAAGGGATAATAGCAGGCTTAAATAAGCCTAGCAAATAAGCTCAAAAGGGCAATCTAAGCTAGGAAATAGGAAGTTGGTATTGCTAACTTTCCAAAAAGATCCAAAGTTCAGGAAAAGCGTGAGAAACAAGCTCAACATGAGCTTGTGAAACACCCACAATCAATACTGACTAATCAGAAGACTAAGTTGGGTGAGGCAAATGGGAGATTAAAAATAAGCACATTAATAAGTTGTGACAGTGCAAACAAGAACTAAAGACAACCACTCAATACTACTAACTTCAAAAATTAACAAAAATCAAGCCAAATGCTCAGTAAATGACCAAGATATGATGAACTTAATATGGGTCAGTGGGGGGGGGGGGGTAAGCTGGGTGCAGGGCATTTGATGGGTCAAACAGACAACTTTGGAAGGCTTTTCAATAAGCACCTGAGATCCAATCTTAAATTTTCTTTTTGAAAAAGATTACCCAGCTACCAAATAACTTAAAACAACAACAACCTTTTATTTCCTATCCCAATTGAACCCTGTGCACAGCTTGGAGTTTTCGTCTAATTTGACAGTTTCAAAAATTTGACTTTTGCTAGTTTTGCAATTGTTGACTAAAAGAAAATTTTAATGGTCCTAGATGATTGAAGATGAACTGTTAAACCAAAAGGCAACTATCCTAAGCTATACTAACAAGTCTATAACTGAGATGGCTGGTTCAGTTATCTTAAATACCCACAGTGAACAACAACAAAGATTTAAAGTGAAGTCTTGACTTTTATTTATATGACTGCTAATTATAAGACTTTAACTAAGCTATTTGGACTTAGGGAAACATGTTTGAATATTGAGAAACCACACAAACTCCTTGAATAACAGTGCATACACTTGATCCAAACACTACTTATAGAAACTGATTTTCATGATTTTTCAAAAGGAAATGGTGATTTAAACTTCAAAAGTGACATGTAGGAACTCAACTAGCTAATTGAGGACTGAATTAGTAGGAAGCTTTCAATAACCATTGGTTTCAAACAACTAAGCTTAAATATGCAAAAAAACTATATGAATCAATAAACATGGAAATCAATTTAAAATCTAATACAACTGTAATATCTAAATTAGATTACCTCTAAATAACTAACATGAACTTAAATAAGCACTAAAAATCAGGAAATTAGCATGAAGCAAGCAATAAGACAATAAACACAGAAACTAGGAAAAATTAAACTCACAAATACTTAAGCTCAGAACCAAGGTTAACCAAGTACCACAACCAGTCACTACACACTCCTAACACCCCCCATTAGGGTTTGGGGGGTTCCTTGGAGTTTTCCCAGCTATCTTCACAACCCTTGGATGATAAGAATGAATCCTGACCCTTGCTTCATTTTGGCTTCTTCTTTTGATAATTGAAGCCAGAAGGGATTTGTTTGGACTGTGGTGCTTGGAGGATTAGCCAAGGGGGGGGGGGGTTAAGTGCTGCAGAGGGTGAAGGAGGCCAGGGTGATGATTGTGTTGCAGGTTTGAGTGGGGTGAGGTGGAGGGTCAAAGGAGGGGTGTTTGACTGGGGTAATAAAAAGGGATGGGGTGGTTTTGGTTTTATAGTTTGACTAGGGTCAAACTTTATAAAAGGGGGTGGGCTGGATGGGCCAAGGTTTGGTTTGGAGTGGGCTTGCAAGAGGGATTGGGTTTGAATTTGGATTAAATGGGAGTAGTATTAGTAGTGGATCCGGTTTGGTTTTGTAGAAATAATTCACAAGGACCATTTTATAATTATTCCAAACATGAGGGTCTGAAGTGAAACTTTTCCAAAGTGGTTTACAAGGAACATTCTTGCCATGTTGAATAACCAAAGGACCATAAATGCAAATTTCCACTTTTGAAAATCCCGGGGACTAAACTTGCCAAAATTCAAAGTTGAGGGGCTAAAAGTGAAATTTTGCCAAAGTTATCAAAAAGGGCCAATCTTGTCAAAGTTAAATAGTGCAAAGGTTTTGAATGATAATTTTCCATTTTTAAAAACCCAGGGACCATTTTTGCCATTTTTGAAACTTTAGGGACCAAACATGTAATTTTCTCAAACTTTTCACCCAAGGATCGTTTTTGATAATTTTTGACTTTAGAAAACCTTGGGTTGACTTTTCTTTCATTTTAAACTTCCAGGGACTAGTTTTGTCAATTTTTAAAACTTGAGGGACTGAAACTGCCAATTAATGCAAACTTTGTTCGTTTTTCATTTGTTTTTAAACATTTTGCATCTAAAACATATAAAACACACTTTTGGGATAAATTCTGTATTTTGATGCGTATTTGAGTGTTTTTGGATGTTTTGGCAGTTCAGATACGATAAAAATGATGAGTATTTACACACTCATCAATCATTATGGAGAGATTTGGATGGTTTGAGATCAGAGTTGAGGAGTCTACGCCAGCATCGTGGCTAGATCGATTTGGATTTGTGTTGTTATGTTGCTACCAAAGCTAGTGAGTACTTGGCTAGGAGAGCCAGTTATTATATCTCTTATGTTATGATATTCGGATTGTACATTCGTCTCCTATGGAACTGCTAGTATCTATTATGTCTTTTAGCAGTATGGAATGATCTATTGATCGCTACTTGTATGGATGATGGTGATTTCGTATGATATTCTACGGTTTTTGGCATACATTGAGAATCGTGTTCCGAGTTGCGTGGTTGATATTGTGTTGGTATTATGTTCGTATTTTGACGTTCACCAATTGGATTCTTGTTGGACGTTATGGTACGTGTTATTGGACACTTATGAACCTTGTATGATGTTTTAGATCAATGGCCCCACGACAAAACCCTGTTAGAGCTACCAGAACTGGTCCTGCAACGACTACCCCTAGTCGTCGAGGATGCCGTCCTACTCGAAATGTTGAAACCCCTACTCCTGATAACCTGGACACTACTAACCGCAACAACGGGAATCAAAATGTTGATGTTCCGGGAGACAATGATCATGTTCCACTTAATCCGCCTACTGTGGATCAAGCAATTATCAATCAACTTGTGGAGCAACGAGTTGCTGAGATACTAGCTGAGTCAAATCATTCCAAAAATTCTGCTGGAACATTTCCACCTATTCGTGCTAATGGATGTAACTACAAGGAGTTTAAAATTTGTGGACCCATTGAGTTTGGTGGAACTGAAGGAGTGATCTACTTGGTCAGGTGGATAGAGAAGACTGAGTCAGTGTTTAATGTCAGTGGTTGTGCGGAGAATACGAAGGTAAAGTTTGCTTCTTTTACTTTCAAGGATGAAGCTTTAACTTGGTGGAACAATTACCGAAATTCAGTTGGGAGTGATGTGGCTTATGCTATAACATGGGAGCAATTTAAGTCTTTGCTGATTCAAACTTATTGCCCAAGAAATGAGGTACTGATATGGCGACTTACAATCGTCGTTACCAGGAGTTAGCCTTGCTTTGCCCAGATATGGTTAGAACTGAGACTCAAAAGATTGAGCGGTATACCGATGGGTTGCCTGTGGTTACAAGGAATGATGTGATTGCTGCTAGACCTGCAAATATCCATGAGGCAATCACAATCGCTCAACAATTAATGGATTCGTTGGAATTGGAAGGAGCTGAAAAGGATAAGAATGGAAAGAGAAAGAGAGACCATCACTCTAAGGGTAATGATCACCAAAACAAGAGACAAGCTGTTACGAAAGCTTATGCTATTGGGGATGGAAATAAGAAGAACTATAATGGTGATGCACCCAAGTGTGGTCATTGCTACAGGAATCATACAGGACAATGTACTGTGATTTGTCAGAGTTGCTCAAGGAGAGTACATGTAGCTAGGGATTGTAGAGCATGACCCCTTGCTATGGTTCAAGCTACTCCTGAAGTGAGAAGTAAAGTGGATGTTACTTGTTTTGGGTGTGGAAAGAAAGGACACTATAGGAGTGAGTGTAGAGGATCGTGGAACCGAGGAAATCAAGGCTCAGGTGGTAATGGGTACAATCATGGAAATCGTGGAGCTGGAGGAAACCGTGGACGTCAAGACAATGAGGACCAACGTGTGGAAGCAGGAGCTGCTCATGGGAGAGTGTATGCACTCGGGAATGAGAGAGGAGAAGATCCGAACGTCGTTACTGGTACGTCCCTTCTCAATAATCGTTATACTTCCATACTATTTGATACTGGTGCCGATAGAAGTTTTGTGTCCACTACGTTTGCACCCATACTAGAGAAACCCCCGATGGCCTTAGGAATTGGGTATGATATAGAGTTAGCTAATGGGAACATAGAAAGGATTAAGACTATCATTCGCGGTTGCACGTTAAATTTCTTGAATCACCCTTTCAACATAGATCTTCTACCCATTACGTTAGGAAGTTTCGATGTCATCATTGGTATGGATTGGTTGTCGAAGTATCGTGCTCACATACTTTGCGATGAGAAGATCGTGTGTGTGCCTTACAGAAAGGAGATTCTAAATATTCAAGGAGATCGAAAAGGTTCGAGGAGCCCATCCCGATTAGTGGTCATTTCTTGCACTAAGTTACCAAAGTTGATGGAAAAAGGATGTTGTCCTTTCTTAGCTCAAATCTCTGAGAAAGGAGGGAAGGAGAAGAAAGAAAGATGCATTGGAGATGTGCCTATAGTTCGTGATTTTCCTGATGTATTTCCCAATGATTTGCCAGGAATCCCGCCTACTAGACAAGTGGAGTTTCAGATTGTGTTGATACCTGGTGTTGCACCTGTGGCACGAGCACCTTATCGACTTGCACCCACTGAACTGGAAGAGTTGTCGAAATAATTAGCGGAGTTAGCCGAAAAAGGATTTATAAGACCAAGTTCTTCACCTTGGGGAGCCCCGGTCTTATTTGTGAAGAAGAAGGATGGATCGTTTCGTATGTGTATTGATTACCGAGAGCTGAACAAGTTAACGGTGAAGAATAGATACCCGTTACCGAGGATCGACGACTTGTTCGATCAGCTTCAAGGATCGAGTGTGTATTCGAAGATCGATCTGAGATCGGGATATCATCAGCTTCGAGTTCGCGAGGAAGATATTTTGAAAACGGCTTTCAGAATCCGTTACGGGCATTACAAGTTTTAGGTGATGCCGTTTGGGTTGACTAATGCACCGGCGGTATTCATGGATCTCATGAATCGGGTGTGTAAGCCTTACTTAGATAAGTTCGTGATTTTGTTCTCGATGACATTCTAATTTATTTGAAGAGTGAAAAGGAGCATGAGAAGCATCTAAGACTTATCTTCGAACTGCTCAGGAAGGAGAAGCTGTATGCCAAGTTTTCCAAATGTGAATTTTGGATTCCGACGGTACAATTTTTGGGTCATGTGATTGATAGACAAGGAGTTCATGTAGATCCTGCTAAGATTGAAGCGATTAAAGATTGGGCTGCACCAACGACCCCAACAGGAGTTCGTCAATTTTTGGGTTTAGCCGGTTATTACCGAAGATTCATTGAGGGATTTTCGAAGATAGCAAAACCGTTGACCAAATTGACTCAAAAGAGTGTTAAATACAAATAGGGAGATAAAGAAGAGGAAGCATTTCAACTGCTTAAGGAGATGTTGGGTAGTGCTCCTATCTTAGCGTTACCTGAAGGTAATGAGGACTTTGTCGTCTATTGTGACGCTTCGCATAAAGGTTTGGGAGCGGTGTTAATGCAACGAGAGAAAGTAACAGCTTACGCTTCCCGACAGCTCAAGAAGCACGAGAAGAACTACACCACCCATGATTTGGAGTTAGGTGCTGTGGTTTTTGCCTTAAGGATATGGAGACATTATCTGTATGGTACCAAATGTGTTGTATATACGGATCACAAAAGCCTACAACACATCTTGAACCAAAAAGAGCTCAACATGACACAACGACGTTGGATTGAGTTGCTAAGCGATTATGATTGTGTAATTCGTTATTATCCTGGTAAAGCAAACGTCGTTGCTGATGCTCTTAGTCGAAAGGAGAGGATACCACCGCTACGAGTTAGGTCATTGGGAATGACTATCGTATCGCCGTTATCGTCTCAAATATTAGGAGCTCAAACGGAAGCATTGAAAGCAGAAAACCGACCTGCTGAGGACATATTTGGGATGGCTGAAAATGAGAAAGGATTTGTTAAGTGTTCTGATGGAGTATTATGTTTTGGACATCGGATTTGGGTACCATTGTATGGAGAAATTCGAGAATTGATTATGCATGAGTCGCATAAGTCAAGGTACTCAATTCATCCTGGGTCTGACAAGATGTACCAGGATTTGAAAAAGTTATATTGGTGGCCAAATATGAAGGCAGATATAGCATTGTACGTTAGTAAGTGCTTAACATGCTCTAAGGTTAAAGCCGAACATCAAAGACCGTCATGATTATTGACGCAGCCAGAACTCCCAGTTTGGAAATGGGAGCGAAGTACAATGGACTTTATTACCAAATTACCAAAGACAGCTAGTGGTTGTGATGCTATTTGGGTAATTGTGGATCGATTGACTAAGTCTGCTCACTTCCTGGCGATTAGTGAAGATGATAGTGTCGACAAACTTGCGAGGTTGTATGTGAAGGAAATTATTTCTCATCATGGAGTTCCGATATCGATTATTTCTGATCGCGACAGCCGCTTCACGTCAGCTTTGTGGCGATCACTTCAAACCGCTTTGGGGACGAAACTTGATATGAGTATTGCATATCATCCCCAAACCGATGGTCAAAGTGAGAGGACCATTCAGACTTTGGAGGATATGCTTCGTGCATGCATAATAGACTTTGGTAAAGGCTGGGAGAAATATCTACCCCTTGCGAAATTCTCCTATAACAATAGCTACCACAAAAATCTTAAAGCTGCACCATTTGAAGCTTTATATGGTCGTAAATGACGTTCGCCTATTGGTTGGGCTGAAGTTGGAGATAGCCAACTCACAGGCCCTGAGCTTATTTTGGAGACTACTGTGAAAGTAACTCAAATTCGTGATCGATTACAAGCAGCTAGAGATAAGCAGAAAAGTTACGCCGATGAGAGACGTAAACCCCTAGAGTTCCAGGTTGGAGACAAAGTGATGCTCAAAGTCTCGCCTTGGAAAGGTGTGATACGTTTCGGGAAACGTGGGAAACTCAACCCCAGCTACATTGAACCATTTCTTACTTTGGAAAGAATTGGGCCCGTGGCTTATCAGTTGGAATTACCACAATTGAGTAAAGTTCACGATGTGTTTCATGTAGTAATTTGAAGAAGTGTCTTTCTGATGAGACGCGGGTTATACCGATGAAAGATATTCGAGTTGATGAGAAATTGAACTTTGTAGAAGAGTCGATTGAGATATTGGATCGAGAGATTAAACGACTCAAGCGAAGTCGCATTCCACTCATTAAGGTTCGTTGGAATTCCCGACATGGACCGGAATTTATGTGGGAATGTGAGGACGAGTTCCGAAAGAGATATCCGAAGCTTTTCACTTCGTAGATGGATTGTTCCGAGAGAAACACGGGACGGGTTTCTTCTGAGGCCGGGAGGATGTGACAACCGGCAAATTAGGGAGCCATTTTGAAAACCCGCATTACGTTAAAGTTCGTTTATAAATTTATACTTGAAATTTTATTCATAACGAACTTGTAAAACCTATATTGTGGTTGATTATATTTAAAAATTTTTATGGAATCAATTTGGATTATCAATGTGATGAGAATTTATTTCGAGATTTTATTGGCACTACGTTGACTCCGGCACTAGGATAACCTAACTAAAAATTTATGTCTTGAGTTTACGGATTCGACTATATATATTTATTTATGGAACGTCTCGTGAGATACTAAATGATTTGAAACGAGTTTCGGGATTTGGTCCGTGTATTTTACACCTAACCACCTTAACCTTAAATGTAATAATACTCTTATTATTATTATCAAAATTATTACTATTATTATTATTGTTTGAATAAAAAGAAAGAAAAGAAAATAAATAAATAAAAAGTGTAAACTACAAATCGTCCTTGTGGTCTCTCCTGGAAAACACACAAACAAACATAACCTCACAAATTTCACTCTCTCTATCCCCTCTAAATACCCTAGCCGCCGCCATCAAATTCCGGCCACCATCACCTCACCGCAGCCTCCACAAACAAACCAACACCACCATCTTAATCACCTTTTCACGATCTATCTTTTGGTACATCACACGCTTTAAAACCTTCCATAACATCGTTTCCCATCACCAATCCTATTCCTATCTTGTTATTGTAGTGAGATTCGTGAGTTCCAAGGTTCAAGAAGGTGAGTAGCAATGGTTTGGCATCTTGTGTGTCTCGATGTAGTCATAAATCCGTGGAAACATGGATTAACTTAATGGGTTTTGATGAAATATGGATTAAAAATGATGGGGAATTAATATTTTTGATAAAGGAATGCGTTTGGTATCCGGGTTAATGATTCTTGTGGGTGTCGATTGAAAACCGAGAGCCTAGGCTCTCGGCTTGGGATTACCTTTGAGCTTATGAGGTGTCGTGGTTGATTTTGCTCTCCCGGTTTGGATGTCGAGAATACTCGACTATATATGCTTTTGATTTGTCTTTGGATTGGTTGATATACTTGAGTCATGGTTGTTTGAGTGTGGCATCGAGACCCCAAGGGTCCGTTTAGTTTAATGATGTGCTCAGCTGAGCCTAACCGAGACTCTCGTGGTCTCGGGGGGGCTTGTGGCTCGTGGAGCTTAGCCGAGACCCAAATGGGTCTTCTGGTTCTTATTGTTGTTAATATTGTTGTCGTTGAGACTTGGTACTTTTGGTTACCATTTGTTGTGCTGCGGTATATTGGCATTGTTACAATTGTGAAGTTGTTGACGAATGGTAAATGTGGGGACCGATTGTGAGACGGTCACTTAGAATGACGGAGATAGGTTAGTCGGGTGCCGTAGTCGGACCCTATTGTTGTAGCACGTGATTTGGGTATTGTTGGACGGAGATTGATTACTCGATTTGACTTGATCATTATTTCTATTTTGGACTTGGACAATGAGCCGAGAGTGATGACTCGGACATGTGACCATTTCATATGACTCGATAAATATTTATAATTAAACGCAAATAATAAAACTCGTAATAATATTATTGGTAATATAAACGTTTATATAAATATATAGATGTGAATAACGTATATATAAATATATAAATGCGTATATTAATAATAACAAGATCACGAGTAATATTATAACAATAACATGACTATAAATATTATGCTATGAAAGTAGTGTAATATTATTGGGAGCGTTATTATGATTAAACATTATAAATAACGATGAAATCTTGACGTTGAATAAATATTAAATAAAATAATATCTTTTAATAAACGAGGAAAACTATCGAGTTATACGGGGTCGTGGTCACCTGAGTCCAAGTGGATTATATTATTTGTAACGTTCTTGTTGTCAAGGATATATGACAATTAATACACTCATTTTCGATAACTACGTAACTTATTTAATCGACGGGTTAAATAAGAGCTATTTAGTTATTTAAATTGAGTATATTAATGGGCATCGTATCCTACGATGCCCATAGGTTGTGGTATGTGTACGAGAATAATAAATTACTAAGTATCTCGTGAGGTTGCCAAATTGATGAATTTGGTAAGCTTAATGGCATAATTAGAGAATTTATTAAACTTTGATATATACCATATAGTACTTTATGTGCAATGTGTGACCTAGGATTCGGGTATAATATTAGAATGGTATATTAAGTAAATAAATATGGGGGATTACCAATCGACGGATTTGATAAACTTCGATGATTTATTTAAATAATATATTGGACTAACATTAGACCTATAGATTGTTTTATTATCCTTTTTGTTGTGACTTCTTGGTTTGAGTTGTGTCGACCCACCATCCGTATGGATACCAAATGTCAAACTCCAAACTAATACGAGATTTATACGAGAAATGGATTTTCGAAAGTAAAATGGAATACGTTCGGGTTTGGGAATATTCGATTTTGATAAAATGATTTCTGAACGAGTTGATATTGTTAGGTCGTGCCGAGTCCATAGTTGCCGTCTTTTGAGTTACTATACATGTTACTTCTACCGATTTCTTCTTGCTGATTTCTGGACTTGAGGTGAGTCATAGCCCCACTTTTTACTCTTGAACTATGTTTTCAATACTTGGGGTGAGAAACGTGCGAATTATTTTATGTGGACTATTATCGCTTTTATATTCTTTTTAAAACTTGCTATGCGTATGGACTAGGATGAATTGTCAACTTTAGTCACATAGTTTCGTGTGTACTATTCAAGGTTGGCTTATTTAGATACTATAGTGTGCACCTATAGGTTATTGATACTTCGGAGGTTATCCGAGTATTTATGATATTACGGGGGGTACCCGTGTATCTATGTTGTAGCGGAGGGTATCCGCAGGTTTATTACGGAAGGTATCCGTGTATTTATGATGGAGCGGAGGGTATCCGCAGGTTTTTAGTGAATCCCTAGTCTAGCTAGCAAGCGTTTTGCGTATATGTCCACTATATTGAATTATGAATTTAAACCTATGATCTCACCAGCGAAAGCTGACTTTTACACGTTTTCTCAGGTAATTAAGTGATGCTTTGGATGCTTGGATTGGAAGGCTTGGCTATGGTACCTGGTTTACGGATCTATTTTCTAAAACTCTGATATTTAATTTTGGACCTACGTTTATTTCTCTTGGGCCTGACTCTGAATGAATGTTGGGATAAATGTAAACTTTAAAACCCAGTTTTGGTTGTGTTTTTCTTATGTTTACTTTATCTTGTTCTTTTATGTCTTGTGTTGGATACCAATCCCCGTAGCACCCCGAAAGCTTGTTGAGTCTTCCGCTGTACCAAATTTTGGAGGTGTTACATTTCATATCCCTACACCTAACGTTACAACCCTTTAAAAGACCTCTTTGATAGTTTATCCTAGGTGCTTACGCCATGTGGTGGAGGTTTGATCCTTTCCCAAGCCTATGGTAATCTATTTTGCTATGACAGGTAGTGAGAGATATCTTCCATTTCCATATTGTAATTTATACTTTATTACACCCGAGAGATGTGAGTATCTAAACACTATTTGTGAGGTGCTAGTGTATGGCCTCCGTGCTTGTCTTTGGTCTTTAGTGGAACGATTATTTGTTGTAATTACTTTTATATTAGTGTTAAATGACCCCTAACTTGTATTTTGATAAGAATAAAAGCGCATTTGCTTGAGGACAAGCAAATCTCAAGTGTAAGGGTATATGATGAGGTGAAAAATGAACCACTTTTAGGGGGTCATTTAAACCCGGAATTGAATTTATTTGATCAAATATTACCCTAAATCGTTCCTTTTGTGATTTTAGGTACTTTGGGAGTGAAATCTGGAAAAGGAAGCAATTCGGACGTTTCTGGAGCATAAAAGTGAAGAAAACGCCAAAGACTTAATTTTCCATGCTGGAAACAGTGTATGACGGCGTCAAGAAGAAATTCCTGACGGCGTCAAGTGTAAAATCCATGACGACCCAGAAGAAACCTGAAGGCGTCACGACAAGAGCATCAAAAGTTAATTTTGTGACGGCCTGCATAAGGTGTACACATGACGGCGTCAGACCCAGATCTAGACAGTCCGAGGAATTATTTGGCGGCGAGATGATGGCGTCTGACATTTGTTCTTGATGTCGTCACCTTCCAAACTCTATATATAGTTTTCTATTTTTCATACATTAAGAGAGGAACTTGTGTGGAGAAACCCTAGGGCCGAACTTTGTACAAATTTTACAGTATATTCAAGGGTTTTCAACCCTTGAATCCTTTCATGTGCTATTGAGATAAGTCTTCTCTTAATTCAATCAATATGTCTATGTGTTGGTTGTCTATATCTTGTGCTTGTCTTGATTTCAACATGCTAGGCTAGATTTATCTTGTGTTTGCTTAGATCTAATGAAACCTAGATGCTAATTATGTGTTGATTACTTGTTTATGGTTGTATTGGATGAATGATTTCAATGTTAGGCTAAAGAAAACTGGCAGATCTCCATTGTGTAAGATGCTTGAACGTCTTAGGAAACATGAACCGATGTGTACTAGGTTTTATTGGTTGTATTTAATGCATGAGTAAATTCTAATGATCCCATGTTAGAAGCTTCTTAGCCGGCTCGACATAGGAGTGAAGAAGGCACTCATAGGATTAGGGAAGTAAGTACGCCACCCCATGAATGGTATTAAGGAATACAATCCGTCATCCACGCAACTGTAACAAGTAATTAACGTGTAAAAGATGTTTAGGGAGTAGTGAAATCTAAGTAAACACATTTCTCCCACATACTGCTCACAACTTTAGTTTAATATAGTTTATTTTCATTTCTAGTGTTTTATTTTGATTGCATCTTTAGTATTGGGTTAGTTGACTAGCAACTAATTCCGCCCAAATCCTTCAAACCCGAGATTTTTACTTGCTTTCCTAAAAAATATAAAAATACAAAAAGAATCATCCCTCATCTCTAGACCTAGTCTTTAGGTTTTCTAATCCTAGCGACACTATTCCTAGCTGAACGATCAATCCCCCGGTACTTGTCATTATACTATACTACATCGATCAGGTACACTGCCCGGTGGGGGTTGTAAGCTTCTCGAGATCCCTCGAGAGGTAAAGCCTGGTGCAATTCCCACGCATCATTACACCTCTGACGTAAATATCTAATTTCTTTCTCAAGTTCAAGTTGTGCAGCTTCCATGTTTGAGAAACGTTCTTGACACATGTTCATTTGATTTGCCAACATAGTCTCTAATGCGGCAATCTTTTGACCCTGGTTTCTGGCTGTGATGCGTGGGGATTGCACCAGGCTTTACCTCTCGAGGGATCTCGAGAGGCTTACAACCCCCACCAGGCAGTGTACCTGATCGTTGTATTATAGTATAGTGACAAGTACCGGGGGATTGATCGTTTAGCTAGGAATAGTGTCGCTAGGATTAGAAAACCTAAATACTAGTTCTAAAGATGAAGGATGATTATTTTTGTATTTTTATATTTTTATGAAAGCAAGTAAAAATCTCGGGTTTTGAAGGATTTGGGCGGAATTAGTTGCTAGTCAACTAACCCAATACTAAAGATGCAATCAAAATAAAATACTAGAAATGAAAATAAAACTAAATTAAACTAAGGTTGTGAGCAATAAGTGGAGAAATGTGTTTACTTAGATTTCACTACTCCCTAGATATCTTTTACACGTTAATTACTTGTTATAGTTGCGTGGATGATGGATTGTATTCCTTAATACCATTCATGGGGTGGCGTACTTAACTCCCCAATCCTATGAGTGCCTACTTCACTCCTATGTCGAGCCGGCTAAGAAGCTCCTAACATGGGATCATTAGAATTTACTCATGCATTAAATACAACCAATAAAACCTAGTACACATCGGTTCATGTTTCCTAAGACGTTCAAGCATGTTACCATTTGGAGATCTGCCAGTTTTCTTAAGCCTAACATTGAAATCATTCATCCAATACATCCATAAACAAGTAATCAACACATAATCAACATCTAGGTTTCATTATATCTAAGCAAACACAAGATAAATCTAGCCTAGCATGGTGGAATCAAGACAAGCACAAGATATAGACAACCAACACATAGACATATTGATTGAATTAAAAGAACATTTATCTCAATTACACATGTAAGGGTTCAAGGGCTGAAAACCCTTGAAAAACCTGTAAAATTCGTAATAGGTTCGACCTTAGGGTTTCTCCAAAACTTCTCTTTTTTATGAATGAAAATTAGAAAACTATATATAGAAAACTGAGGCTGACGGCGTCAAGACAAAGGGGTGATGCCGTCATCTCGCCGCCAAAAGAATCCTTGGACTGCCTTGATCTACATCTGACGCCGTCATGTATTAAATTTTTCCAGGCCGTCACGTATTTAACTCTTGACGCTCTTCCTTGTGACGCCTTCATTACTGTACTGGGCCGTCATGCAATTTACTCTTGACGCCGTCAGGATGGTACTCTTGACGCCGTCACATACTGTTCCTAGCTTGGAAAATTAAGTCTTTGGCGTTTTCTTCACTTTTATGCTCCAAAAACGTCTGAATTGCTTCCTTTTCCAGATTTCACTCCCAAAGTACCTAAAATCACAAAAGGAACGATTTAGGGCAATATTTGATCAAATAAATTCAATTCCGGGCTTAAATGACCCCCTAAAAGTGGTTCATTTTTCGCCTCATCATATACCCTTACACTTGAGATTTGCTTGTCCTCAAGCAAATGCGCTTTTATTCTAGTCAAAATACAAGTTAGGGGTCATTTAACACTAATATAAAAGTAATTACAACAAATAATCGTTCCACTAAAGACCAAAGACAAGCACGGAGGTCATACACAAGCACCTCACAAATAGTGTTTAGATAGTCACATCTCTCGGGTGTAATAAAGTATATATCACATTATGGAAATGGAAAACATCTCTCACTACCTGTCATAGCAAAATAGATTACAATAGGCTTGGGAAAGGATCAAACCTCAACCACATGGCGTAAGCACCTAGGATAAACTATCAAAGAGGTCTTTTAAAAGGGTTGTAACGTTAGGTGTAGGGATATGAAATACACGGTTTTGTTGGATATAGGCAGTCTTTACTGGTGGCGAGTTAACAATCTTGGTTAATTACATGTACAATATGGCGTTGCTAAGCCAAGACTAGACTCGACTTAAGCTAACAAATGAAAAATAACAAAAACATAAAATAAACATAGAATGAAAAGGGATGGTAGTCCGTATGTTTTTTCTCTTTTTCTTTTTCTATTTTTTTCTTTTCTTTTTCTTGATTTTTCAATTTTTTTTTGTTTTTTTTTTTTAATTTTTTTTTTTTTTTTTTTTTTTTTTTTTTTGACATACACTCTTACCCTACCATCCAAAATAATATATCATAGGGATTGAAAATTCCCCTTGCACTTGAATTTTTACATACTTTACAATAAACTAATCTAATGACTCGAATTAAGAAAATCAAAACACTTGGAGTACTTTTAAGATTAACGTACATATGGGGGTAATAAATGATGTTCTTCCCCATTACTCCATAAAATAAGTACTTTTCCCACGAGTCCCAATCGTCCCAAAACAATATGTACAAGGATATGACTCGACTTAGCAACCATGTAATCAATTAGATAGTTAACTTAGGGTTTAACAAATAACAATAATGCACTAAAAATGAGCGCATACACGGAAGGCTAAGGTGATTTGGGTGTAAATTTAAGTGGGGTGTAACAAATTCTTCCTTTAAGTAATATGGTTAAAGTTAGGAACGAAAAGATAGGCTCGGAGGGGTGTACTAGGGGTTTCGTGTACTAAAAATGAGTACAACGCTAAGGTGTGGGAAAAATTAGTTGACTTAACTAGCCAAGTAATATGACTTAAATGGTCAAGTAATTATGATACGGGTTTAACACAAGGGTGATCCTAATGCCTCTTATCATGTAGTAAATCCTACTACACGAATGTAGTCTCACTAGCGGTCTTGGGATGCATCACTAACGCAAGTTCTAGAATCTAAATGCTACCGGTACACTCATAAGCACTAATAATGAATGCTTTTCCTATCAAATCTAAAGGCGAACCTCACATATTTGGGTGGAAATTTTTTCTGAATGATACGGTTATGTGCTAGTCATACAATCTTCTATCCATGAGACGCTTGCTATGGCTAAAGTTTCACTCCTAAATGTTGTAAAAAATTTTAAATTTGGCGCTAAAATTGCACTAACAAGTATTTCTCATAGTTATATTACACATCTACCATTAAACAAACAAACTCAAGCGAAAGTGTATTTGTAAGGTATCATCATTTTACCCTCCCCTTACACTTAGGATGAACATTGTCCCCAATGTTCAAGTAAAGAATGTAAAAGTGAATTAAGTAAAACAAATGAAATCAAATACTCCCCTGATTCGCTCGGTACGGATAATAAGGTGGTCAGGTTAGATCTTCCTCTAAGAAAATGAACAATCAAAGCTTCCCTTCCAGAAAAATAATCATCTTCTTGTCATACATAACCTGTAAATCCTGAGAAAACAAACAAGACAACCTCGCATAAAATCGGCGGAAATCTACATAAGTTACTAAATCCTAGAAAACAAAGTAAGATATAATGCTTGTGGAATGAAGTTTGCAGATTTCCTGGAGATTATAAAACTTAATAATTCAACAAAAACCTTAAGACTCCGTTAGAAAAACAAAACTGGTAAAATTTCCAGATTTTTACACGTGACGCCGTCAAGAGTAAACTCGTGACACCGTCAGAAGTGACCTGCAGAAATTCTTATGTTAAGTTTCCGGAAAATTTCTGGAAAAACTTGGTCCTACTTCCTGGAAAATCCTGCAAAACTTCATTATGACTCAATACAAGCATTTGACTCTAACAAATACGAATATACATGTTTACTTAATATTGTGGAGAATCATGATCGGGTTGTTTCTTAAAAACATATTTGGGGTTTCCCCTTACACTTATCTTTTGCAAAAATACTTTTAGGTGGAGTTAAGACTAGGCCAAACAACAAAGTAAAGTATTTCCACTTTTTAGTTTAGAAACATGATCTACCAACAATAAAAATAAAGCATGCATACGGAAGCAAATAACAAACAAACAAAATAAAATCACACAAAATGAAGAATGTCACCATAAGCACATTCAATTATTTCAAATAAACATAAACATAAAAATAAAATTGTTCAAGGCCAACAGAGGCCGCATCCTAAACTATTACAGTACCAATTGTTTCAAATTACACAACCATCAATAAATTGTTCAGAAATAACAGACATCAAGAGAGATCACTGGGGAGAAGGACCAAAACGGTAGTCATAGCCAGGAGGGAGGTGTCCTGTGTACCCGTAGGGAGGGTAGTCTGTCTCACGATCGAGGAATGGGTCAATCTGCAGGTGAGGCTCAAGCTGATCACGGGTGGAGAGGTGCTGCATCTGGCGGATGGTATGATCATACATCCAATCAAAGTGTTGGTCAGTGGTCGTCCGCCATGCGTCCACCTGACCCATCCAGGCTCCCTGGTGTGCCTGCCAGTCTCCCCGACTCATGTGTCGATAGTAGTCAGCTGTCCCCTCCTCATACCCCTGAAACTGATGCTACTGGGGCACTCCCTCATCATCATCATCATCATCCTCATCATCAGGTCCCCCTGCCTCATACCAGTTATAGGTCCCATTCCTCATCAGCATCACGATGCTCATCTGCCTGAGGGATTTAGCCCTCACTACCCTACAAGCCCCACAGTCGCTCAAGTACCCCATGATCGGAGGAGTAAGAAGATCATAGGAACAAGCCAACCGGGTTACGAACATCCCCCCATACACCTTATCGATATCCCTCTCACCCACACTGGTCCTTAGATAACTAGCTACCTAAAATGGGATGTTGCAGTAAACATCCGCTGAAAAGATGGTGTACAGGTAGAAAAGATCTGAAGCAGTGACACGGTGAGTGGTGCCATGACGTCCTAACAGGCTGTATGTGATGCATCTGTGGACCAACCTAACTATGGGGTCCCTGATTGATGCTGCCCCAGTAGTCGAGGTGTAAACCCCGTCCCCGGTCGGCCAAAAAGTAACACACCTCATATCACTCCTCAAAGTCTCCTCATGCAACAACCTCTGCATAAAACCTCCATCAACAGCCTCCTCCCTAGTATACAACCCTTAACCTCCAACCAAACTCAGTAACTGAACATGATCGCACTTCCCCTCCTAACCTAAAATAGAAAGTGGTGCCCCCCATGTCCGTCCTAGCCTCAGCTTGATCAAAATGGAAGGTCGCAAAGAACTCCCTCACCAACTCACTATACACCGTCTCCCTAATCCTAAACAACCTCTCCCATTGAGGACCCGCAAACCCATCAGTGTGGATCCTCCCCAGAAACGCAGCTTCCAACCCTTGGGACCTAAAAAACTCCCAATCAACCACAGCCCCAGCATCAATGTGGTGGTTACAAAGTTCCGCATACTTGGTGGTGGCGCCAACAGTGTCAAATTCACCCCAACTATGGACCAATTCTCCATAGTTAACTCTTTGGGACCTAGAAGAGCTGCCACGATGTTGTTGAGATTGCTTGCTCATTTTCCTGGAAAAAGATAGAGTGAACGGAAACAATTAGAACGAGAATTTTTTTGATTTTTTTTTTTTTTTTTTTTTTTTTTTTTTTTTTGCTGTCAGACACATCTGACTTCGTCAGTAAGAGTTCCTAACGCCGTCAGACCTAACAGAAGCCGAACCATGCAATTGCGAGGGAAAAATCAATTTTCAAACTCTTAACCCATTACCCAAACGCTCCTTTAATCAGAAAACATAGGTGGAGGGTCAAAAAATCCGTGGCATGAGGGATTTTTCCTAAATTAACGCATGATTCGAGTGGGTTAACATCATCTAAGGGTATCCCCCATGAATGCAAATCACCAAATGGATGGCATTATGATTTGTCAATGATGGGTAAAAATGGGGTTTCGGATAAAAGGGGTTTTCAAAATTGATTGATCCTAAGGACAACTGATCGAAAAAGAGTGAAGAAAAACTACTTATCGAGTGGAGATTAGTCACGGAAGATGTCGAATTGGAGGGTGGAGATTCGGAGTGGTAGCAGCACTTTGGGTGAGAATTATGGGGTATGGGTTGAAAGTGATTGAATTTGGGTTAATATTGCTGAATTACGAGGTGACGGCGTCAAGAGTTAATATCTGACACCGTCAGATGTCCGTGTGAGGTGTAAAATGGAGTAATTCCACATTTAGTCCCTGCACTTAGTGTGAATAGCTAAACACAAGTAAAACCATGAGTAGCCATTCCATTAGTGAAGTCCACCAGGGTCGAACGTTTCATTACTGTCACGGAAAGAGGTATGGTTGTAGAAAGGAGTGGGTGATGTTTTAGTTAAGTTGTAACCTTCGCACGGGTCACTGGTGTGTACAAAGAGGTGTTGTTCCATAGAGGGTTTCAAATCTGTGGTGTTTTTGAGGTGCAACCTCTTTACACCGGGTTTAAAACCAAAAGAACGTCTCTTGCACAAGTTTGTGTGCGTGGTTTGCAAGCATCCAATGAAAATGTTATGAAATTGCGAATTCTTCTCTTCTTGAGGATGCTCACAAAAGTGGGGGGTGATTGACGGTGAAGCACTTGGGGAAGATTTCTCGTTATCCTCTTGGTCAAACACCAAAGGAGTTGAAACCTCAAAGACTTTTTCGATTTTTCTAGGTGCGGAATTTTCTTTGATCTTCTCTTTGATCCTTGATATGAATTGGTCTGCTAAATCCATAAAAGCATTGCGAGTGCTTTCCATGCGTGCTTCTAGGTGCTGGATTTGTTTTTCCTGATTATTCATGAAGGTTACCATTATCCCTTCGAACTCCTCTTGCCTTGAACGTTCAGGAAAATCATGGTTAATCACCGTATTCCCACGTAAATTAGGGCTCCAAATGGTTTCAGCAGCAGGTTTCTCAATACTCATTAATTCTTCTACCTGCTTCTCGATTCTTCCTAATAACTGCTCTTGGGTGGCGTATGCGTAGTCAAGTTTTCCCTTGCTTGGAAACATTGGGTCCTCCCATCCTTCTTCTTCGTATTGCGCCAACCCTTCAAGAACTTTCCAGCATTCATCAATGCTAAGTCTGTTTAGCCTGCCCTTGGCTGCGTAATCTATGGCTCTCCTTGTTTGATAGTCAACTTTATCATAAAAGATTTGAATCTGGAGCCATGGTTCAATGCCATGATGAGGGACTTTTTGGAGCAGGTCTTTATATCGAGTCCATGCTTCGTAAAAGGTTTCATTTTGACGTTGTTGGAAAATCAAGATGTCATTTCTAAGCTTAGAAGTTCTCCCCGGTGGGAAAATTGAGCAAGGAAACGAGTGGTGAGATCATCCCATGTGGTGATGGATCCCGCGGGTAAACGCTCAAGCCATTGACTAGCTTGATCCCGTAGAGAGAATTGGAATAGGCGTAATCGGGTTGTCTCTCTAGTTTCAACACCTAGGTCTATGGAATCTATGATTTTTAGGAAGTCCTTAAGATGTTGGTTTGGATCTTCGGAATGAAGTCCATGGAATGCACATCCGCTTTGCACCAACCGGATGGTGTCGGATCGCAAGGGAGTCACATTGACTCCGGTGAGCTCAATGGTGTTTCGGTAGCCTTGGTGGCTAGGTCGGGAATACTCTCCTAAGGTTCGGGGCCTAAGAGGTTCTAGTGGTGGGTTTTGTTGTGGTGGGATGACGGGTTCAAAGATGTTCCCATTGTCCATGATGTCGGGTGGTGAAGAGTTACGAACAAAGACACAAAGAAATAAGATAGACTAAAGAAAACCTAAAAATAAAAATAAAATCTTACTAGAAAGGAATCTAGCAAGTAGACCTAATAAAAAGAAATTCTAACCTAGACAATAACTATTCCCCGGGCTGCGGCACCAAAAACTTGATGCGTGGGGATTGCACCAGGCTTTACCTCTCGAGGGATCTCGAGAAGCTTACAACCCCCACCAGGCAGTGTACCTGATCGTTGTAGTATAGTATAGTGACAAGTACCGGGGGATTGATCGTTCAGCTAGGAATAGTGTCGCTAGGATTAGAAAACCTAAATACTAGTTCTAAAGATTAAGGATGATTATTTTTGTATTTTTATATTTTTATGAAAGCAAGTAAAAATCTCGGGTTTTGAAGGATTTGGGCGGAATTAGTTGCTAGTCAACTAACCCAATACTAAAGATGCAATCAAAATAAAATACTAGAAATGAAAATAAAACTAAATTAAACTAAGGTTGTGAGCAATAAGTGGAGAAATGTGTTTACTTAGATTTCACTACTCCCTAGATATCTTTTACACGTTAATTACTTGTTATAGTTGCGTGGATAACGGATTGTATTCCTTAATACCATTCATGGGGTGGCGTACTTAACTCCCCAATCCTATGAGTGCCTACTTCACTCCTATGTCGAGCCGGCTAAGAAGCTCCTAACATGGGATCATTAGAATTTACTCATGCATTAAATACAACCAATAAAACCTAGTACACATCGGTTCATGTTTCCTAAGACGTTCAAGCATGTTACCATTTGGAGATCTGCCAGTTTTCTTAAGCCTAACATTGAAATCATTCATCCAATACATCCATAAACAAGTAATCAACACATAATCAACATCTAGGTTTCATTAGATCTAAGCAAACACAAGATAAATCTAGCCTAGCATGGTGGAATCAAGACAAGCACAAGATATAGACAACCAACACATAGACATATTGATTGAATTAAAAGAACACTTATCTCAATTACACATGTAAGGGTTCAAGGGCTGAAAACCCTTGAAAAACCTGTAAAATTCGTAATAGGTTCAGCCTTAGGGTTTCTCCAAAACTTCTCTTTTTTTATGAATGAAAATTAGAAAACTATATATAGAAAACTGAGGCTGACGGCGTCAAGAACAAAGGAGTGACGCTGTCATCTCGCCGCCAAAAGAATCCTCGGACTGCCTTGATCTACATCTGACGCCGTCATGTATTAAATTTTTCCAGGCCGTCACGTATTTAACTCTTGACGCTGTTCCTTGTGACGCCTTCATTTCTGTACTGGGCTGTCATGTAATTTACTCTTGACGCCGTCAGGATGGTACTCTTGACGCCGTCACATACTGTTCCCAGCTTGGAAAATTAAGCCTTTGGCGTTTTCTTCACTTTTATGCTCCAAAAACGTCCGAATTGCTTCCTTTTCCAGATTTCACTCCCAAAGTACCTAAAATCACAAAAGGAACGATTTAGGGCAATATTTAATCAAATAAATTCAATTCTGGGCTTAAATGACCCCCTAAAAGTGGTTCATTTTTCTCCTCATCAGGCTGCATCTCTGGCCATCCATAGGGTTCTTTCAATATCTTCAATTCATACATGTGTATGACCGTGTTCTCTTCTTGCAAAACGGACCATGGAGTCCAAACTTCCAAGCTCCTGGTTGGTGTTGTCCTTTATTTCATTAATCTTTAGTCCTAACTCACACATTGTTTGTCTCTCAGCATCCGCCCTTTTAAACAATGCGTCAAGGTTATGGTCGTACCATTCAAATTGAGTTGGTCATAACCCTTTTAGCTGTTTAGTGTGAGCATCCAATATACTGGCTTGTCGATAAATAAGATTCCATATTGTTTCAGGAGTGCTTATATTGTAGTCGGGAGAGTTCAGTGAGGATAAATTATTTGGAGAATCTGGTATTGTGGAATCTGAAGTATAAGGTAACGGAGAATTTGGCTCAACATTCTTCCATGATATCCCTTGGCTTGAACCTTGTCCAACTTCAAATGTTGCCTGGCCACCAATCAAATCTTCATATGATTCAGTAGCTCTCCTGAGTCTTTGACGTAAAGGTGAACGAATAGGTGACGATGGAGGTGATCTCTGAGTGAGTTCTATATTAGGTTGGGGTTGTGATATTTGTATGTAAGGATCTTTAGTATTTGGAGATTTTTTATTGATAGATGAGGTATTAGTATTATGGAGAGTAGTTTTGATATTCACGGGAGTTCCTGAAGACATGCTATAGTAGTAACCGAGAATAATATTTTATGAGTATTTTGTATGTTAAAGATGTAACAGTACAGATGAAATAATTATTGTATAAGATTAATTTCTAAACATGTAAGATAATCTCAATAGATAAAGTATTGAGCACGGCAGTCTGCAGACACGGAGGGCATAAAATGTTATGGTGTAAAATCATTATTTTGAAAATGTAGTTATAGTTTTAATGTTTTAAAACATTTAATTCTCTATAACTGTAGCTCTGATGCCAATCTGTAACACCCCCAAATTTAAGTTTTACGCAGCGGAAAAGTAATTTAGGTGTTACGGGGAGGATCGAAGTTTTAATCTCATAAAACGGCTTAAAAGAATCGTTTTGAAAGTTATTTGTCATTCACATAATATTTTTTGATAAAAGATGAAACATTTGATTTAAAATCTTATGAAAAGATATAAAGGCTTGAAAGAATGACATATTTAATTTTTACACCATTTTAATTTATCAGAGTAATAAATACCCGCTCCGTGTCTTGTCCTGCTCCGTTAAATTACCTGAGATACACATGCTTAAAAGTGTCAACACAAAGGTTGGTGAGTTCATAGAGTTTTATGGAAAACCATTTATTTTGATAGATTTCAGGAATATTTGAAAATTATAAATACAAACAGTAATGAAACAAGTATTGAGTGATGTTGACTATAATCACAAATAAATCATATAAGTATTCAATTAAAATCAAGTAAGGAATCAATAATCCTAACATGAGCGGGAAACTCATGATGCTAATTTAATCAGATATACAATTCAAGTAATGGTCAAACCTATACAGCTGTATCTAAATATATGTTGAAAACATACATTTCCTTATCGATATTTTCCCAAGCCTCATGACACGCAAGACGTTAACAAAAGGGGTGTTTTATCAAATCAATGATAAATTTTGCCTTCGTGTAATAGGTGATTTGCCAATTCCTATTTTTACTCAAATATAGTGTATCACGACTAATACGACTAACCATGTGCAAATGGCATTCCGTCAAGTATTAGTGGGACAGGAGGTCAATCCTTAACAGGTTTCGAAGCTGTTCACTATATTCGCGCTCACATAACAGTGATTAATGGCTCATGATTAAGGGACTTTATGGCGATAAGG
This sequence comes from Artemisia argyi, assembly GCA_030686995.1. Classification (NCBI taxonomy): domain Eukaryota; kingdom Viridiplantae; phylum Streptophyta; class Magnoliopsida; order Asterales; family Asteraceae; genus Artemisia; species Artemisia argyi. The sequence continues at coordinate 165,351,185 of CM060690.1, forward strand.
TAACTTAGGCAATATCAAGGTAATAATGGGATCATTCAGGATAACATCATATAATCAAGTATCATACCACAGTAATCAATTTGGAAACAGTATCATTTGAGTATCAGTAATTGAGTTTAGTATTTCGCCAGTAACTTATATATATCACATACCACAATAATCGAATTGGAAACATTATCATATAAGTATCAGTATTTCAGTTAAGTAATTCATCAGTAGAATATATGTATCACATACCACAATAATCAAATTGGAAACATTATCATATGAGTATCAGTATTTCAATTAAGTATTTCGTCAAGTTTGTATATATCACATTTTAAATTATAAACCATATCAGATAATTATTAATAAGGAAATTGATTTGAATCATGTAATTTATTCATATACTTATCAAATTATCAAAGTATATGTAAGCATGTATCTCCCCCAATGAGTTAAAAACAAGTATTGGAAATAGGGCTATGACTCACCTGGATTGATATGGAAATGATGAAAAGTAAAGTTGGATGAGATTTAAGAGATGGATTATGGAAACGTCTTTGATACGGAACCTGATAAATAAATTTATCTGGGAATTTGACCAAATACTATTTGGTAAATACGAACGAATAACGAATAATATTTATTCGTTATGACGAATAGATGATGTGCAGTGTAATTATTGTGCCATGCATGATATGATAAAATACTTTATTTAAATTATCCATCGAAGTTTTACCTTTTTAATCGTAAGTAAAAATATTAACTTTTGAAATATCGTTACATAAATTATTAACGTTACGTTAACTATTATATATATATATATATATATATATATATATATATATATATATATATATATATATATATGGGGATATGTTGGCTACAATTATTTTAGCCAACTAGCTACAATCCTTCATTAAAATTACATAAGAAATGATTCAGGACCCACAAAACTAAATCAGGGACCCACAAATGGACTCAGGGACCCACAGAATATAGCACAAAAATGTAGGGAGTTAGCTACAATTAATTGTAGCTAATATTTTCCCTATATATATATATATATATATATATATATATATATATATATATATATATATATAAAACAAAAGTTTAAATGCAACACGGAATAAATTTACAAAAATAGAAAATAAATAAAAATGTCAAATAGATTATGTTTAGTCCTTGTCCTTTTCCCATTTTACACTTTTTATACTAACGGCGTTAGCGTTACACCGTTAGTCCTTTTCGTATCTAATTTACAATTATAGTCCACTACTTGTCTAAAATAACATTCTATGCTTGGAATATTAAATAATATCAAGTTTTATACTATAGATTCTGTTTTTACAGTTTCAGTCCCTACTTTTCAGTCCTTGACAGTTTTAGTCCTCCTAAGTGTCGTCACGTTACATTTTTAGCCCAAACGTGTAATAAAAAGTGGGAAAAATTATAGAAAAATTTCCGTAGCATATTTAAGTTTATTAAAGCTTATTTCAACTGCTTATTTGATAAAAAAGCTTATTTTCCAGCTTATAGGCCTTAACGAGCCAAACCAAAAGCCCATTTAGAAATTTAGAGGCGAGGGCATGGAAATTGTTTTGGGCCTGGACTTGGGCTACTTTTGTGATTCCAAAAATGTTTCAAATGGGCCCAGTGGGCTTATGGTTTGTTATCTCTTGTTGGGCCTTGAATAAGCCCACACGAAAAATATTAGTTTTCTTAACTAAATTTGGATTTGAAAACTTTGTGAATGCCGATTCAAATTGGCTAAATTTATATGTCGAGACGTGAGTATTTTTACATGTTATCTTAATGAAATTGGTAGTTTTCTAGGTGGTCTATTAGGTCGAGTAAAAATATGGTACTCTTGTTACGTGATTTTTCATGTTATACGTGAGTTTTGTAGCATGTTTGGAATGTTTCAATATATATCAAAAACTTAGATTATTTTCTAAGTGTTTATGAAATTTTCATCCGATTAAGCATGGTTCAAAATGAGTTTGTTTGATGCATGTCGAGTAAAAACTAACGTGAAATACTTGTGCTACGTGACTCCTAGGCCTTCCAAGATAGAGGCTAGCCATGTTTGTGTTGCTACAATTGTATACGTACGTAAATATATACATAAAGCTATATATAATCGAAAAAATATATATTTGATGCATGGCACATATTTTACGTGTGAAATGAAGTGACAAGAGTTTGAAATAACTTACTACACCTTCAATGGTGGTAGAGAGTCGAGAGGGAGGAAGGAAATCACAAGAAATAATCAAGTTCGATTACTATCCCAAGTAATAATCGTATAATCTTAACCCGATACTCCTTGTTTGCTTCCAAACGTACAAAAGTATTACTCCTGGACTTTCAGAGATTGTTTTGAGAGTTATTAGTATATTTTGTGGAGGAAGAAAGGTGGTAGACGAATGATAGATATAGGAGACGATTTTTGATGTATCGTATGGTTCAAAATAACACAACAAACATGTATTACTATGCTATGTCAGTCACATAGGTTCATAGGATGAAATATATGCTTATTATATAAGTTTGAGAGTGCATGAATCAAGGGAAGTTGTCTTGGTGAATCATGAGTATGTCGACCATCATTTCATTATATACACGATTTGTGAAATCGTGTGTAACTTGGATATAACGGATCATCTTTGACATTTGGACATGAAATCATCTTAGAAATGTTATTAAGAACACGTAGGAACAAACGGGAATCAAAACGGTTAAGAATTGAGTAAATTATGAATCGATTTGGGTCGAATATATGTCAATCACTTCGCCCCTTAAAAATGTATCAAACGTCGTCCAATGAACTTGGGATTTGACACACTAATAGTTGGCTAGGTGGTGAACGAGATGGTGTAAAAATATATATGTGTCGTGTGTAAAAATTTGGAACACGCGAGGCGTTTTGGAGCTAGATTAGTCGATCTTATGAAATATTTAGAAATAAAAATGGGTTAAATATTTTGGGCCGGTTAGGCTTAGGAAATCAAGGGCCCGTTTGGTTTTGTAATTTATTTGTTAATTAATATTAGTGAATTGTTAATATTTTGTTAATTGTGTCGAGAACTTGTTTTGTTGTTTGGTGAATTTTGCAATATCGTAATCGTGACCATTTTAATATAATAAGAAAATTTTAAATTTCCCCGTAAAAATAGTGGTTACAATAATGACAGAGATTTATATATAATTAATCGTTATTAATTATAAAGATTTTTGCGAGGTTTTACAGACACCTATTAGAACATGTGTCAATATGACAACTAGACAACTTCAACTATAATATTTATGTATTGTTAGAATGACATAAATAAATTAACTTGAATTACTATTGAAACCAAATGGTGGTGTTCAAGAATACTTTAGTTATACATGTTTATACTTTATTGTATAGTTATAAATATGAAGTCTTTTACAAGACTTATAATAAAGTAAGATGTTAACTTGTTATGTTTTTTTTAATTAAGACATATACAAGAAGTAATTGAGTTGATCAATGATTAATAACGTATAGTGGGATTATAACACGTTTATGTTTTGATGAGACATGAATATGAAGTGACTTGGTCAAAAGTACTTGTGTTATAAAGCATTCAATTGGTTTGGAAATACTATTATACCATTAAGTTGACTTAGTTGGTAAATAGGTATACCAAAAGGATTATGGTTATCTTATATATTATTAGATTGTCATACAATATTTACTCTAATGAAATACCACATATTTATGGTATAATCGGTTAGGGAAATCAAACTCTTGTTATATTGTTTGATTAAAGATAGCTATGACTTGTTATCTTTCAAAAGTTATCAATGTTAGAAAATTGAGTATTGATTAAATACACTCACTTAGACTCCTATAAGATTAATAAGACGTTATTGAATTATGAAATGTGATGAATCACATTAAGTCTTAAATTGGAGTTCTGAATTTGTTAAGCTACTTATGTGAAGGTCATTAACAAAAAATGTTAGGAACTGTCAATATTTATTTGTAATATCCCAAAAAGAGAATATTGTATTGTCACTTTAATTGCTAAGTATTTATATTCTATATAATACTAAAGGCAAGTGGGAGTATTTTATCTTGAAAAGATAAAATTACAAGATACATAATCTTCTAAAAACACACTAGTGAAAATCATGATAAGGCTAAACATGTAAATGATAAACCTCAAGATGATGGAATTATCATTCATAGATCCACTTGAATATCTCAGATATTTGGTTCATATGCTGAGGACTATATGATGAAGTATTACCAAATAATGAATTGGGTAAATTACTCATACTATGAATGTTAAAGATGCTGTTCATTAAGATATTTAAATTTTAAAAATTTGGTTTATCTTAATTCTTAATAGTTAGAGAATGAAGATGAGTTTATTCAAAGATAATGTAATCCTAGTGGTTTAAATCTTTGTGCAATAATCATATGGACAAAAATTATATACATATCTTAATGCATGTCTTATGACAAGATTATTAATCATACTTAAGCAATTAACTATGATTGAATACTCTTTCCTAAGCACATTAAAATACAAAGATAGTAATTGTCATGCTTATTTTCATATATATGAAATTTGACAATGAATATCAAAAAATCTTTCTTGAATGATTACTTGAGCGATGACGATAAGTAATCAAAAGGAGTTTATGAATTCAAATAAATCTTTGGAAGTATACAAAGGGCAATAATCCATGAATGGATAAATGCATGCATCTAGAAGATTACTCTTATATTTAATTATTGAATCTATGTATTGATTTATAATTAAAATAAGATAATTTCTAAGTATTCCTGAAAGCTAGTGGGAGTATTATGTTTGATTTACTAAATCATATATGTTATATAACATATAAGAAGTAACATTCCATATAAGTAAAATGTTGAGTCTTAGTTTGGAATGAAACTTTAATTTAAAGATTTAGAAAATAAAACATATAACCTTAGAACTAAAGTTTATTATTTAATAAACATGTGCAGTAAATAAATCCAATTAAAAGTTGTTATATAACTTGTGTAATGAATATTCTAATGGAATATGTTTTGACTTAGAATAAATGATCCTCAGCCTAGAATTGCTCCTAAATTCTTAGTATAAACAGTATGGCAAATTGTTGCGTAATTGTTTTAGCCGACAATAAATCTTGAAAGATTGGAAGGCATTAAACATTACACAATGGATATTAAGTTTACGGCATTCTAAAGAGAATATTGGAGTTTGTATACAATGATGCTGGTTTAAATTGAGACAACACTCAATAACTAGTCATGGAAGGATTTCATCCTTATTAATAGCCATGAGAACTAGTTGTGCTCAACTAAGGGCATAGTTGCATTATACATTAAAGAATTAGAATACTTTAAACTTTAAAATGTTTGAAAGTTTGATTGTCATAAGTTGGTGATTGAGGATGTCACACCATTTATTAAATATTATGTGACTATATCAAAATAGTTGGATGCGCACATACAAGAACTTCAATAATTGAATTCCTGAAATAAGTATTCTCAAAATTTCTATAGATCAATGTTAGTTGATTTATGCCTTGTCAACAAGTATGATTGACAAAACTTGAGGTATAATTCATTAACTAGAATTATAATGCATTGATCTATTTAGTATTTGGATAAAAGACATTAAGCAATTATTATTTATAATAAATTAAAGTACTTAGTACGTTTGTTTTCATTAATAATAAATTGTGTCCTATATTTGTATGTTTAAATCCATGAATAACTTATGTTATTCCAAATTGTCCGTTGTCAATTAATGATATGGGAATATCATTAAACTAAGGCAAATCTGAGTATTGGTTAGAATATACTTGAAAGTATATTGATGCGTTGTCATACCAATTTCACATGATATTCAATGAATTGAATATAAGACTTATCCCAACTACATGATTTTACTTTATGGATATTGTCAGTGAGTAAATCATGAATTTGTTATCCTTAGACTTGAGATACCAGATAAGTGTCATGGATGTAGTGCATTTTTGTAAAACAATTTATCGCTAACCGTAACTGGTAGTTATAAGGATTGTTTTCAGAAGTGTTGCAAAGTTCATGGGTTATTCTTGTAGTCAAGAAAGAATTTGTTCCTTCAAATGTGTTTTAAAGTTTAATACTGCTGGGCCCCTCGTTGGGTTGACAAGATGTTTGCGTGCGCACGCCCGAAGTCTATCTGGAATACGTTCAGATGTTTTGGTAATCTTGCTCAATCATAAATAACGAGAAACAGAATTGTTAATTAAAGAATGACTGAGATCCATATATTTATTAACGTGGTATTAGTAACAAAAGGATAATAATAATGATGAATCATTTAAGGTTTTTCTAGGAGACCTCCCTCGAGTTGAACTAAGGGCATTGGCGTGTTGCTAGACGCTAACCACTGTCATTATACTATTAATAGATATCCAAGTGGGAGCTGTTAGAGTTTGTGGATAAATATTAATATGTATATGACTAGAATCAAACTCAAGACCACAGGATTGCACACTTTACGTATGAGAATTAAAGTTTAATAATTTAATATAAAAAGTTATATTTAATTATTAATTACACAAAACAAATAAAGAATGTTAGTAATTAACGAAAATTGACTAACGTACAAAGATAATGACCATGAATAAAAAATAGAGAACAAGAAAGATCTAGAACCCTTGTGGGCTCTTAGATCCGATCGGCCAAGGGTTTCTAATCCAACCCAAGCCCTAACTTGTTCCTTAAGTTTTGTATCCTATAAAAGCAAAGTAAATGATTTATTTTTGTATCTCTTGTACACACTTTAAAATAAAGCTTGGTTATCTTTCCTTGTACCTCTCGACATATTCATAGGAAATTTATATACATGCATGAGCTTATCATGCATGTGCATGAGAAAAATAATAGTTTTCTTGTCTTTTATTTTCAGTGTAACGACAACAACAATAACATAAAGGGTTTTGATGTTTTGTTTACTTTAGTCGAATAAGTTTTGTTTTTCTTAAATCACAATTATTATTTAACTAGCATTAACTTTAATTCGTTATAAGTACGTGTGTACAAGAACGTGGTGTAAACACAATATTCTTTACATCTTGCATCGATTAACAAAACGGTAAGGGGTTAATCATTGATCCTTATAAACCCTAATTAGGGTTCATCCAATTGTTCAAGAATTCAAGATTGCATACGGTACGTTCCTATTTATGTTTTTGTTAATAGTTATATGTTGTACTTGATCCATAGCTTCCGCATACGTGTGTAGTTTGATTTATATGATTGTCATGATATTAAAATTCTAACAATATATATAGAGCCAATACATAATGAAATCCTAATGGACCCAACCTCACATACCGAGCTTGGGCCATATTTGTCATCTAATACTCCCCCGCAGTCCGAGCGGCGAAATCGCGAAAGCTCGGACTGGAGTAGTAAACTAGAAAGGAAAGAAAACATCAACATAATAAAAAAATATAACTTTAGTCGACTCGTAACAAAGTCGTACCAACGGTCTACTTTAGTCGACTGGTACCAATGGTCGGCTAAGTCAACAGGTAACAACACCGTACAAACGGTCGACTTTAGGGAATGGTACCAACGGTCAACTTTAGTCGAATGGTAACAAAGCCATATGATCAATCGACTAATAAACAAACATAAAACAACTATAACTTTTTTTTAATGATACTAGTTGAGTAATAAAGAAATCAAGAAAACCACAAGTTGACTTGATGAATTCGACTAAAAAGAAAGAAACCAAAACACCATGCCGTCGAACAAAAAGGAACCACCAATCCAAATCATTTGAGCATGAGCTAAATTACGAGGGTTTGGTGTAGTAGATCCTGTCATGAACTAATTGAATAGTAATAATATAGCAAACAAAATAGTTGTGAATTGACATAGAGAAAACAAAGAATAACACTTGTTTTCGGTGTGGGGACAAACGAAAAAGAATGGAGAATTGGGACACAACAGCTATAGTATTTGATTGTGAATTTTGAGGATATTTGGTGATGGCTAGGGTTTGACGGGGTGATATAAAAGAGGCGGCTCAACTTAGCCACCTAGGTGTGAGGATCAAACCCGCTTCAATACCATGATAGATCACATAATTCCCCGTAGGAGATACGTTTTATTGATACGATATATATAGAGTTAATACATAATGAAACCCTAATGGACCCAACCTCACATACCGGGCTTAGGCCTCATTTATCATCTAATAGGTGATTCCCTTATTCATGTACCTACTTACATTTTATCAAAGGGATCATTAAGAATTAAATTCATCGTATCATCTATAGGTTGAACATACTAACCTTGGGATGTTTTGATGACGTGTGTTCCAATCCATATGTGTGAGCTTTCCTCGTTGAATTTAGCCTCTACCATTGTATTAGAGGGGAATTGGGTGTCCCACCAATAAGGATAAATCAGACTTTAATCCCATCCCCAACACTGACTTGTGCACAAAGTCCCACGTCAAGCTTTTGGTAAGATGATCAGCCAAGTTTTGTTGCGATCTCACAAATTCCACCGAAATTACACCATTCATGATTAATTCTCTAATCATGCTATGTCTAACACCTAATTGTCTAGACTTGCCATTATAAACTTGACTGTAAGCTCCAGCTAAAGTAGTTACAATATCATAGTGAATAGAAATAGGTGCAATCGGCTTCTTCCACAATGGAATCCCATAAACGAAATCACTTAGCCATTCTGCTTCCTTACCGGCCGCTGGTAACACAACAAACTCAGATTTCATTATTGAGTCTGTAATGCAAGATTACTTCTTAGATGCCCAAGATATAGCACCTCCCCCAAGCAAGAATACCATCCGCTTGTGGAACAATGATCTTTATTAGATATAAAACTTGCATCAGGATACCCTTCCAAAACCGAAGGATACGTAAAATAAGACAAACCATAATTCACTGTCCTTTCAAATACTTGAATACCCTTTGAACTGCTTGCCAGTATTGAGTACCAGGATTACTCGTATATTTACTCAACTGCCCAACACCATAAGCTATATTGGTGCTAGTCAACACATACATCAAAGAACCTAGGGCTTGAGAGTATTCTAATTGTGATATTCCCATGCCTTTATTATTCGTTAACTTCACACTAGGATCCACGAGAGTGGTAACAGGTGAACACTCACTATAATTAAATCTTTCAGGATTTTCTCTATATAGTGAGATTGGGTTACAGCTATTCCCTTGTCCGTCCGTTTAATCCTTACTCCAAGGATCACATCTGTCTATCACATGTCTTTCATGGAAAACTTAGATGATAATAGATCTTTGGTCCTTATTGTAATATTTTTTAATTATTAATGAGATCTTTATTTTACTATCTTCTATTTACTACTCCCTCCGTCCCAATTTATTTGTCCAGTTTTGACTTTTTGAGTCTTTATTTGTCAACTTTGACCGTAAATATTCTTATTTGTGTTATATAATATTTGATGAAAATTATACAAATTAAAAATACACTTAAAACTCAATCAATTCATATATTTTGCATCAAATATTAAATAACACCAACAAACAAATTTATGGTCAAAGTTGACATAGAAAGACTTTGAAAATTAAAAGTGGACAAATAAATTGGGACGGAGGTAGTATCTTATATAGAAGAAGACATTTTTCTCATTAAATGTCTTAAAATTAAGCAATACAAGTATTCATGCAATATTTCCAATACATTGATGCATAAGTATCTAGAGTCCGGATGATCAAAAGTGAAGGCAACAACTTTTCTGGTAGATCTTTCATCTTTGGGCATTTGGAAATTCCGAGATGTTGGAGGGAGGTGAGGTGTTGGAGTCCCTCAGAAACTGTTTCCAACTTATCAAAACATTCAATGCGAAGTAGAGTAAGAGATGAAGGAAGATGAAGAGGAGACAATTGACTCCAACTAGTGGCTGCTTCTTTTTCTTTTGAACCCTGTAAGCTTAGGTTAACTAGTGAGGTTGGAAACTTCAGTGGGCCCCATTCTGAGATGGGCTTCTTCAACTCACCTATTGTAAGCTCACGCAAGTTGGGAGGCCAAAGACCAGTTGGAACATCAATACTTGGACAATTGTTTATGAACAGATAAGTTAACGAGGTACGACTCTGCAATTGGAGGTCTGCAAATAACGACTCCTCCGTACTTTTACAATCAGCTATTACCAATGTAGTCAGGTGAATAAAGTTAGCCCCAAAATCAATGATCGATGCCACATTTGGATGATCTTTTATCCATACAACTTCAAGCATTGGCATGCTTTTGCTGTTGATAAGTAACATATTCTTCTTTCCTCCTTCTCCCAACTCCTCCTTTATCATTAGTTTTTCACACTTTTTGAAGACAACTGACTTGAGCTTCTGCCCTCCCATTCCCATTGAGAAGGAGACACATGCAATTGAATCACAACCAAAGATACCCAATGACTCAATGTTGTCAGGACAACTTAAATGCTTGAAATTTTCACAACCACGTATGTATAACGAGCTAAGAGATGTTAGGAGGTTGCTCCCATAATTGTACTCCTCCTCATCTTTCTCCCCTAAACTCACCAAATTTTTACAACTCTCTACTTCCAACTTCTTTAAATTTTTACTACTACTTGCCTCTGCTTCTTTTGATTCCCACAAGTATCTTATTTCATCATATTCAGTCACTTTCAATTCTTCAACTGCCTTAAGATCCAATATAACACCTCTCCACACCTCATTAGTAAGCCCTGAAATAGATCTTATTTCCAACTTGGTGACTGATGGAGTGTAACACCTAAAATCCGAAAGCATGTGAAAAGACCAAATTACCCCTACAAGTTTAAAAATTTATTTAAGGCTTATAAAGTATCCAAATAATTCCCAAACTTCAAACAATGCACAAGTTATGATCCCAAATAATTTTAACAATCTTATTTAACATTTATATGTGTGGTAAAATTACCAAAACGCCCTTAGATTGGCCGATTAAATGATAAGTGAATCTATTTTGATTTATTGGAAATCAAAGAGATATACATTATCTAAAAATGGAAGATAATCTTCATGAATATTCTCCCAACCATAAATCACGAAATTCCTGGTCTTTTTCCCCTCCCCACACGTTTTCTTCATATTAAAAACAAATCCTTACCTTTTCTATTTCAAAACCCTAATACCGATCCAATATTTACACACACAAAAATTTCCACAGCCTCCATTCGACTCACACAGCACTCCTAAGCATTTTTCTGAGAGTTATCATCATCCTAAGAAGCCAAGAAAAATCCCATTCGAATTGTTGAAGCCTTACACGATCATAGCATTGTTTTCTTTGTGTCGAGCCCTAAAACAAAGGTAAATTCGTTATGCTTCATACGACCTCTATAAAAATGACTTATTATTTTTCTGATGTTCCTTACATCATATAAGACCCACGAAAATTGGTTTCAAGGTTGGAAGATCATTGGTGAAGTCATGGTGATTTTTGGATCGTTTTGGCTCTACGCGTATGCTATAATTTGTACAGCCCTCTCTACACGTTCCACTCTTGATTTGGTATTTTTCTCAGGTCCTTTATACCTTATAAACATCAAATAAAATGTTTGGTTCGATCCATTCATGTTCTATGAATGATTTACGAATTTGAACCCCAAAAACGCAACAAAACTCTATATCTTTGTATATGAATTTTATGGATATGAATGATAATTTTTATGAACTTCATATATTAATTATGATCTCATAAAAATATGGGTTTGAATTATAGAAGCTTAAATCTCGTGTTGTGATTTATTTTATAAATCGGCTAATTAAGAAAACAATGAAGAAAATAAAAGAAACCCTAAATCGAATTAGGGTTAGGGTTTTTATGTTTGGATCTGGTAATTAATGCATAATAATGATTGAGTAATGATTGTATAATGATGGCATAATGATTTTATGAAATTAGGGTTTGGTTTTGGTAACTTTAAAATAAATCCGATTGGAAAATAAAGTACAAGGGTGTGTTTTGCCAACTTTGAAACATCTGGGATATTTTTGTAAGATCATATATATCAGTAGGAATATGGGAAAAATATAACTTGAGGGTTCTAAGTGTAAATATTACAAGAAATGAGTTAATTGTATTTAATTGGTGCGATTTGTAATTAATTAAAGTAGAGGGACTAAAAGTGTAATTTCTGGAAACTTGGGACTGATTTGAGTAATAAAATATATTCAGGGGGTTTTGTGCTAATTTGGTAATTTAATGGCTTAATATGTAATTATAGATAATTAAAAGTTGAAATTGTAAATTAAAAGGTTAAATATGTAACTTTGATAACTTGAGGGACTTAATGTGTAAATTATGAATACTTGAGTATCCATTCGTATTATATGATAAAATAAGTGATCATGGTGTAAAATGGATAAGTTAAGGGTTTAAAGTGTAACTTTGAATACTAAAAGGTTTAAAGTGTAATTTTGGAAATATAAGGGTGTAAAAGGTAAAGTTATGAAACCCTAAGGACCAAATGTGTAAATATGTTAAAAGATACTTTGATTCCATTAATAATGATTCAACTTTCTAATTATGGAAACTTTCTAAAAGTGGAAACTTACTATTTATGGAAACCTGCTAAAAGTGGAAAGTCACTTTAAATGGAAAGTTACTAAAACTGGAAAGCCGACTAAAATGAGAAATCTGAATTTAATAAGTTATTAATAACAAGCCGACCATTAATTCGTGTAGATTCGCTGAAGAAGGAGTTTTGCTTCCGACCTTTATGTTTTTGTCATGTGTGCACTTGCGGTTTAAGGTACAGATATTCTGACCTTTCTCAAAAAGGTTTCTCATGATCTCTTTCATATTCTGATCCGTTAGTTCCCGAATTGATGCCATTGCTATGATCCCCTTTACTTGAACTTTCTCTGTTGATCCCAATTGATATGACCTCCGTTATGAACCTATGCTATGAAAACCTTCTTAATGATACCATGGAAATGTTTTGAGAAGAACCGATTTGAAAAGATGTTTATAAATGATGCTAAATTTCTTTTTAAAAGAAAGGTTATTTAACTTTCATGAACACTATATTTTGAAAGACCATTTTTATGAAAACTGTTTTAAAAGAGTATTTAAATTGGACTTTTAATAGAAACTTTTGAAACGGACTTTTGAACTGAACCATGAATTGATTTTTGAATATGAACCTTGACCTGATAAGCTCTGATTGGACCTTGAATACTATTTCTGATATGAACCCTTTGTTATGAACTGCTATTATGAACCTTTGATATGATTCTGAGATAAACCTTTGCTATATGATCTTTTGCATGACTTTGAGACCTGACTCTTAGTTTGATACCCGAGCCATTTATGTTTCTCCTACCTATGGAGGTACCATAGGCATGTCTGTGATGCACCACTGGCATGACTCATGTGTGGGTGAGTGATTTCTCACGCCGTCCCTTTTGATGATTACTATTATGGCCATTATGACTTTGAGTATATGACTTTGAGATTGACTTTGAGTAAGGGGCGTATGGGTTGCAATCCTAGACATGTATGCTTAGTGGATTTAACTATGACTTTGAGTTGACTTTGAGGTGATTGGTACTGTGTGCTATACATGCCCTTCACAACCCCTGGGAGCTGATCACTCCACCCTTATGATGCATGAGGACACCCCTCATATTATCTGGTTGCCTGAGAGGTATCCCCTCTGATTGTGAGATTATGAATTGAAGGCTTATGACTTTGAGATATGACTTTGAGTTTTGGGCTCGTGGTGGAGGACTATCCTATTCTTTCATTTCTATTATTCATTTGTTTATTCCTTATGATATTCCCCAATGCACTATATTTCAGTTCTATTTCATTATCATTGCTTTGTATATGTATCTGTTCACTGGGCTTTTTAAGCTCAGCCGCATTTCCTTTTCCTGCGGCAGGTTTTAGTAGGAAGCTGGGTTATGGGAAGAGAGTGTGACTGGACTTAGAAGACTATGCTTTGGACTAGAGACGATTAGATGAAGTTTCACTTTATTAGACATAGTATTTATTGTTTTGTAACCTTGTAGTTTCAGATTTTCATTTGTAACCCTGAATTTCGTTGTATGTATGAATCATATGCTTGTGTTTGTTCTGATATGTCACTGTAATGTAATACCTCTACCCTTATCGGGTTGGGGTGTTACATGGAGCTGCGTGCACCAGACTTCTCAATAAACCAACACCACATTCATGTATACTCTTACCCCTCAATGAAACTAGCGGTGCTTTAAGTGAGACTTCAACCAAATTTGGACACCCTTCTATATTGAGCACTTGAAGGCATGGAAACACAGAATCTCCAACCCCACTTCTACTATATGTTGACCAAACCTCCCGCCTCGGCATGCCTTTAAACTTTAGAATTTCAAGTGAAGGAAATGTAACACCAGTCCCAAGAAACTCTAAACCCACATCTTTCACATCATCCATGTCTCGGATAGATAACCTCTTAAGTGATGGTAGTTGCCCGAGTGGTGGTAGAGATGTACACTTTTTATAGCCATGTATAGAAACACGAGCCAACAAACAGAAAGAGGGTTCCCCGACCCATTTGGGAAGCTCTAAACCCAGATAGTTCACAATGCCCAGCCTCTTCAAACAATCATTATATGGCTTCAATGCATCAAGGACATCGATATCAGTAATTTCCTTTCGGGAAGCATTTGATACGTCACTCCATTCAAACTTTAACCCAGTAAGTCTCTTTTGTGATAAGTCTGCTTCTCGTGCTTCTATTGCGTTTTTTACTTTTTCCAGGCCCTCAATGGAAACTTTCCCATGAAGATTCTCAAAATCTTTAAGTTGGGTTATCGAAAAATCATTTTCTCCTCCAATAATGATTTTTGAAAGAGTTTGCAGGCTTTTCAACTTAGCTACCCCTGCAGGCAAGTCTTTTAAAAGTGGCGTATCTCTAATGTCTAGATGCCGCAAACTTTTAAGCTTTGTGAAGTTGCTGGGAAACTTGGTTAAACGAGAACAACCAAAAAGGATTAGCGTCTCTAAGTTATAGAGATCACAAACATTTTCTGGAAAATGTGTGATTTTAGTTTGAGATAAATTGAGATAGCGTAACTGCTTTAATTCACCAATGGACTCTGGAACCTCGCTTATCGCATAACCACTCAAACTTAAAACCCTTTAGAATTGAAACTTAGGGAGTAAGTCAACCAAAACCTTATTCGACAAGTAGTTTTCTTGCCACCTTTCTTTCACCCCTACGGACAATAATGTTCTCAAACCTTTAGCTCCTTCGATCCCCTCAAACTTCTTGTACGCTACATATTCATCACAAACAAAAGACATATGACGACACTTATCAAAAGATTGCTTCCTAACATTCTTTCCCAGTTCCTTCTCTAGCCTGAAAAAGAAATCTCCGGCAACAGATGTGGCCAAATCATTCATAAGATCATGCATAACAAACAAAGACTCGTCATTAGGCGAGCGTTGAAAAAATGACCGTGATAACAACTCATCAAAGCATTCATGACCCAAACGTTCTACAGTTGATTTGCTTAGACGTACTCGGTGCAAAAATCCTTCTGCCATCCAGAGCAGAACCACATGTTCCTTGTCAAATGCATAGTCCTTTGCGAACAAGGAGCAGTATGCAAAGAGCTGCTTCAAATCGGCAGGAAGTTCACGGTAGCTTAGCCTTAGAGCCGGAATAATTTCATCCCCCTCTTTTAACCTCCATA
This sequence comes from Artemisia argyi, assembly GCA_030686995.1. NCBI lineage: Eukaryota > Viridiplantae > Streptophyta > Magnoliopsida > Asterales > Asteraceae > Artemisia > Artemisia argyi. The sequence goes on from CM060690.1 coordinate 165,366,920, forward strand.
TCTCACTATCCAGTATTTCCTTCCATTCAAGTGCATCCTTTTTTGTCCTCATTAACCCTCCAAGTGATATTAAAGCCAGAGGCAAACCATCACATTTTTTAACAATGCCTTCACCATGTGCTTTAAATGTTGGATGGGAGTCAAAATTATTTGCACCCAAAGCATGTTGAGCGAATAAAGAGACAGCATCATCTTGGGACAAACGTTGCAGATGGTTTGAATTATCATAACCCAACTTTTTCAGCAACTGCTCCTTCCGAGTTGTCATGATAATTTTACTTCCGCTAGAGCATGCATGAAATGGACGTACTAAGGCTTCCCAATCCTCACGGCTTTCACTCCAAACGTCATCTAAAACTAGTAGAAACCGTTTATCCCTAAGTTGATCTCTGAGAGCTACTTGAAGAAGATTAAAATCTTCAAATTTCTTATCTTCCCCACTCACAGACTGGAAAATTGTTTTACTTATTTGGAAGCTATCCCACTCATCTGAAACACATACCCATGCCTTGAGTTCGAAATGATCCTTAACTTGCTTTTCGTCATATAAAAGCCTAGCTAGAGTGGTTTTACCCAAACCACCCATACCAACAATGGGCACGATGCTAAAGTTTTTATTACATGGTTCATCCGCCAATAGCCTTTGAACCAACGCATCCTTATCAGCTTGTCGCCCAACAATACTAGATGCATCTACCAGCAACGAGGTCTCGTATTTTCTATTTTTATCTTCTGGCCTATCATCCTTGACTTGTAAACTTCCACTCTCCACCTTCAAACCAAGTGATTCTTTTTCCTTTTCTAGATCTTGTAACTTGTTGGTGACATCGTCTAACCTTTTAGACAGCCTACTACTTAGTAAGAAATTTGTGCAACAAGATGGGACGAGCTTTCTTATCTTGCTGGTGCTGGCTCGGGATTGGTCGGTCTGCATAGCCTCGGTTGCCAAGTCATCAAGTACGTCATCTATGTCGTACGCCAGATGTTGGAGATCATTAAGCCATACTTGAACAGCTTCATTAGTTATTTCTTTATTCCAAGCATCATTCAACAGTGTTTGTATCCTGAACAAAGTCTTCCCTAGTTTCTTCAGCTCAGAATGAATTCCCTGTGCTCGAACAACTTGCTTAACGGCTTCATTGCCCCGCTTCTTCAAAACGGCTTCAATGAGGGTAGAAGCAATGATTTCTGCCATTGTTTTATGGTAAAGTGGGTTCTCTTTGAATCTGATTGAATGGTTAGGTGTTTTGAATGAAATGATCAACTGGAAGAAAATTATAGATCTTGGCTTAAAGGTCGCTGGAAAAATTAAATGAAAATTATAGATCTTGACTTAAAGGTAGCTGGAAAAGTTAAATGAAAGTTCATCAATTACTGATAGTATTTATTGTCTTAACGGTAGCTGGAAAAATTAAATGAATGACTTAACGGTAGCTGAAGAAATTAAAAGAAAATTATAGAATGAAATGAACAATGAGCTATGTCTATACAAACTTGACCACATGATTTTAACACAAAGTGTAAATTACACAGATGGTCCATGTGGTTTGTACAAATTGTTCCCAACTCGGAAACCCTTTACACCCACGGTCTTTTGACCAAATGGACATTAAATTTGACCGTTAAAGTAATTACTTATTTAACTGTAACTTTGGAAAATATTCAATTATATATGAGTAAGTTAACTAAGTAACTTTAATGGTTAAATTTGACGTTCATTTAGTAAAAGGACCGTAGATGTTAAGAGTTTCCGAGTTAGAGACTATTTATGTAAAAAGAAAAGTCAAAAGATCAAAGGTGAAAATCAATGCAAATGGCGTAGACCATTTGCGTAATTTACTCTGACACAAACAATCAATAAACACAACCATATATAGTTGCGGAAGATAAACTAATTAAATGTAAGCACACCTTTTCTAACAAGAGTATTTATTATTTCTTAGTGCCGAAGATAGATATGTAAGGAAGGTGGCAGTCATGCTTCCGAAATCATCCATACCTCCCAAATCCACCAATAATATCATTCCACCTCATTTCACATTATTCATACTTTTTTTATACCTCCCAATCCCTTTTTAGTGGCAACCATGCCTTTTTCATACCTCCCAACTAATTTTATTTTTTTATTTTTTATTTTCATAAATTAAATTAAACAATTTAATAAAAACATAAATATTTCATTAATAATTAAAATAACATTACATAATACTTGGAAAAAAATACATAATTATATCTAAAAATCGGTAGGCCATCCATATTTCTCCGCGTACGCACGTTTTTTTGCAACAATTAAATCTTGCATAATCGCATTGGTATGAAAAGTGAAATTTGGAATAGTGATATGAAAAAGTGAAATAAATTGAGACATGTTGTGAACTTAAAACACTAAAATTTTAATGTCAATAATTTTAGCGTTATATAAAATAAAATTGGCACGTATAAATTAAATAAAACATGAAAAGTCCATTTACTTATTTAACTAACTTGGCCCACCAACCATTATTAGCTAGTCCATGCCCGACTAAAATCGTTTCTTCTCCACCCAAAAATAGGAATTCATGCCATCCGCCATTGTCAAAGTTAAAGCTTCAATATTTTTAAAAATTTGTTCAAAAATGATCTTGCACTATATCAAAATATCCAAATGTAACATGAACCTAGCATTTTGATGCCCCCAACGTTCCACAATAACTCCCCCAACGGATACATTTTCACTTCGAAATCACCAAACAGCATAAGCAAAGATTGCCGTTAGACCCTTGCCGCTGGCCATACCGCCGAGGTGGCGGCAGTGTTCACCGGCGGTATGGCCATGCCGCTGGTGATGCCATTGGCCACAGTGGCGCAGCTTTTAAGGGGCCGGGGGGGCGCCCGACCCCCCGAAATTTTTTTTGCGATGTAGGGGTATATAGTTTTCGTGTAGAAAAATTTCGGTACATTCGGTTTCGACCCCCCGAAAATTTCGGTATACCTGAAATATAGCCTTAGGAAAAAAAATTTAGATCCCGACCCCCCACTTAAAAATTCCAAGCTTCGCCACTGATTGGCCACTGCCACCATTCTAAGGGAGTTTGTATTTGTGAATTTGAAAATATCATTTACCTTTAGGATTAATCAATACACATTAACAAGTTTAATATTACAAAATACACAAAAAGATGTGTATAAAACAGTGAAGACATTGAAATTATGTTTTTGGCACATCCAACTGAGATAACACCGAAAATACTGTAATTAAGCATTAACAAACAATTTTATTTTTTTTTATTTTTTTTTTAACGGCGGAGATTTATTAGACACATGCTAGTAAGAAGCTAGCATGGACAAAACAAGAAAAGAGTACAAATGAATACAAAGAACACTCGGATTGCAACACCAATCAATCCAAGAAATACTACAAAGCTTAGCTTTATTGTTTATCCAAAGATAAGATGTCGCAATAATGTCATCAATCATCTTCATCCTATTAACCTTAACCACCTGAAAAACTAGAAGATTCCGAGCCCTCCATATCCACCCTATAGCATATAAAACCACAACATCGAAAAAAGAACTTGTGGAAAACTAGAAGGGGGGTTGAATAGTTTACCGCTTTTTCGTTTCTTTTTAACTTGAATATCTTTAAAAACATTTACGTTTGCTTAAAGATATAAACACAATGTTATATGTTTGATTCTTTGAAAAGCTTTTCATGTGAATAACAATTCTAACTTTACTGGTTTCATACTTTGAAAAGCTTTGCTTGTGATGATCCTAACTCTACTTGTTTAGTTCTTTGAAAAGCTTTACTTTTGTTTGAAGATATAAACACATCTTTACTTGTTTAGTTCTTTGAAAAGCTTTATATGTAACTAGCTATTTTAACAAAAGAACAACATGTAATGAGCAAAGATAAAGAAAGAAACGATCAAACCACAACACGATTGTTTATCATGGTTCGGCTACAAGGACTCTTTTTCCTTGCCCTACATCCACGCCCCGAGTTTCCAACTCGAGAGTTATAAGCACTAATCAACAAGCTCCTTTCACCGGCGGAGAAAACCTTTACAATGTCGCTTACACTTTTACCAACACTAAGCTAGATGTCGAGTTCTTTTACACGGGTACCACCACTCCCATCGTCGCTTATACTTTTACCGACACTAAGCTAGATGTCGAGTTCTTTACCAAGGGTACAACCACTCCCGTTAGTTCTTTTACAAGGGTACAACAACTCCCGACACACTACGTATTTTGAGGCCTAAAATACTAACCACTTACTTCTATAAACATGACACACATGAAGTATAAACTACCAAAGCTTATACATGACCAAGCTACCAAGACTTGCAACTTTAGAGTTGAAGCTTGTAACTTCTTGAATGATCTTGTGAAGTCCCTTGCTACATAAGAGAATCACACAAATCAAAAGGTTACTGAGTTAGTTGAGAGAGTATGTGAAAATATGTCCAAAAGAGGTTACACAAAACTAACAAATGGTTTGGTATTTATAGCAAACCATTCTGCAGGTCTGGCGGATACGGCGGACCCCTCAGAAGGGTTCCGCCCGTGTATCTCCAGGGTACCGCCAAGGCTACAGTTGGTTTTTGCAATAAATCTTCCAAACCAAACAAGGCCACATCTCATTACTCTTGCAAACCAAACAATATCACATCTCATAATATCAAGTCAAACACTAAACTTGCAAGCAACCACTTAGTAAGTCAAACACACTTCTTACCATAAATGTATATTGACAAAGCTTGCCCTAAATGTGATGTGACCTTACTATATTAAGAAATAAATTTGATGTGACAAGACACTTTCTAGTTTAAGAAATAAAAACAATGTTTTGTTTAAAAGGAAATGAAAGCCTTAGTTAAACAAGACTTAAACACTTAAAGTGATGATTTACTTATAGCTAAACTTCATACTTTGTCATTAACAAAACTTAGCAAAGATCGTAAAATATAAATAACGTTTTTAGGCAATATTTGTATTAACAATCTCCCCCTTTTTGTTGATGACAAAACATAAACTTTATTTATAAGTAAGTCACTAGTTTTAGTGTTAAGTCTTATAAAGTTAGGTATAAAAACTTGTTTTTGCTAAGATGGTGTGATATGCAAAAAAAAATTTTTGAAACAAGTTTATATCTAAATTCTCCCCCTTTTTGTCGAAACAAAAAGAAGAGTAGCGAAGCGGAAGTAAGCACTTGCTCCCCCTTGGACGATACTCCCCCTAAATGGAGTGCCAAGAGAGGAGACATGGATTTTGAACCTACAAGAAAAAGGTTAGTTGTTGCACAAGACAAGTCATGAAAGCATTTCATGTTTAAAACACAACTAAGAGTTGTGAAGTGAAATAGTACAACACTCATGCTCCCCCTTGTAGTGTAATGAAATTCATTTCATGTAAAATTTTGACTCTTAAAAAGTCAAAGACAAGATATTTGGATTACACCATCCTACTTCTAAAAATAAGGAAAAACTACAAATAAACTAAGACCATAAAAAGCTACAAGGAAATCATCATTTTCCTTAGTGAGAAACATTTTCCAAAAGCAAGGCTAAGGTTGTTTAAGGATGAAAATGTGGGTTGTGGTTGTAGCGGGCTTTATTTTGAAGGTTGAAAGGATGACACGGTTTTGGTTTGTTGGTTTAAATGAGAAACATTTTCCAAAAGAAACAGTTTTGTTTCATTTTGGAGACTCTAAGGTTGAGGTGTGTGAGACGAGGATTGTAGAAGATCCAAAATGTGGTTTAGTATAAACCTCATTTCTTCGGATAGCTCATGAATTTCCCTTCGACACCCTTCACTAATGTGAGCGGTTCTTTCGCAATGATTGCAATCATGGCGGGGAAAGTTTGGTGGAAGGGTGGTTTGATATGTTGGTGGTGGATGGTTTGAACTTGAAGGAGCAAAGGTGGAAGGTTGAGTAGTGTTTTTGCTTCCTTCATTTGTTGAGTGAAGTGTTGTTTGTAAAACCGTAATATGGTTGATTTGAGACTCAACCATACGTTTGAAGGCATGAAGGTGGTTTAAATGAGTGTCAATCTCATTATTAAGGTTTGGAGGTTTTTCCCATATGGATGCTTCTATTTTCTTATAAGAAGAAAGTAGAGATTCAAATTGTTGGGAAGGTTCTTGTGGTGATGGTTGTTGTTGTTGTGGTGGTTGTTGGTTTTGAACAAAATGGTGGAAACTTGGTTCGCCAATAGGATTGCCATGAAGGTCTTTGTAAATTGGGTGAAACACAAATGATTGTGAGTGGGTATGACCTTGATCATTTGGAAAATGGATGGTCTAGCATCCATTTAGTTGCTCACTAGGTTCTACTAATGATGGTTGATGGGGTTCATCATCTAGTTGCTCACTAGGTTGTTGTTGGGTTTCCATTTGAGCAATGGTGTCAAAGAGTAACAAGGATGGTGGACTTGATGATTTGGGTGATAGGTCTTCTAATGTTTCCAAATAGGGTAGTGGTGATGTTGGAGGTGTATGGAAAAGTTTGATTGGTGTAGGTGTTGGTGATTGAGGTGATGAAGTTTTTGTTGGTTGTGCTTGTTGAGAAGGTGATGATGAATCACTTGAAGGTCTAGTTGTTGGAGGAATGGTGGCCATGTTTGTGTAGCAATGTGTTGGAGAGGGTGTTGGAGTATCAAGATTAAGCAATTCTTGAAAGGTAATTACATTGGTATTACAATGTGTTGGGGATTGTGTTGAGGTAGTGAGGTTAAGGAAATCTTGGATATGTGAAGAAATGTTAAGTGAAGCATCACTTGAAGAAGATGAACTTGACTTGACGGTTTTGTTGAAGCAACAAGGTTTAACACTAATTCTCATGGTTTTTGAGAAGGATTTTGATGACTCGGATGATGTGTTGGATTTGGTCATTTTCAAAGGTGTGGTTTTGATGTTTTGAGAGAAGAAGTTTTAATGGTGATGGTGTGATTTGAATTGTTGCAAAACTTTCAAATTTATAGGATGAAGAAGATGTTGAAAAGGGTGTTTGGATTTGATGTTTTACCATTCAAAGATTGAGGTTTCAAATGATTTACATAGTTTTCATGAACATGACAAATCATTGCATGTCAATCCAATGGAGTAAGGTGGAGTAAAAGACCAACAAAAGCACTCAATGCTTTGTAATCATGGGATGTGATTTGGTTGAAAATGTTTTAATGGTTTGAAGGATCCTTTAAAAGGGTTCCTTGGGTTGGTTATGTTTGAATTTGAATTTTTGGAGGGAAGTGGCTTCCTAATTGTTTTAGTGAGTGAAAGTTCTGCTAATATGGTTATTGGAGTTAATGGAAGACGTTTCTCACTTAGGATAATGGTTTGACACTTTACAAGTTTTGGACTTAAGAAAAATGGAAAAAGTTTCTGCAGGTGTATGGCGGAACCTTCAGAGTACACTGGCGGAACCCATTTGAGGGTACCGCCTGGTCCATTGGGCCATTTCTGGAATTCCCAGAAAATACACTGGCGGAACCCAATTTTAGGTACCGCCAGATCCGCCAGAGCATAAAAATTAGGCAGTCCGCGTTTTTGACCCGCGAGACGATTTTCAAAATTTTCGAAAACTCCTAAAATCAAAAATATAGTGCATATCTGGTTAGGAAACAAAAATATTGAACATGTAAACACGCAAATCATATGACTTTGACCGGGGGCTAGCGATATTCACTAAACTTAGTGAAATTTACCATAAGCATAAAAATTGACAAACACCTCAAATATTGTTATTATGCATAAAAGATCATACAAACATAATCCAACAAACGTAATAAACCATGAAAGTGAAAAACAAATAATTCACGTAGTTTAACACATAAACGATTCTAAAGCATTCATAAGCCAAACACTCCTTAATCTCCTCATAGCCGGTCTATCTTCTTGTTGAGCTTGTTTAGGTACCTTCCAAAGCATTTGAACATTCCTTTGGTTTGCTTGAACTCTTCGGATGCATTGTCAATGACAGGGAGTGCTTGAAGGTATTCTAAAGGGGGTAACTTAGAGTTAGGAAGTTTATCGTCCTCGCTCATGCCGGATGATGATGATGATGGTGTAGGTGATCGAGTACGTTTGCCCTTACCTTTGAAAACTCGTTTATCACTTAAAGGAACGAAGATGTGAGGAACGAGAGAATAGACAAGGCGCATTCCATTTTCGTTAGGAGGAATGGGTGAGATTGCTCTAAAGAGACGGGTAAGAAGCATTCTATAGGGAAGAGCGGTTGTTCCAACTAAGGGTATGTCGGCCATTCTTTTAGCTAGGTAGTAGGCTAAGTTGAAGGGTTGACCGGTGGAAATGCTATAGAGCATGTAGTAAAGACATGTGTTGATATGATCTCTATTTCCTATGGTACTTATGACGTTAGCTCTAAGAATTTCTTCCCATTTCTTAAATTGTGGTTTAAGCTCATTGAGCTCCATACCAAAAGGATCCTTATCTACAATATTCCCCGAACGATTCGCCCTAGTGGTAGAGGTTCTAACAAAGAGATGTTCCTTAATAGTTTCCTTACTAGCAAGAGGTGTGTCGTATGGATAAAAACGATCAATAGAATCAAGACTTGAAATGGGCCACTTATCCATGTAGATACAAGTTTCCTCATTTGGGACACCAAGAATGATAGCTAAGTCTTTTAAATCTATGTCATGTGGTGTTTGATTGGTTGTGAAGTTTAGTGATATCTTGCCAACAACACTAGTGGAAAGGTTTACGGTTGCATAGAATTCTAAGATGAATCTACGACAAATTGGCTCATCTATATCAAGAAGACAATCAAAGTTGATTGCGACAAAGTTTTGGCGAACGGATGTTCCTTCTAGAAAGGATGGATCAATGGTTCTTCCTTCGTGAACATAGCATTTTTCTAGTGCCTTAAAGGTTTCTACTTGAACATTGTTGAGACCTTTGGTCATATGGTGTTTGGGCATGTACTTAAGGGTTTCCTTGTGATCGGATTTGTTTGCGGGAGGCATGTTGATTCCTAGAAAATATAAAGTTATATGTTAATGACTTTTAACAATGTGGATGTTCTAATGTGTTCCTATATGTAAAACAATGTGAAGACTTGGTTATCTTGACTCATTTTGATTCCCAAATTATTTTGTTATGCAAAGTTTGTCTTAAAAACAAAAGATAACCAACACTCTCCTAATTGAATGTGTCTTCAATTGAATGTACCCGAAAATACATATTAGTTATGTATCCCCTTTAGCATTCAAGAGATAGTATGCAAGTGATGTTTAAATGATGTTTTTCATTTGTTTTAACAATGTGGTGATGAATCATGTACTAGTCTTGGATGTGATTTTTGAAAGACAATGCACTTGGTGTGTTTGGCAAATCAACAAAAAGATACAATTTTTAACTAATGAAATACATAATTGACTAGCCACCAAATTTTTCATGAATCAGGAAGTTTTATGCAAAAACCCTAAGATTCTAGTTAATGATTGTAAGCAATAATGTTATAATTGAATCAAAAATGCAATTGTGATTAGAATACTTACAAAGTTAGTTGGATTTGAAGAGATTGGATTAAAAGCCCTAAAATTCATGAGGATATGTGTTTTTGAGAGGGTGATGGTTGTTTGAAATTATGTTAAGGTTAAGAGGGTGTTTGGTTTTGAAACTACAAATAAAACAATCTGAGGTTTTTGGTGGACCAGGCGGAACCAAAAAATGGGTTCCGCCCGTATGGTCTGAGGGTGCCGTGGGATCTGCAGGGAAAAACTCAAAAGGAATTGTCTTGATTTTTGTGGTTTTATCCTAATGTTCAAAACTAAGGTTTTAAGTCTTATGAGTCTTTGACTAAGCCTAGGAATTATGAATGCTTCTCAGTTAAGAGATTTTGTGAACGCGTTGATGGAATATTTAACGTGGAACACTTTCTTAGTTAAGATGTTCCTCAATGAACAATCTTATCAAGGCGATGATGAGGGATCACAATGTGTCTATTAAGAACATAATGGAATGAATTGTCGCCTAAGTCGATGCTTCCTTTGTTGAAGGGATAACAATGTTTATGAGATGAATTCCGTTGTCGATATGAGTTAGCTTACTCAAGTGGAGCTTGTTGATGTGCTTCTCCATCCAAAACTAATTTGAGAACCTTACGTGTTTTGGAGACTCATTGGGTAAGTAAGTATAAAAGTGCAAGTACCACTTGTGCTTTTCTTATCAACTTATTACCGTCATAATTCCATTTTGCATGTACTATGGTTTCTATTCCCGTTCTTTTGGGATACCATAATCCTAGTTGTGTAGTACCTTATGATGTATCCAAACAAGCTCAACTAAAGAGTTTTTCGAGGATCTTCTTTAACACGAGCACATAGTCAAAAGCTAAACATAATGTTGGATCTAATTGTTGTGATAACAAGTAGTCTTCCAAACATTTCTCTACATTTAGTTTTATCTACGGATTTACTAATCTCATTCTTGACAAGTCATTAATAACTTAACCATTGAAAACAAGAGAGTAACTAGGAATGTCTTTAAGTTAAAATCCCTTGCTTTTGGAGTTTGCTTTTATTATCAAAAAGGCTTTCAAATATTGACACATATAATCACATGATTACTCCGAAACGTATATTTTGTTTTACTAGTTGTTTTACTCTAAATTCCAAAAATTGTTTTTGTTGAATTTGTTTAGACACAACTATGATATATAAGTCAAGTTTTATAACTATTGTCAATTTTGCTTGATTCTATGTTTGACTCAAGGTGAGAAGATTTTATTTTGTACTTTTACTCCATGCTTGTCTTGTCATTATTGGACTTTCGACTAAGTCATCATCTACCAAAGATGATATCTTAGAAGGAGGAGATCACTTGTTAAATGTTATATTCAACGACTCCTCGACTCTTTGAGTTTTCTTACTTAAGACACTATGAACTCTATTTGTTTTGAAAAAGTCCAAGAGGTACTACATCATGAGACTATGTGTCACATTTGATGTGTAAATCCTAGATGTTGAAAACTCATTTTCTTTCACACATCCGAACATATGCTAATGTGATTTATTTCACCTTGTGTGTTTTATGTGAGATTATCATAAAGGAGTGATTGAAGAAAAACACAATTAAAGACTCAAAGTATGGTGTTTGAGAAAGTTGTTTAATAAAGGTTTGTTTTGCAAACATCACAAAAGTGTTAGACATTTTAACACGTAGGAAATTCTTAGTTAGCTCACTTGTAAGCAAGAGTTGAGTGAGACTCACTCAAGAGTTTCTCGTGTTTATCTCTTGATGGTTAAAGAACCAAAACACCTTACTAGTACTAATGATGAAATTCCTTGTTACATAGAATCTAATCTTAGTCATTACTAATAGCAAGTAAACACTTTTAGAGTATTACTAACTACACATATTCCAATACATAATGCTAGAAACAAGAGACAATTAAAGACAAGTTGAAGTAATGCGTACCTTTTAAATTGCATAGAGATGCTATCAAGAGGATAAACATTACGCGTAAATCTTGGTTTGATGACACGCTTTGAAACTCAATAACTCATGTATCCAAGAAGGTTAGATAATAATATAGAAGCATAGAGCATGATAATCTTAATCCTTTTATCATGAGTTTCCATTAGAGATTGAATTATCTCTAAAACTCTCTTCTAGGTTTGACAAATTTTACTTGTGTTACTTTACTAGTTGATGGTGCTTTTGAGTTAAATTCTAATCCGGTTTTATCTTTAAACAACCTTTGACTCCTCAACAATCTTTCAATAGATTTTTAGCTTTCATCAAATTTAACTAATGATTTTCCTTTCTCATTTTGCTTTTTAATCTTATGTTTGTAATCTAGACATAATTTGCATTCTAGATCAATATCAACATAACTCTCAATTCTAGACATTTTATCTTCTAACAAGATTTCTTTTTCAAAGATATTCTTAAAAGATTTTGAAGACTCATTCTTGAAGATAGCTTTTAGGTCCATGTTGCATAAATGTTTAGACTCATTTTCTAGTTTAGAACACTCTAGGATGAGTTTCTCAAAGCAAAAGTGTTTGGATTCAAAATGTACCTTGCTTGATATTTTATCTAGTTGAGAATCACAAACCGGATGGTTGGCTTCATCTTCATCCGTGTTATTCCATGAATCGTAGGCAAGTCCACTAAGAGCTTGACATGAGTAATCATCTTCACTTACACCTTCATTTAAAACATTTAAACTAGTAGCACATGTATTAACTTCTACTAAGTGTCTATCAATTAGTTTTTCTAAAACTTCTAATTCATATGTAAGATCAAATTGATCATCTTTGACTTGACATATTCTTTGATGAAAGTTGATTATATTTTTCCAAATATCATTAGCCGTTTGACAAAAATACATTCTTTCATATTTGGTACTAAAACTTTATAAATCATTGTTTTAGCTTTAGTATTTTTATCAAGTTTAAGATAGTTATCTTGGTTTTCAAAACTTGTTTTCTTTGGTTTGAAATCACCAAAAGAAATAATATGTCAAAGATCTTGATCAATTGATTTTACATAGTTTTCAAAATTACTTTTCCATTCACGGAAGTTTTCTTTTTCAAATAGCGGTGGGTTTTGAATAGGTTGCCCCTTCTTTGAGATTTACAAAATCCATGGATCGATCCAAGTTTTAAAATACATTCTATTTTAAAGATCTTGAGTAACATAGCTCCTGATGCCAATTGTGAAAAACTAGAAGGGGGTTAAATAGTTTACCGCTTTTTCGTTTCTTTTTAACTTGAATATCTTTAAAAACATTTACGTTTGCTTAAAGATATAAACACAATGTTATATGTTTGATTCTTTGAAAAGCTTTTCATGTGAATAACAATTCTAACTTTACTGGTTTCATACTTTGAAAAGCTTTGCTTGTGATGATCCTAACTCTACTTGTTTAGTTCTTTGAAAAGCTTTACTTTTGTTTGAAGATATAAACACATCTTTACTTGTTTAGTTCTTTGAAAAGCTTTATATGTAACTAGCTATTTTAACAAAAGAACAAAATGTAATGAGGAAAGATAAAGAAAGAAACGATCAAACCACAACACGATTGTTTATCATGGTTCGGCTACAAGGACTCTTTTTCCTTGCCCTACATCCACGCCCCGAGTTTCCAACTCGAGAGTTATAAGCACTAATCAACAAACTCCTTTCACCGGCGGAGAAAACCTTTACAACGTCGCTTACACGTTTACCGACACTAAGCTAGATGTCGAGTTCTTTTACACGGGTACAACCACTCCCATCGTCGCTTACACTTTTACCGACACTAAGCTAGATGTCGAGTTCTTTACCAAGGGTACAACCACTCCCGTTAGTTCTTTTACAAGGGTACAACAACTCCCGACACACTACGTATTTTGAGGCCTAAAATACTAACCACTTACTTCTATAAACATGACACACATGAAGTATAAACTGCCAAAGCTTATACATGACCAAGCTACCAAGACTTGCAACTTTAGAGTTGAAGCTTGTAACTTCTTGAATGATCTTGTGAAGTCCCTTGCTACATAAGAGAATCACACAAATCAAAAAGGTTACTGAGTTAGTTGAGAGAGTATGTGAAAATATGTCCTAAAGAGGTTACACAAAACTAACAAATGGTTTGGTATTTATAGCAAACCATTCTGCAGGTCTGGTGGATTCGGCGGACCCCTCAGAAGGGTTCCGCCCGTGTATCTCTAGGGTACCGCCAGGGCTGCAGTTGGTTTTTGCAATAAATCTTCCAAACCAAACAAGGTCACATCTCATTACTCTTGCAAACCAAACAATGTCACATCTCATAATATCAAGTCAAACACTAAACTTGCAAGCAACCACTTAGTAAGTCAAACACACTTCTTACCATAAATGTATATTGACAAAGCTTACCCTAAATGTGATGTAACCTTACTATATTAAGAAATAAATGTGATGTGACAAGACACTTTCTAGTTTAAGAAATAAAACCAATGTTTTGTTTAAAAGGAAATGAAAGCCTTAGTTAAACAAGACTTAAACACTTAAAGTGATGATTTACTTATAGCTAAACTTCATACTTTGTCATTAACAAAACTTAGCAAAGATCGTAAAATATAAATAACGTTTTTAGGCGATATTTGTATTAACAGAACTTGTTCTTTCCCCGAGATTCAAATCACCATTATCAGCCATATCAAGAACATTCAAGGTGCCATCTAGGGGGATCACATCCGACCCCCACCATTTTCGAATCAAATCCCAAATATTCCGAGAAAAGGTACAAATAGCAAAAAGGTGATCTTCATCTTCAATTTTTTCCTCACAACGGGCACAAAATAGAGTGAAGGTCTATTCCTCTTTTATCAAGATTGGCTCTCGTTGGCAGCCTATAATTTCGAATCCTCCATGCCAAAATATTGATTTTACCGAGAACAAGATTATTCCAACGAAGTTTGGAACCTGTTTGCTCCAACAACTCGGAATCAATAATTGCTCGTAAAGCAGAAACGGAGAACTTACTTGATGGATTAAGAGACCAACGCCAAGAATCTTGATTCGAAGAAAGAATAATACTTGAATTGAAGATCATTAAATTCACAATGTTCTCTACCTGACCTGATTGGCCTACGCCACGTCCAAATAACGCGCGAATGACAAGAATCCAAACCCACCAGCTTTTGATTCACGTGACAACTTTGGTCTCTTTCTAAAACAAAAAGGCGTGCATATTTTTCACAAAAGGTCGTGTTACCACTCCAAATGTCTGTCCAAAATCTTGTTTCTTCACCTGAGCCAATCTTCTTATGAAATGAAGATGAAAAAGATATATCAATTTTTGCAAATTCATTCCGAATCCAAACAATATTTCCCTATGCACCACGAGAGCCACCATCACTTACAAACCTTAATTTTCCATCTGAACCATGAAAAGAACAAATAACTTTCTTCCAAAGGGGATTCTTTTCTATTTTGAAGCGCCACCACCATTTAGCCAAAAGAGACCAATTGAGAGCTTTGAGACTTCCAATATTTAGCCCACCAAATTCAGAAGATGATAGAACTTTATCCCATGCAAACCAAGAGATTTATCAAGAATCACCACGACCTCCACCCCAAAAAAATTGTCTTTTACTTCCTTCCAAGACCTTAATTACTTTTAAAGGGGCTTTAAAAAGAGAAGAATAGTACAAAGGAAGACTTCCTAAGACTGATTTGACTAAAGTTAACCGGCCTCCGTATGAAACATTTTTTGCTTTCCAAGAAAATAACTTATCTCTAAAATGATCAATAATGGGTTGCCAATGAATAGATCTAGACATGGAAGCTCCTACAGGAAGGCCTAAATATGTGAAAGGAAATGAAGATGGCTCAAAAACAAGTTTTCTAGCCAAGGTTGAAACTTCATTAGCTAGAACCCCAACACCAAAAAGTTTACTATTTTTCAAGTTTATTTTCAGCCCGGAAGAGAGATAGAAATATCTAAGAATGCGGATCAAGTTTTGGGAATTTTCTTGAGACCATTCGCCCATAAAAATAACATCATCGGCAAACTGAAGATGAGAAAGAGAAAGCTCAGAGTTTGGAATTTTAATACCATTATAACTACCTTTACTCATGGCTTCTAGCATAGCAACATGCAATCCTTCAGCAGCGATAATAAACAAAAATGGTGACAAGGGGTCACCTTGTCTAACCCCTCTTTTTAATTGAAATTCTTTAGTTGGAGAACCATTAACTAAAACCGAAGTGAAAGCCGAGTTTAAACACCCTCGAATCCATTTACGCCAAATTAAATAGCACCAAAACCCATTTGAAGCATCATTGAATCAAGGAAATCCCAACTTAAAGAGTTAAATGCTTTTTCGAAGTCAACTTTAAAGATTAGACATTTTTTGTTTTTCTTTTTAACCCATGAGATGACTTCGTTTAAAATCAAAGGGCCATCAAAAATATGCCAACCTTTCACATATGGAGTCTGAACCTCACTAATTACCGAAGAGATCACATTCTTCAATCTTAATGCTAAGATTTTAGCAATGATCTTATAAAGGCACTGATGACGGATCGATACGATTAAATGACCATACACAAACAAACGAATTCAAAGAATGATAAATTGAATCCCAAATGGGTATTCCTATTTATTCATAAACATAATGTCATAGCTAACTTCTAAAAGCCTCTGCAATGTCTAATACTTATAGTTTCTTAATCCTTAACATAGACATTAATTAAGAATATACTTCCTAAACAAAGATAAGTTCTAATAAAATGGAAACAAATCAAAACAAATATTATCTTAAAAACTAACAATAATGAAACACATTTTGAAGCTCTAAAATAAGACACCAAAAATAAGAATATGTTGAATCTGTAGAATTTGAAAAACCGAGCTTTTCTGAGTTATAATTCCCTGCATCATTCTCCCCTTCTTTGAAAAGACTCGACCTCGAGTCTTGATTATTTTCGAACCGAACTTATAAACCATGTTTGTAGATTTTGTATACGCTTCTTGATACCCTTTACCAATAAGAAATTTGAATGAACTTTTGCTAACCTTGATTATAATACTTTTTCCAAACCACAACAACTCATGCAATTTTAAATTGATGTCTTCCGCAAAATCATCACTTAAAACATGTTGGATCATAAGAGATTCCACATGATCAACATAAACATCATCTCCATCTTCACATGTAGCAACTTCCTCAGCAACAAGCTCTACTTCCTTAATATCAGTATCATAAACTGGCATCGATTCATCTTCTACACCCAACACAACACCCCAAAATGACACATCATTTTCTTCCTCTTGAAAATTTGGATAAATGTCGACAAAAGGATACTCCTCTTCCTCATCCCCTATATCCCAGATAACAGGTTCAGATTCAGTTTCCATTGTCAACAAAGTGGCATCATGGTTGCCACCATGATAATCTTGATAGCAACCGTCAAAAGGATTGACCTTCGTGTAAAAGTCGTCCCAGACGCTCGAATCCGCTACGATCTCTTTTGCCGGCGAGTCACCACGAAAACTCCGTGGATCTTGAACAAATAGGTTATCCTCTTTGTAGGTTCCCCATCCTCGTTCAAACCCTGTAGCCTCCTGATGAAGCTCGAGCTCTTGCACCCGTTGTTGCAGGAGATCAATCTTTATATCACGTGGGTCACGATGGTATGTTGTTACGTTGCCTCGTTCGGCGGTTCTACGAGCAACAAAACCAGAGGGTGTTCCACATCCACGAGGGATCCATCGGCCATTTGCACCAGAATCTCTGATACCAAATGATGACGGATCGATACGATTAAATGACCATACACAAACAAACGAATTCAAAGAACGATAAATTGAATCCCAAATGGGTATTCCTGTTTATTCATAAACATAATGTCATAACTAACTTCTAAAAGCCTCTACAATGTCTAATACTTACAGTTTCTTAATTCTTAACATAGACATTGATTAAGAATATACTTCCTAAACAAAGATAAGTTCTAATAAAAAGAAACAAATCAAAACAAATATTATCTTAAAAACTAACAATAATGAAACACATTTTGAAGCTCTAAAATAAGACACCAAAAATAAGTATATGTTGAATCTGTAGAATTTGAAAAACCGAGCTTTTCTGATTTATAATTCCCTGCATCAGGCACCTAATGAGACTGATAGGCCTGTAATCGCCAAGTAAGATAGGATCGGACCTTCGGAAGTAAGGAGTTAAAAGATGAATTACACCCCTTATGAATAGTCCCAGTTTTATGAAAATGCATCACAAACTTAGTGATATCAGGATAGAGCAAATCCCAAAATTTCTTGATAAAATTAAATGTAAAACCATCAGGACCCGGTGATTTGTCATTACCACATTCCCAGACCGCTATCTTTATTTCCTCAACCGTAAAAGGAGACTCTAAAGATGAACTTTGAGCATCTGAAAGTTTCTTGAAAAAATTGCTCACCAAGGCAGGTCTAGAAAAAGTCTCTTCCCTGAACTTACAAGAGAAGAAATCAAATACCTCATCTTTAATAAGATAAGGATTTGTGACCCACAAACCACCAATGTGTAGACCATGTAGACAATTTCGCCTCTTTCTATGATTAATGTAACCATGAAATAAGCTGGAGTTTTCGTCCCCTTCCTTAACCCATCTCACTTTAGCCTTTTGATTTAAATCCCAGATTCTTTCTTGGTCACTTTGTAAAAGTTGATATTTAAGAGTGCATCTATCAAATCTCTCGGCTTGATTCAGGGGGCAAGTTTCCGCTTTGAGATCATAAGTATCAACTTTTTGTTCCAAATCATGTATCCTCTTTTTACTTTTATCATTTTCAACCTTCCTCCACTCTTTTTTATTGCAAATTTCACAGCTTTCAATTCTTTAACAAACTCACATCAGGCCTGTTATCCAAGTCGCCCTTACTCCAAGTAGAAAAGACAATGGTTTGGAGCTCTACATGATTAAGCCAAGAGTTAAAGAATTTAAAAGGGCATGGACCAAAATCTGAAGATGAAGTAGACAGGATCAATGGGCAATGATCAGAAAACTCACTCGGAAGAGCAATGACATGAGCATTTGGCCAAATCTCAGAAAACGAAGAAGAGGCCAAAAATCTGTCAATTTTGCTAAGCTTCGACGCATCACTGTTGATGTATGTGAACTTTCTCCCACCAATTTGAAAGTCCATGAGATCAGACTCATGAATAAAATTATTAAAATTTTAAGCCAAGGAAGGATAGAATGTAGAGCCCATTCTTTCCTCCAAAAATCGAACTTCATTGAAATCACCAAAGAAAATCCAAATCCCGCCAATCGACCGTCTGAGCTTCCATAAATTCTTCCATAGAGATAACTTAGACTTTCTATCTTGTGGAGCATAGATATTAACTAGAATGCATAAATCATTAACCCCTTCCATTTACCAATTATAGCCAAAAATTCATCTCCTTGAATGATGTTTATTTTGACAAAAGTATCACGATTCCAAACACTAATCAATCCACCTGATTTTCCATTAGCATTTAGATAAGCAAAATCACAACGGTTCGAAGGCCATACTGAGGGAATGGAAAATTTGTTGATATCATCAGCATAGATTCTTGAATACCCAAAAAATGAATGTGATTTTCCCAGCACAACCTACTAATCCATTGAGTTTAAGAGGAACACCTAACACCTCGACAATTAATTGATAAAACATTCATTGGTAAACAGTTGAAACACCATTACCAGAAATTAATTTTTCAAGTCTCTCTCCCATGCCTTCCCTTTGAAACCCACTGTCACAACCAATTTCCAATGTTTTGATAATTTCAACCGAAGTTGCATTAGAAGAACTTATAGAATCAGTAGATAGGTCCGGCACATTCATACTCGCCAAATTTCGTTCATTGACTCTAGAAATTTTAGATTCTGAGTCGGATAGATTCACTGCCGATCTCGATTCTTTGAAATCATCAACCTCCAATTCAATGTTAACTGAATCATTGGGCTCCTTTGAGGTTATCTTTTTCCTTCTTCCGCCTTGGCGAAGCAAATCGAACATCTTCACTGTTTTCAGGGTGCGTTTTTTATTTATTTTGGTTTTTTTCTTCTTCAGCCTTCGAACATAAACAACAGGGGAATCAAGTGAGCCTTGAACTTGCTTAAGACGTTTTTTATTAGAAGGTTTTTTAAAGGAAGGCCTCACACTCGTAAGCCCATTACGAGTGACAAAATCACCATCCTTGAAACAAGCATCCATTGGGACTTTGGCTAGATCACCAGTGGGCCCGTTAACTCCTTTAGTTGAAAGCCCGCAAGGTGAGTGTTGTGGTAAAACAGGGCACGAGGAAGTCACGTTGACTTTAAAAAGAGAGGCAGGCTTTTGATACATAGAATCTCTCAATGACTGACAACTTGACCTGTCATGAGAGAATCTTTTAGAACGGATGTCAGGAAAAGAACAAGCATCTGGGTAAAAGTCTTTATCAAGATTATTATCCACCGGGTAATATTGATCCTCTTTATCGCCCGAAAAGTTGCCGGAAAATGCATCATCTCCGGGGTCTTATGATGAAGTCTCGTCATCAACAGATTTATCATAATCTGCAAAGGGGGACTTAAAAGGCCAAAGGTTTGATTTTTCCGTTAAATCTTCGAAGACTCGAACATTACACCATTCATCATCAATATTGATGCGAATGGCAGAATTAATAAACCCCTTTGCTCGAGTGGAGATACAAACTTTACCCATGGCCATATTTGGGTTATCAAAGTTGCAATCTTCAGGAATCAACACCGAACCCCAAATTTGAGCAAATTTAGAGAATGCATCAGTGTGCCAAGCATGAGGACGGATACCTTCAATACAAATAAAAGCAATTCTATCCAACAAACAAGTAGAAGTATCCCAATGTTTTAGGCCTTTGAACCATTTACCCCAAAATGTTGAATTCTTTGAAAGAAATTCATGAGCCTTTTCTTTATTATTGAAATCAAGAATAACATTCAAACCCCCTAGAAATTTAATGGTGACATCTCTGTAATTTTCTGCAAAGAGAATATTTTGAAGATTTTTCATAATCTCCAAAGACAAAGGTTCCCCTACCAAAACATTTTTTAGCCATTCAACTTGAGTGGTTGAAGATGAAATAGAAATGGGATCTTTTTTACTTTCCGAATGATCATTTGAGCATTTTTGTGGAATTTTAGGTTGAGCTTCTTTGTTCTTAACCAAATCAGCAAAGGAACGGTTATTAAGGAACCCATTGTTGCATTTATTAACCTGGATGAAGCTAAATTTTTTAGCAATAGAGGTAGAATTTTTTTGAGTAGGCTCGACATTAAAACCCCCATGAAAACCTTTAGATTTCTCCCTGTAACTCCTTTCATATCTTGCAATATTAACAACCAAAGGTTTGTTCTCAATCCTAATGATACTGAGTTTTGTCTCAAGGGATTCAACCTCAAGTACCTCCGCAAACCTGACAAAACCGAATCGTTTACCATCCTTGCTCAGTTTCTTAGCAATGTAGACATCAACAACTTTGCCATACTTGATAAACAGTTTCCACATGTTAGTCTCACTCCAACTGTTTGGAAAATCTGTAAAGAAAAACGAACAAACTATGTTGTTACTAGTCTTCGATTTGCGTGTAACTGTGGTCCAGCCTTCATCTTCTTGTCTTGGTTGATCTTCTTGTCTTGGTGGTCTTCTTGGCTTGGTTGATCTTCTTGTCTTTGTTGGTCTTCTAGGTTTGGTTGTTTTTCTCTCTCCATGTTTTTCTCTCTCACTCAGTTTGATACCTGAATCATTAGGCTCCTTTGAGGTTATCTTTTTCCTTCTTCCGCCTTGATAAGCAAAATCACAACGGTTCGAAGGCCATACTGAGGGAATGGAAAATTTAACAACAATTCATTTTACACAACCACATTCTTTAATGATACACAAGTTTTCGCAACATATATTGCATAGATTTAATGTATTCCAACATTTAAGTAGTCTCGTACGAGGACGCTGATCATAATATTGTTCCTTACAACACACTTCAACTTCATCAGAATCTCCGGTATAGCAACGTCTTGTAGGAGTTTTATCTTGGACACAATTCTACCACCTATGCACACACATAAAAAAGACAAAATATATCATTGTTTGGGTTAGAATATTGTTCATACACATCAAGCTAATCTAGCCTATGTTGTAAAAATCGACCCGGGGGCCGATTAATCCTCACTAAGCGCTTTGATTTATCATAATCGGCCTATTTAATTGCTTTGGTCAAAGATCGCTTAAAAATCGGTCAACAAACCGATTAATCAGATAAAATCGGAAAAAATTGGTTTAATCGAACAAAATTGCTTAAAAATCGGTCAACACAATCGCTTAAAAATCAGACAAAATCGCTTAAAAATCGGTCAAAAAACTTATTAATTGTACAAAATCAGTCAAAGATCGCTTAAAAATGGTCAACAAACCGAGTAATATCTATGTTTGACTTTGAACTTTGAAGAATTATGTATTTTGTTTATATTTGAACACTTAAAATATTTGAACTTTTATGCATTATGCTTATCTCATACATATAATATAATATAATATAGAGTAAATTGCAAAAATCGTCCCTAAAGTTTGACCATTTTGCATGTTTCGTCCTACAAATTTCGAAACTGCAAGGATCGTCCCTAAAGTTTCGCCCGTGTGCATGTGTCGTCCCTAAAGTTTGGTCCGTGTGCATGTATCGTCCCTAAAGTTTGACCAATTTGAGACGATATATGCCCCAAAAGGACGATATTTGCCCCAAAAGTTTGCCACAGGGACGATTTTTGTAGTTTCAACAGTTCTGGGACGAAACATGCAAATTGGTCAAAGTTTAGGGATGATTTTTGCAATTCCCTCTATAATATATAAAAATTACAATTTTTTGCATAAAAATTCCAATCCGATTAATCCCCGTCTAACCGATTAATCACTAGGCCCTACCCGACCGCCTCACTAGCACCTAGCGATTTTTGCAACCTTGAATCTAGCTAAGTACTTTTGATTTTTAATTGAATTCTACTACATACATATTATTAAGCAAAAAATTTTATTGAGTTATTTACCTTCAGCCATACAAGTAATAAGAAGAAAAAGAGTGAGCATAAGAATTGTCTTCATGACTAAGGAAAATCAACATCAATTTATATAGATATTGAGAGTTAGCTTCACAAAGTTTTGCATGAATAAAATTTTGGAATAATACATGCGTATTGCATGAAACGTGCCTCACTAAACACGTCTACTTCAACAAAATTTACTTTTCCAATTTATGAAATTTACGTCCAACAAAAAAAAGTGCTTATCAATGAAAGAGATGAAATTAACGTAGACGAGATCAACAATAGTTGTTAAGATCTCGATCATGTTCTTAGGATATTACCATTTTAAGATACTATAAAGCAAAAACGATCTGTATCTTACGTAGAATCTTAACAAGTTTAAGATCTTATAAGATCGAATTCGTGATCTTGACCATAGGATCTCAAGATGTAATCCGATCCGATCTTACTTTTCTCGAACCACGAACTAAAAAACAACAAAGTTATTGATTATGTTATAGAATTTCAAAATTAAACCACATGTTAATCTTCTTAAACATTCCAAATTTATAATTTATAACAACATTTTCATAAAAGTATAAATCATTCATATAATTTTGTTTTTATGATATATAATAATTTGTAAATTTGAATAATAATACAAAGAGTATTAAGAAAATGGCATTAGAGTAGGATCTTATGATCCCGATCCGATCTTACGATTTTGATCTTGCAAAAACGAAAATGATCATGAGTAGAATCCCGATCTTAAAAACCATCAGATCAACATAGATCATAAATTCTCTAAAAATCTAATGAACAAATCCAAATTATATATATATATATATATATATATATATATATATATATATATATATATATATATATATATATATATATATATATATATATATATGTGTATGTATATATAAAGCTCATTTTTAACTTTTTTTTTTCTTAAAAATAAAGTATCTTTAAAACGGTAAATCATCAAGCGACAAAAAATACACTAACGCGAAGAGAGTTATTTTATTTTTCAGTAGACGGGCATTTCGATATACTTCGGCCGAACTTTTTTTTATTTTTTATTTTTTATTTTCTTTTGGCTAAAATTTACGTTCTGAAAATCATGTGTGATTTCCGTAGCTTTAGCAATAACTTTTAGTTGTTGATGTTTGTTTTATAAAAGCGTTTGATAGTGTAGCTCTATAAAATAACGTAAAAGTTTGTTCAATTAGAGTTAAGAAAATATTAATTACCGAAAGATAAACTCTCGTTACTAATCTAAATGCTAAATGTTCCTAAACACGACCCATTGTAACCCGTTTGTGACACGTTTAACCTATTTAAGTATCGAAGAAGGTTGGTGTTTGTCAAATCAACAAGTTTAAATCCAAAAATGATATGCATAACATGCAAATAACTACCGAACAATTTTAATGATATGAGTTATAATCACAATTCATTGTATTGCTATTAAGTACACAACAAAATGCATTTAATCCAAATCCAAAATAAAATCAAAGTTATATATATCATTTAGGGGCTTATATATGGGTTCACAGGTTGACCTGTTTAATACTTACTCAACCCAAACACGACCCGTTTACTAAACCTGTTAGCGGGTTGATCTGTTTTTTACCCAAACCTGTTTAATTTCGTGTCGGGTTTGTGTCATGTCGAGAATTGACACCCCTAATCGGAGCTAGTTATCATTTTTTATATCATTATAGTCTACGATTTTTATATGAGAGCTGGAACCATGAATGCTGAAAACTGCTCATCTAGAACATGTTAATAATTTGATTCAAGGATTTTACAAGCTGGCTAGTTAGTTGATTTTTACATCAGATGTTTAACTAGTCACATTATTTTTCATGTTTTGTAAAATTAACTATTTGCTTTATTGCTTACTTGCACAGGTTTGTTGATTACATAGCAATGCCCCCCACATTTTACGTTGGTTCTCAAGCGGGTCTAAAACAACTTGACTACCACTTGTTGTCTCAAAGTAACTTGGCAGCTCGTACATACATTACCGGGTGAATTTCTTAAAATCTCTCTTTGAAGTGGATCCAGTGCTTCATAGTTCCGATGATGTTAAAATATTTAATACGATATATTTTTTCCAGGTACCTCGCTTCGAAGGTTGATCTCACTGTGCATGCAGCTTTCACAAGGCCTCCGTCACCCCAATATGTGAATATATGTCGCTGGTAGAATCATATCACAGACCTTTTGAGAAGTTCGTAAGCCCTTAAACTTTTACCTTTTTCTGTTTTTAGTACAGTTTGCTTTCACGGATGATCAAGTTTTTTTTCCTTCTCAGTGGTTTCTTTGGTGACGGCAGTGGTGTCCTTGTTGACACGTCTACTTCTTTCCCGGGAGAGGCTATTGCAACTACTAACAAGTATTTTGCTGTGTTGGATGTGAAACCTTGGTCTAATGAGACTGACATGCAAAGGTGTGAGGAAGAACTCTGACTGTTCAAATTTGAAGGCCTAGAGTGGGGTGAATGTATGGCGATCTTTATCTCTTATTATAAATAAACTAATTCTTTATGAAAGGATCTTTTATAAAATGATTCAGTATCCCAACCCTTATGCTAACACTAGATAACCTTTTTCTACTGTAGCAACTGTAGTTGTACCGATTGGATATGGTGTTTTCAATCTCCGGATCAAGATGACCATAGTTGGTTAATATGAGTGGTTTGATATGGTGGTCTGCAAAAAAGTATCTGTAAGTTCATTTTAAACCATTTTCAACATATTTCTCATGTCTATTAGATTTTTGAGAAATTTCCATTTTTCAATAATTGATATTTTGATTGCAGAATTCCAAAGCTTTTACAATGATTTGCTCAGATGGTGCGTGATATATACAGACTCGTTTTGGTGTTTTCTGTCGTATGCTTAATCATTTAACACAAGTGTTGGTGGTTTTATACTCTTATAGCCCTAGTTTATAGCACGTGCTTGCACGAGCCTTTGGTATTAATTAAGATAACTTTAACTAAGCACATGTGCTAATGTGCTTCCATTTTGATTTTATAACTGTGTTCGTGGGATGTTGGCATTATGATCATTTAAAATTTATAAACTTTTGGTTTTATGTTAATGCTTATGTTTTTTATATCACCTTGTTGATCATAGTTTCATCTTATACACAAAATGGAGAAAACGTGCATGATTCTCTCTCGAAACTTATTGTACTAATCAAAATATAAATCCAGGATGATGACACTAGTCTATTTGGACAAATATAAAGCCCCAAAAGACTGGATGTGCAACAATGCCATTAATAGTATTGCATAACAATTGACAAACATGTAACACTTAGATAACATTCTCCTATAGCAGACAAATAAAGAGTCCAAAATTATGTATATTCAAGCGGCAAAACGGCTTGGTGACAGTGGCGAAACTTGGATTTTGTAAGTGGGGGGTCGGGATCTAAATTTTTTTTCTCCTAAGGCTATATTTCAGGTATACCGAAATTTTTGGGGGGTCGAAACCGAATATACCGAAATTTTTCTACACGAAAACTATATACCCCCTACATCGCAAAAAAAATTTCGGGGGGTCGGGCGCCCCCCCCCCCCCCCCCCCGGCCCCTATGAAGCTTTGCCCCTGCTTGGTGATGGCTTACCCGTGAGTCCACCCGGCCTGCACACTAACAACCTTTACATTTACTCGTCGTGGTATTAACTAAAGTTTTGAAATACTGCTGTATGCTCACTACAAATAAAAAAACTTAACTTTACACCTAAAGATACTTTGGGCTAACTTTGCTCATTTGACAGTTACCAAATCTCTTAATTGCCCCTTGGTTCCTTTATCAATTTCCATACCTTATTTAAACAAAACTTAACTACCATTCCTATCAACAACAGTTACCACTGACTGTCACACACCCAAAACACTTAAAACATCAGAAAATGAGTTTAAACACAAATAGAGTAGAAAACCATTCGGGCTCGGGTCATGTTCCATCACAAAGCACCACAATATCTATACCATTATCGCCAGAAACAATGCACGAAGTATGTCGTCCACCTGCTAAAACTACGTTTCAGAAACTAAGACATAAACTGTCTGAGGTTTTCTTTCCTGATGACCCACTTCACAGATTTAAGAACCAAACATGTGCTAATAAAATCATGTTTGCTCTTCGTTTTGTTCTCCCTATATTTGAGTGGGGGCGTAGTTACAACTTTGGCCTTTTTCGTTCTGATGCAGTTGCCGGTCTTACCATTGCTAGCCTTGCCATCCCTCAGGTATACATATGCATAGTATTACATTCATTATTATCGTCCATTGAGTAGTGACTGAGCGACTGCACTGTTAAAAGAATATTTGTAGCTAGAGTACGTAAAATGTTTAAAATAGCATTATGAGGAAAACTATCTTTTTGTTTGACCACGTAGACACTATCTGATCATACATTCATCAGCTGGACCATGTACATTGTTGTGGCCTTGTGGGTTGTGCAGCTTTCTGTTTTTACGGGACTTTGATTCGAAGTTTAATTTGATCTACAGGGAATAAGTTATGCGAAGCTTGCAAATCTGCCTCCTGTAATTGGCCTATGTAAGTTTTTACGGTCAGCCAGTCAAGTTTAAGTTCAAATCTTAGGACTACATAAACATGTGATATGATTTTTTGGGTCTTTAAAAATATCTTTTTAGATTAATACTTATTACCAATTATGAAAAAATTATCAGATTCAAGCTTTGTGCCACCATTGATATATGCTGTATTAGGAAGCTCAAAACATCTAGCTGTCGGGCCAGTTTCCATAGCCTCGTTGGTGATGGGAACAATGCTAAATGATGCTGTTTCTTACTCCTTGGATCCAGTTCTATACCTTCAGTTGGCTTTCTCTGCCACTTTCTTTGCTGGCGTTTTTCAAGCATCTTTAGGATTCCTAAGGTACTTTTTATTCTTCCATATTTTTGTATTAATCAAGTGTAAATGTTATTCGATTTCAATCAAGTGACTAACATACATGATGATCTACAGGTTAGGTTTTTTGATTGATTTCTTATCTAAGGCTACACTTGTTGGTTTCATGCCTGGGGCAGAAGTCATTGTCTCGTTGCAGCAACTAAAAGGGCTACTTGGGATCGTCAATTTCACTAGCAAAATGCAAATAATCCCCGTTTTATCGTCTGCTATTGAGCAAAGAGACGAGGTAACTAAGAAACAAATCCATATTTGTAATGTCACAAAGGCACATATGTGAAGATGCCATATCCTCATCCTTGGACTATAACCGTAACTTGAGCATAACCGTTAAGACATAATTTTTTAACACACTCTAATGTTTTCTTATACGTCTTGTATGGTTTTTCTGTCTTCTTATGATGATGGTGATTCTTTTATGCAGTGGTCTTGGCCTACTATTGTGATGGGATTTGGATTTTTGGCCTGTTTGCTGACTACAAGACAAATTGCAAGTACGGTCCATATTGGCGTACATTCTTTTATATTCTGCATTTTAAAGATTTAAACAAGAACGTAAAACCGATTTATGCAGGGCTTGCGAAAGCCTAAACTATTTTGGATATCAGCGGCAGCTCCATTAGCATCGGTTATTTTATCAACATTCTTAGTAGCTCTTTTCATATCAAAGCTTCCGAACATAGCAACTGTAAGAAAAATCATCTTCACTTTTACTAAACTAGTCTTGTAGTTTACAGTTTTAACCCAAATATCTGAAAGTTAAACTTTTTAAACAGATTGGTCAGCTGCACAAGGGTCTGAATCCACCCTCATCAAACACGCTCTATTTCCATGGCGAGTTTCTCACTGTTGCTGTCAAAACCGGTGCTGTTACTGGACTATTATCTCTCACAGTAGGTTTTCTGTAAAAGGAGCTAAAATGCATGGCGAGTTTCTCGCTGTTGCTGTCAAAACTGGGCTAGTTTTTTCATTTAGGGGGTGTTCAGGATTGCTTATTCTAAATGAATTATCCATTTGACCCGTACTCTTTATAAGCAACGCTTTCTATTTTGCTCAATTGACCCGTTATAGATTAAACATAACCTTAGATCTTTAATAAGATCTTGAAGCTGTCACGTGATTAATCAGAAAAGGTGCTCGAGGTTTTGTTTGAGACTCAGGTTAAGTGATTATTGTTCAAGCAATTTGTGTGAGTGAGAGATAAGTTGGGTGAGGGAAAATAGTTGGTAGGCGGAGTGTTTATGATAGATGCTATTAGGTATCGCTCTTTAACACCGTGTATTAAAAATTGCACTGGATCGGGTCAATATTTGATTGGACTTAAAGAGTGAACGGGGGCCATATACTTTTCTAATTGATGATTTGGGCTGGGTGATTAAACTATAATGGGCCACAGGATTATTTTTGGATTGGCTAGTGTTTCTAATTGATTAAACTAGTTGGGCTGATGGATCGCAAGCATACATGGAACTATCAAAATATATTATTTGAATTTATTTTTGGATATAATATTTTTGATAATTTGATTAAACTAGTGTTTCTAATTGAACCCACACACATCGCTGCAATCTTTCTAAAGCAAGAAGGGAAGGGAGAAAGTTTACTTTGAGAAAGAAAGGTTGAATTATAGCCGTTGCAAGTCCAAGGGATGTTTTTGCAATTCTGTCTATGTATTCAATCCAGTAGTAACGCACGTTACTACCACAACGCACGTTACCATTTTTCTCCAAAGCAGCCTAGTGGGAAATGGTGAAACGCAAGCCAACGGCGTTGAGGC
Organism: Artemisia argyi; assembly: GCA_030686995.1. Taxonomy (NCBI): domain Eukaryota; kingdom Viridiplantae; phylum Streptophyta; class Magnoliopsida; order Asterales; family Asteraceae; genus Artemisia; species Artemisia argyi. The sequence goes on from CM060690.1 coordinate 165,396,179, forward strand.
ATGGACACTGATTCGCCTCAAACGGTCAGATAATTATTGGTCAACCACTTGTAAATGGTCAGTTATAATAGTCAAACAGCTGAGGCAAATGCTTCCGTGAAATACAGTGTTTTCCCGGGTCGTAATGTCCCAACGAGGTTGTGATGGTATTAAAAACGAATCTGTGATTAGTGAATGTGAACAGGAAAGGTATAAAGTGTGTGTGAGTGATTTAAACTAGGGTTTTATAACTTAAAATGACTTAAATAAACTATCTTAACGATTACTTGAAACCTAAATATCTAAAACGTTAAAACGTACACCAAATTAAAAATCAGACGCGACTGCGTACTGAGAAAAAGGTGAGTTTTAAGAAAAATAAACTACAAGGGTTAAAATTGAAAATTCTATAAACTTAAACTTAAAATAAAATTTAATTAAAAAGAAAACTATTTTTTTGATTATTATATTATTTATTATTAATTATTTAATTAAAAACTTATTTAACTATTTAATTAAAACTAACTTAAATAAAAACTAAAAATGATTAATACTACAAATTAAACTAAAAACTTATAAAAATAATTTCTAAACTTAAAAATGAACTTGAAGAAAGTATAAAAAATAAAAATAAATCTTTTTGTCTTTTTGTGAGCTTTTTATTAATTAAAAACTATTTATATTAATTAAACAATTTAAACTAATTTAAATTACAAATATTATTAAACTAACTTAGAAAATTATGAAAAAATTTATAAAACTATTTTATAACTTATAAAAGATATAAAAAATATAAAAACTAGGTGTTGCTATATAAAAATTAATTATGCTATTTATAACTTAATTATTTATTAATTATTAATAAAACTATTTTTAATTCTAGTTAATACTAAAAGACAAAATTAAATTCTGAGAAAATTATTATAATTACTTTAACCTAAAAGGAAATTAATAAAAATATAAAATTACAAATTACTTAATAAAAATCTAAAAATGAAAATTAAAATTAAATTAAATTAAATAGAAACTATCACTTATTTTTATATTGGTTTTTCTTGAATTTTCTTTTACAAAACTAATTTATATATAAAAACAAGAAACTTTAATAAAAACAACTTATTTATAAGCTAAAAATAAGCTCTGTGGAAGCTTATTACTTCCACAGTTGACTATTGTTGACCAAACAAGCTAATTAGCTAAAACTGACTTATGTGGGGCCCACCTTGGTTTATTCTGGTACTAATAAGTGAGTTAGACTTGTCTAAGCTTAATTTGGCAAAATAAGCTCAGTAGATAAGCTAATAAGCCAAAATAAGCTAATCCAAAAACCAATTACAACACAGAAAGGGGACAAACTTAAGGGCTTATTCTAGGTGGGGTCCACAGTGATCCAAGTCAAACCAAAGGTCAATCTAGGTTCCCTAGTAGGAGGGGGTTGAGGGAACCTAACTAGAAGGTTTGGGGCCCACTGGATTGGTCACAAATCACCACCAAAGTGGTGGTGATGGCCTGAACTGCTGATGCAGGGCAGTTACCTTGCCCTGCAGTTGTGTTTGGAGGTCAGTGGGACCCAAGGTAAAAATCACAAAATTATAACAAGGTGGGGAATCAAAAGATGAAGTGGTAGAGTATTACTAAAACAAGTTTCAATGCCTAGGTCCTATTCCTAAATTCTAAACAATTCCTTGAAGTTTTGTCAAAATCTGAGAAGTGTAAAATTGACTTTTGATGAAAACTTGCTAGTTTGACTTATGTGAAATTCTAGTTTAATCTAGTGACTGAATATGAAGTACTATGATATACTAAGACTAAATTAAGCTATTATAACAACTAATAAGCAAGTATGGCTGATATGGGGTTGTCAATTCCACACAGTCAACAGCTTATGAAGTTTGAGTGTGATTTTGACTTTATACACTAGACTTACTGAGTTTGATTGTATAATTGAGATAATAGAACATGTCAAGTCGTATATCAAACAAAAACAACAACATTAACAGCCATAAACATGGCTAAAACAGATGATCCAAACACTACCTTACAAACTAATTTTTATGATTTTCAAAGCTAAACAAAGTTTTAATCCATGAAACTGATTCAAATAGTTCTAATATAAGATTACAAACTTAAATGAACATATAAAAACAGATTATAAGCTACTCTCTATTGAAACATAAAAAAATTATAAATGTGACTTACAATGGAGTTGGAACTGAGAAACAAAGAACCATGGATCAAATCAATACCTAGTATCCCCCATAGGATTCTATTACCATTTTCAATCCAAAATACTCCCTGCTCCTTGCTTTTCCTTTTTCTTTTTATGATTTTTTTTATTTATTTCCTATTTATTTGATTTTCTATGAATTTTTGAATCTAATCACCAAACTGACTTTTGAGTTATCTAAGAGCTTTCAAAAGCTTTGTCAGAGCTTAATATGAGCTTAAGAGATCATACAACAATAACAACTAACAACAGACAACTTTTGAGATTTTTATCAAACTTGAAAATGGCATAAAATAAGATAACAACTGAAACTTGAATTTAACTTGATTTAAAGATTAAAGTGCATGAATTTAACTGAGTACAAGCTATTTTAATTGGAATTACAACGAAAATTATAAACTACACTACATACGACTACAATTAACTAAACCTCAACTAATACTTCTTCCCATCTGCCTCTCTTCCCTTTTGTAGCTATCTTCTGAGTTTGTGGGACCCACTGGGGTATTTCCCACCAATTCCCAGCCCTTGATAAGGTCAAAGTAATCCACACCGTTCAAATACGCTTTTTGGCGCCAAAATAGTCAAAGTGGTACAGTGTTGCGTGGAGAGGGTTTAGGGCATTAAATGCTCTTTGGTGAGGCGTGGAGGACAAGGGGATAGGGTAGTGACTGGGGGTGTAGGTGGTAAGGGTGAGGTGGATGGTAAAACTAGTTGGGCTGATGGATCGCAAGCATACATGGAACTATCAAAATATATTATTTGAATTTATTTTTGGATATAATATTTTTGATAATTTGGTAAAATGAGTGGTATTTTGGTATTATAAATTTCACGGGGATACATTATTCACGGCTAGAATTAATATTTGATGAAAAATGACTACGGGGTTTTTGTACGGTATTATTGATTTGATTTTGAAGTGGAATTTCAAAACGTGTACTTATTTATCTCAAAGTCTAGGGGTGGTTGGATGCACGATTTTTGAAAATAACTTGTCTGAGCATACAAAAAATTCAGTCTTGACAATCTAGTTATAACTGATGTAAGGAGTTACGTTGTAGTGCTCACAATATAGTTATCACTTCAAGGAGTTACGTTGTAATACAATTTTCATTTAGGCCCATTTGAAGTCTTAACCCATTAGAAAAAATTAAAATTTTTGTTTAAGCCCATTTGAAGCCTTAACAAGAAAAAAAAAAAAAAAAAAAAAAAAAAAGAAAAAAGAAAAAGAAAAAAAAAAAAAAAAAAAAAAAAAAAAAAAAAAAAAACTTTAAAAATTCTTTTTGTCCACGTTCACTGCAAACCACACAAGCTTTCTTCTTCTTAGTTTGCATCGTCTTCTTCATTGTTGACCAAAGTTAAAAAAAAAAAAAAGAACAGTCAACTGCTTCTTCATCGTTTACACACACACTTAAACACATACACAAACGTAAACCCACAAACCACAAACGCAAACCCACACACTTAAACACACACACATCGCTGCAATCTTTCTAAAGCAAGAAGGGAAGGGAGAAAGTTTACTTTGAGAAAGAAAGGTTGAATTATAGCCGTTGCAAGTCCAAGGGGTGTTTTTGCAATTCTGTCTATGTATTCAATCCAGTAGTAACGCACGTTACTACCACAATGCACGTTACCATTTTTCTCCAACGCAGCCTAGTGGGAAATGGTGAAACGCAAGCCAACGGCGTTGAGGCATGGACACGTAAGAATAACGCAGGTTTTGCGTTATCACTCCCTCCCCTCTTAGATGGGTTTGAGTCTAAATGGATTTGGGTCTAGATGAGTTGTAACACCCCAACCCGTCAAGGGTAAAGATATCACAATAAATAGTGTCCAACAGAGCAAAACACAAGCTTTATACTTTAATAATACAATGAGTAAAAGGTTACAAATGAATTCCAAAATAAGGAAGATACGATAATAAAACAAAGTCCATCGTTCAAGGAACTCTAGGGTAGGTCAACACACTCTCATCCCCAAAAGCTAAACACCGCTCCTAGCTTAAGTACCTGCCGCATGGAAAAGAAAACGCGGCTGAGCATAAAAAGCTCAGTGAACAGATATGGAGATAACAAGCACATCAAGTAATAAAACAAGAGAGTACGAAATGAAATTACATATGGTGTCACAAGGTATATCAAAGGACTATTAAGGTTAAGTATGAAAGGTCACCAAGGTTAAGTATCAAGAATCGTCAAGTGTAATAGCTAGGATTAACAAGTTTCAAGGATCGTCAAGTATAATGTCAAGGGTTAAGTATAATATCAAGGTTAACAAGTATAGTATCAAGGGTTAACAAGTTTCAAGGTTTTCAAGAATTAATAAAGGTCAAGTATCAAGAGTTAGCAAGTGTCAAGGCTTTCAGTATTTAACCCCCAGGCACAAACAAGTATCAAGTCAAGTATATCAAGTCAAGTATCCCAAGTTGGAGTGATCAACTCCCAAGATGTGAGGGGCTGCAATGCACACAAGCCCAGTCACCGAGTAATATATCATGTAGCCCAAATCATAATCAAGATGGCCATAGCACAAGCAAGTAACAAGTCAAGACAAGACTAGGATGCATCCATACGCCCCCTGCAGGCCAATAATCATAATCATAGTAGTAGTCAATAACAAGTATCAGGGACGGTGGGGGACATCTTTCTAGCCCCACTAGAGTACATAACATTAGTGCATCAATGCTATGGTTGTGGCTACTCCACAACAAGTAGCTCCTGGGTAAAATACTGAAGGGTCAAGGGGTCAAGGTTCAATATCAAGTACAAGTGGTCAAGTCATAATCAAAGGTTCAAGTCAGGGTTCAATATCAAGGGTTCAATATCAAGGGTTCAATCAAGTAATATAAAAGTGTGAGAGAAGAGTCATGAGAGAAATAGTTGTACTCTTGCTGAAAGAGTACGGAATATCTGTACCTTAGTCCCACACCAAGCAAGGTCACAAGACAATCAAGAGAGAAATTGATCACTCCCGCTTCACCGAACCTAGACGAGAATGGAATACGAATCAAGACGAGTCCGAATTACTCAAGTTACCTCTTTTAGTTATCTTTCCATTTTTAGAAACTTTCCATATTTAGTAGTTTCCTTATTTAGTAAGTTCCCGAAATTGTAATCCAATATAGTTTAGGTTTTAAAATGTCAATATTATAAGTTTAGGGTCTAAGATGTAAATTATCAAATTTAAATATTAAAAGTCAAATAAAATTATTTTAAACTTTATTTTAATAAATTAATATTAAGATAATAATTTTGGACCCCGTCATTATAATTTTATGTAATTTATTAACGTATCCACGATCTTGATATTTATGCCACGCCGACCCAAGGTTTTTATTATTTCGAAAACAAACAAGTCCATGACACATTCTTGTTAAAAATATGCCAAGACAACCATTTCTCTTGTTGTTTTAAATAAGCAGTGACACACCCTTTTATTTTTCTTTAACTTATATGGTTCGAATAACTCAACACATGTACACATCGATACCTTTTATTTTTAGCTCAAGTTTTAATAACAAAAATAACCTGGTCTAGCTACAATATATATATGTACGCATGAATGCTAGTCTAAAATCAGAAAAATATAGTAATACATGTCGTTATATATATGTAAGCGATCCATGTGTGCTTAGTAAGATTCATGTAACTAAAAGAAATATATTACAGGTTATATTCGATACATACAAGGTTTATTATTCTCAAAACATGTATCTTATAAATTTCGATCATGAGTGAACCAGGTAGTATGATTTTATGTAACTTAGTTGTCATTTCATGTGAGCTTAAAACATATGTATGCAACTAACTGATTCGAACATCACAGCTTTTTGATTGTTTAGATTAGATCTCTTTTTATTATTTCATGCAGCTCGCTTTCGAAACGATGTTTCATGCAAACTCTTCCATTATTTCATGTAATTAGAATACGTAGCATGCATGCATTCCGTTTATACCGATTTATAGTTTTCATCATGTGACAGATTCTAGACGTAAAACGAGATAAAAACGAAAGAAATAAAACTGGGTGACACGAGATACCCTAGATGATACGAAGAGAAGCACACAAGCAATCCGAGACCAATCCGCAACCGAATACTAGGCAATCCACCCTTGTCGAATCAACACAACCAGCCCTACTCGAACCAATATGAACCACGACTAGCACCACTTCCTTGAACCAGATAGATGTCACGACCACAACAAAACCCAATACCCTTCGAATCAGAACCAAAACACCACCACCTCGCACCAAAAGGACCACGATCAACAACACCTTCGAACCACGTTTAAAAATTCCAAGAGCCCACGTTCAGCCCTCCTTTGCACTTCCTTGAATCGAAAAGATGAGAGAAAGTACCTACCCGTCACTTTTGATTTTAGGTTTTATGTTTTGTGTTGTGTGACTTTTGTGTGAAATTTAAGTATGAAAAATGAGATGGGAGGAGTAATATACTCGACTGATATGAAGGAATTAGGGTGGGATTAGTCGGTTGTTTTAAGAGAAAAAAAAAAAAAAAAAAAAGAAGGGGAATAAAGATCGCAATTGGCGTGATTTGTGGTGAGGTAATATTCGGTATAAAAGAGGAGTTAGAAACCGAGTATTGTGATTAGGTTAAGAGAGGTAAATGCCAAATTTACTGTGATTGTGAAGAGTGGAAAGGAAACCCACGAAATTAGGGATTATAGATTGATACTTTCCAAGTTACCTCAAATCATGTGTGGATATGCTCTTAGTCAAAGTTTTCTTGTGTACAAATTAAAGATTAAACCATACTTTATATTAAAAACGTGTACTAGTATTATTTTGGGCGTGTACACGTTTTAAATAAGTTTGACATATCATAAAGTATTATATCATAAGTCTTGTAGGTTTAATATGTAGCATAGGATTTATTATACAAGTTTGGTACAAGTTTTATTAGTTTTGTACCTTTTTAGGTTAAGTAACATGCAATACTTGTGTTTTAATCCAACTTTCACTTTCTTGAATCCTTATGATGTTGTAGTAGCCCACTCATCATTTACTTGAAGTTACGTGTTCATATTTGTGATCGTACGATAATCGGTTTTGATTTCGGGCTTGTTTGATAAACGTACTTAATTCTTCAAAATTTCAAATTAGAGGGTATTTTAGTCATTTAATCTTCATATGAGAATGTGGGTTTTACATGAGTCATTTAGGACCACGGGTCTGGGTCAAATGGGTCTCAATTCCAATTAACCCATCAGGATTTCACAATTATTATTATTATTGTTATTATTATTATTATTATTATTAATATTATTATTATTATTATTATTATTATTATTTTTTTTTTGAATGTAAAAATTGAAAATAGGCGTTAATTTTTTTTTACCTGTTAGACCCACCCAAGCCCATTTAAACTCATCTGAAATATATAACATCTTCTTAATATTACCCCATATGAAATGGGTCTAAAATTGACACCTACATACAATGAATAGTATACCACAATGGTCTGACCAAGAAAATGACTTAGATGTGACAGGTTTTGTAACTTGTAAAAATGGGTAATTCCATTAATTGGATTTATCTATTTGAAAAGATCACTCAACTATTAAACTTTTTACTCTTAGGTCATCCATTTATTAAAACTAACTTATAGTGGGTTTGCTTTTGTTTATATCAATTTCGGATAATTTTATTTCGAAAATCTTTGAGACAACGAGAATAAAGCTAAATATAACATATTAAAACAACGCAAACGAGTATTGAAATGTAAAAGATCAGTTTTAGCCATTATTTAAGTGCAACTTTAGTTAGTTGAAAGTGAATTAAGATAATTCAACTAATGTTTTACGTTAAATTTTTTAATGGGATAATTATTTCTAAATGTATTGAACTTGCCACCTTTTACTATGTTGTGTAGTCATTTTTTTTTTTATTTTTTTTTATTATTTTTTTATTGTGTGTATCCAAGTCACTAATCCGCCCTATGTAATGACTATATGGGGTAATTAAGGATTAACCCATTATTTGTTTCGCACGTGACTTACACGTGATGCTTTTTTGTCTTTTTGTCTAACGTTAATAAACGGTTTTTTTTTTTTTTTTTTTTTGACGTTAATAAAACACAGCCAAATTTATTCCCCCCCCCCCCCCCCCCATTCATTAAACGCAAAAACTTACAACACACAAATCTGACCAAAACACTAAACTATTAAAATCACAAAACACTGAAAATTCATCCTAAGATCATGGTTCATTATGCTCCTGGCACACCAAGAGTGATTGGGAAGTATGTTAAACCGTAATGCGGATGTGGTCTTGCAATGACAGTGAAAACGGCATGGACTAGGGGAGAATCCAGGGAAAAGATTCATTGCCTGTCCTAAATTTGTAAGCCCTTAGTTAATTTTCTTGTTATGAATATGTTGAATTTGATGGGTTTGTATTTGACAGTCAATTGTGGGTATTTGACTTTGTATATGATGGGGATTTTGTTTGATAATTAAAGTTAAATGCTTTCTAATGTACATTTGGTTGTAATTACAAGACAACAAGTGTGGATATTATGAGTTTTTTTTTTTGATGATGATTTACCTAGTGAGTATTATAAGGAATTGCTTTGGGAAGAGCATAGAGGGAATCAAAGGAATGAGATGCAAGAACACATTCATGTCCTAACTATGGAAAATAAGTTGTTGGCTGATGAATTTACTTGCACCAAGTCAAAGTTACAATTGTATGACAAACTGTTTCTGATTTTGATTGGGATTTTGATAGTCTTTTGTGTTGTATTTGGAATGAAAGTAGGAAACTGATGTAGGTAGATGAATAACAGTTTTAGTATTAAGTAGTTGTTTAGGTGTTTTAGGCTATTGTAATGGATTTTGACAACATAATGTCAAACTTTTGTATGGCAATGAAAAATTTGCAGTTTTCATGTAATTGCATTTTTAGCTTTCTAGTATATGCAGTTTCTCTTTATCATGTATATCATAAATATGACTATTAGCAAGTCATGGTACTGCATTAAAGTTGAAAAGTGACGTTAGAAAGTCAAATAACATAGTTACTAAGGGTTACAACAGTTTTATTGATGGGCATTTTAGCCATAGAGATAATTGACTTTAGAAAGTCAAATACAATTAACCCATAGTTTTTTCCACTTCCCTTTTGAGCCATCTCTTGCATCTTTGGGTATTTTTGCACCAAATGGTTTGATTCCAAGCAGTCCACAATGTTGATGCAAATAATGTCTAAAAACGTTATTCTCATCTTTCATCTTTCGATATCTCTATGTTTTGATGATAACAAAATGTGAAAACATTTTACGTCAAAATTAATGTAAACAAGTTTTTAGTCGAAATATCCGATTTATACGACAATCACTCTAGGTATGAACAACAAATTTACAACTTGACAAATGATCAAAGAAGTGAATTTGTGTTTTGAACTACACATTTTTAGCTTGACAAAACTTTCTTTTCAAAAATACATTTTACAAATTATTTTTGAATTATAAAGAAATGTTTTATTTAGGAAAAATCATTTCAAAAATATTCCTAACAACTATATTTTACCCAAACCAGCTCCAAACTCTCTCAAATAAACTTTCACCACTAAAAGACAAAAATTGAAGCGTCTTTGTCTAGTGGTACCGTGTGACATTTAGTGATGCAATAAGGGCTCAATGTTATTAGGTAGAGTAATAGTTTTTGTCAAACTTTTGCAGCACACGGGCCTTATCATATCACATTCAGTAACTACTTTATACACGGGTGATGCAATAAGGGTTCAATTTGGCCTGGTTGTTGGGTTTTGGGTCTGGTTGAGTCGAGTTTGGGTTGAACTGGATTGGTTAAGTAGATTTTGGGTTGCCACAGTTTTGGCTCATAAAGATCGAAAGTTGTTTTAGCTAGAAGTGTAACAATTCGCATTTTCAGGTTAATTAATTTTTCCCGGAAAATTTCACTATTCACTTTTACTATTCATTTTTCCCGAAACTTTCCCGAAAGTTGATTTTTATTTGATATTCTCGAGTGATAAATCATTTCCATGGCAAATTAAATGTTTGACATTCGTCAGATCATTTTCGTGAAAGTTATTAAGGAATTACACGTTTTAGGGTAAAACGTCATTCAGAAATTCTACGCACGACGAAATTCGATCCCGTCAGGTGACCCCACATCGGAAAAATGTTTGACACACTCATGATTTATTTGAGAATTAATCGTGACTGAGAAAAACATGACCAAAGACTTCCCAGCAGGTCACCCAAGCCTGTACTACTCTCGCATGAGCACACTTAACCGTTTGGGCGATTAACCGTTAGACCACAAAACGCGTTTCTAAGAAGATTTGAGTTTTCAACTTATTAGAAAAAGTCAACATATTCTTTCCCTCCTCCATTGACCAAAAATCATCCCTTGATGTTATAAGTCATTTCGTGATTTTTAGGCTTACGGTTTGATGTCTAAAAGACATTTAATACCAACCGACACTAGACTGAGCCCAGTCTAGACATTATAAGTCATTTTAAATCATTTTTATCACATTAGAAAAGTAACATTTTACTTTTCTCAATTTTACGCAATATTCGTACGTTTTACGTATTACGCGTTTTAGACCCGTGTTTCCAGTTTTTAGCAGGGTTTTAGCACCCGATGGAACCTACCACTCATTTTATATTTTATTATGGAGTATTATGACATGTTTAACAATACTTTCAAATTCCATAATTTTACGACACCCGGTTTTACGTTTTGAGGCTTAATCATTTACGGTTGGCAATTCCCGGAGTCAAGTTTCATCCTAATACTTAGGATAATACCAAGCAAAGTCCACCCTTGCTCTCCAAGCCTCATGAACCGCCTCTAGGAGGGGGGATTCACACTATGTGGCTCAATCTCATGCTAGGAGGCCTTAGATGAGAACATGTGTAGAACTTGGTGAACAAGTGTTGACAAGTCAAAGGAAGTAACCTCCTTAAGACCCTATATAAGCCCCCTCTCCCCCTTTTTGTGCCGTGCATCCCCAAACCCCATAACCATTCCATCCTTTGCTCATTTCCTTCCAATTTCTTGCAAGGTTCAAGTGATTCTTCAAGATAGAAACCCTAGCTAGATTATCTTTCACCAAAACTCTTCCAATCCCTAATATACTTGGTGATTTCTCTTGAGTTTAAATCCACTCAATTCACCTCAACTTTCATTACATCTCTTTCAAGAATACCAAGGGTAGAAAGATTGCATGAAGTGAAAAAGGGTTGAAGCAAGTCTATCAATGTCCTATCCTTACATGTTAACTTCCTTTCATCTTTGAAAGCCAAAAGTTGTGAGCCAAACCCTAACTTGATTCTTGTTAAATAATCATGTTCATGTTATTTACATATTATTTGTGCTATATTATGTCTTGTATTAATGTCCATGATGTATAAAAGTGAGTAAAACAAGTTATTGTACATGATTGATAAGACAAGTTCATAAAACAAGTAAACTAGTGACTTTCTTGGAAAACCACGACCAAAATGGTAAAATTATGATATTGGATCATTACATATTACAGTAGAGGACTTAACAAGGAAACCATAGCAATTTGAACCACCCAAAACGAGTATACGAGTCAAAAGTTACGCCCATTTGAAATTACCAAAATTTCCGGCAAAACTGCCAAATACCATTCTGATCAAATTTGGGTTTTGAAAGTCCCACTTCTGGTCCGATTCATCAAAAAGTTAAAACACGAAAGTTGTCCGGAACGACGTTTTCGTTCAGGAACAAAGAAGCTCGAGCCATGAAAACGCTTTCCGAGTGATAAATTTCTTCAAATTCTAAACAGCCCATTTTTAGACAAAGTCATTACATATTGGTTATGGTTTATGAAGACCAAAGGGGTCTTATGACCTATAATCAAGACCACAACCATGGCTAGAGCCAAGGTTGTGTCTCATGACCTTGGAACAAGGACCAAAGGTCATGGCTAGGCCATGACGAAATGACCATAACAACTTACATAGGCGTAAACATGAAACAAAGAGTTAACGATAACTTGAACAAACAATTTGGATCTACTTCACTTAAAGGAACCATGAGATATTACAAAGAGAAAATGGTCATACAAGACTTATGAAACTACCCCTAATAACAATCTTCATGTACAAATAAACTTTCCTAAGTTTATTCAAGTATCGGACATGTAACTTTCGGATCAAAACTTATATCTATATATTTCATCAACTACTACAATAGTAGGGAGCCTCATGTGAGGAGTTCATTATGTAAGCCGTCGAGATGAGTTGTGGATTTACGAGTTAAAGTGTCCTGGCTCCTCGAACGCTTACTAACATGACTTCTGAATTATGTCGGCCCGAACGGTAGTAAACGATACACAAAACATACATGTATCATGAATCATTACTTTCAAAGACTTACAATATACATCATACCACATCATGGACTAAATGCAAGATATATATATAGGCACTACTTCATATTCTTTACTCCAATCCTAAGTCGCGACATTCTATTATAGGTTGCTCATAGAACCTTCACGATTCAACCGTTACATTCATTACTTGCTATCTTACTTAAGGTGAGTTCATAGCCCCACTTTCGATTACTTAATTGTTTTACAAACCCTTGGGGGGAATACATGCTATTTATAACCGAGCACAATGTTTTTAAATTGTATGCTTACCTGATTGTTTTATTATCACTAAGTACCAACCTTGCTAAACCGAGATCCTTTATTATGAACCATTTAGTCACTAGCAATAGTGACCGCGAATATTATTAATAGGCCTATTGGGATTGACGAATCCCATTTGTATTGACTAAGTTCAAACAAATGCAATAATATTTGAGATTTAGGTATGTTAGCAAAGTACCTACCGGGATAAATCTGCCGATCGATATTGGTACACGTTAACGTTATGGTGTCATAAGCTTAGTGTATAATACATGTTCCGGGCGTATAATAACGTAGCCTACCTGTTTTGTTTTCCAAACATTGGTGTGAGCCTATAACTCACACTACCAACATATTGTGTTCAATCGATTTCGATTTAACAAACTCTATGAATATCACTCAACCTTTGTGTTGACCTCTCAAGCATGTATTTCAGGTTCATGACGATCAAGGATGGCACGGAAGGACACGGATATTCAAGAGGGCTATAAATTTTATTATCATTCAAAACTCATTTATTATACATTGTAAACATGGAACCAATTGGGACCTCATTTTGAAATCTCTGATATTTATATAATTTGAATGATACATCTTTTAAAACGACTCAATTGGAGTTCGTTTTCTATTATTGTGACTATTGTGCCGTCGAGTAACACCCAGTTTGAATTCCGCTGCATCCATGAATTGGGGGTGTTACAAGAAGTTGGTTTGTAATTAAATTATGTGATTTTAAATGCCATTTTACTTGCAGTAACTAAGGTATAAGCAACCCGCAAATTTACCTTACTTGTAGTTAACTGAATTGACTTGTAGCAATAGAAAAGTGACTACAATTTTTATTTATTGATTCATATATTTGATCAATGTTTGCTTTAGCTTTCTGTGTATCTAATTACAGCTGCAATTTATAGGTACGATGGAAAGGCTATAGACCTATAGTTCTAAGCATGACACTTGGGAGCCATATGATAGTCTCAGGTTAGTTAGTCATTTTACTAAACCATGAACCATTTACCAAATTAAATCTTTACATTAACAGTTTTTGTGTGTGTAACAGTGAGTGCAACAAGGAGGCTATTAAGGAATTTGTGATCAAAGGGTACCATTCAAGAATGTTGCCTCTTCGTATAAGATAACCCCTCTTTTCAGTTTTCACAATCATTATGTGTTCTTGCTTTATATGTGAATACTAAATCTGAATTGTCTATTTTTACCATAGGGTGATGTTGATTTTATTTGTGGAGGTCCTCCATGCCAAGGAATCAGTGGCCATAATCGCTTCAGGAATTACGAAAGTCCTCTTAAAGATGAAAAGAATCACCAGCTAGTTGTCTACATGGACATTATTGATTTCCTAAAACCAAAGTTCGTTTTAATGGAGAACGTTGTTGATATCATCCAATTTGCAAATGGCATATTAGGATATCATGCTGTTGGGCGTCTGGTAGCAATGAACTATCAAACAAGGCTCGGTATTATGGCAGCTGGATCTTACGGAGTGTCTCAATGCCGATACCGAGTGTTTTTATGGGGTGCTAGCACTATGATGGTATTTTATTTTATTATAATTTTTTTAAATTTGCGTATTATTAGTTTTTCATGGGCTGTAACTGGTTTAGTAACAAATCAAAATAACCTGAGACTCTCATATGGCTCCCAAGACTCGGTATAGGGGCTGGTTGGGCTGGTTTAGTAACAAATCAAAATGGGCATGGGCTGTAACCGGTTTATTTACCACAAAGACTTCTGGTGTAGTGTAAGAAAAGCAGTATAGATAAAAGATATGATTATTTAAAACTTGTTTGCGTAATTAGTATAGATAAAGCATTTTCTTTAACTTTGAAGCGAAATCCCATATTCCAATACCTCATTACAAACACACCCTAAGTATCAGAAATTGTCACCTCTAATGATTGCACATTATGCTACTATCTGGTCACTTGACTTTTTTTGATCCAACAGAACTTGCCACAATTTCCTTTACCAACACATGAGGTTGTCGGAAAAGGTGTTGTTCCGAATGAATGTGTGTACAATAAACAAATATACATATAAAAATTTGTGTTTATATCTTTTTGTTAGTTTTTGAAAGCTCTTTATTTGATGCTAGGATTGTGTGCTTGGTTCTGATAATGATGGGTCATACAAACTAGAGAAAAGCATATTTCTTGGTGATGCAATTTGAGACCTGCCCGAGGTATGATAATCGATAATTACTCTTGTCATGTTATTGCACTATTGTTTATTTGAAGCTGGAATACTCAATTGTTACTAGATATTTTCGTTTGATTAATGTTAGGTTACAAACTACAATGGTGCCGATGAAATGGAGTATGGAGGTGCGCCACATACAACTTTTCAGAAGTTCATTAGAATGAGAAAGCAAGGTACACCACTTTAGCAATTGAAAATTAGATTTATATATTTGTATTTGCTTAATAATCATTATCAAGTTTTATCTTCACAGGCACATCGAAAAAAATGATTCTTTATGATCACAGGCCTTTGGAATTGAATGTAGATGATTTTGCACGGGTTTGTCGAATTCCCAAGTTTAAGGTACCACTTTCCCATTTTCTACTTCAAGTTTCTGGAAATTTTATTTGCAAAATTGATAATAACACAAAAGATGATCATAACATCCATGAGAGGGGCTAAGCATTTTATTATTAAAGTAATCATGTGATCAAATCTCTGGATTACCAGCCACTCAAAGACCAAACATGTGTTATTTGGTTACAATTAATTATAGTTTCTTTCCAATAAATGTGCCTTAAGCAGATGTTTTTTTCTTCTTCCTTGAATTGATAATGGCTTTGTCTGCTGATTGGTCACTAACGTTATTAACACATACAGGGAGCAAACTTTAGAAATCTGCCAGGGGTGTTAGTTGATGAGAAAGACAAAGTGTATTGGGATGACAGTGTTCCAAGAGTCTTACTACCCTCTGGAAAACAACTGGTACTATACTTACAACAAATCTTTCTGATTATTAGAAAATGAGTTGCAGTTATGAATTTCCAATACTATTATGTCAATGTTTCTCATATTACATTATCGAATGATACAGGTTCCCGACTATTGCATGACCTTTGTGCGTGGAACATCTAAGAAGTATGTTTTCTTCCATTTTTGATGTGGTTATGCATAAGTAGTTAAAAACAGTCTGTCTAAATACCTATGGAATAACCTTTGTACTCTTATTACCTTTTGTTGTGTGACTTTGGTTGCTTAGGTTACTAACATGTTAAGACCTTAAAATGCAGACCGTTTGGTCGATTGGGCATGGACTCTGTTGTCAAAACTGTAGTGGGCAGAGCTGAGCCACACAATCAGGTCCTTTTTTCACCCATCATAAATGCCAAATCTGATTAAGAGACCCAACATTAAGTTCTTGTATGTTCTTTTGATAGGCACTGCTGCATCCAAACCAAGACAGGGTGCTAACAATAAGAGAAAATGCGCGGTTACAAGGGTTTCCAGATCACTACAGACTTTGTGGCCCAGTTAAAGAAAGGTAACGTTATGGCAAGAAAATATAAATTTATAGCAATTATCAAGTTTATATGTGGTACTTTGAATTATTGTGTTATATGTTCTTGAGCTTGAAGAGAATAAACGAGAAAATAAAGAAAGTTTTACAATCTGCTTATTTAAGTGTGTGTGTGTGTGTGTGTGTGTTTTTTTTTTTCTTTTTTTTTTTTTTTTTTTTAATATAAATAAGCAGATAAATAGTTCTCAATATAGGCTTTTTGGATTGCTTTATAAGCTTTGAAATGGCTTAATATGATGTTTTTTAATGTGTATTTGTTTTTGATTTTGGTTTCAGGTATTTACAAGTGGGAAACGCTGTTTCATTCGCAGTATCAACTGCATTGGGGTATGCATTAGCAAGGGCAATTAAAGGGGAAAGCACAAGCCAACCTTTGAAACTTCCGGTCATATTCCCTAATTGTCTTGGACCTCCAGCGAAACAAGAATCGGAATGATAACAAAATTGAGTGAGTTCTAAATCTGTCTTGATTTAAAGATGTGAAAGCATGTTCACATGCCAATACTCTATTGTTCTGATGATTCCTTTTCAAGAGTTCAAAATAATTCGACATTAATATTGATGTGATTCTTAATGAGAGTAATTTGACATTAGTTGGTAGTAACAGGTATGTTTGTTGTATAGTTGCTCCATGCCATAAACAATGTTCTGTATCAAGAGTATGTTTTCTCTATTGCAACATTGATGCCATAAAGGTATCTTGGAACACTTCATTCTAACATTTCGATTTTGTCAATTTCAATTGAATCTACATGACTCTTATTTGATTCTCTTTGTTTGTTCACAACTGGAATCTGCACAGCCTGAACTGCTTGTATTTAAATTGTTGTTTGGGGTTTGCAATGAACCTTATGATGGGAGACAAATTTGAAATTTGTAACGTGTAACAAAAACTAGTTAATGTACCATTATGGTGCGTCGAGGAAAGTACATTAACCTCAAACCTGTAAGCTTACAGGTTAAGTTTTAATAAAAACAGGTTAACATGAATAGACCTTTGGTCATCTTGTAATGGCGTTCCATATCAATGGACAAACATTTATAAGTGTAGACAAATTAAGAGTCCAAATCAATGTGTATTCTAAATATCTTGATGAGGCTAGACTGAATATGTGCAATTTCAAAACGGTCAAAGTCACGTCAAGATGACCATTAACACTTTAAGCTTATTCTACACTTTCTTGATCAGATGACCTATAGAATGTAAATAAATTACGAAACAAAGTCCTAAACTTTAAAAATATGACAAAACAGTCCAAAAGTGATAAAACACGATTTTTAACCTGGCCAAACTTTGACGCTTCCGCTGAAACTTCTGATGTGCCAACTTCTGCATGAAATCCTCATCGAACTGAACCGCATCACGTTTCCTTTTTAACTAAGTTTTTCGATTTGGCCCATTTAACTCGCTATAAGCAAAACAAACCAAAGATGACCCATTCATTATCAAATGAGTTGAAAATTTCCCACCTCTGGAACTGTTAGCTAAACTATAACCACAAAAGGAGATTTTAGTGAACAATTATAAGTGTGACAAAAGCATACATCAATAACAAATCCTTTCTCTCTCCTCCAACCATTTTTCCCTCCAAAATCCCTCCATTTAAAAACCAATAAAAGCTTCAATTCTTCATCATTTTAAACGAATTTTATAATTCTAAACCGAAAGTTCGATTCTAAATTAAATTCTACACATTTCGATATAGTTTTTAGTTGTCAATTTTGAATTTTTGAATGCTAACTCATTACGGTTCGAAGAGAGTGGTGAAGGTTCCTCAGAAATATGGGGATTCAGTAAGCCAGCTCAATAAGAAAACGATTATTCAGACTAAGTTCAAACAAATGCAATAATATTTGAGATTTAGGTATGTTAGCAAAGTACCTACCGGGATAAATCTGCCGATCGATATTGGTACACGTTAACGTTATGGTGTCATAAGCTTAGTGTATAATACATGTTCCGGGCGTATAATAACGTAGCCTACCTGTTTTGTTTTCCAAACATTGGTGTGAGCCTATAACTCACACTACCAACATATTGTGTTCAATCGATTTAACAAACTCTGTGAATATCACTCAACCTTTGTGTTGACCTCTCAAGCATGTATTTCAGGTTCATGACGATCAAGGATGGCATGGAAGGACACGGATATTCAAGAGGGCTATAAATTTTATTATCATTCAAAACTCATTTATTATACATTGTAAACATGGAACCAATTGGGACCTCATTTTGAAATCTCTGATATTTATATAATTTGAATGATACATCTTTTAAAACGACTCAATTGGAGTTCGTTTTCTATTATTGTGACTATTGTGCCGTCGAGTAACACCCAGTTTGAATTCCGCTGCATCCATGAATTGGGGGTGTTACAGATTGGTACCAGAGCCATGGTTATAGAGAAACGGGTCTAATTGAGACCTAAACTATAACCACACATACAAGCAAAAACATTTTTATTGCCTTCCACTCTCCGTGTCTTCCATCCTCCAGACGATTATGAACTTAGTAAGCATGTTATGCTACACAAACATATTAGTATATTCATATATACCCATTTTGAGCATTTGCCCGAAGACATTTTTATGCTACACAAACATAATTGCATATTGATATATGTACCCTAAACATAATTGAGCATTTCCCCGTAAGCATTTTATGCTACATGAACACATATAAGTATATTGATATATACACACTAGGCATTTTATGCTACATGAACACATATAAGTATATTGATATATACACACTAGGCATTTTATGCTACATGAACACATATAAGTATATTGATATATACACACTAGGCATTTTATGCTACATGAACATATTAGTATATTGATATATAAACTCGGTTTATTTTCAATCATTTATCTAAACAATGGACTAAATATATCTGTGTATGCCTATTCTAAGGCATTTCGGCACAGCCACACTCTCCCAATCATGTTCCTACTCCAACATTATATGTCCAAGACATTGTAACTAATTACAATGGTCTCATTCATTTTCCAAGACATTGTGAGATACAATGGTCTCATTCATTTTGCAAGACATTGTGGGATACAATGGTCTCATTCATTTTCCAAGACATTGTGAGATACAATGGTCTTATTCATTTTCCAAGACATTGTGAGATACAATGGTCTCATTCATTTTCCAAGACATTGTAAGATACAATGGTCTCATTCATTTTCCAAGACATTGTGAGATACAATGGTCTCATTCATTTTCCAAGACATTGTGAGATACAATGGTCTCATTCATTTTCCAAGACATTGTGAGATACAATGGTCTCATTCATTTTCCAAGACATTGTGAGATGCAATGGTCTCATTCATTTTCCAAGACATTGTATGATACAATGGTCTTAATCATTTCTCAAATGTTTTGAGTCACACAACGGTTTAACCTACTTCCCAGACATTGTGAATTGCACAATGGTCTAACCTACTTCCGAGACTTTGTGTTTTGTGCAAATGGTCTCTAGAATTATTCCATCACATCATCAATATCATTTCTTATGATATCAAAAACCCGTCACAATCTATCGATTTCAAAACAAGAAATATGAGATTTCTAAAGGACAAACTAATCCATCATCGACAAAAGCTGAACTTTCTCTACATTCATCAAAGTTTTCTTATGAAACCTTCATTATTAAAAGTTCGTGATCCTGGCCAAGTATGTTCTATTTTAGAACTACTTAAAACTTCCTTTCCATACGTATCTACCCTTACTACCTTCTATGCAATGGAATATGAAAACATACGTTACAAGTCTTGTATGGACGGGACTTGCAACTTAAGGGTTTGACATCGCCTTTGTTTAGTGAACAGTTTCCCGAAAGTAACGGACATATCAAAAGTATACCTAGTTTAGGTATTTGAAAATTTTATCGAACCTTGGCTAAATATAGACTAGTCACCTATATTTAACCTAGGGACAGTGGAATATAGTCTGACTAACTATATTCGACTTAGAATTTTCAAATACTGAGAGTAGTTGTACTAGGGTTATGTTTAGGTTGATTTCCTACATGAACTCGATAAACCACCAGAATACATTAAAACAATCTAGAGACACGATAATGTCTTACCACTCAGCGAAATCTTAACACCTTATTTGTGTTACCTAATTTCATTCTTGAAAATTTTCATTTATGAGATAATCCGAACTACTATCTTAGGATAGTTATCAATTATTCTCTTCATCCTGTAGAAGTACTATCCTGTTTAGGTCCTAAGGATACCATTCCATCATAAACTTTTAAAATCTCTTAAGATTTTTTTTAAAGCAAACTCAACATCTATACCTAAGAGTATTAATGTTAAGCATACACTACACACTTTTGTTCATCAACATATCATAACATTATCTTCACAACCGTTGGAACCACAAGCTCATTAACAGATTTTGATGCACTTTTAAAGCTCAAATCATCCTTAGTTACACCACAAGCACCCTTATCAGCTTTACAAGATTGAATATTCATCTTGTACTTTTGGAACACCAGTATCATCTCGTAATACACTACCTTGTAACTCACCGGCTAAGTATGAATGTTGTGTCGAGAATTCTTGAGTAGGATGATTTATAATATCCTTATTTGAATGGATTGGGATGCCTTTTCATTTAAATAAAGAAATTATAAATCATCGAACCATACGTTTATATTCCTTTAGTTACATTGTTTGGGATGCCTCTCTATGTAAATAAAGAATTATAAACAAGTGGGCTTAATTATATCCGAAATAACATAAGTATGAAGTCAATAAACACTAGATACAACAACAGATTACCTACTGGGCTATGATTGCAACAACTATCCCAATTTCCATTAGTACGAGATTTACTTTTGGTTTTCATAATGATAGTGCAATAACAAACAAACTCATTGCGAGGCCATGTAACCATATGCATGTGCAGTCGTACCAAACTCATTACGGGGCCATACGCATGTGCAGTCGTACCAAACTCATTGCGGAGCCATGTAGCCATATGCATGGGCAGCCGTACAATTCAAACAGGACTTGGTCCAACCACATGTTCAACGCTTATTCCATGATTCGATTCTTATATCAATTGCTATTGATACTTGACAAACTATATCAATTTCCATTTTGATATTTAACTATATCAATTTCTGTACAACTACTATATCAATTTCTATTAATAATCGACTGCTATATCAATTTTCTTTGATATTCGACTATTATATGGATCTCTACTGATATTCAACCATGTTATCAATCTCTATTGACACACCATATTCTGAGACAAATCAAACTACATCACTAGTAATTCCAGACTTTGGTCCTCATAAGTAACCACACATCTTTATCGACACCACTCCAACATATGACACACAAAGAACTTCGGGACGAAGTTCCCCGTAAGGGGTAGAGACTGTAACAATTCGCATTTTCAGGTTAATTAATTTTTCCCGGAAAATTTCACTATTCACTTTTACTATTCATTTTTCCCGAAACTTTCCCGAAAGTTGATTTTTATTTGATATTCTCGAGTGATAAATCATTTCCATGGCAAATTAAATGTTTGACATTTGTCAGATCATTTTCGTGAAAGTTATTAAGGAATTACACGTTTTAGGGTAAAACGTCATTCAGAAATTCTACGCACGACGAAATTCGATCCCGTCAGGTGACCCCACATCGGAAAAATGTTTGACACACTCATGATTTATTTGAGAATTAATCGTGACTGAGAAAAACATGACCAAAGACTTCCCAGCAGGTCACCCAAGCCTGTACTACTCTCGCATGAGCACGCTTAACCGTTTGGGCGATTAACCGTTAGACCACAAAACGCGTTTCTAAGAAGATTTGAGTTTTCAACTTATTAGAAAAAGTCAACATATTCTTTCCCTCCTCCATTGACCAAAAATCATCCCTTGATGTTATAAGTCATTTCGTGATTTTTAGGCTTACGGTTTGATGTCTAAAAGACATTTAATACCAACCGACACTAGACTGAGCCCAGTCTAGACATTATAAGTCATTTTAAATCATTTTTATCACATTAGAAAAGTAACATTTTACTTTTCTCAATTTTACGCAATATTTGTACGTTTTACGTATTACGCGTTTTAGACCCGTGTTTCCAGTTTTTAGCAGGGTTTTAGCACCCGATGGAACCTACCACTCATTTTATATTTTATTATGGAGTATTATGACATGTTTAACAATACTTTCAAATTCCATAATTTTACGACACCCGGTTTTACGTTTTGAGGCTTAATCATTTACGGTTGGCAATTCCCGGAGTCAAGTTTCATCCTAATACTTAGGATAATACCAAGCAAAGTCCACCCTTGCTCTCCAAGCCTCATGAACCGCCTCTAGGAGGGGGGATTCACACTATGTGGCTCAATCTCATGCTAGGAGGCCTTAGATGAGAACATGTGTAGAACTTGGTGAACAAGTGTTGACAAGTCAAAGGAAGTAACCTCCTTAAGACCCTATATAAGCCCCCTCTCCCCCTTTTTGTGCCGTGCATCCCCAAACCCCATAACCATTCCATCCTTTGCTCATTTCCTTCCAATTTCTTGCAAGGTTCAAGTGATTCTTCAAGATAGAAACCCTAGCTAGATTATCTTTCACCAAAACTCTTCCAATCCCTAATATACTTGGTGATTTCTCTTGAGTTTAAATCCACTCAATTCACCTCAACTTTCATTACATCTCTTTCAAGAATACCAAGGGTAGAAAGATTGCATGAAGTGAAAAAGGGTTGAAGCAAGTCTATCAATGTCCTATCCTTACATGTTAACTTCCTTTCATCTTTGAAAGCCAAAAGTTGTGAGCCAAACCCTAACTTGATTCTTGTTAAATAATCATGTTCATGTTATTTACATATTATTTGTGCTATATTATGTCTTGTATTAATGTCCATGATGTATAAAAGTGAGTAAAACAAGTTATTGTACATGATTGATAAGACAAGTTCATAAAACAAGTAAACTAGTGACTTTCTTGGAAAACCACGACCAAAATGGTAAAATTATGATATTGGATCATTACATATTACAGTAGAGGACTTAATAAGGAAACCATAGCAATTTGAACCACCCAAAACGAGTATACGAGTCAAAAGTTACGCCCATTTGAAATTACCAAAATTTCCGGCAAAACTGCCAAATACCATTCTGATCAAATTTGGGTTTTGAAAGTCCCACTTCTGGTCCGATTCATCAAAAAGTTAAAACACGAAAGTTGTCCGGAACGACGTTTTCGTTCAGGAACAAAGAAGCTCGAGCCATGAAAACGCTTTCCGAGTGATAAATTTCTTCAAATTCTAAACAGCCCATTTTTAGACAAAGTCATTACATATTGGTTATGGTTTATGAAGACCAAAGGGGTCTTATGACCTATAATCAAGACCACAACCATGGATAGAGCCAAGGTTGTGTCTCATGACCTTGGAACAAGGACCAAAGGTCATGGCTAGGCCATGACGAAATGACCATAACAACTTACATAGGCGTAAACATGAAACAAAGAGTTAACGATAACTTGAACAAACAATTTGGATCTACTTCACTTAAAGGAACCATGAGATATTACAAAGAGAAAATGGTCATACAAGACTTATGAAACTACCCCTAATAACAATCTTCATGTACAAATAAACTTTCCTAAGTTTATTCAAGTATCGGACATGTAACTTTCGGATCAAAACTTATATCTATATATTTCATCAACTACTACAATAGTAGGGAGCCTCATGTGAGGAGTTCATTATGTAAGCCGTCGAGATGAGTTGTGGATTTACGAGTTAAAGTGTCCTGGCTCCTCGAACGCTTACTAACATGACTTCTGAATTATGTCGGCCCGAACGGTAGTAAACGATACACAAAACATACATGTATCATGAATCATTACTTTCAAAGACTTACAATATACATCATACCACATCATGGACTAAATGCAAGATATATATATAGGCACTACTTCATATTCTTTACTCCAATCCTAAGTCGCGACATTCTATTATAGGTTGCTCATAGAACCTTCACGATTCAACCGTTACATTCATTACTTGCTATCTTACTTAAGGTGAGTTCATAGCCCCACTTTCGATTACTTAATTGTTTTACAAACCCTTGGGGGGAATACATGCTATTTATAACCGAGCACAATGTTTTTAAATTGTATGCTTACCTGATTGTTTTATTATCACTAAGTACCAACCTTGCTAAACCGAGATCCTTTATTATGAACCATTTAGTCACTAGCAATAGTGAGCGCGAATATTATTAATAGGCCTATTGGGATTGACGAATCCCATTTGTATTGACTAAGTTCAAACAAATGCAATAATATTTGAGATTTAGGTATGTTAGCAAAGTACCTACCGGGATAAATCTGCCGATCGATATTGGTACACGTTAACGTTATGGTGTCATAAGCTTAGTGTATAATACATGTTCCGGGCGTATAATAACGTAGCCTACCTGTTTTGTTTTCCAAACATTGGTGTGAGCCTATAACTCACACTACCAACATATTGTGTTCAATCGATTTAACAAACTCTATGAATATCACTCAACCTTTGTGTTGACCTCTCAAGCATGTATTTCAGGTTCATGACGATCAAGGATGGCACGGAAGGACACGGATATTCAAGAGGGCTATAAATTTTATTATCATTCAAAACTCATTTATTATACATTGTAAACATGGAACCAATTGGGACCTCATTTTGAAATCTCTGATATTTATATAATTTGAATGATACATCTTTTAAAACGACTCAATTGGAGTTCGTTTTCTATTATTGTGACTATTGTGCCGTCGAGTAACACCCAGTTTGAATTCCGCTGCATCCATGAATTGGGGGTGTTACAAGAAGTTGGTTTGTAATTAAATTATGTGATTTTAAATGCCATTTTACTTGCAGTAACTAAGGTATAAGCAACCCGCAAATTTACCTTACTTGTAGTTAACTGAATTGACTTGTAGCAATAGAAAAGTGACTACAATTTTTATTTATTGATTCATATATTTGATCAATGTTTGCTTTAGCTTTCTGTGTATCTAATTACAGCTGCAATTTATAGGTACGATGGAAAGGCTATAGACCTATAGTTCTAAGCATGACACTTGGGAGCCATATGATAGTCTCAGGTTAGTTAGTCATTTTACTAAACCATGAACCATTTACCAAATTAAATCTTTACATTAACAGTTTTTGTGTGTGTAACAGTGAGTGCAACTGCAAGGAGGCTATTAAGGAATTTGTGATCAAAGGGTACCATTCAAGAATGTTGCCTCTTCGTATAAGATAACCCCTCTTTTCAGTTTTCACAATCATTATGTGTTCTTGCTTTATATGTGAATACTAAATCTGAATTGTCTATTTTTACCATAGGGTGATGTTGATTTTATTTGTGGAGGTCCTCCATGCCAAGGAATCAGTGGCCATAATCGCTTCAGGAATTACGAAAGTCCTCTTAAAGATGAAAAGAATCACCAGCTAGTTGTCTACATGGACATTATTGATTTCCTAAAACCAAAGTTCGTTTTAATGGAGAACGTTGTTGATATCATCCAATTTGCAAATGGCATATTAGGATATCATGCTGTTGGGCGTCTGGTAGCAATGAACTATCAAACAAGGCTCGGTATTATGGCAGCTGGATCTTACGGAGTGTCTCAATGCCGATACCGAGTGTTTTTATGGGGTGCTAGCACTATGATGGTATTTTATTTTATTATAATTTTTTTAAATTTGCGTATTATTAGTTTTTCATGGGCTGTAACTGGTTTAGTAACAAATCAAAATAACCTGAGACTCTCATATAGCTCCCAAGACTCGGTATAGGGGCTGGTTGGGCTGGTTTAGTAACAAATCAAAATGGGCATGGGCTGTAACCGGTTTATTTACCACAAAGACTTCTGGTGTAGTGTAAGAAAAGCAGTATAGATAAAAGATATGATTATTTAAAACTTGTTTGCGTAATTAGTATAGATAAAGCATTTTCTTTAACTTTGAAGCGAAATCCCATATTCCAATACCTCATTACAAACACACCCTAAGTATCAGAAATTGTCACCTCTAATGATTGCACATTATGCTACTATCTGGTCACTTGACTTTTTTTGATCCAACAGAACTTGCCACAATTTCCTTTACCAACACATGAGGTTGTCGGAAAAGGTGTTGTTCCGAATGAATGTGTGTACAATAAACAAATATACATATAAAAATTTGTGTTTATATCTTTTTGTTAGTTTTTGAAAGCTCTTTATTTGATGCTAGGATTGTGTGCTTGGTTCTGATAATGATGGGTCATACAAACTAGAGAAAAGCATATTTCTTGGTGATGCAATTTGAGACCTGCCCGAGGTATGATAATCGATAATTACTCTTGTCATGTTATTGCACTATTGTTTATTTGAAGCTGGAATACTCAATTGTTACTAGATATTTTCGTTTGATTAATGTTAGGTTACAAACTACAATGGTGCCGATGAAATGGAGTATGGAGGTGCGCCACATACAACTTTTCAGAAGTTCATTAGAATGAGAAAGCAAGGTACACCACTTTAGCAATTGAAAATTAGATTTATATATTTGTATTTGCTTAATAATCATTATCAAGTTTTATCTTCACAGGCACATCGAAAAAAATGATTCTTTATGATCACAGGCCTTTGGAATTGAATGTAGATGATTTTGCACGGGTTTGTCGAATTCCCAAGTTTAAGGTACCACTTTCCCATTTTCTACTTCAAGTTTCTGGAAATTTTATTTGCAAAATTGATAATAACACAAAAGATGATCATAACATCCATGAGAGGGGCTAAGCATTTTATTATTAAAGTAATCATGTGATCAAATCTCTGGATTACCAGCCACTCAAAGACCAAACATGTGTTATTTGGTTACAATTAATTATAGTTTCTTTCCAATAAATGTGCCTTAAGCAGATGTTTTTTTCTTCTTCCTTGAATTGATAATGGCTTTGTCTGCTGATTGGTCACTAACGTTATTAACACATACAGGGAGCAAACTTTAGAAATCTGCCAGGGGTGTTAGTTGATGAGAAAGACAAAGTGTATTGGGATGACAGTGTTCCAAGAGTCTTACTACCCTCTGGAAAACAACTGGTACTATACTTACAACAAATCTTTCTGATTATTAGAAAATGAGTTACAGTTATGAATTTCCAATACTATTATGTCAATGTTTCTCATATTACATTATCGAATGATACAGGTTCCCGACTATTGCATGACCTTTGTGCGTGGAACATCTAAGAAGTATGTTTTCTTCCATTTTTGATGTGGTTATGCATAAGTAGTTAAAAACAGTCTGTCTAAATACCTATGGAATAACCTTTGTACTCTTATTACCTTTTGTTGTGTGACTTTGGTTGCTTAGGTTACTAACATGTTAAGACCTTAAAATGCAGACCGTTTGGTCGATTGGGCATGGACTCTGTTGTCAAAACTGTAGTGGGCAGAGCTGAGCCACACAATCAGGTCCTTTTTTCACCCATCATAAATGCCAAATCTGATTAAGAGACCCAACATTAAGTTCTTGTATGTTCTTTTGATAGGCACTGCTGCATCCAAACCAAGACAGGGTGCTAACAATAAGAGAAAATGCGCGGTTACAAGGGTTTCCAGATCACTACAGACTTTGTGGCCCAGTTAAAGAAAGGTAACGTTATGGCAAGAAAATATAAATTTATAGCAATTATCAAGTTTATATGTGGTACTTTGAATTATTGTGTTATATGTTCTTGAGCTTGAAGAGAATAAACGAGAAAATAAAGAAAGTTTTACAATCTGCTTATTTAAGTGTGTGTGTGTGTGTGTATGTGTTTTTTTTTTCTTTTTTTTTTTTTTTTTTTTTTTAATATAAATAAGCAGATAAATAGTTCTCAATATAGGCTTTTTGGATTGCTTTATAAGCTTTGAAATGGCTTAATATGATGTTTTTTAATGTGTATTTGTTTTTGATTTTGGTTTCAGGTATTTACAAGTGGGAAACGCTGTTTCATTCGCAGTATCAACTGCATTGGGGTATGCATTAGCAAGGGCAATTAAAGGGGAAAGCACAAGCCAACCTTTGAAACTTCCGGTCATATTCCCTAATTGTCTTGGACCTCCAGCGAAACAAGAATCGGAATGATAACAAAATTGAGTGAGTTCTAAATCTGTCTTGATTTAAAGATGTGAAAGCATGTTCACATGCCAATACTCTATTGTTCTGATGATTCCTTTTCAAGAGTTCAAAATAATTCGACATTAATATTGATGTGATTCTTAATGAGAGTAATTTGACATTAGTTGGTAGTAACAGGTATGTTTGTTGTATAGTTGCTCCATGCCATAAACAATGTTCTGTATCAAG
The DNA here is from genome assembly GCA_030686995.1 of Artemisia argyi. NCBI lineage: Eukaryota > Viridiplantae > Streptophyta > Magnoliopsida > Asterales > Asteraceae > Artemisia > Artemisia argyi. The sequence goes on from CM060690.1 coordinate 165,424,991, forward strand.
AGTATGTTTTCTCTATTGCAACATTGATGCCATAAAGGTATCTTGGAACACTTCATTCTAACATTTCGATTTTGTCAATTTCAATTGAATCTACATGACTCTTATTTGATTCTCTTTGTTTGTTCACAACTGGAATCTGCACAGCCTGAACTGCTTGTATTTAAATTGTTGTTTGGGGTTTGCAATGAACCTTATGATGGGAGACAAATTTGAAATTTGTAACGTGTAACAAAAACTAGTTAATGTACCATTATGGTGCGTCGAGGAAAGTACATTAACCTCAAACCTGTAAGCTTACAGGTTAAGTTTTAATAAAAACAGGTTAACATGAATAGACCTTTGGTCATCTTGTAATGGCGTTCCATATCAATGGACAAACATTTATAAGTGTAGACAAATTAAGAGTCCAAATCAATGTGTATTCTAAATATCTTGATGAGGCTAGACTGAATATGTGCAATTTCAAAACGGTCAAAGTCACGTCAAGATGACCATTAACACTTTAAGCTTATTCTACACTTTCTTGATCAGATGACCTATAGAATGTAAATAAATTACGAAACAAAGTCCTAAACTTTAAAAATATGACAAAACAGTCCAAAAGTGATAAAACACGATTTTTAACCTGGCCAAACTTTGACGCTTCCACTGAAACTTCTGATGTGCCAACTTCTGCATGAAATCCTCATCGAACTGAACCGCATCACGTTTCCTTTTTAACTAAGTTTTTCGATTTGGCCCATTTAACTCGCTATAAGCAAAACAAACCAAAGATGACCCATTCATTATCAAATGAGTTGAAATTTTCCCACCTCTGGAACTGTTAGCTAAACTATAACCACAAAAGGAGATTTTAGTGAACAATTATAAGTGTGACAAAAGCATACATCAATAACAAATCCTTTCTCTCTCCTCCAACCATTTTTCCCTCCAAAATCCCTCCATTTAAAAACCAATAAAAGCTTCAATTCTTCATCATTTTAAACGAATTTTATAATTCTAAACCGAAAGTTCGATTCTAAATTAAATTCTACACATTTCGATATAGTTTTTAGTTGTCAATTTTGAATTTTTGAATGCTAACTCATTACGGTTCGAAGAGAGTGGTGAAGGTTCCTCAGAAATATGGGGATTCAGTAAGCCAGCTCAATAAGAAAACGATTATTCAGAATAATGTAGAAATTGTTGCTGAAAATGTGGGGGTTGAAATGGATAATGATGACGTCAGCAACGGGGATGATGATGTTATTTATATTGGGAAAATTGTGAACAGGGCTCAAGCTGTTAATACTCATCATTGTTATGTGAAGTCAGTAGAAATTGGATGATGACAATATGGACTTATTTGTGGGGAATTTTGGTTTGGGCTGTTGAAATCAACAAATCAAAATAGGGTATATTAAGGATTCATTGAAATTTGGAACAAAAGTAATATTGCAAACTGTAATTAGTAATTGTTATGAGGTTCGATCTTATCAAGTTTTTTAAGGTAAGAATGATAAGCATTGGTGTTTGGATTAACTTATGTTTGTGGCTCATTGGAGTATTTTTTGTTTCGTAACACAATAAGCTCAAAATGATAGACTTCATTTGTGTAAGAATGGGAATAGAACTAGGTTGGGAAGAAAATGGGTTATCATTCATTGTCAAATACAGTATGTGGAAAAGGACATATTGTGAGGGGTTGTCCAACAAAGAAGGAAAGGTGATAGGGAAGCAAGTGGTGGTATAGAAATTGGATGATGACACTATATGGGGTAAACATGGACTATGTGACATAATTGTGCAAAATGGTGTGTATTTTTTCAGATGTAGTTGCTGGTTTTACCATTGCTATCCCTCAGGTTCTTTAATCACAATTTAGTGAAAAGGAGAAAATTAAATAGCCAAGCTCGAATCCTATAGGCATTTCCTCTTAGAACAAACAAACATCAATTTAACAAACAAACAAATATTCAAATCGCTAACAGAAAAACTATCAAACAGCAACAGCAAACCAGTCTAATAACTTGATGCATCAAACAGCTTTGTCTTCACTCTTTTGGCCATATCATTTGTTAAGGCGAAGTAGTCTTGTCTTTCACGATTCACCGGCCTCCATCCAAATGATACACCAACTCAATTCCACCAATGAACTACCAATCAAAACACCATCAACATACAATGACCTCTTTTGACTCTGGAATACTGGCAATGTATTCACGTTCCCAATGCTTGTTTTCCCTGAAATCATGAGTGGCAAACCAACTTTATCAGAATATTAACTACACCGCAAGTCAATTTGGACATTGCAAATCAGATGTTCAAAACTGTATTCGAATGAATGTTAGAAAGAGAGTAGACATCATTTATTTTAGAAATTGTAAAATAAACTATTGTAATTAAATCAAAGAAAACTTAATTAGCACGTTAAAAAATATGCTTACTGGGATAATTATCTGAAAATGTGACTAACTTGTTACATTTTCGAGTATAGTTAATTCTTTTTTGGCTATTACAACACCAAAGTTTTAAATTCAGACTTTTTTGTGTATCTGTGACCATTTTGCCCCTACTTCAGTTTTATTACCCTATTAACAACGAAGGGTAAATTGGTCATTGTGCATGAACAAAATACATACAAAAGTGCAAATATAAAACTTTTATGTTAGTTAGATATATTTTAGATAATTATCCCTAAATAAAAGAAGTTAATCTGCATAGAGATAACATACCTTCATATTATGTTTGTGACTCGCCGTCTATTTCGATGCAGGGGATATGGGAGATTTTGGACCAGTAGGAGCATCCTCTACTGCATCTTTCTTTCAGGTCTGGACATTCCCATATTCTCAAACTCAAAAGTGAAGGCAACAACTTTTCTGGTAGATCTTTCATCTTTGGGCATTCGGAAATTAGGAGATGTTGGAGGGAGGTGAGGTGTTGGATTCCCTCGGAAACTGTTTCCATCTTTTCAAAACTTTGAATCCAAAGTCCAGTAAGAGATGAAGGAAGATGAAGATGAGACAGTTGACTCCAATTAGTGGCTTCTTCTTTTTCTTTTGAACCCCGTAAGGATAGCCTAACAAGTGAGGTTGGAAACTTCAGTGGGCCCCATTCTGAGATGGGCTTCTTCAACAGCCCGATTCTAAGCTCACGCAAGTTGGGAGGCCAAAGCCCAGTTGGAACATCTATACTTGGACACTTGCATATGAACAGATCAGTTAACGAGATGAGACTCTGCAATTGGAGGTCTGCAAATAACGACTCCTCCGTACTATTACAATTTTGTATAATCAATCTTGTGAGGTGAATAAAGTTACCCCCAAAATCAATGATCGATGCCACATTTGGATGATATGATATGCTTACAGTTTCAAGCACCGGCATGCTTTTGCTGTTGATTAGTAACATATTCTTCTTTCCTCCTTCACCCAACTCCTCCTTTATCATTAGTTTTTCACACTTACGAATGGAAACTGTCTTGAGCTTCTGCCCTCCCATTCCCATTGAGAAGCAGACACATGTAATTGAATCACAATAACTGATACCCAACTTCTCAGTGTTGTCAGGACAAGTTAAATGCTTGAAATTTTCACAATTCCATACCTTTAATGAGCTAAGAGATGTTAGGAGGTTGCTCCCATAATTGTACTCCTCCTCATCTTTCTCCCCTAAACTCACCAAATTTTTACATCCCCATACTCCCAACTTCCTTAAATTCACTAGAACCTTACTACTTGCCTCTGCTTCTTTTGATTCCCACAAGTATCTTATTTCATCACACCATCTGACTTCCAATTCTTCAACTGCCTTAAGATCCAATATAACACCTCTCCACACCTCATTAGTAAGCCCTGAAATAGATTCTATTTCCAACTTGGTGACTGATGGAGCTGCGTGCACCAGACTTATCAACAAACCAACAACACATTTATGTATTTTCAAATCCCTCAATGAAAGTAGCGGTTCTTTAAATGAGACACTAACCAAATTTGGACACCTTTCTATATTGAGCTCTTTCAGGCATGGAAACACAGAATCTCCAACGCCACTACTACTGTATGTTGACCAAACCTTCCACCTCGGCATACCTTTAAACTCTAGAATTTCAAGGGAAGGAAATGCAACACCAGTCCCGAGAAACTCTAAACCCACATCTTTCACATCATCCATGTCTTGGATAGATAAACTCTTAAGTGACGGTAGTTGCCCGAGTGGTGGTAGAGATGTACACTTTTTACAGCCATGTATAGACACACGAGCCAACTTATGGAAAGAAGGTTCCCCAACCCATTTGGGAAACTCTAAACCCAGATAGTTCACAATTCCTAGCCTCATCAAACAATCATTATATGGCTTCAATGCATCAAGGACGTCGTTATCAGTAGTCTCCTTTCGGGAAGCATTTGATACGTCACTCCATTTAACCTCTAACTCAGTAAGCCTCTTTTGTGATAAGTCTGCTTCTCGTGCTTCTGTTGCGTTTTTTACTTTTTCCAGGCCCTCTATGGAAATTTTCCCATGAAGATTCTCAAAATCTTTAAGTTGGGTTATCAAAAAATCATTTTCTCCTCCAATAATGATTTTTGAAAGAGTTTGAAGGCTTTTCAACTTAGCTACACCTGCAGGCAAGTCTTTTAAAAGCGGGGTATCTCTAATGTCTAGATGCCGCAAACTATTAAGCTTTGTGAAGTTGTTGGGCAACTTAGTTAAACGAGAACAACCAAAAAGGATTAGTGTCTCTAAGTTATAGAGATCACAAACATTTTCTGGAAAATGTGTGATTTTAGTTTGAGATAAATTGAGATAGCGTAAATGCTTTAATTTGCCAATGGACTCTGGAACCTCGCTTATCTCATAACCACTCAAACTTAAAACCCTTAAGAATTGCAACTCAGGGAGTAAGTCAACCAAAACCTTATTCGACAAGTAGTATTCTTGCCACGACCATTCTTTCACCCCTCCTATGGACAATAATGTTCTCAAACCTTTAGCTCCTTCGATCCCCTCAAACTTCTTGTAAGCTACATATTCGTCAAAAGCAAAAGACATATGACGACACTTATCTAAAGTTTGTTTCCTAGCATTCTCTCCCATTTCCTTCTCTAACCTGAAAAAGAAATCTCCGGCAACAGATGTTGCCAAATCATTCATAAGATCATGCATAACAAACAAACTCTTGTCATTAGGTGAGCGTTGAAAAAATGACCGTGATAACAACTCATCAAAGCATTCCTGACCCAAACGTTCTACAGTTGACGTGCTTTGACGTACTCGGTGCAAAAATCCTTCTGCCATCCAGAGCAGAACCAAATCTTCCTTGTCAAATGCATAGTCCTTTGCGAACAAGGAGCAATATGCAAAGAGCTGCTTCAAATAGGCAGGAAGTTCACGGTAGCTTAGTCTAAGAGCCGGAATAATTTTATCCCCCTCTTTTAACCTCCATATCTCACTATCTTCTATTTCCTTCCACTTTTCTTCATCTTCATTCGTCCTCAATAAACTTCCAAGTACTTTTAGAGCCAAAGGCAAACCATCACACTTTCTCACAACGCCTTCACCAGGTGCTTTAAGTCTTGGATGTGAATCAAAGTTTTTCACGCCGAATGCATGATGAGCAAATAAACGCACAGCATCGTCATGTGAGAGACTTTGCAAATGGTTTAAGTTACCAAAACCCAACTGTCTGAGCAACTTATCCTTCCTAGTTGTCAGGATTATTTTACTTCCAGGAGCACATGCTCTTAAAGGGGCCACTAGTTTATCCCAATCGTCCTTACTTTCACTCCACACATCGTCCAGCACTAATAGAAACAATTTCTCTCTAAGTTGATCTCTTAGAGCTTCTTGAAGGAGGTTTAAATCTTTAAATTCTGTTGTTTCCCTGCTCACAGACTGAAACATAATATAGCTCATTCTGAAGATGTCCCACTCATCTGAAACACATACCCATGCCTTGAGTTCGAAATGATCCTTAACTTGCTGTTCGTTATACAAAAGCCTAGCTAGAGATGTCTTACCCACACCACCCATACCAACAATGGGCACGACGCTAAACTTTTCGTTGCATGGTTCATCAGCTAAGAGCTTAAGAACCAGTGCATCCTTATCCTCTTGTCGGCCAACAATCTCAGATGCTTCTACCAACGAGGTCTCGTCTTGTCTATCTTTATCTTTTGGCCTACCATCCTTCACATCTAAACTTCCACTCTTCACCTTCAAACCAAGATCAAATTTTTCCTTCTCTAGATCGTGCAACTTACTGTTAATATCGTCTAACCTGCGACACATCTTACTACTTAGTAAGAAATTTTTGCAACAAGAAGGGACGAGCTTTCTTATCTTGCTGGTGCTGGCTCGGGATTGGTCAGTCAACTCATTCTGCTTAGCCTCGGTTGCCAAGTCATCAAGTAAGTCATCTATATCGTAAGCCAGATGCTGGAGATCATTGAGCCATACTTGAACAGCTGCGTTAGTTATTTCTTTATTCCAAGCATCATTCAGCAGTGCTTGGATCCTGAACAAAGTCCTCCCTAGTTTCTTCAGCTCAGAATGAATTCCCTGTGCTCGAACAACTTGCTTAACGGCTTCATTGCCCAGCTTCTTCAAAACGGCTTCAATGAGGGTAGAAGCAATGACTTCCGCCATTGTTTTATGGTAAAGTGGGTTCTCTTTGAATCTGAATAAATGGTAGGTGTTTTGAATGAAATGATCAACTGGAAGAAAATTATAGATCTTGGCTTAAAGGTAGCTGGAAAAATTAAATGGAAGTTCATCAATTACTGATAGTATTATTTATTGTCTTAACGGTAGCTGGAAAAATTAAATGAATTACTTAACGGTAGCTGAAGAAATTAAAAGAAAATTATAGAATGAAATGAACAATGAGCTATGTCTGTACAAACTTTACCACATGATTTTAACACAAAGAGTAAATTACACAGATGGTCCATGTTGTTTGTACAAATAGTTCCTAAATCGGAAACCCTTAACACCCACGGTCTTTTTGACCACATCGACATTAAATTTGGCCGTTAAAGTAATTACTTATTTAACTATAACTTTGGAAAATATTCAATTATACCCTTATGAGTAAGTTAACTAGGTAACTTTAATGGTTAAATTTGACGTTCGTTTAGTAAAAGTAATGTAGATGTTAAGAGTTTCCGAGTTAGAGACTATTTATGTAAAAAGAAAAGTCAAAAGATCAAAGGTGAAAATCAATGCAAATGACGTAGACCATTTGCGTAATTTACTCTGACACAAACAATCAATAAACACAACCATATATAGTTGCAACCATATATAGTTGCGTAAGATAAACTAATTAAATGTAAGCACACCTTTTCTAACTAGAGTTTTTATTATTTCTTAGTGCCGAAGATAGATATGTAAGGGAGTTTGTATCTGTGAATTTGAAAATATCATTCAAACCTTTAGGATTAATCAAATACACATTAACAAGTTTAATGTTACAAAATACACAAAAAGATGTGTATAAAACAGTGAAGACAATGAAATTATGTTTTTGGCACATCTAACTGAGATAACACCGAAAATACTATAATTAAGCACTAGCTATAATTCCCGTGCACGCACGGGGTTTACACATAAATCAAATTTATTTTAAAATTTTAGTTTAATATGTGGATATATAAGAATTTACCCGTGAAAATTGTGATATAAGTATAACTAATACCTTGTCCTGGATTTTTTATTATGTATTAATATCTATTATAATAATATTTTGTAAAAAAATTTGTTAGTTGAATATTTAACTTTGTTTAACTGACATAGATATTGTGGTTGAGATTGATGTTGTTGTTTAACTTTAATTATTCATAACGTGTTGTACTAAATGTGCGAGTTTAGTAGCACATAATCAGCACGAATAGGAGATATATCAGTATGCCATCCATGGAACCCCTTTCGTAGTGAGGGAAGTCCTTTTGATGAAGTTAAAATATGCTCTGTATTCAGAAATGTTTTTCTGTAAACTTTAAATAAGAATTTCATGAGTCATTGTAAGAAGTAAAAATAGCGTATATTTATTTTTATATCACAGTAATCCGTGCATACATTTGATATTCATATTCCCGTTAACAATAGTTTAGTCGTACTTAATATTTAAGTCCGTGTACGAATAAATTAAACTTTTCAAATAAAATAACATGAGTCCTTATTTAACGTATATAATAAAAAAAATATTTTAATGGATGAAAGTTTCAAACGAATATTAGTTTTAAAAAATATTTAACGCATATTAAAACTAATTCGTATGTTTACAAAATTTTGTAATTTTAATAGATGAAAGTTTGAAAATAATACCAATACTTATGTAATTTTAAACAAAGTTCATATTATAAAGTATAGTGTATAAACTGTAAGGGTTATTTGTTATTTTTCTAAAGTTATTAAAAAATATGGAAACTTGTAATTTTGCACTTAGCTCTATATAATTTTTGTAAAATTCAACAACTAAAGTTTTATTAATTACTTCATCTTTTTTTAAGTTTTTGTTTTCATAAATTTGACACAAATATTTTTATTTGCTTTTTTCTTAACCAAAATTTTTTGGGCAAATCGCATAAAAAGGTATCCATCTTAGGTCCAATTTCAATTAAAGGTACTACTCTTTTTTTTTCTCAATTTAAGGTACCCGACTTTTTTTTTGGCCGATTAAGGTTTTTTTCTAACTTTCGTTAGTAAATTACATAATTGGTCCTTGAGTTTGTATAGGCATTTCATGTTTAGTAAATTACATAATTTAGCTTTTTTTCTAACTTCCGTTAACTATTTCGTCAACTTTTTACGTTTTCGTCAGTTTTTTTACGTTTTCGTCAGTTTTTTTACGTTTTCGTCTTATTTTTTACGTTTTCGTCCGTTTTTTCACGTTTTCGTCCGATTTTTTACGTTTTCACTCGATTTTTCACGTTTTCGTCTGTTTTTTTACGTTTTCGTCCGTTTTTTTACGTTTTCGTCCGTTTTTTCACGTTTTCGTCTGTTTTTTCACGTTTTCGTCCGATTTTTCATGTTTTCGTCCCTTTTTTTTACGTTTTCGTCTGCTTTTTTATGTTTTTGTCGTTTTTTTTACGTTTTCGTCCGATTTTTCACGTTTTCCTCCGTTTTTTCGCGTTTTGGTCTTTTTTTTTACGTTTTCGTCCCATTTTTTATGTTTTCATCTGTTTTTTTACGTTTTTGTCATTTTTTTACGTTTTCATCCGGTTTTTCACGTTTTCGTCTGTTTTTTCACGCTTTTGTCATTTTTTTTAGCCGAAAACGCGAAAAAAATAAAAATAAACCGTAAAAAATTGGACGAAAACGTGAAAAATCTGGCGAAACGTAAAAAATGGGGCGAAAACGTAAAAAATTGGACGAAAAGCGTAAAAAACAGACGAAAACGTAAAAAATCGGGCGAAAACGTAAAAAATCGGACGAAAACGTAAAAAATTGGACGAAAACGTAAAAAATCAGGCGAAAACGTGAAAAACGGAAGAAAAACGTAAAAAACAGACGAAAACATGAAAAATCGGGCGAAAACGTAAAAAATCGGACGAAAACGTGAAAAAACGGACGAAAACGTAAAAAATCAGACGAAAACGTAAAAAAACTGTCGAAAACATAAAAGGTTAACGAAATAGTTAACGGAAGTTAGAAAAAAAGCTAAATCATGTAATTTACTAAACATGAAATGCCTATACAAACTCAAGGACCAATTATGTAATTTACTAACGAAATAGTTAACGAAAGTTAGAAAAAAACCTTAATCGGCCAAAAAAAAAAGTCGGGTACCTTAAATTGAGAAAAAAAAGAGTAGTACCTTTAATTGAAATTGGACCTAAGATGGATACCTTTTTATGCGATTTGCCCAAATTTTTTCACTTAATTTATTAAAGTTTGACCAAAATCAATTTAATTTTGACTTTTTATTGACCAATCATGTTGCTTGATTTTGTCTACGTGGCAAAATCGAGCTCTCCTATTGGTCTAATTTTTTTTTCGATGAGAAGAGTTTTGCAAAAATACTCTGAAATGATGTAATTTTTTTATTATATAAATAAAATATTAACAAGCAAATTAACAACAATTCATTTTACACAACTGCATGATTTAAATACACAAGTTTTGGCAACATATATTGCATTCATTTTCTGTATTCCAACATTTAAGTATTCTCGTACGAGGCATCTGATCATAATAATGTTCCTTACAACACACTTTATATTCATCAGAATCTCCAGTATAACAACGTCTTGTACGAGTTTTGTCTTGGAACACAATTCTACCACCTATGCACACACACAAAAAAGACAAAATATATCATTGTTTGGGTTTTGAATAGTGTTCATACACATCAAGCTAATCTACCTAAGCACTTATGATTTTTAATTAAGTTCAAGTACATACATATTATTAAGCAAAATAAATAAATAAATAAATAAAATAAAATAAATAAATTAAGTTGTGTACATACCTATGCATAGCTTGTTTGTTAAGCCATGTATTTGTATAAATACATGGGCAATCTTCATTATGTAATCACACAAAAACACAATCAATAAAGTATCTATTTAGTATTTTTACAATTTTTACCTTCAGCCATACAAGTACTAAGAAGAAAAAGAGTGAGCATAAGAATTGTCTTCATGTCGAAGTCTAAACTAAGGAAAATCAACATCAATTTACATAGATATTGAGAGTTAGCTTCACAAGTTTTGCATGAATACAATTTTGGGATAATACATGCGTATTGCGTGAAACGTGCCTCACTAAACACGGCTACTTCAACAAAAATTACTTTTCCGATTTATGAAATTTACGTCCAACAAAAAATAAGTGCTTATCAAGCATGAGATGAAATTAACATAGACAACAATAGTTGTTAAGATCTCGATCATATTCTTAGGATATTACGATTTTAAGATACTACAAATAAAAAACAATCTGGATCTTACGTAAAATCTTAACAAGTTTAAGATCTTATAAGATCCTAAATTCGTGACCTTGACCATAGGATCTTAAGATATAATCCAATCTGATGTTACTTTTCTCAAAGCACGAACTAGAAAACAACAAAGTTATTGATTTTGTTTAATAGATATTCAAAATTAAACCACATGTTAATCTTCTTATACATTCCAAATTTATAATTTATGACAATATTTCCATGAAACATTCATATAATTTTGTGTTTATGATATATAATAATTTGTAATTTTGAATAATATTACAAAGAGTATTAAGAAAATAGCATTATAGTAGGATCTTATAATTCTGATCCGATCTTACGATTTTGATCTTGCAAAAAACAAAAACGATCCTGAGTAGGATCCCGATTTTAAAATCCTTGAGATCAACATAAGTCATAAATTCTCTAAAAGATCTAATGAACAAATCCTAGTTAAAAAATAAAATAAAATAAAATAAAAAATAAAAAATAAAAAACTCATTTTTAACTTTTTTTTTTCTTAAAAGTAAAATTTTACCGTTTTCGATGTTACTTTCAAACGGTAAATCATTCAGTAGACAAGCATTTCGATATACTTCCGTCGAACTTTTTTTTCGAGCTTCTTTTTTTTTTTTTTTTTTTTTTTTTAATACATTCTGAAAAATCGTGATTTGTTCTTTTATAAAAATCACGTGTTATTTCACAAATCACATGTGATTTCTGTAGCTTTAGCAATAACTTTTAGTTGTTGATGTTTGTTTTATAAAAGTGTTTGATAGTGTAGCTCTATTAAATCGTGATTTGTTCTTTTATAAAAATCACGTGTGATTTCACAAATCACATGTGATTTCCGTAGCTTTAGCAATAACTTTTAGTTGTTGATGTTTGTTTTATAAAAGTGTTTGATAGTGTAGCTCTATAAAATAACGCAAAAGTTTGTTCAAGTAGAGTTAAAAAATATTAATAACCAAAAGATAAATTCTCGTTACTAATCTAAATGCTAAACGTTCCTAAACACGACACACGTTTAACCTATTTAAGTATCGAAGAAGGTTGGTGTTGGTCAATTCAACAAGTTTAAACATGACCCTGTTATGTGTCTAAATAATAAGAGTCAATGGAAGTCAACTAAGGAAGGTCAAACAAGAAAGTCAAATAACGGCTTTTCCACCAAAACCTATTTTACCCATTTTCTGTATAAAAATAGAATTAGAGTTCATTTGTAATTAGCTTTTGATTAATAAAATTCTTCTTTCTCTCATTCATCCATTGTTAACAATTCAGTTACAATAAATCAAGAAACCATATTTCGATCTAGATTCTAACTTCTATAGATCCTGATTGGTTTCATAACAACTTCGAGAAATCGTGGTTGTTAATTCTATCATTGTGTTTTGATACTTATCAGACCCATTGTAACCCGTTAGTACAGATAGTTTGCTTTCACGGATGTTCAAGTTTTTTTTCCTTCTCAGTGGTTTCTTTGGTGACGGCAGTGGTATCCTTGTTGACACGTCTACTTCTTTCCTGGGAGAGGCTATTGCAACTACTAAAAAGTATTTTGCTGTGTTGGATGTGAAACCTTGGTCTAATGAGACTGACATGCAAAGGTGTGAGGCAGAACTCTGACTATTCAAATTTGAAGGCCTAGAGTGGGGTGAATGTATGGCGATCTTTATCTCTTATTATAAATAAACTAATTCTTTATGAAAGAATCTTTTATAAAATGATTCAGTATCCCATCCCTTTGCTAACACTAGATAACCTTTTCTACTGTCGCAACTGTTGTACCGATTGGGGATATGGTGTATTCAATCTCCGGATCAAGATGACCATAGTTGGTTAATATGAGTGGTTTGATACACTCATTGAGGAAAGATAGTGAGGAACCCGTTGACGAGTATGTTCAATGCTTTGATATGGTGGTCTGCAAAAAAGTATCTGTAAGTTCATTTTAAACCATTTTCAACATATTTCTCATGTCTATTAGATTTTTGAGAAATTTCCATTTTTTGATAATTGATATTTTGATTGCAGAATTCCTAAGCTTTTCCAGTGATTTGCTCAGATGGTGCATGATATATACAGACTCGTTTTGGTGTATTCTGTCGTATGCTTAATCATTTAACACGAGTGTTGGTGGTTTTATACTCTTATAGCCCTAGTTTATAGCATGTGCTTGCACGAGTTTTTGGTATTAAGATAACCTTAACTAAGCACATGTGCTAATGTGCTTCCATTTTGATTTTATAACTGTGTTCATGGGATGTTGGCATTATGATCATTTAAAATTTATAAACACTAGATTGTGAAACTGTTGTTGTGATGTTTAATTAGTGGTATTAAGTATGTTCGGTAGTCCATAGGACCCGTATTAGATTGTTGTAAACCTGATCTTGGATCTTAAATCCATTGGTTTTGGCATAGACCTTCAACTCTTCAAGGTTATGGTTTTGTTATAGTTATGTTTTGTTGTTGTTTCTGCTGTGGAAATAATTTGAATAGGTGGTATTTAACAAAATTTGAAAAGAAAAAAAAAATCATAGAGCCATGTTTTGTAAGGAAAAAACAGGGGTCTATGCTTATTAAAAATGGTTTTTTTAATCACCTAGAGCAAGGTTTTCAACGAAAAAACCGGGCTCCAATAAGCATCATAAAGCCCATTTCTCAAACCGGACACTATGGCAATTCCTAATAGAGTCCCCCCCCCCCCCCCTTGTGCCCTCATAAAAAACCGGGCTCTATTAGGCTTTTCAACCGGGCTTTGTCAATTTTTGTAGTAGTGGTTTTATGTTAATGCTTATGTTTTTGATATTACCTTGTTGATCATAGTTTCATCTTATACACAAAATGGAGAAAAAGTGCATGATTCTCTCTCGAAACTTATTGTACTAATCAAAATATAAATCCAGGATGATGACACTAGTCTATTCAGACAAATATAAAGCCCCAAAAGACTGGATGTGCAACAATGCCATTAATAGTAGGGCCCTTAATAGTATTGCATAACAATTGACAAACATGTAAAACTTAGATAACATTCTCCTATAGCAGACAAAATGAAGAGTCCAAAATTATGTATATTCAAGCGGCAAACTGTATTATTTAGCACTGAATAAATCAACATGATGAACAATTCAAAGGCTCTGAATGAAATGACTCTGAATTAAAAAAACTGTTTGATAAATGTTTCTGTAGCTTCTCTGAATTAAAAGAATTACCATTTTAAACTCAAATATGATTTAATATTAAATGGAATATGTTAGTGACAAATAATGTTCTTTTAAACTTGCAGTGAAATTTATACGTTAAAAAAAAAAAAAAAAAAAAAAAAAAAAAAAAAAAAAAAAAAAAAAACATAGATCGTACATATTAATATCATCACCAAAAATCATACAAATATAATTTGATAATCATGAAATTTCATAATATACATTTACCAAATCTTTTGTTATTTAAAATTATAAAAGTACAGTGTTGATGTTGATATCACATTCCAGATTTCCATCACTAACAGTATACTTTATTTTTAAATTTAATAAAAGTACGGGAGTAGCCTAGCATTAGGGAGGTACATATGGAACCCACTGAATCATTTAGGGACTGCCTCACACAAAATCGCTCAGCACCAAATGAACCATTCAGCGTACATTTTTTTAATTATCAAACACACTGACCGATTAATATTTACCTAATAAGTGCTGAATTATTTGATTCAGTAGTAATCAAACACACCCGTTTTGAAATACTGTTGTATGCTAACTACAAATACAAAAGGCATGAGTTAACCGGACCCCCTTGTACATTTTGACTAAAGTAGGTGGACCCCCATGGTAGGGAGGGTCCGGTTAACACATCCCATAAAAAAACTTAACTTTACTTACACCTAAAGATACTTTGGGCTAACTTTGCTCATTTGACAGTTACCAAATCTCTTTATTGCCCCTTGGTTCCTCTATCAATTTCCATACCTTATTTAAACAAAACTTAACTACCATTCCTATCAAGAACAGTTACCACCGACTGTCACACACCCAAAACACTTAAAACATCAGGAAATGAGTTTAAACACAAATAGAGTAGAAAGCCATTCGGGCTCGAGTCATGTTCCATCACAAAGCACCACAATATCTATACCATTATCGCCAGAAACAATGCACGAAGTATGTCGTCCACCTGCTAAAACTATGTTTCAGAAATTAAGGCATAAACTGTCTGAGGTTTTCTTTCCTGATGACCCACTTCACAGATTTAAGAACCAAACATGTGCTAACAAAATCATGTTTGCTCTTCGTTTTTTTTCTCCCTATATTTGAGTGGGGGCGTAGTTACAACTTTGGCCTTTTTCGTTCTGATGCATTTGCTGGTCTTACCATTGCTAGCCTTGCCATCCCTCAGGTATACATATGCATAGTATTACACTCATTATTATCGTCCATTGAGTAGTGATTGACCGAATGCACTATTAAAAGAATATGTAACAAGCTGGAATTAAGAGTCAAAAATGGAAAAGTCAACACAAGAAGTCAAACAACAATTGGCGGGAAAAGCTGTTAGCTTTTCCCAAACCTCCTTTTATACCCTGTTTTACTATCAGTTCATTCATTCAGAAATTGTAAACATCTTCTCTATTAACTCAAACTCCTTGTAACAATTCCACAATTCATAATACCAAATCATTTTCGAGTCATGTTTCTTATTATTGATTCTTGAGTGATTTGTGGCTATTGAACTAGTATTTTCATTTCTTGATTGATTTCTAAGTACCAATCTCATAAGATTGGTACTTTGTTTTACTGGAAAGGCATGTATAAGATGGTTAAAAAGTTCATTAGAGAATGTGATGTGTGCCAAAGACAGAAGCCTGATTTGGCAGCCTACCCAGGTTAATTGCAACCTTTGCCTATTCCAGAGAAAGTATGGTCTGAGATTTCAATGGATTTCATTACTGGCCTACCCAAATCACAAGGTAAGTCTGTGATCTTTGTGGTGGTGGATAGGTTAAGTAAATATGCTCATTTTATGGCACTGAGTCACCCTTACACTGCAAGTTCTTTGGCTCAAGTGTTCCTAGATTCTGTTTACAAGTTGCACGGCCTACCAACTTCAATTGTTAGTAATAGAGACAGTGTTTTCCTCAGTCACTTTTGGCAGTCACTCTTTAAGTTGTTGAAAGTGGAACTTAAGATGTCTACAGCTTACCATCCACAAACAGATGGCCAAACTGAGGTTGTGAACAAATGTTTGGAATGTTACTTGAGATGTATGACTGGTGAAAGACCAAAGGAATGGGTTCAATGGTTATCTCTGGCAGAATTTTGGTACAATACAAACAAGCATACATCCATCAATATGACCCCTTTTGAGGTAGTATATGGTCAAAAACCACCTCTACATATTCCATATGTGGCTGGTGAGAATGCTGTAGAAACTGTGGACAGATCATTACAAGCTAGAGAAGGTGCCATTGAAATGCTTAAATTTCACATGAAAAGAGCTCAAGACAGGTTTAAAAGTTATGCAGATAGAAGAAGATCTGAAAGAGAATTCCAAGTTGGTCAATGGGTGTATTTAAAACTCCAGCCCCATAGGCAAGGTACCATCAGACCAAGCCAGCAGAATAAGCTGTCAGCAAAGTATTATGGTCCCTTCTTAATTGTGGATAAGGTGGGTGCAGTTGCTTATACTTTGGAATTGCCTAGCACCAGTCAAATCCACCCAAGCTTCCATGTGTCTCAATTAAAATTGTGTAGAGGCAATGCTTTGAAAATGGGTATTTTGCCTCACTGTGGTGAAGATGGTTCGTTATCAGTGGAGCCTGAGTTGGTCTTAGACAGAAAAATAGCAAAGGTCAACAACAGAGCTGCTGTCAATTGGTTGGTGAAATGGGCTAATCATGGTGTGGAAGATGCTACCTGGGAATTGGCTGAAGACTTGATACAAAGGTTCCCAGAATTCCAGTCAATTCTTGAGGTCAAGAATTTTATAAGAGGAATGGATTGTAACAAGCTAATTAAGAGTCAAAAATGGAAAAGTCAACACAAGAAGTCAAACAACAATTGGCGGGAAAAGCTGTTAGCTTTTCCCAAACCTCCTTTTATACCCTGTTTTACTATCAGTTCATTCATTCAGAAATTGTAAACATCTTCTCTATTAACTCAAACTCCTTGTAACAATTCCACAATTCATAATAACAAATCATTTTTGAGTCATGTTTCTTATTATTGATTCTTGAGTGATTTGTGGCTATTGAACTAGTATTTTCATTTCTTGATTGATTTCTAAATACTTGTTTCAGAATATTTGTAGCTAGAGTACGTAAAATGTTTAAAATAGCATTATGAGGAAAACTATCTTTTTGTTTGACCAGGTAGACACTATCTGATCATACATTCATCAGCTGGACCATGTACATTGTTGTGGGTTGTGCAGCTTTCTGTTTTTACGGGAATTTGATTCGAAGTTTAATTTGATCTACAGGGAATAAGTTATGCGAAGCTTGCAAATCTGCCTCCTATAATTGGCCTATGTAAGTTTTTACAGTCAGCCAGTCAAGTTTAAGTTCAAATCTTAGGACTACATAGACATATGATATGATTTTTTGGGTCTTTAAAAATATCTTTTAAGATTAATACTTATTATCAATTATGAAAAAAATTATCAGATTCAAGCTTTGTGCCACCATTAATATATGTTGTACTAGGAAGCTCAAAACATGCTGTCGGGCCAGTTTCCATAGCCTCGTTGGTGATGGGAACAATGCTAAATGATGCTGTTTCTTACTCCTCGGATCCAGTTCTATACCTTCAGTTGGCTTTCTCTACCACTTTCTTTGCTGTCCTTTTTCAAGCATCTTTAGGATTCCTACGGTACTTTTTATTCTTCCATATTTTCGTACTAATCACATGTAAATATTATCCGGTTTTAATCAAGTGACTAACATACATGATGATCTACAGGTTAGGTTTTTTGATTGATTTCTTATCTGTAACAATTCGCAATTTCAGGTTAATTACCATTCCCGGAAAATTTCACTATTCACTTTTACTATTCATTTTTCCCGAAACTTTTCCGAAAGTTGATTTTTATTTGATATTCTCGAGTGATAAATCATTTCCATGGCAAATTAAATGTTTGACATTCGTCAGATCATTTTCGTGAAAGTTATTAAGGAATTATACGTTTTAGGGTAAAACGTCATTCAGAAATTCTACTTACAACGAAACTCGACCGCATTAAGTGACCCCGCATCAGAAAAATGTTTGACACACTCATGATTTATTTGAGAATTAATCGTGACTGAGAAAAACATGACCAAAGACTTCCCGGCAGGTCACCCAAGCCAGTACTATTCTCACATGAGCACGCTTAACCGTATGGGCGATTAACCGTTAGACCACAAAACGTGTTTCTAAGACGATTTGACTTTTCAAATTATTAGAAAAAGTCAACATATTTTTTCCCTCCTCCATTGACCAAAAATCATCCCTTGATGTTATAAGTCATTTCGTGATTTTTAGGCTTACGGTTTGATGTCTAAAAGACATTTAATACCAACCGACACTAGACTGAGTCCAGTCTAGACATTATAAGTCATTTTAAATCATTTTTATCACATTAGAAAAGTAACATTTTACTTTTCTCAAATTTACGCAATATTCGTACGTTTTACGTATTACGCGTTTTAGACCCGTGTTTCCAGTTTTTAGCAGGGTTTTACCACCCAAATGGAACCTACCACTCATTTTATATTTTATTATGGGACATATGGACATGTCTAACAATACTTTAAAGTTCCATAATTTTACGACACCCGGTTTTACGTTTTGAGGCCTAATCATTTACGGTTGTCATTTCCCGGAGTCAAAACTCTTCCTAATACTTAGGATAATACCAAGCAAAGTCCACACCTTGTCCCCCAAGTTTAGGAACCGACCTAGGGGGGGGGAGGAATTCAGCCTTGTGTGTCTTAATCTCATGCTAGGAGCCTTAAGATGTGAACATGTGTTCAACTTGGCCTCCAAGTGTTGACTAGTCAACAATGTAACCTCCTCATTTGCATATAAATGCCTCTCCTTCCCCTCCTTGGCCATTCCAACGACCCACACACATAAAAACACACCATCATCTCATCCTTAGCTCATTTACTTCAAGTTCCATCCAAGAAATCAAGTGCAATATCCATACATAAACCCTAGTTTAGTTTTGATTCATCAAAACTACTTCAAATCCTTAGAAACTTTGGTGATTTCTCTTGAGTTTGAATCCACTCAAGTCACCTCAATTTTCATCATCTCTCTTTCAAGATTACAAGAGTAGAAAGATTGCATGAAGTGAAGTGGGTTGAAGCAAGTCTATCAAAGTCCTATCCTTACATGTTAACTTCCTTTCATCTTTGAAAGCCAAAAGTTGTGAGCCAAACCCTAACTTGATTCTTGTTAAATAATCATGTTCATGTTATTTACATGTTATTCTTGCTATATTATGTCTTGTAGTTATGTCCATGATGTATAAAAGTGAGCAAAACAAGTTATTGTTATTGATTGTTACAACAAGTTACTAAAACAAGTAAACTAGTGACTTTCTTGGTAAGACCTGATCAAAATGGTAAAAATATGATGTTGGATCATTACATATTACAGTAGAGGACTTAACAAGGAAACCATAGCAATTTGAACCACCTAAAACGAGTATACGAGTCAAAAGTTACGCCCATTTGAAATTACCAAAACTTTGCGGCAAACTGCCAAATACCATTCTGATCAAATTTGGGTTTTGAAAGTCACACTTCTGGTCCAATTCATCAAAAAGTTAAAACACGAAAGTTGTTCGGAACGACGTTTTCGTTCAGGAAAAGAAGCTCGAGCCCTGAAAACGCTTTTTGAGTGATAAATTCTTCAAAATCTTAACAGCCCATTTTTAGACCAAAGTCATTACATATAAGTTATGGTTTATGAAGACCAAAGGGGTCTTATGACCTAGAATCAAGACCACAACCATGGCTAGAGCCAAGGTTGAGTCTCAAGACCATGGAACAATGACCAAAGGTCATGGCTAGGCCATGACGAAATGACCATACAAGCTTACCAAGGCAAATACATGAACAAGAGTTGGCGATAACTTGAACATACAATTTGGATCTACTTCATCTAAAGGACCATGAAATATTACGAGTAATGGTCATACAAGTTATATGAAACTTACCCTAATAACAATCTTCATGTACAAATAAACTTTCCTAAGTTTATTCAAGTATCGGACATGTAACCTTTTGGATCAAAACTTATATCTATATACTTCATCAAACTACTACAATAGTAGGGAGCCTCATGTGAGGAGTTCATTATGTAAGCCATCGAGTTGAGTTGTGGATTTACGAGTTAAAGTGTCCTGGCTCCTCGAACGCTTACTAACATGACTTCTGAATTATGTCGGCCCGAACGGTAGTAAACGATATACAAAACATACATGTTTCATGAATCATTTCTTTCAAAGACTTACAATATACATCATACCACATCATGGACTATAAATGCAAGATATATATATATATATAGGCACTACGTTATATTCATTACTCAAATCCTAAGTCGCGATATTCTATTATAGGTTGCTCGTAGAAACCTACACGATCCAATCATCACCTTCATTACTTGCTATCCTACTTAAGGTGAGTTCATAGCCCCACTTTCCATTACTTAATTGTTTTACAAACCCTTGGGGGAATACATGCTATTTTTAACCGAGCACAATGTTTTTAAATTGTATGCTTGCCTGATTGTTTTATTATCACTAAGTACCATCCTTGCTAAACCGAGATCCTTTATTATGAACCATTTAATCACTAGCAATAGTGAGCTCGAATATTGTGAATAGGCCTATTGGGATTGACGAATCCCATTTGTATTGACTAAGTTCAAACAAATGCATTAATATTTGAGACATTAGGTATGATGGCAAAGTACCTACCGGGATAAATCTGCCGATCGATATTGGTACACGTTAACGTTTTGGTGTCATAAGCTTAGTGTATAATACATTTTATGGGCGTATAACAACATAGCCTACCTATTTTGCTTTCCAAACATTGGTGTGAGCCTATAACTCACACTACCAACATATTGTGTTCAAACATTAAACAAACTCTATGAATATCACTCAACCTTTGTGTTGACCTCTCAAGCATGTATTTCAGGTTCATGACGATCAAGGATGGCACGGAAGGACACGGATACTCAAGAGGGCTATAAATTTTATTATCATTCAAAACTCATTTATTATACATTGTAAACATGGAACCAATTGGGACCTCATTTTGTAATCTCTGATATTTATATAAATTGAATGATAAACATTTTCAAAACGACTCAATTGGAGTTCATTTTCTATCATTGTGACTATTGTGCCGTCGGGTAACACCCAGTTTGAATTCCGCTACAACCATGAATTGGGGGTGTTACAGATTGGTACCAGAGCCATGGTTATAGAGAAACGGGTCTAATTGAGACCTAAACTATAACTACAACTACAAGCAAAACCATTTTTATAGCCTTCCGCTCTCCGTGTCTTCCATCCTCCAGACGATTATGGACTTAGTAAGCATGTTATGCTACACAAACATATTAGTATATTCATATATACCCATTTTGAGCATTTCCCCGTAGACATTTTTATGCTACACAAACATAATTGCATATTGATATATGTACCCTTAACATAATTGAGCATTTCCCCGCAAGCATTTTATGCTACATGAACACATATAAGTATATTGATATATACACACTAAGCATTTTATGCTACATGAACACATATAAGTATATTGATATATACACACTAGGCATTTTATGCTACATGAACATATTAGTATATTGATATATAAACTCGGTTTATTTTCAATCATTTATCTAAACAATGGACTAAATATATCTGTGTATGCCTATTCTAAGGCATTTCGGCACAGCCACACTCTCCCAATCATGTTCCTACTCCAACATTATATGTCCAAGACATTGTGAGATACAATGGTCTCATTCATTTTTCAAGACATTGTGAGATACAATGGTCTCATTCATTTTTCAAGACATTGTGAGATACAATGGTCTCATTCACTTTTCAAGACATTGTGAGATACAATGGTCTCATTCATTTTTCAAGACATTGCGAGATACAATGGTCTCATTCATTTTTCAAGACATTGCGAGATACAATGGTCTCATTCACTTTTCAAGACATTGTGAGATACAATGGCCTCATTCATTTTCCAAGACATTGTGAGATACAATGGTCTCATTCATTTTTCAAGACATTGTGAGATACAATGGTCTCATTCATTTTCCAAGACATTGTATGATACAATGGTCTTAATCATTTCTCAAATGTTTTGAGTCACACAATGACCTAACCTACTTCCCAGACATTGTGAATTGCACAATGGTCTAACCTACTTCCGAGACATTGTGTTTTGTGCAAATGGTCTCTAGAATTATTCCATCACATCATCAATATCATTTCTTATGATATCAAAAACCCGTCACAATCTATCGATTTCAAAACAAGAAATATGAGATTTCTAAAGGACAAACTAATCCATCATCGACAAAAGCTGAACTTTCTCTACATTCATCAAAGTTTTCTTATGAAATCTTCATTATTAAAAGTTCGTGATCCTGGCCAAGTATGTTCTATTTTAGAACTACTTAAAACTTCCTTTCCATACGTATCTACCCTTACTACCTTCTATGCAATGGAATATGAAAACATACGTTACAAGTCTTGTATGGACGGGACTTGCAACTTAAGGGTTTGACATCGCCTTTGTTTAGTGGACAGTTTCCCGAAAGCAACGGACATATCAAAAGTATACCTAGTTTAGGTATTTGAAAATTTTATCGAACCTTGGCTAAATATAGACTAGTCACCTATATTTAACCTAGGGACAGTGGAATATAGTCTGACTAACTATATTCGACTTAGAATTTTCAAATACTGAGAATAGTTGTACTAGGGTTATGTTTAGATTGATTTCCTACATGAACATGATAAACCACCAGAATACATTAAAACAATCTAGAGACACGATAGTGCCTTACCACTCAGCGAAATCTTAACACTTTATTTGTACTACCTAACTTCATTCTTGAAAGTTTTCATTTATGAGATAATCCGAACTACTATCTGGGATAGTTATCAATTATTCTCTTCATCCTGTAG
This sequence comes from Artemisia argyi, assembly GCA_030686995.1. Classification (NCBI taxonomy): domain Eukaryota; kingdom Viridiplantae; phylum Streptophyta; class Magnoliopsida; order Asterales; family Asteraceae; genus Artemisia; species Artemisia argyi. The sequence goes on from CM060690.1 coordinate 165,448,134, forward strand.
AAGTACTATCCTGTTTAGGTCCTAAGGATACCATTCCATCATAAATCTTTAAAATCTCTTAAGATTTTTAAAGCAAACTCAACATCTATACCTAAGAGTATTAATGTTAAGCATACACTACACACTTTTGTTCATCAACATATCACATCATTATCTTCACAACCGTTACAAACACAAGCTCATTAACAGATCTTGATGCACTTTTAAAGCTCAAATCATCCTTAGTTACACCACAAGCACCCTTATTAGCTTTACAAGATTGAATATTCATCTTGTACTTTTGCTACACCAGTGTCATCTCGTAATACACTACCTTGTAACTCACCGGCTAAGTATGAATGTTGGGTTGGGAATTCTTAAGTAGGATGATTTGTAATTATTTGAATGGATTGGGATGCCTTTTCGTTTAAATAAAGAAATTGTAAATCACCGAACCATAAGTTTATATTCCTCTATTTACATTGTTTGGGATGCCTCTCTATGTAAATAAAGAATTATAAACAAGTGGGCTTATTTGTATCTGAAATAACATAAGTATGAAGTCAACCTACATTACATTGCTCGGGTATGGCTTGATACCTACATTACATTGCTCGGGTATGGCATGATACCTACATTACATTGCTCTGGTATGGCATGATACCTACATTATATTCACCACAAGAAATCCTATCTTTTCACCGACATCGCTTCAAACCATGACATAAACACTAGGTACAACAACCGATTACCTACTAGACTATGATTGCGACTACTATCCCAATTTCCATTGATATTCCACTACTATATCAATTTCCATTTATTGGATTCCTATGTAAATTGCTATTGTTGTTCAACTGTTATATCAATTGCTATTGATACTTGACAACTATATCAATTTCCATTTTGATATTTAACTATATCAATTTCTGTACAACTACTATATCAATTTCTATTAATAATCGACTGCTATATCAATTTTCTTTGATATTCGACTATTATATGGATCTCTACTGATATTCAACCATGTTATCAATCTCTATTGACACACCATATTTTGAGACAAATCAAACTACATCACTAGTAATTCCAGACTTTGGTCCTCATAAGTAACCACACATCTTTATCGACACCACTCCAACATATGACACACAAAGAACTTCGGGACGAAGTTCCCCGTAAGGGGTAGAGACTGTAACAATTCGCAATTTCAGGTTAATTACCATTCCCGGAAAATTTCACTATTCACTTTTACTATTCATTTTTCCCGAAACTTTTCCGAAAGTTGATTTTTATTTGATATTCTCGAGTGATAAATCATTTCCATGGCAAATTAAATGTTTGACATTCGTCAGATCATTTTCGTGAAAGTTATTAAGGAATTATACGTTTTAGGGTAAAACGTCATTCAGAAATTCTACTTACAACGAAACTCGACCGCATTAAGTGACCCCGCATCAGAAAAATGTTTGACACACTCATGATTTATTTGAGAATTAATCGTGACTGAGAAAAACATGACCAAAGACTTCCCGGCAGGTCACCCAAGCCAGTACTATTCTCACATGAGCACGCTTAACCGTATGGGCGATTAACCGTTAGACCACAAAACGTGTTTCTAAGACGATTTGACTTTTCAAATTATTAGAAAAAGTCAACATATTTTTTCCCTCCTCCATTGACCAAAAATCATCCCTTGATGTTATAAGTCATTTCGTGATTTTTAGGCTTACGGTTTGATGTCTAAAAGACATTTAATACCAACCGACACTAGACTGAGTCCAGTCTAGACATTATAAGTCATTTTAAATCATTTTTATCACATTAGAAAAGTAACATTTTACTTTTCTCAAATTTACGCAATATTCGTACGTTTTACGTATTACGCGTTTTAGACCCGTGTTTCCAGTTTTTAGCAGGGTTTTACCACCCAAATGGAACCTACCACTCATTTTATATTTTATTATGGGACATATGGACATGTCTAACAATACTTTAAAGTTCCATAATTTTACGACACCCGGTTTTACGTTTTGAGGCCTAATCATTTACGGTTGTCATTTCCCGGAGTCAAAACTCTTCCTAATACTTAGGATAATACCAAGCAAAGTCCACACCTTGTCCCCAAGGTTAGGAACCGACCTAGGGGGGGGGGGAATTCAGCCTTGTGTGTCTTAATCTCATGCTAAGAGCCTTAAGATGTGAACATGTGTTCAACTTGGCCTCCAAGTGTTGACTAGTCAACAATGTAACCTCCTCATTTGCATATAAATGCCTCTCCTTCCCCTCCTTGGCCATTCCAACGACCCACACACATAAAAACACACCATCATCTCATCCTTAGCTCATTTACTTCAAGTTCCATCCAAGAAATCAAGTGCAATATCCATACATAAACCCTAGTTTAGTTTTGATTCATCAAAACTACTTCAAATCCTTAGAAACTTTGGTGATTTCTCTTGAGTTTGAATCCACTCAAGTCACCTCAATTTTCATCATCTCTCTTTCAAGATTACAAGAGTAGAAAGATTGCATGAAGTGAAGTGGGTTGAAGCAAGTCTATCAAAGTCCTATCCTTACATGTTAACTTCCTTTCATCTTTGAAAGCCAAAAGTTGTGAGCCAAACCTTAACTTGATTCTTGTTAAATAATCATGTTCATGTTATTTACATGTTATTCTTGCTATATTATGTCTTGTAGTTATGTCCATGATGTATAAAAGTGAGCAAAACAAGTTATTGTTATTGATTGTTACAACAAGTTACTAAAACAAGTAAACTAGTGACTTTCTTGGTAAGACCTGATCAAAATGGTAAAAATATGATGTTGGATCATTACATATTACAGTAGAGGACTTAACAAGGAAACCATAGCAATTTGAACCACCTAAAACGAGTATACGAGTCAAAAGTTACGCCCATTTGAAATTACCAAAACTTTGCGGCAAACTGCCAAATACCATTCTGATCAAATTTGGGTTTTGAAAGTCACACTTCTGGTCCGATTCATCAAAAAGTTAAAACACGAAAGTTGTCCGGAACGACGTTTTCGTTCTGGAATAGAAGCTCGAGCCCTGAAAACGCTTTTTGAGTGATAAATTCTTCAAAATCTTAACAGCCCATTTTTAGACCAAAGTCATTACATATAAGTTATGGTTTATGAAGACCAAAGGGGTCTTATGACCTAGAATCAAGACCACAACCATGGCTAGAGCCAAGGTTGAGTCTCAAGACCATGGAACAATGACCAAAGGTCATGGCTAGGCCATGACGAAATGACCATACAAGCTTACCAAGGCAAATACATGAACAAGAGTTGGCGATAACTTGAACATACAATTTGGATCTACTTCATCTAAAGGACCATGAAATATTACGAGTAATGGTCATACAAGTTATATGAAACTTACCCTAATAACAATCTTCATGTACAAATAAACTTTCCTAAGTTTATTCAAGTATCGGACATGTAACCTTTTGGATCAAAACTTATATCTATATACTTCATCAAACTACTACAATAGTAGGGAGCCTCATGTGAGGAGTTCATTATGTAAGCCATCGAGTTGAGTTGTGGATTTACGAGTTAAAGTGTCCTGGCTCCTCGAACGCTTACTAACATGACTTCTGAATTATGTCGGCCCGAACGGTAGTAAACGATATACAAAACATACATGTTTCATGAATCATTTCTTTCAAAGACTTACAATATACATCATACCACATCATGGACTATAAATGCAAGATATATATATATATAGGCACTACGTTATATTCATTACTCAAATCCTAAGTCGCGATATTCTATTATAGGTTGCTCGTAGAAACCTACACGATCCAATCATCACCTTCATTACTTGCTATCCTACTTAAGGTGAGTTCATAGCCCCACTTTCCATTACTTAATTGTTTTACAAACCCTTGGGGGAATACATGCTATTTTTAACCGAGCACAATGTTTTTAAATTGTATGCTTGCCTGATTGTTTTATTATCACTAAGTACCATCCTTGCTAAACCGAGATCCTTTATTATGAACCATTTAATCACTAGCAATAGTGAGCTCGAATATTGTGAATAGGCCTATTGGGATTGACGAATCCCATTTGTATTGACTAAGTTCAAACAAATGCATTAATATTTGAGACATTAGGTATGACGGCAAAGTACCTACCGGGATAAATCTGCCGATCGATATTGGTACACGTTAACGTTTTGGTGTCATAAGCTTAGTGTATAATACATTTTATGGGCGTATAACAACATAGCCTACCTATTTTGCTTTCCAAACATTGGTGTGAGCCTATAACTCACACTACCAACATATTGTGTTCAAACATTAAACAAACTCTATGAATATCACTCAACCTTTGTGTTGACCTCTCAAGCATGTATTTCAGGTTCATGACGATCAAGGATGGCACGGAAGGACACGGATACTCAAGAGGGCTATAAATTTTATTATCATTCAAAACTCATTTATTTTACATTGTAAACATGGAACCAATTGGGACCTCATTTTGTAATCTCTGATATTTATATAAATTGAATGATAAACATTTTCAAAACGACTCAATTGGAGTTCGTTTTCTATCATTGTGACTATTGTGCCGTCGGGTAACACCCAGTTTGAATTCCGCTGCAACCATGAATTGGGGGTGTTACAGATTGGTACCAGAGCCATGGTTATAGAGAAACGGGTCTAATTGAGACCTAAACTATAACTACAACTACAAGCAAAACCATTTTTATAGCCTTCCGCTCTCCGTGTCTTCCATCCTCCAGACGATTATGGACTTAGTAAGCATGTTATGCTACACAAACATATTAGTATATTCATATATACCCATTTTGAGCATTTCCCCGTAGACATTTTTATGCTACACAAACATAATTGCATATTGATATATGTACCCTTAACATAATTGAGCATTTCCCCGCAAGCATTTTATGCTACATGAACACATATAAGTATATTGATATATACACACTAAGCATTTTATGCTACATGAACACATATAAGTATATTGATATATACACACTAGGCATTTTATGCTACATGAACATATTAGTATATTGATATATAAACTCGGTTTATTTTCAATCATTTATCTAAACAATGGACTAAATATATCTGTGTATGCCTATTCTAAGGCATTTCGGCACAGCCACACTCTCCCAATCATGTTCCTACTCCAACATTATATGTCCAAGACATTGTGAGATACAATGGTCTCATTCATTTTTCAAGACATTGTGAGATACAATGGTCTCATTCATTTTTCAAGACATTGTGAGATACAATGGTCTCATTCACTTTTCAAGACATTGTGAGATACAATGGTCTCATTCATTTTTCAAGACATTGCGAGATACAATGGTCTCATTCATTTTTCAAGACATTGCGAGATACAATGGTCTCATTCACTTTTCAAGACATTGTGAGATACAATGGCCTCATTCATTTTCCAAGACATTGTGAGATACAATGGTCTCATTCATTTTTCAAGACATTGTGAGATACAATGGTCTCATTCATTTTCCAAGACATTGTATGATACAATGGTCTTAATCATTTCTCAAATGTTTTGAGTCACACAATGACCTAACCTACTTCCCAGACATTGTGAATTGCACAATGGTCTAACCTACTTCCGAGACATTGTGTTTTGTGCAAATGGTCTCTAGAATTATTCCATCACATCATCAATATCATTTCTTATGATATCAAAAACCCGTCACAATCTATCGATTTCAAAACAAGAAATATGAGATTTCTAAAGGACAAACTAATCCATCATCGACAAAAGCTGAACTTTCTCTACATTCATCAAAGTTTTCTTATGAAATCTTCATTATTAAAAGTTCGTGATCCTGGCCAAGTATGTTCTATTTTAGAACTACTTAAAACTTCCTTTCCATACGTATCTACCCTTACTACCTTCTATGCAATGGAATATGAAAACATACGTTACAAGTCTTGTATGGACGGGACTTGCAACTTAAGGGTTTGACATCGCCTTTGTTTAGTGGACAGTTTCCCGAAAGCAACGGACATATCAAAAGTATACCTAGTTTAGGTATTTGAAAATTTTATCGAACCTTGGCTAAATATAGACTAGTCACCTATATTTAACCTAGGGACAGTGGAATATAGTCTGACTAACTATATTCGACTTAGAATTTTCAAATACTGAGAATAGTTGTACTAGGGTTATGTTTAGATTGATTTCCTACATGAACATGATAAACCACCAGAATACATTAAAACAATCTAGAGACACGATAGTGCCTTACCACTCAGCGAAATCTTAACACTTTATTTGTACTACCTAACTTCATTCTTGAAAGTTTTCATTTATGAGATAATCCGAACTACTATCTGGGATAGTTATCAATTATTCTCTTCATCCTGTAGAAGTACTATCCTGTTTAGGTCCTAAGGATACCATTCCATCATAAATCTTTAAAATCTCTTAAGATTTTTAAAGCAAACTCAACATCTATACCTAAGAGTATTAATGTTAAGCATACACTACACACTTTTGTTCATCAACATATCACATCATTATCTTCACAACCGTTACAAACACAAGCTCATTAACAGATCTTGATGCACTTTTAAAGCTCAAATCATCCTTAGTTACACCACAAGCACCCTTATCAGCTTTACAAGATTGAATATTCATCTTGTACTTTTGCTACACCAGTGTCATCTCGTAATACACTACCTTGTAACTCACCGGCTAAGTATGAATGTTGGGTTGGGAATTCTTAAGTAGGATGATTTGTAATTATTTGAATGGATTGGGATGCCTTTTCGTTTAAATAAAGAAATTGTAAATCACCGAACCATAAGTTTATATTCCTCTATTTACATTGTTTGGGATGCCTCTCTATGTAAATAAAGAATTATAAACAAGTGGGCTTATTTGTATCTGAAATAACATAAGTATGAAGTCAACCTACATTACATTGCTCGGGTATGGCTTGATACCTACATTACATTGCTCGGGTATGGCATGATACCTACATTACATTGCTCTGGTATGGCATGATACCTACATTATATTCACCACAAGAAATCCTATCTTTTCACCGACATCGCTTCAAACCATGACATAAACACTAGGTACAACAACCGATTACCTACTAGACTATGATTGCGACTACTATCCCAATTTCCATTGATATTCCACTACTATATCAATTTCCATTTATTGGATTCCTATGTAAATTGCTATTGTTGTTCAACTGTTATATCAATTGCTATTGATACTTGACAACTATATCAATTTCCATTTTGATATTTAACTATATCAATTTCTGTACAACTACTATATCAATTTCTATTAATAATCGACTGCTATATCAATTTTCTTTGATATTCGACTATTATATGGATCTCTACTGATATTCAACCATGTTATCAATCTCTATTGACACACCATATTTTGAGACAAATCAAACTACATCACTAGTAATTCCAGACTTTGGTCCTCATAAGTAACCACACATCTTTATCGACACCACTCCAACATATGACACACAAAGAACTTCGGGACGAAGTTCCCCGTAAGGGGTAGAGACTGTAACAATTCGCAATTTCAGGTTAATTACCATTCCCGGAAAATTTCACTATTCACTTTTACTATTCATTTTTCCCGAAACTTTTCCGAAAGTTGATTTTTATTTGATATTCTCGAGTGATAAATCATTTCCATGGCAAATTAAATGTTTGACATTCGTCAGATCATTTTCGTGAAAGTTATTAAGGAATTATACGTTTTAGGGTAAAACGTCATTCAGAAATTCTACTTACAACGAAACTCGACCGCATTAAGTGACCCCGCATCAGAAAAATGTTTGACACACTCATGATTTATTTGAGAATTAATCGTGACTGAGAAAAACATGACCAAAGACTTCCCGGCAGGTCACCCAAGCCAGTACTATTCTCACATGAGCACGCTTAACCGTATGGGCGATTAACCGTTAGACCACAAAACGTGTTTCTAAGACGATTTGACTTTTCAAATTATTAGAAAAAGTCAACATATTTTTTCCCTCCTCCATTGACCAAAAATCATCCCTTGATGTTATAAGTCATTTCGTGATTTTTAGGCTTACGGTTTGATGTCTAAAAGACATTTAATACCAACCGACACTAGACTGAGTCCAGTCTAGACATTATAAGTCATTTTAAATCATTTTTATCACATTAGAAAAGTAACATTTTACTTTTCTCAAATTTACGCAATATTCGTACGTTTTACGTATTACGCGTTTTAGACCCGTGTTTCCAGTTTTTAGCAGGGTTTTACCACCCAAATGGAACCTACCACTCATTTTATATTTTATTATGGGACATATGGACATGTCTAACAATACTTTAAAGTTCCATAATTTTACGACACCCGGTTTTACGTTTTGAGGCCTAATCATTTACGGTTGTCATTTCCCGGAGTCAAAACTCTTCCTAATACTTAGGATAATACCAAGCAAAGTCCACACCTTGTCCCCAAGGTTAGGAACCGACCTAGGGGGGGGGGGAATTCAGCCTTGTGTGTCTTAATCTCATGCTAAGAGCCTTAAGATGTGAACATGTGTTCAACTTGGCCTCCAAGTGTTGACTAGTCAACAATGTAACCTCCTCATTTGCATATAAATGCCTCTCCTTCCCCTCCTTGGCCATTCCAACGACCCACACACATAAAAACACACCATCATCTCATCCTTAGCTCATTTACTTCAAGTTCCATCCAAGAAATCAAGTGCAATATCCATACATAAACCCTAGTTTAGTTTTGATTCATCAAAACTACTTCAAATCCTTAGAAACTTTGGTGATTTCTCTTGAGTTTGAATCCACTCAAGTCACCTCAATTTTCATCATCTCTCTTTCAAGATTACAAGAGTAGAAAGATTGCATGAAGTGAAGTGGGTTGAAGCAAGTCTATCAAAGTCCTATCCTTACATGTTAACTTCCTTTCATCTTTGAAAGCCAAAAGTTGTGAGCCAAACCTTAACTTGATTCTTGTTAAATAATCATGTTCATGTTATTTACATGTTATTCTTGCTATATTATGTCTTGTAGTTATGTCCATGATGTATAAAAGTGAGCAAAACAAGTTATTGTTATTGATTGTTACAACAAGTTACTAAAACAAGTAAACTAGTGACTTTCTTGGTAAGACCTGATCAAAATGGTAAAAATATGATGTTGGATCATTACATATTACAGTAGAGGACTTAACAAGGAAACCATAGCAATTTGAACCACCTAAAACGAGTATACGAGTCAAAAGTTACGCCCATTTGAAATTACCAAAACTTTGCGGCAAACTGCCAAATACCATTCTGATCAAATTTGGGTTTTGAAAGTCACACTTCTGGTCCGATTCATCAAAAAGTTAAAACACGAAAGTTGTCCGAACGACGTTTTCATTCAGGAGGAAAGAAGCTCGAGCCCTGAAAACGCTTTTTGAGTGATAAATTCTTCAAAATCTTAACAGCCCATTTTTAGACCAAAGTCATTACATATAAGTTATGGTTTATGAAGACCAAAGGGGTCTTATGACCTAGAATCAAGACCACAACCATGGCTAGAGCCAAGGTTGAGTCTCAAGACCATGGAACAATGACCAAAGGTCATGGCTAGGCCATGACGAAATGACCATACAAGCTTACCAAGGCAAATACATGAACAAGAGTTGGCGATAACTTGAACATACAATTTGGATCTACTTCATCTAAAGGACCATGAAATATTACGAGTAATGGTCATACAAGTTATATGAAACTTACCCTAATAACAATCTTCATGTACAAATAAACTTTCCTAAGTTTATTCAAGTATCGGACATGTAACCTTTTGGATCAAAACTTATATCTATATACTTCATCAAACTACTACAATAGTAGGGAGCCTCATGTGAGGAGTTCATTATGTAAGCCGTCGAGTTGAGTTGTGGATTTACGAGTTAAAGTGTCCTGGCTCCTCGAACGCTTACTAACATGACTTCTGAATTATGTCGGCCCGAACGGTAGTAAACGATATACAAAACATACATGTTTCATGAATCATTTCTTTCAAAGACTTACAATATACATCATACCACATCATGGACTATAAATGCAAGATATATATATATATATATATATATATATATATATATATATATATATATATATATATATATATATATATATATATATATATATAGGCACTACGTTATATTCATTACTCAAATCCTAAGTCGCGACATTCTATTATAGGTTGCTCGTAGAAACCTACACGATCCAATCATCACCTTCATTACTTGCTATCCTACTTAAGGTGAGTTCATAGCCCCACTTTCCATTACTTAATTGTTTTACAAACCCTTAGGGGAATACATGCTATTTTTAACCGAGCACAATGTTTTTAAATTGTATGCTTGCCTGATTGTTTTATTATCACTAAGTACCATCCTTGCTAAACCGAGATCCTTTATTATGAACCATTTAATCACTAGCAATAGTGAGCGCGAATATTGTGAATAGGCCTATTGGGATTGACGAATCCCATTTGTATTGACTAAGTTCAAACAAATGCATTAATATTTGAGACATTAGGTATGACGGCAAAGTACCTACCGGGATAAATCTGCCGATCGATATTGGTACACGTTAACGTTTTGGTGTCATAAGCTTAGTGTATAATACATTTTATGGGCGTATAACAACATAGCCTACCTATTTTGCTTTCCAAACATTGGTGTGAGCCTATAACTCACACTACCAACATATTGTGTTCAAACATTAAACAAACTCTATGAATATCACTCAACCTTTGTGTTGACCTCTCAAGCATGTATTTCAGGTTCATGACGATCAAGGATGGCACGGAAGGACACGGATACTCAAGAGGGCTATAAATTTTATTATCATTCAAAACTCATTTATTATACATTGTAAACATGGAACCAATTGGGACCTCATTTTGTAATCTCTGATATTTATATAAATTGAATGATAAACATTTTCAAAACGACTCAATTGGAGTTCGTTTTCTATCATTGTGACTATTGTGCCGTCGGGTAACACCCAGTTTGAATTCCGCTGCAACCATGAATTGGGGGTGTTACATTATCTAAGGCTACACTTGTTGGTTTCATGGCTGGGGCAGCAGCCATTGTCTCGTTGCAACAACTAAAAGGGCTACTTGGGATCGTCAATTTCACTAGCAAAATGCAAATAATCCCCGTGTTATCGTCTGCTATTGAGCAAAGAGACGAGGTAACTAAGAAACAAATCATTATATATAATGTCACAAAGACACATATGTGGATATGGCATATTCCCATCCTTGGACTATAACCGTAACTTGAGCATAACCGTTAAGACATAATCTTTTTAACTCACTCTAATCATTTTTTATATGTCCTTTATAGTTTTTCTTTGTGCCTTGGCTCTTTGTCTTGTTTGGTTTTTGCTTGTGCTTTTGCCCGTGTTTCTTGGTTTTCTTTTGCTTGTATTGATTGCTTTTGTGTGCCTGTTTTTGCTTGTTTTTTTTTCTGTTGTTTTTTTCTCTCTTTTGCTTTGCACTATCACCCGCACACATACACTTGCCGGAGGTCTCATTGAAAGCAGTCTCTCTACTCCGGGTGTATCCTGGGGTAGGGGTAGGATCTGTCTACGTTCTACCTCCCCCATACCCTGCCCCGGCGGGATTGGGTTTGTTGTTGTTGTTGTTGGTGATAGTTTTTCTGTTTTCTTATGATGATGTATGCAGTGGTCTTGGCCTACTATTGTGTTGGGATTTAGCTTTTTGGCCTGTTTGCTGACTACAAGACAAATTGTAAGTACAGTCAATATTCGCGTACCTTCTTTTTATATTCTACATTTTAAAAATTTAACGAAAATGTGCAACCGATTTATCCAGGGCTTGCAAAAGCCTAAACTATTTTGGGTATCAGCGGCAGCTCCATTAGCATCGGTTATTTTATCAACATTCTTAGTAGCTCTTTTCATATCAAAGCTTCCGAACATAGCAACTGTAAGAAAAATCATGTTCACTTTTACTAAACTAGTCTTGCAGTTTACCGTTTTAACCCAAATGATCTGAAAGTTAAACTTTTTAAACAGATTGGTCAACTGCACAAGGGTCCGAATCCACCCTCATCAAACACGCTCTATTTCCATGGCGAGTTTCTCGCTGTTGCTGTCAAAACCGGTGCTGTTACTGGACTATTATCTCTCACAGTAGGTTTTCTGTAAAATGAGCTAAAATGCATTGATAAACGATCGATCATGTGTATTTTAAATTGTAGGAAGGTATTGCGGTCGGAAGAACATTTGCAGCTTTGAAGAAATGATAGCGATCGGGCTTATGAACATGGCTGGTTCTTGCTCCTCGTGTTACGTTATTTTGTGGGCTAGTTTTTTCATTTAGGGGGTGTTCGGGATTGCTTATGCTAAACGAATTATCCATTTGACCCGTACTCTTTATAAGCAACGCTTTCTATTTTGCTCAATTGACCCGTTATAGATTAAACATAACCTGAATCGTCCCACAAAACAAAGAATGAAGAAGTTAGTATATAAGTAATTACTCATTGCTTTGGCAGGGTCATTGCTTTAATAAGATCTTGAACCTGTCACGTGATTAATCAGAAAAGGTGCTCGAGGTTTTGTTTGGGCAGAAAAAATGAGTTTTGAGATGAGATCAGGGAATCAATTTGTGTGAATGAGAGATAAGTTGGGTGAGGGAAAATAGTTGGTAGGCGGAGTGTTTATGATAGATGCTATTAGGTATCGCTCTTTAACACCGTGTATTAAAAATTGCACTGGATCGGGTCAATATTTGATTGGACTTAAAGAGTGAACCGGACCATATACTTTTCTAATTGATGATTTGGGCTGCGTGATTAAACTATAATGGGCCACATGATTATTTTTGGATTGGCTAGTGTTTCTAATTGATTAAACTAGTTGGGCTGATGGATCGCAAGCATACATGGAACTATCAAAATATATTATTTGAATTTATTTTTGGATATAATATTTTTGATAATTTGGTAAAATGACTGGTATTTTGGTATTATAAATTTCACGGGGATACATTATTCACGGCCAGAATTAATATTTGATGGAAAATGACTACGGGGTTTTTGTACGGTATTATTGATTTGATTTTGAAGAGGAATTTCAAAACGTGTACTTATTTATCTCAAAGTCTAGGGGTGGTTAGATGCACGATTTTTGAAGATAACTTGTCTGTGCATACAAAAATTCAGTCTTGACAATCTAGTTATAACTGATGTAAGGAGTTACGTTGTAGTGCTCACAATATAGCTATCATTTCAAGGAGTTACGTTGTAATACAATTTTCATTTAGGCCCATTTGAAGTCTTAACCCATTAAAAAAATTACAATTTTCGTTTAAGCCCATTTGAAGCCTTAAAAAAAAAAAAAAAAAAAAAAAAAAAAAAAAAAAAAAAAAAAAAAAAAAAAAACTTTAAAAATTCTTTTTGTCCACGTTCACTGCAAACCACACAAGCTTTCTTCTTCTTAGTTTGCATCGTCTTCTTCATTGTTGAACAAAAAAAAAAAAAAAAAAAAAAAAAAAAAAAAAAAAAAAAAACCGTCATCTGCTTCTTCATCGTTTACACACACACTTAAACACATACACAAACGTAAACCCACAAACCACAAACGCAAACCCACACACTTAAACACACACACATCGCTGCAATCTTTCTAAAGCAAGAAGGGAAGGGAGAAAGTTTACTTTGAGAAAGAAAGGTTGAATTATAGCCGTTGCAAGTTCAAGGGGTGTTTTTGCAATTCTGTCTATGTATTCAATCCAGTAGTAACGCACGTTACTATCACAACGCACGTTACCATTTTTCTCCAACGCAGCCTAGTGGGAAATGGTAAAACGCAAGCCAACGGCGTTGAGGCATGGACACGTAAGAATAACGCAGGTTTTGCGTTATCACTCCCTCCCCTCTTAGATGGGTTTGAGTCTAAATGGATTTGGGTCTAGATGAGTCATTTAGGACCACGGGTCTGGGTCAAATGGGTCTCAATTCCAATTAACCCGTCGGGATTTCACAATTATTATTATTATTGTTATTATTATTATTATTATTATTATTATTATTATTATTATTATTATTATTATTATTATTATTATTATTATTATTATTATTATTATTATTTACGGAGTATTTATTTATTTATTTATTTTTGATTATAAACATCACTTCATTAGAAAATCATAGGATTTACAAGAAATTAGTGGGGAGTCGAGAAACAAGCTGGGCCCCCACTCCTCTAGCTATGGCAAAGCTAATTCTATTAATATGATCAGCGGCACGTGCTCCAATGTCCTGAGTCAACGAGAATCTACGGATGCGTTTTAGTAATGTCACCGCATCCTTCTCAAGCTCTCCCAAGGAATAGAATGAGAAGGGGAGAAACCCATATCCACTATCCGCACATTTAGTCTCATACTTGGCCCGTTTGCGTTGTGCAGCTTCAACAACCGCACGCCCAGGAACAAAATCAGCCATGTTGGTCTGTGTCAAGGGAGAAGCCCCTGTCAAATCAACACATGTGTCCCGCCCATCATCCCAAGAATAGAGTAACACATCAGCTGGGCGTAAGGTTTTGTCCCTGTCCCCGCACAGCCCAATGTCAACCTCTTTACGAGCCGAGATCCCCGACCGAGAACATATATTAATAAGGGTATCACGTACTATATTATGTCGATGTTTAATCCCGATGATACCAGCACATGAGACCGCGTGATCTCCATAAGTGTCCCCCGCAAATACCCTGGAACAAGCTGAGCATGGCATTTGAGTAGAAAATAGGGGAATACCCATCCGATAGCATAGCACACATCGGTAAGTTCTGGCATTCATGGTCTGTCCCAACCCAGAAATCGGGATCACCCTAAGCCAGTCTGAAGTGTGGTCCTCATTTTGCGATCTCCATAAAGCCATTTGTCTAGTAGATAAGCAAAAGGTGGATTCGGCCATTTTGGCAACACGTGTGAAATATACGTCTGCCAGTTTCTTCATGAGTTTGGGGGCAGCGATCTCACATGAGCTGCCTAAAAGGTCAGTTTCCATTTTCACATTAAAAGCGTGCAAGGCCTCATCGAAGGAAGAACCAGAAGTTACGATGCTAGAATGTCAGAGGAGCCTAGTCTATAAGCTAGTTGGTTGGAGTCTAGATGCAAGGAAAGCATAGTTCAATACATCACCTGCAGCATATACACCAAGTCCTCCAAATTCAAAAGGTAGTGTGGCTAGTCTCCACTGCCAATCACCAAAACCAGGTCCAGAAGCAGTGACAATACGCTCTAGAGAAGAACGAAGCGCCGCATCAAAGGCAATCTGAGCCCTCTCGAAGACCTGAGGGGGATACGTGCGCATAGAAAAATATAACTTGGAGATTCCAGCACATGCCCGAATGTAACCTCCTGTAATTTTCCCATACGATTAGTAAATATCAACATTTGAATAAAAGAATGTTACGTTATTTAAATACCATTTTTACGGGGAACAATTTTTTTTTTATATATGCATGACATATTATATGAACCACTACGACATTTATGATTGACCATTTACCTAGGAACGATGCTTACACACAACCTCGATAACTATATATCTATATATATATATTTATTTATTTTAACGTTAATAATTAAAATTATACATTTCATTTATTTACCGTACACTATTTATATAATTCCGGAGCCTACGAAAATTCCCGAGATTTCTCAATAATATTTTTGAACCTCGACACGATACCCGAAGCATGCTACATGGGCCCACAGCACCTTATGGGCTACATAAAAACCCCACAGCAAACCAAACGGACAACTTTGTTCTTCTTTCTTTTGTTTGGGCCGAAAAACAATCAGCAACCCACCAAGCTCAAAAACCCAGCGTGGGATATTTTTTTTTTATTTCTTTGTTTCTTTTCTTTGTAACCAGTCGCGACCAAGCCCCCAGACAACCTCGTTTTCTCACAATTTCGACGAACAACATATATATACTTTTACTTCTCCTGATTAAACTTGTTGCAAGGATTCGAGAGTGATGAATATTGTTACATGTCTTACACGTTCACTGCCTAAAAACCGAGCAAAGTATATCACAAAACTCACCCTTTGAAGAATATTACAAAACGTGTCACAACTATTCTTAGCACCTCCCATGCTCACCAATCACTACAAATCATCTATACACCTCTTAGAAGCTGTCAGGAATAACCTCACACATACCTTGCCTATATTCTCACTTCACTTGACTCGATTGGGCACTAGAAGAGGTGGCATGCAATCTATTCGATCAAACACTCAACCTCCTGTTAACTTTGCTTGTTTTCACATGCTAAACTTGTATATAAAAGGGCTCCATGCAAGTCGACAGTTAACTCACACAAGCATACCTCTCTTACTTGCCTACTGTCTTATCACAACTCGAAAACAAACACAAACACCAACATTTACTTCTAGCTACTTTCATGCGAAGAAGAAAAGGAGAACAAGAGTCCAGGGTTATTAGCAAGCTAGGAACACTTGAGTCACGAAGCCTTGGTCATCAGGAATTCTTGGTCTTTTTCCTTTCTCACTCGACACAACATCACGAAAGTCACTGTAAGAAAGCAAATGCTTGCACTCTTTGATGTTTATTACTTTAACAAGTCACATTTAAACTTTCATGTCATATTTTAAAGATTTGGAAACAACCATGTGTGCTCAAAAACGTTTACGTCTCTCACTGTTAAGTCGACTACCTTTAAACTTGTTATATATTTTTTTTTAAAAACGTTAAAGCTTCATGGGTGTGTTAATGTGTCAAGTTTTAGAAGACTAAAAAGGAGTTCAAATTCTTTATTTATACACTATCGACATATACATACATATTTACGTTCGACTTACATGCAAGAATATGACTTATGTTACGTTTAGAAAACTGGTGTGGTGTATAGTTATGTGTCAACAAGTCGGGTCTCGGATTCGCTTATTTTGAAACACATGAAACACGTGCTTGTTGAAAACTTTAGAGCTTGATAACGTATTCACAAAACTCATTGTAGAAACTAACTTCTAAAACTCAAACACCAAAACATATACTGGTAAGAATTAATCACATATATCACATTTAACATCTCTATATAAAAACCAAATCTAAGCATAACAACTAACAAAGGACTTGTAGTCCAGTGGTTTGGTCGCTTGCCTTATGAACCAACAGACCTGAGTTCGACTCCTACTTTAGTCACTATTTTTGTAATTACAAAAACTCCTACTTTAGTCACTATTTTTGTAATTACTTTTGTAAGGTTGTTTTACTATAAAATTTTGTTGAGATTATGTTACTATTTTTAGTAATCAAATAGTCAAAATATTTACTTCTAAAATTATATAACTCATTTGGAACTTATATATAACTCGATATATATATATATATATATATATATATATATATATATATATATATATATATATATATATATATATATATACACACGTCATAGTCGTTTGTAATATATTTAAATACAACAAACTATTTTGAATTTATTTGGCTCGTTAAGCCCACTAAGTGTAAATAATGAATTTTAAGCTAATAAGCAATTGAAATAAGCTAATCTGAGTATTCTGAGTTTATTTAAAAAGTTAAAATATTAAGTTTTGAATTTGGTAACTTTTGGACTAACTTTGCAAAATTTCACTAACGGAGGACTAAAACTGCAAAATCTGAAAACTTAGGGTAGAAACTGTCAAATCTGAATTTATGTGTTATAAACGGTAATTATTAAAACTTAGAAGTAATAAACTTAAATATCAATACTTTTGAACCTAAAATGTAAATATATATAACTTTGGACTAACGGTGTAAAGTTTATATCAGTAAAGTTAAAATTGTAACTTTTGTGAAACTTAAGGGGATTCTCTATAATCTCATTTTATATAAATTATAATGATGTTGAATATATATATGTACATACATTTGACGTAAAAACTTAATAAATTCAACCTATATATATATATATATATATATATATATATATATATATATATATATATATATATACGATATAAATATTCGCGTAACTATAATTAATATTTAACGACATAACGATACAATATTCTTTTCTTTTAAAATAACATCATAACACATCGTCTACACACTTCGACTTATTCTTGTTGATTTTCCATCGATCGTCGATCATTACACTCACAAGTTATATGTATATATAACTTTGTTCTTGAACTTCAAGCATTTAAACGAACACGAGTTTTAATCACAACTGAATGACTAATATTCGCGATAAAACTAGATTTAGACTATCAACTAAACCATACCATATCTTTTAGGTTGTGTGTGAAGCCGTTGCCTTGCATCGTTGAGATTATGTTACTACCACTACTACTGTACGTCTGTACCACTAAGGTGAGTCATAGCCCCTACTTTTACTTGTTTTACAATGGTTTATAAACATTTTTGGGGGAGATACATGCTTAACTACAGCTTTTACTTTTACAAGTATTCATTAACTAAATACATGACTGTATTTCATATAAACTTTACTGGTTTCCACATTTTTATATCTCATAAGGAAATACCTGCTATAGACATGATTACAAGTGATTTTTCAATGGTATGCTATATTTGATCTCTATTGCCGAAGTACCGATTACCAAAAGTCCCTCGTTCATGCACCTTAATCACCCAAAGGGTGAGCGTAAGTAGTTGTGAATAGATCTATTAGGGATTGACAATCCCCATTTGGTCGCTAGAGGAAAGCCACCAAATGCACGCTATTTGATTTCATAGGTTACTGGTAAATACCTATCCTGAGGGCCACTGTTTTACATCATTATTATGGATAATTTTGATGCCTGTTAATCGTTGAGTGTCATGAGCTTAGAGCAATAGAACGGTAGTTTTGTAGTCATGATACAATATTACAACGACTAATGTTTGGGGCGTACAATGCTGTAGCGCACTATTTTATTAAACTATGAGATTGTGCTCACTATATAGCAGGAAAACTATTAATAATTGGCAAACGAACAAACTATTTTGGTGTTGACCCGATTAGGTCAAACAAACTATTATTTTGGTGTTGACCCGGTGAAGGGCAAACCAACGGACTATTTTTGAATTGATAAGGAAATCACTCATTTTTTGATTTTGATAAATCAACGATTTAAACTATGAATATTTTGGATTTACTCACACTTAAATTTGATAATCAACTGTTATTATAACTTCTATGGAATCTTAAACTCTTTGATTTTGGAAATCAATATTCGAAACTATAAACTCTATGAGCTCACCAACCTTTGTGTTGACACTTTTAGCATGTATTTATCTCAGGTAACTAAACAAGAAGGAACTTGAAGGCGCGGAGTGGGCTTGTAACCCGGCATGGGCTTAAATAAACGTTTTGACACATTTCAAATAAACTTGTTGTTTAAACTACGAAACATCTTGATGTCTCGAATATTTGGTATTTTGAATGAATTAAACTTTAAAGCGTCACTTTTGTGTCGTTTTCTATGATTGTGACAAAGATCCTCGAAGTAACACCCAAAAAGTCTTCTGCTGACATTTTTAAGTCTTCCGCTGACGTGATGATTTTGGGGGTGTTACACCGAAGGAGTAGCAACTCACATTGAGGGTCATTAAGCTTAGCAACAACATCCATAAGCTCAATGGTTTTAGCAACCCTCTTCATAACAATCTCACTACTAAACACAAGATCTACACTGGCAGGCCCCCCCAACAATTTAACACCGTGTAAAGGCCGGGCAATATTAGGGGGAAAACGCCTGCAAGCCTGCTTCTAGGATCCTCCCTTGGCCAAAAAACCTCGGTTTTATCGACATTGAGATGCAACCCATAATGGGGTCCATCCATCATAATAAGCTCCAAAACCTTTCCAACAGTTAGAGTATCGCCAATGATCGTGCCATCGTCCAAATACCACGCTTGAAGGGGGAGACTAAATGAATCTCTGATCTTGCAAACCAATGGGTGTAGCACTAGTGCAAAGAGAAGAGGTCCAAGTGGGTCACCTTGTTGTACTCCTTGGAGTGACCATAAAGTGTGTTCACCATAATATAATCTAGCTGGGCTGGAGTAGCAAAATTCAACCCAACGAGAAATGACAGGACAACGCAGGCGAACCTCTTGTAACATGACCTCCCGGTCAACCAAGTTGAAAGCGTTTTTGAAATCCACCAGTAGCATCGAAAGTCCTTCCTCGCCACCGCGATCTTCAATAAACCTATTCACTGCATGGAGAATTGCCTCCCCTCCTCCAGGTACCCCGACGCCAAATTGGAGATCATTCAAATAGCTGTCTAAGGAGTGGCCAATCATAGAAGCACCAACCTTGGAGACTAAACGTCGCTAAACAGTCCCCACAGCAATGGGGCGGAAACCCCCTCCGGGCTTGATCAACGGTGTGAGAGGAGCACTAGCAATGAACTCACCCAACGCCCTAGGACATTTACCACCAAGGAAAAGATTAACCACTTGGGTGATAGAATCGATTAACTCATCTGAAATGGCCACAGCCGCACCACTAAAGCAATCCAAAAGGTGTTGAGCGCGCAATCCGTCTCGACCACAAGAGGTACCACGGGGGAAACTCTTGATCATATCAAGAACCACAGCAGTAGGTGCAATGAGGCTATGATGATCAATCGGTATATTCGGCAAAGAAGGAGCAGACTTGAAGGGGTGCTTAGCCTTAAGGTCCTCAAGGGTGGTATCATTATAAGGAGCAACACCTGAAGAAGAAAGAACCCTGACAGCTGCAGTATAATGGCCATCACAAACCTTCCTCTTGCATTGTTTGACATTACGCTCCCCCACGTCCAAGATGTCATCATGAATATTAAACCATGTGGGGAGGGCTCCGCTAAAACCTCTTTAACAAGCTGTAACCCACCACCAGTCATACCCCAAGAGCTAATGGCATTAGCGATATATTCTTCATGGCATTGGCGTTTAAAGGCCAACCTACACTCCATGTTACTCCTTGGGCTTTCAGGAGACAAAGAGGCATGACTAATAGACTGACCCAACAAGAAATATCCTCAGGTGTGCAGATCACCTTATCAAGAGCTCCTTTCAAAACGCGAGCGAATCCCAAACGACACTTTGGAGGAATAGATTTGACAGTGTGCAACCCTTTAGAAAGCAAGGTGTCAAGTAAGTGTAGGTCAAAACCGTTATGCCCCTCGAGAACCGGGTCTTCAACACGAGTAAGTTGAACAGAAGAAGGAACTTGTGGCTTGGCGAGATCAAACAACACAAACCTAACGACACCATCACCACAATCAGGGGGTGACACAAAATCAGATCCATGCCGACACTTAGAGCGGAGAGTATGCGTCTTAAAGCAAACCCCACACAACCAGAGACCCATACGTTTCAGTGTAACTTCGACCGTCTCAAAAATAGCAAGATTAGTAGCCAAAGAATGTTTGGTGATAGCTAACGAATCCTCCTTGAAGTGACGATCACGCAGATGAAAGATCAATGAGGTTTTGGTGAGCCCATTACCACTACCATCCTGATAGCCACTTAACCCGGCAAAAGGACAATGAAACCGCATGATAGCCATAACAACGGAACAAGCAGTATCAAAAGCACCACAATTCAAAAAGCAATATCTCATAAAACAAAAAAATTACCAAACAAAACAACAAATATGGTCCCCACAGCCAAAGTGCAAGCCCTACAAACCACAAAACCTACCAAAGGAACAAAAAGCAATAACTCCTCCCTCCCTCAGAGCTCTCGGTACCCGGCGCCAAGACTAGCGTTTTCTGGCAAAACGCAACCGGACGGCGCGAGTTCCACACCGTGGCTCGCGTTTTCGAGTCATGCGCCGTCGTGACCAGCCCAAATGGTCCCGGAAAACGCAACCGGAGGGCGTCACATGCACATCGTGGCTCGCGTTTTCCCGTCAAATGGTCCCGTTTTTCACTTTTTTTTCCTCTTTTTTTTGAACGATTATGTTTGGTTTGTGAAAATTGGATTTTTTTTTCTTGTTTTTCTTTCGGTTGATGAAGATGGGTGTCTATGAATTATTGAGAATTTGAGATATGAAGTTTTCATGGATAAGGGAGAAAAGGTTGGTAGCAGAGAAGGTGGGGGCGTACTACATATATGAAAAAATTAGGGTATGTGTACTTTATATGTCCTAACTTTTAGGATTAGACAAATAAAATGGGCTAGCAAATTTTCGTGCATGATACATTCGGCCATTTGGGTATAGGTTTTGGGCTGGTAATAGGCTAACCGAAATTTCGTGCATGTATATAAAAAAATGTGTCTTTTTATTTAAATGTGTCTTTTTAATAAAATTTTTAATTTTAGTAAAATTTTAATTTTAATTTTAGTTAAATGTGTCTTTTTATTTAAATAAATTTAAAAAAAATGTGGGGTCCGGGGTGCACGACGACACCAAAATCTGGTGTTATAGGAGGGAGGAGTGTTTTTGGTGTTGTGGTAAATTCTGGTGTTATGGAAAAATATGCTGACGTAGCAACATTTTTCCCATAACACGAACGAGACGGCTTGAAGGGTACCTTATGCTCTCAAACCGCATAGCAGATGGGGCCCACCAGGTAAAAACCCAAATCACAATTGGAAGGGACAAACCACATGCGCTATTTATCACCTAGTGCCAAAGAACCAAATCGCAGTCCCAAAGAGGACAAAATGCAGTACTATCAACTGACAATACACATCGTCAAATCGACTGACAATACACATCGTCAAATCGCAGTCAAGAGCCCAACAACACAGTCAAGAAACCAAGGTTTTCAAGACCACATAAAACAGCGACCACGAACCGCAATCCTGAGATCAAAGACAATCCTTTCGATAACCCAACAACTGTCAATCCATTTCGTTAAACCAGCAACTATCTTGGAGAACAAAACACTCACTGAAGCTATCGGAACAAACTGAAAACTGAAAGGAAAGGAAAGAGAAAAAAAAAAAGAAAAAAAAGAAAAAAAAGGGAAAGCTAAAGATAACTTGATCAATGGACCGCAATTTCAACAACGATGTTGAAAGCTTGATGCAACTAAGGTTGGATCATTGATGCATTGATCAAGGGGACGAAGGGTTGGAAATCGCCCACAGTATTATTATTATTATTATTATTATTATTATTATATTATTATTATCTATTTATCTATTTTTATTATTTTTTTTTGTGAATGTAAAAACTGAAAATAGGCGTTAATTTTTTTTACCTGTTAGACCCTCCCAAGCCCATTTAAACTCATCTGAAATATATAACATCTTCTTAATATTACCCCATATGAAATGGGTCTAAAATTGACACCTACATACAATGAATAGTATACCATAATGGTCTGACCAAGAAAATGACTTAGATGTGACAGATTTTGTAACTTGTAAAAATGGGTAATTCCATTAATTGGATTTATCTATTTGAAAAGATCACTTAACTATTAAACTTTTTACTCTTAGGCCATCCATTTATTAAAACTAACTTATAGTGGGTTTGCATTTGTTTATATTAATTTCGGATAATTTTATTTCGAGAATCTTTGAGACAACGAGAATAACGCTAAATATAACATATTAAAACAACGCAAACGAGTATTGAAATGTAAAAGATCAGTGTTAGCCATTATTTAAGTGCAACTTTAGTTAGTTGAAAGTGAATTAAGATAATTCAACTAATGTTTTACGTTAAAATTTTTAATGGGACCTTTTACTATGCTGTGTAGTCATTTATTTATTTATTTATTTTTTATTGTGTGTATCCAAGTTACTGATCTGCCATATGTAATGACTATATGGGGTAATTAAGGATTAACCCATTATTTGTTTCGCACGTGACTTGCTTTTTTGTCTTTTTGTCTAACGTTAATAAACGTTTTTTTTTTTTTTTTTTTTTTTTTTTTTTTTTTTTTTTTAACGCAGCCAAATTTATTCCCCCCCCCCCCCCCCCCAACCCATTCATTAAACGCAAAAAACTTACGAAACACAAATCTGACCATCATAATTCATCAACCCTAAACTATTAAAATCACAAAACACTAAAAATTCATCCTAAGATCATGGTTCATTACGCTCCGTAATGCGGATGTGGTCTTGCAATGACAGTGAAAATTTGTAAGCCCTTAGTTAATTTTGTTGTTATGAATATGTTGAATTTGATGGGGTTTGTATTTGACAGTCAATTGTGGGTATTTGACTTTGTATATGATGGGGATTTTGTTTGATAATTAAAGTTAAATACTTTCTAATGTACATTTGGTTGTAATTACAAGACAACAAGTGTGGATATTATGAGTTTTTTTGATGATGATTTACCTAGTGAGTATTATAGGGAATTGCTTTGGGAAGAGCATAGAGGGAATCAAAGTAATGAGATGCAAGAACGCATTCATGTCCTAACTATGGAAAATAAGTTGTTGGCTGATGAATTTACTTGCACCAAGTCAAAGTTACAATTGTATGACAAACTGTTTCTGATTTTGATTGGGATTTTGATAGTCTTTTGTGTTGTATTTGGAATGAAAGTAGGAAACTCATGTAGGTAGATGAATAGCAGTTTTAGTATTAAGTAGTTGTTTAGGTGTTTTAGGCTATTGTAATGGATTTTGACAACATAAAGTCAAGCTTTTGTATGGCAATGAAAAATTTGCAGTTTTCATGTAATTGCATTTTTAGCTTTCTAGTATATGCAGTTTCTCTTTATCATGTATATCATAAATATGACTATTAGCAAGTCATGGTACTTCATTAAAGTTGAAAAGTGACTTTAGAAAGTCAAATAACATAGTTACTAAGGGTTACAACAGTTTTATTGATGGGCATTTTAGCGATAGAGATAATTGACTTTAGAAAGTCAAATACAATTAACCCATAGTTTTTTCCCATTCCCTATTGAGCCATCTCTTGCATCTTTGGGTATTTTTGCACCAAATGGTTTGATTCCAAGCAGTCCACAATGTTGATGTAAATAATGTCTAAAAACTACTTTATACACGGGTGATGCAATAAGGGTTCAATTTGGCCTGGTTGTTGGGTTTTGGGTCTGGTTGAGTCGAGTTTGGGTTGAACTGGGTTGGTTAAGTAGATTTTGGGTTGCCACAGTTTTGGCTCATAAAGATCGAAAGTTGTTTTAGTTAGAAGTTGGTTTGCAACTAAATTATGTGATTTTAAATGCCATTTTACTGGCAGTAACTAAGGTATAAGCAACCCGCAAATTTACCTTACTTGTAGTTAACTGAATTGACTTGTAGCAATAGAAAAGTGACTTCAATTTTTATTTATTGATTCATATATTTGATCAATGTTTGCTTTAGCTTTCTGTATATCTAATTACAGCTGCAATTTATAGGTACGATGGAAAGGCTATAGTTCTAAGCATGACACTTGGGAGCCATATGATAGTCTCAGGTTAGTTAGTCATTTTACCAAACCACGAACCATTTACCAAATTAAATCTTTACATTAACAGTTTTTGTGTGTGTAACAGTGAGTGCAACTGCAAGGAGGCTATTAAGGAATTTGTGATCAAAGGGTACCATTCAAGAATGTTGCCTCTTCGTGTAAGATAACCCCTCTTTTCAGTTTTCACAATCATTATGTGTTCTTGCTTTATATGTGAATACTAAATCTGAATTGTCTATTTTTACCATAGGGTGACGTTGATTTTATTTGTGGAGGTCCTCCATGCCAAGGAATCAGTGGCCATAATCGCTTCAGGAATTACGAAAGTCCTCTTGAAGATGAAAAGAATCACCAGCTTGTTGTCTACATGGACATTATTGATTTCCTAAAACCAAAGTTCGTTTTAATGGAGAACGTTGTTGATATCATCAAATTTGCAAATGGCATATTAGGATATCATGCTGTTGGGCGTCTGGTAGCAATGAACTATCAAACAAGACTCGGTATTATGGCAGCTGGATCTTACGGAGTGTCTCAATGCCGATACCGAGTGTTTTTATGGGGTGCTAGTACTATGATGGTATTTTATTTTATTTATTATTATTATTTTTTTAAATTTGCGTATTATTAGTTTTTCATGGGCTGTAACTGGTTTAGTAACAAATCAAAATAACCTGAGACTATCATATGGCTCCCAAGACTTGGTATAAGGGTTGGTTGGGCTGGTTTAGTAACAAATCAAAATGGGCATGGGCTGTAACCGGTTTATTTACCACAAAGACTTCTGGTGTAGGGTAAGAAAAGCAGTACAGATAAAAGATATGATTATTTAAAACTTGTTTGTGTAATTAGTATAGATAAAACACTTTCTTTAACTTTGAAGCGTAATCCCATATTCCAATACCTAATTACAAACACACACTAAGTAAAATATCAGAAATTGTCGCATCTAATGATTGCACATTATGCTAATACTTGACTTTTTTTTGATCCAACAGAACTTGCCACAATTTCCTTTACCAACTCATGAGGTTGTTGGAAAAGGTGTTGTTCCGAATGAATTTAAGGTCTGTACAATAAACAAATATACATATAAAAATCTGTGTTTATATCTTTTTGTTAGTTTTTAAAAGCTCTTTATTTGATGCTAGGATTGCGTTCTTGGTTCTGATAATGATGAGTCATACAAACTAGAGAAAAGCATATTTCTTGGTGATGCAATTTCAGACTTGCCCGAGGTATGATAATCGATAATTACTTTTGTCATGTTATTGCACTATTGTTTAACTGAAGCTGGAATATTCAATTGTTAATAGATATTTTTGTTTTATTAATGTTAGGTTACAAACTACAATGGTGTGGATGAAATGGAGTATGGAGGTGCTCCACGTACAAGTTTTCAGAAGTTCATTAGAATGAGAAAGCAAGGTACACCACTTTAGCAATTGAAAATTAGATTTATTCCTTTGTATTTGCTTAACACTAATCATTATCAAGTTTTATCTTCGCAGGTTCATCTAAAAAAATGATTCTTTATGATCATAGGCCGTTGGAGTTAAATGAAGATGATTATGCCCGAGTTTGTCTAATTCCCAAGTTTAAGGTACCACTTTTCCATTTTCTACTTTAAGTTTTATCTCTAGAAAATTTTATTTGCAAAATCGATAACAATACAAAAGATGATCATAGCATCCATGGCCATAGTGAGGGGCTAAGCATTGTGTTATAAAAGTGATCAAGTGATGAATAATTAGCTCTTTTTTTCCTTGAATTGATAATGATTGTGGCCTTTGTTGGCTGATTGATCACTAACGTTATTGACACATACAGGGGGCAAATTTTAGAAATCTGGCAGGGGTGCTAGTTGATGAGAAGGGCAAAGTGTATTGGGATACAAGCGTTCCAAAAGTCAAACTACCCTCTGGAAAACAACTGGTACTACAGTTACAACAAATCTTTCTGATTATTAGAAAATGAGTTTCAGTTTTGAATTTCCGATACCATTATGTCAATGTTTCTCACATTACGTTATATAATGGTACAGGTTCCAAACTATTGCATGACCTTTGTGCGTGGAACATCTAAGAAGTATGTTTTCTTCCATTTTTGTTGTGGTTACGCATAAACAGTTAAACAGTCTGTTTAAATACCTTTTATGGAATAACCCTTGTACTCTTATTACTATTTGTTGTGTGACGTCGGTTGCTTTGGTTACTAACATGTTTAAACCTTAAAATGCAGACCGTTTGGTAGATTGGGCATGGACTCTGTTATCAAAACTGTAGTGGGCAGAGCTGAGCCACACAATCAGGTCCTTTTTTCACCCATTTTAAACGCCAAATCTGATTAAGAGACCCAACTTTAAGTTCTTGTATGTTCTTTTGATAGGCACTGCTGCATCCGAACCAAGACAGGGTTTTAACTATAAGAGAAAATGCCCGGTTACAAGGGTTTCCTGATCACTACAGACTTTGCGGCCCAATTAAAGAGCGGTAATGTTACTACAAAAAAAGAAAATTTGTAGCAATTATCAAGTTGATATGTGGTATTTTGAATTATTGTGTTATATGTTTTCTTTTAAAACAATATACTTATTTAAGTGTTTTGGATTTGCTTTTGAAGCTTTGAAATGATGCAATATTTTGACATTTAATGTGCATTTGTTTTTGATTTTGGTTTCAGATATTTGCAAGTAGGAAACGCTGTTTCATTTGCTGTATCAACTGCATTGGGGTATACTTTAGCAAGAGCAATTAAAGGGGAAAGCACTAGCAAACCGTTGATACTTCCGGTCAAATTCCCTGATTGTCTTGGACTTTCTCCAACGAAAGAAGAATCGGAATGATAACAAAATTGAGTGAGTTCTGAATCTGTCTTGATTTAAAGATGTGAAAGCATGTTCACATGCCAATACTATTGTTCCGATGATTCCTTTTCAAGAGTTCAAAATAATTCGACATTAATATTGATGTGATTCTTAATGAGAATAATTTGACATTAGTTGGTAGTAACAGGTATGTTTGTTGTATAGTTGCTCCATGCCATAAACAATGTTCTGTATCAAGAGTATGTTTTCTTTATTGCAACATTGATGCCATAAAGGTATCTTGGAACACTTCATTCTAACATTTCGATTGTCAATTTCAATTGAATCTACATGGCTCTTATTTGATTCTCTTTGTTTGTTCACAACTGGAATCTGCACAGCCTGAACTGCTTGTATTTAAATTGTTGTTTGGGGTTTGCAATGAACCTTATGATGGGAGACAAACGTGTAACAAAAACTAGTTAACGTACCATTATGGTGCGTCAAGGAAAGTACATTAACCTCAAACCTGTAAGCTTACAATCTACCCTTGCTGATCATTATACAGGTTAAGTTTTAATAAAAACAGGTTAACATGAATAGAACTTTGGTCATCTTGTAATGGCGTTCCATATCAATGGACAAACATTCATAAGTGTAGACAAATTAAGAGAGTCCAAATCAATGTGTATTCTAAATATCTTGATGAGGCTAGACTGAATATGTGCAATTTCAAAACGGTCAAAGTCAGGTCAAGATGACAATTAACACTCACTGATAATATCATCGAACTTGAGCGGGCTAGTAATTACTACCTCCTTCTCAATATATAAGTTCAGTTTGACTTTTTGTATCGAACTTTGACCTTAAATATTTTTGATTGTATTATATATCACTTGATGAAAATTATACCAGATGAAAATACATATAAACACTATCCATCTATATATTTCGCATCAAGTATTATATAATACAACCAAAAATATTTAAGGTCAAAGTTCAATTAAAAAAGTCAAAGTGGACTTATATATTGAGACGGAGGGAGTACAATTCTACACTTTCTCGTTCAGATGTAGTTGCTGGTCTTACCATCGCTAATCTTGCCATCCCTCATGTATCTTAACCTATAGAATGTAAATAAATTACGAAACAAAGTCCTAAACTTTAAAAATATGACAAAACAGTCCAAAAGTGATAAAACGCGATTTTTAACCTGGCCAAACTTTGACGCTTCCGCTGAAACTTCTGATGTGCCAACTTCTGCATGAAATCCTCCTCGAACTGAACCGCATCACGTTTCCTTTTTAGCTAAGTTTTTCGATTTGGCCCATTTAACTCGCTATAAGCAAAACAAACCAAAGATGACCCATTCATTATCAAATGAGTTGAAATTTTCCCATCTCTGGAACTGTTAGCTAAACTATAACCACAAAAGGAGATTTTAGTGAACAATTTTTCCCTCCAAAATCCCTCCATTTAAAAACCAATAAAAGCTTCAATTCTTCATCATTTTAAACGAATTTTACAATTCTAAACCGAAAGTTCAACTCTAAATTAAATTATACACATTCCGATATAGTTTTTAGTTGTCAATTTTGAATTTTTGAATGCTAACTCATTACGGTTCGAAGAGAGTGGTGAAGGTTCCTCAGAAATATGGGGATTCCGTATGCCAGCTCAATAAGAAAACGATTATTCAGAATAATGTAGAAATTGTTGATGAAAATGTGGGGGATGAAATGGATAACGATGACGTCAGCAATGGGGATGATGATGCTATTAATACTCATCATTCTTATGTGAAGTCAGTAGAAATTGGATGATGACAATATGGACTTATTTGTGGGGAATTTTGGTTTGGGCTGTTGAAATATACAAAAGTTACTGTAAATAAGCTAATACAAACACCCTGGTGCTATTTAAATCAACAAATCAAAATAATTTCTCAAGTATGTTTAAAGGGGTGTTTGGTTTAGAGTATATTAAGGATTCATTGAAATTTGGAACAAAAGTAATATTGCAAAATGTATATTAGTAATTGTTATGAGGTTCGATCTTATCAAGTTTTTCAAGGTGAGAAATGAGAATGATAAGCTTTAGTGTTTGGATTAACTTATGTTTGTGGCTCATTGGAGTATTTTTGTTTCGTAACACAATAAGCTCAAAATGATAGACTTCATTTGTGTTAGAATGGGAAAAGAACTAGGTTGGGAAGAAAAGGGGTAATCATTCATTGTCAAATATGTGGAAAAGAAGGACATAATGTGAGGGTTTGTCCAACAAAGAAGGAAGTGGTGGTTTACGGGTGGTAAAACTGCAAGAGGTGCAGGTGGAAAAAGCAGTTGATGGTAAAGCAGTTTGGTGTAGAGGAATGGGTGATGGCTCTAAATCAAGTGCATATCCTCATGGTATAAGGCCAATTGGTTATGTTGTTTCATAGGATCCAGTTGATGGAGAAACAATGATTGGAGTAAGTGATCTTAACTATTTCACTTTTTAGTATTTGACTGTTTTTGCCTTTTTGGCATTCTATTTGACTGTTCGATGCAGAATATAGCTTTTGTTAACACTTTGAAAAACAAGGCAGTAAAAATTGGATGATGACACTATGTGGGATAAACATGAACTATGTGACATAATTGTGCAAAATGGTGTGTATTTTTTCAGATGTAGTTGCTGGTTTTACCATTGCTATCCCTCATGTTCTTATGTCACAATTTAGTGAAAATTAAAGGAGAAAATTACATAGCCAAGCTCGAAATCCTATAGATATTTCCTTTTAGAACAAAGAGTAAGCTAAACAAACACCAATCTAAAACAAACAAACAAATATTCAAATCGCTAACAGTAAAACTATCAAACAGCAACAGCAAACCAGTCTAATAATTTGTTAAGGCAAAGTAGTCTCATCTTTCACGACTCACTAGCCTCCATCCAAATGATACATCAACTCAAATCCACCAATGAACTACCAATCAAAACACCATCAACATACAATGACCTCTTTTGACTCTGGAATACTGGCAATGTATTCACGTTCACAATGCTTGTTTTCCCTGAAATCATGATTGGCAAACCAACTTTATCAGAATATTAACTACACTGCAAGTCAATTTGGACATTGCAAATCAGATGTTCAAAACTGTATTCGAATGAATGTTAGAAAGAGAGTAGACATCTGAATTTGGCAAGAAACGTGTCTAACAAATAACCAAAATTTCTCAGTTTCTAACAAATAACCAAAATTCTACAAGCAATCCTAGTTCATCATTTATTTTAGAAATTGTAAAATAAACTATTGTAATTAAATCAAAGAAAACTTAATTAGCACGTTAAAAATATGCTTACTGGGATAATTATCTGAAAATGTGACTAGTCACATTTTCAAGTATAGTTAACTCTTTTTTGGCTATTATAACACCAAAGTTTTAAATTCAGAATTTTTTATGTTTCTGTGACCATTTTGCCCCTACTTCAGTTTTATTACCCTATTAACAACGAAGGGTAAATTGGTCATTGTGCATGAACAAAATACATACAAAAGTGCAAATATAAAACTTTTATGTTAGTTAGATATATTTTAGATATAGAGAGAACATACCTTCATATTATGTTTGTGACTCGTCGTCTATTTTGATGCAGGGGATATGGGAGATTTTGGGCCAGTAGGAGCCTCCTCTACTTCATCTTTCTTTCAGGTCTGGACATCCCCGTATTCTCAAACTCAAAAGTGAAGGCAACAACTTTTCTGGTAGATCTTTCATCTTTGGGCATTTGCTAATGATGAGATGTTGGAGGGAGGTGAGGTGTAGGAGTCCCTCGGAAACTGTTTCCAACTTATCAAAACTTTGAATCCAAAGTTCAGTAAGAGATGAAGGAAGATGAAGATGAGACAATTGACTCCAATTAGTGGCTTCTTCTTTTTCTGCTGAACCACATAAGCATAGGTCAACAAGTGAGGTTGGAAACTTCAGTGGGCCCCATTCTGAGATGGGCTTCTTCAACCCCCCAATTGAAAGGACACCCAAGTTGGGAGGCCAAAGCCCAGTTGGAACATCCATACTTGGACAATTGATTATCGACAGATAAGTTAATGAGGTGGGACTCTGCAATTGGAGGTCTGCAAATAACGACTCCCTCGTACTTTTACAATCCCATATCAATAATCTCGTGAGGTGAATAAAGTTACCCCCAAAATCAATGATCGATGCCACATTTGGATGATCATATATTTCTACAGATTCAAGCATTGGCATGCTTTTGCTGTTGATAAGTAACATATTCTTCTTTCCTCCTTCTCCCACCTCCTCCTTTATCATTAGTTTTTCACACTTGTCGATGTTAACTGACTTGAGCTTCTGCCCTCCCATTCCCATTGAGGAGACACATGTAATTGAATGACAAGAATCGATATCCAACGTCTCAATGTTGTCAGGACAACTTAAATGAAATTTTCACAATTCCATACCGATAATGACCTAAGAGATGTTAGGAGATTGCTCCCATAATTGTACTCCTCCTCATCTTTCTCCCCTAAACTCACCAAATTTTTACATTCCCCTACATACAAATTCCTTAAATTCACGAGAACCTTACTACTTGCCTCTGCTTCTTTTGATTCCCACAAGTATCTTATTTCATCACATTTTTCAACAAACAATTCTTCAACTGCCTTAAGATCCAATATAACACCTCTCCACACCTCATTAGCAAGCCCTGAAATAGATTCTATTTCCAACTTGGTGACTGATGGAGCTGCGTGCACCAGACTTCTCAACAAACCAACACCACATTCATGTATTTTCAAATCCATCAATGAAAGTAGCGGTGCTTTAAGTGAGAATTCAACCAAATTTGGACAATTTATAATACAGAGCTCTTTCAGGCATGGAAACACTTCATCTCCTTCAAATGAGAATTCAACCAAACTTGGACAGTTTATAATGCGGAGCTCTTTCAGGCATGGAAACACAGAATCTCCATCCCCACTTCTACTATATGTTGACCAAACCTTCCAACTCGGCATACCTTTAAATTCCAGAATTTCAAGGGAAGGAAATGCAACACCAGTCCCGAGAAACTCTAAACCCACATCTTTCACATCATCCATGTCTTGAATAGATAAACTCTTAAGTGACGGTAGTTGCCCGAGTGGTGGTAGAGATGTACACTTTTTACAGCCATGTATAGACACTTGAGCCAACTTACGGAAAGAGGGTTCCCCAACCCATTTGGGAAACTCTAAACCCAGATAGTTCACAATGTCTAGGCTCTCCAAACAACCATTAAATGGCTTCAATGCATCAAGGACATTGTTTTCAGTAGTCTCCTTTCGGGAAGCATTTGATACGTCACTCCATTCAAACTTTAACTCAGTAAGTCTCTTTTGTGATAAGTCTGCTTCTCGTGCTTCCGTTGCGTTTTTTACTTTTTCCAGGCCCTCAATGGAAACTTTCCCATGAAGATTCTCAAAATCTTTAAGTTCGGTTATCGAAAAATCATTTTCTCCTCCAATAATGATTTTTGAAAGAGTTTGCAGGCTTTTCAACTTAGCTACCCCTGCAGGCAAGTCTTTTAAAAGCGGCGTATCTCTAATGTCTAGATGCCGCAAACTTTTAAGCTTTGTGAAGTTGCTGGGAAACTTGGTTAAACGAGAACAACCAAAAAGGATTAGCGTCTCTAAGTTATAGAGATCACAAACATTTTCTGGAAAATGTGTGATTTTAGTTTGAGATAAATTAAGATAGCGTAAATGCTTTAATTTACCAATCGACTCTGGAACCTCGCTAATCTCATAACCACTCAAACTTAAAACCCTTAAGAATTGCAACTCAGGGAGTAAGTCAACCAAAACCTTATTCGACAAGTAGTATTCTTGCCACGACCATTCTTTCACCCCAACGGACAATAATGTTCTCAAACCTTTAGCTCCTTCGATCCCCTCAAACTTCTTGTAAGCTACATATTCGTCAAAAGCAAAAGACATATGACGACACTTATCTAAAGTTTGTTTCCTAGCATTCTCTCCCATTTCCTTCTCTAACCTGAAAAAGAAATCTCCGGCAACAGATGTTGCCAAATCATTCATAAGATCATGCATAACAAACAAACTCTTGTCATTAGGTGAGCGTTGAAAAAATGACCGTGATAACAACTCATCAAAGCATTCCTGACCCAAACGTTCTACAGTTGACGTGCTTTGATGTACTCGGTGCAAAAATCCTTCTGCCATCCAGAGCAGAACCAAATCTTCCTTGTCAAATGCATAGTCCTTTGCGAACAAGGAGCAATATGCAAAGAGCTGCTTCAAATAGGCAGGAAGTTCACGGTAGCTTAGTCTAAGAGCCGGAATAATTTTATCCCCCTCTTTTAACCTCCATATCTCACTATCTTCTATTTCCTTCCACTTTTCTTCATCTTCATTCGTCCTCAATAAACTTCCAAGTACTTTTAGAGCCAAAGGCAAACCATCACACTTTCTCACAATGCCTTCACCAGGTGCTTTAAGTCTTGGATGTGAATCAAAGTTTTTCACGCCGAATGCATGATGAGCAAATAAACGCACAGCATCGTCATGTGAGAGACTTTGCAAATGGTTTAAGTTACCAAAACCCAACTGTCTGAGCAACTTATCCTTCCTAGTTGTCAGGATTATTTTACTTCCAGGAGCACATGCTCTTAAAGGGGCCACTAGTTTATCCCAATCGTCCTTACTTTCACTCCACACATCGTCCAGCACTAATAGAAACAATTTCTCTCTAAGTTGATCTCTTAGAGCTTCTTGAAGGAGGTTTAAATCTTTAAATGTTGTTGTTTCCCTGCTCACAGACTGAAACATAATATAGCTCATTCTGAAGATGTCCCACTCATCTGAAACACATACCCATGCCTTGAGTTCGAAATGATCCTTAACTTGCTGTTCGTTATACAAAAGCCTAGCTAGAGTTGTCTTACCCACACCACCCATACCAACAATGGGCACGACGCTAAAATTTTCGTTGCATGATTCATCAGCTAAGAGCTTAAGAACCAATGCATCCTTATCCCCTTGTCGGCCAACAATCTCAGATGCTTCTACCAACGAGGTCTCGTCTTGTCTATCTTTATCTTTTGGGCTACCATCCTTCACTTGTAAACTTCCACTCACCACCATTAAACCAAGAGGTTTTTTTTCATTTTCTAGATCTTGCAACCTATTGTTAATATCGTCTAACCTGTGACTCAGCCTACTATTTAGTGAGAAATTTGTGCAACAAGATGGGACGAGCTTTCTTATCTTGCTGGTGCTGGCTCGGGATTGGTCGGTCAACTCATTCTGCTTAGCCTCGGTTGCCAAGTCATCAAGTAAGTCATCTATGTCGTATGCCAGATGTTGGAGCTCATTGAGCCATACTTGAACAGCTTCATTAGTTATTTCTTTCTTCCAAGCATCTTTCAGCAGTGTTTGTATCCTGAACAAAGTCTTCCCTAGTTTCTTCAGCTCAGAATGAATTCCGTTTGCTCGAACAACTTGCTTGACGGCTACATCGGCCAGCTTCTGAAAAACGGCTTCAATGAGGGTAGAAGCAATGATTTCCGCCATTTTTTTATGGTAAACTGGGAGCACTTTGAATCTGAATGAATGGTAGGTGTTTTGAATGAAATGAACTGGAAGAAAATTATAGATCTTGACTTAATAGGTGGCTGGATATAAATGAAAATTCTTATCAATTATTGAGCTATCTCTGTACAAACTTGACCACATAAGTTTAACACAAAAAGTAAATTACACAGATAAGATCCATGTGGTTTGTAGTTCCTTTGACCAAATGGACATAAAATTTGACTGTTAAAGTTACTTACAGAATTTAACTTGCACATAAAGGTATAAGTCTTTTAATAACTCACTTTACAAATTCAATTATAGTTTTATATAAAACGGGTTGTTAGAGGTCATCATTCTTTCACAAAACATCTAATTTAGTTGCTCTACTTTTTTTGATTTCTAAAAAGAGTGTCGCACTCACCAAATCATTTATTCTGGTAACTATAACTTTGGTAAAAATGCAATTTCATATGATTACCAGATTTTATAAATTCCATGTCAGAAATTTTAATGCCACATCATTTAAGTTATATCCACCTCACGTCCTCACATAACACATCAAATTATCTTTTATACCCGACAAACCACAGGGAAGATTTATGAAATGAACTCTTATCTTTTATTAATTTGATAATTTCTGTTCTTAGCCAGACATCATATATGATAACTTTAAAGGTGTGGGTTTAAGTTTATATATGGGGTTATGAGCTTATTTGATCAGCTTATATATTTAATAAGCTCTAATTTTCTGGCTTATTTGAAAACTTGTGGGCTTATATAAGTTTATTATAGTGAAAAACTTATATAAGCCCACAAGTCTCACTACTACAAAAATGGCCATAGAGCCCGGTTAAAAAGTGTCATAGAGCCCGGTTTTGCCTGCGGGCTCAAAAGGGGGGGGGGGGGGGGGGGGGGGGGGGGGGGGGGGGGGACTCTATTTAAAAAGCAAATGGAGCCCGGTTAAGAGAACGGGGTCTATTGCCAGTTATAGATCCCGGTTTGCTCTTACCAAACATGGCTCTATGTGAAAAACAAATTTAAAAAAAAATAAATATATGTATATATTTTCTGTAAGAAATCAGCCACTAGATTAAATTTTGAATAGCAAATACAACCCATTATATCATTATTCCTAACTTTCATCTATTATAAGAAATCCTAGCTATCAAATCTTCATCTTTACTTCTATCTATAGTCCAGCCTTCAAACCGCGACTCATCTTGCTCTTGAGCTTTCGTTCTAGCCGACTCATATAAAGATGCTGCATATATAACAAGTATGGATTAGAAAAGGTGAAATAACAAAAAACACAGTTATAATTCAACAGGTTTATATGAAACAAGAACTCAAGAATGAGCATTCTTCAATCATTTAATTTTTATTAAGGAGGCCCACAAAACGAAAATGCCAAATGATAAATGGTATTTTATCTAGATATGGAAGTGCTACTAATGAAACTAATTAAATGCAACTAATACCCTTAGCCGTGCATACAACTTTTTCAACCAAGATTCGCATTACTAAACACGCTAATATAATCAATTTTTTCTATGAAGTGAAAGTCCTTTTGCCACATAGCAACGCAATCCTGAATTCGATGCTCAGTCATCCACCTGCCATATCCACAATAGCCTCCTTAATCTTCGGATTCCCTATCCTCCTAAACTTAACATTCTCAGGCTCCTTAACTACATTCCTCAACAACTTAAGCACAATATCAACCACGACCCATCTGATGGTTTCCCAGAAACATAAATCCCAACACAACCCTCTAACTCACTCCTTACATTGTCACGATCACCATTTATATCTGTCTTCGACACGTTTTCACTCAAACATCTCTCAACATGATCAGTCACTTCCTCTTCCGAGCCGAAAACTTTACAAACTGGACACTCAAACACATTCAAATCATAACCATTCTTATTTCTCTTACCAGTAGTAATCAATGCACAAAATGGGTCAAACCCAACCGTTGACTTTTCACTCTTTTGACTTCTTTCAGTTTTTTGAGGTGGGATTGGTTTTGGGTCGGGTTTTTGGGATAATTCCTTCATAATAAAAATTAAAAACAAAAAGTGATGTTCGTGAAGTACTAACTTTTTCTCCGTCTGTAACAAGTTCGCGCAAGTCCTTGAGTCGGTCCTGGATCAATTGCCTGTCTTGAGGTCTGGCCTTCTGTTTAGCACCAGGTTTGCCCCTTCTTTTGTTGGCAACGGATGGTTTTGAACCCTCATTATGATGCAGAGATCTGGAAAGTGTGTTCTATACTACCCGCTCAGATCCATTTGCTACCAAATACTCTATCACAGCCAATGCCTGCAATACATTATCACATAATAGGAATGACTCGAAGAAGGATTAATAATTGTTTAGGAAGAGGCGTAGTTTTTATTTGAGCTAAAGAATAATTCGACGCACCATAAGAAACTTAACTAAACACACAAAACAAAAAAACCACTATAATTACTGAACAAGTAGTTGCAAATGTGGAAACAAAAAAATAAAGTACCTTGTACACGTGACGCCAATTGCGGTCAGTTCTATTAATCTTGTCCAGAGAACACCCATAACCATCTGACATTCAGAGCTGTAATAATACATATCGAGTTAGCAACCAATCAATTGTTTATGTTAAGATAATGTAAAAATGATAGATCACTATTTGTGAATGTAATGTATATTTACAATTTTTTAGTTGCCTGTGCGATCTCGGCCAATGCAGTACCATGTGGACCCCAAGGTTAAGCAAATGAACAGATCTACTAAAGCAGCAAAGCTATCTAACCAATACTAATGGTAGATATTGACACGTTTTCACCGTTTCCCTGCTATAAGTGTGATATAATTATACGCAAACGACCCAGTGAATGAAGGTTGTTATTTTAGTAAGTAACTAGTCTCGAAAACAACATGGTTTCTAATTACTTAACTTGTGAAAAACCAATTTTGACGCCGAAAACTGTTTTTACATTGAGGCAGAAAACTGCCCTTGTTTGGTGTTTTTAGGCCGAGTTTCCACGCTGTAGACGTAAAACATCATTACGCACAACTTTCGTGTTTTAACTTTTTGATGAATCGGACCAGAAGTGCCTCGAAAAATTTCGAAATACGTGCAGTAGGTTTGTTGACAGATTCAGTTCTTCAGTGTTTTGGTTTCGCTAATTTATTTTGATCATAACTTTTGACTCGAGTGTCCGTTTTGGGTGATTCAAATTGCTGTAGAGTCCTTGTGAGTTCCTCTACAACTATAGGCACTTGCCCAACTATAGGCATACCAACAAGTTTAAAACGCAACACTGCTTTACAATGCTTCCACAGTGATGCAAATTAGAGTTTAGACATCAATAACTTTAAACAAACAAAGAATGTTGCTAAAACCATGGAACATAAGAACGTCAATATAAGAAGCCCACATAAAGCAGACCGGCCTATCTTAGTCTAATGGATGGAAGAATGAAAGAGGCAGTTAATATCTCCAAACCCCACACAAGGAGTGAAGTATTCAACAACAAAATATGAACCAGACTTAAACTAGATATCCGTGTGTTTTCCGTTTAGCATTTTATAACGCAAGTAGTACAATAAGTATGACTGTAAATTAGAAAAATACATATATTTTAACCAATATATTAATCACAAGACATCATCTTGTTCAGTTATGTTTAAACAGCGGCAAGGATCTTTCGGTTTACTAATATTTCCACATACCATAAGCAACGAAATAAAGATTCAAACATCACATTACACTCCATGTTGTAGACTTTATAGTGCTTTAACGATTATCAAATCATGTGTATTCAGAAGTTGAACCACAAGCCTTAAGGGGGTGTTTGTTTAATAAGCTTATATGTGGGCTTACGACCTTATTTCATTTCGGCTTATATTTCATAAGCCCTTATTTTGCTGGCTTATTTTGATGTTTATCGGCTAACATAAGTTTATTATGACATAAGAATAAACTTATATAAGCCCATAATGAATATAAGCCGGAAAATTGGGGCTTATGAAATATAAGGCGAAATGAAATAAGGTCGTAAGCCCACATATAAACAAACACCCCCTAAGTATCAGAAACAAAGGTATCGTTATATCTATCAACATATTGTTGTCATTAATTTTATGTACATAAAAGGTAACGAAAGAGTAAAGTATCACCTGGAAACAACATGAAGAAAGGCCAAATTAAAATAAGAAAGGCCAAAGCATCCATCTTCCCATGTGAAAATCCTAAATACCAGATGAACGTGTATATTAATATAAGAAAAGAGTATATTAAGATTGCAATTCGAATTAAGAAAATCACTCATCAATAAAACTTTAAAACATCTACAACTTGCACATACAGATTATACATGTACTACGTCATAAGCAATCTACACAATTCATTTTGAAACCAAATAGAAGCTCACATCAACAACAATATTCAATAACATTCCCAAACTCCACAAATAAATTATAAACAATACAAAAAACATATAAAAAAACACAACTTATTAGATAAACCTAAGAACAACATGAATGACATATTAAAAAAGGTTAATTGAACAACAACATCAATTAAAGCAGTTTGGTACCTCCTAATTGGATTAGTTTGTTAATAGCTTGGTTGCGTGATGAAGGTGGCATGGGAAGGTAATGGGTGTGCGACGGTGGGTGATGGTGCTGGTGTGTGACGGTGGTTAAGTGGGGGTAGTGAGCGGTAGTAAATATTGGAGGGCTAGGGTTTGTGAAATGGAAAGGGGGAAAAAGTTGTGTGTTTTGTGAAGATAATGAAAATTGGGGAGGTAACTAACCCGCTCAAAAGTGCAGAGTATTTTAGTTTCAATTTGAAGAACCGCCCATCTTAAAGTTTTACAAAAAGAGGGATGCTACTTCCACTCACAAATCTCATACAAAACATCCACACGCTGAGGTGTCAGCCACTGATTAGTGGGATGAGAGAGAAGTATATCCCATCCCACGAATCACTGGCTGACACTTCAGCGTGTGGATATTTTGTGTGGGATTTGTGAGTGAATGTAACATTTTCTTTACAAAAAAGTGATTAACACTTGATAAAACCATGTTTTGTCAAAGAAAGCGGGGCTCTAATATTTTTGTGATAAAGCCCTGTTTTTTAAAAGAAAACATGGCTCTAATATGCGGAATAGAGCCCAGTTAATTATGATAAAGAAAAAGCGGTTCTAATATTTTTCAACATAGAGCCCGGTCTTATAAAAGAAAACATGGCTCTATGCCCTTTTTTAAAACATGGAATCTTTATAGAGCCCGTTTTTAACTAAAACCGGGCTCTATTTCACATTCTCTAGTAGTGTCTCCAAATAAGCCGGAAAATTGAGGCTTATGATATATAAGCCGAAAACAAATAAGCTCACATAAGCCGCATATAAGCTTAAACAAATGTCCTCACAAAATATCTAATTATCTACTGAAAAATTATTTTTGATCGTCACTCGTCTAATCTTTATCATGTTCAAGAACTCCATAACCAACCAATATCTCCACCATAATCACCAATTATCATCAACCTCTCCTCTACCTACACGACCATCCACACTACTTCAATGCGACTATAAAAAAAACCCATAGAAAATTAAAAGCCTATAGATACCCATAATTTGAACATAGAAAAAGCTGAAAACAAACCGAAATACTGAAGCAAGTTAACATGTTGTAAAACACTTATAACCCACACTAAAATGATGCAGACCTGAACGAAAAAGATGAAACCCCACCCGCCACCCTCTGCAACTCACTAGACCGGATATATCCTCAGCCCGCCACCATCAACACCATGCATGCATGCAACGAACGTGACACCTTGCCTTTAAACCAAAGCTCTCAATCCGACATCGACGAAATCAATTTTTGTTTTTATATTTTTATTGGATTAACTTTTGTTTTTCTAGTAGTTTTTAGACCATGGGTCTAAATAAATTTTGTATAAATTATATATAAAGTATGCAACTTTATATTAAAACTGGTTTTTTTTTGTTTTTTGTTTTTTTTTTTTAATTTTAATATTTGGTTTTTTTTAATGCATGGGTTTTGTTTAAATTTTAATATTTGGTAGTTTTCTTGTGAGGTGAAATGTTTGTTCTGAATGAGTGTTGATTTAATGGCAGTGGGATGGTTGGTGATATGGTGCTGGTTTTGTTAGATAGAGAAGATGAAAAGAGTGTGAGAAGAGATCGATAGTCTTGGTGGTTTTGCTAGTTGGATGTTGGACCAAAAGAGTGAGTGACAATTATACCCTTAGTGCAAGTTAAGTAAGTAAATTTAACGTCCGTTTAATCAAAGGACCGTGGGTGTTAAAGGTTTCCGAGTTAGAGGCTATTTGTGCAAAAAAAGTTAAATGACCAAAGGTGAAAGTCAACGCAAATCACATATATCATATGTTTAATTTACTCTAACACAAACAATCAATAAACACAGTCATATATCTTTCAAACGGTAAATCATCAATCGACAACAAATACACTAACGTGAAGAGAATTATTTTATTTTCAGTAGACGGCCATTTCGATATACTTCGGCCGAACTTTTTTTTTTTTTTTTTTTTTTTTTTTTTTTGGCTAAAATTTACGTTCTAAAAAATCACATGTGATAAAGCACGTGTGATTTCCGTAGCTTTAGCAATAACATTAGTTGTTGATGTTTGTTTTATAAAAGTGTTTTATAGCGTAGCTCTATAAAATAACGTAAAAGTTTGTTCAAGTAGAGTTAAGAAAATGTTAATAACCAAAAGATAAACTCTCGTTACTAATCTAAATGCTAAATGTTACTAAACACGACCCATTGTAACCTGTTTGAGACACGTTTAACCTATTTAAGTATCGAATTGAAGAAGGTTGGTGTTTGTCAATTCAACAAGTTTAAATCCAAAAATGATATACATAACATGCAAATAACTACCGAACAATTTTAATGATATGAGTAGGGATGAACAAAAGAACCAAAGAACCGGAACCGGACCGGAACCATGAAGAACCGAACCGGAACCAGAAGCAATGGTTCGAGTTCCAGTTCTTGATTTTGAGATTTTTCGGTTCTTGGGTCGGTTCGGATCGGTTCCACCGGTTCTTGGTTCCGAAACCAAAGATCCAATAATTATAAAAATATGTAATTTTTTTTTTTACTTCTTATCAAAATATTAATCATATCCTATGTATAATAATAATAATAATAATAATAATAATAATAATAATAATAATAATAATAATAATAATAATAATAATAATAATAATAATAATAATAATAAACTACTAGCCATCAATCTAAACACTCTCAACCCTAATCTTTAGTTCACTGAAACATCCACAAATCAATAATCAGTCTAAACCTAATAATATTCCAAGATCATTCAACATTATCAAAATAATGGGAGTAAGTTTATATTTTATTTTTATTTGCATTCGAATAGCTTTTACATGTTCATCATGCTAAAATTTGCTAGCACTTTTATTAATACATTATTTATTATCTATCATCATCATGTAGCCATATAATCATCACATAACACTTTTAGTTTTATTAATACTTTGCCTAACATATATGAACAAAGTTTTAAGTTATTTTATTTTGTTTTCCGGATTGTTATGTATTATTGTTTTGTTAAAAATATGAACAAGTGAAAGTAACTATACAATGATTGA
Source organism: Artemisia argyi (assembly GCA_030686995.1). Taxonomy (NCBI): domain Eukaryota; kingdom Viridiplantae; phylum Streptophyta; class Magnoliopsida; order Asterales; family Asteraceae; genus Artemisia; species Artemisia argyi. The sequence continues at coordinate 165,491,638 of CM060690.1, forward strand.
CTATTCGAGTTTATAGTTTAGTTGTTAATTGTTATTTGCTTAAATGTAAATGGTTGCAAGTTCTTTAAAAGTTTATTTTTTGTGTTTTTTATTAGTTTAATAGAAAAGTTGTTCCTATACGGGTAGATCAAAAAGAACTGGAACCAGAACCGGAACCAAAAACTATATTTGGTTCGGTTCTCGGTTCCTACTTTTCAGAAAAATCGGTTCTCGGATCCACCGGTTCCGGTTCCAACTGGTTCCAGAACCATGCTCATCCCTAGATATGACCTATAATCGCAATTCATTGTATTACTGTTAAGTACACAACAAAATGCATTTATTCCAAATCCAACATAAAATCATGTTACATGCTGAAACAGAGAGTCACATGCATTGCACGTGACAAGTCAAAACAGTCAACAAACTCACTCAACTAACTTTCCTGCCTAAACTTGTAATAGCTTAAATACTTTCACTCTTCATTTTGGAAGATAGTTTTTGATGAATGATTTCTCTTATCTCTTCTGTAACAAACTCCATATCTGAATAACAAATCCAGTAATCATTTCACTTTGAATTACGTTCTTATTTCGGTAGTTCTAGTGTCTTGATTGTGTTAACCTCCAATCTTACTATAAGATTCAGGTTAAGCACGTTAAAATTGGTATCAAGAGCCCTTTCTTGGCACCCTTTTTTTTTCAAGAAGTGTTACATTGAAATTTCTTGATATTCCGTTATGTTCTCCGGCGTAAATCCGGCAAGAAAACAAGATTCCGATCAAGAAATCAGCCACCACTGATTTCATTGTTCTGATTACATTTGATTAGTGTCAATCCATTGTACGACCACAAGATAAGCCGAAAATCTCGTTAGATTTTCTTATCTTGAACTAGCTGGCAAGCAGCAGTGGGATTGAGTAACCCAGAACAGTACCAGTTTCATTATCCCAATTGGTCGGTGATTAATCATTGTTTCAGTGGTTAATCATTGTTGATGAGTGATAATCTTTCTGGTCAAATGGTGGAAACACGAAATACAATTAGAAATCAAGACCCAGCAATGGAGGCATTGCAACAAACTATGGGTGAGTTGCAAAGAATGATGCTGGAATTGACTGCTGACATGAATCGGTTGAAAGGTGGGGAAGGTACAAGTGGTCATGGTGCTCATGGTGGTCATGGTGGTCAGAGTCACAATAGTCATACTGGTCATCAAAATGGGGGACAATATGGAAGGTTGACAAAAGTTGAATTTCCAAGATTTGATGGTGATGATTGATAATGCGTTTTTGAGTGCGTATCAAAAATATACAAGGTAAACGTGAGTGGAATTCACTAATCAACCTTTAGGAAAAGGAAGACTTGCGAAAACTCGTGAATACAATATATATATGTGATACCGGGTAAGTGATTACCCGGGTCGTGTCCCAACGAGGTGCGAATTGACAATATCGTGTGAGATTCGAGATTAAAATGCTTGTAAGGAATGGTTGAGAAATTATTTGGTATTTTGGAATTACGATAAATTGCAAATAACGTACGAAACTAAATCATGAATTCAAACAAGGAATGAAATTTAAAACTTAAAAACTACTTAAGATGTTACGGGAATCAGAATTAGGAGGCTAAGAAACCCTAAACGTAAACTAATTTCAAAAACGCGAAAGTTACTTTAATAAAAAAACGCGAGTGCGCAAATTAAAACGTGAAATTAAACCTACACTAGTCCTACAAGCATGAAATTAATTTTTCTATGATTCTAATGATGAAAGAAAATTTTTGGAAAAAGAAAAATATTTTTTTTCGACTTTTATATTTTTTATAATGAATTAATTCCTAAATAAACTAAATTAAATATTAAAAATACTAAACTACTCCTAAAAATTCTGAAATTTTTATGAAAACTAAATTTACCTAAAATAAACCTAAGAAAAATAAAAACATGAAATAAGCAGTTATAAATAAGCAGTAATAAGCAGAAATATAAGCTAAAAATTTAACAAGTAAAAGCAACTAATAACTACTTAAATATTGAACATGTAAGGATACAACAACAAGGTAGGCATAGAACAGATGGGTGGGATGTATTAGTTTGGTGTCTGTTATGCAGGAAACAACCAGGGTTCGATTCTTGCTTCCCCATCTTTTTTTTTATTGAAATATTATTTTTGCACTTTTCTTATGGGAAACTCAAATGCACAGAAAATAAAAGGACTTTTTATTTGAAAATTCTCTTTTTTCTTTTCTGGAAACTAAATAAATTCACAACAGCCTATAAGCTTGAAAGAACAACCAACAAAAGTGCAGCTTTACTGTTAACAAATTAACCAACAAAACTAATGAACTTAAGTGAGAATGTATGCTATGTAAGGCGGGGAGCAGATAAGCATATGCATAAAAAAAATGAACCAACAAAAAACATCATACCCATGGACATGTATGCAAAATCAAAACTGATTTTTAAGCTTATATGGGCTGATGAAGGGTGGCTGTAGCAGCAGGCCTAAAGGGGTGTTCAATATTTAGCTGCTAAGGGACTATTTGGGATAGTCGGTTACAGTAGCCAACGGGTCACAATGGGTGGGATTTTTCAGGGTGTGATTTTATTTTCAACAGGTTTGAAATTGCAAGATAAACTCAAAAACATTGAAACTTATACCATGAATGACCTGTGAACACAAACTCAAACTCAAAAACTAACTTCAACTAATCTAAAATTAAAGCTCAAAAACAGTGGCATGACAGATGGTTAAAGGGAAACTAAAACTGAACTCTAAAACGCAACATAAGTCAAAGCAATCAAAAGCTATACTAACAACTACTTGTAATCCTAAATTGGGAACCTAAAATGTACCTTGAGATATCTAAATGGGAGCTCAAAAATAACTGTATGGGCAGATTAACAACTGATGCAACAAGCTTGGAAATGGGTCAAATTGGGTGGAAATTGGTGAGTATAATTCGCCAGAGACAAGGAGTAGGTGTTATAAACTTGAAATATCCTAAGTAAAACTAGAGTGAATCATGAACAACAATTAGTATACCTACAACTAGAATCTATCCTGCAGACTGATTGTGAATTATAAAACTAAAGTGAATCATAAGCCAATTTCAACTAAATGAACAAAAATAGACCATAAATAAGCAGTGACAAATAAGCTAAAAAGAACCTCTTGAAATAACTTAAATTGAATTAATCTGAAAAACGAGTACAAGGAAACAATAAAAGTTTTAAAAACTGAAAGAAACTTTAAAACTAAAACCTACTTAAAGACTAACCTAAAACCTAATTTAAGACTGCCCAACAATGGCTACATTAGACATCCTTTTATACTAAAAAAAAATAAAAAAGCTTTATTCTTTTCTTGGATGCTTCTGTGCTTTTCTTGGCTTCAATCTCGACCATAGGATTTGATTAGATTTATCTCAGCCCTTGGTGCAAGTTTAGGCGCCAAGATGGGTAGTGGATTGATGAGGTGGTATGGCAACCCGTGAAGGGTTTGGTATCATGTGAAGGTCGGGTTTTTTGAGGTATTGGGGAGAGGGGTGGATGGTGATTGTTTGGCATGTAATGGAGAGGGAGTTTGGTGTTTGTTTGGCGGTTAAATGGAGGAGGTAGAAGAAGGGTTTGACTGGTTGTGGAGATAATGTGATACGTTTTATTAAAAACGTATAAGGGTTATGATAGTTGGGCTTGGGGTTGATTGGGCCAAGGTGATGTTAGGGTGGGTTTGTGTAGTTGGATTTATTATAGACAATAAACACTTAGGTCCGTTTGGTTTTTATCCAAAGTAAACACAAGTATTAAATTTGTGCAAAACTGAAAATTGGAGGGCTGGACTTGTAACTTTTCCAAACTATCACCAAGGGTCATATTTGCCATCTTTCAATTTCCAAAGGACGTTTGATGTACTTTTCCAATTTACAACACCCAGGGGTCATTTTTGCCAAAAATCAAAGTTAAGGGACCAAAATCGTAATTTCCTCAAACTTATTACCCAAGGACCGTAATTGATAACTTTTGAATTTTAAAGGACTCGGCTTGACTTTTCTTTCAAAATTATTTTACCAGGGACCAATTTTGTCAATTTATAAAAGTTCAGGGACTGATTTTGACAACTCTTCATATTTTGCTCGTTTTTCGTCTGTTTTCAATCCTTTGTACCTAAAACACACAAAAACATACTCCAAGGATAGTTGTGATGTTATTTGACCATTTTGAAGTGTTTTTGATCATTTTGACTCAAAAATTGGACGAAGATATGTGCAAAAAGACACATATCAAATCCCCCACACTAAGGAATTGCTAGTCCCTAGCAACTTTTCAAAATTTAATGGATTTGAAACTCTTTACCAAAAGTCATTACTTCTGGAGTAGCCAGATGTATCGATTCAAGTAAGAACTATGGTCCACCTGATAACCATGTGATTTTGAGCAAACCACCAGCTGTCAACGGATTTGATTTGTCTTTACCAAAAGCCGTTTGCTTCTGGACTAGCCAACTCTTGATGGAATAGTCAACATCTTGGTGAGTTGATTACCAATTATTGTTTTTCCACTGCCTTTACCACAAGCCATAATCTTGCGGGCTAGCCAACTCATTTGCTTTTGAGGATATGGGGAGTTGAGGAACCATACAATTTTTGGGCAAATTGCAAGCCATCAACGGGTTTGAGCTATCTTTACCAAGAGCCGTTTGCTCCTGGATTAGCCAATCCTTTTGTCGTTTAGACATGGCGGACTGATAACCACAAAAATTTTGAAACTTGAGTGAGATTTTTTTTTAAATTTTTGCCAAAAACGGGGGTATAAGATAGTAAAATGTGATAAAATTTGCTAGAATAGCGAAATACCCCCTACACTTAGTATGAATATTGTCCTCAATATTCAAAGTCCCGGCTATTATGCCAAATCTTTGAACGTAAAAGGGCAACATTACAAGCTAAATGTGGAAAACACCATTTTTTCACTTTATTTGTAACCACAGTAGGGGTAACTCCCCCACACTTAGGGTGAAAACCCTAAGTACATGCTACTGTTTTTGTTTACCGAGTCGCTAGCTTGACTCGACCCCGAATTCATTGGTTCTTGGGGAAGCATGATGTGGAAGAAGGAATCTCCATCGGACTTTCATTCAAGATGTTTGGACAAACATTTGAAGCACGTGAAAGTTCCACACCGATGAGATATATAGACCGTGGATCAAAAGAATGATACATGGAAATGCCGGGGTCAAAGATAGTGTCTTCAGTCCCGAAGGAGTGAAGAAGAGAGGACGTCACGTGATAGGTGAAGAAAAGAAAGAAACTCATGATGAAAATCATGATTAACTCATCATCACCCACGGGAGAATCCATAATTTCTAGATTATGAATATCATCATATAAGCTCGCTTGATCAAGACATATCCCGGGTGTGTCATGATCAAAATGGAAGTTATCATACTCCGGTGGAGATATGATATGAGTGAGTTCACCGGAGAACTCCTCGCGAAGAGAATCAATCACAAGGTGTAAATCTGTGAACTCATGTCCCGGAGTAGACTCATCACAATCCTCAATCTGAGTACCAAAGATTGGATTATCATAAATCAAAGTGAATTCAGATTCGAACTCAAACAAAGGATTGGTGGGAGTCGTATTAAATGTTTCAAGACACAAGTGATTATCATTCTCTATTGGACTGTAAGGATAAGAAGTGAGTGACGGATCATGATATAGGAGACTTTCAATTTCTCCCAGATCGGCTTCGAAATCAAGGAGACCATCATTACTTCCTGTTGGAAGTGTATTGATGTGAGTGAGTTCATCGGCGAACTCCTCAAGAAGATGATCAGCATCAGAATGTGGAACTGATGCCTCAACATACTCGATGTCTCCATGAGATGTACAATCATCATTAAAATATGAGAAAGTCTCAAAATGATCGTTCGAACACTCAAAAGGGGAAAGTAAATCACACATATGATCCAAAGTTCCCTGTGACTCTCTTGGGATTGGGACAAGGCTCTCAACACTAGACTTTATGAATTCGTCCGATTCCTTATCAGGAACAGTGCTAAGATGCTCATCCCCCATTTTTGGAGAGTGAGTGTGAACTTCGGGTGTGACAACAACAGACTGAGGGAGTTGAGAGGAGCTAGCATTCATGGATTGTACGAGTTCCATTTGATCTTCTGCTAGTAATTTCTCCATTACAGTATTTTCTCCCTGATTTTCAATGGAAGGAATTACAACTGATGAATCTGATGAATCTTTTTGAATAATAACAATGTTATCTTCATCATCATTACTGTCATCATCGTCATCATATAGAGCAGCATAGCGAAGATTGGCACGTATTTTAGCTGCTCTTTGCTCAGCAAGTAATTCTTCCATGCTTTTTCCAGAATCTCGTTCTTCAGCAAGTAATTCTGCCATAGTTTTCTCACGAGAATTTGAAATGAGTGGAAATTGTGGGGGTGTGAATGTGTCAAAACCAAAAGGTTGCCATTGAAAATCATCATGAGGACCCCCACAATATACACAAGAAAAACTTGGTGCATTATGATACGGAATATTAGCCAACTCCTCATTCATTTATTTTAATGACTCTAGAGTCTTTAGAAAAAAATCTTGTTCAGTTTGTTGAGGAGTTGCTTGAAACATTTGGTACTGTGGAGGTTGGTCATGATGCGGATAGTCATAATTGTTACAAGGAAATGTATTCCTTGTTTGACAATCCGAGCTAAAGTGAGGACCTCCACAATACTCACAAGAAACATTCAGTGCATTTTGAAATGATGTATTATTGAAATAGCACGGTTCTTGTTTAAAGGAATTCTGAGGAGGGTAACTGAAATCGTTTTGAAAATTTGGAAACGCGAATGTATTTTCGATTTCAAAAGTGCAACAAGTACAAAGCCCATGGGTAAACCCACATTCCTTGCAAAAACATCGTTTACAAAGTGAACCATCTTCTAAGAGATCTCTACAAATATAACAATGATGTTGATCAAACGAAGATAGTTGGGGTTGTGGAGGGTGGTCGGGGAGACTTTGAGAATCATTGAAAGCATTCGGATTTGCTTTGCACCATTTACAAAATCCGTCACTAATATCACTCCCACACCACCTACACGCGCACTTGTAACAACGATGATTGTCATCCACTGGACCTTTACAATGAAAACAATTGTAGTCAAGTGACGACATAAGAATTAAACATTAACGAGGGGTGAGAAGAAAGAATTAAACGGTAAAGAGGATAAGAAGATAAGAATTAAACGTATAGGAGATGAAGATTATTTTTGGGTTTTTCGAAAAACACATCAATTAAAACGAGACCAACTCAAAAAGACAATTGTGAACTTAAACCAATAATCACAATGTAAATGGCTTCTTTGAAAAAGGTACACCAATTCACAAGGATACAATGGCAAGTTTTAATCTTTTGTTTGGGAACTTATTAATGTTCACACCCCCAGTTGGTAGGTGTTCAGCCTTGGTTCTCGGCGGTGTGTTTTATGCTTATTTTTTTATTTAACAAGAAAACGAAAAATGTTTTTGTATTTTTTATATGATAGATATATATACAAAAGAGAAGGAAAATATTTTTTTGTGTTTTATACATTTTTTGAAAATGATAACTTCTTGACGAAGGTTCTACAAGTCACTAATCGTTAAAATCTGATACGTGGGAATCGCACCAGGCTTTACCTCTCAAGGGATCTTGAGAAGCTTACAACCCTCACCAGGCAGTATACCTGATCGTTGTAGTATAGTATAGTGATAAGTACCGGGGGATTGATCGTTCAGCTAGGAATAGTGTCGCTAGGATTAGAAAACCTAAATACTAGTTCTAAAGATGAGGGATGATTATTTTTGTATTTTTATATTTTTTAGAAAGCAAGTAAAAATCTCGGGTTTGAAGGATTTGGGCGGAATTAGTTGCTAGTCAACTAACCCAATACTAAAGATGCAATCAAAATAAAATACTAGAAATGAAAATAAACTAAATTAACTAAGGTTGTGAGCAGTAAGTGGAGAAAATGTGTTTACTTAGATTTCACTACTCCCTAGATATCTTTTACACGTTAATTACTTGTTATAGTTGCGTGGATGACGGATTGTATTCCTTAATACCATTCATGGGGTGGCGCACTTAATTCCCCAATCCTATGAGTGCCTACTTCACTCCTATGTCGAGCCGGCTAAGAAGCTCCTAACATGGGATCATTAGAATTTACTCATGCATTAAATACAACCAATAAAACCTAGTGCACCTCAGTTCATGTTTCCTAAGACGTTCAAGCATGTTACCATTTGGAAGTCTGCCAGTTTTTTTAAGCCTAACATCGAAATCATTCATCCAATACAACCATAAACAAGTAATCAACACATAATTAACATCTAGGTTTCATTAGATCCAAGCAAACACAAGATAGATCTAGCCTAGCATGATGGAATTAAGACAAGAACAAGATATAGACAACCAACACATAGACATATTGATTGAATTAAAAGAGTACTTATCTCAATTACACATGAAAGGGATCAAGGGCTTAGAACCCTTGAAAAACCTGTAAAATTTGTACCAAGTTTGTACTTAGGGTTTCTCCAAAACTTCTTTCTTTTTAATGTGGAAATTAGAAAACTATATATAGGAAATAGGGTCTGACGGCGTCAACACAAATCTTGTGACGCCGTCATCTCGCCGCCAAAATACTTCTCGGACTGCCTTCATCTACTTTTGACGCCGTCATGTGTTAGCATTTTCCAGACCGTCATGCATTTTACTCTTGACGCCCTACTTCGTGACGCCGTCAATTCTGTACTGGGTCGTCATGGAAATTACTCTTGACGCCGTCAGAAATTCCTTCTTGACGCCGTCACCTACTGTTCCCAGAAAGGAAAATTAAGACTTTGGCGTTTTCTTCACTTTTATGCTCCAAAAACGTCCGAATTGTTTCCTTTTCCAGATTTCACTCCCAAAGTACCTAAAATCACAAAAGGAACGATTTAGGGCAATATTTGATCAAATAAATTCGAATACGGGCTTAAATGACCCCCTAAAAGTGGTTCATTTTTCGCCTCATCATATACCCTTACACTTGAGATTTGCTTGTCCTCAAGCAAATGCGCTTTTATTCTACTCAAAAGACAAGTTAGGGGTCATTTAACACTAATATAAAAGTAATTACAACAAATAATCGTTCCACTAAAGACCAAAGACATGCACAGAGGTCATATACTAGCACCTCACAAATAGTGTTTAGATACTCACATCTCTCGGGTGTAATAAAGTATAAATTACAATATGGAAACGGAAGATATCTCTCACTACCTGTCATAGAAAAATAGATTACCATAGGCTTGGGAAAGGATCAAACCTCCACCACATGGCGTAAGCACCTAGGATAAACTATCAAAAAGGTCTTTTAAAGGGTTGTAACGTTAGGTGTAGGGATATGAAATACACGGTTTTGTTGGATAAAGGAAGTTTTTACTGGTGGCGAGCTAACAATCTTGGTTAATTACAGGTACAAAATGGCGTTGCTAAGCCAAGACTAGACTCGACTTAAGCTAATAAATGAAAAATAACAAAAACATAAAATGAACATAGAATGAAACGGGATGGTAGTCCGTATGTTTTTTCTCTTTTCTTTTTCTATTTTTTTTTCTTTTTCTTGATTTCTCGATTTTTTTTTTTTTTTTTTTTTTTTTTTTTTTTTTGTGCATACACTCTTTCCCTACCATGCAAAATAATACATCATAGGGAATGGAAATTCCCCTTACACTTGAATCTTTACATACTTTACAATTAACTAATCTAATGACTCGAATCAAGAAAATCAAAACACTTGGAGTACTTTTAAGATTAACGTACATATGGGGGTAATATATGATGTTCTTCCCCATTACTCCATAACATAAGTACTTTACCCATGAGTCCCAATCGTCCCAAAACAATATGTACAAGGATATGACTCGACTTAGCAACCATGTAATCAATTAGATAGTTAACTTAAGGTTTTAAACATATAACAATAATGCACTAAAAATGAGTGCATACACGGAAGGCTAAGGCGATTTGGGTGTACATTTAAGTGGGGTGTAACAAATTCTTCCTTTAAGTAAGATGCTTAAAGTTAGAAACGAAAAGATAGGCTCGGAGGGGTGTACTAGGGGTTTCGTGTACTAAAATTGAGTACAACGCTAAGGTGTGGGAAAAATTAGTTGACTTAACTCGCCAAGTAATATGACTTAAATGGTCAAGTAATTATAATACGGGTTTAACACAAGGGTGATCCTAATGCCTCTTATCATGTAGTAAATCCTACTACACGAATGTAGTCTCACTAGCGGTCTCGGGATGCATCACTAACGCAAGTTCTAGAATCTAAATGCTACCGGTACACTTATAAGCACTAATAGTAAATTCTTTTCCTATCAAATCTAAAGGCGAACCTCACATATTTGGGTGGAAAACTTTTCTGAATGGTACGGTTTTGTGCTAGTCATACAATCTCCTATCCATAAGACGCTTGCTATGGCTAAAGTTTCACTCCTAAATATTGTAAAAAATTTTAAATTTGGCGCTAAAATTGCACTAACAAGTATTTCTCATAGTTTTATTACACATCTACCATCAAACAAAACAAACTCAAGCGAAAGTGCATATGTAAGGTATCATCTTTTTACCATCCCCTTACACTTAAGATGAACATTGTCCCCAATGTTCAAGTAAAGAATGTAAAAGTGAAATAAGTAAAAGGAATGAAATCAAATACTCACCTGATTCGCTCGGTATAGATAATAAGGTGGTCAGGTGAAATCTTCCTCCAAGAAAATGAACAATCAAAGCTTCCCTTCCAGAATATAAATCATCTTCTTGTCATACATAACCTGTGAATCCTGAGAAAATAGAAAAGACAACCTCGCATAAAATCGGCGGCATCCTATATAAGTTACTAAATCCTAGAAAACAAAATAAGATATAATGCTTGTGGAATGAAGTTTGCAGATTTCCTGGAGATTATAAAACTTAATAGTTCACAAAAACCATAAGACTCCGTTAGAAAAACAAAACCGGTAAAATTTCCTGATTTTTACACGTGACGCCGTCAAGAGTTAACTCATGACGCCGTCAGAAGTTACCTGCAGAAATTCTTATGTTAAGTTTCCGGAAAATTTCTGGACAAAACTTGGTCCTACTTCCTGGAAAATCCTGCAAAACTTCATTATGACTCAATACAAGCATTTGACTCTAACAAATACGAATACACATGTTCATTTAATATTGTGAAGAATCATGATCGGTTTGTTTCTTAAAAACATATTCGGGGTTTCCCCTTACACTTATCTTTTGCAAAAATACTTTTAGGTGGAGTTAAGACTAGGCCAAAACAACAAAGTAAAGTATTTCCATTATTTAATTGAGAAACATGATCTACCAACAATAAAAATAAAGCATGCATACGGAAGCAAATAACAAACAAAATAAAATCGCACAAAACAAGGGTTGCCTCCGAAGAAGCGCTTTTCTTTATTTACGAGTCTTGTAGCTAGACTCAAGGTCATGGGTTACTACGTGACCTCATCGTTGGTTCCACTCTCTAGGTTGTCTTCTAAACTAGTATCGCTTTCATAGTGTAAGTACTTCGGGTCTTCGAACTCGAAGACATCTTTTCGAGACTTAGAACCAAGCTTACTAACATCCTTAAAGAATCCACATGATAAATCAGAAGTGTTCTTACACCCTCTCCGAACATCTTCCTCGCACAAAATAAGTTGGGAACTTATCTTATCAAGCCCGTCACAATCGATTTCCTTAAGGTCTCTTCTCTTGTATGGCGTTTGGTATGAAACCCTCCTAATTCCATCAGCGAAGGTCATAATTCCGTTCCGGTCATCAATTATCAGATTAGTGATCTCGCAAAAGGGCGCCCCAAAAATGACTTGTGATAATCTAGGGTCGACATAGTCTTCGATATTGTCCACAATCGTAAATTCCATAGTGAATGCCATATTTCCTACAAACACCTGGATTTCATTATCCTTACCAACCACTTTCTCTCCCTTGTAAACCATTCCCCATCTGCAGATATTGTTATAATGGAATAGGGACATATAATTCTTTGGCAGGAATACATTAATGTAGATGTTATCGAAGTACTTATGACCGATCATGCAGGGAATTTTGAGATTATTCGGATCACGCCGTCTTATCTTTCCCTACTCTCCATCCTTTGATCCATATAGATTCCCCTCAAGGGAAGGACGATACTCGTACACCTCCTCATTACCCCTACGAAAAATTACCTTCTTAACACCATTGGTGAATAATGCACTACCATCCTTCTCATCAAGGATCACTCCCGATTCATTGATAAATGGTTTCCCAAGAACAAGGTTGGTTAACGTTTGATTGGTGAGAGGGTCCACGTCATCGACCACGGTGAGGTCAATATTGTAAACAAGTTCTCCAATCCTGATTGATAAATTTTTCATTACCCTTGCATTATTAACTCTCTCGCACACAATGTATTCTGGGAAGGCTTCGTGGTATAAGAAAAGGGGGATTATGTTGACTGGGAAGCTAGGATCTATATGACTATCAGTTAAGAGCTTTTCCTTAATGGTGCAGGAGATCTTGAAAACTTTAGGGTTGCTGTCCTCAGTCCTATCGCTACTCCCACCAGTAACATTCTCCATTTTTCTCTCGGGTTCCTCTATAATAGATTTACCCAAAATGACTGGATTTCTCTCATGTTCTTCCGATCTCTCTTTTCGTTCATCCGATTTGCTAGATACTTGGGCGGCGCACTGCTCGGATGAGTTGGTAGGGCTTATGGACAAATCGTGGTCCACCCTTGAGGTCTCATCTTTAGCTGTATGACCAATTTTGTTAGTTTGTTGTTGGGTTGGGTTGGGTGCAGAAGCAGATATCGTGGTGATGGTGTTTACGAAATGGATTGGTCCTAGGGGGTTGACAGGTTCTTTTCCTTTTGGTGATAGATGTTTGAATAACTTACTAGGACTTTTTATTTTCACAGGGGAGGTTGGTGGACTTATGACGGTAATAGACTTAACCTCATCAACATGAATAGGTTTATTACCAACATGCTCTTTGATAGCAGTTAACAGATTACAAATCTTGTTGTTCATATCAGCCTGCTGTTGTCTAAATTTAGCCTCGAGCGTAGAGAGCTGTAATTCTTGAGATAGGATGAATTTTTTTAGAGCATCTTCACAGCTTTACCTAGGAACGCCTTGTGATGGAAAATGCTCGGACCAAGTGAGTGGTGAGGAGTCATTGAAGGATATGCTCCGCGTTTGGTATCCTCTAAAATTAGGTTTATCCTTCCATGCCTCATAGGCCTCGCCAGAAGTTCGAGGACCTCGACCCACGTGTGACGTCGTGAATTCGTTGAAAGCACGTTTTGGAAGCTCCATGCAGTTATGAGTCTCGTGAGGGCCATTACATAATTTGCATGTAGAAGCGATTCTGCTAACTTGGCTTAAAGGTTTTTGAGCTTTGTAAGATTTTATGAGAGACTTGACTCGACCTTCAAGATCCATGATCCTACGGTCGGGAGTGCTAGAATTGTTTGAAGGCAAAGATATTGCCTTGACCGTTTTGTTCAAATCACGGGGATCATTCCAACTTTCTTTGTCATAGAGAGCAAGATCTTCTATGAGTTCCCATGATTGTTCCGCACTTAGATCACGTAGCTTACCACCGGCCGATTGGTCAATGGCTCGCCTAGTGGAGAGATCGATATGGTCATAAAAGATTTGGACTTGGAGCCAAAGATCTATGCCATGATGAGGGACTTTTTGCAGTAAGTCCTTGAAACGAGTCCATGCTTCATGAAGAGATTCATTTTGACGTTGTTGGAAAATCAATATGTCATTTCTAAGCTTAGTAGTTCTCCCCGGTGGGAAAAATTGAGCAAGGAAACGAGTGGTGAGATCATCCCATGTGGTGATGGATCCCGCGGGTAAACGCTCAAGCCATTGACTAGCTTGATCCCGTAGAGAGAATTGGAATAGGCGTAATCGGGTTGTCTTTCTAGTTTCAACACCTAGGTCTATGGAATCTACGATTTTGAGGAAGTCCTTAAGATGTTGGTTTGGATCTTCGGAACGAAGTCCATGGAATGCACATCCGCTTTGCACCAACCGGATGGTGTCGGATCGCAAGGGAGTCACATTGGCTCCGGTGAGCTCAATGGTGTTTCGGTAGCCTTGGTGGCTAGGTCGGGAGTATTCTCCTAAGGTTCGGGGCCTAAGAGGTTCTAGTGGTGGGTTTTGTTGTGGTGGGATGACAGGTTCAAAGATGTTCCTGTTGTCCATGATGTCGGGTGGTGAAGAGTTACGAACAAAAACACAAAGAAATAAGATAGACTAAAGAAATCCTAAAAGTAAAAATAAAATCTTACTAGAAAGGAATCTAGCAAGTAGACCTAATAAAAAGAGATTCTAACCTAGACAATAACTATTCCCCGGGCTGCGGCGCCAAAAACTTGATACGTGGGAATCGCACCAGGCTTTACCTCTCAAGGGATCTTGAGAAGCTTACAACCCCCACCAGGCAGTGTACCTGATCGTTGTAGTATAGTATAGTGACAAGTACCGGAGGATTGATCGTTCAGCTAGGAATATTGTCGCTAGGATTAGAAAACCTAAATACTAGTTCTAAAGATGAGGGATGATTGTTTTTGTATTTTTATATTTTTTAGAAAGCAAGTAAAAATCTCGGGTTTGAAGGATTTGGGCGGAATTAGTTGCTAGTCAACTAACCCAATACTAAAGATGCAATCAAAATAAAATACTAGAAATGAAAATAAACTAAATTAACTAAGGTTGTGAGCAATAAGTGGAGAAAATGTGTTTACTTAGATTTCACTACTCCCTAGATATCTTTTACACGTTAATTACTTGTTATAGTTGCGTGGATGACGGATTGTATTCCTTAATACCATTCATGGGGTGGCGCACTTAATTCCCCAATCATATGAGTACCTACTTCACTCCTATGTCGAGCCGGCTAAGAAGCTCCTAACATGGGATCATTAGAATTTACTCATGCATTAAATACAACCAATAAAACCTAGTGCACCTCAGTTCATGTTTCCTAAGACGTTCAAGCATGTTACCATTTGGAAGTCTGCCAGTTTTCTTAAGCCTAACATCGAAATCATTCATCCAATACAACCATAAACAAGTAATCAACACATAATTAACATCTAGGTTTCATTAGATCCAAGCAAACACAAGATAGATCTAGCCTAGCATGATGGAATTAAGACAAGAACAAGATATAGACAACCAACACATAGACATATTGATTGAATTAAAAGAGTACTTATCTCAATTACACATGAAAGGGATCAAGGGCTTAGCACCCTTGAAAAACCTGTAAAATTCGTACCAAGTTCGTACTTAGGGTTTCTCCAAAACTTCTCTCTTTTTAATGTGAAAATTAGAAAACTATATATAGGAAATAGGGTCTGACGGCGTCTTGACAAATTTGGTGACGCCGTCATCTCGCCGCCAAAATACTTCTCGGACTGCCTTGATATACTTTTGACGCCGTCATGTGTTAGCTTTTTCCAGGCCGTCATGCATTTTACTCTTGACGCCCTATTTCATGACGCCGTCAATTCTGTACTGGGTCGTCATGGAAATTACTCTTGATGCCGTCAGAAATTCCTTCTTGACGCCGTCGCCTACTGTTCCCAACAAGGAAAATTAAGACTTTGGCGTTTTCTTCACTTTTATGCTCAAAAAACGTCCGAATTGCTTCCTTTTCCAGATTTCACTCCCAAAGTACCTAAAATCACAAAAGGAACGATTTAGGGCAATATTTGATCAAATAAATTCGAATTCGGGCTTAAATGACCCCCTAAAAGTGGTTCATTTTTCGCCTCATCAAAATCGTAACGATATTGTCGCAACACAACCTCCCCGGCAGCGGCGCCATTTTGATAATGCGTTTTTGAGTGCGTATCAAAAATATACAAGGTAGACGTGAGTGGAATTCACTAATCAACCTTTAGGAAAAGGAAGACTTGCGAAAACTCATGAATAAAATATATATATATGTGATACCGGGTAAGTGATTACCCGGGTCGTGTCCTAACGAGGTGCGAATTGACAATATCATGTGAGATTCGAGATTAAAATGCTTGTAAGGAATGGTTGAGAGATTATTTGGTATTTTGGAATTACGATAAATTGCAAATAACGTACGAAAAATAAGATAAACGAAACTTGTAGGACCGAAAAGTAATGATTTTTATGTGATTCGGGAGGTCGAGGTTGATGATTAAAGATGAACTCCATGTTTGGTTCTAGAGAGATAAAGTAGAGAGAGGGTGAAGAAAAAGGTTTATATTAAAGATAAATGAATGTTACACAATTTCCCACACCCCTCATGGAGAGTCATGAGGGGTATTTATAGGCTCATAACAACAATACTATGCCTAGTGTACAATAATAGTCCCTAAAGGTACTACTTATTACTAATCTAGTCCATTTCACGTATGTGACGTTATCTTTATAAAAGAGCGAGGCTAACAATCTCCCTCCAAGATATCGTCACACGTGAATGGTTACAATGAGACCTATAAATACATAAAAAATGTAAATAACAACAATAGTAAACTATGTTGATGTTGTTGAAGCGCAGAGTCTTTGTAGTCTAGATATTGAGGCAGACTTGAAGTTCTCTCTTCCGACGAACTCGGCCTATGATCTTTGACACTGACGGAAAAGGTCTTTGTAGCTCTGAACTTCAACTGTAATGGTCTAGTTAGGTTATTACTCCCTCCTAACTAGTGAGCCTTTATTCTTTTACCTGCTCCCTCCTGAACCGACAACTCTCTTTTCATCACGCAGCGGATAAAGTAGATTCATAAGTGTAGGCACATGGTTGTCGTTCAGGGAGCATCATGACAATATAACTCACATAACATTGCACAGAAGGTTGGTAATACGCTCCGATGTACACATCATTAGTACTTCTTCGGTTTTAGTGTAAGCACAATTCCCTCAAACAACCAACGTACTAGAGATGAAACACTACTTCTTCTGGCATGTTCTTCTCCCTCCTGATGGTTGCGATGTATCGAAATCATCATACTATTGTGTGTACATGCCAAAATTACCCGTACTTTACACTTCTGATGCAATATAGATAGACCGTGTAAGCATAATTTGTGAGTTTCTGTCGCAAAAATATACTCTCAATACATTTCTCTCAAATCAACCTGTAATCGAACCTCCTTGTAATTCACCGGCTACTAGTAATCACCACATATGGAGACTGCCCGATATGACCAGCTTGAAAAAGAAGTAAACATCCCATCTTGTGACTTAATCTTGTACGGTGGTGTGACTAAGAACCTATACTGAGCACTACAACGTAACTCCTTTAAGCATAGGTTGATCCATATACTCAAACGAGTAAACAGTATATGAAATCTCCGCCTCTTGAACTATCCACAACTGCGTGTGACACTGAGTACTACAATGTAATTCCTTAAAGTGATAGCTATAACCCGTGAGCACTACAATGTAACTCCTTACGACGGGTACAACTAGATAATCCAAGTCTTAATCACTATCATTTCCCGTGAATGCACAAACAAGTATCTTCGAAAGTCATGCATCCAACCACCCCTAGACTTTGAGATAAATAAGTACACATTTTGAAATGTCACTTCAAAGTCAAATCAATAATACCGTGCAAGAACCCCGTAGTCATTTTGTTAAACAAAACAAATCTAGCCGTGAACAATGTATCCCCGTGAAATTTGTAAACCAAAATACCTCTCTTTTACCAAATGCTATCAATAATATTATATCTAAAAATAAATTCATATTATATATTGATAGTTACATGTATTGCAGCCCAATGCATAACATTCTTTGGTCCAGCCCAATGAAAGCAATTTGCAGCCTAAAAATCAGATATAATCCAAAGCACATATTCATTACAGTTCGTGCTAGCTCAGTCCAATACAAAATTAGATGACTCGTTCCAACAAAATGACCCGATCCAGTTACTTCATATCTGGTGTATACACATCTCATTAGCCCTAACCCTACATACAGATGATAATATCATCCGCCTACCACCTCTCAACAGCCTTATCCTCTCTCCCATCTTAATATCCGCCCCATCTGATACGCAGCACACTCTCACCGCCTCCAATCACTATCTCAGTTTGTCATAACCATCAACAATCAGCTACAAACCAATCTCGTTCATCCGTTCTTGCTCGAGCTGTCACGACCAAGGTCTTCAATTGAAACGGTGAAATGGCTTCAAGATCTTGTAACAACCAAGGTCTCGGGTAGGTTTAATTATTGTTGTTTTGCCGTGTATGTTTCTGTCATCGAGCCAAAGTGAGGATGAAACAATCTTGTTATTGTACTCACTTGAAGATGTCTCGGATATTTAAAAGAAGTTTAGGCTTCAAAAGAAATTGATGATGATAATTGTTCCATAAAAAATCTTTGTAAAAGATTAAAAAAAAATGGAACAAAATCTGAGATTGCTTTCGTTTTCTATTTCCGTTGATGTTCAAGGCATGTTTAGATGTAGATGTGAGCTGAGGCTAGGTAGTGGTTTGTGAATCGGCTGTGACTCCGTGTTTTTCTCTTGGACCAATGATGGTTAAAACTGAGGTTCAGTGAGTCATGGTATTTGGTTTAGTGGTCGACGGTCTTCTCCATCTTTTTCAGTTTTCGAAACATTTGGAAAGATTTCGAAAGTTTTTAACATAACTTTTCGAAAGTTTTCACAAATTTCTCGAAAAATTTCATCATATCGATAATATATATTTATCGAGAACAGGGTTTGCGAAAACTTAACATTATCGAGAACATGATTTCGAAAACTACGGTATGTGTTCTCAAAAACCACATGTGTTCTCGAAAACAGGTACATATCGAAATTTCTTATACAAGAAACTCCGATGAAATTCCGGCGACCATTTCCCAGTTTCCGATGAAGTATCCGATGAATTTTCCGACTATGTTATGACCCTTTTTGACCAGTATTCACGGTAGGAACAAAAAGTATTAAAAGTTGAGCTTGCACAAATACTCGTACCTTGAGACAGGAAAGGCACAAGAAACAGTAAAGCATGATACTTTTTGACCATATATTGGATACACAAATATGTATAAAGCTGCTATGAAATTGTTCCCAAGAAAAGACAAGAAAAAAAAAATTTCTGATCTGAAAAATATGGGTACAAAAACAGCTTCAAAACATGATTCGAACCACAAAAATCATGAAAACAAACACCGTGAGCTCCGATACCAATTGTAGGACCGAAAAGTAATGATTTTTATGTGATTCGGGAGGTCGAGGTTGATGATTAAAGATGAACTCCATGTTTGGTTCTAGAGAGATAAAGTAGAGAGAGGGTGAAGAAAAAGGTTTATATTAAAGATAAATGAATGTTACACAATTTCCCACACCCCTCATGGAGAGTCATGAGGGGTATTTATAGGCTCATAACAACAATACTATGCCTAGTGTACAATAATAGTCCCTAAAGGTACTACTTGTTACTAATCTAGTCCATTTCACGTATGTGCGTTATCTTTATAAAAGAGCGAGGCTAACAAAACTAAATCATGAATTCAAACAAGGAATGAAATTTAAAACTTAAAAACTACTTAAGATGTTACGGGAATCAGAATTAGGAGGCTAAGGAACGCTAAACGTAAACTAATTTCAAAAACGCGAAAGTTACTTTAATAAAAAACGCGAGTGCGCAAATTAAAACGTGAAATTAAACCTACACTAGTCCTACGGGCATGAAATTAATTTTTCTACGATTCTAATGATAAAAGAAATTTTTTGGAAAAAGAAAAATATTTTTTTCGACTTTTATATTTTTTATAATGAATTAATTCCTAAATAAACTAAATTAAATATTAAAAATACTAAACTACTCCTAAAAATTCTGAAATTTTTATGAAAACTAAATTTACCTAAAATAAACCTAAGAAAAATAAAAACATGAAATAAGCAGTTATAAATAAGCAGTAATAAGCAGAAATATAAGCTAAAAATTTAACAAGTAAAAACAACTAATA
Source organism: Artemisia argyi (assembly GCA_030686995.1). Taxonomy (NCBI): domain Eukaryota; kingdom Viridiplantae; phylum Streptophyta; class Magnoliopsida; order Asterales; family Asteraceae; genus Artemisia; species Artemisia argyi. The sequence continues at coordinate 165,511,725 of CM060690.1, forward strand.
ACTACTTAAATATTGAACAGGTAAGGATACAACAACAAGGTAGGCATAGAACAGATGGGTGGGATGTATTAGTTTGGTGTCTGTTATGCAGGAAACAACCAGATTCTTGCTTCCCCATCTTTTTTTTTTATTGAAATATTATTTTTGCACTTTTCTTATGGGAAACTCAAATGCACAGAAAATAAAAGGACTTTTTATTCAAAAATTCTCTTTTTTCTTTTCTGGAAACTAAATAAATTCACAACAGCCTATAAGCTTGAAAGAACAACCAACAAAAGTGCAGCTTTACTGTTAACAAATTAACCAACAAAACAAATGAACTTAAGTGAGAATGTATGCTATGTAAGGCGGGGAGCAGATAAGCATATGCATAAAAAAAAATGAACCAACAAAAAACATCATACCCATGGACATGTATGCAAAATCAAAACTGATTTTTAAGCTTATATGGGTTGATGAAGGGTGGCTGTAGCAGCAGGCCTAAAGGGGTGTTCAATATTTAGCTGCTAAGGGACTATTTGGGACAGTCGGTTACAACAGCCAACAGGTCACAATGGGTGGGATTTTGCAGGGTGTGATTTTATTTTCAACAGGTTTGAAATTGCAAGATAAACTCAAAAACATTGAAACTTATACCATGAATGACTTGTGAACACAAACTCAAACTCAGAAACTAACTTTAACTAATCCAAAAATAAAGCTCAAAAACAGTGGCATGACAGATGGTTAAAGGGAAACTAAAACTGAACTCTAAAACGCGACATAAGTCAAACCAATCAAAAGCTATACTAACAACTACTTGTAATCCTAAATTGGGAACCTAAAATGTACCTTGAGATATCTAAATGAGAGCTCAAAAATAACTGTATGGGCAGATTAACAACTGATGCAACAAGCTTGGAAATGGGTCAAATTGGGTGGAAATTGGTGAGTATAATTCGCCAGAGACAAGGAGCGGGTGTTATAAACTTGAAATATCCTAAGTAAAACTAGAGTGAATCATGAACAATAATTAGTATACCTACAACTAGAATCTATCCTACAGACTGATAGTGAATTATAAAACTATAGTGAATCATAAGCCAATTTCAACTAAATGAACAAAAATAGACCATAAATAAGCAGTGACAACTAAGCTAAAAAGAACCTCTTGAAAGAACTTAAATTGAATTAATCTGAAAAACGAGTACAAGGAAACAATAAAAGTTTTAAAAACTGAAAGAAACTTTAAAACTAAAACCTACTTAAAGACTAACCTAAAACCTAATTTAAGACTGCCCAACAATGGCTACATTAGACATCCTTTTATACTAAAAAAAAAAAAAAAAAAAAAAAAAAAAAAAAAAAGCTTTCTTCTTTTCTTGGATGCTTCTGTGCTTTTCTTGGCTTCAATCTCGACCATAGGATTTGATTAGATTTATCTCAGCCCTTGGTGCAAGTTTAGGCGCCAAGATGGGTAGTGGATTGATGAGGTGGTATGGCAACCCGTGAAGGGTTTGGTATCATGTGAAGGTCGGGTTTTTTGAGGTATTGGGGAGAGGGGTGGATGGTGATTGTTTGGCGTGTAATGGAGAGGGAGTTTGGTGTTTGTTTGGCGGTTAAATGGAGGAGGTAGAAGAAGGGTTTGACTGGTTGTAGAGATAATGTGATACGTTTTATTAAAAACGTATAAGGGTTATGATAGTTGGGCTTGGGGTTGATTGGGCCAAGGTGATGTTAGGGTGGGTTTGTGTAGTTGGATTTATTATAGACAATAAACACTTAGGTCCGTTTGGTTTTTATCCAAAGTAAACACAAGTATTAAATTTGTGCAAAACTGAAAATTGGAGGGCTGGACTTGTAACTTTTCCAAACTATCACCAAGGGTCATATTTGCCATCTTTCAATTTTCAAAGGACGTTTGATGTACTTTTCCAATTTACAACACCCAGGGGTCATTTTTGCCAAAAATCAAAGTTAAGGGACCAAAATCGTAATTTCCTCAAACTTATTACCCAAGGACCATAATTGATAACTTTTGAATTTTAAAGGACTCGGGTTGACTTTTCTTTCAAAATTATTTTACCAGGGACCAATTTTGTCAATTTATGAAAGTTCAGGGACTGATTTTGACAACTCTTCATATTTAGCTCGTTTTTCGTCTGTTTTCAATCCTTTGTACCTGAAACACACAAAAACATACTCCAAGGATAGTTGTGATGTTATTTGACCATTTTGAAGGATTTTTGACCGTTTTGACTCGAAAATTGGACGAAAAGATATGTGCAAAAAGACACATATCAATGATGTTAATGGATGGTTGTATAAGGTGAATCAATTTTTTGTCATGGATCATGTAGATGATGATGATGATGAACAGAGGATTAGATTAGTGTCTATGCATGTGTTTGATAGGGCACTTAATTGGCATAAACAGTTCATGAAAAGACATGGTGAAGTGGCTACTTGGGATGTGTATGAGAAACAGATCAAGAAAAGGTTTGATTCTGTGTTTGAAGATGCACTTATGGAGTTGAAAAATCTCAGGCATGCAAGTTCCATTCAGGTATATCAAGACTCTTTTGAGTCTTTATTGAATAAAGTAGAATTGACTGAGAAACAAGCAATTAGTCTTTACATTGGTGGTTTGAAAGATGAAATTGGTATGTTAATGAGAATGTTAAATGATACAACTCTACCTGATGTGTTTGCTTGGTCAAAAATGGAAGAGGCTAGATTGGCAGTGGTTAAGAAGAGCACACCATTGTTATCAAATCCTAGAAATTTTGGTAACAACTGGAATGCTAACAGGAATGTGGTTTCTCCAGCTAGAAATGTGAATCATGTTGGAATTATGATATCATGACAATCATATAAAATAAACCAAACACATCAAGAGAGCATAGCGGAAGCAATTATAACAAGATCATATAACATGTAATTAATTAATCAATAATAAATAGTAAACGTATCATAGTGATTCTAGCCCGAACAAGAATCAAATGCAATCTTCAACTCAAGAACCCTAATTAGGGTTTATGTGGATTATAAGAATTACCCCTTACCTCTTTTGTAATTCAATCCAAGAATCAATCAATAGTGTGATTGTATCACGTTCTTGTACACACGTACTATTAGCGATTATATGTGAATGCTAGTTCTTGCTCACAATAGATTTACCAAACACTTTGTAATGTTCAAGGTTACTCGTAAATCCCTTTTCTTGGGGTTTCGCTCGTTGTCCTATGAACAAGAGAGGAAAAGAAGAAGTTTGGCCTTCTATTGAAATCAAGTGTACCAAAGGATGAATACATGGGGATGTATTTATACCTTTATGATAGATATCAAGTTTTCTATGGTTTCCGATGTGGGATTCCATAGTTTCGACCAAAACAAGCTCAAGAGAGGATTTCTAGAACCTTCTCTTGTCTTGTTTTACTTTCTTCGTATCCCGTTGACATTTACCAACCGTTAGTCAATTTCATTAATTACCTAACGCTCTTTAGTCGTTTATTGTGAATTAAATAATTAAATATAACATTTTATATTAATTATTTAAACAACGAGTCTCATACGTAAAGTGTGCAATCCCGTGATCTCGAGTTCGATCCTAACATACGACTACTAAAATAATGTCCATAAACTAACAACTCCCACTTGGACATATTTTAATAGTGTAATCACATCAGTTAGCGTCTAGCAACACTTCGATGCCTGTCGAGTAAGGCTCCTGGAAAAACCTTTTAATGATTTCTCATTATTATTATCCTTTTGTTTCTAATACCACGTTAATAAGAATATGGATCAAAGTCATTCCTTAATTAACCATTCTGTTTCTCGTTGTTAGTGATTGATCAAGATTACCAAATCATCTGAACATATTTAGGGAAGATCTTGGGCACGGCCATGCAAACATCTTGACAACCCTAAGAGGGCCCCAGCAGTATTAAACTCCAAAACTAAATTTGAAGGAACAAATTCTATCTTAACTACAAGCAAAACCCACAAACTTTGTAACACTTTTGAAAACAACCCTTATGACTACCAGTTACGTATAGCGTTAAGTTGTTCCACAAAAATGTACTACATTCATGACACTTATCTTGCATCTCAAGTCTGAGGATAACTTCTCATGATTTACGTAATAACAAAATCCATAAAGTAACATCATGTAGTTGGGATAAGTCCTATATTCGGTATCATTGAATATCATCTGAAATGGCATGACTACGCATCAATATACTTTAAGTATATTATACCAACCTTCAGATTTGTCTTGATTTAATAATATTCCCATATTATTAACTGACAACGGACAATTTAGAATAACATTTATTCATGAATTAAACATACAAATATAGGATACAATATATTATAAATTAAACATACCATGTATTTCTATTTATCATAATAATTGTTTAACATCCCTTATCCAAATACTAAATAGATCAATGCATGATAACTCTTGTTGATGAATTATGTCTCAAGCAATGACATTCATACTTGTTGACAAGACATAAATCATCCAACTTTGATCTATCGGAATTTTAAGAATACTTATTTCAAGAATTCAACTGTTGAAATTCTTATATGTGCATAGTCAACTATTTTCATAATGTCATATTTCATAAAAATGTGAGACATCCTTAACCACCAATTTATGATAATTAAACTTCCAAACATTTTAAAGTTTAAAGTATTCTTATTCTCTTAATGTATAATGCAACTTATGCTTTTAGTAAGCACAACTAGTACATATAGCAAAGAACGAAATCCTTACCATAACTAGTATTGAGTGTCATCTCAATTTCAATAACATCATTGTATGCAACAACAATATACTATTAAAACTTTACGTAAACATTAATATCTATTGTGTAATGTTTGATGCCTTTCAAACTTTCAAGTTTGTTGGCTATGACAATTTTCACAACAATTGAAAAATTGTTCATCTATAGAATATGGAAGCTATTCCAGATTTAGGATGTGATTCTATAATCAAACATATTCTTTTAGAATATTACACAAGTTATCTAATAACTTTTAATTAGATATTAATATTTCCAAATCATCTTGAAATCAAGCATGATACAACAAAACATGATGTTCATGAAAAATCTTTGAGTCATACTTAAATTTTATTCATGTTGTACATATCCATTTAGACTTTCTAAATAATATATCATGTTATATTAGATTTATTTACCGCACATGTTTCAACAATAAACATTCATTCCAAGGTTGTATGTCTTATTTCCTAAATCTTTAAAGTTTCATTCCAAACTAAGACTTAACTTTTAACATATATGGAATGTTACCTTTTATATGTTCTACAACATATATGATTTAAGAAATTAAACATAATACTCCCACTAGCTTTTAGGAATACTTAGAAATTATCTTATTTCAATTATAAATCAAAACATGAATTTAATAATTAAACATAAGAGTAATCTTCTAGATGCATGCATTTATCCATCCATGGATTATTGCACTTTGTACACTTCCAAAGATTTATTTGAATTCATAAACTCCTTTTGATTACTTATCGTCCTCGCTCAAGTAATCACTCAAGAAAGAGTTTTGATATTCTATTGTCAATTTCATAAATATGACAATCATAATCTTTATATATTTAATGTGTTTAGAAAAGAATATTCAATCACAGTTAATTGCTTAAGTGTGATTAATAATCTTGTCATAAGACATGCATTAAATATGTGCACAATATTGTCCATATGATTTCTATACAAAGATTTAAACCATAAGAGTTACCTAATCTTTGAAGAAACTCATCTTCATTTTCTAGTCTAACTATTAAGATAAACCAAGTTTCTAAAATTGATTATCTTTATGGACAGCATCTTAATCATTCATATCATGTATACTTTACCCAATTTCATATTTGGTAATGTATCTTAACGATTATCAGGTTTACAATAATCCTGTAAATCATAGTCCTGAGCATATTAATCAAATATCTTAGATATATTTCTATTCTATGAATGATAATTCCATCATCTTGAGATTTAACATTTAAATGTCAACATTTATTATCATGTTGAGATTTGACATTCAAATGTCAAACTTAATCATGATATTTACTAGTGTATTTTAGAAGATTATGTATTGATGAGGCGAAAAATGATCCATTTTTAGGGGGTCATTTAAGCCCGAATCGGACTTTATTTGATCAAATATTGCCCTAAATCGTTCCTTTTGTGATTTTAGGTACCTTGGGAGAGAAATCTGGAAAAGGAAGCAATTCGGACGTTTTTGGAGCATAAAAGTGAAGAAAACGCCAAAGTCTTAATTTTCCATGCTGGGAACAGTAGGTGACGGCGTCAAGAGCAAAACCTTGACGGCGTCAAGAGCAAATTTCATGAAAATCCATGACGATCCAGAGAAGATTTGACGGCGTCACATAGGAAGGGCGTCAAGAGTAAAAGAGTCATGACGGCCTGGAAACATACAAGTCTTGACGGCGTCAGAAGTAGATCTAGGCAGTCCGAGAAGAGTTTTGGCGGCGAGGTGACGACGTCACATGTTTCCTCTTGACGCCGTCAAACCCATTTTTCTATATATAGTTTTCTAATTTTTCACATTAAAAAGAGAAGTTTTGGAGAAACCCTAAGTACGATTTTGGTACAACTTTTACAGGTTTTTCAAGGGTTCCAAACCCTTGATACCTTGTATTGTAATTGAGATAAGTGTTCTTCTAATTCAATCAATATGTCTATGTGTTGGTTGTCTATATCTTGTTCTTGTCTCAATTCCATTATGCTAGGCTAGATCTCTTTTGTGTTTGCTTAGATCTAATGAAACCTAGATATTGATTATGTGTTGATTACTTGTTTATTCTTGTCTTGGATGAATGATTTATATGTTAGGCTTAAGAAAACCGGCAGATCTCCAAATGGTAACATGCTTGAACGTCTTAAGAAACATGAACCGAGGTGTACTAGGTCTTTATTGGTTGTATTTAATGCATGAGCCACTGTTTACAATCCCTATAGTTGTGCTGGGCATGGTGTAGGAGGAGATAAGAGCTCATAGAATTGGGGAGTTATGTATGCCACCCCATGAATGGTATTAAGGAATACGATCCGTCATCCATGCAATTATAACAAGTAATTAACGTGTAAAAGATATCTAGGGAGTAGTGAAATCTAGGTAAACACATTTTCTCCAATTACTGCTCACAACCTTAGTATAATTAGTTTATTTTCATTTTTAGTATTTTATTTTGATTGCATCTTAGTATTGGGTTAGTTGAATAGCAACTAATTCCGCCCACTCTTCCAAAACCCGAGATTTTTACTTGCTTTCCATAAAATATAAAAACACAAAAATAATCATCCCTCACCTTTAGAACTAGTATTTAGGCTTTCTAATCCTAGCGACACTATTCCTAAGCTGAACGATCAATCCCCCGGTACTTGTCACCATACTATACTACAACGATCAGGTAAACTGCCTGGTGGGGGTTGTAAGCTTCTCGAGATCCCTCGAGAGGTAAAGCCTGTTGCGATTCCCACGCACCATGTATCTTATAATTTTATCTTTTAAAGATCAAAACTCCCACTTGCTTTTAGTAATTTAAAGACAATCTTTAAATACTTAGCAAATAAAGAAACAATACAATGTTCTCTTTTGGGATATTACAAATACTTATTGATAGTTCCTGACTTAACTTTGTTAATAACCTCTTCATAAGCAGTTAAACAAATTTAGAACTTCAATTTAAGACTTAATGTGATTCATCACATTCCATCATACGATGATGTCTTATTAATCTTCTAGGTTGGAGTTTTATTAAATATGTCCAAGCCATACTCAATATTTTAACCTTGATAACTTTTGGAAGAAAAGAAATCATAGTCATCTTTAATCAAACAATTTAATAGTAGTTTAATTTTCCTAATTGAACATACCATAAATATTTGGTATTTCATTAGTATCAATATTGCAGGACAATCTAACAATATTTAAGATAACCATATTCATTTTGACTTGTCTATTTACCAACTAAGTCATTTTAATGGTATAATGATATTCAAGCCAATTACATGCTTTATAACACAAGTACTTTTTACAAAGTCACTTCATGTCTATGTCTTTACAAGAAAACATAAACTGTTATAATCCCACTATACGTTATAAGTCATTTAACAATTTAATAACTTCATGTATATGTCTTAATTAAAAAACACAACAAGATAACGTCTTACTTTATTATAAGTCTTGTAACAATTAAAAGACTTTATGTTTATATCTTTACAATGAAACATAAACATGTTTAACTAAAGTAATTATGAACACCATCTTTTAGTTTCAATAGTAATTTCAAGTTAATATATTACTTCACAATAATGTAAACAACATTATTTATTCATTTATTTATGTCATTCCAATAACACATAAATATTCAGATTGAAGCAGCATTATATTACTTTATTAATTTATGTCATTCCATGAATTCATAAATATACAAATTAAAGTAGTCTTGATATCATATTGACACATGTTCTAATAGGTATCTAATTTAGAAATTGCAAATTCTCATAGTTCAATTACATCAGTTGATCTGCTAGTAATGAAAATATGAAATTCACCTTGTTGTTGCAATTTAGTTAAGCTCTCACATAACATAAATTGTAACACCAAGTGTTTCTTGAATTAGCTTAGTATAATTCATATTAGAACATTATTCTAATTTAGAAACTGCAAATTCTCATAGTTCAATTACATCAGTTGATTTGCTAGTAATGAAATATGAAATTCACCTTGTTGTTGCAATCTAGCTAAGCTCTTACATAACATAAATTGTAACACCAAGTGTTTCTAGAATTAATATTAGAACATTATTCTCTTACCTTGTAGTCAAGAGAATCCATTAAATCATATCTTTATGAGTTGTTTCTTGCACACATCAAAGATAACATTTCTCCCACTTGTGCATGGAACAACCTCATATAGTTGATAAAAACATGCCATGCATTTGTTTATGTGTTCAATATGATTGTGTCATAGATTTTAGCATAACAAGTATATGTAAAACAACAATGTCTAGTAAGGAAACGCACAAGACTATCCTTAAAAGTATGAGTGTCTACACTTGGAAAGTAATTATCTTTAGCTACCAAGATGTCAAAGCTTGTAACTTCCACTGAATTAAAGATCATTACAATAATTCCTTATTCAGTGATAAGTACACAATACTCCCACTGAATTTGACAACATTGTAAATGTTTCCTATCCAGTGAAAGAAAATAGTGTGCTTTTAACTTTCCTACACCTTTGAATGTCCATATGTAACAATTACTTATGTACTATAAGTGTATTCTACTACGTAAATGATGGACTATCCACCAAATGCTATTAACTTGAAAATTGGGCATGCAATTTCTTCCTTAATAGGTCTACCATCCTACAATGTATGTAGCACCTTTAAAATAGTTAAAACAACTAGTTTGTCTTTAAACATTTTGCGGTAATTAGTCTAGATTCTAATTATAATAACTCATAAAATGTCATACATAATTTTCTGTTAACCAAATATCATATTTGTTACTAAGAATTTAATCACCGAATGAGGATGATGAAATCCCTATGAAAAATGTACGCAATTTTCTTAACTATTAAAAATTTGCTATGAGTTATATTAGAATTTAGACACATCTAATATTCCTATTATCCTTTCTCATTCATGAAAAGGAATATGATTGTGTCTCACTCTTCCTTCATAGAAAGGAGACTTCTTTTATCTTTTAAGTAAATATTTCTTAATCAAACATTTGTTTGAAAACAGAACTAGATCAATTTACCAAAGCCCAAAGTACGTTTACGGTTTGAACGTTGCATTAATACATTAAAACGAATTACAAAATTCAATTTCAGTATTTTCAATAATTAGGTCTTTAAGAAAATAATATACCCTTTGGTAAATATTTATATCAACCGTAGTATGTTCTTAAAGCTAGGATCCAAATTGACATAGTACCATTACATCAGTTGATCTGCTAGTAATGGTAGTATTCAACAAGGTAATTGTCAAACAATAATTGCCAATATCATATTGCAATTCCTAGATTTATGGGATTTACAATCACAAAACTTTTGTATTGTAAGCATGTTTGATCCCCATCTTAATGCCTTGAGTTCAAGATCTCACTTCCTACTCAATTTAAGTCGTCTAACTTAAAAAGTGCAAACTCACAAATCCATCACATCAGTTGATCTGCTAGCAATGAATTTATGAAATTTACCTCTCCATTGCAATCTCGCCAAGTTCTCACATGACGTAAATTACAACTTCAAGTGTTCTTAATTAGATGGCATTTGACTTAATTTTATAAGGGTATTAAATTTTGACGTGATCAAAATAATGTATGAAGAAGCATGCATACAACTTCATAACATTGGTTTTACAAAACATTTTTATTACCAATTTGCTAAGAGTAAAACAACAAAGTTTTGATTGAGGTATCGGGTTCACCAATTAAAGAATTACCAACAATTATCGTCCACTATATCATACTTTTGCATAAGCCCTAAGACTTAGTGTTTTGGATAATCATTGTGGAATTGTGGTGAATTCACCCTTAAGATGACAATGTACGTAATATAGTGATATAGGTAAGTCTAGGGTCGGCAACCAGGCAGTTGTAGAGAACCGGTAGGTGCATGAGCTTTAAAAACCCCTCTCTACAAGTACGTTGGATGGCAACCTTCGGTCCGCCTTTCGCACACTATGTACAAAAACATCAATCAACCAGTCCTTTGAAATTTACTCTTAAAACCAAAACAATTTCGCTATTTATTTAGTCCGTATTATTTTTCTATTCAAAAAATTACCCTTTTCGTTTATAAACATGTCTAACATTATAATAAACAAAAACAAGTAATATAAAATAAAAAATAAAACAACTAAATAAACATATACATAACATAACAATTAAATATGTATAAAACATGTAGCCACATGCAAATCTTATTCAATAGTCCTATTAATAATCAAATCTAGGTGTATAACGTATTTATTCAATTAAGGCTTTCTTGTTCTAGGAAAAAGAGCCACATGCATCGATAAATCGATTGCGTAAGCCAAAACTAAATAAATACCACATAGCACATAATTGATTACTTAATATTTGAGTCTTCCCCAATTCGACATCTATTAATAATTTACATGTTCCGATATAACTTAACAATTATTTTATATTTATTTATCCAATTTAAACCATTTAAATTATCACACAATAAAATCCATGCAAATATGCACTTTTTCATGGATTAAGCTTAACAATTAACATATTGCACCAAGATCATTTACTAAAACGCATAACAAATTACATGACATCCTAGGGTTTCTAATCATATTAAAAAACTCAAAACCAAAACCCTAAAACCCTTTAAGGTCTAAATCGACCCATAAAAATTAGGGTTAGGAATCTAAAAACCCTAAAAACATGTAACTAAATGAATCAAGATCCAATTTTTATGCGTTTCGATAATTAATTACACATTATAACGGCTCTAGATGCCACTGTTGGAATTATGATATCATGACAATCATATAAAATAAACCAAACACATCAAGAGAGCATAGTGGAAGCAATTATAACAAGATCATATAACATGTAATTAATTAATCAATAATAAATAGTAAATGTACCGTAGTGATTCTAACCCGAACAAGAATCAAATGCAATCTTCAACTCAAGAACCCTAATTAGGGTTTATGTGGATTATAAGAATTACCCCTTACCTCTTTTGTAATTCAATCCAAGAATCAATCAATAGTGTGATTGTATCATGTTCTTGTACACACGTACTATTAGCGATTCGATGTGAATGCTAGTTCTTGATCACAATAGATTTACCAAACACTTTGTAATGTTCAAGGTTACTCGCAAATCCCTTTTCTTGGGGTTTCGCTCATTGTCCTATGAACAAGAGAGGAAAAGAAGAAGTTTGGCCTTCTATTGAAATCAAGTGTACCAAAGGATGAATACACGGGGATGTATTTATACCTTTATGATAGATATCAAGTTTGCTATGGTTTCCGATGTGGGATTCCATAGTTTCGACCAAAACAAGCTCAAGAGAGGATTTCTAGAACCTTCTCTTGTCTTGTTTTACTTTCTTCGTATCCCGTTGACATTTACCAACCGTTAGTCAATTTCATTAACTACCTAACGCTCTTTAGTCGTTTATTGTGAATTAAATAATTAAATATAACATTTTATATTAGTAATTATTTAAACATCGAGTCTTATACATAAAGTGTGCAATCCCGTGATCTCGAGTTCGATCCTAACATACGACTACTAAAATAATGTCCATAAACTAACAAATCAAACAGTACCCATGCCTGCAAACCATTATGTGAATCAAAATGTGGCCAAACAACCTGTGAATTCTATGACTGTACCTAGAAAACAGTTAACTCAAAAGGAATTGGCTGATAAGAGAGCCAAGAATCTTTGTTTCTATTGTGATAAGAAGTATATGCCAGGCCATAAATGTGAAGGTCAATTGTTTACTTTGGAGATAAAAGGGGGAGAGGAAGAGGAGTTTGAGGAATCTTTGGAAGAAAATGGTGATACTGAGGTGAATCAGTATGTACTGCAAGAAGAAGAACAACAATGTATGCCTCAAATTTCATTGAATGCATTGTCTGGTTTGCCTACTCATAACACAATGAGAGTTAAGGGACATGTTTTAAGACAATTGTTGCACATTTTAATGGATTCAGGAAGCACACATAATTTTTTAGACATTTACACTGCTAAGAAGTTGGGATGTAGACTGAGAAGTACTTGTCCTCTTCAAGTTTCTGTAGCTGGGGGTACAAAACTAGTAAGTCAGTATATGGTTAAAGGTTTTCAATGGAAGATTCAGGGTGTGGTGTTTGAAACAGATGTGATGTTGTTACCATTGCGAGGATGTGAATTAGTTCTTGGAGTCAATGGTTATCTACTCTGGATACCATTTCATGGAATTTTCAAGAGCTAACAATGCAATTTGCATATGGAGGTCAAAAAGTGCTTTTAAGGGGTACTCATCAATCTGAATTGGCTTGGATGTCTGGAAATAGATGTCAAAGATGGTGTCTCAAATTGGGGAACATCAGATGCCTACTGTGTGCTACATGGGGTCTGCAAGTTTGAATTTGATGCAGTGTCCTGTTCAAGGAAATGATGCAAGAGTGGTGGAATTGGAACCACTGCTTGCAGAGTTCATTGATGTGTTTGAAATGCCAAAAGAATTACCACCACATAGGCATTTTGATCATAGAATTCCATTGAAATTAGAAGACGTAAGTGTCAATGTGAGACCTTATAGATATCCTCCTACACAAAAGGATACTATTGAGGCAATGATCAAAGAATTAATGGAGTCAGGGGTGATTAGGCCTAGTAATAGTCCTTTTTCTTCACCAATAGTGATGGTCAAAAAGAAGGATGGGTCTTGGAGAATGTGTATTGATTATAGGCAACTAAACAAATACACTGTGAAGGATAAGTTTCCCATTCCAGTTATTGAGGAGCTTATTGATGAGTTGCAAGGACCACATGTATTTTCTAAACTGGATCTCAGATAAGGATACCATCAAATTAGGATGTGTGATGATGATGTATACAAAACTGCTTTTAAATCACATGAGGGTCATTATGAGTTTGTGGTATGCCTTTTGGCTTAACCAATGCTCCTTCCACTTTTCAAGCTCTAATGAACTCTGTGTTTAAACCTTTTCTGAGAAAATTTACACTAGTATTTTTTGATGATATACTAATGTATAGTTCTTCTATGACTGAACACATTGCTCATCTTCAAATGGTTCTGCAAGTCATGAGGGAGAATAAATTGTTTGCCAAAAAGTCAAAATGTGTGTTTGGCACAACACAAGTGGAGTACTTGGGCCACATTATTTCTGCACAAGGGGTAGCAACAGATCCTAGTAAGATACAAGCAATGAAGAATTGGCCAGTGCCTACTAATTTGAAACAATTGAGAGGTTTTTTGGGTTTGACTGGTTGTTACAGAAGATTTGTCAAAGGGTATGCAAGTATTAGTCAACCATTGAACATGTTGCTTAAGAAGAATTCTTTCATTGGTCTCCACAAGCTCAGGCAGCATTTGAGCAGCTCAAACAAGCTATGGGTGAATCACCAGTGTTGGCTTTGCCAAATTTTGATGAGGAATTTGTGATAGAGGCTGATGCATCAGGGTTTGGTATAGGAGCAGTGTTGCAACAAAGTGGGCATCCAATAGCCTATTTGAGTAAAACCTAGGCTCCTAAACACCAGGCTTTATCTACTTATGAAAAAGAGCTTTTGGCTGTGGTCTTAGCTTTGCAGAAATGGAGAGGTTACCTTTTGGATAGACACTTTAAAATCAAGACTGATTACTTTAGCTTGAAGTATGTTTTGGATCAAAGAATCACCACACCATTTCAGTTTAAGTGGTTGCCAAAATTATTGGGGCTTGACTATGAAATTGAGTACAGAAAAGGCAAAGACAATGTAGCAGCTGATGCTTTGTCTAGAATTGAAAGACAAGGTATGTTATTCTCCTTATTGACTATGGGAACTTCTAATGAGCTGTTTGATAAGGTTGTGTCCACATGGTCAACTGATCCTAGTCTAAAGAAAGTTATAGAAGGCTTGCAAAGTGGCAGTTTAACAACTAGTAAGTATGCTTGGCACAATGGACAGTTGAGAAGAAAAGATAAGTGGGTGGTGGGGAATGATGAAGAGTTAAAAAAGAAGTTGGTTAACCACTTTCATGAGTCAGCTGTGGGGGGTCATTCTGGTGTACTAGCCACAACCAAAAGGTTAACAACTTATTTATACTGGAAGGGTCTGAGAAAGATGGTTAAAGAATGGGTTAGAGGTTGTGATGTGTGTCAAAGAAACAAGTCAGATTTGGCAGCTTATCCTGGTCTACTTCAACCTTTGGCCATTCCAGAACAAATTTGGCAGGATATCTCCATGGATTTCATTGAATCCTTGCCATTATCCTATGGAAAAAGTGCTTTGTTAGTGGTAGTGGACAGGCTTTCCAAGTATGCCCATTTCCTGCCAATTCCACATCCTTATACAGCTTCACAAGTTGCTCAATTGTTCTTGGATCAATTTTACAAGTTAGATGGCCTTCCTAAGACAATTGTGAGTGATAGAGATAAGATTTTCATGAGTTCTTTTTGGCAGTCTCTTTTCAAGATGTTACAAGTGCAATTAAAAATGTCCACAGCTTATCATCCTCAGAGTGATGGTCAAACTGAGATTGTCAATAAATGTTTGGAGACATATCTCAGATGTATGACAGGTGAGAGGCCAAGGGTCAAATGGGTGTCACTAGCAAAATATTGGTATAATACCAACTATCACTCAGCCATTGATACCACTCCATATGAAGTTGTTTATGGTCAGAAGCCTCCTTTGCACATTCCCTACATTGCCAAAGATAGTCATGTGGAAGTTGTAGACAGAACTTTACAAGCCAGAGAACAAGTGGTGCAATTGCTCAAATTTAATTTGAAGAAAGCTTAGGATAGAATGAAATCACAAGCTGATATGAGAAGATCTGACAGAGAATTTCAAGTGGGTGATTGGGTCTATTTGAAGTTACAACCTTATACACAACTGACAGTAAGACAGGGCAAGCAACATAAACTCTCATCAAAAAAATTTGGTCCTTTTCAAGTCATTGGGAGGATTGGCAGAGTAGCATGTTTATGCTAAAGTACACAATGTTTTTCATGTCTCACAACTGAAACCATGTTATGTAAGTGCTGCTACTATGGGAGAGTTCCCTGCCTGTGATGGAGAAGGATTGTTAGCTGCTAGTCCATTCAAGTTACTGGATAGAAAGATGGTCAAGCAGAACAATCGATTGGTGGTGTTTGGTTTGATCCAGTGGTCTAATGGTTCAGAGGAGGATGCAACATGGGAAAGGTTAGAAGACATAGTGCAGAGGTTTCCAGAATTTGTCTTGGATCCTTGAGGTCAAGGAAGTTTTCAAGGAGGATGGAATGTTACATGCTGAAACAGAGAGTCACGTGCATTGCACGTGACAAGTCAAAACAGTCAACAAACTCACTCAACTAACTTTCCCGTCTAAACTTGTAATAGCTTAAATACTTTCACTCTTCATTTTGGAAGATAGTTTTTGATGAATGATTTCTCTTATCTCTTCTGTAACAAACTCCATATCTGAATAACAAATCCAGTAATCATTTCACTTTGAATTACGTTCTTATTTCGGTAGTTCTAGCGTCTTGATTGTGTTAACCTCCAATCTTACTATAAGATTCAGGTTAAGCACGTTAAAAATCAAAGTTATATATATAGTTTTAGGGGCTTATATACGGGTTCACGGGTTGACCTATTTAATACTTAATCAACCCAAACACGACCCGTTTACTAAACGTGTTAGCGGGTTGACCTGTTTTTGACCCAAACCTGTTTAATTTCGTGTTGGGTTTGTGTCATGTCGAGAATTGACACCCCTAATCGGAGCTAGTTATCATTTTTTTTATATCATTATAGTCTACGATTTTTTTATGAGAGCTGGAACCATGAATGCTTAAAACTGCTCATCTAGAACATGTTAATAATTTGATTCAAGGATTTTACAAGTTGGCTAGTTAGTTGATTTTTACATCAGATGTTTAACTAGTCACATTATTTTTCATGTTTTGTAAAATTAACTATTTGCTTTATTGCTTACTTGCACAGGTTTGTTGATTACATAGCAATGCCCCCCACATTTTACGTTGGTTCTCAAGTGGGTCTAAAACAACTTGATTATCACTTGTTGTCTCAGAGTAACTTGGCAACTCGTACATACATCACCGGGTGAATTTCTTAAAATCTCTCTTTGAAGTGGATCCAGTGCTTCATAGTTCCGATGATGTTAAAATATTTAATACGATATATTTTTTCCAGGTACCACGCTTCGAAGGATGATCTCACTGTGCATGCAGCTTTCACAAGGCCCCGTCACCCCAATATGTGAATATATGTCGCTGGTACAATCATATCACAGACCTTTTGAGAAGTTCGTAAGCCCTTAAACTTTTACCTTTTTCTGTTTTTAGTACAGACAGTTTGCTTTCACGGATGATCAAGGTTTTTTTTTTTTTTTTTTTTTTTCCTTCTCAGTGGTTTCTTTGCTGACGGCAGTGGTGTCCTTGTTGACACGTCTACTTCTTTCCGGGGAGAGGCTATTGCAACTACTAAAAAGTATTTTGCTGTGTTGGATGTGAAACCTTGGTCTAATGAGACTGACATGCAAAGGTGTGAGGAAGAACTCCGACTGTTCAAATTTGAAGGCCTAGAGTGGGGTGAATGTATGGCGATCTTTATCTCTTATTATAAATAAACTAATTCTTTATGAAAGGATCTTTTATAAAATGATTCAGTATCCCGACCCTTTGCTAACACTAGATAACCTTTTCTACTGTAGCAACTGTTGTACCGATTGGATATGGTGTTTTCAATCTCCGGATCAAGATGACCATAGTTGGTGAATATGAGTGGTTTGATACACGCATTGAGGAAAGATTTAGTAAGGAACCCGTTGACGAGTATGTTCAGTGCTTTGATATGGTGGTCTGCAAAAAAGTATCTGTAAGTTCATTTTAAACCATTTTCAACATATTTCTCATGTATATTAGATTTTTGAGAAATTTCCATTTTTTGATAATTGATATTTTGATTGCAGAATTCCTAAGCTTTTCCAGTGATTTGCTCAGATGGGCGTGATATATACTGATATACAGACTCGTTTTGGTGAATTATGTCATATTTAACACGAGTGTTGGTGGTTTTATACTCTTATAGCCCTAGTTTATAGCACGTGCTCGAGTTTTTGGTATTAAGATAACTTTAACTAAGCACATGTGCTAATGTGCTTCCATTTTGATTTTATAACTGTGTTCATTTAGAATTTATGAACTTTTGGTTTTATGTTAATGCTTATGTTTTTGATATTACCTTGTTGATCATAGTTTCATCTTATACACAAAATGGAGAAAAAGTGCATGATTCTCTCTCGAAACTTATTGTACTAATCAAAATATAAATCCAGGATGATGACACTAGTCTATTCAGACAAATATAAAGCCCCAAAAGACTGGATGTGCAACAATGCCATTAATAGTAGGGCCCTTAATAGTATTGCATAACAATTGACAAACATGTAAAACTTAGATAACATTCTCCTATAGCAGACAAAATGAAGAGTCCAAAATTATGTATATTCAAGCGGCAAAATGGCTTGGTGATGGCTTCCCCGTGAGTCCACCCGGCCTGCACCCTAACGACTTTTACATTTACTCGTTGTGGTATTAACTAAAGTTTTGAAATACTGCTGTATGCTCACTACAAATAAAAAAAACTTAACTTCACACCTAAAGATACTTTGGGCTAACTTTGCTCATTTGACAGTTACCAAATCTCTTTATTGCCCCTTGGTTCCTCTATCAATTTCCATGCCTTATTTAAACAAAACTTAACTACCATTCCTATCAACAACAGTTACCACCGACTGTCACACACCCAAAACACTTACATCAGAAAATGAGTTTAAACACAAATAGAGTAGAAAACCATTCGGGCTCGGGTCATGTTCCATCACAAAGCACCACAATATCTATACCATTATCGCCAGAAACAATGCATGAAGTATGTCGTCCACCTGCTAAAACTACATTTCAGAAACTAAGACATAAACTGTCTGAGGTTTTCTTTCCTGATGACCCACTTCACAGATTTAAGAACCAAACATCTGCTAATAAAATCATGTTTGCTCTTCGTTTTTTCCTCCCTATATTTGAGTGGGGGCGTAGTTACAACTTTGGCCTTTTTCGTTCTGATGCAGTTGCTGGTCTTACCATTGCTAGCCTTGCCATCCCTCAGGTATACATATTCATAGTATTACATTCATTATTATCGTCCATTGATTAGTGACTGACCGAATGCACTGTTAAAAGAATATTTGTAGCTAGAGTACGTAAAATGTTTAAAATAGCATTATGAGGATAACTATCTTTTTGTTTGACCACGTAGACACTATCTGATCATACATTCATCAGCTGGACCATGTACATTGTTGTGGGTTGTGCAGCTTTCTGTTTTTACGGGATTTTGATTCGACGTTTAATTTGATCTACAGGGAATAAGTTATGCGAAGCTTGCAAATCTGCCTCCTGTAATTGGCCTATGTAAGTTTTTACGGTCAGCCGGTCAGGTTCAAGCTTTGTGCCACCATTGATATATGATATGAATTTTTGGGACTACATAAACATATGATATGAGTTTTTGGGTCTTTAAAAATATCTTCTAAGATAAATACTTATTACCAATTATGAAAAAATTATCAGATTCAAGCTTTGTGCCACCATTGATATATGCTGTACTAGGAAGCTCAAAACATCTAGCTGTTGGGCCAGTTTCCATAGCCTCGTTGGTAATGGGAACAATGCTAAATGATGCTGTTTCTTACTCCTCGGATCCAGTTTTATACCTTCAGTTGGCTTTCTCTGCCACTTTCTTTGCTGGCCTTTTTCAAGCATCTTTAGGATTCCTACGGTACTTTTTATTCTTCCATATTTTTGTACTAATCAAGTGTAAATGTTATCCAATTTCAATCAAGTGACTTACATGATGATCTACAGGTTAGGTTTTTTGATTGATTTCTTATCTAAGGCTACACTTGTTGGTTTCATGGCTGGGGCAGCAATCATTGTCTCGTTGCAGCAACTAAAAGGGCTACTTGGGATCGTCAATTTCACTAGCAATTTGCAAATAATCCCCGTTTTATCGTCTGCTATTGAGCAAAGAGACGAGGTAACTAAGAAACAAATCAATATTTGTAATGTCACAAAGACACATATGTGAAGATGCCATATCCTCTTCCTTGGACTAAATCCGTAATTTGAGCATAACCTTTTAGACATAACTTTTTTTTAACTCACTCCAATCTTTTTTTATATGTCTTATATAGTGTTTCTGTCTTCTT
This sequence comes from Artemisia argyi, assembly GCA_030686995.1. Taxonomy (NCBI): domain Eukaryota; kingdom Viridiplantae; phylum Streptophyta; class Magnoliopsida; order Asterales; family Asteraceae; genus Artemisia; species Artemisia argyi. The sequence continues at coordinate 165,531,738 of CM060690.1, forward strand.
ATGATGATGGCGATTCTTTTATGCAGTGGTCTTGGCCTACTATTGTGATGGGATTTGGCTTTTTGGCCTGTTTACTGACTACAAGACAAATTGTAAGTACAGTCAATATTCGCGTACCTTCTTTTATATTCTACATTTTAAAAATTTAACAAGAATGTGCAACCGATTTATCCAGGGCTTGCAAAAGCCTAAACTATTTAGGGTATCAGCAGCAGCTCCATTAGCATCGGTTATTTTATCAACATTCTTAGTAGCTCTTTTCATATCAAAGCTTCCGAACATAGCAAGTGTAAGAAAAATCATGTTCACTTTACTAAACTAGTCTTGTAGTAGTTTACAGTTTTAACCCAGATATCTGAAAGTTAAACTTTTTAAACAGATTTTTTCTTGCTCCTCATGTTACGTTACTACAGGTTTGACTTAAGTCTTAACATCTTTATTTTGTGGGCTAGTTTTTTCATTTAGGGGGTGTTTAGGGTTGCTTATTCTAAACGAATTATCCATTTGACCCGTACTCTTTATAAGCAACGCTTTCTATTTTGCTCAATTGACCCGTTATAGATTAATTACTCATTGCTTTGGCAGGGTCATTTTCTTGGTTCGGTTTTTGAACAAAAACGCAAAAACAAACCGAAAGATACCTACCTTATAGATCTTTAATAAGAAAAGGTGCTCGAGGTTTTGTTTGAGACTCAGGGAATCAATTTGTGTGAATGAGAGATAAGTTAGGTGAGGGAAAATAGTTGGTAGGCGGAGTGTTTATGATTGATGCTATTAGGTATCACTCTTAAACACCGTGTATTAAAAATTGCACTGGATCGGGTCAATATTTGATTGGACTTAAAGAGTGAACGGGGCCATATACTTTTCTAATTGATGATATGGGCTGCGTGATTAAACTACAATGGGCCACAGGATTATTTTTGGATTGGCTAGTGTTTCTAATTGATTAAACTAGTTGGGCTGATGGATCGCAAGCATACATGGAACTATCAAATTATATTATTTGAATTTATTTTTGGATATAATAGTTTTGATAATTTGGTAAAATGAGTGGTATTTTGGTATTATAAATTTCACGGGGATACATTATTCACGGCTAGAATTAATATTTGATGGAAAATGACTACGGGGTTTTTGTACGGTATTATGGATTTGATTTTGAAGTGGAATTTCAAAACGTGTACTTATTTATCTCAAAGTCTAGGGGTGGTTGGATGCACGATTTTTGAAGATAACTTGTCTGCGCATACAAAAAATTCAGTCTTGACAATCTAGTTATAACTGATGTAAGGAGTGACGTTGTAGTGTTCACAATATAGCTATCACTTCAAGGAGTTACGTTGTAATACAATTTTCATTTAGGCCCATTTGAAGTCTTAACCCATTAAAAAAAATTACAATTTTCGTTTAAGCCCATTTGAAGCCTTAAAAAAAAAAAAAAAAAAAAAAAAAAAAACTTTAAAAAGTCTTTTTGTCCACGTTCACTGCAAACCACACAAGCTTTCTTCTTCTTAGTTTGCATCGTCTTCTTCATTGTTGACCAAAAAAAAAAAAAAAAAAAAACAGTCATCTGCTTCTTCATCGTTTACACACACACTTAAACACATACACAAACGTAAACCCACAAACCACAAACGCAAACCCACACACTTAAACACACACACATCGCTGCAATCTTTCTAAAGCAAGAAGGGAAGAGAGAAAGTTTACTTTGAGAAAGAAAGGTTGAATTATAGTCGTTGCAAGTCCAAGGGGTGTTTTTGTAATTCTGTCTATGTATTCAATCCAGTAGTAACGCACGTTACTACCACAACGCACGTTACCATTTTTCTCCAACGCGGCCTAGTGGGAAATGGTGAAACGCAAGCCAACGGCGTTGAGGCATGGACACGTAAGAATAACGCAGGTTTTGCGTTATCACTCCCTCCCCTCTTAGATGGGTTTGAGTCTAAATAGATTTGGGTCTAGATGAGTCATTTAGGACCACGGGTCTGGGTCAAATGGGTCTCAATTCCAATTAACCCGTCGGGATTTCACAATTATTATTATTATTATTATTATTATTATTATTATTATTATTATTATTATTATTATTATTATTATTATTATTATTATTATTATTATTATTATTATTATTATTATTTATTTATTTATTTATTTATTTATTTTTATTATTTTTTTTTTGTGAATGTAAAAACTGAAAATAGGCGTTAATTTTTTTTACCTGTTAGACTCACCCAAGCCCATTTAAACTCATCTGAAATATATAACATCTTCTTAATATTACCCCATATGAAATCTATACTAGATAAAAGTTAAACCCCTTAAATTAATGTGCAAGTGTATTGTGCACAAAGGGGTGGTACGGTACAACGTAGTTTAAGCAACCTCCTAAGTATATGAATTACACGAATTTACACCTACATACTTCAATGCATCCTCGGTTATGGAACATGAAAGGGCTGCAGTTTTGCAACCTCAAAGAATACAAAGGAACAAATATTTAAATGCGACTTTTTAGTTGGATTTTGAGGATTATAAATACCGACACATGAACACCTTCCTCATTCACAAATCAAAACTGTAAACTCTTTAAAAAGTAGGTGGCAATAGCCACTAGCAACAGGAACAATCACAAGATTTTCATATCTAATATTGGATTTATATAAAAAAAGGGAAGTTATGGTGATATGGGTTTCATTCTTTTTATGATGATATGAGATCTATGACAGGTTTCCATCGATAATTCCGGTAAGACTGTAGATTGTAGATTGTGTTGTGTTGGTTCTTTTGTGGTGTTAATGGTGGTGACGTGAGGTAAACCTTATGCACGATCAAAACCCACAACAGCCTCCTAGCAATTCATTCTGTGAGAGATCTTGACGCCGTCCTCATCATTGAAAGTAAAGTCTTGGTTTATTATTCGGTTGGTAAAAGAATGAATCGAAAGAGTTTGTGTTTTTGTTTCACGATTTGAAGCCACAACGATGCACTCTTGATTTGAATTAAATAGAAAATGACAATCAAGATAGAACAATGATGGATATTGAGATGAGATGAGTCTATGGGTTTCAGATTTGATGTTGTGATATGATCGATTATAATGGTAGATCTGATGACTGAGTTTGGAGAGATAGTTAGGTGAAAGGAGAGTATGGTAGGCGCTTCTAACAAAATGAAGTTGTGTAGGCTTAGGTCAAAAGGTTATATCACATAACCGTTTATTATTATTTGGTTAATGGATCGGGTTATTTTTATTAGGACTGGGCCATTCGCTTTTTTAACAAGCTTCAGATAATGACATTGTACCGGATCACTTTCTTTTCCTTCCATTAGTTAATCGCATGTTGCACTTTTATACATTCATGATGACTATATGCACCCTACAATGAAACGTCATACATCATGTTGTCAACCTATTTCAACATTTGTTAACATGACTTACCATAGTTCATATACGAATTATCATAACACCATTTACATTTATGTTCTCCAAAATACCATTTCGACCAACAAGAAAAATGAAACGTCATATATCATGTTGTCAACCTATTTCAACATTTGTTAACATGACTTACCATAGTCCATATACGGATTATCATAAGGCCATTTACATTTATGTTCTCCAAAATACCATTTCGACCAACAAGAAAGAAAGTTATTACTTTTTAATTATGTATTGGACTATAAGTTGAGACTCTTTAGATAAAAGTGTTTCAAATTGAAGTTTGGATTATATAAATGCTTTCAAATGTGAATTCTAAGTCTCGGGTTGAAAAAAGAGAATCATTATAAGTACGCAATTAATACTAAGATTTCCTACTTTTACTTATATTAGTGTATTTGCAACATCATATTTCATATGAAAGTCAAAGTAGAGGAGGAGCGTGGGTACAAAAAAGGAAAGTCATAAAAGGTATTAATTGTGTGTTGATTGGGTATAAAGAGAATCGGTTATGTTTGTGTTAAAAGATGGCCGAGATTTATGGGCTTTGAATGTAAATTTCAGATGTTACCAAGTATTTGGAACGTGTGATATATTTAATTTAGACTTAGACTTAAGTTAATAATTATAATCTTAAATAGAATACATAACGTATAGTTTAAGGTTTTAATTTAATAATAATAAACTTTAAGGTGAAATTCAAAATTTGACGTTAATTGGTATTCGAATTTATTTTGAGTATTAAGGGGTTTAACTTTTATATAGTACGAGGCTATGTACATGTGAGTCGATCAATACATATATCGTACAGTTCGTGAAATTACATTTGGTAAATCTCATATAAATATTAGTATCCACCTACCGAAATAAAAGATGAGACATGAAAAGTTATATTTGTGCATGTGAATATGTAAGGAAAAGGGGAAGAAAATGTCACGCTAGCAGACTTGATTTACATGATTAGACTTAAATATAGCCAGTATACGTTGTTAAAAAAGATTTGTTATTACAAAAGTAAAATGACAACATATTAAAGATTGCAACAAGTTTTAATTAGTTTACAATTATAATAGGTAGTGAATACACGGGCCAAAGTATTTGGAAACGCAAGTAGCAAAAGCGGTATCAAGAACGTCGTAATCTACTAACTTATATTTGACGCCAAAAAAAGGGTACCAACAAAAACGCTTACCTTCAAACATAACCAAAATTAGTGTCACACGTTAAGCGAAAATAATTTATATAACTTATCCATATTAAAATATTGCATATGAATAGACTCTTTTAAAGTGAAATAAATTATTCAGCAAACAACCCGTCCCGTGCATCGCATGGGTTGTATAAAGCCTCGTGGGTCTAAAATTGACACCTACATACAATGAATAGTATACCACAATGGTCTGACCAAGAAAATGACTTAGATGTGACAGATTTTGTAACTTGTAAAAATGGGTAATTCCATTAATTGGATTTATCTATTTGAAAAGATCACTCAACTATTAAACTTTTTTACTTTTAGGCCATCCATTTATTAAAACTAACTTATAGTGGGTTTGCTTTTATTTATATCAATTTCGGATAATTTTATTTCGAAAATCTTTGAGACAACGAGAATAAAGCTAAATATAACATATTAAAACAACGCAAACGAGTATTGAAATGTAAAAGATCAGTTTTAGTCATTATTTAAGTGCAACTTTAGTTAGTTGAAAGTGAATTAAGATAATCCAACTAATGTTTTACGTTAAATTTTTTAATGAGATAATTATTTCTAAATGTATTGAATTTGCCACCTTTTACTATGTTGTATAGTCATTTATTTATTTATTTATTTTTATTATTATTTTTTTTTTGTATCCAAGTTACTAATCCACCCTATGTAATGACTATATGGGGTAATTAAGGATTAACCCATTATTTGTTTCGCAAGTGAGTTACACGTGATGCTTTTTTGCCTTTTCGTCTAACGTTAATAAACGGTTTTTTTTTTTTTTTTTTTCGTTAATAAAACACACCCAAATTTATTCCCCCCCCCCCATTCATTAACCCTAAACGCAAAAAACTTACAACACACAAATTCATTAACCCTGAACTATTAAAATCACAAAACACTGAAAACTCATCCTAAGATCATGGTTCATTATGCTCCTGGCACACCAACAGTGAAAACGGCATGGACTAGGGGAGAATCCAGGGAAAAGATTCATTGCCTGTCCTAAATTTGTAAGCCCTTAGTTAATTTTCTTGTTATGAATATGTTGAATTTGATGGGTTTGTATTTGACAGTTAATTGTGGGTATTTGACTTTGTATATGATGGGGATTTTGTTTGATAATTAAAGTTAAATGCTTTCTAATGTACATTTGGTTGTAATTACAAGACAACAAGTGTGGATATTATGAGTTTTTTTTTTTGATGATGATTTACCTAGTGAGTATTATAGGGAATTGCTTTGGGAAGAGCATAGAGGGAATCAAAGGAATGAGATGCAAGAACACATTCATGTCCTAACTATGGAAAATAAGTTGTTGGCTGATGAATTTACTTGCAAAGTTACAATTGTATGACAAACTGTTTCTGATTTTGATTGGGATTTTGATAGTCTTTTGTGTTGTATTTGGAATGAAAGTAGGAAACTCATGTAGGTAGATGAATAGCAGTTTTAGTATTAAGTAGTTGTTTAGGTGTTTTAGGCTATTGTAATGGATTTTGACAACATAATGTCAAACTTTTGTATGGCAATGAAAAATTTGCAGTTTTCATGTAATTGCATTTTTAGCTTTCTAGTATATGCAGTTTCTCTTTATCATGTATATCATAAATATGACTATTAGCAAGTCATGGTACTGCATTAAAGTTGAAAAGTGATGTTAGAAAGTCAAATAACATAGTTACTAAGGGTTACAACAGTTTTATTGATGGGCATTTTAGCCATAGAGATAATTGACTTTAGAAAGTCATATAACAATTAACCCATAGTTTTTTCCCCTTCCCTTTTGAGCCATCTCTTGCATCTTTCGGTATTTTTGCACCAAATGGTTTGATTCCAAGCAGTCCACAATGTTGATGCAAATAATGTCTAAAAACGTTATTCTCATCTTTCATCTTTCGATATCTCTATGTTTTGATGATAACAAAATGTGAAAACATTTTACGTCAAAATTAACGTAAACAAGTTTTTAGTCGAAATATCCGATTTCTACGACAATCACTCTAGGTATGAACAACAAATTTACAACTTGACAAATGATCAAAGAAGTGAATTTGTGTTTTGAACTTCACATTTTTAGCTTGACAAAACTTTCTTTTCAAAAATACATTTTACAAATTATTTTTGAATTATAAAGAAATGTTTTATTTAGGAAAAATTATTTCAAAAATATTTCTAACAGCTATATTTTACCCAAACCAGCTCCAAACTCCCCCAAATAAACTTTCACCACTAAAAGACAAAAATACTAAAAGACAAAAATTGAAGCGTCTTTGTCTGGCACGGTACCACTAAATTTAGTGGTACCGTGTGACATTTAGTGATGCAATAAGGGCTCAATGTTACTAGGTAGAGTAATAGTTTTTGTCAAACTTTTGCAGCACACGGGCCTTATCATATCACATTCAGTAACTACTTTATACACGGGTGATGCAATAAGGGTTCAATTTGGCCTGGTTGTTGGGTTTTGGGTCTGGTTGAGTCGAGTTTGGGTTGAACTGGGTTGGTTAAGTAGATTTTGGGTTGCCACAGTTTTGGCTCATAAAGATCGAAAGTTGTTTTAGTTAGAAGTTGGTTTGCAACTAAATTATGTGATTTTAAATGCCATTTTACTGGCAGTAACTAAGGTATAAGCAACCCGCAAATTTACCTTACTTGTTGTTAACTGAATTGACTTGTAGCAATAGAAAAGTGACTTCAATTTTTATTTATTGATTCATATATTTGATCAATGTTTGCTTTAGCTTTCTGTGTATCTAATTACAGCTGCAATTTATAGGTATGATGGAAAGGCTATAGTTCTAAGCATGACACTTGGGAGCCATATGATAGTCTGAGGTTAGTTAGTCATTTTACTAAACCATGAACCATTTACCAAATTAAATCTTTACATTAACAGTTTTTGTGTGTGTAACAGTGAGTGCAACTGCAAGGATGCTATTAAGGAATTTGTGATCAAAGGGTACCATTCAAGAATGTTGCCTCTTCGTGTAAGATAACCCCTCTTTTCAGTTTTCACAATCATTATGTGTTCTTGCTTTATATGTGAATACTAAATCTGAATTGTCTATTTTTACCATAGGGTGATGTTGATTTCATTTGTGGAGGTCCTCCGTGCCAAGGAATCAGTGGCCATAATCACTTCAGGAATTACAAAAGTCCTCTTGAAGATGAAAAGAATCACCAGCTAGTTGTCTATATGGACGTTATTGATTTCCTAATACCAAAGTTCGTTTTAATGGAGAACGTTGTTGATATCATCAAATTTGCAAATGGTATATTAGGATATCATGCTGTTGGGCGTCTGGTAGCAATGAACTATCAAACAAGACTCGGTATTATGGCAGCTGGATCTTACGGAGTGTCTCAATGCCGATACCGAGTGTTTTTATGGGGTGCTAGCACTATGATGGTATTTTATTTTATTTATTATTATTTTTTTAAATTTGCCTATTATTAGTTTTTCATGGGCTGTAACTGGTTTTGTAACAAATCAAAATAACCTGAGACTATCATATGGCTCCCAAGACTCGGTATAAGGGTTGGTTGGGCTGGTTTAGTAACAAATCAAAATGGGCATGGGCTGTAACCGGTTTATTTACCACAAATACTTCTGGTGTAGTGTAAGAAAAGCAGTATAGATAAAAGATACGATTATTTAAAACTTGTTTGCGTAATTAGTATAGATAAAGCATTTTCTTTAACTTTGAAGCGTAATCCCATATTCCAATACCTCATTACAAACACACCCTAAGTAAAATCTCAGAAATTGTCACCTCTAATGATTGCACATTATGCTACTATCTGGTCACTTACTTGACTTTTTTTGATCCAACAGAACTTGCCACAATTTCCTTTACCAACTCATGAGGTTGTTGGAAAAGGTGTTGTTCCAAATGAATTTAAGGTGTGTACAATAAACAAATATACATATAAAAATCTGTGTTTATATCTTTTTGTTAGTTTTTAAAAGCTCTTTATTTGATGCTAGGATTGCGTTCTTGGTTCTGATAATGATGAGTCATACAAACTAGAGAAAAGCATATTTCTTGGTGATGCAATTTCAGACTTGCCCGAGGTATGATAATCGATAATTACTTTTGTCATGTTATTGCACTATTGTTTAACTGAAGCTGGAATATTCAATTGTTAATAGATATTTTTGTTTTATTAATGTTAGGTTACAAACTACAATGGTGTGGATGAAATGGAGTATGGAGGTGCTCCACGTACAAGTTTTCAGAAGTTCATTAGAATGAGAAAGCAAGGTACACCACTTTAGCAATTGAAAATTAGATTTATTCCTTTGTATTTGCTTAACACTAATCATTATCAAGTTTTATCTTCACAGGTTCATCTAAAAAATTGATTCTTTATGATCATAGGCCGTTGGAGTTAAATGAAGATGATTATGCCCGAGTTTGTCTAATTCCCAAGTTTAAGGTACCACTTTTCCATTTTCTACTTTAAGATATATCTCTAGAAAATGTTATTTGCAAAATCGATAACAACACAAAAGATGATCATAGCATCCATGACCATAGTGAGGGGCTAAGCATTGTGTTATAAAAGTGATCAAGTGATGAATAATTAGCTATTTTTTTCCTTGAATTGATAATGATTGTGGCCTTTGTTGGCTGATTGATCACTAACGTTATTGACACATACAGGGGGCAAATTTTAGAAATCTGGCAAACTATAGTTACAACAAATCTTTCTGATTATTAGAAAATGAGTTTCAGTTTTGAATTTCCGATACCATTATGTCAATGTTTCTCACATTACGTTATATAATGGTACAGGTTCCAAACTATTGCATGACCTTTGTGCGTGGAACATCTAAGAAGTATGTTTTCTTCCATTTTTGTTGTGGTTACGCATAAACAGTTAAACAGTCTGTTTAAATACCTTTTATGGAATAACCCTTGTACTCTTATTACTATTTGTTGTGTGACGTCGGTTGCTTTGGTTACTAACATGTTTAAACCTTAATATGCAGACCGTTTGGTAGATTGGGCATGGACTCTGTTATCAAAACTGTAGTGGGCAGAGCTGAGCCACACAATCAGGTCCTTTTTTTACCCATTTTAAATGCCAAATCTGATTAAGAGACCCAACTTTAAGTTCTTGTATGTTCTTTTGATAGGCACTGCTGCATCCGAACCAAGACAGGGTCTTAACTATAAGAGAAAATGCCCGGTTACAAGGGTTTCCAGATCACTACAGACTTTGTGGCCCAGTTAAAGAAAGGTAACGTTATGGCAAGAAAATATAAATTTATAGCAATTTTCAAGTTTATATGTGGTACTTTGAATTATTGTGTTATATGTTCTTGAGCTTGAAGAGAATAAACGAGAAAATAAAGAAAGTTTTACAATCTGCTTATTTAAGTGTGTGTGTGTGTGTGTGTGTTTTTATTTATTTATTTTTCTTTCTTTCTTTCTTTTTTCTTTCTTTTCTTTTCTTTTTTTAATAAATAAGCAGATAAATAGTTCTCAATATAGGCTTTTTGGATTGCTTTATAAGCTTTGGAATGGCTTAATATGATGTTTTTTAATGTGTATTTGTTTTTTATTTTGGTTTCAGGTATTTACAAGTGGGAAACGCTGTTTCATTTGCAGTATCAACTGCATTGGGGTATGCATTAGCAAGGGCAATTAAAGGGGAAAGCACAAGCCAACCTTTGAAACTTCCGGTCATATTCCCTAATTGTCTTGGACCTCCAGCGAAACAAGAATCGGAATGATAACAAAATTGAGTGAGTTCTAAATATGTCTTGATTTAAAGATGTGAAAGCATGTTCACATGCCAATACTATTGTTCCGATGAATCCTTTTCAAGAGTTCAAAATAATTTGACATTAATATTGATGTGATTCTTAATGAGAGTAATTTGACATTAGTTGGTAGTAACAGGTATGTTTGTTGTATAGTTGCTCCATGCCATAAACAATGTTCTGTATCAAGAGTGTTTTCTCTGTTGCACCATTGATGCCATAAAGGTATCTTGGAACACTTCATTCTAACATTTCGATTTTGTCAATTTCAATTGAATCTACATGGCTCTTATTTGATTCTCTTTGTTTGTTCACAACTGGAATCTGCACAGCCTGAACTGCTTGTATTTAAATTGTTGTTTGGGGTTTGCAATGAACCTTATGATGGGAGACAAATTTGAAATTTGTAACGTGTAACAAAAACTAGTTAACGTACCATTATGGTGCGTCGAGGAAAGTACATTAACCTCAAACCTGTAAGCTTACAATCTACCCTTGCTGATTATACAGGTTAAGTTTTAATAAAAACAGGTTAACATGAATAGAACTTTGGTCATCTTGTAATGGCGTTCCATATCAATGGACAAACATTTATAAGTGTAGACAAATTAAGAGTCCAAATCAATGTGTATTCTAAATATCTTGATGAGGCTAGACTGAATATGTGCAATTTCAAAACGGTCAAAGTCAGGTCAAGATGACCATTAACACTTACTGATGATATCATCTAACTTGAGCGGGCTAGTAATGTAGTACAATTCTATACTTTCTCGTTCAGATGTAGTTGCTGGTCTTACCATCGCTAATCTTGCCATCCCTCATGTATCCTAACCTATAGAATAGGGATGAGCATTTCAACCCGAATCCCGAAACCGAACCGGAACCGTACCGGTACTGTACCGAAACGGTACCGATCCCGATATACGGTACGGTACCGGGACTACGAAATAAGGTGAAAAAAAAATCGGGACCACTAATTCGGTACGGGACCGGTACCAAATCGGGAAATTCCCAAAAATAAGGGAAAAACCCGATTTTCCGGTACCGGTACCGATACCCGAATCCCGTTCGGTACGGTACCGGTACCACCAATTTATGCTCGGGAAAAATTCGGTACCACTAATTCGGTACGGGATCGGTACGGTACCGGTACCGTGCTCATCCGAATGTAAATAAATTACGAAACAAAGTCCTAAACTTTAAAAATATGACAAAATAGTCCAAAAGTGATAAAACGCGATTTTTAACCTTGCCAAACTTTGACGCTTCCGCTGAAACTTCTGATGTGCCAACTTCTGTATGAAATCCTCCTCGAACTGAACCGCATCACGTTTCCTTTTTAGCTAAGTTTTTCAATTTGGCCCATTTAACTCGCTACAAGCAAAACTAACCAAAGATGACCCATTCATTAACAAATGAGTTGAAATTTTCCCACCTCTGGAACTGTTAGCTAAACTATAAATAACCACAAAAGGAGATTTTAGTGAACAATTATAAGTGTGACAAAAGCATACATCAATAACAAATCCTTTCTCTCTCCTCCAATCATTTTTCCCTCCAAAATCCCTCCATTTAAAAGCCAATAAAAGCTTCAATTCTTCATCATTTTAAACGAATTTTACTATTCTAAACCGAAAGTTCGATTCTAAATTAAATTCTACACATTCCGATATAGTTTTTAGTTGTCAATTTTGAATTTTTGAAGGCTAACTCATTGCGGTTCGAAGAGAGTGGTGAAGGTTCCTCAGAAATATGGGGATTCAGTATGCCAGCTCAATAAGAAAACGATTATTCGGAATAATGTAGAAATTATTGCTGAAAATGTGGGGGTTGAAATGGATAATGATGAAATCAGCAACGGGGATGATGATGCTATTGATACTGGGAATATTGGGAACAGGGGTTCAAGTTTTTAATACTCATCATTCTTATGTGAAGTCAGTAGAAATTGGATGATGACAATATGGACTTATTTGTGGGGAATTTTGGTTTGGGCTGTTGAAATCAACAAATCAAAATAGGGTATATTAAGGATTCATTGAAATTTGGAACAAAAGTAATATTGCAAACTGTATATTAGTAATTGTTATGAGGTTCGATCTTATCAAGTTTTTTAAGGTGAGAATGATAAGCATTGGTGTTTGGATTAACTTATGTTTGTGGCTCATTGGAGTATTTTTTGTTTCGTAACACAATAAGCTCAAAATGATACACTTCATTTGTGTAAGAATGGGAAAAGAACTAGGTTGGGAAGAAAATGGGTAATCATTCATTGTCAAATATGTGGAAAAGAAGGACATAACTTCTTTTATTTTGGTGTAGAGGAATGGGTGATGGCTCAAAATCAAGTGCACATCCTCATGGGGTAGAATCTTTAAGACAGTTGATGGTAAAGCAGTTAGGTGTAGAGGAAGGTGTTTCATGGTATAAGGCCAATTGGTTATGGTGTTTCATGGGATCCAGTTGATGGAGAAACAATGATAGGAGTAAGTGATCCTAAATTCCTAACTATTTCACTTTTCTATTTGACTGTTCGATGCAGAATATAGCTTTTGTTAACACTTTGAAAAACAAGGCAGTAAAAATTGGATGATGACACTATGTGGGATAAACATGGACTATGTGACATAATTGTGCAAAATGGTGTGTATTTTTTCAGATGTAGTTGCTGGTTTTACCATTGCTATCCCTCATGTTCTTTAGTTGCAATTTAGTAAAAAGGAGAAAATTACATTGCCAAGCTTGAAATCCTATAACATTTCCTTTTTAGAAGAAAGAGCAAGTAAAACAAACACCAATCTAAAACAAACAAACCAGCAACATTTGTTAAGACTACCAAACAGCAACAGCTTTGTCTTCACTCTTTTGGCCATATCATTTGTTAAGGCGAAGTAGTCTCATCTTTCACGACTCACTAGCCTCCATCCAAATGATACACCAACTCAATTCCTCCAATGAACTACCAATCAAAACACCATCAACATACAATGACCTCTTTTGACTCTGTAATACCGGCATGACATTATATGATATAATGACCTCTTTTGACTCTGGAATACTGGCAGTGTATTCACGTTCCCAATGCTTGTTTTCCCTGAAATCATGATTGGCAAACCAACTTTATCAGAATATTAATTACACTGCAAGTCAATTTGGGCATTGCAAATCAGATATTCAAAACTGTATTCGAATGAACGATAGAAAGAGAGAGACATCTGAATTTGTTAAGAAATGCATAATTTCAAATCAAATATTATCTGAATATATAAAATTTAAGGAACGTAAACTATATAACATTCACCAAGGTGTCTAACATATGAAGAAAAAACCAAAGCCATTTCAGGTTTGACTTTAAATAGGTTTTTAACTTTTGAAAAAACCAAAGCCACTTCAGGTTTGTATTAAAAATTTCTCAGTTTCTAACAAATAACCAAAATTCTACAAGCAATCCTAGTTCATCATTTATTTTGGAAATTGTAAAATAAACTATTGTAATTAAATCAAAGAAAAGTTAATTAGTTAGTTAAAAAAATATACTTACGGGGGAAAATGTAACTAACTTGTCACATTTTCAAACGTTGCGTAGTTAACTCTTTTTTTTTTTTTTTTTTGGGGGGGGGGGGGGGGGGGTTGCTATTATAACAACAAAGTTTTGAAGTCGGACAACTTTTTTTTTTTTTTTTTTTTTTTTTAATTTGTGACCATTTTACCCATACTTTAGTTTTACTACCTTTGAGTTATACTTTTAGATAATTATCCCTGTATAAAAGAAGTTAAACGGCATAGAGTGAACATACCTTTATATTATGTTTGTGACTAGTCGTATAATTCGATGCAGGGGATATGGGAGATTTTGGACCAGTAGGAGCCTCCTCTACTGCATCTTTCTTTCAGGTCTGGACATTCATCTATATACAACCTCAAAAGGGAAGGCAACAACGTTTCTGGTAGATCTTTCATCTTTGGGCAATTGATAATTTGGAAATGTTGGAGGGACGTGAGGTGTTGGAGTCCCTCGGAAACTGTTTCCAACTTATCAAAACTTTCAATCCAAAGTCGAGTAAGAGATGAAGGAAGATGAAGATGAGACAATTGACTCCAATTAGTGGCTTCTTCTTTTTCTTTTGAACCCTCTAAGGTTAGCCCAACAAGTGAGGTTGGAAACATCAGTGGGCCCCATTCTGAGATGGGCTTCTTCAACCCCCCAATTGAAAGGACACACAAGTTGGGAGGCCAAAGCCCAGTTGGAACATCCATACTTGGACAATTGAATATTCTTAATGAGGTGAGACTCTGCAATTGGAGGTCTGCAAATAACGACTCCTCCGTACAATTACAATCTTCTATACTCAATCTCGTGAGGTGAATAAAGTTACCCCCAAAATCAATGATCGATGCCACATTTGGATGATTCAATATACATACTTTCAAGCATTGGCATGCTTTTGCTGTTGATAAGTAACATATTCTTCTTTCCTCCTTCTCCCAACTCCTCCTTTATCATTAGTTTTTCACACTTTTTGATGTAAACTGACTTGAGCTTCTGCCCTCCCATTCCCATTGAGAAGGAGACACATGTAATTGAATAACATTCACGGATATGCAACGTCTCAATGTTGTCAGGACAACTTAAATGCTTGAAATTTTCACAATGCCATACCGTTAATGAGCTAAGAGATGTTAGGTGGTTGCTCCCATAATTGTACTCATCATCTTTCTCCCCTAAACTCACCAAATTTTTACAATACCATACTTCCAACTTCCTTAAATTCACGAGAACCTTACTACTTGCCTTTGCTTCTTTTGATTCCCATAAGTATCTTATTTCATCACACCATCTGACTTTCAATTCTTCAACTTCCTTAAGATCCAATATAACACCTCTCCACACCTCATTAGTAAGCCCCGAAATAGATCCAATTTCCAACTTGGTGACTGATGGAGCTGCGTGCACCAGACTTCTCAACAAACCAACACCACATCCATGTATTCCCAAATCCCTCAATGAAAGTAGCGGTTCTTTAAATGAGACACTAACCAAATTTGGACACCCTTCTATATTGAGCTCTTTCAGGCATGGAAACACAGAATCTCCAACCCCACTACTTTAGAATTTCAAGTGAAGGAAATGCAACACCAGTCCCGAGAAACTCTAAACCCACATCTTTCACATCATCCATGTCTTGGATAGATAAACTCTTAAGTGACGGTAGTTGCCCGAGTGGTGGTAGAGATGTACACTTTTTACAGCCATGTATAGACAAACGAGCCAACTTATGGAAAGAGGGTTCCCCGACCCATTTGGGAAACTCTAAACCCAGATAGTTCACAATGCCTAGCCTCTTCAAACAATCATTAGATGGCTTCAATGCATCAAGGATGACATCGCTATCAGTAGTTTCCTTTTGGGAAGCATTTGATACGTCACTCCATTTAACCTCTAACTCAATAAGCCTCTTTTGTGATAAGTCTGCTGCTCGTGCTTCCGCTGCATTTTTTACTTTTTCCAGGCCCTCTATGGAAACTTTCCCTTGAAGATTTTCAAAATCTTTAAGTTGGGATATCGAAAAGTCATTTTCTCCTCCAATAATGATTTTTGAAAGAGTTTGCAGGCTTTTCAACTTAGCAACCCCTACAGGCAAGTCTTTTAAAAGCGGAGTATCTCTAATGTCAAGATGCCGCAAACTTTTAAGCTTTATGAAATTGTTCGGCAACTTAGTTAAAAGAGAACAACCAAAAAGGATTAGCGTCTCTAAGTTATAGAGATCACAAACGTTTTCTGGAAAATGTGTGATTTCAGTCTGAGATAAATTGAGATAGCGTAAATGCTTTAATTTACCAATGAACTCTGGAACCTCACTTATCTTGTAACCACTCAAACTTAAAACCCTTAAGAATTGAAACTCAGGGAGTAAGTCAACCAAAACCTTATTCGACAAGTAGTTACTTTGCCACCGTTCTTTCACCCCTCCTATGGACAATAATGTTCTCAAACCTTTAGCTCCTTCGATCCCCTCAAACTTCTTGTAAGCAACATAATTCTCACGAACAAAAGACATATGACGACACTTATCTAATGCTTGTCTAACCTTAAAAAGAAATCTCCGGCAACAGATGTGGCCAAATCATTCATAAGATCATGCATAACAAACAAAGACTCATCATTAGGTGAGTGCTGAAAAAATGATCGTGATAACAACTCATCAAAGCATTCGTGACCCAAACGTTCTACAGTTGACTTGCTTAGACGTACTCGGTGCAAAAATCCTTCTGCCATCCAGAGCAGAACCACATCTTCCTTGTCAAATGCATAGTCCTTTGCGAACAAGGAGCAATATGCAAAGAGCTGCTTCAAATCGGCAGGAAGTTCACGGTAGCTTAGTCTGAGAGCCGGAATAATTTCATCCCCCTCTTTTAACCTCCATATCTCACTATCCACTATTTCCTTCCATTCGAGCGCATCCCTTTTGGTCCTCAATAACCCTCCAAGTGCTATTAAAGCCAGAGGCAAACCATCACATTTTTTGACAATGCCTTCACCATGTGCTTTAAATGTTGGATGGGAGTCAAAATTATTTGCACCCAACGCATGTTGAGCGAATAAAGACACAGCATCATCTTGGGATAGACGTTGCAGATGGGTTGAATTATCATAACCCAACTTTTTCAGCAATTGCTCCTTCCGAGTCGTCATGATAATTTTACTTCCGCGAGAGCATGCATGAAATGGACGTACTAAGGCTTCCCAATCCTCACGGCTTTCACTCCAAACGTCATCTAAAACTAGTAGAAACCGTTTATCACTAAGTTGATTTCTGAGAGCTACTTGAAGAAGATTTAAATCTTCAAATTTCTTATCTTCCCCACTTACAGATTGGAAAATAATTTTACTTATTTGGAAGCTACCCCACTCGTCTGAAACACATACCCATGCCTTGAGTTCGAAATGATCCTTGACTTGCTTTTCGTCATACAAAAGCCTAGCTAGAGTTGTCTTACCCAAACCACCCATACCAACAATGGGCACCACGCTAAACTTTTCTTTGCATGGTTCATCAGCTAAGAGCTTAAGAACCAATGCATCCTTATCACCTTGTCGCCCAACAATACTAGATGCATCTGCCAGCAATGAGGTCTCATATTGTCTATTTCTATCTCTTGACCTATCATCTTTCACTTCTAAACCAAGAGTAACCTTTTCCTTCTCTAGATCTTGCAACTTATTGTTAATATAATCTAACCTGTGACTCATCTTACTGCTTAGTAAGAAATTTGTGCAACAAGATGGGACGAGCTTTCGTGCTATGCTAGTGCTGCCTCCGGTGAGCTCACGATGCATAGCCTCAGTTGCCAAGTCATCAAGAATGTCATCGATGTCATAAGCTAAGTGTTGACTATAAACTAGGGCCGAACAAAATCAACTGAAAATCAAATCGAGCTGAACCGAAGCGAACCGATCTTATTCGGTTCGGTTTTCGGTTTTATATAATTATTTCGGTTTTACTCGGTTCGGTTCAAGTGAAAACACACCTATTCGGTTTGAACTAACTAAACTGACCTGAACAGAACTGAACAGACATTATTCGGTTCGGTTTCGGATTTACTACGTTTTACTTGGTTCAGTTCTCGGTTCAGGTTTTATACCCTTAATCGGTTTTTTGGTCGGGTCAGGTTTGACACTATAAACCCTAATAACTCAAACTTTATATGGTTCATTCGTTTTTTTAACACAAAATTGGTAATTAATGTGTTTGACCATGCTCCATACTCATCTTTATGTTTGACTATAAACCCGAGCTACCCAATCATCTTCATATTCATTCGTGTATGAAGATATCTTTATCACTTCCCAATATATAAGACCCAAAAAAAAACCACTAAAAATTAAATCTGTAACACCCCCAAAATTTGATACAGCAGAAGACTCAACAACCTTTGGGGGTGCTACGGGGATTGGTATCCATTCCAAGTTATGAAAGAACGAGATAAAGTAAACATAAGTAAAAGACAACCAAAACGGGGTTTTAAAGTTTACATTCATCCCAAATTTATCCAAAGTAAGGCCCAAAAGAAATAAAAGTAGGTCCACTAATACATATCAGAGTTTTTAGAAAAATAGATCCTTAACCGCGTTGCCAAGCCAAACCTCCAATCCAAGCATCCATAGTCATTACTTAATTACTTGAGAAAACATGCTAAAAGTCAGCTTTCGCTGGTGAGATCATAGGTTTATATTCAATATCAAATCAAGTGGACATATACGCAAAACGCTTTCTAGCTAGACTAGGCCTCAATCCTCAACGCAAAATCCTATAGGTGCACACAATAGTTCAACCACAAAATCCTCAAATAAGCCATTCTCATCATCTAACCATATTTAGTCCACACGCGATGGTTCACTATGTGACTAGGGTTGATGTAACTCATCTAACCAAATCTAGTCCACACGCGATGGTTCACTATGTGACTAAGGTTGATGCAATATCCTAGTTCCATAAGCATAGCAAGTTTTGAGAAAACAAAAGCGATAATAGTCCACATAAAATAATTTGCACGTTTCTCACCCCAAGTATTGAAAACAAAGTTCAAGAGTAAAAGTGGGGCTATGACTCACCTCAAGTCCAGATATCAGCAGGAAAAAAACGATAGAAGTAAGATGTATAGCAACTCAAATGACGGCAACTACGGACTCGACACTTCCTAACAATATAAACTCTTTTCAAAATTATTTCCTCAAAATCAAATATTACCAATCCCGAACGTATTCCTTTTTACTTTCCAAAAATCCATTTCTCGTATTAGTTTGGAATTTGGCGTTTGGTATCCATGCGGGTGGAGGGTCGACTCAACTCAAACCAAGAAATCACAAGCAAAGGAAATAATAATAACAACCTACGGGTCTAATATTAGTCCAATATATTATTTAAATAATTCATCGAAGTTTATCAAATCCGTCGATTTGGTATCCTTCCACAACTTATTTACCTAATATACTATTCCAAAATTATACCCAAAATCTAAATCACATAGCACGTTGAGTACTATATGGTAAGTATCAAAGTCTAATAGATTCCCTAAATATATCGTCAAACTTACCAAACTCGTCAATTTGGTAAACCTCACGAGATATTTAGTAATCCATTATTCCTGTACACATACCACAACCTATGGGCGTCGTAGGATATAATGCCCATTAATATACTCATTTTATATAACTAAATAGATCCTATTTAATCCACTGATCAAATAAGTTACATAGTTATAGAAAATGGATGTATTAACGTCACACATCCGTGACAAGCACAAAAGTCATAAAAATGAATAATAGGGCCTACTTGGACTCAAGTGACAATGATCCCATATAACTCGTAAGTTTCGCATTTTATTTTCCAAAAACATTTCATTTCGTATAATTATCCAACGTTATAATTATGTCGGCATTTATAATTGTTTTATTCATAATAGCGTTCCCGACATTTATTATACTACTTTCATAGTATAATATACATCGTCACGTTATTATAATATTACTCGTGATCGTTTTATCTTTAATATACGCACTTATATAGTTATATATACATTCTCACGTCTATATACTTATATAAACGTTTATATTATTAATAATATTATTACGAGCTTTTATTATTAATTTTTGATTATAAATAAATATCGAGTTATATAGATGGTCACATGTCCGAGTCATCACCCTCGGCTCATTGTCCTAGTCCAACTAATAATAACCAATCATAACCGAGTAATCCATCTCCGTCAATCAAGTCCCATATCACGTGCTACAACAATAGGGTCCAACTACGGCACCCGACTAACCTATCTCCGTCATTCTAAGTGACCGTCTCACAATCGGTCCCCATTTCATACTCGTCAACACAACTCCACAACAAAAGCCATTATATCATTCGTTCTCGGCTCCCGAGCAACGACAACAATATCAACAAAATCCAAGGTAATATACCTCAACAATAATAACCAACAAGAAAAATATATCAAGTCACCAAATAAAGTCACCGATTAAATCACGTCATTCGGGTCGACTACCAAGTCAAACCCCGAGTCTAGGGACTCACTTGGAGTCTCGGCTCACACATGGAACACAAGAGGTCATACCTGAGACCATCATGGTCTCGGCTAGCTCATCCGAGCTTGACACAAAACCAAATCGACCCCAAGGGTCATGGTAACAATCCGACAACATCAACATCATATAAATCCTTGGCCGAAAATCAAACATATCCAAGAAAAACATCACCAACACCCTCGATGATAACAACACAAGACCAAGAATCAAAACCTCCACAAAAACTTAAAGGGAAAACACAAGCCGAGAGCTTGGAGCTCTCGGTTTCACCTCGAAAACCTCCAAAAGCACGAAACCCGGATACCAAACTATTGGTTCATTACATTTTATTCAAAAACCCACTTGTATTTCATGTTTTTAATCCATAACCTAAACGAATTTCTTTAAGTCATGACCCTCGGTCACGTTATTATCAAAAATACGAGTGAAACTCGTCTCACCTTTGATTCTTAAGACTCAAAACGTGACAAGCTTCCAAAAACACGAAAGTGGTGATGATTTTGGTGATTATACGGGATGAAATAAGGGGTTAAAGGGCGCGTGTGATGGTGGATCGGAAAGGAAATGAGATGAGAAGTTGATTTGTGGTGGTGGTGTGGTCGTGGGAGTGGCGGTGTGGTGGTGGCAGCCGGATATTTGGGCGGCGGCTAGGGTTTTGGTGAGGGAGATGATATCAAGAGAGAGAGAGTGAAAATGGTGAGGGTGTTTGTGTTGTGTGTGTGAACCGGCCCCAACCACAAGGACCATATGTAGTTTTTTTTTTTTTTTTTTTTTTTTTTTTTTTTTTTTATAAATAATAATAATAATAATAATAATAATAATAATAATAATAATAATAATAATAATAATAATAATAATAATAATAATAATAATAATGTTAAGGGGGTAAGTGGCTAGTTATTAAAACGCAAGGCCAAACCCGTAATTTTTCAGAATATTCCGACACTCTCAACCGAGCTCGTTCCCAAATATTTAAAATCTCATGACACATTCAAAATGAATATATATAGTCGAACCATAAATCCAAAACATTAAATTTTCGTTAGGTTATCTAGTGCCGGAGTCAACGTGGTGCCACGAATATCTCAAAATAAATTCATATCACATCGATAATCCAAATTCGATTCCATAAAAATTTAAATATTGTCAACAACAATTTAAATTTCACAAGTTTGATACGAATAAACTTTCAAACATAAATTTATAAACGAACTTTAACGTAATGTGGGTTTTCAAAATAACTCCCTAATTTGCCAGTTGTCACATCCTTCCAGCCTCAGAAGAAACCCGTCCCGGGTTTCTCTCGGAACAATCCATCTACGAAGCGAAAAGCTTCGGATATCTCTTTCGAAACTCATCCTCACGTTCCTACGTAAATTCTGGTCCATGACAGGAATTCCAACGAACCTTGATGAGTGGAATGCGACTTCGCTTGATTCGCTTAATCTCTCGCTCTAAGATCTCAATCGGCTCTCCCACAAAGTTCAAATTCTCATCAACTCGAATATCTTTCATCGGTATCACCGGTGTTTCATCAGAAAGGCATTTCTTCAAATTACTCACATGAAATACATCGTGAACCTTACTCAATTCCTGTGGTAGTTCCAACCGATAAGCCACGGGCCCAATTCTTTCCAAAATAAGAAATGGTCCAATATAGCGGGGGTTGAGTTTCCCACATTTCCCGAAACGTATCACTGCTTTCCAAGGCGAGACTGTCAGCATCACTTTGTCTCCAACCTGGAACTCTAGGGGTTTACGTCTCTGATCGGCGTAACTTTTCTGCCTATCTCTAGCTGCTTGTAACCGATCACGAATTTGAGTCACTTTCTCAGTAGTCTCCAATATAAGCTCGGGGCCTGTGAGTTGGCTATCTCCAAATTCAGCCCAACCAATAGGCGAACGGAATTTACGACCATATAAAGCTTCGAATGGTGCAACTTTAAGACTTGTGTGGTAGCTATTATTATAGGAGAATTCCGCAAGGGGTAGATACTTCTCCCAGCCTTTACCAAAGTCTATTATACATGCATGGAGCATATCCTCCAAAGTCTGAATAGTCCTCTCACTTTGACCGTCGGTCTGGGGATGATATTTAGTACTCATATCAAGTCTCGTCCCTAAAACGGTTTGAAGTGATCGCCACAATGCTGACGTGAAACGGCTGTCGCGATCAGAAATAATCGATATCGGAACACCATGATGAGAAATAATTTCTTTCACATACAACCTCGCAAATTTGTCGACACTATCATCTTCACTAATCGCCAGGAAATGAGCAGACTTAGTTAATCGATCCACAATTACCCAGATAGCGTCACAACCGCTAGCTGTCTTCGGTAATTTGGTAATAAAGTCCATCGTAATCCGCTCCCACTTCCAAACCGGGAGTTCTGGCTGCATCAATAATCCTGACGGTCTCTGGTGTTCGGCCTTAACCTTCGAACATGTCAAGCACTTACTAACGTACAACGCTATATCTGCCTTCATGTTTGGCCACCAATATAACTTCTTCAGATCCTGGTACATCTTGTCAGACCCAGGATGAATAGAGTACCTTGACTTATGCGAATCATGCATAATCAACTCTCGAATTCCTTCATACAATGGTACCCAACTTCGGTATCCAAAACACAGTATTCCATCAGAACGCTTAACAAATCCCTTCTCATTTTTTGCCATCCCAAATATATTTTTAGCAGGTCGGTTTTCTGCTTTCAACGCTTCCATTTGAGCTTTTAATATTTGAGACGGTAACGGCGATACGATGGTCATTCCCAATGACCTAACTCATAGCGGTGGTATTCTCTCCTTTCGGCTAAGAGCATCAGCAACGACGTTTGCTTTCCCGGGATGATAGCGAATTTCGCAATCATAATCGCTTAGCAGCTCAATCCAACGTCGTTGTCTCATGTTGAGCTCTTTCTGATTCAAGATGTGTTGTAGACTTTTTTGATCCGTGTAAACAACACACTTGGTACCATACAAATAATGTCTCCATATCCTCAATGCAAAAACCACAGCACCTAACTCCAAATCATGGGTGGTGTAGTTCTTCTCATGCTTCTTAAGCTGTCGGGAAGCATAAGCTATCACTTTCTCTCGTTGCATTAACACAGCTCCCAAACCTTTATGAGAAGCGTCACAATAGACAACGAAGTCTTCGCTGCCTTCAGGCAATGCCAAGATAGATGCACTACACAACATCTTCTTAAGTAATTGAAATGCTTCCTCTTCCTTATCTCCCCATTCGTATTTAACATTCTTTTGAGTCAATTTGGTCAACGGCTTTGCTATCTTCGAAAATCCCTCAATGAATCTTCGGTAGTCGGTGCAGCCCAATCTTTAATAGCTTCAATCTTAGCGGGATCTACATGAACTTGATGAGGCGAAAAATGATCCGTTTTTAGGGGGTCATTTAAGCTGGAATTGGAATTTATTTGATCAAATATTACCCTAAATCGTTCCTTTTGTGATTTTAGGTACTTTTGGAGTGAATTCTAGAAAAGGAAGCATTTTGGATGTTTTTGGAGAATAAAAGTGAAGAAAACGGCAAAGTCTTAATTTTCCTTGCTGGGAACAGTACCTGACGGCGTCAAGAGCAATTTGATGACGGCGTCAAGAGTAAAAATGGTGACGGCCCAGTGAAAACGTGACGACGTCAAATCAAGGCCGTCAAGAGTAAAAGTGGTGACGGCCCAGAGCAGCAATACACATGACGGCGTCAGATCTGGATCTAGGCAGTCCGAGAATATTATGGGCGGCGGGTTGACGGTGTCAAAACTTTCTTCTTGACACCATCACCTTAGTAAATCTATATACACTTTTCTAATTTTCATTCATTGTGTGTGGAACTAGAGAGGAGAATTTTAGGGTCGAATCTAATAAACCCTAGCACGACTTTTACAGTATTTTCAAGGGTTTTCACCCCTTGAAACCCTTCATGTTCAATTGAGATAAGTATCATTTCAATTCATTCAATATGTCTATGTGTTGTTTGAATATATCTTACGCTTGTCTTGATTTTAACATGCTAGGCTAGATCTTTTGTGTGTTTGCTTAGATGTAATGAAACCTAGATGTTGATTATAGGTTGATTGCTTGTTTATAGTTGTAATGGATGAATGATTTCGATGTTAGGCTTAAGAAAACTGGCAGATCTCCATTGTGTAACTTGCTTGAACGTCTCAAGAAACATGAACCAATGCGTACTAGGTTATTATGGTTGTATTTAATGCATGAGCAAATTCTAGTGATCCCATGTTAGGAGCTTCTTGCAGGCTCGACATAGGAGTGAAGTAGGAGCTTATAGAGTTGGGGAAGTACGTACGCCACCCCACTATTGGTATTAAGGAATATAACCTGTCATCCACGCAACTGTAACAAACAATTAACCTGTAAAAGATATCTAGGGAGTAGTGAAATCTAAGTAAACACAATTATCCCAATTACTGTTCACACCACTAGTTTAATTAGCTTTATTTACATTTCTGTTATTTTATTTTGATTGCATCTTATTTATTGGGTTAGTTGACTATCAACTAATTCCGCCCACTCTTCCAAAACCCGAGATTTTACTTGCTTTCATAAAAATATAAAAATACAAAAAGAATGATCCCTCACCTCTAGACCTAGTTTTTAGGCTTTCTAATCCTAGCGACACTATTCCTGAGTTGAACGATCAATCCCCCAGTACTTGTCACTATACTATACTACAACGATCAGGTACACTGCCTGGTGGGGGTTGTAAGCTTCTCGAGATCCCTCGAGAGGTAAAGCCTGGTGCAATTCCCACGCATCAAGTTTTTGGCGCCGCAGCCCGGGGAATAGTTATTGTCTAGGTTAGAATTTCTTTTTATTAGGTCTACTTGCTAGATTCCTTTCTAGTAAGATTTTTTTTTAGGTTTTCTTTAGTCTAGCTATTTCTTCGTGTCTTTGTTCGTAATCCTTACCATCCTACATTATGGAAGGTGGTAACATCTTTGAACCAATCAACCCACCACAACAAGACCACCCACAAAACCCACTACTAGCTAACCAACCTCTTAGGCCCCGAACCCTGGGAGAGTATTCCCGACCTAGCCACCAAGGCTACCGAAACACTATTGAGCTCACCCAAGGAGCCAATGTGTCTCCCTTGCGATCCGACACCATCCGGTTGGTGCAAAGCGGATGTGCATTTGATGGACTTCATTCCGAAGATCCTAATCAACATCTCAAGGACTTCCTTAAAATCGTAGATTCTATAGACCTTGATGTTACAACTAGAGAGTCGACCCAATTACGCCTATTCCAATACTCTCTACGCGATCAAGCTAGTCAATGGCTTGAACGTTTCCCCGTGGGATCCATCACCTCATGGGATGATCTCACTACTCGTTTCCTTGCTCAATTCTTCCCACCGGGGAAGACTGCAATGCTTTGAAATGACATCTTGATGTTTGAACAACATCAGGGTGAAACTTTCTACGAAGCGTGGGCTCGTTTTAAGGATCTACTCCACAAAGTCCCTCATCATGGTATAAATCTTTGGTTATTAGTTCAAATCTTCTATGACCATGTCGACTATCACACTAAATGTACCATCGATCGGTCCGCAGGAGGTAGATTGCGTGATAAGAATGCCGAGGAGTCTTGGGCAATTATTGACGAACTTGCCGCCGATAATCAAGAGTTATGGGAGTTTAATCACACTATAAAAGTGGCCATCAATGCAATCTCGACACCTGGAGGGACTAATCAAATCTCTGATGAACTCCTTTGCAAACTTGAGGCAAAAGTTGACTATTTCGAGGAAAGGCAAAAGAGACCCTTAAGTCCTAGACGGGCTGCTGTCAATTCTGTCTCGAAAACGACCTCAACACCGTTATCAGAGTCACCCTCTAGAGAGAATGTTGAGACCTTTCAAAACTATGCCCCACCCTATTCTCCTCCTAAGAAACTTAGCCCGGAATTTGAGGCCACAATGAGGGAATATATGGCAACCCATTCTGAGCGGCTTGCTAGATTCGAGGAAGCAGTTTATAGACAAAAGGAGGAAATGTAAGAGAAAATGAATGAGATGATGAGCCTAATGGAGGAGTATGCCAACCAGAAAATCCCTGAAAGGATGTTACTGAGGAAAGAAAGCGTCACCCCCACTACCCGGTTTGTTAATTCCATCACAATTGTCCATACGGATAATGAGAAAGTAGAAACCCCTAGGGAACAAACCATAGAAGAACCGCCACAATCTCAACCCTTAAGCTACTACCTGAAACATGATATAAACGAAAGTACCATAACAAATTGGATAAAGGGTGACGGGCGTAACCTATCCTCCAAACAGGGTTCAGAGAAGGAGGAAGAGGGAAATGATGAGTATGATACATTACCTTGGGGATCGATATTTGAAAAACTACTGGTACAGAAAGTAGCTACTAAGCAGATGGCGTGTGGGAACTTTGAGATACCGGCCAGCATCAGGAATTTGAAATATCTAAACGCTTTCGCCGACCAAGGATCGGAAGTAAATCTTATGCGCCTAACTATCTACACCCAACTAACGTCAAAAATGCCAGCCACCACTCATGTTACGCTATCCTTCGCTGGACACTCTTACGTGTACCCCCTAGGAATCGCAGAAGATGTGCTGGTCAATGTCACAGGATTCATGTATTCCGTTGATTTCATGATCATCGATGATAAAGGGGGTGGATGCATGCCAATAATCCTTGGGGCATGATGAGGCGAAAAATGATCCGTTTTTAGGGGGTCATTTAAGCCCAGAATTGAATTTATTTGATCAAATATTGCCCTAAATCGTTCCTTTTGTGATTTTAGGTACTTTGGGAGTGAAATCTGGAAAGGAAGCAATTCGGACGTTTTTGGAGCATAAAAGTGAAGAAAACGCCAAAGACTTAATTTTCCATGCTGGGAACAGTGTGTGACGGCGTCAAGAAGACTTTCCTGACGGCGTCAAGAGTAAATATCATGACGACCCAGTACAGAAATGAAGGCATCACAAGTAGAGCGTCAAGAGTTAAAAGTGTGACGGCCTGCAAAAATGGACAACATGACGGCGTCAGATGTAGATCAAGGCAGTCCGAGGATTATTTTGGAGCCGAGATGACGGCGTCACCCATTTTTTCTTGACGCCGTCAGCCTCTAATATCTATATATAGTTTTCTAATTTTCATTCATTAAAGAGGAAGAAGTTTGGAGAAACCCTAAGGCCGAACCATATACGAATTTTATAGCTTTTCAAGGGTTTTCAACCCTTGAATCCTTACATGTGTTATTAAGGTAAGTCTTTTCTTAATTCAATCAATATGTCTATGTGCTGGTTGTCTATATCTTGTTCTTGTCTTGATTCCACCATGCTAGGCTAGATTTATTTTGTGTTTTCTTAGATCTAATGAAACCTAGATGTTGATTATGTGTTGATTACTTGTTTATGGTTGTATTTGATGAATGATTTCAATGTTAGGCTTAAGAAAACTGGTATATCTCCAAATGGTAACATGCTTGAACGTCTTAGGAAACATGAACCAATGTGTACTAGGTTTTATTGGTTGTATTTAATGCATGAGTAAATTCTAATGATCCCATGTTAGGAGCTTCTTGCAGGCTCAACATAGGAGTGAAGTAGGCACTCATAGGATTGGGGAAGTAAGTACGCCACCCCATGAATGGTATTAAGGAATACAATCCGTCATCCACGCAACTATAACAAGTAATTAACGTGTAAAAGATATCTAGGGAGTAGTGAAATCTAAGTAAACACATTTCTCCCACTTATTGCTCACAACCTTAGTTTAAATTAGTTTATTTTCATTTTTAGTATTTTATTTTGATTGCATCTTAGTATTGGGTTAGTTGACTAGCAACTAATTCCGCCCAAAATCCTTTAAACCCGAGATTTTTACTTGCTTTCCTAAAAATATAAAAATACAAAAAGAATCATCCCTCATCTCTAGAACTAGTATTTAGGTTTTCTAATCCTAGCGACACTATTCCTAGCTGAACGATCAATCCCCCGGTACTTGTCACTATACTATACTACAACGATCAGGTACACTGCCTGGTGGGGGTTGTAAGCTTCTCAAGATCCCTTGAGAGGTAAAGCCTGGTGCGATCCCCACGTATCAAGTTTTTGGCGCCGCAGCCTGGGGAATACTTATTGTCTCGGTTAGAATCTCTTTTTATTAGGTCTACTTGCTAGATTCCTTTCTAGTAAGATTTTATTTTTATTTTTAGGTTTTCTTTAGTCTATCTTATTTCTTTGTGTTTTTGTTCGTAACTTTTCACTACCCGACATCATGGACGATGGGAACATCTTTGAACCCGTCATCCCACCACAACAAAACCCACCACTAGAACCTCTTAGGCCCCAAACCTTAGGAGAGTATTCCTGACCTAGCCACCAAGGCTACCGAAACACCATTGAGCTCACCGGAGCCAATGTGACCCCCTTGCGATCCGACACCATCCGTTTGGTGCAAAGCGGATGTGCATTCCATGGACTTCGTTCCGAAGATCCAAATCAACATCTCAAGGATTTCCTTAAAATCGTAGATTCCATAGACCTAGATGTTGCAACTAGAGAGACAACCCGATTATGCCTATTCCAATTCTCTCTACGGGATCAAGCTAGTTAATGGCTTAAGCGTTTACCCGCGGGATCCATCACCACTTGGGATGATCTCACCACTCGTTTCCTTGCTCAATTTTTCCCATCGGGGAGAACTACTAAGCTCAGAAATGACATCTTGATGTTCCAACAACGTCAAAATGAATCTCTTTATGAAGCATGGACTCGTTTCAAGGACTTACTCCAAAAAGTCCCTCATGCTCTTTCTCACTCTTCGAGTAGATTAGAATATCGTCGATGAACACGATCACAAACATGTCTAAGTAAGGCTTACACACCCGATTCATGAGATCCATGAATACCGCCGGTGCGTTAGTCAACCCAAACGGCATCACCTGGAACTCGTAATGCCCGTAACGGGTTCTGAAAGCCGTTTTCGGAATATCTTCCTCGCGAACTCTAAGTTGATGATACCCCGATCTCAGATCGATCTTCGAATACACACTTGACCCTTGAAGCTGATCGAACAAGTCGTCGATCCTTGGTAACGGGTATCTATTCCTCACCATTAACTTGTTCAGCTCTCAGTAATCAATACACATACGAAACGATCCATCCTTCTTCTTCAAGAATAAAATTGGGGCTCCCCAAGGTGAAGAACTTGGTCGTATGAATCCCTTATCGGCTAACTCCGCCAATTGTTTCGACAACTCTTCCAATTCAGTAGGTGCAAGTCGATAAGGCGCTAGTGCCACGGGTGCAGCACCAGGTATCAACTCAATCTGAAACTCCACTTGTCTAGTAGGCGGGATTCCCGGAAAATCATCAGGAAATACATCCAGAAAGTCACGAACTATAGACACATCTCCAATGCATCTTTCCTTCTTCTCCTTCCCTCCTTTCTCAGAGATTTGAGCTAATAAAAGGCAACATCCTCTTTCCATTAGCTTCGGTAGTTTAGTGCAAGAAATGGAAGCTAATCTGGATGGGCTCCTCGAACCTTTTCGATCTCCTTGTATATTTAGAATCTCCTTGCCGTGGCACACGCATGATTTTCTCATCGCAAAGTATGTGAGCACGATACTTTGACAACCAATCCATGCCAATGATGACATTGAAACTTCCTAATGTGACGGGTAGAAGATCTATGTTGAAAGGGTGATTCAAGAAATTCAGCGTGCAACCGCGAATGATAGCTTTACACCTTTCTATATTTCCGTTAGCTAACTCTACATCATATCCAATTCCTAAGGCCATCGGGGGTTTTTCTAATAAGGGTGCAAATGTAGTGGACACAAAACTTCTATCGGCACCAGTATCAAATAGTATGGAAGCATAACAATTATTGAGAAGGAACGTACCAGTAACGATGTTTGGATCTTCTCCTCTCTCGTTTCCAAGTGCATACACTCTCCCATGAGCAGTTCCTGCTTCCACACGTTGGTCCGCATTGTCATGACGTCCACAATTTCCTCCAGCTCCACGGTTTCCATGATTATACCCATTACCACCCGATCCTTGATTTCCTCGGTTCCACGATCCTTTACACTCATTCCTATAGTGTCCTTTCTTTCCACACCCAAAACAAGTAACATCCGCCTTACTTCTCACTTCGGGAGTAGCTTCAACCATAGCAAGGGGTCGAGCCCTACAATCCCTAGCTGTGTGTCCTCTTCTTGAGAAATTCTGGCACATTACATTACATCGTCCAGAATGATTCTGGTAGCAACAACCACACTTGGGTGCATCACCATTTTGGTTCTTCTTATCTCCATCCCCAATAGCATAAGCCTTAGCAACAGCTTGTCGCTTGTTTCGGTGATCATTACCCTTAGAGTGATGGTCTCTCTTTCTCTTCCCATTCTTATCCTTATCAGCTCCTTCCAATTCCAACAAATCCATTAATTGTTGAGCGATTGTGATGGCCTCATGAATATTTGCTGGTCTAGCAGCAATCACATCATTCCTTGTAGCCACAAGCAACCCATCGGTATACCGCTAAATCTTTTGAGTCTCAGTCTTAACCATATCTGGGCAAAGCAAGGCTAACTCCTGGTAACGACGATTCTAAGTCGCCATATCGGTACCCTTCACTTTGTGATTCCAAAACTCAATCTCCAATTTCTTAACCTCATTCCTTGGGCAGTAAGTCTGAATCAACAAAGACTTAAATTGCTCCCAAGTCATGGCATAGGCCACTTCACTCCCAACCGAATTTCGGTAATTGTTCCACCAAGTTAATGCTTCATCCTTGAAAGTAAAAGAAGCAAACTTTACCTTTGCATTCTCCGCACAGCTGCTGACATTGAACACTGACTCAGTTTTCTCTATCCACGTGACCAAGTAGACCACTCCTTCAGTTCCACCAAACTCAATGGGTCCACAGATTCGGAACTCCTTGTAGTTACATCCATTAGTACGAACAGGTGGAAAAGTTCTAGCATAGTTGTTGGAATGATTCGACTCAGCTAGTAGTTCAGCAACTCGTTGCTCTACAAGTTGATTGATCATTGCTTGATCCACAGTAGGTGTATTCGGTGGAACATGATCATTGTCTCCCTGAACATCAACATTTTGATTCCTGTTGTTGCGGTTGGTGGTGTCCAGGTTATCAGGAGTAGGGGTTTCAACATTTCGAGTAGGACGGCGTCCTCGGCGACAAGGGGTAGTCGCGGCAGTTCCATTTCGGGTAGCTCTGACAGGGTTTTGTCGTACAGCCATTAATCTGAAACATAATACAAGGTTCATGAGTCTCCAATAATACTTATCATACGCTCAATAAGAATCGGATAAATGGAGTCAAGACATCGGAAAATATCAGCAATACACCACAAGACATGGGTAAGACGAATAGGAACTCAATTTCCATAACATCCAAAAATCAAATAACATCATATAATAATAACCATCATCCATACAAATAGCGATCGAGACATCGTTCCAACTACAAAAGACATAAGAGACTCTAATCATTCCAAACGAGACGAACAACCAACGGGAATACATCAAAATAAGATAACTAGCTTTTCTAACCGAACACTCCTCGGTTTAGAAAGCAACATGACAACATAATCCAAATATCTAGCCACTATGCTGGCGTAGGCTCCTCAACTCCTGCCTCAAACCATCCAGCTCTCTCCACAATGATCCCAACTCCACACTATTAGTATCGCTATCTCTCTTGAGGTCTGCTACCTCCTTCTCCAGCTCGGTGTTTCTCTGCTACAGCTTGTGATCTGCCTCGCGAGTTGTGATGAAACCTCTCTGTAAGCTCTCAATCTGCTCATGAATATCCATCATGACTCTCCTAATCGCTGTCGTCCTGCCCACGACAGTAGTCATATCAACTCTCAACTCAGCAATAAACTCTCCAATAATCATCTCAAGTCGGTCAGACAACCACGATATCCTCTCGCCCTGTGCAGTAATTTGAGTCCACATCCTACCAATCTCGCCTAACTCTGCATGCTCAGCAGAAATCTCAGATGGCGCGTCCGATGCCACGGGACTACCAGGTGGTGAATCAAACAAGAATGGGTGATCAGGTGAAACCGACTCTAAGGGATGTATCGGAGAATCGGGCTCCTCAGCATGAGCTGGCTGTGCTGGCAAACCATCTGTAACACCCCCAAAATACCGCAGCGGAAGACTGTGTCATAGGGGTGCTACTTCATAATACAAAGTACAAGTTATAGAAAACGAACTCTAAATGAGACGTTTTGAAAAGTTACCATTCGATTAATGAATTCAAAGTTACAAACATGAGATTCCAAAGTATGATACATAAATGTATACAAAATGTTTTGAATGGTAAATGATAAAAGCGTAAGTCTTCAGAATATGCAGCTTGACTCTAAGGTCCACGCACTAGCTATCGCCTTACTAACCTGAGATAAACATGCTAAAGTGTCAACACAATGGTTGGTGAGTTCATAGAGTTTGTCTTAAAACAGTTGAAAAGCCTCAAAAGAATGTTCACATAGCAAAGGCATCATGAATCCACTCAGTTACAAGTCCCGCCATAAGAGACTGGTAACCTGTGTGTTCACAACCCACTGCTAATATATAGTTTCTCAGGATTATATTCACCCATGGTCACGTCATTTTGGACCCATAGGCGGGGAACCACCATCCCAAATAGTACATGTCACCCAACGTCTCGAATCTTGGACTTGGGTGGGGGGTGTAGGCCCATACTAGTACTATTAATACCTCTCCTTTGACAGCATAGAGTATTGTGTATGCACGTAAATACAAATCTTGTATTTAAATTAAGCAAGTATAGTGTAACAAGTATGTATAACGCAATCAAGTATAATGCAATCAAGTATAATGAAATCAAGTATAACACAATCAAGTATAAAGCAATCAAGGATAAATGTTTTGAGTATTTGTACAAGTAAGCAAGTAGTTGTGCATGTATCCCCCCCAAAGAGTTAAAACAAGTATGAAAAAGTAGGGGCTATGACTCACCTTAAGCTTATGTAATGAGAAATGAAAGTGATAGTCGAATCGCGAAAGTCTCTAAGAGCAGCCTATAATAGAATGTTGCGACTTAGGTTTGGAGTAACGTCTAAGAATATGAAGAATTGCCTATATATGTCTTGCATAATGTTCATGATGTAGTACTTAGTATATAGTGTAAGTCTTTGAATATAAGTGGTCTATGAAACATGTATAGGATGTATATCTCTTACTACCGTTCGGGCCGACATAATTCAGAAGTCATGAAGTAAACGTTCGAGGAGCCAGGACACTTTAATTCGTAAATCCACAACTCATCTCGACGGCTTACTTAATGAACTCCTCACATGAGGCTCCCTACTATTGTAGTATTTGATAACATATATATAAGTTTTGATCTTTAAAAGTTATATGGTCTTTAGCCGTGGCTTTGCCGTAACCTTGGTCATTTTTCCATGGTCTTGAGACTCAACCTTGGCTTTAGCCATGGTTGTGGTCTTGGCTTTAGGTCATTAGACCTATTGGTCTTAGTAAAACATAACTATTATATAGTGACTTTGGTCTAAAAATGGGCTGTTCAGAATTTGAAGAAAATTATCACTCAGAAAGCGTTTTCAGGGCTCGAGCTTCTTTGTTCTTGAATGAAAACGTCGTTCCGGACAACTTTTGTGTTTTAACTTTTTGATGAATTGGACGAGAAGTGGGACTTTCAAAATCAAAACTTGATCAGAATGCTATTTAGGCAGTTTTGCCGTTTTGGTTTCGCTAACTTCAAATGGTCATAACTTTTGATTCGTGTACTCGTTTTGGGTGATTCAAATTGCTATGTTTTCCTTGTTAAGTCCTCTTTAATAGTAAGTAAGTGTCAATTATCAAAGTTATACTATTTTGGTCGTGGTTTTTCATAAAAATCACTAGTTTGTTTGTTTGCTTGTCATAAGTTAACATATGTATACCAATACTTGTTTTATCCATTTTTAAACATCATGAACACAATACAAAGACCATATATAGCATGAAAGAAACATAATAAGCATGAAAATGATATTGAGCAAGGAGTATGTTAGGGTTTGCTTACAACTTTTGGCTTTCACTTAAGAAAGGAAGTCAAGTATGAACTAGGACACTAAACCTATGCTTGTAAACCCTTCACCATAACTCTTGTAACCCTTGCTAGCCTTGATCTAACCCTTGTGAAAACCATTTAACTTCAGCCCTAGTAACCTTGTGTAGCTCCTAATTCAACCATGGAATCACCAAACAAACTTAAGAACTAGGTAGAGAATACTAAGACCTTGACTTTGTAGTGTAACTTGTATATTGAAGATCAAAGGATCATGGTGCTAGGTATAATAGATGTGGTGTTTTTGGTGATGAATAAAGGAAGAGATTAGCTTGCTATTTATACTATGAATGAGGAGGTTAGGAAGGTGGCTAGGAAGGTGCTTAAACTTGGAGACAAAGTTGTAATTAAGTAAGATCTAATGGCTAAAGTCAAGATTTAACCACACATGGTGACTCCCCCCCCTAAGTCGGTTCTAAAAGGATAAGGGTGACTAGATGAGTAGTCATGGTCTTTGGATGATAATATCCTAAGTATGTAGCTAGTTTTGACTCCGTAAATCGCTAACCGTAAGTTGTTAAGTCACGAAACGTAAAACCGGGTATCCTAAAAATATGAAACTTGAAAGTATGGTCAAACATGTCAATATACTCCATAATAAAATATAAAATGAGTGGTAGGTTCTATCGGGTGCTAAAACCCTGCTAAAAACTGGAAACACGGGTCTAAAACGCGCAATTCGCGTAAAACGCTGAACTGAAAAACGTAAAATTCCAAAACTTTTGGAATTGTCATAAAATGATAGAAAATCATATTTCTATTGTTTATAATGTTTTATGGATATATCGGGATGCTGGAAGGACGTTTAAACCTAAAAGTAAATCTCGGACACGGCTTTGTGATTTTTGCAGAAATGATCCGACGAGCGTCAAACTCTCGGATTATCGTTAAAATAGTTTAACTTACGAGAATATGAAATAAAAATTTCTGAGATGAATAGTGAAAAGTGAATAGTAAAAAGTGAATAGTAAAATTTTCGGGAATAAAAGTTAACCTGAAATTGCGAATTGTTACACCATCATCATCAGGCATCTCCTCCTCCTGAGGATCATCATCCTCCTCACCCTCCTGTGGGTCAACATCCCCCTGCTCAGCCTCCTGAGGGTCATCAGCCTCCTCCTCATCCTCGTACTCCTCCTCCTCCTCATCTGAGGAGTACCCCATCAATCGTCATCTTTGAATAGGTGAATGGTGTGGTGATGGGGTAGGTGATCTAGGACAACGACGCAATGATGTGGGTGGTGCATCTGACAAAAGAGCGTGAGCATAAAAATGCATGGGTGGTGACGAAGGGCGCACAGACATGCGTGCCGTAGCTCGATGGGCAAAGCGTGGAGCCACACGAGCCAAAGCCTGATGAAGAGTAAGCTGTCTCAAAGTACCCGGGAGCCCTAGAGAAGATGAGGGTCCCTGAGAAGTAGATGCAGCAGGTGGTGCAGAAGTAGATGCTGTCGGTGATGAAGTAGCTGAACGCATGGCAATCCTGTAGGGATCATCAGGAGCCATGGTGATCTATGCTGGGCGGAAAGGGTCAGCCAGAATATCCTCAGCAACATCGAATGTACGGGAGGTCATAGTCTGTGACAACGGCGTAGGGTAGGTGTAAGTGTTTCAAAACAACTAAACCGCGAAACTCAAAATATCGTATCAAAATCATCATAAAAATCCCAATCATATAGTTTCAAATAAAGATTTTCAAATACCACATTACTAAAACATTTATAAAACAATTAAGCCATATAATTCCTCAAAACGCCATCATATCACATAATCAATATATCCCATAAGCTCAAATCATATCGAAAATCTCATTTCTAATCATTATCTCATAATACCTCAATATAATCGAAGATGTTTCGGCTTGGCGGGCTGGCGGTCATCGGTCGAGGATCGTTTTCTATAAAAATCGGTTATAGTTTAGGTGTTTATTACCTAGTTCTCTATAACCTTGGCTCTGATACCAATCTGTAACACCCCCAAAATTTGGTATAGCGGAAGACTCAACAAGCTTTCGGGGTGCTACGGGGATTGGTATCCATTCCAAGTTATGAAAGAACGAGATAAAGTAAACATAAGTAAAACAAAACCAAAACGGGGTTTTAAAGTTTACATTCATCCCAAATTTATCCAAAGTAAGGCCCAAAAGAAATAAAAGTAGGTCCACAAATACATATCAGAGTTTTTAGAAAAATAGATCCTTAACCGCGTTTCCAAGCCAAACCTCCAATCCAAGCATCATAGTCATTACTTAATTACCTGAGAAAATGTGCTAAAAGTCAGCTTTTGCTGGTGAGATCATATGTTTATATTCAATATCAAATCAAGTGGACATATACGCAAAATGCTTGCTAGCTAGACTAGGCCTCAATCCTCAACGCAAAATCCTATAGGTGCACACTATAGTACAACCACAAAATCCTCAAATAAGCCATTCTCATCATCTAACCATATTTAATACACACACGATGGTTCACTATGTGACTAGGGTTGATGTAACTCATCTAACCAAATCTAGTCCACACGCGATGGTTCACTATGTGACTAAGGTTGATGCAATATCCTAGTTCCATAAGCATAGCAAGTTTTGAGAAAACAAAAGCGATAATAGTCCGCATAAAATAATTTGCACGTTTCTCACCCCAAGTATTGAAAAAAAGTTCAAGAGTAAAAGTGGGGCTATGACTCACGTCAAGTCCAGATATCAGCAGGAAGAAAACGGTAGAAGTAAGATGTATAGCAACTCAAATGACGACAACTACGGACTCGGCACTTCCTAACAATATAAACTCTTTTTAGAATTATTTCCTCAAAATCCAATATTCCCAATCCCGAACGTATTCCTTTTTACTTTCCAAAAATCCATTTCTCATATTATTCTCGTATTAGTTTGGAATTTGGCGTTTGCTATCCATGCGGGTGGAGGGTCGACTCAACTCAAACCAAGAAATCACAAGCAAAGGAAATAATAATAACAACCTACGGGCCTAATATTAGTCCAATATATTATTTAAATAATTCATCGAAGTTTATCAAATCCGTCGATTTGGTATCCTTCCACAACTTATTTACCTAATATAATATTCCAAGATTATACCCAAAATCTAAATCACATAGCACATTGAGTACTATATGGTAAGTATCAAAGTCTAATAGATTCCCTAAATATATCGTCAAACTTACCAAACTCGTCAATTTGGTAAACCTCACGAGATATTTAGTAATCCATTATTCCTGTACACATACCACAACCTATGGGCGTCGTAGGATACAATGCCCATTAATATACTCATTTTATATAACTAAATAGATCCTATTTAATCCGTCGATCAAATAAGTTACGTAGTTATAGAAAATGGATGTATTAACGTCACACATCCGTGACAAGCACAAAAGTCATAAAAATGAATAATATGGCCCACGTGGACTCAAGTGATAATGATCCCATATAACTCGTAAGTTTCTCATTTTATTTTCCAAAAACATTTCATTTCGTATAATTATCCAACGTTATAATTATATCGGCATTTATAATTGTTTTATTCATAATAGCGTTCCCGACATTTATTATACTACTTTCATAGTATAATATACATCGTCACGTTATTATAATATTACTCGTGATTGTTTTATCTTTAATATACACACTTATTGTAACACCCCCAATTCATGGTTGCAGCGGAATTCAAACTGGGTGTTACTCGATGGCACAATAGTCACAATAATAGAAAACGAACTCCAATTGAGTCGTTTTAAAAGATGTATCATTCAAAATATATAAATATCAGAGATTACAAAATGAGGTCCCAATTGGTTCCATGTTTACAAATCACATTAAGTGAGTTTTTGAATGATAATAAAATTTATAGCCCTCTTGAGTATCCGTGTCCTTCCGTGCCATCCTTGATCGTCATGAACCTGAAATACATGCTTGAGAGGTCAACACAAAGGTTGAGTGATATTCATAGAGTTTGTTTAATGTTTGAACACAATGTGTTGGTAGTTAAATCGTTGAACACAATAATCGTAGTGTTTGTAGTTAAATCGTTTGAACACAATAATCGTAGTGTTTGTCGTTAAATCGTTTGAACACAATAATCGTAGTGTTTGTAGTTAAATCGTTTGAACACAATAATCGTAGTGTTTGTAGTTAAATCGTTTGAACACAATAATCGTAGTGTTTGTAGTTAAATCGTTTGAACACAATAATCGTAGTGTTTGTAGTTAAATCGTTTGAACACAATATGTTGGTAGTGTGAGCTATAGACTCACACCAATGTTTGGAAAACAAAGATGGGCTACGTTGTTATATGCCCGGAAAGGTTATTAATTCACTAAGCTTATGACACCAAAACGTTAAGGTGTACCAATATCGATCGGCAGATTTATCCCGGTAGGTACTTTGCCGTCATACCTAATGTCTCAAATATTAATGCATTTGTTTGAACTTAGTCAAAACAAATGGGATTCGTCAATCCCAATAGGCCTATTCACAATATTCGCGCTCACTTGCAAGTAACCCTCGCAAGTGATTAAATGGTTCATAATAAGGGATCTTGGTTTGGCAAGGATGTTACTTAGTGATAATAAAACATAGTCGAATAGCATACAGTAGAAAGCATTGTGTTCGATTTAGAAATAGCATGTATTCCCCCCAAGGGTTTGTAAAATAGTTAAACAATAGAAAGTGGGGCTATGAACTCACCTTGAGTTGGATGATGTATAATGAGAATGATGGATATGCCGTAAGAACTTCTACGAGTAACCTAGAATAATTGTTGTAACTTAGGATTGGAATAATGTCTAAGGAAACATAAACACGCCAATATATATCTTGCACTTAGTCCATGATGTGGTATGATGTATAGTGTAAGTCTTTGAAAGAAATGATTCATGAAACATGTATGTTTATATATCGTTTACTACCGTTCGGGCCGACATAATTCAGAAGTCATGTTAGTAAGCGTTCGAGGAGCCAGGACACTTTAATTTGTAAATCCACAACTCATCTCGACGGCTTACATAATGAACTCCTCACATGAGGCTCCCTACTATTGTAGTAGTTGATAAAATATATAGATATCAGTTTTGATCCGAAAAGTTACATGTCCGATATTTGAATAAACTTAGGAAAGTTTATTAGTACATGAAGATTGTTATTAGGGGTAGTTTCATAAGTCTTGTATGACCATTTTCTCTTGGTAATATCTCATGGTTCCCTTTTAAGTGAAGTAGATCCAAATTGCTTGTTCAAGTTATCGCCTAATTCATTGTTTCATGTTTACGCCTATGTAAGTTGGTATGGTCATTTCGTCATGGCCTAGCCATGACCTTTGGTCCTTGTTCCAAGGTCATGAGACACAACCTTGGCTCTAGCCATGGTGGTGGTCTTGATTAGAGGTCATAAGACCTCTTGTTCCTTTTAAAGTATAACCATAGTATAGTGACTTTGGCCTAAAAATGGGCTATTTAGAATTTTGAAGAATTTATCACTAAGAAAGCGTTTTCAGGGCTCGAGCTTCTTTGTTCCTGAACGAAAACGGCGTTCCGGACAACTTTCGTGTTTTAACTTTTTGATGAATCGGACTAGAAGAGTGACTTTCAAAAAGTCAGAATGCGATTCAGTAAGGTTTAGGCAGTTTTGCCGGAAATCTTTGGTAACTTCAAATGGGCGTAACTTTTGACTCGTATACTCGTTTTAGGTGGTTCAAATTGCTATGGTTTCCTTGTTAAGTCCTCTACTATAATATGTAATGATCCAAGATCATAATTTTACCATTTTGATCAGGTTATACCAACAAAGTCACTAGTTTACTTGTTTTATGAACTTGTCTTATCAATCATGTACAATAACTTGTTTTACTCACTTTTATACATCATGGACATGAATACAAGACATAATATAGCAAGAATAATATGTAAATAACATGAACATGATTATTTAACAAGAATCATGTTAGGGTTTGGCTTACAACTTTTGGCTTTCAAAGATGAAAGGAAGTTAACATGTAAGGATAGGACTTTTATAGACTTGCTTCAACCCACTTCACTTCATGCAATCTTTCTACTCTTGTAATCTTGAAAGATGGATGATGAAGGTTGAGGTGACTTGAGTGGATTCAAACTCAAGAGAAATCACCAAAGTATATGAGGTTATGGAAGTGTTTGATGAATCAAAACCAAAATAGGGTTTCTATGTTGTTTAAGCACTTGATTCTTGGATGAAACTTGGAAGAAGATTAGAAAATGAAAGGGTGTTGGTGTGTGTGTGATATGGGACATTCAAGGAGCAAGGGGAGGCTTTATATGCCTTGGAGGAGGTTAGGAAGTTGACTTGTCAACACTTGGTGACCAAGTTTGGACACTTGGTGTCATCTTAAGGCCTTAAGCACAAGATCAAGCCACCTAGTGTGAATCCCCCCCTAGAGGCGGTTCACAAGCCTTGGGGAGGAAGGGTTGGCTTTTTGATGATATTATCCAAGTTATGGAGCTAGTTTCGACTCCGTAAAATGCTAACCGTAAGTTGTTACGTCACAAAACGTAAAACCGGGTATCGTAAAAATGCGAAACTTGGAAGAATGATTAAACATGTCATAATACTCCACAATAAAATATAAAATGAGTGGTAGGTTCCATTGGAGTGGTAAAACCCTGCTAAAACTGGAAACACGGGTCTAAAACGCGTAATACGTAAAATGTACGAATATTGCGTAAAATTGAGAAAAGTAAAATATTACTTTTCTAATAGGTTATAAATGATTTAAAATGACTTATAATGTCTAGACTGGGCTCAGTCTAGTGTCGGTTGGTATTAAATGTCTTTTAGACATCAAACCGTAAGCCTAAAAATCAAGGAATGACTTATAAAGTCAAGGAATGATTTTTGGTCAATGGAGGAGGGAAAAATATGTTGACTTTTTCTAATAAGTTGAAAACTTAAATCATCTTAGAAATGCGGTGCAGGTATAGGCTAAGGTTACGGCTGAGTAAAAACGCTTAAAACTGAAAATTCCAGTTTTTCACGGCCGAGGTTTATTTTGGTCATGTTTTTCTCAGTCATGATTTATTCTCAAATAAATCATGAGTGTGTCAAACATTTTTCTGATACGGGGAAAATTAACGCGACCGAATTTCGTTGTACGTAGAATTTCTGAATGACGTTTTACCCTAAAACGTGTAATTCCGTGTAATTCCTTAATAACTTTCACGAAAATGAGCTTATGAATGTCAAACTTTTAATTTGCCATGGAAATGATTTATCACTTTAGCCCAAGAAATAAAAATCAAATTTCGGGAAAAT
Organism: Artemisia argyi; assembly: GCA_030686995.1. Lineage (NCBI taxonomy): Eukaryota > Viridiplantae > Streptophyta > Magnoliopsida > Asterales > Asteraceae > Artemisia > Artemisia argyi. The sequence goes on from CM060690.1 coordinate 165,573,724, forward strand.
TTTTGGGAAAAATGAATAGTAAAAGTGAATAGTGAAATTTTCCGGGAATAGTAATTATCCTGAAAAATGCGAATTGTTACAGTCTCTACCCCTTACGGGGAACTTCGTCCCGAAGTTCTTTGTGTGTCATATGTTGGAGTGGTGTCAATGAAAAGGTGTGGTTACTTATGAGGACTAACATCTGGGATTACCAGTGATGTAGTTTGATTTGTCGTTTCAGTGTATGGTGTAGGATCAGGCATACTTTTATGTAGGAAAGGTATGGTAATAGTCGAATATCAAAGGAAATTGATATAGCAGTCGAATATTAATAGGAATTGATATAGTAGTTGCAATCATAGCCTAGTAGATAATCTGTTATTGTACCTAGTGTTTATTGACTTCATACTTATGTTATTTCGGATACAAACAAGCCCACTTGTTTATAATTCATTATTTACATAGAGAGGCATCCCAAACAATGTAAATAGGGGAATATAAACTTATGGTTCGGTGATTTACAATTTCTTTATTTAAATGAAAAGGCATCCCAATTCATTCAAATAATTATAAATCATCCTACTTAATAATTCCCAACACAACATTCATACTTAGCCGGTGAGTTACAAGGTAGTGTATTACGAGATGATACTGGTGTTCCAAAAGTGCAAGATGAATATTCAATCTTGTAAAGCTGATGAGCGTGCTTGTGGTGTAACTATGGATGATTTGAGCTTTAAAAGTGCATCAAGATCTGTTAATGAGCTTGTGTTTGTAACGGTTGTGAAGATAATGATGTGATATGTTGATGAACAAAAGTGTGTAGTGTATGCTTAACATTAATACTCTTAGGTATAGATGTTGAGTTTGCTTTAAAAATCTTAAGAGATTTTAAAAGTTTATGATGGAATGGTATCCTTAGGACCTAAACAGGATAGTACTTCTACAGGATGAAGAGAATAATTGATAACTATCCAAGATAGTAGATCGGATTATTTCATAAATGAAAATTTTCAAGAATGAATTTAGATCATACAGATAAGTGTTGAGATCTTGCTGAGTGGTAAGGCACTATCGTGTCTCTAGATTGTTTTAATGTATTCTGGTGGTTTATCGTGTTCATGTAGGAAATCAATCTAAACATAACCCTAGTACAACTACTCTCAGTATTTGAAAATTTTAAGTCGAATATAGTTAGTCAGACTATATTCCACTGTCCCTAGGTTAAGTATAGGTGACTAGTCTATATTTAGCCGAGGTTCGATAAAATTTTCAAATACCTAAATTAGGTATACTTGTGATATGTCCGTTGCTTTAGGGAAACTGTCCACTAAACAAAGGCGATGTCAACCCTTAAGTTGCAAGTCCCGTCCATACAAGACTTGTAATGTATGTTTTCATATTCCATTGCATAGAAGATAGTAAGGGTAGGTACGTGTGGAAAGGAAGTTTTAAGTAGTTCTAAAATAGAACATACTTGGCCAGGATCACAAACTTTTAATAATGAAGGTTTCATAAGAAAACTTTGATGAATGTAGAGCTGAACTTCAGCTTTTGTAGGTAATGGATTTGTTTGTCCTTTAGAAATCTCATATTTCTTATTTAGAAATCGATAGGTTGTGACGGGTTTTTGATATCATAAGAAATGATATTGATGATGTGATGGAATAATGCCAGAGACCATTGCACAAAACACAATGTCTCGGAAGTAGGTTAGACCATTGTGTAATTCATAATGTCTCGGAAGTAGGTTAGACCATTGTGCAATTCACAATGTCTGGGAAGTAGGTTAAACCATTGTGTGACTCAGAACATTTGAGAAATGATTAAGACCATTGTATAATACAATGTCTTGGAAAATAGGAAAGACCATTGCAATCAGTTACAATGTCTTGGACATAAAATGTTGGAGTAGGAACATCATTGGGAGAATCTGGTTGTGTCGTAATGCCCTAGAATAGGCATACGCAGATATGTTTAGTCCATTGTTTAGATAAATGATTGAAAATAAACCGAGTTTATATATCAATATACTAATATATTCATGTAGTATAAAATGCTTACGGGGAAATGCTCAATTATGTTAAGGGCACATATATCAATATGCAATTATGATTGTGTAGCATAAAAATGTCTATGGGGAAACGCTCAAAATGGGTATATATGAATATACTAATATGTTTGTGTAGCATAACATGCTTACTAAGTCCATAATCGTCTGGAGGATGGAAGACACGGAGAGCGGAAGGCTATAAAAATATTTTTGCTTGTAAGTGTGGTTATAGTTTAGGTCTCAATTAGACCTGTTTCTCTATAACCATGGCTCTGGTACCAATCTGTAACACCCCCAATTCATGGTTGCAGCGGAATTCAAACTGGGTGTTACTCGACGGCTGATGAGGCGAAAAATGATCCGTTTTTAGGGGGTCATTTAAGCCCGAATCCGACTTTATTTGATCAAATATTGCCCTAAATCGTTCCTTTTGTGATTTTAGGTGTTTGGAGAGTGAATTCTGGAAAAGAGGCTATTTTGGATGTTTTTGGAGCATAAAGTGAAGAAAACGACAAAGTACCAAATCCAAGCTGGAATTACAAGGTGACGGCGTCAAGGATTTACTCTTGACGGCGTCAGAAAGGATGAATATTTTACCGTAGGTTGTGACGGCGTCAGATGATGAGATGGCGGCGTCAAAGTGGCCAAGAATATTTTACCGTAGGTGGTGACGGCGTCACCAAGGCCGTCACAAGTGGATCTAGGGCGTCCGAGGAAGTTATTGGCGGCTGGCTGACGGCGTCAGAATTAACTCTTGACGCCGTCAGGACGATTTTCCTATATATAGTTTTCTAGTTTTTTCATTAAAGAGGGGAGAAGTTTTGGTGAAACCCTAAAGACAATTTTGGTGCCTCTTTTACAGGTTTTTCAAGGGTTCCAAACCCTTGATACCTTGCATTGTAATTGAGATAAGTATACTCTTAATTCAATCAATATGTCTATGTGTTGGTTGTTTATCTTTTGTTCTTATCTTAATTCTACTATGCTAGGCTAGATTTACTTTGTGTTTGCTTAGATCTAATGAAACCTAGATGTTGATTATGTGTTAATTACTTGTCTATTCTTGTTCTTGGATGAATGATATTATATGTTAGGCTTAAGAAAACTGGCAGATCTCCAAATGGTAACATGCTTGAACGTCTTAAGAAACATGAACCGAGGCGTACTAGGTCTTTATTGGTTGTATTTAATGCATGAGCCACTGTTTACAATCCCTATAGTTGTGCTGGGTCATGGTGTAGGAGGAGATAAGAGCTCATAGAGTTGGGGAGTTATGTATGCCACCCCACGAATGGTATTAAGGAATACAATCCGTCATCCATACAAGTGTAACAAGTAATTGACATGTAAAAGATATCTAGGGAGTAATGAAGTCTAAGTAAACACAATTTCTCCAAATACTGCTCACAACCTTAGTTTAACATTAGCTTGATTTCATTTTAATTAGTTTAATTAGTTATAAAGTAGTTTTTGGGTTAGTTGAATAACAACTAATTCCGCCCATTCTTCCAAAACCCGAGATTTTACTTGCTTTCATAAAATATAAAAAACACAAAAAATAATCATCCTTCATCTCTAGAACTATTAATTAGGCTTTCTAATCCTAGCGACACTATTCCTAAGCTGAACGATCAATCCCCCGGTACTTGTCACTATACTATACTACAACGATCAGGTACACTGCCTGGTGGGGGTTGTAAGCCTCGCGAGATCCCTCGAGAGGTAAAGCAAGGTGCGATTCCCACGCATCAAGTTTTTGGCGCCGCTGCCGGGGAATAGTTATTGTCTAGGTTAGGATTTCTTTTTATTAGGTCTACTTGCTAGATTCCTTTCTAGTAAGATTTTTATTTTTATTTTTAGGTCTTCTTTAGTCTATCTTATTTCTTCGTGCCTTTGTTCGTAACTCTTTACCATCCGACATCATGGAAGGTGGTAACATCTTTGAACCCGTCATCCCACCACAACAAAACCCACCATTAGAACCCCTTAGGCCCCGAACCTTAGGAGAGTATTCCCGACCTAGCCACCAAGGCTACCGAAACACCATTGAGCTCACCGGAGCCAATGTGACCCCCTTGCGATCCGACACCATCCGGTTGGTGCAAAGCGGATGTGCATTCCATGGACTTCGTTCCGAAGATCCAAACCAACACCTTAAGGACTTCCTCAAAATCGTAGATTCCATAGACCTAGGTGTTGAAACTAGAGAGACTACCCGTTTACGCCTATTCCAATTCTCTCTACGGGATCAAGATAGTCAATGGCTTGAGCGTTTACCCGCGGGATCCATCACCACATGGGATGATCTCACCACTCGTTTCCTTGCTCAATTTTTCCCACCGGGAAGAACTACTAAGCTTAGAAATGACATCTTGATGTTCCAACAACGTCAAAATGAATCTCTTTACGAAGCATGGACTCGTTTCAAGGACTTACTCCAAAAAGTCCCTCATCATGGCATAGATCTTTGGCTCCAAGTCCAAATTTTCTATGACCATATCGATATCCCCACGAGGCGAACCATTGACCAATCGGCCGGTGGTAAGCTACGTGATCTTAGTGCGGAACAATCATGGGAACTCATAGAAGATCTTGCTCTCTATGACAACGAAAGTTGGAATGATCCCCGTGATTTGAACAAAACGGTCAAGGCAATATCTCTGCCTTCGAACAATTCAAGCACTCCCGACCGTAGGATCATGGAACTTGAAGGTCGAGTCAAGTCCCTCATGAAATCTTACGAAATTCATAAGCCTTCAAGCCAAGTAAGCAGAATCGCTTCTACATGCAAACTTTGCAATGGCCCTCATGAGACCTACAACTGCATGGAACTTCCAAAACGTGCTTATAACGAATTCACATCATCACACGTAGGGCAGGGTCCTCGAACTTCTGCCGAAGCATATGAGGCATGGAAGGATAAACCTAATTTTAGAGGGTACCAAACACGAAGTGTATCATTTAATGATTCCTCACCCCTCACTTGGTCCGCACATTTTCCATCACAAGATACCTCTAGGCAAAGCTGTGAAGATGATTTAAAAAAATTCATTCTTTCTCAAGAACTGCAGCTTACTACACTCGAGGCAAAATTCAAACAACAGCAGGCTGACGTGAACAACAAGATTTGTAATCTGTTGACGGCTATCAAAGAGCATATTGATAATAAGCCCATTCACGTTGATGAGGTTAAGTCTGCTACCGTCATGAGTCCACCAGCCTCCCCTGTGAAGATAAAAAGTCCTGGTAAGCTATTCAAACATCTATCCCCTGACAAGAAAGGACCTATCAACCCCTCTGGACCAATCCACTTTGTAAACACCATCACCACGATATCAGCTGCTGCATCCAAACCAACCCAACAACAAATTGACAACCTTAGTCAGAAAACAAATGATGTGACACCAAAGGTTGACCACGCTTCGGCAAGGAAACCTGCCAACTCACCCGAGCAGTGTACCGCGCAGAAATCCGACAAACTGGATGATTGGAACGAGACATCGGAGGAACAGGAGAAAGACCCAACCATTTTGAGCAAATCGGTTATAAAAGAATCCGAAAATGAGGATGCTATAAGTAGGGATGGCAATCAACCCGAGGGGAACGACTATAAGCTTTTCAAAGTCCCCTGTACCATTGAGGGAAAGGTCTCAATTAGTAGCCATATAGATCCTAGCTTCTCGGTCAGCATAATCCCATTTTCTCTATACCACAAAACCTTCCCAGAGGACGTTGTATGCAAGAAAGTAATAGAGAATGTATCAATTAGGATTGGAGGACTTGATTACGATACTGACTTCACCGTGGTTGATGACGTGGACCCTCTCGCCAATCAAGCATTGACCAACCTCGTCCTTGGGATACCATTTATCAATGAATCGGGAGCAATCCTTGACGAGAAAGATGGTAGTGTATTATTCACCAATGGTGTTAGAACGGTAATTTTTCGTAGGGATGGTGAGGAAGTCTATGAGTATCGTCCCTCCCTTGAAGGGAATCCATACGAGTCAAAGGGAGGAGAGTTGAAAAAGATCGAACGACGTAATCCGAATAACCTAAAAATCCCCTGCATGATCGGTCACAAACACTTCGAGAACGTGTACATTAATGTATTCCTGCCAAAGAATTTCATGTCGTTGTTTCACTATAACAATATCTGCAGATGGGGGATGATTTACAAAGAAGAGAAAGTGGTTGGTAAGGATCATGAAATCCAAGTGTTCATAGGAAATATGGCATTCACTATGGAGTTCACAATTGTGGACAACATAGAAGAATTTGTAGACCCTAGGTTATCGCAAGTTGTATTTGGGGCGCCCTTTTGTGAAATCACTAAGTTGATAGTGGATGACTTGAACGGAATCATGACTTTCACTGACGGGATTAGGAGGATTTCATACCAAACGCCATACAAAAGAAGAGACCTTAGGGAGATATATTGCGACGGGCTCGATGTTATGAGCTCCCAACTGGTTTTGTGTGATGACGATGTTAGAAGAGGTTGTAGAAATGTTTCTGATCTATCTTGTGGGTTCTTCAAGAATGTTAGTAAGCTTGGCTCTAAGTATCGAAAGGATGTTTTAGAATTTGAAGATCCAAAGTACTTACACTATGAGAGCGACACTAGTTTAGAAGATGACCTAGGTAGTGGAACCAATGATGAAATCACGTAGTAACCCACGACTTTGAGTCTAGCTACAAGACTCGTAAATAAAGAAAAGCGCTTCTTGGGAGGCAACCCATGTTTTGTGTGATTTTAATTGTTTGATTGTTATTTGCTTCCGTATACATGTTTTATTTTTATTGTTGGTTGATCATGTTTCTCAATTAAAATGTGAAATACTTTATTATGTTGTTTTGCCTAGTCTTAACTTCAACCTAAAGGTATTTTTGCAAAAGATAAGTGTAAGGGGAAACCCCAAATATGTTTTTTTTAAGAAACAAACCGATCATGATTCTCCACAATATTTAATGAACATGTATATTCGTATTTGTTAGAGTCAAATGCTTGTATCGAGTCATAATGAAGTTTTGCAGGATTTTCCAGGAAGTAGGACAAGGTTTTTCCAGAAATTTTCCGGAAACTTAACATAAGAATTTCTGCAGGTCCATTCTGACGGCGTCAAGCAATTGTTCTTGACGGCGTCAGGAGTAAAAATCTGGAAATTTTACCGGTTTTGTTTTTCTAACGGAGTCTTATGGTTTTTGTGAATTATTAAGTTTTATAATCTCCAGGAAATCTGCAAACTTCATTCCACAAGCATTATATCTTACTTTGTTTTCTAGGATTTAGTAACTTATATAGGATGCCGCCGATTTTACGCGAGGTTGCCTTGTCTACTTTTGTCAGGATTTACAGGTTATTTAAGACAAGAAGATGATTTATATTCTGGAAGGGAAGCTTTGATTGCTCATTTTCTTGGAGGAAGATTTAACCTGGCCAACCTAAAATCCATACCGAGCGAATCAGGGGAGTATTTGATTTCATTCTCTTTACTTCTTCACTTTTACATTCTTTACTTGAACATTGGGGACAATGTTCATCCTAAGTGTAAGGGGAGGGTAAAAAGATGATACCTTACATATGCACTTTCGCTTGAGTTTGTTTTGTTTGATAGTAGATGTGTAATAAAACTATGAGAAATACTTGTTAGTGTAATTTTAGCGCCAAATTTAAAATTTTTTACAACATTTAGGAGTGAAACTTTAGCCATAGCAAGCGTCTCATGGATAGGAGGTTGTATGACTAGCACATAACCGTATATTCAGAAAAATTTTCCACCCAAAAATGTGAGGTTCGCCTTTAGTTTTGATAGGAAAAGCATTTATTATTGGTGCTTATGAGTGTACCGGTAACATTTAGATTCTAGAACTTGCGTTAGTGATGCATCCCGAGACTGCTAGTGAGACTACATTCGTGTGGTAGGATTTACTACATGATAAGAGGCATTAGGATCATCCTTGTGTTAAACCCGTATTATAATTACTTGACCATTTAAGTCATATTACTTGGCTAGTTAAGTCAACTAATTTTTCCCACACCCTTTGAGTTGTACTCATTTTTAGTACACGATACCCCTAGTACACCCCTCCGAGCCTATCTTTTCGTTTCTAACTTTAAGCATTTTACTTAAAGGAAGAATTTGTTACACCCCACTTAAATGTACACCCAAATCGCCTTAGCCTTCCGTGTATGCGCTCATTTTTAGTGCATTATTGTTATTTGTTAAACCCTAAGTTAACTTTCTAATTGATTACATGGTTGCTAAGTCGAGTCATATCCTTGTACATATTGTTTTGGGACGATTGGGACTCATGGGTAAGTACTTATTTTATGGAGTAATGGGGAAGAACATAATATATTACCCCCATATGTGCGTTAATCTTAAAAGTGCTCCAAGTGTTTTGATTTTCTTAATTCGAGTCATTAGAATAGTTAAATGTAAAGTATGTAAAGATTCAAGTGTAAGGGGATTGCTCATACCCCTATGATGTATTATTTTGGATGGTAGGGTAAGAGTGTATGCAAAAAAAAAAAAAAAAAAAAAAAAAAAAAAAAAAAAAAAAAAAAATCGGAAAAATTAAGAAAAAAAAAAATAGAAAAAGAAAAAGAAAAAGAAAAAAAAAAACATACGGACTACCATCCCGTTTTCATTCTATGTTCATTTTATGTTTTTGTTATTTTTCATTCATTAGCTTAAGTCGAGTCTAGTCTTGGCTTAGCAACGCCATCTTCTATATGTAATTTACTAAGATTGTTAACTCGCCACCAGTAAAACTTCCTTTATCCAACAAAACCGTGTAATTCATATCCCTACACCTAACGTTATAACCCTTTAAAAGACCTCTTTGATAGTTTATCCTAGGTGCTTACGCCTTGTGGTGGAGGTTTGATCCTTTCCCAAGCCTATGGTAATCTATTTTGTTATGACAGGTAGTGAGAGATATCTTCCATTTCCATAATGTTATATTACTTTATTACACCCGAGAGATGTGAGTATCTAAACACTATTTGCGAGGTGCTTATGTATGACCTCCGTGCTTGTCTATTGGTCTTTAGTGGAACGATTATTTGTTGTAATTACTTTTATATTAGTGTTAAATGACCCCTAACTTGTCTTTTGAATAGAATAAAAGCTCATTTGCTTGAGGACAAGCAAATCTCAAGTGTAAGGGTATATGATGAGGCGAAAAATGATCCGTTTTTAGGGGGTCATTTAAGCCCGAATCCGACTTTATTTGATCAAATATTGCCCTAAATCGTTCCTTTTGTGATTTTAGGTGTTTGGAGAGTGAATTCTGGAAAAGAGGCTATTTTGGACGTTTTTGGAGCATAAAGTGAAGAAAACGACAAAGTACCAAATCCAAGCTGGAATTACAAGGTGATGGCGTCAAGGATTTACTCTTGACGGCGTCAGAAAGGATGAATATTTTACCGTAGGTTGTGACGGCGTCAGATGATGATATGGCGGCGTCAAAGTGGCCAAGAATATTTTACCGTAGGTGGTGACGGCGTCACCAAGGCCGTCACAAGTGGATCTAGGGCGTCCGAGGAAGTTATTGGCGGCTGGCTGACGGCGTCAGAATTAACTCTTGACGCCGTCAGGACGATTTTCCTATATATAGTTTTCTAGTTTTTTCATTAAAGAGGGGAGAAGTTTTGGTGAAACCCTAAAGACGATTTTGGTGCCTCTTTTACAGGTTTTTCAAGGGTTCCAAACCCTTGATACCTTGCATTGTAATTGAGATAAGTATACTCTTAATTCAATCAATATGTCTATGTGTTGGTTGTTTATCTTTTGTTCTTATCTTAATTCTACTATGCTAGGCTAGATTTACTTTGTGTTTGCTTAGATCTAATGAAACCTAGATGTTGATTATGTGTTAATTACTTGTCTATTCTTGTTCTTGGATGAATGATATTATATGTTAGGCTTAAGAAAACTGGCAGATCTCCAAATGGTAACATGCTTGAACGTCTTAAGAAACATGAACCGAGGCGTACTAGGTCTTTATTGGTTGTATTTAATGCATGAGCCACTGTTTACAATCCCTATAGTTGTGCTGGGTCATGGTGTAGGAGGAGATAAGAGCTCATAGAGTTGGGGAGTTATGTATGCCACCCCACGAATGGTATTAAGGAATACAATCCGTCATCCATACAAGTGTAACAAGTAATTGACATGTAAAAGATATCTAGGGAGTAATGAAGTCTAAGTAAACACAATTTCTCCAAATACTGCTCACAACCTTAGTTTAACATTAGCTTGATTTCATTTTAATTAGTTTAATTAGTTATAAAGTAGTTTTTGGGTTAGTTGAATAACAACTAATTCCGCCCATTCTTCCAAAACCCGAGATTTTACTTGCTTTCATAAAATATAAAAAACACAAAAAATAATCATCCTTCATCTCTAGAACTATTAATTAGGCTTTCTAATCCTAGCGACACTATTCCTAAGCTGAACGATCAATCCCCCGGTACTTGTCACTATACTATACTACAACGATCAGGTACACTGCCTGGTGGGGGTTGTAAGCCTCGCGAGATCCCTCGAGAGGTAAAGCAAGGTGCGATTCCCACGCATCAACGGCACAATAGTCACAATAATAGAAAACGAACTCCAATTGAGTCGTTTTAAAAGATGTATCATTCAAAATATATAAATATCAGAGATTACAAAATGAGGTCCCAATTGGTTCCATGTTTACAAATCACATTAAGTGAGTTTTTGAATGATAATAAAATTTATAGCCCTCTTGAGTATCCGTGTCCTTCCGTGCCATCCTTGATCGTCATGAACCTGAAATACATGCTTGAGAGGTCAACACAAAGGTTGAGTGATATTCATAGAGTTTGTTTAATGTTTGAACACAATGTGTTGGTAGTTAAATCGTTGAACACAATAATCGTAGTGTTTGTAGTTAAATCGTTTGAACACAATAATCGTAGTGTAATCGTAGTGTTTGTAGTTAAATCGTTTGAACACAATAATCGTAGTGTTTGTAGTTAAATCGTTTGAACACAATAATCGTAGTGTTTGTAGTTAAATCGTTTGAACACAATAATCGTAGTGTTTGTAGTTAAATCGTTTGAACACAATAATCGTAGTGTTTGTAGTTAAATCGTTTGAACACAATATGTTGGTAGTGTGAGCTATAGACTCACACCAATGTTTGGAAAACAAAGATGGGCTACGTTGTTATATGCCCGGAAAGGTTATTAATTCACTAAGCTTATGACACCAAAACGTTAACGTGTACCAATATCGATCGGCAGATTTATCCCGGTAGGTACTTTGCCGTCATACCTAATGTCTCAAATATTAATGCATTTGTTTGAACTTAGTCAAAACAAATGGGATTCGTCAATCCCAATAGGCCTATTCACAATATTCGCGCTCACTTGCAAGTAACCCTCGCAAGTGATTAAATGGTTCATAATAAGGGATCTTGGTTTGGCAAAGATGTTACTTAGTGATAATAAAACATAGTCGAATAGCATACAGTAGAAAGCATTGTGTTCGATTTAGAAATAGCATGTATTCCCCCCAAGGGTTTGTAAAATAGTTAAACAATAGAAAGTGGGGCTATGAACTCACCTTGAGTTGGATGATGTATAATGAGAATGATGGATATGCCGTAAGAACTTCTACGAGTAACCTAGAATAATTGTTGTAACTTAGGATTGGAATAATGTCTAAGGAAACATAAACACGCCAATATATATCTTGCACTTAGTCCATGATGTGGTATGATGTATAGTGTAAGTCTTTGAAAGAAATGATTCATGAAACATGTATGTTTATATATCGTTTACTACCGTTCGGGCCGACATAATTCAGAAGTCATGTTAGTAAGCGTTCGAGGAGCCAGGACACTTTAATTTGTAAATCCACAACTCATCTCGACGGCTTACATAATGAACTCCTCACATGAGGCTCCCTACTATTGTAGTAGTTGATAAAATATATAGATATCAGTTTTGATCCGAAAAGTTACATGTCCGATATTTGAATAAACTTAGGAAAGTTTATTAGTACATGAAGATTGTTATTAGGGGTAGTTTCATAAGTCTTGTATGACCATTTTCTCTTGGTAATATCTCATGGTTCCCTTTTAAGTGAAGTAGATCCAAATTGCTTGTTCAAGTTATCGCCTAATTCATTGTTTCATGTTTACGCCTATGTAAGTTGGTATGGTCATTTCGTCATGGCCTAGCCATGACCTTTGGTCCTTGTTCCAAGGTCATGAGACACAACCTTGGCTCTAGCCATGGTGGTGGTCTTGATTAGAGGTCATAAGACCTCTTGTTCCTTTTAAAGTATAACCATAGTATAGTGACTTTGGCCTAAAAATGGGCTGTTTAGAATTTTGAAGAATTTATCACTAAGAAAGCGTTTTCAGGGCTCGAGCTTCTTTGTTCCTGAACGAAAACGGCGTTCCGGAAAACTTTCGTGTTTTAACTTTTTGATGAATCGGATTAGAAGAGTGACTTTCAAAAAGTCAGAATGCGATTCAGTAAGGTTTAGGCAGTTTTGCCGGAAATCTTTGGTAACTTCAAATGGGCGTAACTTTTGACTCGTATACTCGTTTTAGGTGGTTCAAATTGCTATGGTTTCCTTGTTAAGTCCTCTATTGTAATATGTAATGATCCAAGATCATAATTTTACCATTTTGATCAGGTTATACCAACAAAGTCACTAGTTTACTTGTTTTATGAACTTGTCTTATCAATCATGTACAATAACTTGTTTTACTCACTTTTATACATCATGGACATGAATACAAGACATAATATAGCAAGAATAATATGTAAATAACATGAACATGATTATTTAACAAGAATCATGTTAGGGTTTGGCTTACAACTTTTGGCTTTCAAAGATGAAAGGAAGTTAACATGTAAGGATAGGACTTTTATAGACTTGCTTCAACCCACTTCACTTCATGCAATCTTTCTACTCTTGTAATCTTGAAAGATGGATGATGAAGGTTGAGGTGACTTGAGTGGATTCAAACTCAAGAGAAATCACCAAAGTATATGAGGTTATGGAAGTGTTTGATGAATCAAAACCAAAATAGGGTTTCTATGTTGTTTAAGCACTTGATTCTTGGATGAAACTTGGAAGAAGATTAGAAAATGAAAGGGTGTTGGTGTGTGTGTGATATGGGACATTCAAGGAGCAAGGGGAGGCTTTATATGCCTTGGAGGAGGTTAGGAAGTTGACTTGTCAACACTTGGTGACCAAGTTTGGACACTTGGTGTCATCTTAAGGCCTTAAGCACAAGATCAAGCCACCTAGTGTGAATCCCCCCCCCTAGAGGCGGTTCACAAGCCTTGGGGAGGAAGGGTTGGCTTTTTGATGATATTATCCAAGTTATGGAGCTAGTTTCGACTCCGTAAAATGCTAACCGTAATTTGTTACGTCACAAAACGTAAAACCGGGTATCGTAAAAATGCGAAACTTGGAAGAATGATTAAACATGTCATAATACTCCATAATAAAATATAAAATGAGTGGTAGGTTCCATTGGAGTGGTAAAACCCTGCTAAAACTGGAAACACGGGTCTAAAACACGTAATACGTAAAATGTACGAATATTGCGTAAAATTGAGAAAAGTAAAATATTACTTTTCTAATAGGTTATAAATGATTTAAAATGACTTATAATGTCTAGACTGGGCTCAGTCTAGTGTCGGTTGGTATTAAATGTCTTTTAGACATCAAACCGTAAGCCTAAAAATCAAGGAATGACTTATAAAGTCAAGGAATGATTTTTGGTCAATGGAGGAGGGAAAAATATGTTGACTTTTTCTAATAAGTTGAAAACTTAAATCATCTTAGAAATGCGGTGCAGGTATAGGCTAAGGTTACGGCTGAGTAAAAACGCTTAAAACTGAAAATTCCAGTTTTTCACGGCCGAGGTTTATTTTGGTCATGTTTTTCTCAGTCATGATTTATTCTCAAATAAATCATGAGTGTGTCAAACATTTTTCTGATACGGGGAAAATTAACGCGACCGAATTTCGTTGTACGTAGAATTTCTGAATGACGTTTTACCCTAAAACGTGTAATTCCGTGTAATTCCTTAATAACTTTCACGAAAATGAGCTTATGAATGTCAAACTTTTAATTTGCCATGGAAATGATTTATCACTTTAGCCCAAGAAATAAAAATCAAATTTCGGGAAAATTTTTGGGAAAAATGAATAGTAAAAGTGAATAGTGAAATTTTCCGGGAATAGTAATTATCCTGAAAAATGCGAATTGTTACACTTATATAGTTATATATACGTTCTCACGTCCATATACTTATATAAACGTTTATATTATTAATAATATTATTGCGAGCTTTTATTATTAATTTTTGATTAAAAATAAATATCGAGTTATATAGATGGTCACATGTCCGAGTCATCACCCTCGGCTCATTGTCCAAGTCCAAGTAATAATAACCAATCATAACCAAGTAATCCATCACCGTCAATCAAGTCCCATATCACGTGCTACAACAATAGGGTCCGACTACGGCACCCGACGAACCTATCTCCGTCATTCTAAGTGACCGTCTCACAATCGATCCCCATTTCATACTCGTCAACACAACTCCAAAACAAAAGCCATTATATCATTCGTTCTCGGCTCCTGAGCAACGAAAACAATATCAACAACGTCCAAGGTAATATACCTCAACAATAATAACAATAATAACCAGCAAGAAAAATATATCAAGTCACCAAATAAAGTCACCGATTAAATTAAGTCATTCGGGTCGACTACCAAGTCAAACCCCGAGTCTAGGGACTCACTTGGAGTCTCGGCTCACACACGGAACACAAGAGGTCATACCCGAGACCATCATGGTCTCGGCTAGCTCATCCAAGCTTGACACAAAACCAAATCGACCCCAAGGGCCATGGTAACAATCCGACAACATCAACATCATGTAAATCCTTGGCCGAAAATCAAACATATCCAAGAAAAACATCACCAACACCCTCGATGACAACAACACAAGACCAAGAATCAAAACCTCCACAAAAACTTAAAGGGAAAACACAAGCCGAGAGCTTGGAGCTCTGGGTTTCACCTCGACAACCTCCAAAAGCACGAAACCCGGATACTAAACTATTGTTTCATTACATTTTATTCAAAATCCCACTTGTATTTCATGTTTTTAATCTATAACAAGTATTTCTCTTAGTTTTATTACACACCTACCATCAAACAAACAAACTCAAGTGCAATAGTATCCTATAAGGTATCATCATTTACCCTCCCCTTACACTTAGGATGAACATTGTCCCCAATGTTCAATTAAAGAATGTAAAAGTAAAATAGGTAAAAGAATGAAAACAAATACACCCCTGATTCGTTCGGTGTGGATAGTGTGTTAACAAGGTTAGATCTTCCTCCAAGAAAATGAACGTTCAAAGCTTCCCTTCCAGAAATATAAATCATCTTCTTGTCATATATAACCTGTTAAACCTGAGAAAACAAACAAGGCAACCTTGCGTAAAATCGGCGGAATCTATATATACTAACAAGTCCTAGAAAACAAATTAAGATATAATGCTTGTGGAATGAATGTTTGCAGATTTCCTGGAGTTTATAAAACTAAAGAATTAACAAAAACTTTAAGACTCCGTTAGAAAAACAAAACTCGCAAAATTTCCAGAATTTTACACGTGACGCCGTTAGGAGTTAAATCCTGACGCCGTCAGAAGTGACCTGCAGAAATCTTTATGTTAAGTTTCCGGAAAATTTCTGGAAAAACTTATGTCTTACTTCCTGGAAAATCCTGCAAAACATCATTATGACTCGATACAAGCATTTGACTCTAACAAATACTAATATACATGTTCATTTAATATTGTGGCGAATCATGATCATTTTCGTTCTTATAAACAAATTTGGGGTTTCCCCTTACACTTAGCTTTTGCAAAATACCTTTATATGAAGTTAAGAGGAAGTTAAACAACAAAATAAAGCATTTTCACAATTAGTTTGAAACATGATCTACCAACAATAAAATTAAAGCATGCATACGGAAACAAATAACATCAAACAAATAAAAATCAAACAAACACATAAAACATGGGTTGCCTCCCAAGAAGCGCTTTTCTTTATTTACGAGTCTTGTAGCTAGATTCAAGGTCATGGGCAATTACGTGACCTCATCATTGGTCACATTCTCTAGGTCATCTCTGTAACAATTCGCATTTTTCAGGATAATTACTATTCCCGGAAAATTTCACTATTCACTTTTACTATTCATTTTTCCCGAAAATTTTCCCGAAACTTGATTTTTATTTCTTGGGCTGAAGTGATAAATCATTTCCATGGCAAATTAAAAGTTTGACATTCATAAGCTCATTTTCGTGAAAATGATTAAGGAATTACACGGAATTACACGTTTTAGGGTAAAACGTCACTCAGAAATTCTACGTTCAACGAAACTCGACCGCGTTAAGTGACCCCGCATCAGAAAGATGTTTGACACACTCATGATTTATTTGAGAATTAATCGTGACTGAGAAAAACATGACCAAAGACTTCCCGGCAGGTCACCCAAGCCTGTACTAATCTCACATGAGCACGCTTAACTGTTTGGGCGATTAACCGTTAGACCACAAAACGCGTTTCTAAGACTATTTAAGTTTTCAACTTATTAGAAAAAGTCAACATAATTTTTCCCTCCTCCATTGACCAAAAATCATTCCTTGATTTTATAAGTCATTTCGTGATTTTTAGGCTTACGGTTTGATGTCTAAAAGACATTTAATACCAACCGACACTAGACTGAGCCCAGTCTAGACATTATAAGTCATTTTAAATCAATATTATCCTATTAGAAAAGTAACATTTTACTTTTCTCAATTTTACGCAATATTCGTACATTTTACGAATTACGCGTTTTAGACCAGTGTTTCCAGTTTTTAGCAGGGTTTTAGCACCCGATAGATCCTACCACTCATTTTATATTTTATTATGGACTATATGGACATGTTTAACAATACTTTCAAATTCCATAATTTTACGACACCCGGTTTTACGTTTTGAGGCGTAACAACTTACGGTTTGCATTTTTCGGAGTCAAAACACACTAGATATCTTGGATAATATCATCCAAAGTCCAACCTTGCTCCCCAAGCTTGACCAAACCGCCCTAGGAGGGGGGATTCACACTATGTGGCTCAATTTCATGAATTTACCCTTAAAATCAACACTTATTTACAACTTGGTCACCAAGTTGTAACACTTTCCTAGCACTTTCCTAACCTCCTCATTTTTGGACTATAAATACTCCCCTCCCCCCCTTATTATGCCGTCCATCACCACACCCCAAAACCCTTCCATCCTTAGCTTATTTCCTTCTAATTTCTTGCAAGGTTCAAGTGCTTATTCAAGTAGAAACCCTAGTTTGATCATAAGTTACCAAAACTCTTCCATAACCTCATATACTTGGTGATTTCTCTTGAGTTTAAATCCACTCAATTCACCTCAACCTTCATCATCCATCTTTCAAGAATACCAAGGGTAGAAAGGTTGCATGAAGTGAAAAAGGGTTGAAGCAAGTCTATCAAAGTCCATTTCCTTACTTGTTACTCCTTTCTTTAATTAGAAAGCCAAAAGTTGTGAGCCAAACCCTAACTTGATTCTTGTTAAATAATCATGTTCATGTTATTTACATATTATCTGTGCTATATATTGTCTTGTTATCATGTCCATGATGTATAAAAGTGAGTAAAACAAGTTGTTGTAATTGATTGTTAATATAAGTTCATAAAACAAGTAAACTAGTGACTTTGTTGGTATAACCTGATCAAAATGGTAAAAATATGATATTGGATTATTACATAATACAGTAGAGGACTTAACAAGGAAACCATAGCAATTTGAACCACCTAAAACGAGTATACGAGTCAAAAGTTACGCCGATTTGAAATTACCAAAACTTTGCGGCAAACTGCCAAAGACCATTCTGATCAAAATTGGGTTTTGAGAGTCATACTTCTGGTCCGATTCATCAAAAAGTTAAAACACGAAAGTTGTCCGGAACGCCGTTTTCGTTCAGGAATTAAGAAGCTCGAGACCTAAAAATGCTTTCCGAGTGATAAAATTCTTCAAATTCTAAACAGCCCATTTTTAGGCGAAAGTCACTAGATTATGGTTATACTTTGAAAGGAACAAGAGGTCTTATGACCTATAATCAAGACCACAACCATGGCTAGAGCCAAGGTTGTGTCTCATGACCTTGAAACAAGGACTAAAGGTCATGGCTAGGCCATGACGAAACGACCATAACAACTTACATAGGCGTAAACATGAAACAATGAATTAGGCGATAACATGAACAAGCAATTTGGATTTACTTCACCTAAAAGGAAACCGTGAGATATTACCAAGAGAAAATGGTCATTCAAGACTTATGAAACTACCCCTAATAACAATCTTCATGTACTAATAAACTTTCCTAAGTTTATTCAAATATCGGACATGTAACTTTTCGGATCAAAACTTATATCTATATATGTTATCAACTACTACAATAGTAGGGAGCCTCATGTGAGGAGTTCATTATGTAAGCCGTCGAGATGAGTTGTGGATTTACGAGTTAAAGTGTCCTGGCTCCTCGAACGCTTACTAACATGACTTCTGAAATATGTCAGCCCGAACGGTAGTAAACGATATACAAAACATACATGTTCATGAATCTTTTCTTTCAAAGACATACAATATACATCATACCACATCATGGACTAAATGCAAGATATATATATATATATAGGCACTCCGTTATATTCTTTACTCCGATCCTAAGTAGCAACATTCTATTATAGGTTGTTCATAGAAACCTACACGATCCAACCATCACCTCCATTACTTGCTATCCTACTTAAGGTGAGTTCGTAGCCCCACTTTCTATTGTTTAACTATTTTACAAACCCATGGGGGGAATACATGCTATTATTTTTCTACTCGAACACAATGCTTTCTAATGTATGCTTCACGACGATGTTTTATTATCACTAAGTAACGATTGCCATGTTCGAAGTCCCTATATCATGAACCATTAGTCACTACCTTTAGTGAGCGCGAATATTGTGAATAGATCTATTGGGATTGACGAATCCCATTTGTGTTGAACAACGACGAGTTCACACAAATGCACTATATTTGAGATTTAGCGGTATAACGGCAAAAGTACCTTGATAGGGCTTCTATAATGCCAATTTTGTTGGTTCGATGTTAATGTTTTGGTTGCATGAGCTTAGTGAAATAAATAACGATTTTTGTTTTCCAAACATTGGTGTGAGCCTATAACTCACACTACGATTATTGTGTTCAAACGATTTAACTAAACTCTACGAATTCCACTCAACCTTTGTGTTGACCTCTCAAGCATGTATTTCAGGTTCATGACGATCAAGGATGGCACAGAAGGACACGGATACTCAAGAGGGCTATAAATTTTATTATCATTCAAAAATCATTTAATGTAAATTGTAAACATGGAACCATCTGGGACCTCATTTTGAAATCTCTGATATTTATATAATTTGAATGATAAATCTTTTAAAACGACTCAATTGGAGTTCGTTTTCTATTATTGTGACTATTGTGCCGTCGAGTAACACCCAGTTCGAATTCCGCTGCATCCATGAATTGGGGGTGTTACAATCTCCAATCTCGGGATCGCTTCCATAGTGCAGGTATTTTGGGTCTTCAAACTCAAAGACATCTTCCCGATACTTGGATCCAAGCTTAATAAAATCCTTAAAGAATCCACATGATAAATCAAAGGTGCTTTTACATCCTCTCCGAACATCTTCATCACATAAGACAAGTTGAGAACCTAGCTTATCAAGCCCGTTACAATCAATTCCTTCGAAGTCTTTGCTCTTGTATGGCGTTTGGTATGACACCCTCCTAATTCCATCAGTGAAAGTCATGATTCCGTTCCGGTCGTCAACCATTAAGTTAGTGATTTCACAAAAGGGCGCTCCGAAAACAACTTGCGATAACCTTGGGTTGACATAATCCTCAATGTTGTCCACGATCGTAAAGTCCATTGTGAATGCCATATTTCCTATGAATACCTGGATTTCATGATCTCTACCAACAACATTTTCACCTTTATAAATCATCCCCCATCTGCAAAGATTCTTGTAATGGAACAGGGACATAAAATTCTTAGGTAGAAACACGTCAATGTAGATATTATCGAAATACTTGTGACCAATCATACAAGGGATTTTGAGGTTATTCGGATCACGCCGCTTTATCCTTTCCAATCTTCCATCCTGTGATCCATATATATTACCATCTAATGACGGACGGTACTCATACACTTCCTCATTACCCTTTCGAAAAATCACTTTCCTGACGCCATTAGTGAATGATGCACTACCATAATTCTTATCAAGGATCACTCCCGATTCATTAACAAATGGTTTCCCGAGGACGAGGTTGGTTAGTGTTAGATTAGTGATAGAGTCTATGTCATCGACCACGGTGAGATCAATTTATAGATGAATCCTCCAATCATAACCGATAACCTTTTCATTATCCTGGCATTATCGATTCTTTCACACGGGATATGTTCAGGGAAAGCCTCGTTGTAAAGAGAGAGGGGGATTACGTTGATAGGGAGGTTAGGATCTATGTAAGTATCGGTTATGAGCTTCTTCCTACAAATGCAATCAAAATAAAATAAAAGAAATGAAAATGAAACTATTATACTAATGTGGTGGAAACAATAATGAGGAAAGTTGTGTTTACTTAGATTTCATTACTCCCTAGATATCTTTTACAGGCTGATTAGCTTGTTACAATTGCATGGATGACGGGTCATATTCCTTAATACTAGTCGTAGGACCGTGTACAATATTCCCTAACTATATAGGATCCTACTTCACTCCTATTTCGAGCCGTTAGAAGCTCCTAACATGGGATCATTAGAATTCTCCTACGCATTAAATACAACCAAAAATCATAGTACACCTCCGATCATGTTTCTTAAGACGTTCAAGCAAGTTACCAATGGAAGTCTGCCAGTTTTCTTAAGCCTAACATCGAATACAATCATCCGTAACAATTATAAACAAACAATCAACCCATAATTAACATCTAGGTTTCACTACATCTAGGCAAACACAATAAAGATCTAGCCTAGCATGTTAAAGAGAAGACAAGCGTAAGATATAATCACACAACACATAGACATATTGAATGATTTGAATGAATACTTATCTTCAATTGAACATGGAAGAATCAAGGGGTTGGAACCCTTGAAAAACTGATAAAATTCGGACTAGGGTTTATTCCCTCAAAGTTGCACACCAATGAATGAAATTTGAAAAACTATATATAGACTTTATACTTTGACGGCGTCATGTGTTAGATCGTGACGCCGTCAACTCGCCGCCTTGATAAAATCGTATTGCCTAGATCTATTTGTGACGCCGTCATGTGGAGAAATGCTCTGGGCCGTCACTAGTGTTTGGACCCTGACGTCCTTGGTGACGCCGTCAGGTCCACAAGCTTGAAAATACTCTGGGCCGTTACGTTGTAATTCCACATCCACCTCTTTTGTAACTCTTGACGCCGTCACTTGAAGAAGCTTGACGTCGTCAGGTACTGTTCCAGCAAGGAAATTTGAGACTTTTCCATTTTCTTCACTTTTATGCTCCAAAAACGTCCAAAATGCTTCCTTTTCCAGATTTCTCTCCAAAAGTACCTAAAATGACAAAAGAAACGATTTAGGGCAATATTTGATCAAATAATCTCGAATTCGGGCTTAAATGACCCCTTAAAAGAGGTACACTTTTCGCCTCATCAATAAAAAAGTGATGAACATTACTGGTCACTAAGTTTCTAAAAAGTTAATGGCGAAAAATGTGTGTTTAAGCTTGTCACAACTCGTAAATTCTGGTCTTTTCCCGAACTTTCACATTTACTATTCATCGGTTACTATTCATCGATCACTATTCATCATTTTACTATTCATCATTTTTTAGGTCAGTTTGATATTTTGAGAAGCGTTTTAAAATTTTACTATTCATAAAACACTATTCACCTCCGGAGAAAATTTGTCATTTATACGTGAGTTGCATCATTTCTGTACACGTACGATTATCAACCTAATAAACGTTATCTTATGAGCTATTATTTTGAATAATTATCCGACAATCCCAACTACGGTCCTAACACATTTTGATACTCATAATAATAATTTAAAAATTTTATTATTAATTTACCCGGTGTTTTGAAATCAATCACTATATCTCACGGTCGGAGCTTATAACTCCATCGGTTTGCGATATTTCAACTCGATAATTATTTTAACACCCGATTATCATCAGGAATAATATTTTACAACTTTTACAACTACGTCATATTTTATTTCATCGCGTCATGATTTATTTTTAGTTAACTTGGTACCCGGTATCACCTAAACTACACAATATCTACCTAAAGAGTAAATTACATAGATGGTCCCTGTGGTTTGTCCAAAGTTTCACCCACAGTCCCTCAAAGTTTTTTGTTGCACGGATAGTCCCTATCTTTGAAAAGAATAACACTCATAGTCCCTCCACTTAACTGGGGTTAGTTGCTTCCGTTATCTTTTGCATCGTTAGTCCTTTTTTGTTAAACATCATTACATCGTTAGTCCTTATTAATAACGGCCGTTTATAATTTCAAAAAAATAAAAAAAATTAGAAAAAATTTTTGAAAAAATTGAAAAAAAATTCGAACAATTTTTTTTTTTTGAAATTTAATTTTTTTTTAGAAATTTCGAACAAAAAATTGAAAAAAAATTTTGGAAAAAAAATTTTGAAATAAAAAATTTAAAAAAAAAAATCAATTTTTTCAATTTCAATTTGAAACAATCAAATTTAAAAAAAAAAATCAGAAATAAAAAAAATTTTGAAATTTTTTTTTCAATTATTTCAAAAAAAAATTTCTAAAAAATAAAAAAAAATTAGAAAAAAACCAAAAAAAAATAAAAAAAAATCAAAAAAAATATGATTTCAAAATTTCTTTCAATTTAAAAAAAAATCAAATTTCAAAAAAAAAAAAAAAAAAATTTTGTTCGAAATTTCTAAAAAAAAATCAAATTTCAAAAAAAAAAATTTTTTGTTCGAAATTTTTTTCTTTCAATTTTTTCAAAAATTTTCAAAATTTTTCAAAAAAATCAAACTTTTCAAAATTTTTCAAAAAAATCAAATTTCAAAAAAAAAAATTTTTTTTTGTTCGAAATTTTTTTCTTTCAATTTTTTCAAAATTTTTCAAAAAAATCAAATTTCAAAAAAAAAATATTTTTTTGTTCGAAATTTTTTTCTTTCAATTTTTTCAAAATTTTTCAAAAAAATCAAATTTTTCAAAAATTTTCAAAAAAATCAAATTTTTCAAAAAAAATCAAATTTCAAAAATTTTTTTTTCTTTCAACTTTTTCAAAATTTTTCAAAAAAATCAAATTTCAAAAAAAAAATATTTTTTGTTCGAAATTTTTTTCTTTCAATTTTTTCAAAATTTTTCAATTTAAAAAAATATATATGTATTTTTCTTCGAAAATTTTTCTAAAAAAAATTTCTAAAAAATTTTTTTGTTCGATTTTTTTTTTTCAATTTTTTCAAAATTGATTTTTTTTTCAAATTTTTTATTTCAAAATTTTTTTTTCAAAATTTTTTTTCAATTTTTTGTTCGAAATTTCTAAAAAAAAATTAAATTTCAAAAAAAAAAATTTTGTTCGAATTTTTTTTCAATTTTTTCAAAATTTTTTTCTAATTTTTTTTTTTTATTTTTTTCAAATTAAAAACGGCCGTTATTAATAAGGACTAACGATGCAATGATGTTTAACAAAAAAGGACTAACGATGCAAAAGATAACGGAAGCAACTAACCCCAGTTAAGTGGAGGGACTATGAGTGTTATTCTTTTCAAAGATAGGGACTATTCGTGCAACAAAAAACTTTGAGGGACTGTGGGTGAAACTTTGGACAAACCACAGGGACCATCTATGTAATTTACTCCTACCTAAATAACACCTAAAGTCAAAAGTTACTTACATACTCATCCAACCCATCACCAAACCCATGCCCCCTAGTCCTAAAAACATGGATCTTGTCCCTAGCAAGACTTTTGACCAAGACCTTAAATATATACTCCTTTTCACCCATTTCATCACATTAACACTTTCATTTTACACCAATAAAACTCTTCATCTCTTCCTCCCTTTGTGTGTGTGAATCGACCCAATCAAGAACCAAGAAGAAATCATAAACTTTTCAAGATCCAAGTGTTTATCAAGTTCTAATCATGATCTAGTTGGGGTTTTGTGGTAAAAACCCTATGTTTCTTAACATAATCATCTTCAAATCACCTCAAATATTCAAGTAAGCTTCAACAACACTTTTGATCTTTCCATACCTTCATTTCTCTAGTTTCATGTTGTTTATTCAAGATCTATATGCATATGTTAGTTTATACCACTCTATTTATACTTTTTATAACTTATGAACCCTAGATACTTAATATAAGTAGATCTATAAGTTTTATTAGCATCCTCATGAGATCCACCAAGGTTGGTGATGTTTAGGAACCCATGACACCCTAAGAAGGTGTATGGTAGGATTTGGGTTGATTTGAAGTTGTTTGGTTGGTTTTTAGACAAGTTAGTAACTAGGAAAACCAAGTTTTGACACTTATAGAAAGTTGCTGTCCATTTTTGCAAAACGTGGAAACATCAGGGATTTCTGGGTAATTTTAGACCTAAGATTTAGAAACTACCTTCCGATACGGAACTATGGCCGAAAACGGGGATGAAAACGAGTTAATAACGAAGGAGATACGCTAAAAATGAGTTAACGACGAAAACTATTTTTTTTCTGAAAATCCTTTGCTGATGAACAGTTGTCACGGGCTGTTTTGGGCATAAAACTTGATCTAGCCATCCCGACTTATCAAAAATATGTTAGTATGTTGTCCCACGATTCCAGGAATGTAAAGAACATAGAAAACGAGCTTATAACGACTAAGATATACACGTTTGAAACTAGACGAACTATATATATTTTTGACAGCTTTTCTAATAGAGAATATTTTGCGCACTAAACAATATACTTACACCAAACGAACAATGGAGAACCGTCCTTCTTAGCCGTTGAGGCACGTACCATCAAAAGTTTATTAACCCATCAATGAGATGACATCTCAAGGTTTTGAAAACGCCAAGACCAAACACTAACACTTTATATATTATTACACGACTAGTCTTTACGAAGCTAATTGGGCTTATTTTCACCAAGTATCGGAAAACATTGAATTTCAACGATAACTATTATTTTCAAAGTACGAGTGGTATAGACTTCATGTGCATGTGCATTCACTTCATCACTTTATAATCTAAGTAGATCGTATCATTCGTTCATTATAGGTCGCGGTTAGAGACCGAGCCTCATTTCCATCATAACCACTTTTGTCTTCGTAACTATCGTACCAGGTGAGTCATAGCCCCTATTCTTTTACATTGTTTTGTTAACTTTTTGGGGGAGAATACATGCTCGTTTTTACATAAATTACTACTTGACTCTTTGAACTCATTTGACCTTATAACTTGTTTTGAACTTTTGAACTTAATGTACTGTACGTGCTATGACCTAAAGTCTCACCTTATTGGTGGAGCGTTCTTAACCCTAAAGTCTCACCTTATTGGTGGAGCGTGCTAAGTCTCCTTTGTTCGGAGCAACACTATAAAGTCTCTCCTGTTCAGAGCATCCTTAATAATTCTCGCCATGGTGGAGTGACTAATAATTCTTCGCCAGGTCGGCGGAGTGACTAATAATTCTTTGCCTAGGTGGCGGAGTGACTTCAAGTCTCCCTTGTTCGGAGCGGCCTTGATTATTATATATATGTGGTGCTTATATTGTGACTTATTATTGACCTCATGTGCTTGACTACCGGACATAAACTATTTTAGCAGTGGGTTGTAAACACACAGGTTGCAAGTCTCTTATGGCGGGACTTGCAACTGAGTGGATTTACGATGCCTTTGCTGTGTGATCATTTTTCTATATACTTTATTTGTTTAACAAACTCTATGAACTCACCAACCTCGTGTTGACACTTTAGCATGTATTTTCAGGTTTTAACCAATGGCACGCTACTGGAGGTTTTGGCAGGGCATGGCATGGTCATAGAAGACTCTGATTATTTATATGGGGACCGTTTTAAACTACTTTTAAGGGCCTACTTCCGCACTACTTTTAACAATGTAAATTTATCATTTTTGATTAAACGATTTTATTCTAAATAATTAAAGTGAAAACCATTTTTGTACTTGTGTTGTGTTACCGATTGAGTTACACCCCAGCTACACGTATGCTTCCGCTGGACCCGATTTTGGGGGTGTGACAAAGCTTAATGTGGCTTATTAGCTTATTTGTGTTTCGGCTTATAATTCATAAGCCATAAATTTTCAGCATATTTTGGGACTTGTGAGCTTGTATAAGTTTATTATAATACGATAAACTTATATAAGCCATACGTCTTAAAATATAATCATGAATTATTCGAGTATAAGTTCCACAAAACCAACCATTATGTAAACAAATGGCAGGCCAATTTCCAACCTCCTATAGAACCACGGTTAAAGACAAACAATTTAGACAGTAATAATAGACTAAATAACTGAACAAAAATACCACATCAACATAAACATAAAACCGAATTTGGACATGTCCCCAAATAAGATACAACTCATAAAACCATAATGTGCAAATTACAATTCCAAAACAAAATATTAGCTTATCAATATAAGCACTTAAAAATAACCATACTTCATTCTGTCATTCCTTATTATTCACTTTATAAAACTACACCAAAGTAACAAAGTAAACCTAACAAAACCTTAAAAATAAGTACCATAACCATGTATGATTTTGAATTCGCTAAATCATGAGTATCAATAACCACAACTTAAGCAACACCAAAGCGATCTAATGATAAAACTAATAAACAATAAGCAGAAGCAGATTAAATAGACATCATAAAATATATAATAAACCGTTCATTCATTGAATCAACAAGGATCAAACGTACACATACATTTAGATAAGATTGATAATGCCATACATAAACCATAACCCATATTAATTCAAAATCCTAGACCATAAAACCAAAAACCCCAAATTCCAAGAACACACGTAACAGACTAGAATGGCAACCACCCTTTCAGCTTCTCGGCAAATAAATCCTTCTCACGCTGACTTAATTCAGTCTCCTTCAGGGAAATCATCAAAGCCATCAACCTAAGGCTATCCTTAGGCATACGGTCCCTAAGAAACTTTGCAGTCTCCACTGCCTCTACCCTACCCTTCATCACATCACATTCCTTAGCAAAGGCTTCCGTTTCTTTGATGGAATCAACCAACTTCAAGCAGACCTTCCTAATGTCACTCTCTAGAAGCTTGTATTTACCAATAGACCTCTCGAAATACAAATCTAACTGACGTTCCACCGCGGTGGAACCGCAGGCTTTAGCAAGTTCATCGAAAAGTTCAAGACGATCCATTTAAGTTTTCCTAAAGATTAGATTGTAAAAAAGTAGATGTGTTTGTTGTGTGTGTGTGTTTGTGTTAGGAGGAGCGACTATATGTAGTTGACTGTAGGAAATGGGTACACATAGGTACATGCACCGCCGGTTGGCTATCCCACAAGACACTCTTGAGTGACAAAAGTGCATTTAATCTAAATGAAACTAGTTTCTTTTAAATGATCATAATTATACACGCAATCAAACAAATTAATTATAAGCAAGTTACTTATAAATGCATGGAACAAAAATATAACTACCCTGTTATATTTTTTTCAACAATATTGATAATGGATTTCGATGTTGTTTAGTTGAGTTTGATGCAGGATAGTTAGCTGGAGATGATGAAGTGTGTGTGGGAAGGAAATATGTGTATGTTTTTTCAAAGAAAAATATAAGTATTAAATAAATTTTTTTGGTAACAATTGAAATACGTATAGATGTAATTAAGATTTAAAAATGTGCACAAAAGACAAAAAAAAATAAAAAAATAATAACAAAAATAAATAAATAAAAAAAATTGCCAAATACATGTCGTCCATTTAGTACAAGTTGGTTTATGCAAAACACACTTACACATACCTTACACATACACTCCCTCTCCATTCGAAATACATTCTAGAACTTGTACTATAATAATTAAATAGTCGCCACGTGTCACAATTATATCGAGTTGCTAGTTCGCCCAGTTGCCCTGATCCAAAGTAAGAAAGTGAAAAAAAGAGAGTCTAAAAGTGGGTAGAAGTTGATAGGGCGCGGTCCATTTTTGGAATTACCCCTTATTTTGTTGGTTGTTCAATGTCTTTTGCTGATCTAAAGATACAACTTAGGCTATGTGACATAATTGTGCAAAATGTTGTGTGTTTTTTCAAGTTTAGAAATGAGGTAGGTATGAATTATGTGCTGGAAAGTGGGCCTTGGATGGTGTGGGAGGCAAACCTTTGTTAGTGCATAAATGGGATCCTAGTATATGTGTGGACAGAATTGAACGTGATACCTTGCCTATATGGGTGAAATTTTATAATATGCCTATGGAAGCATGGAGTGTGAAGGTGTGAGTGCTATTGCAAGTAGTTTGAGCAGACCAATAATAATGGACAAGGTGACTCCTAGAATGTCCCATGAAGGGGTTGGATATACCAGAGTGTTGGTTGAAGTGAAAGCTGATGAAGATTTTAAGGAAACAATTGAGATTTGTTATAAGAATGGTGAAAAGGTGACTACGTGTACTAAATTTGTTGAAGTAGAGTATACCCGGAAACCTGCTAAATGCCAACATTGTAAAGTGTTATTTGGACTCTACATGCAAGCATAGGGCCATAAGTGTGGATGAAATGGATGAAAGGGTAATCATCACTACAAGAAAAAGTGCCTATATTGACCAAAATTTAGCGCCAACTTTTTTTTGGGTCATTATTTAGGCAAAATAATGACCATATAATACATGGACATTAATATTTGGTCATTCGTAAATAATTAGTGACCAAACTCAAAAGTTGTCACTAATTTCGTCACTATACATATGCGATATTTTTCGGTATAAAAAAGTGATGAACATTACTGGTCACTAAGTTTAAAAAGTTAATGGTGAAAAATATTTGTTTAAGCTTATCTGGGCTTATTAGCTTATTTGTGTTTCGGCTTATAATTCATAAGCCATAAAGTTTCAGCATATTTTGAGACTTGTGAACTTGTATAAGTTTATTATAATACGATAAACTATATAAGCCATAAGTCAAAATTGGGGCTTATAAAATACAAATCGAAGTCAAATAAGATCGTAAGCCCATATATAAGCTTAAACAAAGGAGATGATTTGCACACTTCTCTTTTTTATTTGCATACTCATCGGTGTAAATATGGTACAACTGTGTGATGCGATAATTAAAGTATCCCGATCAAAAATGAATATGTGCAAATCAAATCCTCTTAAACAAACACTCATTTTTATATAAGCCAAACACAAATAATAGGTAATTCTTTTTCTCCAATTTATTCTCATTTTTATAAAAAGTAAGCCTTCTTCCCATCCTTATCATCTAAATTCAATTTTAATCAAACAGTACCTCCACTCATCTGAATTCAATTCATTGATCACTTTATTAGTTTTGTGCCCTAATAATCTCAATATAACTTTTTGTTAGATCGATTGAGGTGTTTAGTTAGATTCGTGAAGTGGTGAGATCGGTTGAGGCGTTCAGTTGTTGCTGTTGCTGAGGTAGCTTATGTTTAGCTTATTCGTTCAACTCTTAATGCTCAATGTTAATTCGATTACAGTTTGTTAAAGTATAATATGCGCATTTGTATGTTTAGCTTATTTGTATTTGGTATAGTTATGTTCTGAACTATATGCTAAAATTTAACATGAAAATTTAGCTTGTCAGTGTTTATTCAGCTTAAGTAGAAATTTGAAAATATGAACATGTATGTAAGTGAGCACCATTTGTTTTCAGGCAACTTGTGTTTTGTTAACTACTACGGGGGTTTGGTTGCGAGAGTGGATGGTGATATGGCACTCGACACGACCACACCATCTTACTATATCCGGTCTAATTAGCAATCATCCTTTTACCATTGGAAAGTAATCTAGCGTTTGAGAACCTGCCGTTAGAAATTAAACTTAGATTATTTGTTTGATTCTCTATAGTTTTATGGACTTACAGTTTAGTGAGTTCAGGCGAGAATTGTAGAAATTAAACATAGCTGAAACCTTAGTCATCAACGAGTGTATGTTTGAATCATTGATCCTCCTTTATTCAAACACTATTAGAAAGTAATTTAGGTTTTGGTTTGTTGTACAGAATTTAGAATTTGCCATTAGAATGTAGGCAGTGATGCGACACTTCATATCCATTGTTATATCATACTTAGGGGGTGTTTGGATTAGCATATATTTCCGGTATATGGGCTTTTCTGAATTGGCAAAGCTCACCAGCCACCTTTCTTTTTGACTTATGATCTTATAAAGTTGAGCGGATGCACTTAAATAAGCCTTAATCTCAACTTGATAAGCTCAAGCCGAAAAAAGTGGGCTTATGAACTTATCCAGGTTCAAATAAGTCCATCAAGACGTAAAAATAAGCTAATTGAAACACGCCTGTTAGTTTTTTTAGTTTCTTTGTATACAGTGTTATGTAATTGCTGCTAGTGATTCAAGGCTTGTTTTACGATGTAATACCATTTTATTCTCTCGTATCTAGTTTTGGTTTGAGTGTAATTTTGGAAATATGTGTTCTGATGACTTTTATGACCATAAATTAGAGAGCTTTTGTTGCCGTCTTGTGACCTTAACAACAGATTGTGTTTGTTTCTTTGTGCACTTTTTGAATGATTATAGTGGCTTTAGTAACTGATGCTTACTTTAGTTTTACCATTCGGTGTCTAAAGTATATATCAATTGCATATTTAGTTTTACCTAAAAGTATATATATATACATTACTGTTACAGTAGCGGTATACAGAAGAGTAAAGCCTTACCAAGCTACTAGATGGATCTGAAAAGACAACGAGAGATGGAGAATTCATTAGTCATTTGTCTGAACTTGATACTTGCATCAGACTTAGCTCACAACCAAAAACATCATTCACCACGAAACCATTTTGCATCAGACTTAGCTCACAAACTGAATATGTTAGATAGTACAACATGCTAGGGACGTGTTTGGGATTGCTTATTGTAACTGCATATAAGCTTATGTATAACTTGTGTGAATTAGAAATGATAGAGAATCAGATTGACGGATACTCATTGTCTCATTTTCCAGCAGTATAAACCCTTTTAACCGTTACCAACCATGGACCAAACCCAACCAGCAAACCAAGCGATTAACACACTTTGTGAGGAAAGATACATAGATAAGAAAGAAATGTAGTATACTACATAATTTTTGTTATTTTGTTAGACTATAATGGCTTGTATGTGTGTTGCTTAGGGATGAGCTCGGGACTGGTACCGTACCTATATACTGATATGGATCCTTCAATCTGCCTTGAGTCTTTCCTATACTATTGGCACGGCAGCACTACCTGAGTGGTGTTTGCAGCCATGGTGGTTCGGATGCCCTCTTATCCGGTTCCGCACTAGCAATTCTGAGCCAAATGGTTTCGCACTTGGAAGCTTTTCTGCATTTGTGTTCTGTGGAAAACTGTTTACTCCCAGCCGTATATTGGCAGTGAAATCAGAAAGTTTTCTATGTGGGAGAATGAGACATTTACCAGTCCTGTTCCAACAAGCCTGGTTCAACCGGGGACAACAAAGAATAAAAGGCTTCGACCTCCGGAAAATAATCATATCCTTGGTGAGTTTGTTACCTTTTTTTTACAGTTTTTTTATGCTAGACAAAGTTACTACGGATTGTTAGTTTCAGAAAGTTGCTTTGAAAGGTTCTAAAGTGAGGTGTTTTAGGCGCAAATTTAATATTTATATCAGGTTGTTGTAGACTAAAGATATGTTAGGATCAGGCCACTACAAAAATCAGGATAAAGAGTGTTTGGATCAGGCTACAGTAGAAATTAACAATAAGGTGTGTTTGGATCGGAATATCACAGAATTAAGCTACGCACGTGTGTGTAACAGAAATGCAAAACGAAGATTTAAGAGAGGTAACTGAACAGTGGGATGGTAAAGTTTGTGACGTTTTGGGCTACCCTTTTTTTTTCATTGAATTCATGAAGTACAATTATCTAGGCAAGCTTTTATCAGTTTTCTTCCAATGTCAAATGTGTTGTGCAGATAGCTATGCAGGCTGCAATGCTGCTGCTGTTACATGGAGCATTACTACCAAATTCTTCATCAATCTCCTGAGTTGGTTCACAAGTTTTATCATGATTAAAGCATCTTAGGCAGGCTAAATAAAAATGCATTAATAACTTGCGTGACAACACTACAAGTGAGCCCCTTTGTTATTGTTTATTCATTGTAATATAGATTAATATTATTATCAAGTTATACTTTAGCCCTTTTGTTATTGTTTATTCACATGAATCTTGTAGTGCATTCATTGTCAGATATGTGGAAAAGGACATAATGTGAGGGGTTGTCCAACAAAGAAGGAAGGTGATAGGGAAGAAAGTGGTGGTTTAGGGATGGTAAAACTGTGTCTGCGAGTGGTTCTGCAAGAAGAGGTCTTAAGACCAGAGGAAGTGGTAAAACTAGAGGAGTGACTGAAAGAGATGGACAAGGGTCTAAAATTGGTGGAGGATGGTGTGGAAGGGGTAGAATCTTTAAGACAGTTAATGGTAAAGCAGTTAGGTGTAGAGGAAGGGGTGATGGCTGTGCATATCCTCATGGTATAAGGCCAATTGGTCATGGGGTTTCATGGGATCCAGTTGATGGAGAAACAAAGATAGGAGAAAGTGATCTTAACTATTTGACTTTTTAGTATTTGACCGTTTTTGGCATTATATTTGACTGTTCTATGCAGAATATAACTTTTGTTAACACTGAAAAGAAATTGGATGATGACACATTGACACTATGTGGGGTAAACATGGACTATGTGACATAATTGTGTAAAATGGTGTGTATTTTTTCAGATGTAGTTGCTGGTTTTACCATTGCTATCCCTCAGGTTCTTTAGTTGCAATTTAGTAAAAAGGAGAAAATTACATTGCCAAATTGCATTGCCAAAGCTTGAAATCCTATAACATTTCCTTTTTAGAACAAAGAGTAAGCAAAACAAACACCAATCTAAAACAAACAAACAAATATTCAAATCGCTAATAGAAAAACTATCAAATCGCTAATAGAATAACTTGATGCATCGAACAGCTTTGTCTTCACTCTTTTGACCATATCATTTGTTAAGGCGAAGTAGTCTCATCTTTCGAGATTCACCAGCCTCCATTCAAATGATACACCAACTCAATTCCAACAATGAACTGCTAATCAAAACACCATATACATACAATGCTTGTTTTCCCTGAAATCATGATTGGGAAACCAACTTTATCAGTAACTACACTGCAAGTCAATTTGGACATTGCAAATCAGATATTCAAAACTGCATTCGAATGAACATTAGAAAGAGAGAGACACCTGAATTTGTTAATAAACGCGTAATTTCAAATCAAATATTATCTGAATATATAAAATTTATGACCTCGTATTAATAATTTCTCAGTTTCTAACAAATAACCAAAATTCTACAAGCAATCCTAGTTCATTATTTATTTTGGAAATTGTACATGAACAAAACTTTTTATGTTATAACAGCAAAATAAAAAAAGATACATAAATAGAAGTCGAAAAAGAGTCAAGTTAGATATATTTTCAGATAATTATCCTAAATAAAAGAAGTTAAACGGCATAGAGAGAACATACCTTCATATTTCGATTTTGGGGATATGGGAGATTTTGGACCAGTAGGAGCCTCCTCTACTGCATCTTTCTTTCAGGTCTGGACATCCCCGTATTTCCAAACTCAAAAGTGAAGGCAACAACTTTTCTGGTAGATCTTTCATCTTTGGGCATTTGCGAATGAAGAGATGTTGGAGGGAGGTGAGGTGTTGGAGTCCCTCAGAAACTGTTTCCAACTTATCAAAACTTTCAATCCAAAGTCCAGTAAGAGATGAAGGAAGATCAAGATGAGACAGCTGACTCCAATTAGTGGCTTCTTCTTTTTCTTTTGAACCCTTCAAGGTTAGGTCAACAAGTGAGGTTGGAAACTTCAGTGGGCCCCATTCTGAGATGGGCTTCTTCAACGGCCCGATTCCAAGCTCACGCAAGTTGGGAGGCCAAAGCCCAGTTGGAACATCCATACTTGGACACTTGATTATCGACAGATCAGTTAACGAGGTGAGACTCTGCAATTGGAGGTCTGCAAATAACGACTCCTCCGTACTTTTACAACCCCATATTACCAATCTCGTGAGGTGAATAAAGTTACCCCCAAAATCAATGATTGATGCCACATTTGGATGATGTTGTATCCATACAAATTCAAGCATTGGCATGCTTTTGCTGTTGATAAGTAACATATTCTTCTTTCCTCCTTCTCCCAACTCCTCCTTTATCATTAGTTTTTCACACTTTTGGATGTCAACTGACTTGAGCTTCTGCCCTCCCATTCCCATTGAGAAGGAGACACATGTAATTGAATCACAATCAAAGATATCCAAGCTCTCAATGTTGTCAGGACAACTTAAATGCTTGAAACTTTCACATTCATATACCGTTAATGAGCTAAGAGATGTTAGGAGGTTGCTCCCATAATTGTTTTCCTCCTCATCTTTCTCCCCTAAACTCACCAAATTTTTACAATCCCGTACTTCCAACTTCCTTAAATTCACGAGAACCTTACTACTTGCTTCTGCTTCTTTTGATTCCCACAAGTATCTTATTTCATCACACCTTCTGACTTTCAATTCTTCAACTTCCTTAAGATCCAATATAACACCTCTCCACACCTCATTAGTAAGCCCTAAAATAGATCCAATTTCCAACTTGGTGACTGATGGAGCTGCGTGCACCAAACTTCTCAACAAACCAACACCACATCCATGTATTCCCAAATCCCTCAATGAAAGTAGCGGTTCTTTAAATGAGACACTAACCAAATTTGGACACCCTTCTATACTGAGCTCTTTCAGGCATGGAAACACAGAATCTCCAACGCCACTACTACTGTATGTTGACCAAACCTCCCACCTCGGCATACCTTTAAACTCTAGAATTTCAAGGGAAGGAAATGCAACACCAGTCCCGAGAAACTCTAAACCCACATCTTTCACATCATCCATGTCTTGAATAGATAAACTCTTAAGTGACGGTAGCTGCCCGAGTGGGGGTAGAGATGTACACTTTTTACAGCCATGTATAGACAAACGAGCCAACTTAGGGAAAAAGGGTTCCCCGACCCATTTGGGAAACTCTAAACCCAGATAGTTCACAATGCCTAGCCTCTTCAAACAATCATTAGATGGCTTCAATGCATCAAGGACGTCGTTATCAGTAGTCTCCTTTCGGGAAGCATTTGATACGTTACTCCATTTAACCTCTAACTCAATAAGCCTCTTTTGTGATAAGTCTGCTTCTCGTGCTTCCGCTGCGTTTTTTACTCTTTCCAGGCCCTCTATGGAAACTTTCCCATGAAGATTCTCAAAATCTTTAAGTTGGGATATCAAAAAATCATTTTCTCCTCCAATAATGATTTTTGAAAGAGTTTGCAGGCTTTTCAACTTAGCAACCCCTACAGGCAAGTCTTTTAAAAGCGGAGTATCTCTAATGTCAAGATGCCGCAAATTTTTAAGCTTTATGAAGTTGTTGGGCAACTTAGTTAAACAAGAACAACCAAAAAGGATTAGTGTCTCTAAGTTATAGAGATCACAAACATTTTCTGGAAAATGTGTGATTTTAGTTTGAGATAAATTGAGATAGCGTAAATGCTTTAATTTACCAATGGACTCTGGAACCTCGCTTATCTCGTAACCGCTCAAACTTAAAACCCTTAAGAATTGCAACTCAGGAAGTAAGTCAACCAAAACATTATTCGACAAGTAGTTTTGTTGCCACCATTCTTTCACCCCTACGGACAATAATGTTCTCAAACCTTTAGCTCCTTCGATCCCCTCAAACTTCTTGTAAGCTACATATTCGTCAAAAACAAAAGACATATGACGACACTTATCTAAAGTTTGTTTCCTAGCATTATCTCCCATTTCCTTCTCTAACCTGAAAAAGAAATCTCCGGCAACAGATGTTGCCAAATCATTCATAAGATCATGCATAACAAACAAAGTCGTGTCATTAGGTGAGCGTTGAAAAAATGACCGTGATAACAACTCATCAAAGCATTCCAGGCCCAAACGTTCTACAGTTGATGTGCTTAGACGTACTCGGTGCAAAAATCCTTCTGCCATCCAAAGCAGAACCAAATCTTCCTTGTCAAATGCATAGTCCTTTGCGAACAAGGAGCAATATGCAAAGAGCTGCTTCAAATAGGCAGGAAGTTCACGGTAGCTTAGTCTAAGAGCCGGAATAATTTTATCCCCCTCTTTTAACCTCCATATCTCACTATCCTCTATTTCCTTCCACTTTTCTTCATCTTCATTCGTCCTCAGTAAACTTCCAAGTACTTTTAGAGCCAAAGGCAAACCATCACACTTTCTCACAATGCCTTCACCAGGTGCTTTAAGTCTTGGATGTGAATCAAAGTTTTTCACGCCGAATGCATGATGAGCAAATAAGCGCACAGCATCGTCATGTGAGAGACTTTGCAAATGGTTTAAGTTACCAAAACCCAACTGTCTGAGCAACTTATCCTTCCTAGTTGTCAGGATTATTTTACTTCCAGGAGCACATGCTCTTAAAGGGGCCACTAGTTTATCCCAATCGTCCTTACTTTCACGCCACACATCATCCAGCACTAATAGAAACAATTTCTCTCTAAGTTGATCTCTTAGAGCTTCTTGAAGGAGGTTTAAATCTTTAAATTCTGTTGTTTCCCTGCTCACAGACTGAAACATAATATAGCTCATTCTGAAGATGTCCCACTCATCTGAAACACATACCCATGCCTTGAGTTCGAAATGATCCTTAACTTGCTGTTCGTTATACAAAAGCCTAGCTAGAGATGTCTTACCCACACCACCCATACCAACAATGGGCACGACGCTAAAATTTTCGTTGCATGATTCATCAGCTAAGAGCTTAAGAATCAATGCATCCTTATCCCCTTGTCGGCCAACAATCTCAGATGCTTCTACCAACGAGGTCTCGTCTTGTCTATCTTTATCTTTTGGCCTACCATCCTTCACTTGTAAACTTCCACTCACCACCATTAAACCAAGAGGTTTTTTTTTCATTTTCTAGATCTTGCAACCTATTGTTAATATCGTCTAACCTGTGACTCAGCCTACTACTTAGTGAGAAATTTGTGCAGCAAGCTGGAATGAGCTTTCTTATCTTGCTGGTGCTGGCACGGGATTGGTCGGTCAACTCATTATGCTTAGCCTCGGTTGCCAAGTCATCAAGTAAGTCATCTATGTCGTACGCCAGATGTTGGAGATCATTGAGCCATACTTGAACAGCTTCATTATTTATTTCTTTATTCCAAGCATCATTCAGCAGTGCTTGGATCCTGAACAAAGTCCTCCCTAGTTTCTTCAGCTCAGAATGAATTCCCTGTGCTCGAACAACTTGCTTAACGGCTTCATTGCCCAGCTTCTGAAAAACGGAATTCAATGAGGGTTGAAACAATGACTTCCGCCATTTTTTTTTATGGTAAAGTGGGTTCTCTTTGAATCTGAATGAATGGTAGGTGTTTTGAATGAAATGATCAACTGGAAGAAAATTATAGATCTTGACTTAAAGGTCGCTGGAAAAATTAAATGAAAATTATAGATCTTGACTTAAAGGTAGCTGGAAAAGTTAAATGAAAGTTCATCAATTACTGATAGTATTTATTGTCTTAACGGTAGCTGGAAATATTAAATGAATTACTTAACGGTAGCTGAAGAAATTAAAATAAAATTATAGAATGAAATGAACAATGAGCTATGTCTGTACAAACTTAACCACATGAATTTAACACAAAGAGTAAATTACACATATGGTCCATGTGGTTTGTACAAATAGTTCCTAAATCGGAAACCCTTAACACCCACGGTCTTTTTGACCAAATCGACATTAAATTTGACCGTTAAAGTAAATACTTATTTAACTATAACTTTGGAAATATTCAGTTATACCCTTATGAGTAAGTTAACTAAGTAACTTTCATGGTTAAATTTGACGTTCGTTTAGTAAAAGGACTGTAGATGTTAAGAGTTTCCGAGTTAGAGAGTATTTATGTAAAAAGAAAAGTCAAAAGATCAAAGGTGAAAATCAATGCAAATGGCGTAGACCATTTGCGTAATTTACTCTGACACAAACAATCAATAAACACAACCATATATAGTAGCGGAAGATAAACTAATTAAATGTAAGCACACCTTTTCTAACTAGAGTTTTTATTATTTCTTAGTGCCGAAGATAGATATGTTAGGGAGTTTGTATCTGTGAATTTGAAAATATCATTCACCTTTAGGATTAATCAAATACACATTAACAAGTTTAATATTACAAAATACACAAAAAGATGTGTATAAAACAGTGAAGACAATGAAATTATGTTTTTGGCACATCCAACCGAGATAACACCGAAAATACTATAATTAAGCATTAACAAACAAATTAACAACAATTCATTTTACACAACCGCATTCTTTAATGATACACAAGTTTTCGCAACATATATTGCATAGATTTAATGTATTCCAACATTTAAGTAGTCTCGTACGAGGACGCTGATCATGATCATAATATTGTTCCTTACAACACACTTCAACTTCATCAGAATCTCCGGTATAACAACGTCTTGAAGGAGTTTTATCTTGGAACACAATTCTACCACCTATGCACACACAAAAAAGATGAAATATATCATTGTTTGGGTTTGAATATTGTTCATACACATCAAGCTAATCTAGCTAAGCACTTCTGATTTTTAATTAAATTCAAATACATACATATTATTAAAATATTAAACGAACAAATTTGTTGAGTTTTTTAACCTCCATGTTGAAGCCTTTTGATCGACTAAGGAAAATCAACATCAATTTATATAGATATTGAGAGTTAGCTTCACGAGTTTTGCATCAATAAATTTTTTGAATAATACATGCACATCCAACAAAAAAAAAAAAAAAAAAATGCTTATCAGTGAAAGAGATGAAATTAACATAGACGAGATCTTAACAATAATAGATCAACAATAGTTGTTAAGATCTCGATCATGATCTTAAGATATTACGATTTTAAGATAATACAAAGCAAACACGATCTAGATCATGCTTAGAATAGTAACAAGTTTAAGATCTTATAAGATCCTGAATTCCCGATCTTGACCATATGATCTTAAGATATAACCCGATCCGATCTTACTTTTATCGTACCACAAACTAAAAAACTATAAATTAAGTTATTGATTATATTTTTATAGAATTTCAAAATTAAACAACAAGTTAATCTTTTTAAACATTGCAAATTTATAATTTATGACAATATTCCATGAAACATTCTTATGATCCCGATCCGGTCTTACGATTTCTATCTTGCAAAAACGAAAACGATCATTAGTAAGATCCCGATCTTAAATACCTTGAGGTTAACATGATCATAATTTCTCTAATTAAAAATCCAATGAATTATTTTATTTTTTAGTAGACGGGCACTTCGATATACTTCCTCCGAACTTTTTTGCGAGCTTTTTTTTTTCTTTTTTTTTCCCTGAAATTTACGTTCTGAAAAATCACATGCGATTTAAAAAAAAATCACGTCTGATTTCACAAATCACATGTGATTTTCAAAGTAACAAATCAACTCTAATTTTATAAATTATATGTGATTTTTTTGTGCGTAAATTTAAACACTCATAAAAAAAACTTTAAAAAAAAATCATCGAAAGTATATAGAATTGCCCTCTAAAAAGATATTTCAATTCTAGTTGCGATGATATGATTCGTTTTGCGTTGTTAGATATTTTTTAAAAAAAAAATAGGAAAGTGATTTTTTTATTTATTATTTTTTTATTATTATTATTATTTTTATAAAAATGTAAATGGTCAGTATTTGATCACTTAATCTTTAAAGAATTTGTGTTTTCATATTAAACTTTTCTCATTAATGAAATACCAGGATACAACATATATAGCTTAAATAGTTTCGTTTAACGTGCATTTCTATGCTACTTTTGATATATTATCCGTATTTCTAGGTACACCACATGCATGGTGTTCTTTAAGCATCGTTACTCTATCATAATTCATAATATCTCATCATTATCATCCGTTTGTTATAAACAGTGACATCCCAAGTATATCAACACTCATAACCTCAGGAAGATGTTCCTGTAAATTATAAAAGGGATAATCTCATACTTGCCCAATATGTCACTCTTGATTAATTCTTTAACCAAAAAAAAAAAAAAAAAGTCATTTTTGCATTTGCATTTTTGCAACTTATGCACCATTGCACCATATGCGACTTATGCAACTTGTACCTTTTGCAAAATGATGAATGAGAGCGGTTTATTCTCTATTTATCGCGGGCTCTACCCCAAAATGATCAAGCAACGAAAAGGGCAAAAACAGTTTACGCCAGAATTAAAGATAGACTCAGTACTCTGGACAAGATTAGTAAGTGAGGGATATGTAATGTGAACAGATGCTCCTTGTGTCTTAGTGATAATGAAGATTTGCAGCATGTGACAACTGACAATTTAGGGAAACAATTTACAAACCCGCATTACTTTAAAATTAATGATTTTTGGAATATTTGAAAAGTTTATTCGTGATGAGATTTGTAAACGTTGAAATGTGATTTTAAACCTTGCATTATTTATGGAAGTTGATTGTTAATTATTTGTTCGGTTTGGTATATTCGTGATGATTTATTTTTGAGATATTTATTTGGCACTACATTGACTCCGGCACTAGGATAACCTAACAATTTTTATATTTTAAATGTTTGGTTCGGTTATTTTATATTTCTGAAACATATCGCGAGATTTTGGATATTTGGAATGAGCTCGGTTCGGGAGAGTTGTTTTACTGTAAATGAGTTTCGGGTTGGGTCCGTGTATTCTACACCTAGTTACCTCACCCACTTTACCACTATTATTATTATTATTATTATTATTATTATTATTATTATTATTATTATTGTTATTATTATTATTATTGTTATTATTATTATTATTATTATTATTATTATTATTATTATTATTATTATTATTATTATTATTATTATTATTATTATTATTATATTAGAGTGAATACAAAAATCGTCCTTGTGATAACCTGGACACACAAACACAACCAACACCCTCACCATATTCATCTCTCTCTCTCTTTTGAAACACAACACCACCGCCACCCTAAAACACCACCACAGCCGCCACCGCCCCTCTCCTAAACAAAATAACACCACCATCATCACCACCTCATTCCGATCTATCTTTTGACATAAATCACGTGCCCTAAAACCTATTTTATCATCACGTAAGAATCACCACAACCACTTAAATATCACCATTTTCATTTAATCTTGTTGGGTTTTTAAAGAAATCACGTTCTGAAGCCGATTGGAAGGTGAGTGGCCACGATATTCTTGTTGTGTGCCTCGATTCGTGCTCCAATCCATGTGTGCACGGGTTGTTCTTGTTGGGTTTTAAATTTTATAAAGGGGAAATGAAGTTTTGTTAATGTTTTGATGGTTTGGTATCTGAGTTGGGTCGACTTGGTGTCGAATTTGTGGAAGGATTTGATATTTGGATGATTCTTGGTGGATTGATGCTCGGTTTGAGCATAACCGATACCCAAGAGGTCTCGGGGTCGCGTTATTGGTGGCTCGTTAGTCATGTCGAGACCCAAGGGTCCCTCGTTGCTATCTTGTTGTTGTTGCTTTGGGTTAGGCCGACGACCCAAGGGTCCGTTTGGCTTGTTTTGGCTCGATTAAAGCAAGGCCGTGACCCTTTGGGGTCTGGTCAAATATTATTGCTACATGTGTTGTTATTTGACCACTATGGTCCGGTTGGTTGGCTCATATGGAGCAAGCCGAGACCCAAGAGGTCTCGGGTGATATCACGTTTCTTGTGGTTTAGTATTTGACCCGGGTTGACTTGGTAAATCAACCCGTAAATGTGTTATATTATTTGGGTACCGTTTATGATTGTCGGATTATTTTTGTTGCCGAGTTTATTATTATTTTGATCATGGTACATTTGGACTTGTGATATTGATTATAGAGTTGTGTTGACGAATTGGTATTGGGAACTGATTGTGAGACAGTTAACTAGATTAACGGAGATAGGTTAGTTGGGTGCCGTAGTCGGACCCTATTGTTGTAGCACGTGATTTGGGATTGATTTGGACGGAGTTGGATTACTTGATTTGTGACTTGGTTATATTATTTTGGACTTGGACAATGAGCCGAGAGTGATGACTCGGACATGTGACCATCTCATATAACTCGATAATTATTTATAATCAAACGCCAATAATAAAACTCATAATAATATTATTGGTAATATAATCGTTTATATAAGTATATAGACGTGAAAAACATATATATATATATATATATATATATATATATATATATATATATATATATATATATATATATATATATATATATATACTAGTTTTAGAAGCCCGCCCGATGGGCGGGCATGACTTGTAATTTTACTTTTTTATTTAATCATGTACGATGGGCGGCCATGACTTGTAAATATTCTTTGAATTTATTAGTTTACAAATAGCAATAAATATATTATTTTTTGTATAGCGTAAGAAGGGTAGTAAATAATGGTTGGGGAAGTGGAAAATTGGCCCGCCCAATGGGCACTTACATGACGAATTCTAACCGGACGTAAATAAATATCATTGAAAAGAATAAGTTAAGTTGGCCATGTCCAGTAGTAAGTATCTAAATGAGTAAATCTAGTATCTGACAAAAGCAAAGTCTAAAAGTAAGATCGTTTGCATATAAAGTGGAAGCTCAACAGCTTTTTTTCTTGGTAAAATGTACGATAGCCCGGAAAATATATTAGAACAACAAAAACTTTACATGAGAAACTTCAAATGGACAACCCCATAGAAGTTAAAGTACCATACATTCCCAAAACATGTTTTGTGAACCTTTTTTTTTTTTTTTTAACAAAATCACTAAACATATACCACGTAACTTTTTGTCTTCAAAACATGTCCAACGTCCATCTTTATGATAAGCTCATTCCTTGTCTTGAAATCATTATCAATCTTTATATCATTAGTACATATTTGTGCCCAAGGTCCAAGCGAAATAAAATACAAACATTCTTGGTATTAATAAGAAATGCCAAAAAGTCATAGTAGTTAAGCAACGTGACACCGCTTTCATCCCATACTAAAGAACAAAGTGACAAGCTGCTTTTATATTTTTAGAAACATGACACCCAAAATCACAAGCAATTGGGAGCTGTTTGTGTAGTATATTGTGGCCCATTTAGGTTGGATATGAAATTTTCAATGTTTGTTTGTGCCCGGTTAAAATCAAACTATGTAATAATACTTTTTAATATATATGACGAAGTGCGGTAAAAAATGTATAGGTAGAAGAAAGTAATTGTTATACCTACAGAATATGTGTTGTATTAGTCGTTAATTTGAAGCCTTTTTTATCATAAAATTCAAAGTTTGTTCAAAGAGGTACTTAGCAGGCACATGTTTC
The DNA here is from genome assembly GCA_030686995.1 of Artemisia argyi. Lineage (NCBI taxonomy): Eukaryota > Viridiplantae > Streptophyta > Magnoliopsida > Asterales > Asteraceae > Artemisia > Artemisia argyi. The sequence goes on from CM060690.1 coordinate 165,617,612, forward strand.
TAAGAATTTTGTTGCATTTTGTAAAATCGCACTGCACATTACAAATACATATATAATTTAAATGATTTTATAAATATGACACATATTAACTGTAACTTATGGTTTCATGATGTTTCGAACTGAACCGGCTGAACATGACTTGTAAGCTGAACTGATAAACTCATTTGAGGACAAGTTGGTTCAGCCAGTTCTTTTGATTTTTAGCCAGTTCAATGAGACCAGACCGAATAAACAAATCTATCCTATTTTGTGGCACATGCTTATTAATATCAACATATGATAGTATTTAAAATTTATAACAAAGATTAGTGTACATGTGTAGCACCTGATTGGCTGAATAGTCTCTAACCAGTAACCATGCCGATATCCACGGCTTCCCTTAAGTTGTCTCTATAAAATTTCCACAAAAATTAGAAGACCCTAGAGTAGAGGAATGGCAAGTAACCAAAATCTGTTGTTTTATCTGGGTCCATTATTGCAGCAATGACATATTTGTTAAAATCTTCAAGTTTCACCAAAGATCTTGACTGGAATGGATGCAACGTCTCCATCTGTGTACACTCAGCTATTGCTTGTTTGTAACATGTTGTTTTCTTTGATTCCTCGTTTCTCTATAGTAAGTTGACCTTCGAAAAGACTCGTGTTTATATAGAATCCAGTAGCTACAAATACCAAATTAGCAGGAATGTAGGTTCCATTATTGAGATTATCTCCCATAGTCTATTTATAATCAATTTTAAAACAATAAGAAACACACATGCTCAACAAAATTAAACATATTAAGTTTGAAATTTACCTTTCCCTCTGGGTCGAAACCAAATGATCACCGAACTCTCCCTATAGCAAAAGTAACACGTTTATATTGATAAAACTATTCATAATAATTTGAAATTTTTGGGGTGAATAAACAGCTCACTACAAAAAAAGATGCGATGATATTTATAATTATAGAAGATTAGATAAAGGTAGAAAGGATATAGTTAGTTTTGGATTCTGGAAGTGCTTACTGCAATGCGCCACAGGGAACACCTATAACCAAAGAATGGTGATAACATTTATTAGCTCCTAAATAAGAAATAAAAAAGGAATAGAATAAAGTTGTAACAAAGTGTATTCCAACTATGTTTTACGGTATGATGGTGGGCGAGATACACTGGATTTTATTTTATTTACCGGTTTTGGTACTTCACTGCATACACCTGCTATTTAGGTTTCCACAATCAGTCTATGAGTGTTGAGGTTCTTGAGATATGACATGGAAATTTTAAAATTTTAAAACTTGTCATAAAAAGTACTTTATTTTCATGGAGGTGCTGAGATCGAAAGTATTGCAGTGAGTAGTGACATGGAAATGAACACCTTGCAGCGTAACTAACAATTTCAAGGGTCACAACATCATAACAGAACTTCAACAAATATGCATCAATAACCAACAATTTAAAACTAAATAAAGTTTATAGAAAACTTACACATCTTTCATTGGTACCGGGAGGACCATCGAGAATGTTAATGCGAGCCTTTGTTTCCTCACACGTTTTCTTTAACAAATTATCTGCATAAGAATAAACTAAAAGCTATTTTCAATGTCAGACTTCCCGTTACATTTTGTAATGAACCTGGTTGTTTACAATGCTAATCTAAACACCCCATTTACTAATTATCTGCACATAACTAAATTTGAGTCTATGGGTAAAACTGGTTATCAGTTTTCTTTACACTAAAATCATTTACTTTTAACGACATAACCATTATAGAATAAGTCAATCTGAACACCCCGTGAAGTAAACCAATTTCGAGTTTCTATAATAAAGCTACTTACTGTATTATTTTTATGGAGACTATCACTTTATAATTCTGATCCAAACACACCTTAACTAATTATATGCCTAAAAACATACCGAAATCTATGGATTCATATGCTTCTGTATCAAACACTGTAGCCATCTCATTCCATATAATGCAACCCCAGTCTTGTATATGTTGTAACTATGGTGGTTGTTGAACATGAAGGTAAGAAATATAGACTTATGAAGTGTCATATTATGAAGAAATTACTAAGTTAAGTCTGTACATAATTATAGCAATGAAGAAATGGCTATAGGAATCTTAAAGAAATGAGATTGGCGGATATGATATGCCATCAGAGGAATGCAAAAAGAGACTCAAAGCTGTAGTGGTTAGTAACCTCAGGCTCCAAAACCTGCAAGTTAGCAAACATTTTCCTTTAAGATACAATTTAGCGCATAAAAGTTTAGAAACTAAAAGAATTTTACTATCAGGAAACATGCCTATCATTAATTTTTATCCTTTTACGCCATTCTATAGCATAGTGCTTAGCTTAGGTTGTTAGGCTTCTTATCAGAATTTGTAGTTATAATACAGCAGAAGGTTAAATGTAAGTAGTATAAAACTGATGAACATACCCGCTGGTGTTCACGGATGATATGTGCTACTTGTTTTTCTTCCTCTTGTTTTGTTGATGTCTTCTTTCTCTTGTTTTGTTGATATCTTACGTAGTCGTAAAAGAGCCGCATATGTTATGGTGTTTTAACTGTTAGACGCAGAAAAAGAATATCATCTTTGGTCAAAAATCCAATCCTGCCCACATCACATTTCGAAATTGTTAGGCTTACATAGAGACATGAAATATATGTGAATGTGTAAAAACATCAAAACAAAATGATATATGAAAAATATGATGTTACATACAGTTGCCGCCTCAAACTCTTTAATCTTCAAGTGTAACAGTTCAAGATTATCGAGTTTCTTCACCACATAGACTAAACTTGGTGGAAGGGGATATTTACAGAATTTTGTCACATAGCCATTCGTTGATGCTTCAAGAGTTTGTAGTTGTTTAGTTTTTATAATGGTAATTACCATATTAATTTTTCTACTATAAAAAAATAAGACAAATAGTGTTTGTGTGGATATAAAAGCCTACAACAAAGCTTAGATTTATATATATATATATATATATATATATATATATATATATATATATATATATATATATATATATATATATATATATATATATATAGGAGATAGCTACAACGGTAAGTTTGTGTAGCCAAGATCTCACCTGCATTAGGCATGTTGCTGGAAAGAATATTCCTTACTTTCCTATCCTAGCCGAGAATGCTGATGGCAGTGGTGGTAGAAAACAAAAGGGCTGGCCTAACCCAAAGGAGGGATCTGAAATAATACTAAGTTAAGGGTCTAAACAAATGACGGCTTAACAGTATTAGATTATATATGATGGGTAGCAATCTAGAACAAATTAAAAAAAATGAGAAAAAATATCTGATGTAATAAGGATATTGATGGAAGTTCTTTATCAAATTTCATGGTACTCAGTAGAGACAATAAGTACTCTATGTGTAGTTAATATGCCAACAACACATCCCCTAAGAGTTTCTTGCCAGTGAACCTGAGAAAAAAATATCAAAATAGAAAGCCAAACGTACTGATTGTATATCTATACGCAATAAAACCAAGCACCGCCATACTTACATTAAGGGGAAATGTTCCTGTGTAACCAACCCTAGACCCGTTTTGACCTGTAGGCAACCCACCCATCTCACCATCTGTAGCAATGGAAAACCTCTAACCTCAATGACTTTGATGGACATCGCTTTGATGGATGCTTTAGCCTTGCACTATTGTATCTGGAGTCGGTGAATGATCGTGTAACACCCCCAATTCATGATGCAGCGGAATTCAACTTGGGTGTTACTCGACGGCACAACAATCATAATAATAGAAAACGATCTCTAAACGAATCGTATTAAAAAGAGTTGTCATTCATTTATTCAAATATATCAGAGTTTACATAGTAAGGTCCCATAAGGTTCCATTGTTTCAAAACACATCAATATAAAGTCTATGATGTTTTTATCGAATGACATAATAGTTTATAGCCTTCTTCCTTCGGTACGTGCCCTTCCCGCTCCATTCTTGATTTTCATGGACCTGAAATACATGCTTAAGAGGTCAACACAAAGGTTGAGTGATATTCATAGAGTTTGTTTAATGGTTGAACACAATATGTTTGTAGTAAGAGTTAATTAGACTCATACTCATGTTAGAAAAACAAAACAGTTATTATTATGTACTAAGCTCATGCAACCAAGACGTTAACGGGTACCAATATCAATCGGCGGTTTTGTTGCCCCGGTAAGTACTTTGCCGTCATACTTAATGTTCAAATATAGTGCATTCGTTTGAACTAATCTGCTCAAACAAATGGGATTCGTCAATCCCAATAGGCCTATTCACAATACTCGCGCTCACTAGTTCTAGTGATTAAATGGTTCATGATAGGGGCCTAGGATTGGCAAGGTAGGTACTTAGTAATAATAAAACAATCAGGCAGCATACAGTTTCAAAGCATTGTGTTCGGTTTATAAATAGCATGTATTCCCCCCAAGGGTTTGTAAAACATTGAATTAATGTAAAGTGGGGCTATGAACTCACCTTAAGTACGATAGCAAGTAATGAAGGTGATGGTTTGATCGTGTAGGTTTCTACGAGCAACCTATAATAGAATGTTGCGACTTAGGATTTGTGTAAAGAATATAACGGAGTGCCTACATATATATCTTGCATTTAGTCCATGATGTGGTATGATGAATATGTATTGTATGTCTTTGTAAGAAAAGATTCATGAACATGTATGTTTTGTATATCGTTTACTACCGTTCGGGCTGACATATTTCAGAAGTCATGTTAGTAAGCGTTCGAGGAGCCAGGACACTTTAACTCGTAAATCCACAACTCATCTCGACGGCTTACATAATGAACTCCTCACATGAGGCTCCCTACTATTGTAGTAGTTGATAAAATATATAGATATAAGTTTTGATCTGAAAAGTTACATGTCCGATATTATGAATAAACTTAGGAAAGTTTATTAGTACATGAAGATTGTTATTAGGGGTAGTTTCATAAGTCTTGAATGACCATTTTCTTTTGGTAAAATCTCATGGTTTCCTTTTAAGTGAAGTAGATCCAAATTGCTTGTTCATGTTATCGCCAAATTCATTATTTCATGTTTACGCCTATGTAAGTTGTTATGGTCATTTCGTCATGGCCTAGCCATGACCTTTGGTCCTTGTTCCAAGGTCATGAGACCCAACCTTGGCTCTAGCCATGGTGGTGGTCTTGTTTATTGGTCATAAGACCTCTTGTTCCTTTTAAAGTATAACCATAATCTAGTGACTTATATATATGTAAATAGCTGTTAAGAAATTGTGAAATATCTTACTCAGAAAGTGTTTTCAAGGCTCGAGCCTCTTGGTTCCTGAAGGAAAACGTGATTCCGGACAACTTTCGTGTTTTAACTTTTTCATGAAACGGACCAGAAAGGCCTCTTTTTGCGTGTTTTAGGTTCTGTCACAGAAGCTTTTTAGGCAGTTTTGCCGGAAAGTTTTGGTAACTTCAAATCGCCATAACTTTTGACTCGTATACTCTTTTTAGGTGGTTCAAATTGCTACGGTTTCCTTTTTAAGTCCTCTACTGTAATATGTAATAATCCAATATCATATTTTTACCATTTTGATCAGGTCTTACCAAGAAATTCACTAATTTGTTTGTTTTAGTAACTTGTTTCAACAATTCATTATAACAACATCTTTTACTCATTTATATACATCATGGACATTTATACAAGACATAATATAGCAAGAATAACATGTAAATGATATGAACATGAGAAATTAACAAGAAGCATGTTAGGTTTAGGCTTACAACTTTTGGCTTTCTAATTAAAGAAAGGAGTAACAAGTAAGGAAATGGACTTTGATAGACTTGCTTCAACCCTTTTCACTTCATGCAACCTTTCTACCCCTGGTATTCTTGAAAGATGGATGATAAAGGTTGAGGTGAATTGAGTGGATTTAAACTCAAAAGGAATCACCAAGTATATTAGGGTTTGGAAGAGTTTTGGTGAATAATAAGCTAACTAGGGTTTCTATCTTGAACTTGCACTTGATCTTGCTTGAACTAGGAAGGAAATAAACTAAGTGTGAAGTGTTGTGGAGTGTGTTGATGGCCGGCCATAAGGAAGGGGGGAGGGGCTATTTATATGCCCATGAGGAGGTTACTTATCAAGACTAGTCAAAGCTTCCTTAAGACACTTCAACACATGGAACTCATCCAAGACCTCTTAGCCTAGGATCAAGCCACACAAGGGCTGACTCCCCCCCCCCTAAGTCGGTTCACAAGGGATAAGGGGGGTGAGGTGGCTTGGCTTGATAATATCTAGATATTTGGATGAGTTTTGACTCCGGAAAATGCCAACCGTAAATGATTAGGCCTCGAAACGTAAAACCGGGTGTCGTAAAATTATGAAACTTTAAAGTATTGTTAGATATGTCCATATGTCTCATAATAAAATATAAAATGAGTGGTAGGTGTCATTCGGGTGGTAAAACCCTGCTAAAAGCTGAAAACACGGGTCTAAACGCGTAATACGTAAAATGTACGAATATTGCGTAAAATTGAGAAAAGTAAAATGTTACTTTTCTAATATGATAAAAATGATTTAAAATGATTTATAATGTCTAGACTGGGCTCAGTCTGGTGTCGGTTGGTATTAAATGTCTTTTAGACATCAAACCGAAAGCCTAAAAATCACGAAATGACTTGTATCATCAAGGGATGATTTTTGGTCAATGGAGGAGGGAAAAATATGTTGACTTATTTTAATAAGTTGAAAACTCAAATCGTCTTAGAAACGCGGTGCGGGTAAAGGCTAGGGTTACGGCTGAGTAAAAACGCGTAAAACTGAAAATTCCAGTTTTTCGCGGCCAAGGTTTATTCTGGTCATATTTTTCTCAGTCATGATTTATTCTCAAATAAATCATGAGTGTGCTAAACATTTTTCTGATGTGGGGTCACCTGACGGGATCAAATTTCGTTGTGCGTAGAATTTCTGATTGACGTTTTACCCTAAAACGTATAGTTACGTGTAATTCCTTAATAACTTTCACGAAAATGATCTGACGAATGTCAAACATTTATTTTGCCATGGAAATGATTTATCACTCGAGAATATGAAATAAAAATCAACTTTCGGGAAAATTTCAAAAAGAAATGAATAGTAAAATGAATAGTAACATGAATAGTAAAAGTGAATAGTAAATTTTTCCGGAAATAGAAATTAACCTGAAATTGCGAATTGTTACAGATCGCTCTTATATGACGGGTAGAGAGTGTGCCGAAAGGTCTGGTCTAAGAAAAAATTCAAACAAATATTACGAAAACTAATTTCATATTGTCCCGGCTGCCACATAAGCACGTAATATATGTAATTAAATATATATACATCAAGACAGTTCTTTAAAAGAGGGATGGATTATTAATATAGATCATCATATGGATTTACGTCCACTACAAAAATGGGATCGATTTGGGTCGACAATGTCGACCCAAACAATGAAGTGGGGTCGTACCAAACGATTTGGGTCGACAATCTCGACCCTTTTTGGTTGTACCATTTTCCTCGTCTCAAAAACGTTTGGGTCGACATATTTAAAACGAATGGCACGACAAAGAAAGGGGACCCACTACAAAGTCAAACATGAATATTACGTTTGGAACGACATTGTCGTTCCAAATCTTTATTTATTTTTTGAAAATCATTTATTTAAATACTAAAAATATTTTGGAAAATGCCCAATGGAACGACAATGTCGTTCCAAACGTTGATTTATTTTCCGTTTTTTAGTTATTTAAATACTAAAAATATCCCAATGGAACGACAATGTCGTTCCAAACGTTTATTTATTTTTTGAAAATCATTTATTTAAATACTAAAAATATTTTGGAAAATGCCCAATGGAACGACAATGTCGTTCCAAACGTTTATTTATTTTTTGAAAATCTTTTATTTAAATACTAAAAATATTTTGGAAAATAACGATTGGAACGACACTGTCGTCCCATTTTGTGAAGTATGCAAAAAATAAAATGCAGCATCAGCCTGCATTTCCAGGTTTTTTCCGGAATATTTTCCGGAAAAAACCTACCATTACACAAGCTGTAAATCAACCAATATCCGCAATACCAATTCGGCAATATGATACAATACCAAATTACTCATCTATAACTTAAATTCGACAAATACGATACAAATTAAACTAACAAATACGAACTTAATACAAAAACAAACCAAGATTCGGCAATATATAGATTCTAGTATTACATAACTAATAACAAATACGATACAAATTAAACTACGTCTACGCCTGTTAGGAGATAAATTACTTACATAAGCCGTTTCGTTTTCTTCACTTGTAAAGACGCCATCTTTTCTTGTATGGCCTATCCTATACGTCTCCACGAGTTATTCATTCTGCTCGTTCTTCGCAACCCGCTATACATACAACATAACCTGAATCGATCCGATAATTAGTAAATGAGTTTATATTGCCACCTTTACCCTACTAAAATGGTTTTCATAAATCAATTTGAACAGAGTGATGAAGTGTTGCACCTGTTAGTAGCACCAATTATATAAACTCCCTTGCGTTCATCACCACCATCTAGCTCTATCAATAGCTGCTAACATAAAGAGTGTTCACTTTATGGGGCAACTTATTCTTACAGAAGTGATTATATAGACGCAAGATAAGCGAGCTTAAATAATTAATTTTGTAGATTTTGTAAACCTGGTTCAAAAGTCACTTAGCAACCCATCCCCCTTCCATCCCTCGATTTGTTCTTAGAGAATCTACCTGACTCAAACAAAGCAGTAGCAACATCGATTAAAGTCACTAAGAACTTGTATAACCCAAGCAACTGAAGCAAAAGAAAATATTCAAAATCATAAAAGATGCAAGAAAACCTCATTGAACAACTGTATGCATGGAGAACACGTCCTTGCACGACTGAATATCGTCCGCACTGCCGATTCACTTAAGCCGACATATTTGTTCAGAAGTTCAGGACCCTTCACAGTAATAAAGAAATATGTCAGTTTTACAGAACGGTAGATAAGATGCTAGAGAGTAGAAACAACTGACATACCTTAATGTGTATGAAATTTGCTTCCGCTTCGTTAGCAACAGCCTTGGCAATTAATTTCTTTCCACAACCTGGAGGTCCATAAAGCAAAAACCTTGTCTCCAGCTTCGCATCATGCTCCTAAAAAACAAATTTATCACACACAATAGTGGACAAAAAAAGCAGATATAAAAAAGCATGCTAATGGAATTTAAAAAGGTTATAAAAGCGTACACATTTTGATAACGTGGTTTACATGATATCAAATGAACACTTTTAGGTTTTACGCAATGAAAACACAGTGTCAAATATAATTCATCAAACACCATCTACGTTTTGTGTACTTAATAAACACTGTGACATTTAAAAAAAACAAAATACATGGCAATGAAACCCTTAAATGTAAGTATAATAATGGCTGCAAATCTAACCCTTAATTTGCCTCGCCGTGGCTGCAAATCAGTCCAAGTGTGAAACCTATAAAACCTATATATATATATATATATATATATATATATATATATATATATATATATATATATATATATATATATATATATATATATATATATATATATATATAGCATACATGAACATATTAGGGTTTTCAGAAAAAGAGAGAAAGTCGTTTAACAATTAAATGTTTTCTTACTATCATGGATTGCCTGCTGATTCAATAATCATAAAAAACTCCTTTGCATAAGCACATTCCTTTGTTAAATTACAACCTGCACAAAAACAGGTTAAAAATCATATGGGGCTGTGAGCGAAAAACGATATGAGAAAAAATATATTATGAATGACTGCCTTTTTTTCGTATATGTTTGATTAGGGTTACCTAAGTTGTAGGGATTCTCCTACGTAATTGGTTGCATATGTTTATAGAATTTGACTTGCAAGATGTAATCCAAAACATTAGTTGGTCTAGTGGTTATGTTGTTTGTATGCGGACTAACAGACTCAAGTTCAAATCTACCTCCATGCATTATTTTTTGAATTAAAAATCCAAAATTAAAAAAATGCAAAATAAATAAATTTAAAAAATAGCTTACATGGCAACTATGTGATGACATGGCTGATACATGGCTGTTGTGATGACATGGCAGAAAATGAATTACATGGCAATGACTGGGCAATGAGGTGGCAATACGCGTGTAACGCCTCCTGTTATATATAATATATATATATATATATATATATATATATATATATATATATATATATATATATATATATATATATATATATATATATATATATATATATATGCGTATATTAATAATAAAACGATCACGAGTAAACATTATAATAACGTGACGATAATTATTATATTATGTGAATAGTGTAATAAATGTCGGGGGTGTTACTATAAATAAATAGCTATAAATGACGACGAAATCTAATACGTTGGATAATTATTAAATAAAATATGTCTTTTAATAAACGAGGAAAACTATCGAGTTATACGGGGTTGTGGTCACTTGAGTCCAAGTGGACTTTATTTTTATTGTGTGACTTTTGTGTTGTCACGGATATGTGACGATTAATATATCCATTTTCTATAACTACGTAACTTATTTAATCGACGGGTTAAATAGGGTCTATTTAGCTATATAAAATGAATATATTAATGGGCATTGTATCCTACGACGCCCATAGGTTATGGTATGTGTATTGGATAATGAATTACTAAATATCTCGTGGAGTTGGCTAAATTGACGAATTTGGCAAATTTGACGATATATATAGGGAATTTATTAGACTACGATACTTACCATATAGTATTCTTTGTGCTATGTGATTTAGGTTTGGGTATAATCTTAGAGTGATATATTACGTAAATAAATATGGGGGATTACCAAATCGACGGATTTGATAAACTTCGATTGTGGAAAACTAGAAGGGGGTTGAATAGTTTTACGTCTTTTTCAAATTGTTATAAAAGTTTGTTCAAGAGTTTTCTTTGTTTTATAAAATATAGATTCGATGCTATATGAAATCAAGTCGTGCACAATATGAACAACACTAAGTATGTATGATAAAGCAATAATAATGTAAGTAAAGAAATAGATAAGGGTTGGAAAGATCGAACCGAGAGACAAGAGATTTATAGTGGTTCGGCTACAAGGTCACCTTCCTTGCCCTACTCCACTCCCCGAGCACCTAACTCGAGAGTTTTCTTCACTATATCAACAAGCTCCCTTATGGCGGAGAAAACCTTACACACCAATTTACACACCACAATAACTTCACAACTTAATCACAACTTCTACACAACTAGTTCACACCCATTCACTACTAAATCACACCACTTCTTCACACCAATCTTCTACACACCAATATTCTTCACACCTATTCTTCTACACACCAATCTTCTTCCTAACTTATCTTCTTCACAGCTATTCTTCTAACCAATCACACTATATATCAAACTACACTATCTTCTAACAAATATTCACAACTATTCACACAATGAAATAATAACAATGATGATACACTAACAACTTAGATGTGGAGATCACAACAAGTTGTAATACTTCTAGTCTTGAGGGATAGAAGTATTCTTCTCTTGCACTTGATGGGATGATGTTTGGATCACTTTGAAACAAAGATTTAAGAATGTATGATCAAAGGATTTATAGATTGGAAATGGAGATCTAGAACAGAAAGTTCTGTAGTGCAAAAGGTGAGGAAAAAATCCAGGTTTAAGATGGTATTTATAGGCAAAAGATTCTGACAGAGGAGCGTGGCCGGTCCCCTTAAATCAAGGTCGGTCCCTTTAATTTTAAGGGGACCGCCCCTTATAATTAAGGGGGCCGCCCAGCTGAAATGGCCAGAATCTTTGTCTTTTAGTGGGGAAAGTTTATTTGGTGAAAAACTAACTGATTTTGGTTAAAAATTTGAATTCATATATTTTGTATGAATAAAACATTTTTCTTTATTATCAAAAGTGTTTTTCAAAAATATATAATATGTTTATATAATTAAATAAACTTTGCATTAGTTAATTAAATACCCTTTTGATCATAAATTGCACTAAACACTTTGTTTATTCATACCTTAAATGATTTGGATGTAAAGAGAAATATTAATCACTAAATACTTGTTTATGTCACAAGTTTTAGTTCTATGAGTTTATATTTTGTGATAATTAAAACATAGAGATATTGATAACATGTTAATAATGTTTTTAGGCATTATTTATGTCAACAATCTCCCCCTTTTTGATTATTACAAAACCTTAAACTCAATATATCTAAAACTTGTTTTTAGACAAGTATTATAGAGTTTACATTTCTCTTCTCCCCCTTTTTGTAAAATTAAAAAGGTTAAGCCGTGTAAGCTTCGCGAGGGAAGTTTAAACGGGTAGAATGCTCCCCCTTGATGTATGCTCCCCCTTATTTGAGAGCACCAATGGAACGAGCTATGGAGATCTTTGCTACAAAAATATTTGAATAGAGCAAGATACACATATATGCAAGGAAACAATTATGCAACTAAACATAGATTCATTCAAGCATTATAGAAATAATAAGCATTACTACATTCAATATGCTTGAAGCATATTGATAAAAATAACACAAAAGAAAAGACATAGTCCTATATTCCCTAAGAGAGCACTTGGACTTGCTTGCAACCCATGGTTGATTGTTTTATTTGCTTGAAGGGAAACAAAAGCATAAATCCTAGATGTTTGATTGAGAGGGATATGGAGTGGAGTATGGAGCGGAAGAAGTGGGTCTCACGATGTTGTATCATGTTAAGGGAGGTATTGGATGATTACGAGTGAGAAGATATTCAATCCAAGAAATATCTTCACTCAAGTAGAGGATTTGTTTTTGAAGGAATATGCAACAAGGGCATAAGTGAGTGTGGTTTGTAACTTGATCCAAGTTGAGAGAGGGGGAAGGCAATTTGCATAGGGTGATGATGGAGGTTGCCCTTTGTTGCGTTGTGCAAGATGCATAGCAAGGAGATCACTAAGATCATGGATTTGGTTTATTTCATCACGGAACTTTTGTTTTTCCATGGCAATGTGGAGGGGATCATAGGTTTGGTATGGATGAGTTGGGTTTGTGTAGTTGGAATTGTAGTTTGATGGTTGATCAAACTTGTATGGATCATTATAAGTGGTTGGAGGTTGAGATGTGTAGTTTGGCTTGAAGTAAGAAGTTGGGGGTGTGGAATGACTTCCAACTTCATTTATGATGATGGATTTGTTTCAATGGCTTTTTCTTCGCCAAACGGGTTTTTCCGTCATCCTTGCTAGCCTTGAGGCTTTTGATTTTGGTTTGTTTGGAGAGTTCATGATGGGATGAATGGAGAGTTTTGAGGATTGGGGATATTTATTGTGTAAGATTTGTGTGTTTAAGGATGGATAAGGTTTGTTTGGGGGATTAGGACAAAATGTGTTGGTGAAAAATGGGAAATGTAGGTTGAATGAAATGGGCTAAAAAGCAGAAAAGATTCTGTAAACCCGTCCATCAGATGGCCGGTCCCCTTAAAATTAAGGGGGCCGCCTTACATAATTAAGGGGGCCGCCCATCTGGTGATTTTCAGATTGCCAGAATTGGGTTTTTGGCAGAAAATTTGCAGAAAGGTTGTGTTTTTGGATTTGGATTCAAGCAAGTTCAATTCCTTTAGGCAATATAGCATCTAATCTAATCATTAAATATCATGCATGCAAAAACACATAGGCACAAGAGCAAATAATCAACACATAACAAGCAATAGGAGGTAAGTAAAGGCAAGCACACTTAAGCTTCCTAAGGCACCTATATTAGATTAAAGGCAAAGGCAATTAGTGAGTGAATAACTAATGATGGATCAAGATGACACCATTACTAGTGAATTTGTCCTAGTGAGTGTCTATATGTAACAAATGTGGAGTTGTGATTGTTTCGACTCCTAGAAGCAAAAAGAGATAACGATCCTAAGAAACAATCCAAATGATCTCCTTGATTCAATTTTTGCTCGATCATGAATGTCAAAGACATATATTAGATTATATACCTTGACAATTTATGTGAGATTTTATGCATGATTTTGAAATACAATGTTTTTAGAATTAGTCAACAATGCAAGGAAAATGATCTTCATGTGATTCCTAGATTGTGAGAATAATTTTTTTAAAAAAATTGATTGAGTTTTACAAAAAAAAATTATGCAAAGAAAATAAATCTTCTCAATCTTTAGTTTTGTGCGAAATAGATTCCTAGACTCAGAAAAGGTGGAATGGAAGAAAAATAAATTTTCATGCAAGTATAAATTTGAATTAATTCAATGTAATTTAGTCAACTTGTTCCATCATTCCTAATCCTAAATGCAAGTGGTTGAATAATTCACGCTTAAGGGGTTTTGTGAATATATCCGCAATGTTGTCTTCCGATGCAACCTTTTCTATAGATATATTTCCTTTTTGTACATTATCCCTAAGAAAATGGTGACGTATTTCTATGTGTTTAGTCCTAGAGTGTTGCACCGGATTTTTACTTAAATCTATCGCACCTTTGTTATCGCACATAATGGGAACATTTTCTAACCTAATGCCATAGTCTACGAGAGCTTGTTTCATCCATAGTGCTTGTTGACATGCCTTTCCGGCGCTTACATATTCGGCTTCGGTGGTAGAAATAGCAAGAGCGGTTTGCTTCTTCGAAAACCAAGACGTTAGACAACATCCCATAAACGTGCAAATACCGCTAGTACTTTTTCTATCTACGTAGTCTCCCGCATGATCCAAATCCGCATAGACAATGGTTTCTATGCCGGATTCCTTAGGATACCATAATCCTAAGTGTATAGTGCCTTTAACGTATCGGAAGATACGCTTAACCGCTTCTAGGTGAGAGGTTTTGGGATCCTCTTGAAAACGGGCACAAAGGCAGACACTAAACATGGTATCGGGTCTACTTGCCGTCAAGTATAGTAAACTACCTATCATTCCTCTATACTTGGTGTTATCTACGGACTCACCTTCATCGTCCTTTGTGAGCTTTACCTCCGTAGACATGGGTGTTTTCATGGGTTTTGAGTCTTCTAGGCCAAATTTCTTAAGCATTTCCTTAATGTACTTAGATTGGTTAAAGAATATTCCATCTTCTAATTGTTTTATTTGTAATCCTAGGAAGAAGTTAAGTTCAACCATCATACTCATCTCAAACTCATCATGCATGATTTTGGCAAATTCATCACACATGTCTTGACAAGTCGATCCAAATATAATGTCGTCAACATATATTTGGACAATGATGAGATTTGGGTCTTTCCTTTTAGTGAAAAGAGTGTTATCTACCATTCCCATGGAATAATCATGTTTAATAAGAAAAGCTTTTAATCGATCATACCAAGCTTTGGGAGCTTGTTTGAGTCCATACAAAGCTTTCTTTAACTTATAAACATAATCAGGTTTTGCGAAGTCAATGAATCCTGGAGGTTGTGCCACATATACCTCCTCATTGATAAAACCGTTAAGGAATGCACTTTTCACATCCATTTGGAATAACTTAAAATCTAGGGCGCAAGCATAGGCAAGTAATATCCTAATCGATTCTAGTCTAGCTACGGGGGCATAAGTTTCGTCATAATCAATTCCTTCTTGTTGATTATAACCTTGGGCAACTAACCTAGCTTTATTCCTAGTAACTATTCCATTCTCGTCTAACTTATTCCTATATACCAATTTGGTTCCTATGATGGTCATATCCTTTGGATTTGGGACTAGTTCCCAAACATCATTTGCCTTAAATTGATTTAATTCTTCTTGCATAGCTATAACCCAACTTTCATCCTTTAAAGCCTCGCTAATATTCTTAGGTTCTATTGCTGAGAGGAAACAAAAGAAATTGTTTTTATCTTGGGCTTGTGATCTAAGGGTTCTTTGGTTAAGATGTCCTATTATATTATCTAATGGATGTGATCTAGATTCTTTAATATTAACAATTTCGTTATTTTCTAAGTGAATGTTTTCATTATCATTTCCTATGGGTTTTGTTTTACTAACCTCAATAGCTTCATCTTCGACTAAATCATCATCTTCTAAGGGTAATGTTTTAGGAGGTGGTGGTGTTTCATCAAATGTTACATTTAGTGATTCCTCTACTTTCATGGAGTGTTTGTTAAGTATTATATATGCTTTGCTATTTTGTGAGTATCCTAAAAATATTCCTTCATATGATTTTGGATCAAACTTAGTGAGATAGTCCTTAGTGTTTAAAATATAGCATTTACTTCCAAATACCCTAAAGTAGCTTAAGTTTGGTTTTCTACCTCTTAATAACTCATAAGGAGTTTTTCCTAGAATTCTTCTAATTGATACCCTATTTAAAATATAAGTTGATGTATTTACGGCGTGACACCAAAATTTTTGTGGGATGGATTGTTCATTTAACATAGTTCTACTCATTTCTTGTAGTTACCTATTTTTTCTTTCTACTACGCCATTTGATTGAGGAGTACGAGGAGCGGAGAAATTGTGAGATATTCCATTTAACTCGCAATATTTTCCGAATTGTACTTCATTATCAAATTCTCTACCATGGTCCGTCCTAATGGCAACTATTGAGCATCCTAATTTATTTTGAATCATTTTACTAAATATTTCGAATTTTTCAAAGGCTTGGGTTTTGTCACTTAAAAACCTAGTCCACGTGTATCGTGAGTAGTCATCTACTATTACTAAGGTATATTTGTTTCCTCCATAGCTCCGCACAGCGGATGGACCAAAAAGATCCATATGTAATAATTCTAGGCACCTAGTAGTGGATACTATATTCTTGGCTTTGTGACTAGCATGAGCTTGTTTTCCAATTTTACATGCATCACAAAAATGCTTGTCATATTTTAGATTAGGTAAATTTCTAACTAATTCCTTAGAGGCCAAAGATTGTATTTGTTGCATGTTAGCATGTCCTAATCTCCTATGCCATAGTGTAGAGTTTTCATCTAGGGTCGTTAGGCATATCCTATCCTCAGGTTTGTTTCCTAGTTTCATAACATATATGCCACCTTTTCTAATTCCTCTTCCTATAATTTTTCCATTCTTAACTATTTCGCTATCATCTTCGGTAAATGTGACTCTACATTTATTATCACATATTTGTCCTACACTAAGCAAGTTATATGTTAATTTATCTACATGCTCTACATTTTCAATAGTAAGTGAGTCTTGAGAGATCGTACCTTTGCCAATGATTTTTTCACGTAAGTCACTACCGAAAATAACGTTACCTCCATTGTATGCCTTGTATGTAGAGAATAGATTGTGATTCCCCGTCATGTGCCTCGAACATCTGCTATCTTTAATCCATTCGTCAGGTTCCAAGTCAATTCCTAAACATATTTCGTCGGTTTCTTTTGCCATAAAACACTTTTCGTCTCTAGGCTTTTCAACTTCTTCTTTGTCATTATCACTCCATCTTCCACTAACAAAAGCACCTTGACTTTCATAACCCGGTGGCTTTAGACATTCGCCAATGAGATGATTTGGACTTCCACATCTAAAGCACTTTCTTTTCCCGTAGTTGTCACTTCTATTCCTTTGGAATGCTCTTCTTTCGTCTCGTGATGATCTAGTGAATCTTCCTCGTCTCTTGAAGAACTTCTTGAATTCTCTTACGGCCATTGCATATTCTTCGTCTTCACTTTCGTCACTTGAATCATCATCATCACTAGATTCCTTTTTGGCTTTTAGAGCAATGGATTTGGTTTGTTCTTTCTTGACTTTGACCGTTTCCGAATCTCTTCTTATGATTTCTTCATGAACCTTCAAGTTGCCAATTAGTTCATCTAGTGATAACGTCATCAAGTTCTTTGATCTTTCGATTGCCGTGACTTTAGCTCGCCATTTTGGATGCAATGCCCTAAGAAATTTCCTAACACAATTTTTACTAGAAAATGTCTCATCAAGTGCTTTTAAACTTGTGATGATAGTGTTAAACTTAGCAAAAGCATTATCAATTGATTCCTCTTCCGGAATCGTAAATTGTTCATATTGTTGTACAAGAAGATCTATTTTATTATCTTTGACTTGGCTATTACCTTGGTGAGTAATTAGTAAAGAATCCCAAATTTCTTTGGCGGTTTTACACATAAAAATTCTTTCATATTCTTTGCGTGGTAACGCATTATAAATTACCATTTTAGTCTCATTATTTTTTGCTAATTTCCTTTTCAAATCATCATTTTGTTCTTCAAAAGATACAATTTCATTCATTTTAGTTTCAACATTATATTGAATAGGAGGAAAATCACCAAAGGTAATAATATGCCAAAGATCAAGATCTTTTGATTTCACATACGTTTCGAATCTATTTTTCCAATATAAAAATCCATCACTTTCAAATAGTGGTGGTCTTTGCATAGATTGCCCTTCTAAATATTTTTCAGATTCCATAGATCGTTACAAGTTTTAAAATACAATATATTTTAAAAATCTTGCTAGACGTGGCTCTTGATACCAATTGTGGAAAACTAGAAGGGGGGTTGAATAGTTTTACGTCTTTTTCAAATTGTTATAAAAGTTTGTTCAAGAGTTTTCTTTGTTTTATAAAATATAGATTCGATGCTATATGAAATCAAGTCGTGCACAATATGAACAACACTAAGTATGTATGATAAAGCAATAATAATGTAAGTAAAGAAATAGATAAGGGTTGGAAAGATCGAACCGAGAGACAAGAGATTTATAGTGGTTCGGCTACAAGGTCACCTTCCTTGCCCTACTCCACTCCCCGAGCACCTAACTCGAGAGTTTTCTTCACTATATCAACAAGCTCCCTTATGGCGGAGAAAACCTTACACACCAATTTACACAACACAATAACTTCACAACTTCTACACAACTAGTTCACACCCATTCACTACTAAATCACACCACTTCTTCACACCTATTCTTCTACACACCAATCTTCTTCCTAAATTATCTTCTTCACAACTATTCTTCTAACCAATCACACTATATATCAAACTACACTATCTTCTAACAAATATTCACAACTATTCACACAATGAAATAAAACAATGATGATACACTAACAACTTAGATGTGGAGATCACAACAAGTTGTAATACTTCTAGTCTTGAGGGATAGAAGTATTCTTCTCTTGCACTTGATGGGATGATGTTTGGATCACTTTGAAACAAAGATTTAAGAATGTATGATCAAATGATTTATAGATTGGAAATGGAGATCTAGAACAGAAAGTTCTGTAGTGCAAAAGGTGAGGAAAAAATCCAGGTTTAAGATGGTATTTATAGGCAAAAGTTTCTGACAGAGGAGCGTGGCCGGTCCCCTTAAATCAAGGCCGGTCCCCTTAATTTTAAGGGGACCGCCCCTTATAATTAAGGGGGCCGCCAAGCTGAAACGGCCAGAATATTTGTCTTTTAGTGGGGAAAGTTTATTTGGTGAAAAACTAACTGATTTTGGTTAAAAATTTGAATTCATATATGTAGTATGAATAAAATATTTTTCTTTATTACCAAAAGTGTTTTCAAAAATATATATATGTTTATATAATTAAATAAACTTTGCATTAGTTAATTAAATACCCCTTTGATCATAAATTGCACTAAACACTTTGTTTATTCATACCTTAAGTGATTTGGATGTAAAGAGAAATATTAATCACTAAATACTTGTTTATGTCACAAGTTTTAGTTCTATGAGTTTATATTTTGTGATAATTAAAACATAGAGATATTTATAACATGTTAATAATGTTTTTAGGCATTATTTATGTCAACATCGATGATTTATTTAAATAATATATTGGGCTAATATTAGACCTATAGATTGTTTTACTATTCTTTTTCGTTGTGGCTTCTTGGTTTGAGTTGTGTCGACCCTCCACCCGCATGGATACCAAACGTCAAACTCCAAACTAATATGAGGATAATACAAGAAATGGATTTTGGAAAGTAAAATGGAATACGTTCGGGATTGGGAATATTTGATCTTTGTGGAAATGATTCTGAACGCGTTTATATTGTTAGGAAGTGCCGAGTCTGTAGTTGCTGTTATTTGAGTTGCTTTACATCTTACATTTATCGATTTCTTTTGCTGATTGCTGGACTTGAGGTGAGTCATAACCCCACTTTTACTCTTGAACTTTGTTTTCAATATTTGGGGTGAGAAACGTGCAAATTGTTTTATGTGGACTATTATCACTTTATTTATTTTAAAACTTGCTATGCTTATAGAACTAGGTAGGTTATAGAGCGAGGCCTAGTCCCAAACTAGGTGAGCTATTGATTCGGTTATAGAGCGAGGCCTAGTCCTGAACTAGGTAAGCTATTGATTGGTTGTTGAGCGAGGCCTAGTCCCGAACTAGGTAAGCTGTTGGATTGGTTGTAGAGCGAGGCCTAGTCATGAACTAGGTAAGCTATTGGTTTGATTGACTTGAGCTATAGTGTATACCTATAGGGTTGGTTAGTTTTGGTTGGTTTGTTTTGGTTGGATGATTGAGGCCTAGTCTGGCTAGCAAGCGTTTTTGCGTATATGTCCACTCTATTTAGTCATGAATTTAAACCTATGATCTCACCAGCGAAAGCTGACTTTTAGCGCGTTTTCTCAGGTAATTAAATGATGCCCTTGGATGCTTGGATTGGAGGCTTGGCTATGGCACCTGGTTATGGATCTATTTTCTAAAACTCTGATAAATAATTGTGGACCTATATTTATTTCTTTTGGGCCTGACTTTGGATGAATTTGGGATAAATGTAAACTTTAAAACCCCGCGTGGTTGTATTTTTCTTATGTTTACTTTATCTCGTTCTTTTATGTCTTGTGTTGGATACCAATCCCCGTAGCACCCTGAAAGCTTGTTGAGTCTTCCGTTGTACCAAATTTTGGGGGTGTTACATAGCATCTCTTCTTCAATTGTTCATTTTCTAAAGATGTGTGGGACCAAGTTAGAGACATTGCTGAGATTGAATGTGACAAATGGAATTGGACTGAGTTATTGAAATGCTTAGTTGATTCATGTGTTCAAAAAAATATTGGTTGGGTTTTTATGAGACTGGCATTGGCAGGTTGTGTTTACACAATATGGCAAGAGAGGAATGGAAGAATGTTCAAAGATGTGCATAGGACCAGTCAAGAGGTATACAATAACATTGCAGATACTATCAAACATAAGATTCATGGCATAACAGTGAGAGATAGTGTTAATGTCAGGAGGGTGGAAGCAAGGTGGAGTGTCAAGTGCAACAAGATTATCCAATAGTAAAATATATTGGAAGTAGCATGGGGATAATTCTAATTGGTATTTAGTTTGTTGGTGTATATGGAAGATGGCTTATACCTTGGTCTGAATCTCTTCTTAGAAGATTATATTCCTAAAGGATTGTGAGGATGGTGCTGCATCTATTTTAGGGATATTAGTCTTTCTTGGAAGAGTAGTAAGTTCAAAATGAAGTTTCCTGCTGTGTTTAGTAACTTGAGGTGTTTCTGTTATGGACAGTTAAGTTGCTCTGTTAATAATAAAGGGGTGTTTAGTTCTTAATGAAAGTGTTGATCCTTTTGAGATCATGCAGGGGTGAATTGATGAATAACCTGCAAATGGCATATTATGATGGATTTTATCCAAATTTCTCATGTCTTTCTATGGACATTAAGAAATACATATATACTTACTACATCTGATGGCCTTGTAACTTGGACTGTTATGAGTTTTAAACTTTTAATGGTTCATAAAGTAGGTATCCAATTGTGTAGGGTAAGTAAGTATGGTGGGTAGTGTATGAAGCTTGGAATAGTGAGGAGTGAAAGATGAACCTACTTGGTCCAAGCTATACACTGCCAAGGAGGTAATGGATGGTACTCACTGTAGAGTGTGTGTTATTAGTTTATGTGAAGCCATTGTAGTAAATGGAAATGTAGCATTGCTGGTATAGCCCCTACTATAGAGAGGTTATGGGTGCCTAGTGAAGCCATTAATCTTCTCTTTTATACTTACTGTGGGTGTTGGTTGAGTGAGTATAAGACGGGAGGTAAGATGGAAATGTAGCTAGATGGTATATGGTGCAGTTTATGGTGAATTAAGGAATGTACTGTTTGATTGCTAGTAGCATTGTTTTGCTATGTTTTGGTTATAGAGATTGTATCAGATATAGTTGATGTCCTTGGAAGATATTGGACAGAACAATAGCTTAGTTGTATGCAGCTGTGATTTTTATTTGAATTGGGGAATGTCCAATTCTTAGTATTCTGTTTCTCATAAGTTTTGTACAAACTATTTTGGAAAGTTAACATAATTCACCTTTGCACCAAAAAAAAGAAGTTGATTTTAGCTCTAAAAAGAGAGGGAGGTAAACTTTTCCATTGATTTGCTCGGATGGTGCATGATAAATACAGACTTGGTTTGGAGTATTTTGTCGCTTGTTGATTGTTACGTACTCTAATAACCATAGTTTATAGCCCATGTGTAGACGAGTTTTTGGTATTAAGATAACTTTGACTAAGCACATGTGCTAATGTGCTTCCATTTTGATTTTATAACTGTGTTCCTATATGGGGATGGTTTTTTTTTAACGGCAATATATATATATATATATATATATATATATATATATATATATATATATATATATATATATATATATAGTGTAACTTTCAAACGAGAACCATTTTAACTGCGAGAACTGAGAGAACCACAAAAAACATACATGCACGTCTTCAATAATTGTATTTTTGCACATATGTTTTAAAAAAAACATGGTTGTTCTAAAGAATTTGATAAGAAATTGAAAATACAAAATTTCTCTTTGAAGGTGTGCATGTATGTTCTTATAAGACTTGCAACGACAATATTGCGGCCGTGGGTAAGGTTTTTGTGAAAAAAGATGATGAGTTCATAATGATATTGAAGAACATAGGTGGATGCTTACGATTATTGATGATTTGCATGTATTTTTATTTTATTTTAAAAGGCGTGCATGCATGTTTTTGGTGGTTCTCTCAGTTCTCGCAGATAAAATGGTTCTCGTAAGAAAGTCCCCCTATATATATATATATATATATATATATATATATATATATATATATATATATATATATATATATATATATATATATATATATATATATATATATATTAAAACTCCAGCAAGATACTAGAGAAAAGAACTTACAAAATAACATTACAAAAGTTTTTTGGATCACAAATCCATTCAATCGAGTTAGGATTGAATTTCCTATTCGTATGTTTAATCCATAAATGAGATAATATTTTGATCTCATCTACAAGAGTGTTTCCTTGGAGGTTTTGCATCGAAGCAAATCCAATTTCTGAACCTCCAAATAACCCATAACGTGGTTTGGATAACCGCGTCAAAACATACCTTAAAAGATTGTTGTAGATTAGTCGTGTTGCCCCAGGTAATAAGATTAGAAAGATCCTTTGGGAAGTCATCAATTCCCCACCAGTTTGCTATCATGGACCATAAACGAGATGCAACAATGCAATTAGTGAACAAGTGTTGAGACGTTTTCACATCCTCATCACAAATCGGACAACGAACTGAGTGTAGATCGTTCGACGTGCTTCTAAATTGATTCGAGTAGATAGCCAATTGTTACTCAAACGCCAAGAGTAGATGTTAATTTTAATAGGCACTGATTTGTTCCATCTAATATTATCAACACCCGATTCTAGAATGTTAATTCAATACGGGGATGCTAATGCTTATGTTTTTGATATTAACTTGTTGATCATAGTTTTATCTTATACACAAAATGGAGAAACATTGCATGATTCTCTCTGGAAACTTATTGTACTAATCAAAATATAAAATCCAAAAGACTGGATGTATAACAATGCCATTATTAGTATTGTTTGGACAAATAAAGAGTCCAAAACTATGTATATTCCAGCGGCAAAACCTCTTGGTGATGGCTTCCATGTGAGTGCACCACCTAACGACCTTATACATTGTTAACTACATTTAATCGTCGTGTTATTAACTAAAGTTTTGAAATACTACTATATGTTCACTACAAATAAAAAAAACTTTACACCTAAATATATATACTTTGGGCTAACTTTGCTCATTTGACAGTTACCAAATCTCTTTATTGCCCCTTGTTCCTAAATCAATTTCCATTTTTACCCTTAATCCACACTTTATTTAAACAAAACTTTACTACCATTCCTATCAACAACAGTTACCACCAACTGTCGCACACCCAAAACACTTAAAACATCCGAAAGTGAGTTTAAACACAAAGAGTTTAAAATCATTTGGGTTCGGGTCACGGTCCACCACAAAGCACCACAATATCAATACAATCAGAACTTCATGAAGTAAGTCATCCACTGGCAAAACCCCTTGGTGATGGCTTTTGTAACACCCCCAAAATTTGGTACAGCAGAAGACTAATCAAGCTTTCGGGGTGCTACGGGAATTGGTATCCGTCACAAGTCATAAGGAAATGAGATAAAGTAAACATAAGTGAAAATAGAACCATTCAAGGTTTTTAAGTTTACATTCATCACAACTATTCCATAGTAAGGCCCAAAATAAGTTTAAACATAGGTCCACAATAAGATATCAGAGTTTGAAATAGATCCTTTATCCAAAATGCCAAGACAAGCCTTCCAAACACGAACATTCCAAGCATAATCTAATTACCTAAGAAAACACGCTAAAAGTCAGCTTACGCTGTTGAGTTCATAGGTTTAAGTAAAATCATACAAGTTGACTTATACGCAAAAACCCTTGCTATCTAGACTAGGCCTCAATCCAAAATACCAACCATATAGGTGCATACTATAGTCCAAAACCAATCAATTCAATATGCATTCGCAAGGATGCGACATGACCAACATTCGCAAGGATGCGACATGTTCTTGCATTCGTAAGGATACGACATGCGCTTCATTCGTAAGGATACGACATGCTCTGCATTCGCAAGGATGCTCCATGCTCCATGATGAGTGTGTAAATACTCATCATTTTATACCCATTTAAACTGCGAAAAATACTAAAGACACCCAAATATGCCAAATTATACTGCAAATATCCTTGGTTTGTGTTTTTATGTGTTTCAGGTACAACAGGATTGAAAACAGACGAAAAACGAGCAAGGTTTGCATGAATGGCAAAAACAGTTCCTCAACTTTTAAGAATTGTCAGAATTGGTCCATGGAAGATTTATATTGATGAAAAGTCAACAAAATTCCCCCAGAAATTAATGACATTTCTGGCCCTTGGAGTGCAACTTTCAACATTTAGCAAAACAGACCCCTCAAGTTTGAAGTTTGGCAGAAACGGCCCCTGGATATTTATTTTTGGAAAATAATCATTCAAGGTCCTTTGGATATCATAGTTTGACAAATTCAGCCTTTGGAACAATTTTGGATCATTGGCAGATTTGGTCCTTTAATTTTCAGGGAATTACAAGTTTGGTCCTTATGGTTATTTTAGCTAAACAACCCAACATCACCCTTAACCCATTTAACCCTTTCTTTTAAAATCCAACCCATCCTAACCCCAGGCCCAATCTTCACCCTTAGCCCAAATTCTAACCCAATCCCCGTTTTATTAATAAAACCACCCAGGTCAACACTCAGTCAACCCATCCATTTCCCCCTTTTCCCTGGTTTCCAGGATAAACACAGTACACCATCCCATCTCCATTGTACCTTCTCCAACAATATTGTCTCCCCCCTCCTCTTGCCCAGACTCCTACCAGCCACCCTACAAACCCACCCCCATGTGATACTTCGCCTCTCCATTCCTCATTCTAGTTTTTCTGCAATTTTCTTAGTATAAGCTTATTAGTTATACTTTATAGTTTATCTGTTCTTATCCTGCTTATTTGAAGTTATTTGAGTGCCTTTTGTTAGTATATTTGCATCTTAGCTCATAGTTGCATATCCACTGCCAAATTAGTTAAACTACAATCTTGTGTGCCTGTTTTTAGTACTGTATTCTAGTGTTCATATAGCCTTAAAAACAGTTAAGTAATTAGATTTGATCCTTAGGTTGGTGACATTAAGCTTAGAAATCAGATACATAGTGGAACTGCTTACATTAAGGAGTGTTTGGATCAAGGGAACTCAATGTATTGTAGTGTGTTCTAGTGGTAGTCTTTGGTCAATACAATTTATATTATGTTCAGTTAGTGCATCCATGTCATAAAACCAGCGGTTCATGGTACAAATAGTCAAAATCATCTTCAAAATCTCATTTTTGATCACTGTCATGGTTTTAGGTTGCATAATCTTGGATACAGATGCATAATTAAGTTAGTATTTTAGCTTATATCACTTCTATTTTAGCTTATAATCATGTTTTCAGTAACTAGGAATCTAGGATCCAATCAAATTTCAAAAAAGTCAACCCTTGCATGTCATCCAAAAAGTCAAAAATTCATGGTTTGGCAGTTTAGCCAATTTTGTTGAGATTTTTCTTGATCTCAATATTAGGAGTTAGCTTATGAGCTTTTTGGATTCTAAAAATTTAGAAGCTCAGCTTTTTCATACATATTTTTGCTTAATTTATAGATTTTTCTTGCAGTGCTTAATTGGTCTTTCTTTTGGCCTGTTTGGTGACAGTATGCCCTGTGCAGGGTACTTTGTTGCACAAGTCATTTTTTAGAAACTTCTCATTGGCTCGTTAGAGTAGTGTAGCTTGAGATTTTTGGTGATTTGATAATCTTGTTGTTCATTTTCTTTGTGCATATGGTTTTATTGCCATGAACTGCTTATTTACATTGCTTAATTTGCTCTCCAAACTCATCCCAGTGAACCCTCAACACTGATTGATCAGTGTGATCAAGCCACCTTCACAAGCTCCTTGTGAGCTTTTCTGTAGGATTTAGCTTGTGTCATGGGGCTTTTTGGAAAGCTCATGCACCAAGCTTGAAGGTTCCAAGCTTAATTTGAGCTTCCAAGCTTATTTGATAGGCCCAAATAAGGCCTGCAACTTCCCCTCTTTGCTCGTTTTGTGTTAGTATTTGGATTTGCTTATTTTGGACCTTTTCAGCTAATTCCCTGAGCTTTTCTTCTGGTTCAACTTATTTTAGGTTCATTTCACTTATTCTAGTTTATGTTAGTCCCTGTTATTAGCTTATAGCTTATTGAATGGCTTTTTACAGTCAAAATCCAAGATAAGCCTTAAAAAGCTTATCTGTGGGAATAATAAGCTCACAACTGAGCTTATTGTTGTGTTTTGAAAAAGTTCATTTTGTAAAAAGTTGTTATTTTTCAGTGTTAAGTGATTGTGTATAAGAAACATCAAAAAGAAAAATAGAAATAAATAGTGCAAAACCAGGGGTCGAACCCTGGTCTCCACACTCACAGCCCAACACCTTCACCAACTGCCCTTGGGTCTTTCTTCATTATATCCTTGCAACCCTTCTTATTTAAATACCATTTAGTATATTTAGATTATTTAGCTTATTTTGTTAATACACTGCTTATTAATAAGCACTTTAGGCCTTTCTTATTTGTTTAATTCTCTATAGTTTTATGGACTTACTGTTTAGTGAGTTCAGGCGAGAATTGTAGAAATTAAACATAGCTGAAACCTTAGTCATCAACCAGCGTATGTTTGAATCATTGATCCTCCTTTATTCAAGCACCATTAGGAAGTAATTTAGGTTTTGGTTTGTTGTACAAAATTTAGAATTTGCCAATTAGAATGTAGGCAGTGATGCGACACTTCATATCCATTGCTATATCATACTTAGGGGGGTGTTTGGATTAGCATATATTTCCGGTATATGGGCTTTTCTGAATTGGCAAAGCTCACCAGCCACCTTTCTTTTTGACTTATGATCTTATCAAGTTGAGCGGATGCACTTAAATAAGCCTTAATCTCAACTTGATAAGCTCAAGCCGAAAAAAGTGGGCTTATGAACTTATCCAGGTTCAAATAAGTCCATCAAGACGTAAAAATAAGCTAATTGAAACACGCCTGTTAGTTTTTTTAGTTTCTTTGTATACAGTGTTATGTAATTGCTGCTAGTGATTCAAGGCTTGTTTTACGATGTAATACCATTTTATTCTCTCGTATCTAGTTTTGGTTTGAGTGTAATTTTGGAAATATGTGTTCTGATGACTTTTATGACCATAAATTAGAGAGCTTTTGTTGCCGTCTTGTGACCTTAACAACAGATTGTGTTTGTTTCTTTGTGCACTTTTTGAATGATTATAGTGGCTTTAGTAACTGATGCTTACTTTAGTTTTACCATTCGGTGTCTAAAGTATATATCAATTGCATATTTAGTTTTACCTAAAAGTATATATATATACATTACTGTTACAGTAGCGGTATACAGAAGAGTAAAGCCTTACCAAGCTACTAGATGGATCTGAAAAGACAACGAGAGATGGAGAATTCATTAGTCATTTGTCTGAACTTGATATTTGCATCAGACTTAGCTCACAACCAAAAACATCATTCACCACGAAACCATTTTGCATCAGACTTAGCTCACAAACTGAATATGTTAGATAGTACAACATGCTAGGGACGTGTTTGGGATTGCTTATTGTAACTGCATATAAGCTTATGTATAACTTGTGTGAATTAGAAATGATAGAGAATCAGATTGACGGATACTCATTGTCTCATTTTCCAGCAGTATAAACCCTTTTAACCGTTACCAACCATGGACCAAACCCAACCAGCAAACCAAGCAATTAACACACTTTGTGAGGAAAGATACATAGATAAGAAAGAAATGTAGTATACTACATAATTTTTGTTATTTTGTTAGACTATAATGGCTTGTATGTGTGTTTCTTAGGGATGAGCTCGGGACTGGTACCGTACCTATACTGATATGGATCCTTCAATCTGCTTTGAGTCTTTCCTATACTATTGGCACGGCAGCACTACCTGAGTGGTGTTTGCAGCCATGGTGGTTCGGATGCCCTCTTATCCGGTTCCGCACTATCAATTCTGAGACAAATGGTTTCGCACTTGGAAGCTTTTCTGCATTTGTGTTCTGTGGAAAACTGTTTACTCCCAGCCGTATATTGGCAGTGAAATCAGAAAGTTTTCTATGTGGGAGAATGAGACATTTACCAGTCCTGTTCCAACAAGCTTGGTTCAACCGGGGACAACAAAGAATAAAAGGCTTCGATCTCCGGAAAATAATCATATCCTCGGTGAGTTTGTTACCTTTTTTTTACAGTTTTTTTGTGCTAGACAAACTTACTACGGATTGTTAATTTCAGAAAGTTGCTTTGAAAGGTTCTAAAGTGAGGTGTTTTAGGCGCAAATTTAATATTTATATCAGGTTGTTGTAGACTAAAGATATGTTAGGATCAGGCCACTACAAAAATCAGGATAAAGTGTGTTTGGATCAGGCTACAGTAGAAATTAACAATAAGGTTTGTTTGGATCGGATTATCACAGAATTAAGCTACCACGTGTGTGTAACAGAAATGCAAAACGAAGATTTAAGAGAGGTAACTGAACAGTGGGATGGTAAAGTTTGTGACGTTTTGGGCTACCCTTTTTTTTTCATTGAATTCATGAAGTACAATTATCTAGGCAAGATTTTATCAGTTTTATGCCAATGTCAAATTTGTTGTGCAGATAGCTATGCAGGCTGCAATGCTGCTGCTGTTACATGGAGCATTACTACCAAATTCTTCATCAATCTCCTGAGTTGGTTCACAAGTTTTATCATGATTAAAGCATCTTAGGCAGGCTAAATACAAATGCATTAATAACTTGCGTGAAAACACTACAAGTGAGCCCTTTTGTTATTGTTTATTCATTGTAATATAGATTAATATTATTATCAAGTTATACTTTAGCCCTTTTGTTATTGTTTAGGGGTGGTAAATCTGTGTCTGCGAGTGGTTCTGCAAGAGGAGGTGTTAAGACTAGAGGAAGTGGTAAAACTAGCGGAAGGGGTGGAATCTTTGAGACAGTTAATGGTAAAGCAGTTAGGTGTAGAGCCTCATGGTGTAAGACCAATTGGTCATGGTGTTTCATGGGATCCAGTTGATGGAGAAACAAAGA
The DNA here is from genome assembly GCA_030686995.1 of Artemisia argyi. NCBI lineage: Eukaryota > Viridiplantae > Streptophyta > Magnoliopsida > Asterales > Asteraceae > Artemisia > Artemisia argyi. The sequence continues at coordinate 165,647,606 of CM060690.1, forward strand.
TAGGAGAAAGTGATCTGAACTATTTGACTTTTAAGTATTTGACCCTTTTTGGCATTATATTTGACTGTTCTATGCAGAATACAACTTTTGTTAACACTGTGAAAAGAAATTGGATGATGACACATTGACACTATGTGGGGTAAAACATGGACTATGCAGAATATAACTTTTGTTAACACTGAAAAAGAAGGCAGTAGAAATTGGATGATGATACTATGTGGGGTAAACATGGACTATGTGACATAATTGTGCAAAATGGTGTGTATTTTTTCAGATGTAGTTGCTGGTTTTACCATTGCTATCCCTCAGGTTCTTTTGTCACAATTTAGTGAAAATTAAAGGAGAAAATTTCATAGCCAAGCTCGAAATCCTATAGATATTTCCTTTTAGAACAAAGAGTAAGCTAAACAAACACCAATCTAAAACAAACAAACAAATATTCAAATCGCTAACAGTAAAACTATCAAACAGCAACAGCAAACCAGTCTAATAATAACTTGATGCATCAAACAGCTTTGTCTTCACTCTTTTGGCCATATCATTTGTTAAGGCAAAGTAGTCTCATCTTTCACGACTCACTAGCCTCCATCCAAATGATACATCAACTCAAATCCATCAATGAACTACCAATCAAAACACCATAAACATACAATGACCTCTTTTGACTCTGGAATACTGGCAATGTATTCACGTTCACAATGCTTGTTTTCCCTGAAATCATGATTGGCAAACCAACTTTATCAGAATATTAACTACACTGCAAGTCAATTTGGACATTGCAAATCAGATGTTCAAAACTGTATTCGAATGAATGTTAGAAAGAGAGTAGACATCTGAATTTGGCAAGAAACGTGTCTAACAAATAACCAAAATTTCTCAGTTTCTAACAAATAACCAAAATTCTACAAGCAATCCTAGTTCATCATTTATTTTAGAAATTGTAAAATAAACTATTGTAATTAAATCAACTTGTCACATTTTCGAGTATAGTTAACTCTTTTTTGGCTATTATAACACCAAAGTTTTAAATTCAGACTTTTTTGTGTGTCTGTGACCATTTTGCCCCTACTTCAGTTTTATTACCCTATTAACAACGAAGGGTAAATTGGTCATTGTGCATGAACAAAATACATACAAAAGTGCACATATAAAACTTTTATGTTAGTTAGATATATTTTAGATAATTATCCCTAAATAAAAGAAGTTAATCGGCATAGAGAGAACACACCTTCATATTATGTTTGTGATTTCCAGTCTATTATGATGCAGGGGATATGGGAGATTTTTGGCCAGTAGAAGCCTCCTCTACTGCATCTTTCTTTCAGGTCTGGGCATTTCCATATTTCCAAACTCAAAAGTGAAGGCAACAACGTTTCTGGTAGATCTTTCATCTTTGGGCATTCGTCAATGCGGAGACGTTGGAGGGAGGTGAGGTGTTGGAGTCCCTCGGAAACTGTTTCCAACTTATCAAAACTTCCAATCCAAAGTCGAGTAAGAGATGAAGGAAGATGAAGATGAGACAATTGACTCCAATTAGTGGCTTCTTCTTTTTCTTTTGAACCCTCTAAGGTTAGCCCAACAAGTGAGGTTGGAAACTTCAGTGGGCCCCATTCTGAGATGGGCTTCTTCAACCCCCCAATTGAAAGGACACGCAAGTTGGGAGGCCAAAGCCCAGTTGGAGCATCCATACTTGGACAATTGCTTATATCCAAATAAGTTAACGAGGTGAGACTCTGCAATTGGAGGTCTGCAAATAACGACTCCTCCGTACTATTACAATCTTGTATCCATAATCTCGTGAGGTGAATAAAGTTACCCCCAAAATCAATGATCGATGCCACATTTGGATGATCTTTTATCCATACATCTTCAAGCATTGGCATGCTTTTGCTGTTGATAAGTGACATATTCTTCTTTCCTCCTTCTCCCAACTCCTCCTTTATCATTAGTTTTTCACACTTTTCGATTTCAACTGACTTGAGCTTCTGCCCTCCCATTCCCATTGAGAAGGAGACACATGTAATTGAATCACAATAAAAGATACCCAACGACTCAATGTTGTCAGGACAACTTAAATGCTTGAAATTTTCACATTCCCATACCTTTAATGAGCTAAGAGATGTTAGGAGGTTGCTCCCATAATTGTATTCCTCCTCATCTTTCTCCCCTAAACTCACCAAATTTTTACATTCCCGTACATCCAACTTCCTTAAAGTCACAAGAACCTTACTACTTGCCTCTGTTTCTTTTGATTCCCACATGTATCTTATTTCATCACAATTTTTAACAATCAATTCTTCAACTGCCTTAAGATCCAATATAATACCTCTCCACACCTCATTAGTAAGCCCTGAAATAGATCTTATTTCCAACTTGGTGACTGATGGAGCTGCGTGTACCAGACTTCTCAACAAACCAACACCACATCCATGTATTCCCAAATCCCTCAATGAAAGTAGCGGTTCTTTAAATGAGACACTAACCAAATTTGGACACCTTTCTATATTGAGCTCTTTCAGGCATGGAAACACAGAATCTCCAACGCCACTACTACTGTATGTTGACCAAACCTTCCAACTCGGCATACCTTTAAACTCTAGAATTTCAAGGGAAGGAAATGCAACACCAGTCCCGAGAAACTCTAAACCCACATCTTTCACATCATCCATGTCTTGGATAGATAAACTCTTAAGTGACGGTAGTTGCCCGAGTAGTGGTAGAGATGTACACTTTTTACAGCCATGTATAAACAAACGAACCAACTTAGGGAAAAAGGGTTCCCCGACCCATTTCGGAAACTCTAAACCCAAATAGTTCACAATGCCTAGCCTCTTCAAACAATCATTAAATGGCTTCAATGCATCAAGGACATCGTTATCAGTAGTCTCCTTTCGGGAAGCATTTGATACGTCACTCCATTTAACCTCTAACTCAGTAAGCCTCTTTTGTGATAAGTGTGCTTCTCGTGCTTCCGCTGCGTTTTTTACACTTTCCATGCCCTCTATGGAAACTTTCCCATGAAGATTTTCAAAATCTTTAAGTTGGGATATCGAAAAATCATTTTCTCCTCCAATAATGATTTTTGAAAGAGTTTGCAGGCTTTTCAACTTAGCAACCCCTACAGGCAAGTCTTTTAAAAGCGGAGTATCTCTAATGTCAAGATGCCGCAAACTTTTAAGCTTTATGAAGTTTTTCGGCAACTTAGTTAAAAGAGAACACCCAAAAAGGATTAGCGTCTCTAAGTTATAGAGATCACAAACATTTTCTGGAAAATGTGTGATTTTAGTTTGAGATAAATTGAGATAGCGTAAATGCTTTAATTCACTAATGGACTCTGGAACCTCGCTTATCTCATAACCACTCAAACTTAAAACCCTTAAGAATTGCAACTTAGGGAGTAAGTCAACCAAAACCTTATTCGACAAGTAGTTACGTTGCCTCCGGCTATCTTTCACCCCTACGGACAATAATGTTCTCAAACCTTTAGCTCCTTCGATCCCCTCAAACTTCTTGTAAGCTACATATGCGTCAAAAACAAAAGACATATGACGACACTTATCTAAAGTTTGTTTCCTAGCATTCTCTCTCATTTCCTTCTCTAACCTGAAAAAGAAATCTCCGGCAACAGATGTAGCCAAATCATTCATAAGATCATGCATAACAAACAAAGACTTGTCATTAGGTAAGCGTTGAAAAAATGACCGTGATAACAACTCATCAAAGCATTCCTGACCCAAACGTTCTACAGTTGACGTGCTTAGACGTACTCGGTGCAAAAATCCTTCTGCCATCCAGAGCAGTACCAAATCTTCCTTGTTAAATGTATAGTCCTTTGCGAACAAGGAGCAATATGCAAAGAGCTGCTTCAAATAGGCAGGAAGTTCACGGTAGCTTAGTCTAAGAGCCGGAATAATTTCATCCCCCTCTTTTAACCTCCATATCTCACTTTCCTCTATTTCCTTCCATTCGAGCGCATCCCTTTTTGTCCTCATTAACACTCCAAGTGCTATTAATGCCAAAGGCAAACCATCACATTGTTTAACAATGCCTTCACCATGTGCTTTAAATGTTGGATGGGAGTCAAAATTATTTGCACCCAACGCATGTTGAGCGAATAAAGACACGGCATCATCTTGGGATAAACGTTGCAGAGGGTTTGAATTATCATAACCCAACTTTTTCAGCAATTGCTCCTTCCGAGTCGTCATGATAATTTTACTTCCGCTAGAGCATGCATGAAATGGACGTACTAAAGTTTCCCAATCCTCACGGCTTTCACTCCAAACGTCATCTAATATGAGTAGAAACCGTTTATCCCTAAGTTGGTCTCTGAGAGCTACTTGAAGAAGATTAAAATCTTCAAATTTCTTATCTTGCCCACTCACAGATTGGAAAATAGTTTTACTTATTTGGAAGCTATCCCACTCATCTGAAACACATACCCATACCTTGAGTTCAAAATGATCCTTAACTTGCTTTTCGTCATACAAAAGCCTAGCTAGAGTGGTTTTGCCCAACCCACCCATACCAACAATGGGCACGATGCTAAAGTTTTCTTTGCATGGTTCATCCACCAATAGCCTTTTAACCAACGCATCCTTATCACCTTGTCGCCCAACAATACTAGATGCATCTACCAGCAATGAGGTCTCGTATTGTCTATTTCTATCTTTTGACCTATCATCCTTCACTTCTAAACCAAGAGTAACTTTTTCCTTCTCTAGATCTTGCAACTTATTGTTAATATAATCTAACCTGCGACTCATCTTACTGCTTAGTAGGAAATTTGTGCAGCAAGCTGGGACGAGCTTTCTTATCTTGCTGGTGCTGGCGCTGGCTCGGGATTCGTCAGTGAACTCATTATGCTTAGCCTCGGTTGCCAAGTCATCAAGTACGTCATCAATGTCGTAAGCGAGATGTTGGAGATCATTGAGCCATAGTTGAACAGCTTCATTAGTTATTTCTTTATTCCAAGCATCATTCAGCAGTGCTTGCATCTTGAGCAAAGTCTTCCCTAGTTTCTTCAGCTCAGAATGAATTCCCTTTGCTCGAACAACTTGCTTAACGGCTTCATTGGCCAGCTTCTGAAGAACGGCTTCAATGAGGGTAGAAGCAATGATTTCCGCCATTGTTTAATGGTAAACTGGGAGCTCTTTGAATCTGAATGAATGGTAGGTGTTTTGAATGAAATGAACTGGAAGAAAATTATAGATCTTGACTTAATAGGTGGCTGGAAATAAATGAAAATTCTTATCAATTATTGAGCTATGTCTGTACAAATTTGACCACATAATTTTAACACAAAGAGTAAATTACACAGATAAGATCCATGTGGTTTGTAGTTCCTTTGACCAAATGGACATAAAATTTGACCGTTAAAGTTACTTATAGTATTTAACTTGCACATAAAGGTATAAGTCTTTTAATAACTCACTTTACAAATTCAATTACAGTTTTATATAATACGGGTTGTTAGAGGTCATCATACTTTCACAAAACATCTAATTTAGTCGCTCTACTTTTTTTGATTTCTAAAAAGACTGTCGTACTCACCAAATCATTTATTCTGGTAACTATAACTTTGGTAAAAATGCAATTTCATATGATTACCAGATTTTATAAATTCCATGTCAGAAATTTTAATGCCACATCATTTAAGTTATATCCACCTCACGTACTCACATAACACATCAAATTATCTTTTATACCCGACAAACCAAGGGAAGATTTATGAAATGAACTCTATCTTTTATTAATTTGATAATTTGTGTTCTTAGCCAGACATCATATATGATAACTTTAAAGGTGTTTGTTTAAGCTTATATATGGGCTTATGAGCTTATTTGATTTCAGCTTATATATTTAATAAGCTCTAATTTTCCGGCTTATTTGAAAACTTGTGGGCTTATATAAGTTTATTATAGTAAAAAACTTATATAAACCCACAAGTCTCCAATAAGCCGGAAAATTGAGGCTTATGATATATATGCCGAAAACAAATAAGCTCACATAAGCCGCATATAAGCTTAAACAAATGTCTCCACAAAATATCTAATTATCTACTGAAAATTTATTTTTGATCGTCACTCGTCTAATCTTTATCATGTTCAAGAACTCCATAAAATGATGCAGACCTGAACGAAAAAGATGAAACCCCACCCGCCACCCTCTGCAACTCACTGGACCGGATATATCCTCAGCCCGCCACCATCAACACCATGCAACGAACGTGACACCTTGCCCTTAAACCAAAGCTCCCAATCCGACATCGACGAAATCAATTTTTGTTTTTATATTTTTCTTGGATTAACTTTTGTTTCTATAGTAGTTTTTAAAACAGGGGTCTAAACAAATTTTGTATAAATCTATACTACATATAAAGCATGAATGACTCTCTTTCCAAAATTGTAAGACTTACAAGAAATTAAGCATGGTTTACAACACTTTAATACACCCAATTTTCAGAATTACAACAAAGTAAGCATATAGTACAACAAAATAAAGCGTGGTGTCATTTTAAGACCAAAATTCTATCAAACAATATTAATGCTATTAAAAACACCCCTTCACCAAAAATTACAAGCATTTAAGCACAATGTACAATAGCTGCAACCAATTTACAGATTTACAACAAAATAAACATAGTGTACAACAAAAATATGCATGATGTAATTTTTAGGCTTACAACATTAATGCTATTAAAGTGATCAATGTTATTAATGACTGTAATGACTACTACTTACAAGAAAAGAAACAGTGTACAACTCTTTAATGCACATAATTTTCAGACGTACAAGATAAGAAGCATAGTGTACAACAAAACACCACATTAATGCTATTTAATGTAGTCAATTATTTAACTGGTCAATAAATACAATTAATACAGTTATTAAAACACCCCTTACATAAGAAATACAAATTATCAAGCATATTGTACAACCAAATTAAACACAATTCTGGCTTTAAATTTCACTGCTACAAATAATAAAGCACATTATACAAATATTCAAGCCCGAATGGGCAACGGGCCAAGTGGGGTTGAGCCCGAACGGGCGCGGACCAAACGGGCTCAAGCCCGAACATGCACGGGCCAACGGGTTCGAGCCCGAACGGGCACGGGCTATACGAAATTCTTGATATCTGTAAATTTATTGTCAATAAGAATATAATAAACTAAAATACATTATTCATCGAAAAAATTTATTTCAGGGTACCCGCGCGTGCTAGTTATATATAAAGTATGATATTAATTGTGATTTTTTTTTGAATGGGTTTTGTTTAAATTTGAATATTTGGTAGTTTTCTTGTGAGGTGAAATGTTTGTTCTGAATGAGTGTGTTGATTTAATGGCAGTGGGATGGTTGGTGATATGGTGCTGGTTTTGTTAGATAGAGAAGATGAAAAGAGTGTGGGAAGAGATCGATAGTCTTGGTGGTTTTGCTAGTTGGATGTTGGACCAAAAGAGTGAGTGACAATTATACCCTTATGTGCAAGTTAAATAGGTCAAATTTAACGTCCGTTTATCAAAGGACCGTGGGTGTTAAAGGTTTTCGAGTTAGAGACTATTTGTGCAAAAAAAAAAAAAGTTAAATGACCAAAGGTGAAAGTCAACGCAAATCACATATACGATATGTGTAATTTACTCTAACACAAACAATCAATAAACACAACCATATATAGTTGCGGAAGATAAACTAATTAAATGTAAGCACACCTTTTTTAACTAGAGTTTTTATTATTTCTCAGTGCCTAAGATAGATATGTAAGGGAGTTTGTACATGTTAATTTGAAAATATCATTCACTTTTAGGATTAATCAAATACACATTAACAAGTATCTGTAAAGAAAATCTTAGACAAACCTAGACTATTACAAATTTAATGTTACAAAATACACAAAAAGACGTGTATAAAATAGTGAAGACAATGAAATTATGTTTTTGGCACATTGAGATAACACTGAAAATACTGTAATTAAGCACTAGTTATAATACCCGTGCACGCACGGGGCATTTTCTAAAAGATTTTATCTTATATACTCCGTATTGTTATAATTAAAAAACAAATAACTGAACTTGTTGTAAATTTAGTTTTCCAAAGAGTACTTTCACTCAATTTAATCATAGCCACCATAAAAGTAGAACAATGGCTCAGATATCACAAAAAACTCAACATGTAGTTATTGATCTCGTCGTTGCTCCACACATAAAAAGCAAATGACATAACACCAATATCAAACAACCACTCCAAAACCAGATCCACATGTGCTCATGTACTGACCGTATAATTTGTTTGGATACATTCTATTAAAATATCTACTTGTAGCAATTATGCCAAACATTGGTCTTGGACTCTGAATGAACTTAAATAAACAACAAAAACAACTAATTTATGATAGAAAAACTCATTAGTTTGAAACTTTAAATAAGCTTATTATCAACACCAAAAAATAATTAAATAATTTGTAGCAATTATCAACACCAAAAGAAACAACTAATCACAATGAAAGAATAAACACAAATATAAAATAATTCAAACGTACAGCAAGATGAGAATTGGTTCGGTAGTTTTGAGTTTTTGATGCAAAACCATTTGCATTTGACAAAGGGGTGGTGTTGGTATTGTTTCTATGCAAACCATTAGAATATGAGTTGTGTACCCATGGAAGTGGGAAATGGACTACGTCAAAACCATATCTTAGATCCTGATATGTGCTTTGTGTACCCCTGTTGTAAGGTCCATTTGAACTAAAGGCCAAATTCTGGTTCACTACTGGTCTCACGGGACCGTTGTTTTCATTGCCCGTAGTGTCCACATGCACAGGCGAGCCAGCAGGTATATATGGAGCATATGGTGCATAACCGTAACCACGATACATAACATAAGTGACCCATTCTCCCCATAAACACCCTGGTAAATTACATAAAATTAATCAGCATTAGTATATATAAATACATAATACAACTTTCGATAAGCCCATCACATTAAATTATGAAAAAAGATTTTCTTACATGAGACATATCAACTCCATCAGTGTTTCATGTATCTTGATTCTTGAATAGTTGTCCTAGTTGCTGGTAGTACCATCATAACCTAACATATAAAGCTAAAAAATTGTTTTTATGAAACAAAAATCTTTTGTTAAGCGTTTACAAAGTAACAATAATGATGTTTTATGGAGTCTAATATGATATGTAGGAGTATTCAATTACCAGGATAGTAATAAGCAGGAGTATAAGCATTGGGAAAATACGCCACGGTAGGATCAGCGTAATCGGGTATGATTGGAGTAAGGGACAGATCAAATTGTTGACTTTCACCATTCCCATTGACCCCTGAGTCAACTGAGTGCTGTAAAGTACACATACCACATGATCAATATCTAACAATCTCAATTAGTACTAAACAAACACGATTAACACGAAAAATGTTACATAATGTCTCACATGAAGCTAAACTAAAGTACTAAACCCTCACCTTCTTAGCAGCCGAAGCTTCCAAAATCTTCGACTGTGAATCAACTGTAAATGAGTCTTCACATGATCAAATAAAACATCTCATGACTTGATCTAGATAAGAAAAACGTTTGATTCGGCTATCTCCCTAACCATATTTTTGGTTCCCGGAAAAAGATGTTAGTCTGCCAAGTCTTTGATGAATGATTTCCGTTATTATGTAATTACAGAATACTTATCACAATTAAACATATAAAGAGCATAAGAGAAGTAAAAAATGACATGATTAATAAAAGCAACGTTTTTCTATTACCCAAATTAATTTGTATAAGCATAAAAATCACTCTGCTTTTTATTGTAAACAGATTTTTATAACTAAGTAGAAATTCTACTTTTTTTTTTTTTGGGGTAAAGGGTTTTGATACTTTTTGGTACCTTGAGATTGGGCTCACTTGACCCGTTAGAGATAGAAAAAACATAATTTAAATCGACCATTTGTTTTCCTTAAATTGGTCTGTAGTTAATGATTGGTTACCTTAGAACACAAAGATTAATGATTATGGAATGCATCACAGGCATGGTGGCTAGTTGCTCACCTTGGTTCCAAAAGTTTGACCTTTTGATCCATTAAAGGCTCTCCTCAGGTAACAATTTTTCCAATCCAGGATTCACACTTAAAAAACTAATAGCTCTTGTGCTAGAAAATCCTTCATTAAATTAATATCATCATAGAAACAAAAAAACAGGCCTTTTTATTAAGAATCGAGAACAGGTTGGTTCACTATAGATTGACCAGCTAAAACTTATTGTCAAATTTTTAGAGCTTTAAATAAAATGATTTATGAGATCAAATGCTTAAAAATAGGCGTTGGCTGATTTTTAAGGTGTTCGACCCATTTAAAACTTTAAATTACCATTTTAGCCATTTTTTATTTGAACCATACAATCTTTTATTACCTATGCATCTTCAAGATCAGGGATGTTAGAAGCCTTTCACCACAACCTTTGGCATCTCCATGTCTATTTGTGTACAATTCTATGTGTTTGTTATCCCAATTAATATCTAAAATCTAATTTCACTATCGATTACTGTGAAAAACCATAGCTTAGATAACCTACCTTGTATACATAATGTTTTAACTATTCATGTATTGAGAAAGAATAAACAATTCACTCGCTTGTTGACCATAAGATTTTAGAATATTTATAAACTTTTCTAGAATCCAATAAGTGAGTTTTCAATTGTAACAAATGTAATTAGGAGTTGCTAGTCATTTAGAGTTCATTTACATGTAAGTATATGGTTATCATAGGTCCATAACAGAACAATTAATAATATCCTATCCTTGGTATAACTTCAATTAACATAACTGCCTCCAAATAGCATTCCTGCCATGTTTTAGTTCTTTATCTTATTCTCATTATTCAATTCGATATCGCACGGTAGCTTTTAAAGCACAATACCAAACAGTCTCAAAAACTTATTATGTATCTAGACTTGTTGACACAAATAGAACAATAATATCATGTATTAAGCTACCTTAGCCAGACCCACCTCAGGAACACGGAAGCGGTCAACTCGGTACGTTCCACCACCATATTTCCAAATTGAACTTTTAACGTTTTTTAGCTGATGCTGCACTTGCAAGATGGCTGATTGCTTTTTCACTGTCAAAAAAGTTTGGAAAGGAATCATTGAAATGAGATAAGATGATAGCACTGACACACGACTATAATTCTTTGAAGATATATTGTCATGCTTGTTTTTACCATAGTAACATCTCCATAACATAGAAACTGTCGCTTCTCACACAACGTATCAGACCCATTTACCCCTTACCAAATATAGCAGATTAAAAGTAATCATAACAAAACCAGTTAACATGTTTAGACGCATCTTGTAACAATTCGCAATTTCAGGTTAATTACTATTCCCGGAAAATTTACTATTCACTTTTACTATTCATTTTACTATTCATTTTTACCGAAATTTTCTCGAAACTTGATTTTTATTTCTTGGCCTCGAGTGATAAATCATTTCCATGGCAAATTAAATGTTTGACACTCGTCAGATCATTTTCGTGAAAGTTATTAAGGAATTACACGTTTTAGGGTAAAACGTCATTCAGAAATTCTACGCACAACGAAACTCGACCCCGTTAAGTGACCCCGCATCAGAAAAATGTTTGACACACTCATGATTTATTTGAGAATAAATCATGACTGAGAAAAACATGACCAAAGATAAACCTCGGCCGTGAAAAACTGGAATTTTCAGTTTTAAGCGTTTTTACTCAGCCGTAACCTTAGCCTATACCTGCACCGCGTTTCTAATAAGATTTGAGTTTTCAACTTATTAGAATAAGTCAACATATTTTTCCCTCCTCCTTTGACCAAAAATCATCACTTGATTTTATAAGTCATTCCTTGATTTTTAGGCTTACGGTTTGATGTCTAAAAGACATTTAATACCAACCGACACTAGACTGAGCCCAGTCTAGACATTATAAGTCATTTTAAATCATTTATATCCTATTAGAAAAGTAACATTTTACTTTTCTCAATTTTACGCAATATTCGTACATTTTACGTATTACGCGTTTTAGACCCGTGTTTCCAGTTTTAGCAGGGTTTTACCACCCAAATGGAACCTACCACTCATTTTATATTTTATTATGGAGTATTATGACATGTTTAACCATTCTTCCAAGTTTCGTATTTTTACGATACCCGGTTTTACGTTTCGTGGCTTAACCATTTACGGTTAGCATTTTACGGAGCCAAAACATACTAGATATCTTGGATAATATCTTCCAATGTCCAACCCTTCCTCCCCAAGCATTGCAAACCGCCACTAGGGGGGGGGGGGGATTCACACTAGGTGTCTTGATCTCATGCTTTAAGCCTTAAGATGTGAACATGTGTTCAACTTGGTGAGCAAGTGTTGACAAGTCAACATTAGTAACCTCCTCTTTGGCATATAAATGGCCCTCTCCCCCTCCTCTTGTACGCCACACATAACACTCCCCATCCTCTCATCCTTAGCTCATTATCTTCCAAGTTTCATGCAAGATTCAAGTGCAAGTTCATGGTTGAAACCCTAGTTTGATCTTAGGTTCTCAAAACACTTCCATAACCTCATACTTTGGTGATTTCTCTTGAGTTTGAATCCACTCAAGTCACCTCAACTTTCATCATCTCTCTTTCAAGATTACAAGAGTAGAAAGATTGCATGAAGTGAATTGGGTTGAAGCAAGTCCATCAAAGTTCTATCCTTACTAGTTACTTCCTTTCTTTATTTGAAAGCCAAAAGTTGTAAGCCAAACCCTAACATGCTTCTTGTTAAATAATCATGTTCATGTTGTTTACATATTATTCTTGCTATATTATGTCTTGTATTCATGTCCATGATGTATAAAAATGAGCAAAACAAGTTATTGTATATGATTGTTAAGATAAAATATTAAAACAAGTAAACTAGTGACTTTCTTGGAAAGACCTGATCAAAATGGTAAAAATATGATATTGGATCATTACATATTGTAGTAGAGGACCTAACAAGGAAACCGTAGCAATTTGAACCACCTAAAACGAGTATACGAGTCAAAAGTTACGCCCGTTTGAAGTTACAAAAGATTTGCGGCAAAACTGCCTAAAATGTTTCTGTTACAGAAACTTTAAACACGCAAAAAGAGGCATTTCTGGTCCGTTTCATGAAAAAGTTAAAGCACGAAAGTTGTCCGGAATCACGTTTTCTTCAAAAACTCAGGAGCACGTCTCCAGAAAGTCAATAACGAATGAAATATTTCTCAGTTTCTTAACAGCTATTTACATATTTGTTCAAGTCACTATATATTGGTTATGTTTTAAAAGGAACAAGAGGTCTTAACATCTATAATCAAGACCACAACCATGGCTAGAGCCAAGGTTGAGTCTCATGACCATGGACCAAGGACCAAAGGTCATGGCAAGGCCATGACGAAATGACCATGTAAGCTTACTTAGGCGTAAACATGAAACAAGGAATTGACGATAACTTGAACAAACAATTTGGATCTACTTCACTTAAAAGGAACCATGAGATATTACAAAGAAAAATGGTCATACAAGACTTATGAAACTTCCCCTAATAACAATCTTCATGTAAAAATAAACTTTCCTAAGTTTATTCAAATATCGGACATGTAACTTTTCGGATCAAAACTTATATCTATATATTTTATCAACTACTACAATAGTAGGGAGCCTCCTGTGAGGAGTTCATTATGTAAGCCGTCGAGATGAGTTGTGGATTTACGAATTAAAGTGTCCTGGCTCCTCGAACGCTTACTAACATGACTTCTGAATTATGTCGGCCCGAACGGTAGTAAACGATATATAAAACATACATGTTTCATGAATCATTACTTTCAAAGACTTACACTATACATCATACCACATCATGGACTAAATGCAAGATATATATATAGGCACTACTTCATATTCTTTACTCAAATCCTAAGTCGCAACATGCTATTATAGGTTGCTCGTAGAAACCTTCACGATTCAACCGTTACATTCATTACTTGCTATCTTACTTAAGGTGAGTTCATAGCCCCACTTTCCATTACTTAATTGCTTTACAAACCCTTGGGGGGAATACATGCTATTTTTAACCGAGCACAATGTTTTTAAATTGTATGCTTGCCTGATTGATTTATTATCACTAAGTACCAGCCTTGCTAAACCGAGATCCCTTATTATGAACCACTTAATCACTAGCAATAGTGAGCGCAAATATTGTGAATAGACCTATTGGGATTGACGAATCCCATTTGTATTGACTAAGTTCAAACAAATGCACTAATATTTGAGATTTAGGTATGTTAGCAAAGTACCTACCGGGATAAATCTGCCGATCGATATTGGTACACGTTAACGTTTTGGTGTCATAAGCTTAGTGTATAATACATTTTATGGGCGTACAATAACGTAGCCTACCTGTTTTGTTTTCCAAACATTGGTGTGAGTCTATAGCTCACACTACCAACATATTGTGTTCAAACATTGAACAAACTCTATGAATATCACTCAACCTTTGTGTTGACCTCTCAAGCATGTATTTCAGGTTCATGACGATCAAGGATGGCACGGAAGGGCACAGATACTCAAGAGGGCTATAAATTTTATTATCATTCAAAAACTCATTTAATGTAAATTGTAAACATGAACCATTTGGACCTCATTTTGTAATCTTTGATATTTATATAATTTGAATGATAAATCTTTTAAAATGACTCAATTAGAGTTCGTTTTCTATTATTGTGACTATTGTGCCGTCGAGTAACACCCAGTTTGAATTCCGCTGCAACCATGAATTGGGGGTGTTACAGATTGGTACCAGAGCCATGGTTATAGAGAAACGGGTCTAAGTGAGACCTAAACTATAACTACAATCGCAAACAAAAACATTTTATAGCCTTCCGCTCTCCGTGTCTTCCATCCTCCAGACGATTATGGACTTAGTAAGCATGTTATGCTACACAAACATATTAGTATATTCATATATACCCATTTTGAGCATTTCCCCGTAGACATTTTTATGATACACACTTCTCACATTGTGAGCACTTCCCATAAACATTGAATTGTTCTAACATAGAAATTCTTTTCATAGAAATCATGTGCGTACCCACTTCTCCCGATTATGTGCCCGCTCTACCTAATAACTTCCAAGTCTTACCACCCTCACCGGAGTTCGGATTTGACTTCGTAAATGCCTTCGCTTCTGATGACGAAGAAGAACCCTTCGAAGATTCAACCAATGAAGAAGAGGAGGAACCAATGCCAACTAATTTTGCGTTGAATATTTCTAATTATTTTGAACAAAATTGGGTTGACGCAGACTCCGAGGAGGATAATGAGTATGAATATGTACTAGAGCCATTACCACCACTTCCCTTTGATATCCCTACATGTGATGATTTGGATCACTCGTTATGGATCGTATCACGACCACCATTGATCCAACAAGAAAGTCAGCATGGAAACTACAACTTCTCAAACTTCATCGACTCGTACCCCTAAGACACACTAAACCAAGAAGTTGCCGATCAATCAGAGCTGCTCGGACCTTCTAACCCGCCATAGACTAGTGTGATGATACTAGTTATCTTTTGTACTACTATACTGATTAGACTCAGGTAGTAAATGTTAGGAAATCCATGTAATAACTAGCGATAGTAAAAACGTTGTAATTACTAAACTGAAAGTATCAGTTAGTAAATTTTGAAGAAACTTGTAATAAGTTTCGATTTTGTAAATCAACCAACGTTGTATGAATAAAACTCTTGTTTTATACTATCATGTGTTATGCCTTTAAATCTTCAAACATAATTATTCTATCACCATCTTAGAAAAATCACTTCGTTGATACCACCCTATAAATCAATATCATGCCTTCATTTCCAACTTTCATCACAAACTACTAAATCTCAACATACCAAAATGAAGAACACAAACCTTCTTAACCTTCTCACCATCATCAACTTCACAACCCTTAATCCCACAAGCTCACTTTCTGATCTTGATGCACTTTTAAAGCTCAAATCATCCTTAGTTACACCACAAGCACTCTCATCAGCTTTACAAAATTGATTACCATCTAAAACTTTTAAGAAACACAATATTTCGTAACTAAACCGAACATCACATTATCGGTCCTAAATTATACATAGCCTGATCACCTATGTCTAATTCAGGAGGGATCATGTTATGCTGGGAGCAGTCACCTGTATGTTTTCTTAGAAACGAACTTCTCACTTATAATATTAAGACAAATTTCGTGTGAAATTCATGAAGTATCCATCCGATAGAGTACGACAATTAATCACTCTTACTCTACCTTTCCCACATAAAAGTAAACCTCATCCTACGCCATACCCTGAGCCGAAAGGAATGGGTTAAACCACTACGAGTCCGAGCCTTAGTTTTAACCATAAATTCAAACTTTTTTGCTCAAATCCTTCACGTTCAAGCTGAGGCAGTGAAACAAGAAGACATCCAAAAGGAAAAGTTGGATGGCATGATACAGAAGAAATTTGAAACCCGTTTAGATGGAACTCTATGCTTCCAAGGTCGAAGTTGGTTACCACTTTATGGTGGCCTACGAGGCTTGATCATGCATGAACCTCACAAGTCCAAATACTCCATACATCCAAGATCTGATAAGCTGTATCATGATCTTAAACTACTCTATTGGTGGCCAAACATGAAAGCCGATATTGCAACATACGTTAGCAAATGTCTTACATGCTCCAATGTAAAAGCTGAACATCAAAAACCATCCAGTCCATTGCAACAACCAGAGATTCCTATGTGGAAATGGGAAAGAGTTACTATGGACTTCATTACCAAGCTCCCAAAGACATCAAACGGTTATGACTCCATCTGGGTCATAGTTGATCTTCTCACAAAATCCGCACACTTTATACCAATCAAAGAGACTTACAAAATGGAACAACTTACTCGACTGTACGTCAAAGAAATAGTCTCAAGACATGGTGCACCGATATCCATCATATCGGACCGAGATGGTAGATTTACTTCCAATTTCTGGCAGTCACTCCAGGACACCTTTGGAACAAATCTAGACATGAGTACAACGTATCATTCTCAGACCGATGGTCAGAGTAAACGAAACATTCAAACACTTGAAGACATGCTTCGAGCTTGTATAATAGACTTTGGAAAAGGATGGGATACTCATCTACCATTAGTCGAATTTTCCTACAATAACAGCTATCATACAGGTATTAAAGCAGCTCCATTTGAAGCACTTTGCGGTCGAAAGTGTCATTCACCTGCTTGTTGAGCTGAAATGGGAGAAGTTCAACTCACTGGTCCAGAACTCATCCGTGAAACAACGGATAAGATTGTACAAATCAGAAGTCGACTACAAGCCGCAAGAGATCGACAGAAAAGTTATGCCGACACACGACGCAGACCCCTAGAATTCCAAGTCGGAGACAGGGTCATGCTAAAGGTATCGCCTTGGAAAGGCTTGATACGATTCGGTAAACGAGGAAAACTAAACCCAAGATACATCGGACCATTCAAAATCCTAGTCAGGGTTGGCCCTGTGGCGTACAGACTTGAGCTTCAATCAGAACTCAGTAGTGTACACCCCACTTTCCATGTATCTAACCTAAAGAAATGCTTGTCAGATGAATCACTCGTGATTCCACTCGATGAAATTCAACTCAATGACGATCTTTAATTTATCGAGGAACCCGTAGAAATCATGGACCGAGAGGTCAAACAACTCAAGCAAAGCCGTATTGTCAAAGTTCGTTGGAACTCACGACGTGGTCCTGAATATACATGGGAACGAGAGGACCAGATACGTAAGAAATACCCACATCTTTTTACCAACAAGGCTTCTACTCCCAACGCAAATTGATCTCCGGGACGGAGCTCTCATATGGCGTGGAGACTGTAACAATTCGCAATTTCAGGTTAATTACTATTCCCGGAAAATTTACTATTCACTTTACTATTCATTTTACTATTCATTTTTCCCGAAATTTTCTCGAAACTTGATTTTTATTTCTTGGCCTCGAGTGATAAATCATTTCCATGGCAAATTAAATGTTTGACACTCGTCAGATCATTTTCGTGAAAGTTATTAAGGAATTACACGTTTTAGGGTAAAACGTCATTCAGAAATTCTACGCACAACGAAACTCGACCCCGTTAAGTGACCCCGCATCAGAAAAATGTTTGACACACTCATGATTTATTAGAGAATAAATCATGACTCAGAAAAACATGACCAAAGATAAACCTCGGCCGTGAAAAACTGGAATTTTCAGTTTTAAGCGTTTTTACTCAGCCGTAACCTTAGCCTATACCTGCACCGCGTTTCTAATAAGATTTGAGTTTTCAACTTATTAGAATAAGTCAACATATTTTTCCCTCCTCCTTTGACCAAAAATCATCCCTTGATTTTATAAGTCATTCCTTGATTTTTAGGCTTACGGTTTGATGTCTAAAAGACATTTAATACCAACCGACACTAGAATGAGCCCAGTCTAGACATTATAAGTCATTTTAAATCATTTATATCCTATTAGAAAAGTAACATTTTACTTTTCTCAATTTTACGCAATATTCGTACATTTTACGTATTACGCGTTTTAGACCGGTGTTTCCAGTTTTAGCAGGGTTTTACCACCCAAATGGAACCTACCACTCATTTTATATTTTATTATGGAGTATTATGACATGTTTAACCATTCTTCCAAGTTTCGTATTTTTACGATACCCAGTTTTACGTTTCGTGGCTTAACCATTTACGGTTAGCATTTTACGGAGCCAAAACATACTAGATATCTTGGATAATATCTTCCAAAGTCCAACCCTTCCTCCCCAAGCATTGCAAACCGCCACTAGGGGGGGGATTCACACTAGGTGTCTTGATCTCATGCTTTAAGCCTTAAGATGTGAACATGTGTTCAACTTGGTGAGCAAGTGTTGACAAGTCAACATTAGTAACCTCCTCTTTGGCATATAAATGGCCCTCTCCCCCTCCTCTTGTACGCCACACATAACACTCCCCATCCTCTCATCCTTAGCTCATTATCTTCCAAGTTTCATGCAAGATTCAAGTGCAAGTTCATGGTTGAAACCTTAGTTTGATCTTAGGTTCTCAAAACACTTCCATAACCTCATACTTTGTGTAACACCCCCAATTCATGGTTGCAGCGGAATTCGAACTGGGTGTTACTTGACGGCACAATAGTCACAATAATAGAAAACGAACTCCAATTGAGTCGTTTTAAAAGATGTATCATTCAAATTATATAAATATCAGAGGTTACAAAATGAGGTCCCAATTGGTTCCATGTTTACAAATCACATTAAGTGAGTTTTTGAATGATAATAAAATTTATAGCCCTCTTGAACATCCGTGCCCTTCCGTGCCATCCTTGATCGTCATGAACCTGAAATACATGCTTGAGAGGTCAACACAAAGGTTGAGTGATATTCATAGAGTTTGTTAAATCGTTTGAACACAAAGTGTTGGTAGTAAATCGTTGAACACAATAATCGTAGTGTTTGTAGTTAAATCGTTTGAACACCATAATCGTAGTGTTTGTAGGTAAATCGTTTGAACACAATAATCGTAGTGTGAGCTGTAGACTCACACCAATGTTTGGAAAACAAAACAGGTAGGCTACGTTATTATACGCCCATAAAATGTATTATACACTAAGCTTATGAAACCAAAACGTTAACGTGTACCAATATCGATCGGCAGATTTATCCCGGTAGGTACTTTGCCGTTATACCTAATGTCTCAAATATTAATGCATTTGTTTGAACTAATCAAAACAAATGGGATTCGTCAATCCCAATAGGCCTATTCACAATATTCGCGCTCACTTGCAAGTAACCCTCGCAAGTGATTAAATGGTTCATAATAAGGGATTTTGGTTTGGCAAGGATGTTACTTAGTGATAATAAAACATAGTCGAATAGCATACAGTAGAAAGCATTGTGTTCGAGTAGGAAAATAATAGCATGTATTCCCCCCCCCCCAAGGGTTTGTAAAACATTGAAGTAATGTAAAGTGGGGCTATGAACTCACCTTAAGTAAGATAGCAAGTAATGAATGTAACGGTTGAATCGTGAAGGTTCTATGAGCAACCTATAATATAATGTCGCGACTTAGGATTGGAGTAAAGAATATGAAGTAGTGCCTATATATATATCTTGCATTATAGTCCATGATGTGGTATGATGTATATTGTAAGTCCTTGAAAGAAAAGATTCATGAAACATGTATGTTTTGTATATCGTTTACTACCGTTCGGGCCGACATAATTCAGAAGTCATGTTAGTAAGCGTTCGAGGAGCCAGGATACTTTAACTCGTAAATCCACAACTCATCTCGACGGCTTACATAATGAACTCCTCACATGAGGCTCCCTACTATTGTAGTAGTTGATGAAATATATAGATATAAGTTTTGATTCGAAAGGTTACATGTCCGATATTTGAATAAACTTAGGAAAGTTTATTTGTACATGAAGATTGTTATTAGGGGTAGTTTCATAAGTCTTGAATGACCATTTTCTCTTTGTAATATCTCATGGTTCCTTTAGATGAAGTAGATCCAAATTGTATGTTCAAGTTATCGCCAACTTCTCTAGTTCATGTGTTTGCCTTGGTAAGCTTGTATGGTCATTTCGTCATGGCCTAGCCATGACCTTTGGTCATTGTTCCATGGTCATGAGACTCAACCTTGGCTCTAGCCATGGTTGTGTCTTGATTCTAGGTCATAAGACCCCTTTGGTCTTCATAAACCATAACTTATATGTAATGACTTTGGCTAAAAATGGGCTGTTTAGAATTTGAAGAAATTTATCACTCAGAAAGCGTTTTTAGGGCTCGAGCTTCTTTGTTCCTGAACGAAAACGTCGTTCCGGACAACTTTCGTGTTTTAACTTTTTGATGAATCGGACCAGAAGTGTGACTTTCAAAACCCAAATTTGATCAGGAAGCTATTTGGCAGTTTTGCCGGAAATCTTTGGTAATTTCAAATCGCCATAACTTTTGACTCGTATACTCGTTTTGGGTGGTTCAAATTGCTATGGTTTCCTTGTTAGGTCCTCTACCACAATATGTAATAATCAAATATCATATTTTTACCATTTTGGTCGTGGTTTTCCAAGAAAGTCACTAGTTTGCTTGTTTTAGTAACTTGTTGTAACAATCAATAACAATAACTTGTTTTGCTCACTTTTATACATCATGGACATAACTACAAGACATAATATAGCAAGAATAACATGTAAATAACATGAACATGATTATTTAACAAGAATCAAGTTAGGGTTTGGCTCACAACTTTTGGCTTTCAAAGATGAAAGGAAGTTAACATGTAAGGATAGGACTTTGATAGACTTTAGCTTCACCCTTTGCAATCTATGATAAACCGAGGTTATTTGAAGATTATAACGACGCCTTCTTGAAGTCCAAAGCTATTTGAAGATTATAACGACGTCTTTTTGGAGACTTTAAAGTTATAACAACTTTTCTTAGAAAATTTCCAAGATTGAAGATCAAACACTAGTTTTCTTTCAAAAACTAGTTAACTTTCTTACAAAATATAAGAAAAGTGCCTTAGGTTTTAGGACTTGAAGGTTATAAGAAGGTGTGGTGCAAGAAATCTCATGTGTTTAGCTTGGTATTTATAGCGTAGGAAAAATAGTTAACCATATATTGGGTTAGAGTTTAACCATGGTTAGTTAAGACACTTGTAATGATCTAAAGGATCAATGGACAAGATCAAGCCACACCAAGGTGACTCCCCCCCACATATGGCGGTTTGGAAAGGATAAGATGACTAGATGATGAGTCTTGGTGTTATCTTGCTTAGTTTGTGCATTTTGACTCCGTAAAAAGCTAACCGTAAATGATTAAGCATCAAAACGTAAAACCGGGTGTCGTAAAATTATGAAACTTTAAAGTATTGTTAGACATGTCCATATGTCCCATAATAAAATATAAAATGAGTGGTAGGTTCCATCGGGTGCTAAAACCCTGCTAAAAACTGGAAACACGGGTCTAAAACGCGTAATTCGCGTAAAACGCTGAATATTGCGTAAAATTGAGAAAAGTAAAATGTTACTTTTCTAATGTTATAAAAATGATTTAAAATGACTTATAATGTCTAGACTGGGCTCAGTCTAGTGTCGGTTGGTATTAAATGTCTTTTAGACATCAAACCGTAAGCCTAAAAATCACGAAATGACTTATAACATCAAGGGATCATTTTTGGTCAATGGAGGAGGGAAAGAATATGTTGAATTTTTCTAATAAGTTGAAAACTCAAAAAGTCTTAGAAACGCGTTTTGTGGTCTCACGGTTAATCGCCCAAATGGTTAAGCGTGCTCATGCGAGAGTAGTGCAGGCATGGGTGACCTGCTGGGAAGTTTTTGGTCATGTTTTTCTCAGTCACGATTAATTCTCAAATAAATCATGAGTGTGTCAAACATTTTTCTGATGTGGGGTCACCTGACGGGATCGAATTTCGTCGTGCATAGAATTTCTGAATGACGTTTTACCCTAAAACGTGTAATTCCTTAATAACTTTCACGAAAATGATCTGACGAATGTCAAACATTTAATTTGCCATGGAAATGATTTATCACTCGAGAATATCAAATAAAAATCAACATTCGGGAAAGTTTCGGGAAAAATGAATAGTAAAAGTGAATAGTGAAATTTTCTGGGAAAAATTAATTAACCTGAAAATGCGAATTGTTACAGTCTCTACCCCTTACGGGGAACTTCGTCCCGAAGTTCTGTGTGTATCATATGTTGGAGTGGTATCGATGAAAAGGTGTGGTTACTTATGAGGACTAGAGTCTGGAATTACCAGTGATGTAATTTGATTTGTCATTTCGGTGTATGGTGTAGGATGAGGTTTCCTTTTATGTAGGAAAGGTATGGTAATAGTCGAATATCAAAGGAAATTGATATAGCAGTCGAATATTAATAGGAATCGATATAGTAGTTGAATATCAAATAGAACTTGATATAGTTAAATATCAAAATGGAAATTGATATAGTTGTCAAGTATCAATAGCAATTGATATAACAGTTGAACAACAATAGCAATTTACATAGGAATCCAATAAATGGAAATTGATATAAGAATCGAATCATGGAATAAGCGTTGAACATGCGGTTGGACCAAGTCCTGTTTGAATTGTACGGCTGCCCATGCATATGGCTACATGGCCCCGTAATGAGTTTGGTACGACTGCACATGCATATGGTTACATGGCCTCGCAACGAGTTTGTTTGTTATTGCACTATCATTATGAAAACCAAAGTGTAAACCTCGTACTAATGGAAATTGGGATAGTCGTTGCAATCATAGCCTAGTAGGTAATCGGTTGTTGTACCTAGTGTTTATGTCATGGTTTGAAGCGATGTCGGTGAAAAGATAGGATTTCTTGTAGCGAATAAAATGTAGGTATCATGCCATACCCGAGCAATGTAATGTAGGTATCAAGCCATACCCGAGCAATGTAATGTAGGTATCAAGCCATACCCGAGCAATGTAATGTAGGTATCAAGCCATACCCGAGCAATGTAATGTAGGTTGACTTCATACTTATGTTATTTCGGATATAATTAAGCCCACTTGTTTATAATTCTTTATTTACATAGAGAGGCATCCCAAACAATGTAACTAAAGGAATATAAACGTATGGTTCGATGATTTATAATTTCTTTATTTAAATGAAAAGGCATCCCAATCCATTCAAATAAGGACATTATAAATCATCCTACTCAAGAATTCCCGACACAACATTCATACTTAGCCGGTGAGTTACAAGGTAGTGTATTATGAGATGATACTGGTGTTCCAAAAGTACAAGATGAATATTCAATCTTGTAAAGCTGATAAGGGTGCTTGTGGTGTAACTAAGGATGATTTGAGCTTTAAAAGTGCATCAAGATCTGTTAATGAGCTTGTGTTTGTAACGGTTGTGAAGATAATGATGTGATATGTTGATGAACAAAAGTGTGTAGTGTATGCTTAACATTAATACCCTTAGGTATAGATGTTGAGTTTGCTTTAAAAATCTTAAGAGATTTTAAAGGTTTATGATGGAATGGTATCCTTAGGACCTAAACAGGATAGTACTTCTACAGGTTGAAGAGAATAATTGATAACTATCCCAAGATAGTAGTTCGGATTATCTCATAAATGAAAAATTTCAAGAATGAAATTAGGTAACACAAATAAGGTGTTAAGATTTCGCTGAGTGGTAAGACATTATCGTGTCTCTAGATTGTTTTAATGTATTCTGGTGGTTTTATCGAGTTCATGTAGGAAATCAACCTAAACATAACCCTAGTACAACTACTCTCAGTATTTGGAAATTTTAAGTCGAATATAGTTAGTCAGACTATATTCCACTGTCCCTAGGTTAAATATAGGTGACTAGTCTATATTTAGCCAAGGTTCGATAAAATTTTCAAATACCTAAATTAGGTATACTTGTGATATGTCCGTTGGTTTTGGGAAACTGTTCACTAAACAAAGGTGATGTCAACCCTTAAGTTGCAAGTCCCGTCCATACAAGACTTGTAACGTATGTTTTCATATTCCATAGCATAGAAGATAGTAAGGGTAGGTACGTATGGAAAGGATTTTTTTTTTAAGTAGTTCTAAAATAGAACATACTTGGCCAGGATCACGAACTTTTTATAATGAAGGTTTCATAAGAAAACTTTGATGAATGTAGAGAAAGTTCAGCTTTTGTCGATGATGGATTTGTTTGTCCTTTAGAAATCTCATATTTCTTGTTTTGAAATCGATAGATTGTGACAGGTTTTTGATATCATAAGAAATGATATTGATGATGTGATGGAATAATTCTAGAGACCATTTGCACAAAACACAATGTCTCGGAAGTAGGTTAGACCATTGTGTAATTCACAATGTCTGGGAAGTAGGTTAGACCGTTGTGTGACTCAAAACATTTGAGAAATGATTAAGACCATTGTATCATACAATGTCTTGGAAAATGAATGAGACCATTGTATCTCACAATGTCTTGGAAAATGAATGAGACCATTGTATCTCACAATGTCTTGGAAAATGAATGAGACCATTGTATCTCACAATGTCTTGAAAAATGAATGAGACCATTGTAATCAGTTACAATGTCTTGGACATATAATGTTGGAGTAGGAACATGATTGGGAGAGTGTGGCTGTGTCGAAATGCCTTAGAATAGGCATACACAGATATGTTTAGTCCATTGTTTAGATAAATGATTGAAAATAAACCGAGTTTATATATCAATATACTAATATGTTCATGTAGCATAAAATGCCTAGTGTGTATATATCAATATACTTATATGTGTTCATGTAGCATAAAATGCCTAGTGTGTATATATCAATATACTTATATGTGTTCATGTAGCATAAAATGCCTAGTGTGTATATATCAATATACTTCTATGTGTTCATGTAGCATAAAATGCTTAGTGTGTATATATCAATATACTTATATGTTTGTGCAGCATAACATGCTTGCTAAGTCCATAATCGTCTGGAGGATGGAAGACACGGAGAGTGGAAGGCAATAAAAATGGTTTTGCTTGTAGTTGTAGTTATAGTTTAGGTCTCAATTAGACCCGTTTCTCTATAACCATGGCTCTGGTACCAATCTGTAACACCCCCAATTCATGGTTGCAGCGGAATTCGAACTGGGTGTTACTTGACGGCACAATAGTCACAATAATAGAAAACGAACTCCAATTGAGTCGTTTTAAAAGATGTATCATTCAAATTATATAAATATCAGAGGTTACAAAATGAGGTCCCAATTGGTTCCATGTTTACAAATCACATTAAGTGAGTTTTTGAATGATAATAAAATTTATAGCCCTCTTGAACATCCGTGCCCTTCCGTGCCATCCTTGATCGTCATGAACCTGAAATACATGCTTGAGAGGTCAACACAAAGGTTGAGTGATATTCATAGAGTTTGTTAAATCGTTTGAACACAAAGTGTTGGTAGTAAATCGTTGAACACAATAATCGTAGTGTTTGTAGTTAAATCGTTTGAACACCATAATCGTAGTGTTTGTAGGTAAATCGTTTGAACACAATAATCGTAGTGTGAGCTGTAGACTCACACCAATGTTTGGAAAACAAAACAGGTAGGCTACGTTATTATACGCCCATAAAATGTATTATACACTAAGCTTATGAAACCAAAACGTTAACGTGTACCAATATCGATCGGCAGATTTATCCCGGTAGGTACTTTGCCGTTATACCTAATGTCTCAAATATTAATGCATTTGTTTGAACTAATCAAAACAAATGGGATTCGTCAATCCCAATAGGCCTATTCACAATATTCGCGCTCACTTGCAAGTAACCCTCGCAAGTGATTAAATGGTTCATAATAAGGGATTTTGGTTTGGCAAGGATGTTACTTAGTGATAATAAAACATAGTCGAATAGCATACAGTAGAAAGCATTGTGTTCGAGTAGGAAAATAATAGCATGTATTCCCCCCCAAGGGTTTGTAAAACATTGAAGTAATGTAAAGTGGGGCTATGAACTCACCTTAAGTAAGATAGCAAGTAATGAATGTAACGGTTGAATCGTGAAGGTTCTATGAGCAACCTATAATATAATGTCGCGACTTAGGATTGGAGTAAAGAATATGAAGTAGTGCCTATATATATATCTTGCATTATAGTCCATGATGTGGTATGATGTATATTGTAAGTCCTTGAAAGAAAAGATTCATGAAACATGTATGTTTTGTATATCGTTTACTACCGTTCGGGCCGACATAATTCAGAAGTCATGTTAGTAAGCGTTCGAGGAGCCAGGATACTTTAACTCGTAAATCCACAACTCATCTCGACGGCTTACATAATGAACTCCTCACATGAGGCTCCCTACTATTGTAGTAGTTGATGAAATATATAGATATAAGTTTTGATTCGAAAGGTTACATGTCCGATATTTGAATAAACTTAGGAAAGTTTATTTGTACATGAAGATTGTTATTAGGGGTAGTTTCATAAGTCTTGAATGACCATTTTCTCTTTGTAATATCTCATGGTTCCTTTAGATGAAGTAGATCCAAATTGTATGTTCAAGTTATCGCCAACTTCTCTAGTTCATGTGTTTGCCTTGGTAAGCTTGTATGGTCATTTCGTCATGGCCTAGCCATGACCTTTGGTCATTGTTCCATGGTCATGAGACTCAACCTTGGCTCTAGCCATGGTTGTGTCTTGATTCTAGGTCATAAGACCCCTTTGGTCTTCATAAACCATAACTTATATGTAATGACTTTGGCTAAAAATGGGCTGTTTAGAATTTGAAGAAATTTATCACTCAGAAAGCGTTTTTAGGGCTCGAGCTTCTTTGTTCCTGAACGAAAACGTCGTTCCGGACAACTTTCGTGTTTTAACTTTTTGATGAATCGGACCAGAAGTGTGACTTTCAAAACCCAAATTTGATCAGGAAGCTATTTGGCAGTTTTGCCGGAAATCTTTGGTAATTTCAAATCGCCATAACTTTTGACTCGTATACTCGTTTTGGGTGGTTCAAATTGCTATGGTTTCCTTGTTAGGTCCTCTACCACAATATGTAATAATCAAATATCATATTTTTACCATTTTGGTCGTGGTTTTCCAAGAAAGTCACTAGTTTGCTTGTTTTAGTAACTTGTTGTAACAATCAATAACAATAACTTGTTTTGCTCACTTTTATACATCATGGACATAACTACAAGACATAATATAGCAAGAATAACATGTAAATAACATGAACATGATTATTTAACAAGAATCAAGTTAGGGTTTGGCTCACAACTTTTGGCTTTCAAAGATGAAAGGAAGTTAACATGTAAGGATAGGACTTTGATAGACTTTAGCTTCACCCTTTGCAATCTATGATAAACCGAGGTTATTTGAAGATTATAACGACGCCTTCTTGAAGTCCAAAGCTATTTGAAGATTATAACGACGTCTTTTTGGAGACTTTAAAGTTATAACAACTTTTCTTAGAAAATTTCCAAGATTGAAGATCAAACACTAGTTTTCTTTCAAAAACTAGTTAACTTTCTTACAAAATATAAGAAAAGTGCCTTAGGTTTTAGGACTTGAAGGTTATAAGAAGGTGTGGTGCAAGAAATCTCATGTGTTTAGCTTGGTATTTATAGCGTAGGAAAAATAGTTAACCATATATTGGGTTAGAGTTTAACCATGGTTAGTTAAGACACTTGTAATGATCTAAAGGATCAATGGACAAGATCAAGCCACACCAAGGTGACTCCCCCCCACATATGGCGGTTTGGAAAGGATAAGATGACTAGATGATGAGTCTTGGTGTTATCTTGCTTAGTTTGTGCATTTTGACTCCGTAAAAAGCTAACCGTAAATGATTAAGCCTCAAAACGTAAAACCGGGTGTCGTAAAATTATGAAACTTTAAAGTATTGTTAGACATGTCCATATGTCCCATAATAAAATATAAAATGAGTGGTAGGTTCCATCGGGTGCTAAAACCCTGCTAAAAACTGGAAACACGGGTCTAAAACGCGTAATTCGCGTAAAACGCTGAATATTGCGTAAAATTGAGAAAAGTAAAATGTTACTTTTCTAATGTTATAAAAATGATTTAAAATGACTTATAATGTCTAGACTGGGCTCAGTCTAGTGTCGGTTGGTATTAAATGTCTTTTAGACATCAAACCGTAAGCCTAAAAATCACGAAATGACTTATAACATCAAGGGATCATTTTTGGTCAATGGAGGAGGGAAAGAATATGTTGAATTTTTCTAATAAGTTGAAAACTCAAAAAGTCTTAGAAACGCGTTTTGTGGTCTCACGGTTAATCGCCCAAATGGTTAAGCGTGCTCATGCGAGAGTAGTGCAGGCATGGGTGACCTGCTGGGAAGTTTTTGGTCATGTTTTTCTCAGTCACGATTAATTCTCAAATAAATCATGAGTGTGTCAAACATTTTTCTGATGTGGGGTCACCTGACGGGATCGAATTTCGTCGTGCGTAGAATTTCTGAATGACGTTTTACCCTAAAACGTGTAATTCCTTAATAACTTTCACGAAAATGATCTGACGAATGTCAAACATTTAATTTGCCATGGAAATGATTTATCACTCGAGAATATCAAATAAAAATCAACATTCGGGAAAGTTTCGGGAAAAATGAATAGTAAAAGTGAATAGTGAAATTTTCTGGGAAAAATTAATTAACCTGAAAATGCGAATTGTTACACTTTGGTGATTTCTCTTGAGTTTGAATCCACTCAAGTCACCTCAACTTTCATCATCTCTCTTTCAAGATTACAAGAGTAGAAAGATTGCATGAAGTGAATTGGGTTGAAGCAAGTCCATCAAAGTTCTATCCTTACTAGTTACTTCCTTTCTTTATTTGAAAGCCAAAAGTTGTAAGCCAAACCCTAACATGCTTCTTGTTAAATAATCATGTTCATGTTGTTTACATATTATTCTTGCTATATTATGTCTTGTATTCATGTCCATGATGTATAAAAATGAGCAAAACAAGTTATTGTATATGATTGTTAAGATAAGATATTAAAACAAGTAAACTAGTGACTTTCTTGGAAAGACCTGATCAAAATGGTAAAAATATGATATTGGATTATTACATATTGTAGTAGAGGACCTAACAAGGAAACCGTAGCAATTTGAACCACCTAAAACGAGTATACGAGTCAAAAGTTACGCCCGTTTGAAGTTACAAAAGATTTGCGGCAAAACTGCCTAAAATGTTTCTGTTACAGAAACTTTAAACACGCAAAAAGAGGCATTTCTGGTCCGTTTCATGAAAAAGTTAAAGCACGAAAGTTGTCCGGAATCACGTTTTCTTCAAAAACTCAGGAGCACGTCTCCAGAAAGTCAATAACGAATGAAATATTTCTCAGTTTCTTAACAGCTATTTACATATATATATAAGTCACTATATATTGGTTATGTTTTAAAAGGAACAAGAGGTCTTAAGATCTATAATCAAGACCACAACCATGGCTAGAGTCAAGGTTGAGTCTCATGACCATGGACCAAGGACCAAAGGTCATGGCAAGGCCATGACGAAATGACCATGTAAGCTTACTTAGGCGTAAACATGAAACAAGGAATTGGCGATAACTTGAACAAACAATTTGGATCTACTTCACTTAAAAGGAACCATGAGATATTACAAAGAAAAATGGTCATACAAGACTTATGAAACTTCCCCTAATAACAATCTTCATGTAAAAATAAACTTTCCTAAGTTTATTCAAATATCGGACATGTAACTTTTCGGATCAAAACTTATATCTATATATTTTATCAACTACTACAATAGTAGGGAGCCTCCTGTGAGGAGTTCATTATGTAAGCCGTCGAGATGAGTTGTGGATTTACGAATTAAAGTGTCCTGGTTCCTCGAACGCTTACTAACATGACTTCTGAATTATGTCGGCCCGAACGGTAGTAAACGATATATAAAACATACATGTTTCATGAATCATTACTTTCAAAGACTTACACTATACATCATACCACATCATGGACTAAATGCAAGATATATATATAGGCACTACTTCATATTCTTTACTCAAATCCTAAGTCGCAACATGCTATTATAGGTTGCTCGTAGAAACCTTCACGATTCAACCGTTACATTCATTACTTGCTATCTTACTTAAGGTGAGTTCATAGCCCCACTTTCCATTACTTAATTGCTTTACAAACCCTTGGGGGGAATACATGCTATTTTTAACCGAGCACAATGTTTTTAAATTGTATGCTTGCCTGATTGATTTATTATCACTAAGTACCAGCCTTGCTAAACCGAGATCCCTTATTATGAACCACTTAATCACTAGCAATAGTGAGCGCAAATATTGTGAATAGGCCTATTGGGATTGACGAATCCCATTTGTATTGACTAAGTTCAAACAAATGCACTAATATTTGAGATTTAGGTATGTTAGCAAAGTACCTACCGGGATAAATCTGCCGATCGATATTGGTACACGTTAACGTTTTGGTGTCATAAGCTTAGTGTATAATACATTTTATGGGCGTATAATAACGTAGCCTACCTGTTTTGTTTTCTAAACATTGGTGTGAGTCTATAGCTCACACTACCAACATATTGTGTTTAAACATTAAACAAACTCTATGAATATCACTCAACCTTTGTGTTGACCTCTCAAGCATGTATTTCAGGTTCATGACGATCAAGGATGGCACGGAAGGGCACAGATACTCAAGAGGGCTATAAATTTTATTATCATTCAAAAACTCATTTAATGTAAATTGTAAACATGGAACCATTTGGGACCTCATTTTGTAATCTCTGATATTTATATAATTTGAATGATAAATCTTTTAAAACGACTCAATTAGAGTTCGTTTTCTATTATTGTGACTATTGTGCCGTCGAGTAACACCCAGTTTGAATTCCGCTGCAACCATGAATTGGGGGTGTTACACATCTTTCCATCTAAGTCCAACCATCCAAAGTCCCAAATATAAATCAGTGCCAAAAATGTTTCAGCTACATGGAAACAATCATTATTGGAAGTGTTTGACTCGCATGAAAAATGAAAAGTGTTTGTGTTTGGAAGGGTGTATCAAAGTGATTATTATGTCGCAAAAAATCAGAATCAAATTCATAGAGTTGTATAAAGGTATGAATAGTAAGTAACTATACATTTAGCATGTCTAAATCTAATTACTTCAACCAAAAATCAAACGCTAACAATTCAAACTGATTAACGCGAATTTAGACTCACATTCAAACACCCTAAGTCCCCCTGATGTTCACTGCTTAACTTTTGCGACTACCAAACTGCATACTGAAAACTGCTAATTTCACTTTAATGTTTAATATATTGGTATATACTTTTTCCATCCAAACAATCCAACTTCTAATCCTTGTTTCAAAAACCAAATAATGAGATATAAAATTTACATGAAGCAACCTAAAGCAACCTCTAAAGTTGCTTTATTGCTTTTGTTTTATTGGATTATTTGAATGCTTAAAACGGAGTTGTGTACTCCAAATGCTTATTTAACTCGCAAATAATCAAATCAAAAGTTTATTCTGATATACTCCTAATTCATGCATTGCGGGTTGTGCTACAGAAAATTATCCGCTTCTTCTTATATCAAACAATTCTTAATAAGCAATCCCGAACACCCCCTAATATCCACATCGCTACCTATCTCCGTAACATCCAATTCAAAAACTATTTGCAACATAAGTTATGACTGATCTTACATACTTTACAAAACTCATATTCTTCTTTGTGATGTAATTTAGCGTTTCAAATATAATAGTTCTCAACGATAATTTAGCTTCTGTATTTTGTTTAAACGCTAATAAAAAGATGTGATAAGATCGTTTATAGCTCATCTAGGGTTAACAATAATAAAGATAACAATCATGCACAACGGAATATATAAAACATCTTTATTATTGAACAAGGTTCTTCATCATCATCTCTACTCTAACATACACCAAAGCCCCAATGCTACGTGATCAAGTGTAGCACGGTTACATCCTAACAGCTATCTAAGATAGTTGAGGCTTAACACAATCTACCCTAGGTGTTTCCCATAAAACACCTGTACACTAGTCTAGGCGTTTTTCCAGCCCTAGACTTACACACACGTTTTTCTGATTTTACATTGTGGAAGACATATAAAACATATTCCCTGTATCTCTTTATATAATAGAGATACTAGGGTTACAAGGAATAAACTAGAATAATAAAAGATATGCTGTAATCTTTTTCTTTCTTTGCAAGTTTCTTCCTTTGTCTCTATAAGTCCTTCATCTTTCATATTTGTCAATATCAACTCAAAGTATAATTCCTAACAATCTTCCCCTAGTTGATATGACAAAACTAAATAAGCATGAACTTCCCCTGAAGTTAGTATATATGAAAGATGTCGTCTTCCCCTCAAACCATGCATATCATCAAGGATCTTCAAGCTGCAATCTTCAAAATATTCTTCTTCCCCTTTTTGTCATCATCAAATAGGGGACAAATGTAAGCAACCTTGATCTTCACAACCACGAATCAATATTACACATCCAATTCATCTTTCCAATGTTTCAAAGTCGCCCACCATTAAGTTTTCCGCATCTATAAATGGACTTGAAACAATAGAAATCAAAACCTTCAGTAGTAATAACAACTAGCAGTAGCAAAAACCTTCACCTCGATGTAGCAAATAAATGGTTAAACATTTAAACACTTAAGCTTCCCCTGAAACCCATATGTTAACCATTTGTTGAATATAGGCTCCATGTAATGATTACTGATGAAGAAAACTAAGTATAACCAACTTGATGTTGAAGTAGAACCACCCAAACTTGTGCCTTATATCTTGTACTAAAATTGACTTCGAACGTATACTTAACGTATAGGGAGATCGCAACCTCTTGACAAAAAATCACTGAGCACAATAACGTAACTCCTTCAAGTGTTTTGTCAATTCGTAGTCACCTGAACGAACAAACAAGTTATCTCAAAAGTGTAACACCCACCTTGAGATATGATAAGAACACTCATCCAAGAACCTCCACTTCAACTTCAAATAGGTGATAAAAACCTTTCTTCGTAACCAATTAGAACAAATAAAAACGAGCCATAAATCTATTAAGCACCGAAACCAAAAATCATAACTCTTGTGTGTGTGTCTTCCCCTGTGTGTGTATTGGAACCAACCTGTTCCAAATTAAACATATACTTCCCCTCACTGCTTGTAACTCATGATTGCCAATGAAATAATCAAAGTCTCCACGTGAAATATAGCAACATGAATAAGTACCAAACACATGCCCCTTAAGAAATATGAACAGCAGCGGAAACAATTAAGGCATCAGTGGTAACTTGTATAAGCAGTGGAAAAATCAAAGCGAGCAGTGGTAAAAATTTGGCCTTGCAGTGGTAACGTATAAGCATGCAGTGGTAACTAATAAGCGTGCAGTGGTAAAATTTAACTCGCAGTGGAAACGAAAATACTTGCAGTGGAAACGAATACACTTGCAGTGGAAACGAAAATACTTGCAGTGGAAACGAATACACTTGCAGTGGAAACGAGGAACCACTATCAGCACCAAATCCATCTTACTCTCCATCAAGCATCCATTATATCAAAACGTACCTTTACTACTTAACAAAATTAATCATACTCCCCAACCAATAATAGCATTCATTATCCACATAAAATCATAAACCCTAATTAAGGAGTTAGGGTTTTGAATGATGAAGTATCAATACCAGATCTTGTTACCAAGGTTGAGAGAGAATAGCTAGGGTTTGGTACGCATGATAATGAACAGTAGCAGCTACAATCATTAGAATTGGAGTTTTCTTCAACAAATATAAGAACCCATGAAACCCTAATCGCAAATCGATTACATCCAATCCAAAGCTGCTTTTATTTGATAAACAATGACTTCCATGATGAATAAAGACCATACGAACAAGGAAATCAATGAAAATCAACACCCTTTGAAAGAAACCCTAAAAATTCGAATATTATACCTTTTCTGCAGCAGCTTTTTAGAAAAATCATATCTTTTTACTGGGAGCTCAGATTGAAGATCCCTCCGGTGGAACTCTTCCTTGTCATGTAGAGAACATCCAGTAAAAATTTCAGCCCGATCCAACGGTTAACGAAGGAGATATCGCGCCTTGAAAACTGACCTGCAGTGAGTTACGAAAATACGAACCAAAATCGAATTTTTCTTGTTTTCTTCATTCTTCGACAACGAACCTTGTAAATCCTAGATATCAAGAGCCCCCGCTCTGATACCAATTGATAAGAATCGTTTATAGCTCATCTAGGGTTAACAATAATAAAGATAACAATCATGCACAGCGGAATATATAAAACATCTTTATTATTGAACAAGGTTCTTCATCATCATCTCTACTCTAACATACACCAAAGCCCCAATGCTACGTGATCAAGTGTAGCACGGTTACATCCTAACAGCTATCTAAGATAGTTGAGGCTTAACACAATCTACCCTAGGTGTTTCCCATAAAACACCTGTACACTAGTCTAGGCGTTTTTCCAGCCCTAGACTTACACACACGTTTTTCTGATTTTACATTGTGGAAGACATATAAAACATATTCCCTGTATCTCTTTATATAATAGAGATACTAGGGTTACAAGGAATAAACTAGAATAATAAAAGATATGCTGTAATCTTTTTCTTTCTTAGCAAGTTTCTTCCTTTGTCTCTATAAGTCCTTCATCTTTCATATTTGTCAATATCAACTCAAAGTATAATTCCTAACAAGATGCATTTACCTTTAAATACATTTTACATTTTATAATTACAGCTACGTGCATTTATAAAACAAACAGTTGTCAACAACAAACATCATCTGACCTACTAACCTCGGGTTCTTAACAAATAACCAGATATCCGTAAGTTTGGACTAAAAGTTAGATACATATGATGATAGTGATTTAATGTGGTTAGGTAAGTAGTTATGTCTGCGGCGGCCTAGGTCGTGGTTGATTTTGCATACTTTAAAATTTTTTTAGTGTTACTGTTTTTGTTGTTTTTCATTGAGAGTGTTTGGATGATTGATGACTTGAGGATTGGGTTTTGAATTGTGATTGATTTTGTGAAAAGGTTTTGATTGCCAGAATTAGTAAGAATGTCGGGCCGGGTTTTATGAGAGGCCTAGGTACAACATCACCAGGGTGAATTTATCAAGTGTATATACCATAACATTGAATCTTAATGACACCCATAAGCACAAACTGATTAAAGCCGATAAAGATGGTTACTTTCGGTTTAAAACTGACGAAAGCTTTAGCTACAGTCTCAAGTCATCAAGGTCAATCCTATTTTCAGCTACTCAATCCCGGGCCTCCGAGGTATTTCTGCCTAATGTTAACAAACCGCCGCTAAATCTGCCGGTTTTAAAGTGACCATATATAGTGAGCATCTTCTAATAGATGAGCAACTTACCTTTATATCCTGATATAACTTGAGGTATGCCATAATCTATTACTACTGTAGAATAGATTCTAGAATAATAAGCGGCTCGCATGCTGTCCAAGAGTAAAGAAACATTCAGTTAATAAAAAATAAGTCTTGCTTTTGGTTTAAGAAGAGCATTGCTCTAAAAGATACTACATAAATAAAAGCATTGTGCTGCGACATTATTAAGGTTGACAAAATGTTCATAGATAAGCTTAAGTACTCAGTTCATTTCAATACTTGGGATTAGTGTTCCGAAGACAAG
The DNA here is from genome assembly GCA_030686995.1 of Artemisia argyi. Taxonomy (NCBI): domain Eukaryota; kingdom Viridiplantae; phylum Streptophyta; class Magnoliopsida; order Asterales; family Asteraceae; genus Artemisia; species Artemisia argyi. The sequence goes on from CM060690.1 coordinate 165,683,927, forward strand.
TGAATAAAAAGGTTAGCAAGTGACAACATCCCCAAACATGGCTGGTTAAACCCATAATCATATCTAAGTAAATCTTAGAGAGATTAACTTTGAAGGGATGAATGGGTCGATGTGGGTTGTGTTTTATCCACAAGTCATATATATATCTAAAAAGTGAACAGACAAACTGGGTCGAAGGACACCTGAATCGTTATATACAAAGATTTTGATTTTTACTATAAGTTTAACCAATAACAATTAACATATTCATTATTTATAGAAAATACACAAAAAAGTGTTTACAAACCAATCCAACATAGCCCATTGAATAACCACTAGATTGTGACCCGTTTTAATCTATTGCCCAACCAGCCCAACTCACTCATCATGCCCCCTCTAGTAATTTTGAATGCAAAAATCTCATATTTTTGCATTCAAAATATTTCAATGTAGAAGAAAAGTATGACAAACTTCATACCAGAGACCGCACGCCTTATATACCCAAAGTCAACAGTGGTCCAAACTCAACTTTCCAGCCTATGCCTAGTAGCCTTGCCGACACAAGTTCCAAACCACTGTGATAGACAAAACACTATGTTAAGAAATGTAGAAATAAAGGTTGCAAGATAACTCTTAACAAATTATGATTTTTGTGAGAGCAACAACAGTTGCAAACACAACTTTGTGAATGTGCACACCTAAGTGATTGATATAGTGGATACTGGTTGGTCTAAAAAAGCACGCTAGAGTCAAGCAAAGGTTTGCCGCAACATCAATTAGGCACAAATTTAAACTGATTGTATAAAAACCCATAACTTAATTACGCAATTAAAAAAAAAAAAAAAAAAAAAAAAAAAAAAAAAAAAAAAAACAAAACCTAGATTAGTAGTAATTAATAAATAATAGATTAATATACCTCTAATCCATTAAACGAAAACATACCTTCTATTAATCGAGCGATGTTGAATGAAGTATTGTTAGTAGCCGATTGGCTCTCTCTCTCTCTCTTTTTTTTTTTGGTCGTTAGGTTTTTTAGTCTCCTTTTGTGTTCCTCCGTTTGCGTGTCTACTTCTGTGTCGAATGAAAATTGAAAGTGAGAAGAAATTGGGTTTGTTTGATAAAAAGTTTAGTTTTCATCCCGATGGTTTTGTAAATCACCCCGCTTTCTGTAAGTTTTACTTTTTTAAATTTTTGACACCTATATTTTTATACCAATATGTTATATAATTTTTCCAAAAACGATTTTTTTTATAGCTTTTGGCCAATTAAGGAAATATTTAGCCTTTTTCTTCTTTAATATTTGTTTTAAAAAATTAACATTAATTAAATTATTACTCAATAAGGTATGATTTGATTTTTTTGAAATGAAAAAGTCCCCACTAGGGGTTTTATTTTATTATATAAAAGATTAACAAACAAATTAACAACAATTCATTTTACACAACCGCATGATTTAATGATACACAAGTTTTGGCAACATATATCGCATTCATTTTCTGTATTCCAACATTTAAGTATCTCGTACGAGGACGCTGATCATAATAATATTCCTTACAACACACTTGAACTTCATCAGAATCTCCGTATAATGTCTTGTAGGAGTTTTATCTTGGAGCACAATTGTACCACCTATGCACGCACACACAAGCTAATCTAGCTAAGCACACAAAAAACTTTAAAAAGATCGGTTATTAACAACTCTATGTAAGGGTGATCTATTCGAGCGAAACACAAATAGATCGGTTGAGAACCGATCTAACTAATACAACAAATAGATCAGTAATTACCTAATTAAGAACCGATCTATTAAGTCAATATTCAAATTAAAATATATATATATATATATATATATATATATATATATATATATATAGAGGGAGGTTATCGTAAGATAGTGCTTATAATAGGAAGAATAGGAAGCAATGTGGTCCGTTAGATGTATCAATAATAATCTCATTAGATCAAACTAATATAATGGCATTTTAGTAAATTAGTTGAACTTGATGGCTAGCTTTAAAAGTCAATTTTAATACTACGACGTACAACCCAAGCGTATGACCTGCATCTTTTTTATTTATTTATTTTTTTTATCATGCCAATTTTTTAATGATACAAATTTCAAGTTCTCTTATATATCAATGTTTAAACAAAGAATTTTGAATGTACAGACCATGCATTCATGATTCGTCATCTTCTTTCTCATACCCATGATTCATCATCTTTTTTCTCATATTTATTAAATTTATGCGATACATGACTTTCTCAAATGTATCAATGTTTTAAACAAACAATTTTCAAACCATTATGTTTTGATACACGATCTTTTTAAAGCTTTGTTTATGTTTACATGATATAAACAATATTGCAACTTTGATACATCAAAAAATCAATACTCGTATAATTTGTTCATAGACAGTGGCAAGTAGATACACATTACTAAAACCAAAAAAGAACATGTTGATACGTACATGACAAAAACAACTGAGTACGCCGGGGATGACGACAACATCATGAATATCTAATTTACAGCCATGATACACATTTAATTTACAACTAGCTAACAACCAAGATGTACATATGTTTACCAAGTGATAAACAAAGTAAGAGCATTGATACATAATTATATTGGTAATGGCGGCAGTTACTGTATCGTTAACTATATATATCTTGCAAAAGTGACGACTGAGTTTTGTACACATCGACATGAGAATGGCTAGGTTACAATCTAGTTGGACAAGCAACCATTTGAAGATGAGCAGTTACCGTGCGTATCTTTTGTCGGTAACGGAGATAGAGCTAGATCAATGCGTGAGATGATTGTCTTGAGAGAGACTTATGATGGCAGAAACCGTTGCCGGCGAATTTGTTTCGACGTCGGGTTTTAGGTATCATGTTAAACCGTGATATTATATCAAATTTCTGAACAGGACGGTGTTTTTATATACCTTGGTTTCTAATGATGTTTTAATGGCATTGAACCATGTCATGCACATAAGGCTCCCGAAAAAATGTGTTTCTTATGTTGTAAAAATTATGTAACATGTTGCAGCGAGTAATGCTCAGAATTTTCTGAACGCTGGACTGAGATATCATCTCTCTCGTCCATTCATCGACATCATATGAATGTCTAAACGTTCTTAGGAACAACGTCGTTCGCGATCTTGAACGTTATCAACAACTTACCGTATTCTGGTTGATACAGATCCTTACACCTAATGATGCAGATCTGTCGTTCGAAATAATAGAAATCTAGATAGTTATCGTTCTTGTGTGATTTTTATTGTGATGAGTGATAGAGCAAAAAACTGGGTGGTTACAAATGACGAGAATTGAGGTAACTTTTAGAACGGGAGAGGATTTATTGTGAAATACCTTATGTGCCCTTATTATTTAATTAATAATTATATTTCACTTAAATTGATTAAATTCCACATGTCAATTATTAATTGGCTTCCTAGACTAACTCACTTTAAACACTATCTTATATGAACCTCATTCTATATATATATATATATATATATATATATATATATATATATATATATATATCAAAACCCATATTTTTTCCAAATTTCTGTTCAATCACAAAATACACTAATATTCCAATATACGTGTTCAACAAAATAATCATTTTACAATACGACACCAAATGGCTTCAAAAAATACAACACCATATAACTATATACGAACAAAGAACACAATTGGAACGATAATTGTTGTATAGCTTGTTACTACGTGTATCCCCCGATTACATGAGAAATGACAGATGCACCGATGCATTGATGTTGCAAGCCCATTCAACTTCCGCCATGAAGGCTTCAACTATATCAATCAACTGTCATAAAGACAACAAACAAATAAGTTAATGATGGTTACCTTCAACAAGGTGGGCGGAGATCGCTGCGTTGCGACTGGGCTTGATGTTTCTGACGACCTGTTGAACTCGAACGAAGTCTCTTATATGCAACTGCTCAACACAACTTTTATATTTAGTAGGCAGATGTTAGCAAAAGTTAAGAGACTACTGGTTCTAAACATAAGTACGACAGCGATAGAATTGTGCTATTACATCACTGTACGTTACTACCTTCTACACGCGGTTAGTAGCAAAAGTAAAAAGATTACCGGTTCTAAACATAAGTACGACAACTACAGATTAGTGCTATTACAGCTAGGGGTGTTAATCGGGTCGGGTTGGTCGGGTTCGGGTCAAAACGGGTCGGGTCAAGTCGGGTTCGGGTCTGAGCCATTTACAAAAGCACATAATTTAATTTCTTAAACAACTAAAGGGCACAAGTATAAATCACACAAGTTGTTTGTTGCATACTTATAGACTTACTGCACAACGGTTATAGAAGATGTTGAGTTAATAATGAGAAACCAATTCTGTGATTCTATTCACGACTGAATTCTCTAAGAGTTCAAAAACAATGAATATGATGAAATATATGTATAAACCATGCAACAAACCAAAGATAGATACCAATTTATATGTGAGATAAAGTCTTGCTATGAACAAAAAGTGTATCATTGCATCAGTAGGCAAGTTGCCATGATTGAAACTTAAGAACCATTAAACTTAATACTGTACCATACTACAGAAACATAATAGCAACAAACAAAATAGCCGATAATACCATAGTAGAAGTAACCACTGGTTACGAAATATACTATATTTACCATACTAGAAGTTCTAGTAACCTTCTGTTACAAAATTGGACGGGAAATGGGACCATTTTTACTACATGGACCAAATTAACTTGGGCCTTTCAAATGAATAAAGATTGGTAATCATTATATAAAAAAAATAAAAAATAAAAAAAATCTAACTCGGGTTAGTCGGGTTGACCCGAACCTGAATAGGCAAAGTATTTTAAACCCGATACCCGAACCTAGTTCATATTCGGGTTGACCCGATTGACCTAAGTTAAAGTTTGAACCCGAGTAACCCGACCCGATTATCCTTATTCGGGTTCGGGTCCAGGTCGGGTCGGGTCGGAATTTTTGACACCCCTAATTACAGCACCTAATGCCACTGCCTTCTACACCAAAAAAATGGCAATGATTGCTATTAACCACATCCTTTTCGAAATCAGATAAAGCCATCCCCTGGTATCCTTGTCCCAAGAAGAACAATGTGCATGATTTAAGCACAGAATGGAGATTGTAGACTCAATACCCAAAAGACTAGTCACAACAACCAACTAATCCAGCACCACTGAATTTACACTATAACCTTAAGAGAACAATGACCAGAAACACTGCTTCATATGATGCAACCTATCAGTTAAAATGCTCCAGCATTCACATAACTGTAGCTTTAGTTCCGTCAAGGTGAATAGAGCATTCAATAGGCATCCTAGACATGCTGTTTTCTACCCCATGATACCAATAGCCTAACTTAGCCAACCAACACATTTTAAGCTGCTCTAGGTATTGGCTTAAACCCATCACCATACCAAAGCAAAAGTGCAAAACTAGTACATCTTAATGCAACTACAAGTCTACAAGACAATGAAGCTGTTCTAGCTACTGGCTAAACAAAAGGGAATACGTTTCCCTTCTTTGCAAAGATAAGATTTAATGATACTACGAGACAATAAAGCCAAACAAAGTTAGAAAGCCAAAGTAAAACATATAACTAGAGTAAATTACTTTCAAATATCCCTAATAGTTTTCAAAGGAAACAACAAATGATGAAAACTCAGCCAGGAAATCCTTTAATTACAATTATGTGACATGTAAATCAGCTGATTCATAATCATATACAATTGGCGTTTTATTGTAATGAAGATTGTACCAAATCGTAAAATCTGCTTCTATAGTTCAAGACAATTGCATACACATGGAATGTGGGCTTATTCTATATTAACTAATCAAATAGCGGGATCATGTGATGCAATCCAGATGGTAAGACGCAACACTCAAACAAACCACACTCCAGTCATGTTTAAGTCCTTAGCTGTAAATTAAGAATGATACTAAGCTATTATACAGAGTAATAGGTAGCAGGATCTTCTCTAAATGATAAAAGGAAAAGTGAAAAACAAAACTAAAACCAATGAGAAAAGAATGTATGCAATGATGACTCCAAAACAGAGGACACCAGGCCAATCACTCCTCGAATTAAAAGAGACAATCACCCAAGTGACAAAAGTAGATATAAGAGACAAATCACCAGAGCAAAAAAAAGGAGAGAAACGAGAAAAAGACAGCACCATTATTCAGTGAACAACGAAAAGTCAGAAATCCTCATACGAGAATGCAACTTCTGAGATCACAAGTTTGATGAGTATCAAGAGTAAATACGAACTTATAAATTATAAAATTGTAAATATGCACAGATTAGTGCTTGTGTATAAAAAGGTACAAACAAACTACGAAGCTAACATAACCTGTAAAAAAAAATAACAGGATATATACGTCCACATAGCAGACTCCTTGTGGTTCGGATGTACCAAGTAAAACGAGATCACATGGAACCTCATCGTTTTCACGGATCAACACCAGGTTACCAACGTAAATCTTTTAAGCTTGTATCTACATATATAAGTCGACCATGTTAATATGTAAGATGATGGCAAGTAATTGCTAAGGTAAAATTACACCAATCCAAATGAGCTAAAATGGATAAAATCAGCAACTGGCAAAAAAACGCAACACTAAATGATGTCATTACGATATAATTAGACAAATTCCATCATCCAAAAATATCAAAATTAAAAACCTAACAGTATCATCATATAATAAAAAATTCATCAACAAACATACATAGAGTGGAGGTAGGAGTTAGGGCTTCGACAGCGATGGTGGTGGTGGAGGTGAGAAGCCACTATTGAAGAGGGTGATGATGGTTAGGATTTGTTTGGTGAGAGTGGGGAGGCGCTGGTGAGTGATTTTGGGGAAACGATATAGGGTTTGTGTGTCTAATTTTTGGTGAAGCTGGAATTTTGGTGAGTGAAAATTTGTATCCGGCTAAAACTATTAGGGGGTTGGCACACCACCATCTATTACTCTCAACCACTTATGCCACATCATTCACTCATTTTTTTCATCCTTCGCCCATTTTTTTGTTGGCGTCACTTGTGGTACCACACCACCATCCCTCACTTCATTTTTTTAAATTCCTTTGCGTCAAAAAGTGAATCCAACGTTCGAAATTTTGCTCATTCCCGTGCGTGAAGCTCCCCGTACGGTACCGTGGGCAAGGCGGCGATGTTCCCACACGGTAGCACGGTACCGTAGTACCCTTACCGTGACCATTGCCAAGCCCCTTAGAGATAAATAGATCGTTTATTTATTAATACCCGATCTATTTAGTATCTCATTTAATGATGTTTACAATTTTTATGTAATTTTTATGGTGCTTAATCATTTTGCATGTTTTTAATGCTTACCAATTTAGCCGTTAGTGGAATGATTAAGAGAAGGAAAAAACTTTATCAAACAATCAATCTCACTTAATGATTCATGATAAGGCCCATTAAGAGGCTATCAAACACCCCCTTAGAGATAAATAAATTGTTTATTTATTAATACCCGATCTATTTAGTTTCTCATTTATTAATCATGCTTACAACTAGAAGTTACTTAGATCAGTCTTTATCCAAATAACCGATCTATTTATTATTCTTCCCTTTTTTTCCATTTATTAGATCGGTTTTTTAAGAAAATTACTCTATTTGAATTGATCTATTTAAGTTTTTGTGTAGTAGTAGTTAAATTCAAATACATACATATTATTAAGCGAAAAAAATTTATTAAGTCATTTACCTTCAGCCATACAAGTAATAAGAAGAAAAAGAGTTAGCATAAGAATTGTCTTCATGTCGAAGTTTTTTGATCGACTAAGGAAAATCAAAAATCAATTTATAGAGATATTGAGAGTTAGCTTCACGGAGTTTTGCATGAATAAAATTTTGGAATAATACATGCGTATTGCATGAAACATGACTCACTAAACATGTCTACTTCAACAAAATTTACTTTTCCAATTTATGTCCAACAAAAAATAAGTGCTTATGTCGAGTCAGAAATTCATATTTACCAAAAAATAATAATAATAATAATAATAATAATAATAATAATAATAATAATAATAATAAAATAAAATAAGTGCTTATCAATGAAAGAGATGAAATTAACATAGACGAGATCAATAATCAGGGCCGTCTCGTGAATTTTGAAGGCCCTATGCCTTATTACATTAGAGGCCCTTAAAAAATATCTGCTACAAAATCATTAAAATTCATAAAGTTGTCGTTCTAACAAAAAAAAAATAAATAAGAAAAATAAAAAAGCGATAACCAACTTAATAGCAAATTGTGTTTTTTCTTTGTTATTTTTTTATATATCTTTTCTTCTTTTCAATATAACCTATTGAATTTCAAAACCATTAAAAATTATCTTTAACGTTATAAGGATTAAGTCTTATATGGCAAATATGAAATATGAAATATGAAATAATGTATTATTTTAATGAAATACATATGTGAAATTTAATTGAGACATAGTTACATTCTAAACAATTATTATACATTATATATATATATTACATTTACCGTGGATCGTACTATTCACTTTAATTAAATAATATTTTCTGCTATAGTAACTAACGGTCGTTAGTTACTAACTAACGGTCATTAGTTATTTAGCTAACGGTCGTTAGTTAGTGACTAACAGTCGTTAGTTACTTAAACACTGTTACAAATTTAGTCCTCACAAAGTTTACATAATTTGTCCTTCATGTTATACATCCATTGTAAAGTCAGTCCTTGGTCACTAACTTGACGTTAAGTAGCTAACGACCGTTATCTTTAACATCTTAAAAAAATTTCATACGTACCTGGTCCTTCATCTCAGAGGTTCATTGCAAATTTAGTCTTCACATAATTTACATAATTGGTACTTCATGTTATACATCTGTTGCAAAGTCGGTCCTTATTCTGTTGCAAAATCAGTCCTTGATCACTAACTTCGCAATTAAACGCTAACGTTAGGACATTTTTTCGCGGCAACACGCGGCTTACATCCTCGTTAAATAATAATTGATGGTAGGCTAATCATGATAATTTTTAGATATGGTGCCATAATTGGAAAAATTCTAAACTATACGGGGTTAAACTTGAACCAACTAACAATAAGACAAAGTTATGACTTTTGTATCATCTCCTTCCTTGCAACACCCCTAACACGCCTCAGCATATTCTTCACCATTAAACACGAATTTTGAACTATGTTTTTCCATTTTAACTTATATCATTAGCTTCTAACATTGTAAAACTTGTTTATTCCTTCAGAAAACATCATTTACTTGTATAAAAATGTCAAAAACCGAGTCTATACTAATGTTACAGATCTAGAAATTGGGGCCCCAAAAAAATGGAGGCCCTGTGCCGTCGCACAGCTCGCACATGCTTAAATCCGGGCCTGTCAATAATAGTTGTTAAGATCTCGATCATGATCTTAGGATATTACGATCTTAAGATACTATAAAGCAAAAACGATGTCATCCTACGTAGAATCTTAACAAGTTAAAGATTTTATAAGATCTTGAATTTCTGATCTTAACCATAGGATCTTAAGATATAATCCGATCTGATCTTACTTTTCTCAAACCACAAACTAAAAAACTACAAAGGTGTTGATTATGTTTTTATAGAATTTCAAAATTAAACAACATGTTAATATTCTTAAACATTCCAAATTTATAATTTATGACAATATTTCCTTGATATAATTTCGTGTTTATGATTTATAATAATTTGTAAATTTGAATAATATTATAAAGACTATTAAAAAAATGACATTATAGTAGTATCTTTTGATCCTGATCCGATTTTACGATTTCGTTCTTGCAAAAACCAAAACGATCATTAGTAGGATCCCAATCTTAAAAATCTTGGGATTAACATAGATCATAAATTCTCTAAAGATCCAATGAACAAATACTAGTTATTCATAATTTCGTCAAAAAAAAAAAAAAAAAAAAAAAAAACTCTTTTTTTACTTTTTTTCATAAAAATAAAATATATTTCAAACGGTAAATCGTTAAACGAAAAAAAATACGCTAACGCAAAGAGAATTATTTTATTTTTCAGAAGACGGTCATTTCGATATATACTTCCGCCGAACTTTTTATTCGAGCTTTTTTACTAACATTTACGTTCTGAAAAATACCTGTGATTTGTACTTTTAAAAATCATGTGTGATTTCACAAGTCACATGTGATTCCGTAGCTTTAGCAATAACTTTTAGATGTAGCTGTTTGTTTTATAAAAGTGTTCGATAGCGTAGCTTTATAAAATAACGCAAAAGTTTGTTCAAGTAGAGTTAGAAAAATATTAATAACCAAAAGATAAACTCTCGTTACTACTCTAAATGCTAAACGTTCCTAAACACGACCCATTGTAACCCGTTTGTGACACGTTTAACCTGCTTAAGTATCGAAGAAGGTTGGTGGTTTGTTGATTCAACAAGTTTAAATCCAAAAATGATATACGTAACATGCAAATAACTACCGAACAATTTTAATGATATAAGTTATAATCGCAATTCATTGTATAATATGTATGTACTTTTTTTTTTTGTTTTTTGTTGCAAATGTGAATTATGGGTTTTGCTAACAACAGCCCTAAGGGTTGTCGTTAAGATGATTTGTTTTACTACAATTTCTTGTAATAATATAATTCATCCAATCACAATCAATACTTAATTGTATATGTAATATTTCCGGAATTTTCTCCATTTTTCTCGGGGTTATCAACCAATCAGAATCATTAAAAAAAGATATTGTAATGAAAATTATTTGCTTAACAACAACCCTTAGGGCTGTTGTTAGCAAAACCCTTATATTAATACTTCCAACCATTTTGTACATCATAAGGATAACATCACAGAATATTGGGGCATACCCCTCATCTGATAACAACAATTCTAACTTCTATCCAATATCAGATAATACAATAAGAAACATCTCTAATGATACTAATCTTCTTTCAAAACAGATCATACCAGTAGAATCAGAACTCCTTCATCAGTATCCTTTATTCACATAATTTGCACCTACCATCTAGCTACATTTCCTCCTTACCCTATTGCATGTGTTCATTCAGCATCCACAGTAAACATAGCAATTAGGGTTAATGGCTTCACTAGGCACCCATAACCCCTCCACTGAAGGGCTCTACTAGTTATATTACATTTCCATCTCTATTAATGGCTTCATATAACTAGGAACACACTCCTCCAGTGAGGACCAACCTTTCCTCCTGTGGGAATGTAAAGTGTGGACCATGAAGTGTCATCTTTCACCACTCTCAATTCTACACTGCTTACATTCCCCTCCAAGACCACTTACCCTTCAAAAAAGGAAGCCCTACTTTATGGTACATCCATATTGTGATAGACCTCCTACATAGACAGCATTGCATTCTAGTTCCCTCCCAAGGCCAAATTAGAAGAGGCAATGTATCTATAATAGGTACAGTTACACAATTAGGACTCCAAGGTACAAGGTACTTCACATTTGTAGTGGCCTGACTATGATAGAAAGCAATCACAAAACATTATTGCTTCTGTTAACCAAGTATCCAAACACCCCCTTAGTATCCAACCAATCCAAACAAGCATGTAGTCCCAGTCATCAGGAATAGTATTGTCTCCCACTTTCTTTTTCAATTCCCTCCATATGTATTCAGAGAAGTCACATTCAAAGAAGAGATTATTCATGTAAGAATCATTAATCTTGTTACACAATGAACATTTCATCTCTTTGTTGCTGCACCACTTCATTATTCTATCTTGTGTTTGTAGTCTACCCTTAATTGCCATCCAAAGAACAAATGCAAATCTTGGATTACCCTGAGAGAACCAGACAATTTTATTCCATTCCACATTCACATTCTGATGACTTAGCTTCATCCATGCTTGTTTAGTAGAGAAATCCACCAAGTTGCCATCATTATCTTTCCATTTGGTTTTATCAGCAGAATTCAGATTCAAATTAGGTACAGGGATATTTTTTAACACAGTAAATATTTCATACCACTCCTCAGGCCATCTCCATCCACCATTAATCACCATATCATTGACTGTCATATTGTTAGTTAATCTTGCATCATAGACATCCCTTTTGGTTATAAAATTGCTCAGAATACTAATATTACACCACTGATCATGCCAAATATTTGTACCTTTACCATCCCCAATTATCTTCCAAACACTACTTCTTATCTTATCTCTTAGGTCAAGCAGTGATTTCCACATCCAGCTATCATGGTTATCCTTCTGCACATCCCAAATATTTCTTCCTTTAAGCTTATATACATTGACCCATTTAACCCATACAGAATTCTTATCAGCAGCAATACTCCATAGGTTTTTGATCAACAATGCTTCATTCCAGCTATCAAGATTCTTTAGACCCAATCCACCTTGACTTTTTGGGGTACACACATCCTTCCATGAAACTTTAGCTTGACCTCTTTTTAATTCTCCTTTACTCTATAGGAAGCCTTTAAGAACTCTATCAATCTCATATATCACAGCCTTTGGAAGTAAAAAAACAGCAGCCCAGTATATATGTAATGAAGTTAATACAGATGCAATCAATTGCAACCTTCCTACATATGATAAGTACTTGTTCTAGTCATTCACCCTATTCTTCACTTTATCAATCAGTTGTTTACATTCCTTAGCACCAATTCTTTTTGTAATAAGAGGTACTCCCAAGTATTTAACAGGAAGTTTACCCACACTGAATGGCAAAACTTCCAGTATCTTGCTCACCTCATGATTTCCCACATTTCCAAAAAAGACAATACTTTTACTCATATTAGGTAAGAGTCTTGAAGCATTACTGAATTCCATTAAAGTATTCTTGATCACAGTTATAGAGGAAACATCAGCATGACTCAGTACAAGTAGATCATCTGCAAAACACAGATGAGTCAACTTAAGCTCTTTACAACCCATGTGATATTTAAACCTTCCTTGTTGTGTGTTTTTCTTCATCAAAAGAGTGAAAACTTCCATCACAAGTGTAAATAAGTATGGAGAGATAGGGTCTCCCTGTCTTAGTCCTCTTCCACAATTGAAATAACCCTTCCTTTCACCATTCACAAAGATAGAAAACTTAGCAGTGGTTACACATACCACAATCAAATGAATCATCTTATTATGAAAACCAAATCTGCCAAATACAGTATCTCTTTAAGAAAGCCCCATTCCACATTATCATAAGCTTTAGCAATGTCTATCTTAAGACAACACCTTTTGGACCCACTATTTCTGTTATAACCTTTTAGAAGTTCTTGAGTAATCAAAATATTGTCTTGTATTAGCCTTCCTTGGATAAATGCACTCTGATTTAAGTTCACCAATTTATTCAACCTATCTTTAATCCTCTCAGTAAGAATTTTACTAATACACTTTTAAACCACATTGCAACATGCAATTGGTCTAAAATCTGTTACTTTCTAGGATGAGCTATTTTAGGAACCAATGATATCAATGTAGCATTCAATTCACCCAACAATTTACCAGTTTGAAAGAACTCCTTAATAGCCAAACACACATCAGGACCCACAACATGCCATGCTTTTTTGAAGAATGTTGAAGTGTAACCATCTGGACCAGGGGCCTTATTCTCACCAATGTTGAACATAGCACACTTAATTTCATCATCAGTAACTTCCCTTACCATATTCTGTCATCCCTTGTCCCCTAAAACTACTTTAGGATTCCTAATAATCAATAATCAATATTTAATATGCATCAGATTAACCCTTGGATATGGCATGTATGATGTATTAAATATGCAGTGACCTACGTTGCATATGCCATGTATCTGATACACATACACTGCAAGCTAGAATCATATTAAGGAAAAAAAATCATGCCTTGTTGCAAATTCTAGGAAGTGTTTGACTTTACGGTCAAACTAACTACTTTTCAAGTCACTAGATGATGAAGGTTTTGCTACTTCAACTACATGTTGCATTTGCAGTTCTTGTCAAGAAGTTCAATGTAGGAGTTTGAAGTAGTTAATCAAAGTAGCGGTGGCAAAATTGTTAGGGCGGGCAACAGAAATAGTTCAAAACGGGTAATTTTTGGTATGGTTGACCTGAAGCACTTTTTGTCCAATTATACTGTTAACTATCATCATATTACTCATGTGAAATTTTATTCCACAAACAGTATTACAAATAGAATAGTTGCATAAAACAACTTAAGAGATTGTAGGCATTAATAATTCATTGAAACTTCCAACCCGTTTCCTTTTTAGCTAAGTTTTTCGATTTGGCCCATTTAACCCGTTATAAGCAAAACAAACCATTTTCCCACCTTTAATGAAATGTAGTCCATTTGATAACACAACTGAAACTGTTAGCCAAGTTATAACCGCAAGAGGAGATTCAAGTGCACAATTATAAGTGTGACAAAAGCATACACCATTAACAAATCATTTCTCTCTCCTCTAACCGTTTTTCCCGCCAAAATTCCTCCATTTAAAAACCAATAAAAGCTTCAATTCTTCATCATTTTAAACGAATTTTACAATTCTAAACCGATAGTTCGATTCTAAATTCAATGCTACACATTCCAATATAGTCTTTAGTTGTCAATTTTGAATTTTTGAATAATAATTCATTACGCTTCTAAGAAATGCCGATTAATCGGCCTGCTTCAAAGAGAGTGGTGAAGAAATTGTTGATGAAAATGTGGGGGTTGAAAAGGATAATGATGACTTCAGCAATGGGGATGATGATATGCACAGGTATTTTCATACATTTATGACTATTTTCATAACTTATATTAACACTTATCATTTATATTAATTAGAAAGTGATAGCAAGTGGCGAAAGTAAGTTTGAAGTCAGAAATTTAGGTCTTGGCATTTATCTGGTATACCATGTGAACATGGGTGTGTAGCTATATATTTTCTTCATAAGGATCCCAAAGATTATATTTCTGATTGGTATGGTAAGGATATGTTTGTGGCTGGATATAATCCTTATATTGATGGAATGAATGGCATGGATCAATGGCCATCCACAACAACAACAACAACAACATACCCAATCCCACAAAAGCAAGGTATGGGGGAGGTAGAAATGTAGACAGATCCGACCCCCACCCCAGGTAAACCTGGGAGTAGAGAGACTGCTTCCAGGGAGACCTCGGGCACATCAATGGCCATCCATAGAGTATAAAAAATCATTTCCTTGAATAGTTAAAAAGATGCCCGTAAGACCACCCCATAAGAGAAAGAGGGTAATAATGTGGGAGGTTGTCTAACAAAGAAGGAAGGTGTTAGAGGAGCAAGTAGTGGTTTAGGGGTGGTAAAACTAGAGGAGTGACTGAAAGGGGTGGGCAAGGGTCTGAAATTGGTGGAGGATGCATGGTGTGAAGAGGTAGAGGATGGTATGAAAGTGGTAGAATCTTTAAGACAGTTAATGGAAAGCAGTTAGGTGTAGAGGAAGGGTGATCGCTCAAAATAAAGTGCATCCTCATGGTATAAGGCCAATTGGTTATGGTGTTTCATGGTATCCAGTTGATGGAGAAACAATGATTGGAGTAAGTGATCTTTAACTATTTGACTTTTTAGTATTTGAATGTTTTTGGCATTATGTTTGACTGTTCTATGCAGATATAACTTTTCTTAACACTGTTTTACCATCGCTATCCCTTAGGTTCTTTAGTCACAATTTACTGAAAAGGAGAAAATTACATAGCCAAGCTCGAAATCCTATAACATTTTCTTTTAGAACAAAGAGTAAGCAAAACAAACACCAATCTAAAACAAACAAACGAATATTCAAATCTCTAACTGAAAAACTATCAAACAGCAACAGCAAACCAGTCTAATAATAACTTGATGCATCAAACAGCTTTGTCTTCACTCTTTTGGCCATATCATTTGTTAAGGCGAAGTAGTCTCATCTTTCACGACTCACTAGCCTCCATCCAAATGATACACCAACTCAATTCCTCCAATGAACTACCAATCAAAACACCATCAACATACAATGACCTCTTTTGACTCTGCGATACTGGCATGACATTATATGATATAATGACCTCTTTTGACTGCTAAGTATTTAGGTTCCCAATGCTTGGTTTCCTTGAAATCATGATTGTCAAACCAACTTTATCAGAATATTAATTACACTGCAAGTCAATTTGGGCATTGCAAATCAGATATTCAAAACTGTATTCGAATGAACGTTAGAAAGAGAGAGACATCTGAATTTGTTAAGAAATGTTTAATTTCAAATCAAATATTATCTGAATATATAAAATTTAAGGAACATAAACTATATAACATTCACCATATAAGGTGGTGTCTTACATATGATGAAAAAACCAAAGCCACTTCAGGTTTGACTTTAAATAGGTTTTTATGACCTCGTATTAAAAATTTCTCGGTTTCTAACAAATAACCAAAATTCACTACAAGAAAAAGTGCCTATGGTGACCAAAATTTAGTGTCAACTTTTTTTTGTCACAATTTAGGCAAAATAGTGACCATATAATACATGGACATTAATATTTGGTCATCGGTAAATAATTAGTGACCAAGCTCAAAAGTAGTCACTAATTTCGTCACCATACATATGCGATATTTTTCGATACAAATGATACGTGGGGATTGCACCCTCACAACTGGTTTTACCTCTCAAGGGATCTCGAGAAGCTTACAACCCCCACCAGGCAGTGTACCTGATCGTTGTAGTATAGTATAGTGACAAGTACCGGGGGATTGATCGTTCAACTCAAGAATAGTGTCGCTAGGATTAGAAAGCCTCCTAAACTAGGTCTAGAGGTGAGGGATGATTCTTTTTGTATTTTTATATTTTATGGAAAGCAATTAAAAATCTCGGGTTTTGAAGGAGTGGGCGGAATTAGTTGCTAGCCAACTAACCCAATAGACTACAAATGCAATCAAAATAAAATAAAAGAAATGAAAATGAAACTATTATACTAATGTGGTGAAAACAATAATGAGGAAAGTTGTGTTTACTTAGATTTCATTACTCCCTAGATATCTTTTACAGGTTGATTAGCTTGTTACAATTGCATGGATAACGGGTCATATTCCTTAATACTAGTCGTAGGGCCATGTACAATATTCCTCTAACTCTATAGGATCCTACTTCACTCCTATGTCGAGCCGTTAGAAGCTCCTAACATGGGATCATTAGAATTCTCCAACGCATTAAATACAACCAAAAATCGTAGTACACCTCCGATCATGTTTCTTAAGACATTCAAGCAAGTTACCGATGGAAGTCTGCCAGTTTTCTTAAGCCTAACATCGAATACAATCATCCGTAACAATTATAAACAAACAATCAACCCATAATTAACATCTAGGTTTTACTACATCTAAGCAAACACAATAAAGATCTAGCCTAGCATATTAAAGAGAAGACAAGCGTAAGATATAATCACACAACACATAGACATATTGAATGATTTGAATGAATACTTATCTTCAATTGAACATGGAAGAATCAAGGGGTTGGAACCCTTGAAAAACTGATAAAATTCGGACTAGGGTTTATTCCCTCAAAGTTGCACACCAATGAATGAAATTTGGAAAACTATATATAGACTTTACACTTTGACGGCGTCATGTGTTAGATCATGACGTCGTCAACTCACCGCTTTGATAAAATCGTATTGCCTAGATCTATTTGTGACGCCGTCATGTGGAGAAATGCTCTGGGCCGTCACCAGTGTTTGGACCCTGACGGCCTTGGTGACGCCGTCAGGTCCACAAGCTTGAAAATACTCTGGGCCGTCACGTTGTAATTCCAAATCCACCTCTTTTGTAACTCTTGAAGCCGTCACTTGAAGAAGCTTGACGCCGTCAGGTACTGTTCCAGCAAGGAAATTTGAGACTTTGCCATTTTCTTCACTTTTATGCTCCAAAAACGTCCAAAATGCTTCCTTTTCCAGATTTCTCTCCAAAAGTACCTAAAATGACAAAAGGAACGATTAGGGCAATATTTGATCAAATAATCTCGAATTCGGGCTTAAATGACCCCTTAAAAGAGGTACACTTTTCGCCTCATAAAATACCCTTACACTTGAGATTTGCTTGTCCTCAAGCAAATGCGCTTTTATTCTAATCAAAATACAAGTTAGGGGTCATTTAACACTAATATAAAAGTAATAACAACAAATAATCGTTCCACTAAAAACCAAAAGCAAGCACGGAGGTCATACACTAGCACCTCATAAATAATGTTTAGATACTCACATCTCTCGGGAGTAATAAAATATATATCACAATAAGGAAATGGAAAACATCTCTCACTACCTGTCATAGCAAATAGATTACCATAGGCTTGGGAAAGTATCAAACCTCCACCACTTGACGTAAGCACCAAAGATAAACTATCAAAGAGGTCTTTTAAAGGGTTATAACGTTTGGTGTAGGGATATGGAAAACACGGTTTTGTTGGATAAAGGCAGTATTTACTGGTGGCGAGTTAATCATCTTGGTTAATTACATGTACAATATGGCGTTGCTAAGCCAAGACTCGACTCGACTTAAGCTAATAAATTAAAAATAACAAAACATAAAATAAACATAGAATAAAACGGGATGGTAGTCTGTATGTTTTTTTCTCCTTTCTTTTTCTATTTTTTTTTCTTTTTCTTAATTTTTTTCGATTTTTTTTCATACATTCTTGCCCTATCATCCAAAATAATACATAATAGGGAATGTACATTCCCCTTACACTTGAATTTTTACATACTTTACAATAAACTACTCTAATGACTTGAATCAAGATAATTAAAACACTTGGAGTACTTTTTAAGATTAACGCACATATGGGGGTAATATATGATGTTCTTCCCCATTACTGCACAACACAAGTACTTTACCCATGAGTCCCAATCGTCCCAAAACAATATGTACAAGATATGACTCGACTTAGCAACCATGTAATCAAATAGATAATTAACTAAATGTTTAAACATATAACAATAATGCACTAAAGATGAGTGCATACACGGAAGGCTAAGGAAATTTGGTTGCACATTTGGGTAGGTTGTATCAAATTCTTCCTTTAAGTAAAATGCTTAAAGTTAGAGACGAAAAGATAGGCTTGGAGGGGTGTACTAGGGGTTTCGTGTACTAAAAATGAGTACAACACTAAGATGTGGGAAAATTAATTGACTTTACTAGTCAAGTAATATGAATTAAATGGTCAAGTAATTATGATACGGGTTTAACACAAGGGTGATCCTAATGCCTCTTATCATGTAGTAAATCCTACTACATGAATGTAGTCTCACTAGCGGTCTCGGGATGCATCACTAACGCAAGTTCTAGAATCTAAATGCTACCGGTACACTCATAAGAACTAATAATGAATGCTTTTCCTATCAAATCTAAAGGCGAACTTTTCATATTCGGGTGAAATTTTTTTCTGAATGGTACGGTTTTGTGCTAGTCATACAACTCTTATCCATGAGACGCTTGTTAAGGCTAAAGTTTCACTCCTAAATGTTGTAAAAAAATTTAAATTTGGCGCTAAAATTACACTAACAAGTATTTCTCTTAGTTTTATTACACACCTACCATCAAACAAACAAACTCAAGTGCAATAGTATCCTATAAGGTATCATCATTTACCCTCCCCTTACACTTAAGATGAACATTGTCCCCAATATTCAATTAAAGAATGTAAAAGTAAAATAGGTAAAGGAATGAAAACAAATACTCCCCTGATTCGTTCGGTGTGGATAGTGTGTTAACAAGGTTAGATCTTCCTCCAAGAAAATGAACGCTCAAAGCTTCCCTTCCAGAAATAGAAATCATCTTCTTGTCATATATAACCTGTTAAACCTGAGAAAACAAACAAGGCAACCTCGCGTAAAATCGGCGGCAATCTATATATACTAACAAGTCCTTGAAAACAAATTAAGATA
Source organism: Artemisia argyi (assembly GCA_030686995.1). Lineage (NCBI taxonomy): Eukaryota > Viridiplantae > Streptophyta > Magnoliopsida > Asterales > Asteraceae > Artemisia > Artemisia argyi. The sequence goes on from CM060690.1 coordinate 165,703,859, forward strand.
TAATGCTTGTGGAATGAATGTTTGCAGATTTCCTATAGTTTATAAAACTAAAGAATTAACAAAAACTTTATGACTCCGTTAGTAAAACAAAACTCGCAAAATTTCTAGAATTTTACATGTGACGCCGTCAGGAGTTAAAACCTGACGCCGTCAGAAGTGACCTGCAGAAATCTTTATGTTAAGTTTCCGGAAAATTTTTGGAAAAACTTATGTCCTACTTCCTGGAAAATCCTGCAAAACATCATTATGACTCGATACAAGCATTTGACTCTAACAAATACTAATATACATGTTCATTTAATATTATGGCGAATCATGATCATTTTCGTTCTTGTAAACAAATTTGGGGTTTCCCCTTACACATAGCTTTTGCAAAATACCTTTATATGAAGTTAAGACGAAGTTAAACAACAAAATAAAGCATTTCACAATTTTAGTTTGAAACATGATCTACCAGCAATAAAAATAAAGCATGCATACGGAAACAAATAACATCAAACAAATAAAAATCAAACAATCACACAAAACATGGGTTGCCTCCCAAGAAGCGCTTTTCTTTATTTACGAGTCTTGTAGCTAGACTTAAGGTCATGGGCAATTACGTGACCTCATCATTGGTCACATTCTCTAGGTCATCTCCAATCTCGGGATCGCTTCCATAGTGCAGGTATTTTGGGTCTTCAAACTCAAAGACATCTTCCCGATACTTGGATCCAAGCTTAATAACATCCTTAAAGAATCCACATGATAAATCAAAGGTGCTTTTACATCCTCTCTGAACATCTTCATCACATAAGACAAGTTGAGAACCTAGCTTCTCATGCCCGTCACAATCAATTCCTTCGAAGTCTTTCCTCTTGTATGGCGTTTGGTATGACACCCTCCTAATTCCATCAGTGAAAGTCATGATTCCGTTCCGGTCGTCAACCATTAAGTTAGTGATTTCACAAAAGGGCACTCCGAAAACAACTTGCGATAACCTTGGGTCGACATAATCCTCAATGTTGTCCACGATCGTAAAGTCCTTTGTGAATGCCATATTTCCTATGAATACCTGGATTTCATGATCTCTACCATTTTCTCCATTATAAATCATCCCTCATCTACAAATATTGTTGTAATGGAACAGGGACATAAAATTCTTAGGTAGAAACACGTCAATGTAGACATTATCAAAATACTTGTGACCAATCATACAAGGGATTTTGAGGTTATTCTGATCACGCCGCTTTATCCTTTCCGATCTTCCATCCTGTGATCCATATATATTACCATCTAATGACGGACAGTACTCATACACTTCCTCATTACCCTTTCGAAAAATCACTTTCCTGACGCCATTGGTGAATGATGCACTACCATCCTTCTTATCAAGGATCACTCCCGATTCATTAACAAATGGTTTCCCGAGAATGAGGTTGGTTAATGTTAGATTACTGACAGAGTCTATGTCATCGACCACGGTAAGATCAATGTTATAGATGAATTCTCCAATCATAACCGATAACCTTTTCATTATCCTGGCGTTATCGATTCTTTCACACGAGATATGTTCAGGGAAAGCCTCGTTGTAAAAAGAGAGGGGGATTACGTTGATAGGGAGGTTAGGATCTATGTAAGTATCGGTTGTGAGCTTCTTCCTAGTAGTGCAAGAAATCTTAAAAACTTCAGAGTCGCTTCCCTTAATCGTATCACTACTCCCTATAGTAATATCCACCATATTTTCCTCGAGTTCCTCTATAATAGATTCACCCAAAATTGCTGGATTCTTCGTGTGCCCTTTTGATCTCTCTTTCGACTCATCCCATTTGCCTGACTCTTGTGTGACGGAGTCCTCGAATGAGTCGGCAAGGCTCTTGGCTAATTCGTGGTCTATCTCTGGGGTCTCATCCTTAATGTGGAAAACTATAAGGGAGGGTTGAATAGTTTTGTGTATTTTTTGTTAATTAAAAGTTTGCTTTCAAAGAATTAATGGTAATCGTAAACACCTTTGAAGCTAAAGTATAGATACAAATTAATTTACCTATATCACATAGATACTACTTATTTAAAGTGTTGAATAGAAATTATAATTTCATATATCTCACTTAATTATAAGTAAGTATTTATATATGTATATGTGTTTTAATAATTGTATATACTTATATTTTACTAATTGTGTAATTAAGGTTTTAAATGGAAACTAGTTTGATCTTTATGTGAAATCAATATATGCACAACACACAATAATAATAATGTACGAGAAGCAAGTAAGTAAACAAGTAAAGAATGAGAGATGGAAAGATCAAACCGAGAGACAAAGGATTTATAGTGGTTCGGCTACAAGGACACCTTCCTTGCCCTACTCCACTCCCCGAGCACCGAACTCGAGAGTTTTCTTCACTAAGTCAATAACCTCCCTTATGGCGGAGAAAACCGTACACACCAAAAGCTTACACCAATTAACGACACAAAGCAAAATGTCGAGTTCTAATCATAGCTAGAACCAATCTCATACCAAATATCACACCACAACTTCTTCACACCTTTTACTTCTTCAATACTTCTTCACACCACAAGTATCTTCACGCCTTCACAAAATACTTCACGACTTCAATGTCTTGCAACTTCACAACTTCAAAGCACCAATGTCTTCACAACTTCAAACCAATAATATCTTTGCACCTTCAAGTCATTAGAGTCTTCACAACCTTAATCTACTAATGTCTTCTAATCTTCTCCACTTGGAAGCTTCAATTACTTCACTACTAGTCACTATTGCTACTCTCTCCTATCTTCACTACTATCCAACACTACTTCTTCACTTCAAGTTCCACTTCACACTTACAACAATTCTAGATTCTACAACTAAATCTAGCAAACTAATACATACACCTTATTCACCAAAATAAGAAAGATCAACAAGATGAAACAAACAAACAACTTAGATAGCAAGAAGATACTAAGTTGTAATACTTCTAATAGAAGTATTCTTCTCTTTGCACTTGAGTGTTGAGGCTTGAATCACTTTGAAACAAAGATCAAAGTATATACGATCAAAGGATTTTTAGAGGATGGAGAAGGTTGTTTAGATCAGAAAGTTTATAGTGCAAAAAGGTGAGAAAAATATGTGAAATTATCCAATATTTATAGGGCCAGAAAATACTGTTCTGGAGTGTGCCGGTCCCCTTAATTAGGGGGCGGTCCCCTTAATGATTAAGGGGGCCGCCTAGTAAAATTAAGGGGGCCGCCCTCCTGAACGTTGGATTTTCTTGTCCTTTTGTTTGGGAAATTTTTCTGGATTAGATTTGCCATTTTTGGTTGAAATTTTGAATTCACAAATTTGTAATGAATTAAACATATTCATTTAATTCCAAAAATGTTTTACAAAAGATGTAAAATGTTTTGTGACATTTTATAAATATCTAGTGATTAACAAAAGTGTTCCTTTGATCTTGTAATACATTAGACACTTTGTTTATTCATACCTCAAGTGATTAAATGGTAAAGATGAGTATTTACCACTAAATACTTGTTTATGTTATAATCTTTGGTTAGATGAGTTTTCGTTTTGTGATTATCAAAACATAGAGATATCGAAAGATATGAATAACGTTTTTAGTCATTTATTTATATCAACAATCTCCCCCTTTTTGATGATTACAAAACCTAAACTCATTAAATCCAAAAATTAATTTTTTTTACAAGTATTTAGTGAGTTTATATTCACTTCTCCCCCTTTTTGTAAAATCAAAAAGGTTTAAGCCAATAGAAAGGTAGCTCCCCCTTGATGTATGCTCCCCCTCGTTTGAGGGCACCAAGGGTTCGAGAATTGGAATTCTTGCAAGAAAAATATTAGAAGCACAAGCATGGCACAAGCAAACACATATATCATAAAACCAACAATTAATAAGCATGGCAAAAGATAATAAGGAACACATATTAAGTCATTCATAGATAGAAAATGATTATGTCAACCTATAATCATTGTTACAAAAGCCATAAATATAGAATACTAAGACTAAGTATAGCATCCTATTGTGCTAACAAGGAGTGTCACCAAACTTTCTTGAATCCCAAAATGGTTGAAGAGTTTTATTTGAAAATGAGAAACATAAGCATATAAAATGCTTGGTGGTTTAGTGGAGATAAACTTTTGGTTGCATGGATGTTGGTGAGTTTGGAGATGTGGAACTTGTAGGTGGTGGGTTAGAGGTAGGGTTTGTTGATTGAGGGTTTTGATGTTGTTCAAGTGATGGTGTTTGTTGAGATCTTGTAAGAAGATACTCAATCCAAGTGAAGTGCTCATTCAATGCAATGGTTTGTTGTTGAAGGAAGATGCAACTAGGGCAATTGTTAACATGCTTCTCAATTTGGTTGATGTTGTGTGGTGATGATGGTGAGCTTGATTGGGGTGGATCCAAATTGCGTTGAGCAAGATGTAATGCTAAAAGAGCATTAAGCTCATGAGCCTCTTTTAGCTCATCAACGAACTTAAAGTGTTCGGAGGAAGGTGTTGTTGGTGGAACATGATAGTTGTCTTGGGTGAAGGTTTGAACATGCAACATAGGAATGGCATGTGAGGTTGTAGGATGTGGTGGTGGTACTCTTGGTGGTGGAGACATGGTTGAGCTTGGGTAGTCATGAAAACATGAAAAGGGTGGAAGAGTTTCTTCATGAGTGAGTGGTGTTTTTGTTGAATGAGCAACATGTGAAGTATTGATTGAGATGTTGGGATTGTTGTTTTGGGATTAAGCATGCTCATCATAAGAAGAAGCATTAATGAGGGTATGAGTGGAAGATAGGTTGTGAGATGACTCATTAGAGTAGGTTTGAGGTTTAGTTGTTGGTTGATTTGGAACAACATCACTTGAGTTATGACAAGAATCAAGTTTCCTCCTCCAAACGGGTTTGACGGAGATCCTTGCGGTTCTTGAAATCTTTGGTTTTTGGTTGTTAGGAGATGACATGTTTGGGTGTGATGGCATTAATGATGGGAAGAGGGTATTTATAGTGTATGAGAAATGTGGTTTAGGAAGGAAAATTTGAGGGATAGTATGGGACAAAATATGTTTGTGAATTTTGGGAAGTATAGGTTAAAATGGGTCAAAAAGTGATAAAGAAAACAGTATCCCCGACCATCAGATGGCCGGTCCCCTTAATTAGGGGCCGGTCCCCTTAATCATTATGGGGGCCGCCTTATATAATTAAGGGGGCCGCCCATCTGGTGATTCCCAGAATGCCAGAAATGGGTTTTTGGCAGAAAATTTTCAAAAAGGTTGTGTTTTTGGATTTGGATTCAAGTAAGTTCAACTCTTTGAGGCAATATAGGGCATACTATTCATGAATGTAGAGAGTGATATAGAAATAATTAAACTAGGCAATTAATTTCTAATAATCATGCTATCTATTAATTTATCAATTAAGATATGCAACTAAGGAGGCAATAAGGCAAATAAGTTAAATGTGTAACTATATGAAGATGATATCATTTAGTCTAGAGCAAATATATAGATGATTGTTAGCAAGTAACAAATAGGTGGAAATGATTATATGGACTTCAAGACTTGTTAAAAACAAGATCCATATGGGCAAGCCATGATTCTCATGAAATGATTTGATTAAATCGTGATTGTCATTTCTAATAGAAGTGTATGACACATGTGAGAAAATCAAATGTGTTTTAAGCAAAACGTTTTTAGTTTTATTCAACAATGTTTTGAAGTGAATTCAAGTGTGCATTACAATAACACAAATTGAATTTTGTTTCACAACGTGAAAAAAAAATTCAATCTTGTTTTTGATTAAAATAAGGTTATGAAAGAAATTTTAGTTAAGTAAATTGTTTCAAGAAAAATAATATAGATATTTAAAAGATTTTCATTCAAGAAGATAGAAGTTTAAAACATGATCTTTTGATCATGATTATCAAGAAATTGCAAGTGAAGGATTTAAAATAGAAGCTTATCATGCTCAAGAGAATCGATTAAGCCCATTGTCACACATAATCATCTCTAATGACACCTAAAGATATGAAAGAGAGATGGTAGATATTAATGATCTAAATGCAATGGGATAGAAAGGAGCAAACTAAATTGTTCATGGATACAAGATAGACATGTGTGTGTCTATATATATATATATATATATATATATATATATATATATATATATATATATATATATATATATATATATATATATATATATAAGACCCTCTCTCCTATTTAATTTTTAAGATTTCCTTATATAGATTTTAAGTAATTACAAGTCATAAAACACAAAGCACAAGTATGTAAAACACAAACCAAACTAAAAAATTACTACTATGTCTTATATACAATTAATGCACAATTTAAAACACCCCTTCACCAATATGTACAACTAACTAAGCACAATGTACAAAATAATGAATGCTTTGTGTTTCCACATCACACAGCAGCCCAAATCAATAATTTTGCTTTTGCTTCTCATATTATTGCATCCGGTAAAATCCCTCAACTATGTTACATTGTTACTCCTTATTTCATTTCATTGCAAATGAATGAACCAATAACAACTCAATAACAATAATCACCAATTCCAAAACATAGATGTGAGAAAACATTTTCTTCCACCAACTTCAAACAAAGTTCGAAACATAAAAAAAATAAAAGAACAAGAAAAGAAAAAAAATAGATCTCGGTTGTAAAATTTTATGAATAGTTCTTTCAACGAAAACAAGATCTTAGCAAAAAAAAATATATATATATATCTTCCTCAATATCTTAAAGAAAAACCAAAGGAACAACAAAGATCTCGGGTTCCTTTAAAATTTTGATTGATCTTTTAAGATCTTAAAAAAACAAAAAGATAACCCATTATTGATCTTTACAAAGCGAAAATAAATTAAAATAATGATAATAAAAAAAATGATATACTCCTACCTGGGGCATTCAATCTAAGAAAGACATCTGAACAAGAAAAAAAAAATTACCCGATATTCATTTAAAGGAAAATAATTAGGTTGAATTTTCGAACCCATTAAAAGATATAAAAAAGGTTGGGGTTTTAATTCGTGACCATGTTTAACAAGAAAGGGTTTTGATTATTTGATTTGTGGTTTGGTATTGAGATTTGGTGGGATAAGGTTGAAAGAAAAATATAAGAGAAGTGTGTGGCTGGGAAAATAAAGTGATGAGTGACTGCATAAGTGCATATATTTGTTTAGGTTTAAGGTTAAGGTATGATAAAAGGGATTAAGGATACACATTAAAGGCCAAAATATTATTTTGTTTCTGTGGGCCAAATTTGATGTTGAAATAAAAAGATGGGCCTAGAGTGAAACCTCAATTTATCAATAACAACTAAATAAAATATGTTGTATTAAGTTAACTTAAGATACATTAAATTGATTTTCGAGTATGGAAATGTTAAAACATCGAAATGGTCTTTAGGTCTATTTGTGTGACGTTGCTATGATTATGAATTAAGAAATTGAATTCATATTGTGCTGAAACCAAGTAGTATAACAAATAAGATTGAGATAAAACTTGGGCAGAATTTTGTGAATATTTTGAGCTAATTATTGGGCTCATATATTGGACAAAAATTTCGAATTTGGCTGAAATCAATGATACTTATGTGTAGATTTTATACCGTACAAATGTAATGAAGTTCATTACACCGGTTATTTAGCTACTTACGACTACAAGGCACCATCAATCACTTTAACCTCTTATCTTTATATTTTATCGACTACATCATCCATATAATATGCTATTTCTTAAGGACATCACAACAAAAAAAAACTTTTTTTTATAAAGTTATTGTCATGGTAAACATACCATAGCAAAATATTGTTCGCCAAAAATTTCAATCATAGGGTACCCGCCGCCGCAACGCGCAGGTACCCTGCTAGTATATATATATATATATATATATATATATATATATATATATATATATATATATATATATATATATACACAAAGAACATCATAATATCAAGTTGTTAACAAGTCTTAATTATAATACATCTATTTATGCAACTAGTAAGATTATATAGCTTAAGTGGAAAGTATTCTACTATAGATCATAGAAGAATAAGAAAAATGATAATAGACTAAACAACAAGAAGGTTAATAATGCTAATATCATATATGCATATATTAGTCTTAATGATCTAAAGGCATGGAAACTTATAAGTTAAATCATATTCACATACTAATTAAAGCATTCTAAAATATAATGTAATATTGGCAAGTTTTTGAAAAGAAAACTTATCTCAGGTCCAGCTTTTCTTTAAGAGTGGGCATGAGGGTAATGGAAGAGATCTTAAAGGATTGTCCAAAACATGTCGAAGTAGCCAAATAACAATTCAACGCAATAGAAATAAAGGGAGCTAGATCCGAGATGCTTAAACGATCACATCAATCATCGCAAGTCGTGAAGGCAAATAAAACTATTGCTTTGGAGGCTTCATCTTGAAATAGTAACGGACACACCATGATATCAATACTCCAATAGTGAAGAACAAAATGCCGAGACAAGAGGATTCCCGCAACGACGTCATAGACGAATCATTTGCAGAATGTGAAACAACGTGATAGAAACCAATAGCCGTCAAAGGTAATAGAGCGAGATGAGTAAATCAACACGTAATAGACTCCTCGTTCGTTAATTACCTAAACATGATAAAACGCTTGGTACCCAGATTCTCATGGGTCCTAGTTGGTTAGATGAGAACATCCATTGCATTTGAATGCACATGATGAGGATGTCGTCGATAAGTACAAGAGTTCATCAATAGTTTGTTTTAATTAACAAACAATGACTTTCTTGACTAGAGTAATAAATAATGAATGTTAATAGTATTAGTTCTAAATTTATTCACTAGGTTTAACAAATTTTATTTATTTTGATACATTTGTTGAAGGATCATTTACGATAAATCCCAAGCTGGTTTTATCATAAAATGACTTTTGAATGTTGAGAAGATATTTTAAAGATTTAGAACTATTTTCGAATTTTGCCAATGTTTTTGCTTTTTCATTTTCCATTTTAATTTCATGTTTGTAATCTTGACATTTTTTACATTCAAGATCGATTTCAATATTACTTTCAAGTCTAGACATTTTATCTTCTAAAATTATTTCTTTTTCAAAGTTGTTCTCAGCGGATGTTGAAAATTCGTTTTTAAAAATAATTTTTGAGTCAATGTTGCAAAAATGTTTGAAGTTGTTTTCCATTTTTGAAAATTCTAATATAAATTGATCATAGCAAAAATGTTTGGTTTTGGATTGTACCTTGATGCGTAGGGATTGCACCAGGCTTTACCTCTCAAGGGATCTTGAGAAGCTTACAACCCTCACCAGGCAGTGTACCTGATCGTTGTAGTATAGTATAGTGACAAGTACCGAGGGATTGATCGTTCAGCTAGGAATAGTGTCGCTAGGATTAGAAAACCTAAATACTAGTTCTAAAGATGAGGGATGATTATTTTTGTATTTTTATATTTTTTAGAAAGCAAGTAAAAATCTCGGGTTTGAAGGATTTGGGCGGAATTAGTTGCTAGTCAACTAACCCAATACTAAAGATGCAATCAAAATAAAATACTAGAAATGAAAATAAACTAAATTAAACTAAGGTTGTGAGCAATAAGTGGAGAAATTGTGTTTACTTAGATTTTACTACTCCCAAGATATCTTTTACACGTTAATTACTTGTTATAGTTGCGTGGATGACGGATTGTATTCCTTAATACAATTCATGGGGTGGCCCACTTAATTCCCCAATCCTATGAGTGCCTACGTCACTCCTATGTCGAGCCGGCTAAGAAGCTGCTAACATGGGATCATTAGAATTTACTCATGCATTAAATACAACCAGTAAAACCTAGTGCACGTCAGTTCATGTTTCCTAAGACGTTCAAGCATGTTACCATTTGGAGATCTGCCAGTTTTCTTAAGCCTAACATCGAAATCATTCATCCAATACAACCATAAACAAGTAATCAACACATAATTAACATCTAGGTTTCATTAGATCTAAGCAAACACACGATAGATCTAGCCTAGCATGATGAAATTAAGATAAGAACAAGATATAGACAACCAAAACATAGACATATTGATTGAATTAGAAGAACACTTATCTCAATTACACATGAAAGGATTCAAAGGCTGAAAACCCTTGAAAAACCTGTAAAGTTCGTACTAAGTTCGGCCTTAGGGTTTCTCCAAAACTTCTCTCTTTTTTTATGAATGAAAATTAGAAAACTATATATAGGAAATTGAGGCTGACGGCGTTAAGACCAAATTGATGACGCCGTCATCTCGCCGCCAAAAGAATTCTCGGATTGCCTTGATCTACTTCTGACGCCGTCACGTTATAACTTTTTCCAGGCCCTCACGTATTTTACTCTTGACGCTCTTCCTTGTGACGCCTTCATTTCTGTGCTGGGCCGTCATGAAAATTACTCTTGACGCCGTCAAAATGTTGCTCTTGACGCCGTCACCTACTGTTCCCAGCTTGGAAAATTAAGTCTTTGGCGTTTTCTTCACTTTTATGCTCCAAAAACGTCCGAATTGCTTCCTTTTCCAGATTTCACTCCCAAAGTACCTAAAATCACAAAAGGAACGATTTAGGGCAATATTTGATCAAATAAATTCAATTCCGGGCTTAAATGACCCCCTAAAAGTGGTTCATTTTTCGCCTCATCATATACCCTTACACTTGAGATTTGCTTGTCCTCAAGCAAATGCGCTTTTATTCTAGTCAAAATACAAGTTAGGGGTCATTTAACACTAATATAAAAGTAATTACAACAAATAATCGTTCCACTAAAGACCAATAGACAAGCACGGAGGTCATACACTAGCACCTCACAAATAGTGTTTAGATACTCACATCTCTCGGGTGTAATAAAGTATAAATTACAATATGGAAACGGAAGATATCTCTCACTACCTGTCATAGCAAAATAGATTACCATAGGCTTGGGAAAGGATCAAACCTCCACCACATGGCGTAAGCACCTAGGATAAACTATCAAAGAGGTCTTTTAAAGGGTTGTAATGTTAGGTGTAGGGATATGAAATACATGGTTTGTTGGATAAAGGAAGTTTTTACTGGTGGCGAGTTAACAATCTTGGTTAATTACATGTACAATATGGCGTTGCTAAGCCAAGACTAGACTCGACTTAAGCTAATAAATGAAAAATAACAAAAACATAAAATAAACATAGAATAAAACGGGATGGTAGTCCGTATGTTTTTTTCTGTTTTCTTTTATTTATTTATTTATTTATTTTTCTTTTTCTTGATTTTTCGATTTTTTTTTTTTTTTTTTTTTTTTTTTTTTTTTTTTTTTTTTTTGCATACACTCTTACCCTACCATCCAAAATAATACATCATAGGGAATGAAAATTCCCGTTACACTTGAATCTTTACATACTTTACAATAAACTAATCTAATGACTCGAATCAAGAAAATCAAAACACTTGGAGTACTTTTAAGATTAACGCACATATGAGGGTAATATATGATGTTCTTCCCCATGAGTCCCAATTTTCCCAAAACAATATGTACAAGGATATGACTCGACTTAGCAACCATGTAATCAATTAGATAGTTAACTTAGGGTTTAACAAATAACAATAATGCACTAAAAATGAGCGCATACACTGAAGGCTAAGGCGATTTGGGTGTACATTTTAAGTGGGGTGTAACAAATTCTTCCTTTAAGTATGATGCTTAAAGTTAGAAATGAAAAGATAGGCTCGGAGGGGTGTACTAGGGGTTTCGTGTACTAAAAATGAGTACAACGCTAAGGGTGTGGGAAAAATTAATTGACTTAACTAGCCAAGTAATATGACTTAAATGGTCAAGTAATTATGATACGGGTTTAACACAAGGGTGATCCTAGTGCCTCTTATCATGTAGTAAATCCTACCACACGAATGTAGTCTCACTAGCGGTCTCGGGATGCATCACTAACGCAAGTTCTAGAATCTAAATGCTACCGGTATACTCATAAGCACTAATAGTAAATGCTTTTCCTATCAAATCTAAAGGCGAACCTCACATATTTGGGTGGAAAATTTTTCTGAATATACGGTTATGTGCTAGTCATACAATCTCCTATCCATGAGACGCTTGCTATGGCTAAAGTTTCACTCCTAAATGTTGTAAAAAAATTTAAATTTGGCGCTAAAATTGCACTAACAAATATTTCTCATAGTTTTATTACACATCTACCATTAAAAAAAACAAACTCAAGCGAAAGTGCATATGTAAGGTATCATCATTTTACCCTCCCCTTACACTTAGGATGAACATTGTCCCCAATGTTCAAGTAAAGAATGTAAAAGTGAAAAAGTAAAAAGAATGAAATCAAATACTCCCCTGATTCGCTCAGTATGGATAATAAGGTGGCCAGGTTAAATCTTCCTCCAAGAAAATGAACAATCAAAGCTTCCCTTCCAGAATATAAATCATCTTCTTGTCATACATAACCTGTAAATCCTGAGAAAACAAACAAGGAAACCTCGCATAAAATCGGCGGCAATCTATATAAGTTACTAAATCCTAGAAAACAAGATAAGATATAATGCTTGTGGAATGAAGTTTGCAGATTTCCTGGAGATTATAAAACTTAATAATTCACAAAAACTTTAAGACTCCGTTAGAAAAACAAAACCGGTAAAATTTCCAGATTTTTACACGTGACGCCGTCAAGAGTAATCTCGTGACGCCGTCAGAAGTGACCTGCAGAAATTCTTATGTTAAGTTTCCGGAAAATTTCTGGAAAAACTTGGTCCTACTTCCTGGAAAATCCTGCAAAACTTCATTATGACTCAATACAAGCATTTGACTCTAACAAATACGAATATACATGTTCACTTAATATTGTGGAGAATCATGATCGGTTTGTTTCTTAAAAACATATTTGGGGTTTCCCCTTACACTTATCTTTTGCAAAAATACTTTTAGGTGGAGTTAAGACTAGGCCAAAACAACAAAGTAAAGTATTTCCGCTATTTAATTGAGAAACATGATCTACAAACAATAAAAATAAAATATGCATACGGAAACAAATAAAATCAAACAAACAAACAAACAAACAAACAAATAACAACACACAAAACATGGGTTGCCTCCCAAGAAGCGCTTTTCTTTATTTACGAGTCTTGTAGCTAGACTCAAGGTCATGGGTTACTACGTGACCTCATCCCTTGAAATGATATACCCCATGTAGTTGTGATCATTGCTGTTATGGTGGTAGTGCCTTAACCTATCGATACTTGCAATCACCACTCCACCTACTTCACTTCTCAGGTTAGCCATCCCATCTTGATTCATGCTCTCAAGTGTGAAAGGCCCATACCACCAAGGACTTGGTTTATCGGGTGGTATTGTTGTTTCCAAGTGTCTCAAGAGTACCAGGTTCCCTTCCTCAAATGGTACATGATTTTCTGTGGGTTGAGTATGTTCGAATTCGACCTGAACCTTATTGCTTTTGCTTCTTTCATATTTAGCCTCCTTATAGCTTTTGATTCTTGCCTCCCATGCAAGAATTTTATTCTGAACATGAATGGGTGTCGTGTCAATGTTATTTTTGAGCTTTCTCCAACTCAAATTCTCATGCCCACTTCGCGGAATCATGGGGAAGCTAATCTTTCTTTTTCCAGATTTAAGCTCAATCTTCCTGCCTTTATACTTAATGATAGCCCTAGCGGTGGCGAGGAATGGTGCCCCAAGGATTATCGGCATGCATCCATCTCCCTTATCATCGATGATTATAAAATCAACGGGGTACATGAATCCTGCAACATTAACTAATACATCTTCTGCGATCCCTAGGGGTATACATACGAGTGTCCAGCTAGGGACAACCTAACACGAGTAGGGGCCGGCATTTTTGATGTTAGTTGAATGTAAATAGTTAGGGGCATAAGGTTTACCTCCGACCCTTGGTCGGCGAAAGCACTAAGATATTTCAAATCCCCGATGCTAGTTGGTATCTCAAAGTTCCCACACGCTATTTGCTTAGTAGCTACTTTTTGTACCAATAGCCTTTCGAATACTGATCCCCCAGGTAACGTATCATACTCATCTTTTACCTTTTCCTCTTTCTCAGAACCCTGTTTGGAAGGTTGGTTACGCCCGTCACCCTTAATCCAATTTGTTATGGTGTTTTCGTTTATATCATGTTTTAGGTAGTGACTCAAGGGTTGGGATTTTGGTGGCTTCTCTAAGGTCTGTTTAGTAGGGGCTTCTACCTTCTCGTTATCCTTGTGGACAATTGTGATGGAATTAACAAATTGGGTAGTGGGAGTGGCGCTTTCTTTCCTTAGTAGCATTCTTTCGGGGGTTCTCTGGTTGGCATACTCCTCTAATAGACTCATCATCTCATTCATTTTCTCCTGCATCTCCTCTTTTTGCTTATAAACTGCTTCCTCGAATCTAGCAAGCCGATCTGAGTGAGTTGCCATATATTCTCTCATCCTAGCTTCAAACTCCGAGCTAAGCTCCTCGGGAGAGGAACAAGGTGGGGCATAGTTTTGAAAAGTCCTGATATTTTCTCTAGAGGGTGACTCTGATAATGGTGTTGAAGTCGGTTTCGAGACAGAATTGACAGTAGTCCGCCTAGGACTTAATAAGGGTCTCCTTTGCCTTTCCTCAAAATAGTCAACTTTTGCCTCGAGTTTGCATAGGAGTTCATCGGGGATTTCGGTGGTTCCTCCCGATGTTGAGACTGCATTGATGGCCGCTTTTATTGTATGATTAAACTCCAACATCTCTTGATTATCGGCGGCGAGCTTCTCAATAATTTCCCAGGACTCCTCGGCGTTCTTATCACGCAGTTTACCTCCCGCGGCCCTATCGATTGTGCGTTTAGTGTGATAGTCAACATGGTCGTAGAAAATCTGAACTAATAACCAAAGGTTTATACCATGATGAGGGACCTTATGGAGGAGATCCTTAAAACGAGCCCATGCTTCGTAGAAAGTTTCACCCTGATGTTGTTCAAACATCAAAATGTCATTTCTAAGCATTGCAGTCTTCCCCGGTGGGAATAATTGAGTAAGGAAGCGATTGGTGAGATTATCCCATGTGGTGATGGATCCCGCGGGTAAACGCTCAAGCCATTGACTAGCTTGATCCTGTAGAGAGAATTGGAATAGGCGTAATCGGGTTGTCTCTCTAGTTTCAACATCTAGGTCTATGGTGTCTACGATTTTAAGAAAGTCCTTAAGATGTTGGTTAGGATCTTCGGAACGATGTCCATGGAATGCACATCCGCTTTGCACCAACCGGATGGTGTCGGATCGCAAGGGGGTCACATTGGCTCCGGTGAGCTCAATGGTGTTTCGGTAGCCTTGGTGGCTAGGTCGGGAATACTCTCCTAAGGTTCGGGGCCTAAGAGGTTCTAGTGGTGGGTTTTGTTGCGGTGGGATGACGGGTTCAAAGATGTTCCCATCGTCCATGATGTCGGGTGGTGAAAAGTTAAGAACAAAAACACAAAGAAATAAGATAGACTAAAGAAAACCTAAAAAAAAAAAAAAAATCTTACTAGAAAGGAATCTAGCAAGTAGACCTAATAAAAAGAGATTCTAACCTAGAAAATAACTATTCCCCAGGCTGCGGCGCCAAAAACTTGATGCGTAGGGATTGCACCAGGCTTAACCTCTCAAGGGATCTTGAGATGCTTACAACCCCCACCAGGCAGTGTACCTGATCGTTGTAGTATAGTATAGTGACAAGTACCGGGGGATTGATCGTTCAGCTAGGAATAGTGTCGCTAGGATTAGAAAACCTAAATACTAGTTCTAAAGATGAAGGATGATTATTTTTGTATTTTTATATTTTTTAGTAAGCAAGTAAAAATCTCGGGTTTGAAGGATTTGGGCGGAATTAGTTGCAAGTCAACTAACCCAATACTAAAGATGCAATCAAAATAAAATACTAGAAATGAAAATTAACTAAATTAAACTAAGGTTGTGAGCAATAAGTGGAGAAATTGTGTTTACTTAGATTTCACTACTCCCTAGATATCTTTTACACGTTAATTACTTGTTATAGTTGCGTGGATGACGGATTGTATTCCTTAATACCATTCATAGGGTGGCGCACTTAATTCCCCAATCCAATGAGTGCCTACTTCACTCCTATGTCGAGCCGGCTAAGAAGCTCCTAACATGGGATCATTAGAATTTACTCATGCATTAAATACAACCAATAAAACCTAGTGTACGTCAGTTCATGTTTCCTAAGACGTTCAAGCATGTTACCATTTGGAGATCTGCCAGTTTTCTTAAGCCTAACATCGAAATCATTCATCCAATACAACCATAAACAAGTAATCAACACATAATTAACATCTAGGTTTCATTAGATCTAAGCAAACACACGATAGATCTAGCATAGCATGATGGAATTAAGATAAGAACAAGATATAGACAACCAACACATAGACATATTGATTGAATTAGAAGAACACTTATCTCAATTACACATGAAAGGATTCAAAGGCTGAAAACCCTTGAAAAACCTGTAAAGTTCGTACTAAGTTCGGCCTTAGGGTTTCTCCAAAACTTCTCTCTTTTTTTATGAATGAAAATTAGAAAACTATATATAGGAAATTGAGGCTGACGGCGTCAAGACCAAATTGGTGACGCCGTCATCTCCCCGCCAAAAGAATTCTCGGACTGCCTTGATCTACTTCTGACGCCGTCACGTTATAACTTTTTCCAGGCCGTAACGTATTTTACTCTTGACGCTCTTCCTTGTGACGCCTTCATTTCTGTACTGGGCCGTCATGAAAATTACTCTTGACGCCGTCAAAATGTTGCTCTTGACGCCGTCTCCTACTGTTCCCAGCTTGGAAAATTAAGTCTTTGGTGTTTTCTTCACTTTTATGCTCCAAAAACGTCCGAATTGCTTCCTTTTCCAGATTTCACTCCCAAAGTACCTAAAATCACAAAAGGAACGATTTAGGGCAATATTTGATCAAATAAATTCAATTCCGAGCTTAAATGACCCCCTAAAAGTGGTTCATTTTTCGCCTCATCATACCTTATTTGTAGTTGTACATTCTTCACATGCTATACGGTGATCAATTCCATTTTCCATGTCGCTCCATATTTTGTTTGCAGTTTCGCTTGGATCTAGAAACATGTAGTTCTTGCCATCAATACTTGTGTTTACATTTGTTTGAATATTCTCATAAGCCGTATTATCATCGTCTTCTTTGCACTTGTTGCACCATGATTTATTCACGCTCTTTCTTCGGATTTGGCTCATGTATTCTTCGTTATAGATACCTTCAATGATCACATTAGAACTAGTAGTACATGTGTTTGTTTCAACTAAATATTTATTTACTAAATTTTCTAGATTAACTATTTCTTGTGCAATATCAAGTTTATCATCTTTGATTTTACATTTCTCTTGGTGAAACTTTAAAAGACATTTCCAAATATCATTTGCCGTTTTACAACGAAATAATCTTTCATATTTAACTCTTGGTAGAGTTTTGAAAATAAGTAATTTGGCTTTAGTGTTTTTATCAATTTTGGTTTGAAGATTTTTATATTGATTTTCAAAATCCATTTTGGTTGGTTTAAGATCACCAATTGAAATGATATGCCAAAGATTAAGATCTATTGATTTCACATAATTTTCAAATTTGTTTTTCCATTCAAGAAAATAATCATTTTCAAATAATGGTGATTGTTGTGTAAATTCCCCTTCTAAATATTTTTCAAATTCCATAGATCGTTACAAGTTTTAAAATACAATCTATTTTAAAAATCTTGCTAGACGTGGCTCTGGTACCAATTGTGGAAAACTAGAAGGGGGGTTGAATAGTTTTGCGTCTTTTTCGTTAATTAAAAGTTTGCTTTCAAAGAATTAATGGTAATCGTAAACACCTTTGAAGCTAAAGTATAGATACAAATTAATTTACCTATATCACATACATACTACTTATTTAAAGTGTTGAATAGAAATTTTAATTTCATATATCTCATTTAATTATAAGTATTTATATATGTATATGTGTTTTAATAATTGTATATACTTATATTTTACTAATTGTGTAATTAAGGTTTTAAATGGAAACTAGTTTGATCATTATGTGAAATCAATATATGCACAACACACAATAATAATAATGTACGAGAAGCAAGTAAGTAAACAAGTAAAGAATGAGAGATGGAAAGATCAAACCGAGAGACAAAGGATTTATAGTGGTTCGGCTACAGGGACACCTTCCTTGCCCTACTCCACTCCCCGAGCACCGAACTCGAGAGTTTTCTTCACTAAGTCAATAACCTCCCTTATGGCGGAGAAAACCGTGCACACCAAAAAGCTTACACCAATTAACGACACAAAGCAACATGTCGAGTTCTAATCGTAGCTAGAACCAATCTCACACCAAATATCACACCACAACTTCTTCACACCTTTTACTTCTTCAATACTTCTTTACACCACAAGTATCTTCACGCCTTCACAAAATACTTCACGACTTCAATGTCTTGCAACTTCACAACTTCAAAGCACCAATGTCTTCACAACTTCAAACCAATAATATCTTTGCACCTTCAAGTCACTAGAGTCTTCACAACCTTAATCTACTAATGTTTTCTAGTCTTCTCCACTTGGAAGCTTCAATTACTTCACTACTAGTCACTATTGCTACTCTCTCCTATCTTCACTACTATCCAACACTACTTCTTCACTTCAAGTTTCACTTCACACTTACAACAATTCTAGATTCTATAACTAAATCTAGCAAACTAATACATACACCTTATTCACCAAAATATGAAAGATCAACAAGATGAAACAAACAAACAACTTAGAAAGCAAGATGATACTAAGTTGTAATACTTCTAATAGAAGTATTCTTCTCTTTGCACTTGAGTGTTGAGGCTTGAATCACTTTGAAACAAAGATCAAAGTATATAATATCAAAGGATTTTTAGAGGATGGAGAAGGATGTTTAGATCAGAAAGTTTATAGTGCAAAAAGGTGAGAAAAATATGTGAAATGATCCAATATTTATAGGGCCAGAAAATACTGTTCTAGAGCGTGCCGGTCCCCTTAATGATTAAGGGGGCCGCCTAGTAAAATTAAGGGGGCCGCCCTCCTGAACGTTGGATTTTCTTGTCCTTCTGTGAGGGAAATTTTTCTGGATTAGATTTGCCATTTTTGGTTGAAAATTTGAATTCACAAATTTGTAATAAATTAAACATATTCATTTAATTCCAAAAATGTTTTACAAAAGATATAAAATGTTTTGTGACATTTTATAAATATCTAGTGATTAACAAAAGTGTTCCTTTGATCTTGTAATACATTAAACACTTTGTTTATTCATACGTTAAGTGATTAAATGGTAAAGATGAGTATTTACCACTAAATACTTGTCTATGTTATAATCTTTGGTTAGATGAGTTTTCGTTTTGTGATTATCAAAACATAGAGATATCGAAAGATATGAATAACGTTTTTAGTCATTTATTTATATCAACACTTAACTTCATGAACCTTATTTCTAGTTGGTTGTTGGCTCTGGTCAGGTGTAGGAGCAGATATTGTGGTGATGGTATTTAAAAAATGGATTGTTCCTGGGGGGGTTAACATGGTCCCTGACGTCCTTCACGTTTGGTGACAAATGTTTAAAGAGTTTACTAGGACTTTTTATTTTCACAGGAGAGGTTGGTTGATTCATGATGGTGATAGATTTGACTTCTTCAGCCTGAATCGGTTTACTAATAGCGTGCTCTTTAATAGCGGTTAACAGATTACAAATCTTGTCATTCATATCGGCCTGCTATTGTCTAAATCGGGTCTCGAGCGTGGAAAGCTGTAATTCTTGAGAGAGAATGAACTTTCGCAAGGCATCTTCATAGCATTGCCTAGGAGTGTTCTGTGATGGAAAATGCTCGGACCATTCGAGTAGAGGAGAATCATTGAAGGATACGCTCCGAGTTTGGTATCCTCTGAAATTTGGTTTATCCTTCCATGCATCATAGGCCTCGCCAAAGTTTCGAGGACTTCGATTAGTTGCGAGCTCTCTATCCTTTGTTTTATCAGCGCGTGACGATGTGAATTCCTTGAAAGCATGTTTTGGAAGTTCCATGCAGTTATGAGTTTCATGAGGGCCATTACACAATTTACCCGAAGAAGTGATTTTGTTCACTTGGCTTGAAGGCTTGGGAGCTTCGTCGGATTTCATGAGAAACTTGATTTGGTCCTCAAGTTCCATGATCCTACGGTCGGGAGTGCTAGAATTGTTTGAAGGCAAAGATATTGCCTTGACAGTTTTGTTCAAATCACGGGGATCATTCCAACTTACGTTGTCATAGAGAGCAAGATCTTCTATGAGTTCCCATGATTCTTCCGCTCTTAGATCATGTAGCTTGCCACCGGCCGATTGGTCAATGGTTCGCCTTGCGGAGAGGTCGATATGGTCATAGAAGATTTGGACTTGGAGCCAAATATCTATGCCATGATGAGGGACTTTTTGGAGTAAGTCCTTGAAACATGCTTCATATAGAGTTTCACCTTGACGTTGTTGGAACATCAAGATATCATTTCTAAGCTTGGTAGTTCTCCCCGGAGGGAAAAATTGAGCAAGGAATCGAGTGGTGAGATCATCCCATGAGGTGATGGATCCCGCGGGTAAACGTTCAAGCCATTGACTAGCTTGACCACGTAGAGAGAATTGGAATAGACGTAATTGGGTCGACTCTCTAGTTACAACATCAAGGTCTATGGAATCTATGATTTTAAGGAAATCCTTGAGATGTTGATTAGGATCTTTGGAACGAAGTCCATGGAATGCACATCCGCTTTGCACCAACCGGATGGTGTCGGATCGTAAGGGGGACACATTGGCTCTTTGTGTGAGCTCAATAGTGTTTTGATAGCCTTGGTGGCTAGGACGGGAATACTCTCCTAAAGTTCGGGGCCTAGGAGGTTGGTTTGCTAGTGGTGGGTTTTGTGGGTGGTTTTGTTGTGGTGGGTTGATGGGTTCAAAGAGGTTACCACCTTCCATGATGTCGGATGGTAAAGGTTACGAACAAAGACACGAAGAAATAAGATAGACTAAAGAAAACCTGAAAATAAAAATAAAAACCTTACTAGAAAGGAATCTAGCAAGTAGACCTAATAAAAAGAAATCCTAACCTAGACAATAACTATTCCCCGGGCTGCAGCGCCAAAAACTTGATACGTGGGGATTGCACCCTCGCAGCAGGTTTTTACCTCTCAAGGGATCTTGAGAAGCTTACAACCCCCACCAAGCAGTGTACCTGATCGTTGTAGTATAATATAGTGACAAGTACTGGGGGATTGATCGTTTAACTTAGGAATAGTGTCGCTAGGATTAGAAAGCCTCCTAAACTAGGTCTAGAGGTGAGGGATGATTCTTTTTGTATTTTTATATTTTATGGAAAGCAATTAAAAATCTCGGGTTTTGAAGGAGTGAGCGGAATTAGTTGCTAGCCAACTAACCCAATAAACTACAAATGCAATCAAAATAAAATAAAAGAAATGAAAATGAAACTATTATACTAATGTGGTGGAAACAATAATGAGGAAAGTTGTGTTTACCTAGATTTCATTACTCCCTAGATATCTTTTACAGGTTGATTAGCTTGTTACAATTGCATGGATAACGGGTCATATTCCTTAATACTAGTCGTAGGGCCATGTACAATATTCCTCTAACTCTATAGAATCCTACTTCACTCCTATGTCGAGCCGTTAGAAGATCCTAACATGGGATCATTAGAATTCTCCTACGCATTAAAAACAACTAAAAATCATAGTACACCTCCGATCATGTTTCTTAAGACATTCAAGCAAGTTACCAATGGAAGTCTGCCAGTTTTCTTAAGCCTAACATCGAATACAATCATCCGTAACAATTATAAACAAACAATCAACCCATAATTAACTTCTAGGTTTCACTACGTCTAAGAAAACACAATAAAGATCTAGCCTAGCATGTTAAAGAGAAGACAAGCTTAAGATATAATCACACAACACATAGACATATTGAATGATTTGAATGAATACTTGTCTTCAATTGAACATGGAAGAATCAAGGGGTTGGAACCCTTGAAAAACTGATAAAATTCGGACTAGGGTTTATTCCCTCAAAGTTGCACACCAATGAATGAAATTTGGAAAACTATATATAGACTTTACACTTTGACGGCGTCATGTGTTAGATCGTGACGCCGTCAACTCGCCGGCTTGATAAAATCGTATTGCCTAGATCTATTTGTGACGCCGTCATGTGGAGAAATGCTATGGGCCGTCACTAGTGTTTGGACCCTGACGGCCTTGGTAACGCCGTCAGGTCCACAAGCTTGAAAATACTCTGGGCCATCACATTGTAATTCCACATCCACCTCTTTTGTAACTCTTGACGCCGTCACTTGAAGAAGCTTGACGCCGTCAGGTACTGTTCTAGCAAGGAAATTTGAGACTTTGCCGTTTTCTTCACTTTTATGCTCCAAAAACGTCCAAAATGCTTCCTTTTCCAGATTTCTCTCCAAAAGTACCAAAAATGACAAAAGGAACGATTTTGGGCAATATTTGATCAAATAATCTCGAATTCGGGCTTAAATGACCCCTTAAAAGCGGTACACTTTTCGCCTAATCAATAAAAAAGTGGTGAACATTACTGGTCACTAAGTTTCTAAAAAGTTAATGGTGAAAAATGTGTGTTTAAGCTTAATGTGGCTTATTAGCTTATTTGTGTTTCGGCTTATAATTCATAAGCCATAAATTTTCAGCATATTTTGAGACTTGTGAGCTTGTATAAGTTTATTATAATACGATAAAATTATATAAGCCATACGTCTTAAAATATAATCATGAATTATTCGAGTATAATCATGAATTATTCGAGTATAAGTTCCACAAAACCAACCCTTATGTAAACAAATGGCAGGCCAATTTCCAATCTCCTATAGAACCACGGTTAAAGACAAATAATTTATACAGTAACAATAGACTAAATAACTGAACAAAAATACCACATCAACATAAACATAAAACCGAATTTGGACATGTCCCCAAATAAGATACAACTCATAAAACCATAATGTACAAATTACAATTCCAAAACAAAATATTAGCTTATCAATATAAGCACTTAAAAATAACCATACTTCATTCTGTCATTCCTAATTATTCACTTTATAAAACTACACCAAAGTAACAAAGTAAACCTAACAAAACCTTAAAAATAAGTACCATAACCATGTATGATTTTGAATTCGCTAAATCATGAGTATCAATAACCACAACTTAAGCAACATCAAAGCGATCTAATGATAAAACTAATAAACAATAAGCAAAAGCAGATTAAATAGACATCATAAAATATATAATAAACCGTTCATTCATTGAATCAACAAGGATCAAACGTACACATACATTTAGATAAGATTGATAATGCCATACATAAACCATAACCCATATTAATTCAAAATCCTAGACCATAAAACCAAAAACCCCAAATACCAAGAACAAATGTAACAGACTAGAATGGCAACCACCCTTCCAGCTTCTCGGCAAATAAATCCTTCTCACACTGACTTAATTCAGTCTCCTTCAGGGAAATCATCAAAGCCATCAACCTAAGGCTATCCTTAGGCATATGGTCCCTAAGAAACTTTGCAGTCTCCACCGCCTCTACCCTACCCTTCATCACATCACATTCCTTAGCAAAGGCTTCTGTTTCTTTGATGGAATCAGCCAAATTCAAGTAGACCTTCCTAATGTCACTCTCTAGAAGCTTGTCTTTACCAATAGACCTCTCTAAATACAAATCTAACTGACGTTCCAACGCGGTGGAACCGCAGGCTTTAGCAAGTTCATCGAAAAGTTCAAGACGAGAGATTAGATTGTAAAAAAGTAGATGTGTTTATTGTGTGTGTGTGTGTGTGTTAGGAGGAGGAAAGATTAGATTGTAAAAAAGTAGATGTGTTTATTGTGTGTGTGTGTGTGTTAGGAGGAGCGACTATATGTAGTTGACTGTGGGAAATAGGTACACATAGGTACATGCACCGCCGGTTGGCTATCCCACAAGACACTCTCGAGTGACAAAAGTGCATTTAATCTAAATGAAACTAGTTTCTTTTAAATGATCATAATTATACACGCAATCAAACAAATTAATTATAAGCAAGTTACTTAAAAATGCATGGAACAAAAATATAACTACCCTGTTATATTTTTTTCAACAATATTGATAATGGATTTCGATGTTGTTTAGTTGAGTTTGATGCAGGATAGTTAGCTGGAGATGATGAAGTGTGTGTGGGAAGGAAGTATGTGTATGTTTTTTCAACGAAAAATATGAGTATTAAATAAATTTTTTTGGTAACAATTGAAATACGTATAGATGTAATTAAGATTAAAAAATGTGCACAAATGACAAAAAAAAAAAAAATATATATATATATATATAATAATAACAAAAAAAAAATGCCAAATACATGTTGTCCATTTAGTACAAGTTGGTCTATGCAAAACACACTTACACATACCTTACACATACACTCTCTCTCCATTCGAAATACATTCTAGAACTTGTACTATAATAATTAAATAGTCGCCACGTGTCACAATTATATCGAGTTGCTCGTTCGCCCAGTTGCCCTGATCAAAGTAAGAAAGTGAAAAAAGAGAGTCTATGTAACACCCCAACCCGACAAGGGTAAAATGTTACAATAATATGGTGTTACATCAGAACAAACAGAACAGATCAAATGCGGAAGTCTTAAATAGATAACTTACTTCAAATAACTATGGTCAAGAATCTTCAATTCAACTCTACTCTCAATCCCAGAAACCATCCCAAAGCTAACTTGAATACCTGCCGCAGTAAAAGAAAATGCGGCTGAGCTTAAAAAGCCCAGTGAACAGATATATAACAAAATGAAACGAAATATAAATACTGAAGTACAAGTGAAATATTTTTGGGGAAAACACTTTTAGGTATAACAGATAGTGTGGAAATAAAAATGTGTAGGTTAGGTTAGGAATTCATACAGTCACCTGTATAAACAGAGTTAGAACCATAAAATGCCATGAGTTCAGAAACAGATAACTTATCATAATCATAATCATACATCTTCATAAACATATAGAGGGGAGACCTCTCAGATAATCAGACAATAATGAGGGGTGTCCTCATATGGGTGGAGTAGCTAGCTCCCAGAAATGTGAAGGACGTGTATTGCACACACAGCCACATTCACCAGATAATATCATATCAGAAACAGAAACAGATCTAGGATGCATCCATACGCCCCTACCCATTCACATGCAGACCAATCAAAGGGACGTGGCAGAACATCACTCTACTGCCCTAGAGTCATGTCAGAGGTGCATCCCTGACACGGACATGGAACCCCATGCCTAGTGAAACTCATGTAATCAAATGGTTCATATTTAAGGGTTCAAATCATAGTTGTCATATCAGAAGGTTCAAATAGAAAGGTTTATCATAGCAAAAGTTCAAATCAGAAAGTTCATATCAAAGGTTCATATCACAAAGGAAACCTTAAGAGTAAGGTCAGAATATCCGTACCTTAGCAAAGAGTTCAAAAGGAAAAAGGAGCTCAGAGGGAAAGTTCACTTTTCTTCTTCAATATATATATACCTGAATTAGGATCACTTTATTATTAATAACTTTATCTTAAATTGAATTACTCGTTAGACGGCTTTCCATTTTTAGTAACTTCTATTTTTAGGTAATTATAGTTTAGGGTTCAATAATGTAAATATACCAAAGTTTAAGGTCCAAAGTGTAATTATTACATATTCCATATTTTATCAAAATAATCCATAAATTAACAATATTTACCAATCAATCCTTAAGTTACAAATGTTACATTTTAACCCTTTGTTTATATTTTATTTCAATTTAATCCTTATTAATGTTTAAATTATAATTATATCCCTAATAATTCATATTAGCACTTTTACCCCTTAATTATCATAAATTACACATAATAACCTTCCTTTTAATATAAGTACCAAACCAGCCCTTAACTTTCATATTTTACAAGTTTAACCCCTTAGTTTTAATTAATTACAAATCAGATTATATAATTACATAACTTTCCATTTAAACCCTTTAGTTGCAAATTTTACACATGATACCCCCATATTATATTTTTCCTAACTTTACCCTGATCTAATACATTATATAAAAATAACCCACAAGTTTATAAAATTACAAAACACATCCTTGTATTTTAAAACATAATCGATTTATATAATAAACAACCAAAACCTAACCCTAGATTACCCAATCATTACTACATTAATTATAACCTTAAAAACCTCATTAATGAACAGATCTCATACTAAAAACCCTAACCCTAATTCTATTTCTTTTATTTATTTTCCTTTTTCTTAGTTATCCGATTACACATAAAATCCAAAACAATATTCTAAGCTTCGAAAATTATAAAACTTATTTTTCTAATGTTTTATGACACTAATAGGACCAGATAAAAATATATACAAAGCCTCACAAAATCGCATGAATATTTACAAGTGTTTAGTCGATTTAGGGTTTATAATTATATATAAATTCGTATGATCATATTAACATGCATGGTTCAATTATACTATTTTATACAGATGAAATATGATATATAAAGTGCTAGAAAAATACCAGAATAATTTTAGAATGCACGAATTGATCCGAATGAATTTTCACTCTCGGCTTAAACAAAACCGAACAAAGAATTCTCCAACCTTGGAAAGATCAAATCACAATTGAAACCACTATTTTTCTGATGTTCTTAGACCTTGTAGGAGTCCAGGAAAATTGCTTAGGAGTTGTGGAAAAACATGGATCGACTGTTTGGGATTTTGAGTGTGTCGACTTATTATAAAAGTCGGTTAGAGGTTTTATAAAATAATTAAACGTGTATAATTGGTATATAATGGATAAAATACTTATCTTGGGCTGCAATCTATTGTGATAAGTCCAAATTAAAAGATTATACATGTTTCATAATGTATTTGGGATTTATTTCTTAATTTAAATACATATATATATATATATATATATATATATATATATAATATAATATATAATAAATTGACTTAATTTATTTATATGCTAAAAATTATTTTACTTTTACAAAATGTACAAATTTTATTTATACATAATTTATTGTGATCATATGTTATAAAATTTTCAAATTTCTAGGAATTTCTTTATATTATTTAAGTATTATTACAAATTATTAAACTTAAGGGCATTTTGGTCATTTTGCATGTTTTAAAATTTGAGGTATTACAACTTCTTCCCCTCTAAAAAAAAAATTTCCGTCCTCGGAAATTGAATAAGCAGAGTAGACAGAAACGAATTGAATTTCAGAATTCATGAGAATAGAACAGAATCTTTCAGTTACAGAATTAATCCTAATTCAGAAAATCTTTTCCAACAGATTTCAAACGAACAGACAGATCTTTCTTATCGGACTTTCATAACTTCATATCTTATTCAAAACAGTTCAGAAATCGATTCAACAATTACATACTTGTAACAGATAACTAAAGTACTTCTCACAAGTACTAGCAGAAAATGGATTGAGTACGGAACTTCAAACGATAGAAGATTCTATAATGAGTACTGAAATTCTTAACGAATGATCAATGAACAACAAACATACAACGAAAATTTGAACATATCCAGATATCTAACGATGAAGGCAGAACCTACATATAGGTCGAATGAATCCTAAAAGTCTCACTAATCACGCATAATCTAACTGACAGAAATCTGATGCTTCTCAAACACTTCCCAAATATCCTATGCTCACAATGAGAATACATTATATGATGGAAATATTATCACGTTGGCCAGGCGTCATAATATTTGCATTATATAGATATACCTTCATGGCAACCATACTTTATCCCAAGTCATGAATAAAACAACTTAATGGTAACCTAACAATTCTTCTCTTCTTCCCAAAATTCAGCAGAATCAATTATCATCAATAAGGTCGAACAACAATTGAAACATATCAGAAACTACAGAAATTTAGCAAATCTATCAATACCTCCAAAATTTCAACAAAATTTCTGTAATCATAATCTTAACAAATACACGGAATGGTCATTAATTTGATTTCCCAAAGAAAACTTAATAGTCAAAGATTTGATCATGTTTATGTATCATAAAAACGAGAATAAAATCAACATCTAACATCAAATTCAAAAGTAATGGAACTTAAAGGAAAACTAACTGCAAACAGAAATCATCTCACTCAACTTGGATTGTATCTACTAGTTGCTGTCGATTCTAAGTCTGAATCTTCATCCTTAGGTTCTTCACTTATCCATCCATTACGATTTTCTTTATACTGTGGTATCAATCGACTAATAAAGCCATTTCTGACCTTTCTCCATTCCTCCTCCACAAGATCTACAAATGCATACAAATCTCGAGGTCTATCTAAAACTACTCCTTCATCTTCTAGAAATTGAGGACATCTTCCTGGATACCTAGTAATGTGACCATCTCCATTAATTACTTTGGTTTCATACTTTTCTAGCTCCTCCCCATTTACATTCTCTAAAACTAACTTCTCTTTAATCACACATGGAAACATACTAGCAGGAACTAGAATTCTTCTATTGGTCCGCTTCACTCCATCAAACCTCTTGCGTCCCGTGACAATAACGGTAGTCCACTTTCCCCTAGCCTGTCTTTGAGTACTCCTAGTTATCTTCCTATCCAAGTGAGAAATAGATCCTACATCCCGTTTGTTCACCATCTGAATAATCATCCAAATGATTAGTAAAACGAAATATGGAAAGAACACAGAAAAGAAAATACGCAGAAGGAAACCTAATGTCTACCCAATCCTCACTGGTCATAACTCAAGTTTCATTTAGGGAAATCCTAAAGCAAAATCTCAAATGTTGTAAGGTGCAAAACTTTAGGGCCTAATACTCACAGGTCATAGCCTAAGCTCTACGGTTTATTAATCCGCCGATCCAACCTGTCTCTGATACCATAAATTGTAACACCCCAACCCGACAAGGGTAAAATGTTACAATAATATGGTGTTACATCAGAACAAACAGAACAGATCAAATGCGGAAGTCTTAAATAGATAACTTACTTCAAATAACTATGGTCAAGAATCTTCAATTCAACTCTACTCTCAATCCCAGAAACCATCCCAAAGCTAACTTGAATACCTGCCGCAGTAAAAGAAAATGCGGCTGAGCTTAAAAAGCCCAGTGAACAGATATATAACAAAATGAAACGAAATATAAATACTGAAGTACAAGTGAAATATTTTTGGGGAAAACACTTTTAGGTATAACAGATAGTGTGGAAATAAAAATGTGTAGGTTAGGTTAGGAATTCATACAGTCACCTGTATAAACAGAGTTAGAACCATAAAATGCCATGAGTTCAGAAACAGATAACTTATCATAATCATAATCATACATCTTCATAAACATATAGAGGGGAGACCTCTCAGATAATCAGACAATAATGAGGGGTGTCCTCATATGGGTGGAGTAGCTAGCTCCCAGAAATGTGAAGGACGTGTATTGCACACACAGCCACATTCACCAGATAATATCATATCAGAAACAGAAACAGATCTAGGATGCATCCATACGCCCCTACCCATTCACATGCAGACCAATCAAAGGGACGTGGCAGAACATCACTCTACTGCCCTAGAGTCATGTCAGAGGTGCATCCCTGACACGGACATGGAACCCCATGCCTAGTGAAACTCATGTAATCAAATGGTTCATATTTAAGGGTTCAAATCATAGTTGTCATATCAGAAGGTTCAAATAGAAAGGTTTATCATAGCAAAAGTTCAAATCAGAAAGTTCATATCAAAGGTTCATATCACAAAGGAAACCTTAAGAGTAAGGTCAGAATATCCGTACCTTAGCAAAGAGTTCAAAAGGAAAAAGGAGCTCAGAGGGAAAGTTCACTTTTCTTCTTCAATATATATATACCTGAATTAGGATCACTTTATTATTAATAACTTTATCTTAAATTGAATTACTCGTTAGACGGCTTTCCATTTTTAGTAACTTCTATTTTTAGGTAATTATAGTTTAGGGTTCAATAATGTAAATATACCAAAGTTTAAGGTCCAAAGTGTAATTATTACATATTCCATATTTTATCAAAATAATCCATAAATTAACAATATTTACCAATCAATCCTTAAGTTACAAATGTTACATTTTAACCCTTTGTTTATATTTTATTTCAATTTAATCCTTATTAATGTTTAAATTATAATTATATCCCTAATAATTCATATTAGCACTTTTACCCCTTAATTATCATAAATTACACATAATAACCTTCCTTTTAATATAAGTACCAAACCAGCCCTTAACTTTCATATTTTACAAGTTTAACCCCTTAGTTTTAATTAATTACAAATCAGATTATATAATTACATAACTTTCCATTTAAACCCTTTAGTTGCAAATTTTACACATGATACCCCCATATTATATTTTTCCTAACTTTACCCTGATCTAATACATTATATAAAAATAACCCACAAGTTTATAAAATTACAAAACACATCCTTGTATTTTAAAACATAATCGATTTATATAATAAACAACCAAAACCTAACCCTAGATTACCCAATCATTACTACATTAATTATAACCTTAAAAACCTCATTAATGAACAGATCTCATACTAAAAACCCTAACCCTAATTCTATTTCTTTTATTTATTTTCCTTTTTCTTAGTTATCCGATTACACATAAAATCCAAAACAATATTCTAAGCTTCGAAAATTATAAAACTTATTTTTCTAATGTTTTATGACACTAATAGGACCAGATAAAAATATATACAAAGCCTCACAAAATCGCATGAATATTTACAAGTGTTTAGTCGATTTAGGGTTTATAATTATATATAAATTCGTATGATCATATTAACATGCATGGTTCAATTATACTATTTTATACAGATGAAATATGATATATAAAGTGCTAGAAAAATACCAGAATAATTTTAGAATGCACGAATTGATCCGAATGAATTTTCACTCTCGGCTTAAACAAAACCGAACAAAGAATTCTCCAACCTTGGAAAGATCAAATCACAATTGAAACCACTATTTTTCTGATGTTCTTAGACCTTGTAGGAGTCCAGGAAAATTGCTTAGGAGTTGTGGAAAAACATGGATCGACTGTTTGGGATTTTGAGTGTGTCGACTTATTATAAAAGTCGGTTAGAGGTTTTATAAAATAATTAAACGTGTATAATTGGTATATAATGGATAAAATACTTATCTTGGGCTGCAATCTATTGTGATAAGTCCAAATTAAAAGATTATACATGTTTCATAATGTATTTGGGATTTATTTCTTAATTTAAATACATATATATATATATATATATATATATATATATATATATATATATATATATATATATATATATATATATAATATAATATATAATAAATTGACTTAATTTATTTATATGCTAAAAATTATTTTACTTTTACAAAATGTACAAATTTTATTTATACATAATTTATTGTGATCATATGTTATAAAATTTTCAAATTTCTAGGAATTTCTTTATATTATTTAAGTATTATTACAAATTATTAAACTTAAGGGCATCTTGGTCATTTTGCATGTTTTAAAATTTGAGGTATTACAGTCTAAAAGTGGGTAGAAGTTGATAGGGCGCGGTCCATTTTTGGAATTACCCCTTATTTTGTTGGTTGTTCAATGTCTTTTGCTGATCTAAAGATACAACTTGGGCTATGTGACATAATTATGCAAAATGTTGTGTGTTTTTTCAAGTTTAGAAATGAGGCAGGTATGAATTATGTGCTGGAAAGTGGGCCTTGGATGGTGGGAGGCAAACCTTTGTTAGTGCAGAAATGGGATCCTAGCATATGTGTGGACAGAATTGAACGTGATACCTTGCCTATATGGGTGAAATTTTATAATATGCCTATGGAAGCATGGAGTGTGAAGGTGTGAGTGCTATTGCAAGTAGTTTGAGCAGACCAATAATAATGGACAAGGTGACTCCTAGAATGTCCCATGAAGGGGTTGGATATACCAGAGTGTTGGTTGAAGTGAAAGCTGATGAAGATTTTAAGGAAACAATTGAGGTTTGTTATAAGAATGGTGAAAAGGTGACTACGTGTACTAAATTTGTTGAAGTAGAGTATACGTGGAAACCTGCTAAATGCCATCATTGTAAAGTGTTATTTGGACTCTACATGCAAGCATAGGGCCATAAGTGTGGATGAAATGGATGAAAGGGGTAATCATCACTACAAGAAAAAGTGCCTATATTGACCAAAATTTAGCGCCAACTTTTTTTTGGGTCATTATTTAGGCAAAATAGTGACAATATAATACATGGACATTAATATTTGGTCATTCGTAAATAATTAGTGACCAAGCTCAAAAGTGGTCACTAATTTCGTCACTATACATATGCGATATTTTTCAGTATAAAAAAGTTATGAACATTACTGGTCACTAAGTTTAAAAAGTTAATGGTGAAAAATGTTTGTTTAAGCTTATATGGGCTTATTAGCTTATTTGTGTTTCGGCTTATAATTCATAAGCCATAAAGTTTCAGCATATTTTGAGACTTGTGAACTTATATAAGTTTATTATAATACGATAAACTTATATAAGCCATAAGTCAAAATTGGGGCTTATAAAATACAAATCGAAGTCAAATAAGATCGTAAGCCCATATATAAGGTTAAACAAAGGAGATGATTTGCACACTTCTCTTTTTTATTTGCATACTCATCGGTGTAAATATGGTACAACTGTGTGATGCGATAATTAGAGTATCCCGATCAAAAATGAATATGTGCAAATCAATTCCTCTTAAACAAACACTCATTTTTATTTTTTGAAACAAACACTCATTTTTATATAAGCCAAACACAAATAATAGGTAATTCTTTTTCTCCAATTTATTCTCATTTTTATAAAAAGTAATTCTTCTTTTCTATCCAGAAGTTCGGATATAAAACCCAAACACGCCTTCTTCCCATCCTTCATAATCTATCCTTATCATCTGAATTCAATTTTAATCAAACAGTACCTCCACTCATCTTAATTCAATTCATTGATCACTTTATTAGTTTTGTGCCCTAATAATCTCAATATAACGTTTTGTTAGATCGATTGAGGTGTTTAGTTAGATTCGTGAAGTGGTGAGATCGGTTGAGGCGTTCAGTTGTTGCTGTTGCTGAGGTAGCTTATGTTTAGCTTATTCGTTCAACTCTTAATGCTCAATGTTAATTCGATTACAGTTTGTTAAAGTATAATATGCGCATTTGTATGTTTAGCTTATTTGTTGAAGAGCCTGTTTAAGTAGAATTTTGAAAATATGAACATGTATGTAAGTGAGCACCATTTGTTTTCAGGCAACTTGTGTTTTGTTAACTACTACGGGGTTTGGTTGCGAGAATGGATGGTGATATGGCACACGACACGACCACACCATCTTACTATATCCGGTCTAATTAGCAATCGTCCTTTTACCATTGGAAAGTAATCTAGCGTTTGAGAACCTGCCGTTAGAAATTAAACTTAGATTATTTGTTTGATTCTCTATAGTTTTATGGACTTACAGTTTAGTGAGTTCAGGCGAGAATTGTAGAAATTAAACATACCTGAAACCTTAGTCATCAACCAGCGTATGTTTGAATCATTGATCCTCCTTTATTCAAACGCCATTAGAAAGTAATTTAGGTTTTGGTTTGTTGTACAGAATTTAGAATTTGCCATTAGAATGTAGGCAGTGATGCGACACTTCATATCCATTGTTATATCATACTTAGGGGGGTGTTTGGATTAGCATATATTTCCGGTATATGGGCTTTTCTGAATTGGCAAAGCTCACCAGCCACCTTTCTTTTTGACTTATGATCTTATCAAGTTGAGCGGATGCACTTAAATAAGCCTTAATCTCAACTTGATAAGCTCAAGCAGAAAAAAGTGGGCTTATGAACTTATCCAGGTTCAAATAAGTCCATCAAGCCGTAAAAATAAGCTAATTGAAACACGCCTGTTAGCTTTTTTAGTTTCTTTGTATGCAGTGTTATGTAATTGCTGCTAGTGATTCAAGGCTTGTTTTACGATGTAATACCATTTTATTCTCTCGTATCTAGTTTTGGTTTGAGTGTAATTCTGGAAATATGTGTTTTGATGACTTTTATGACCATAAATTAGAGAGCTTTTGTTGCCGTCTTGTGACCTCAACAGCAGATTGTGTTTGTTTCTGTGTGCACTTTTTGAATGATTATAGTGGCTTTAGTAACTGATGCTTACTTTAGTTTTACCATTCGGTGTCGAAAGTATATATCAATTGCATATTTAGTTTTACCTAAAAGTATATATATACATTACTGTTACAGTAGCGGTATACAGAAGAGTAAAGCCTTACCAAGCTACTAGATGGATCTGAAAAGACATCGAGAGATGGAGAACTCATTAGTCATTTGTCTGAACTTGATACTTGCATCAGACTTAGCTCACAACCAAAAACATATGTCAATAACCAACGCACCCAAGTTTTACACACTTGATACTTGCATCAGACTTAGCTCACAACCAAAAACATCATTCACCATGAAACCATTTTGCATCAGACTTAGCTCACAAACTGAGTATGTTAGATAGTACAACATGCTAGGGACGTGTTTGGGATTGCTTATTGTAACTGCATATAAGCTTATGTATAACTTGTGTGAATTAGAAATGATAGAGAATCAGATTGACGGATACTCACTTTCTCATTTTCCAGCAGTATAAACCCTTTTAACCGTTACCAACCATGGACCAAACCCAACCAGCAAACCAAGCGATTAACACACTTATCCGGTTCCGCACTAGCAATTCTGAGCCAAATGGTTTCGCACTTGGAAGCTTTTCTGCATTTGTGTTCTGTGGAAAACTGTTTACTCCCACCCGTATATTGGCAGTGAAATCAGAATGTTTTCTCTGTGGGAGAATGAGACATTTACCAGTCCTGTTCCAACAAGCTTGGTTCAACCGGGGACAACAAAGAATAAAAGGCCTCGATCTTCGGAAAATAATCATATCCTTGGTGAGTTTGTTACCTTTTTTTACAGTTTATTTATGCTAGACAAACTTACTACGGATTGTTAGTTTCAGAAAGTTGCTTTGAAAGGTTCTAAAGTGAGGTGTTTTAGGCGCAAATTTAATATTTATATCAGGCTGTTGTAGACTAAAGATATGTTAGGATCAGGACACTACAAAAATCAGGATAAAGTGTGTTTGGATCAGGCTACAGTAGAAATTAACAATAAGGTGTGTTTGGATCGGATTATCACAGAATTAAGCTACGCACGTGTGTGTAACAGAAATGCCAAACGAAGATTTAAGAGGGGTAACTGAACAGTGGGATGGTAAAATTTGTGACGTTTTGGGCTACCCTTTTTTTTCATTGAATTCATGAAGTACAATTATCTAGGCAAGATTTTATCAGTTTTATGCCAATGTCAAATGTGTTGTGCAGCCCATACCTCGCTCTTGCGGGATTGGGTATGTTGTTGTTGTTGTTGTTGTCAAATGTGTTGTGCAGATAGCTACGCAGGCTGCAATGCTGCTGCTGTTACATGGAGCATTACTACCAAATTCTTCATCAATCTCCTGAGTTGGTTCACAAGTTTTATCATGATTAAAGCATCTTAGGCAGGCTAAATACAAATGCATTAATAACTTGCGTGACAACACTACAAGTGAGCCCTTTTGTTATTGTTTATTCATTGTAATATAGATTAATATTATTATCAAGTTATACTTTAGCCCTTTTGTTATTGTTTATTCACATGAATCTTGTAGTGCATTCATTGTCAGATATGTGGAAAAGGACATAATGTGAGGGATTGTCCAACAAAGAAGGAAGGTGTTAGGGAAGCAAGTGGTGGTTTAGGGGTGCTAAAACTGTGTCCGCGAGTGGTTCTGCAAGAGGAGGTGTTAAGACTAGAGGAAGTGGTAAAACTAGTGGAAGGGGTAGAATCTTTAAGACAGTTAATGGTAAAGCAGTTAGGTGTAGAGCCTCATGGTGTAAGACCAATTGGTCATGGTGTTTCATGGGATCCAGTTGATGGAGAAACAAAGATAGGAGAAAGTGATCTTAACTATTTGACTTTATTTGACCGTTTTTGGCATTATATTTGACTGTTCTATGCAGAATATAACTTTTGTTAACACTTTGAAAAACAAGGCAGTAAAAAATGGATGATGACACTATGTGGGGTAAAACATGGACTATGTGACATAATTGTGCAAAATGGTGTGTATTTTTTCAGATTTAGTTGCTGGTTTTACCATTGCTATCCCTCAGGTTCTTTAGTTGCAATTTAGTAAAAAGGAGAAAATTACATTGCCAAGCTTGAAATCCTATAACATTTCGTTTTTAGAACAAAGAGTGAGCAAAACAAACACCAATCACAAACAAACAAACAAATATTCAAATCGCTAACAGAAAAACTATCAAACAGCAACAGCAAACCAGTCTAATAGCTTGATGCATCAAACAGCTTTGTCTTCACTCTTTTGGCCATATCATTTGTTAAGGCGAAGTAGTCTCATCTTTCACGATTCACTAGCCTCCATCCAAATGATACATCAACTCAATTCCACCAATGAACTACCAATCAAAACACCATCAACATACAATGACCTCTTTTGACTCTGGAATACTTGCAATGTATTCACGTTCCCAATGCTTGTTTTCCCTGAAATCATGATTGGCAAACCAACTTTATCAGAATATTAACTACACTACAAGTCAATTTGAACATTGCAAATCAGATATTCAAAACTGTATTCGAATGAATGTTAGAAAGAGAGAGACATCTGAATTTGTTAAGAAAAGCGTAATTTCAAATCAAATATTATCTGAATATATAACATTTAAGGAACGTAAACTATATAAAATTCACCAAATAAGGTGGTGTCTAACATATGATGAAAAAACCAAAGCCACTTCAGGTATTAATAATTTCTCAGTTTCTAACAAATAACCAAAATTCTACAAGCAATCCTAGTTCATTATGTATTTTGGAAATTGTAGATGAACAAAATACACACAAAAGTCCAAATATAAAACTTTTTATGTTATAACAGCAAAATAAAAAAAGATAGCTACATAGAAGTCGAAAAAGAGTCAAGTTAGATATAATTTCAGATAATTATCCCTAAATAAAAGAAGTTAAACGGCATAAAGAGAGCATACCTTCATATTTTGATTTTGGGGATATGGGAGATTTTGGACCAGTAGGAGCCTCCTCTACTGCATCTTTCTTTCAGTTCTGGACATCTCCTAATTTCCAAACTCAAAAGTGAAGGCAACAACGTTTCTGGTAGATATTTCATCTTTGGGCATTCGAAAAATTCGAGATGTTGGAGGGAGGTGAGGTGTTGGAGTCCCTCGGAAACTGTTTCCAACTTATCAAAACATTCAATGCGAAGTTCAGTAAGAGATGAAGGAAGATGAAGATGAGACAATTGACTCCAATTAGTGGCTTCTTCTTTTTCTTTTGAACCCCGTAAGGTTAGGTCAACAAGTGAGGTTGGAAACTTCAGTGGGCCCCATCCTGAGATGGGCTTCTTCAACCCCCCAATTGAAAGGTAACTCAAGTTGGGAGGCCAAAGCCCAGTTGGAACATCCATACTTGGACAATTGCTTATGAACAGAAAAGTTAACGAGGTGAGACTCTGCAATTGGAGGTCTGCAAATAACAACTCCTCCGTACTATTACAATCTTGTATCCATAAGCTCGTGAGGTGAATAAAGTTACCCCCAAAATCAATGATCGATGCAGCATTTGGATGATATTCTATTCTTACAAATTCAAGCATTGGCATGCTTTTGTTGTTGATAAGTAACATATTCTTCTTTCCTCCTTCTCCCAACTCCTCCTTTATCATTAGTTTTTCACAATTGAAAATGGTAACTGACTTGAGCTTCTGCCCTCCCATTCCCATTGAGAAGGAGACACATGTAATTGAATCACAATAACGGATATCCAAGCTCTCAATGTTGTCAGGACAACTTAAATGCTTGAAATTTTCACAACCAAACATGAATAACGAGCTAAGAGATGTTAGGAGGTTGCTCCCATAATTGTATTCCTCCTCATCTTTCTCCCCTAAACTCACCAAATTTTTACATTCCCCTACATACAACTTCCTTAGATTCACGAGAACCTTACTACTTGCCTCTGCTTCTTTTGATTCCCACAGGTATCTTATTTCATCACATTTTTCAACAAACAATTCTTCAACTGCCTTAAGATCCAATATAATACCTCTCCACACCTCATTAGTAAGCCCTGAAATAGATTCTATATTCAACTTGGTGACTGATGGAGCTGCGTGCACCAGACTTATCAACAAACCAACACCACATCCATGTATTTTCAAATCCCTCAATGAAAGTAGCGGTGCTTTAAGTGAGAATTCAACCAAATTTGGACAGTTTATAATGCAGATCTCTTTCAGGTGTGGAAACACAGAATCTCCAACATCACTGCTACTATTTGTTGACCAAACCTCCCACCTCGGCATTCCATTAAACTCTAGAAATTCAAGTGAAGGAAATGCAACTCCAGTCCCCAGAAACTCTAAACCCACATCTTTCACATCATCCATGTCTTTGATAAGTAACCTCTTAAGTGACGGTAGTTGCCCGAGTGGTGGTAGAGATGTACACTTTTTACAGCCATGTATAGACACTTGAGCCAACTTACGGAAAGAGGGTTCCCCAACCCATTTGGGAAACTCTAAACCCAGATAGTTCACAATGCCTAGCCTCTTCAAACAATCACTATATGGCTTCAATGCATCAAGGACCTCGCAATCAGTAGTCTCCTTTCGGGAAGCATCTGATACGTCACTCCATTCAACCTCTAACTCTGTAAGCCTCTTTTGTGATAAGTCTGCTTCTCGTGCTTCCGTTGCGTTTTTTACTTTTTCCAGGCCCTCTATGGAAACTTTCCCATGAAGATTATCAAAATCTTTAAGTTGGGTTATCGAAAAATCATTTTCTCCTCCAATAATGATTTTTGAAAGAGTTTGCAGACCTTTCAATTTAGCGACCCCGACAGGCAAGTCTTTTAAAAGCGGAGTATCTCTAATGTCAAGATGCCGAAGACTTATAAGCTTTATGAAGTTGTTGGGAAACTTAGTTAAACGAGAACAACCAAAAAGGATTAGTGTCTCTAAGTTATAGAGTTCACAAACATTTTCTGGAAAATGTGTGATTTTAGTTTGAGATAAATTGAGATAGCGTAAATGCTTTAATTCACCAATGGACTCTGGAACCTCGCTTATCTCATAACCACTCAAACTTAAAACCCTTAAGAATTGCAACTTAGGGAGTAAGTCAACCAAAACCTTATTCGACAAGTAGTTACGTTGCCACCAGCTATCTTTCACCCCTACGGACAATAATGTTCTCAAACCTTTAGCTCCTTCGATCCCCTCAAACTTCTTGTAAGCTACATATTCGTCAAAAACAAAAGACATATGACGACACTTATCTAAAGTTTGTTTCCTAGCATTCTCTCCCATTTCCTTCTCTAACCTGAAAAAGAAATCTCCGGCAACGGATGTGGCCAAATCATTCATAAGATCATGCATAACAAACAAAGACTTGTCATTAGGTGAGCGTTGAAAAAATGACCGTGATAACAACTCATCAAAGCATTCCTGACCCAAACGTTCTACAGTTGACGTGCTTAGACGTACTCGGTGCAAAAATCCTTCTGCCAGCCAGAGCAGAACCAAATCTTCCTTGTCAAATGCATAGTCCTTTGCGAACAAGGAGCAATATGCAAAGAGCTGCTTCAAATAGGCAGGAAGTTCACGGTAGCTTAGTCTAAGAGCCGGAATAATTTTATCCCCCTCTTTTAACCTCCATATCTCACTATCCTCTATTTCCTTCCATTTTTCTTCATCTTCATTCATCCTCAATAAACTTCCAAGTACTTTTAGAGCCAAAGGCAAACCATCACACTTTCTCACAATGCCTTCACCAGGTGCTTTAAGTCTTGGATGTGAATCAAAGTTTTTCACACCGAATGCATGATGAGCAAATAAACGCACAGCATCGTCATGTGAGAGACTTTGCAAATGGTTTAAGTTACCAAAACCCAACTGTCTGAGCAACTTATCCTTCCTAGTTGTCAGGATTATTTTACTTCCAGGAGCACATGCTCTTAAAGGGGCCACTAGTTTATCCCAATCGTCCTTACTTTCACTCCACACATCATCCAGCACTAATAGAAACAATTTCTCTCTAAGTTGATCTCTTAGAGCTTCTTGAAGGAGGTTTAAATCTTTAAATTCTGTTGTTTCCCTGCTCACAGACTGAAACATAATATAGCTCATTCTGAAGATGTCCCACTCATCTGAAACACATACCCATGCCTTGAGTTCGAAATGATCCTTAACTTGCTGTTCGTTATACAAAAGCCTAGCTAGAGATGTCTTACCCACACCACCCATACCAACAATGGGCACGACGCTAAACTTTTCGTTGCATGGTTCATCAGCTAAGAGCTTAAGAACCAGTGCATCCTTATCCTCTTGTCGGCCAACAATCTCAGATGCTTCTACCAACGAGGTCTCGTCTTGTCTATCTTTATCTTTTGGCCTACCATCCTTCACATCTAAACTTCCACTCTTCACCTTCAAACCAAGATCAAATTTTTCCTTCTCTAGATCTTGCAACTTACTGTTAATATCGTCTAACCTGCGACACATCTTACTACTTAGTAAGAAATTTTTGCAGCAAGAAGGGACGAGCTTTCTTATCTTGCTGGTGCTGGCTCGGGATTGGTCAGTCAACTCATTCTGCTTAGCCTCGGTTGCCAAGTCATCAAGTAAGTCATCTATATCGTAAGCCAGATGTTGGAGATCATTGAGCCATACTTGAACAGCTTCATTAGTTATTTCTTTATTCGAAGCATCATTCAGCAGTGCTTGGATCTTGAACAAAGTCCTCCCTAGTTTCTTCAGCTCAGAATGAATTCCCTTTGCTCGAACAACTTGCTTAACGGCTTCATTGCCCAGCTTCTTCAAAACGGCTTCAATGAGGGTAGAAGCAATGACTTCCGCCATTTTTTTTATGGTAAACTGGTAGCTCTTTGAATCTGAATGAATGGTAGGTGTTTGAATGAAAATGAACTTGAAGAACATTATAGATCTTGACTTAATAGGTGGCTGGAAATAAATGAAAATTCATCAATTATTGATACCATTTATTGTCTTCTTCTTATCAATTATTGAGCTATGTCTGTACAAACTTGACCACATGATTTTAACATGGAGTTAATTACACAGATGGTCCTTGTGGTTCGTACAAATAATTCCGAGACCTTAACACCGACACTCCTTTGACAAAACGGACATTAAATTACTAATAAAAATGAATGAAAACGGATGAAAACGAATAAATTAAAACGGATGAAAACAAATGAGAACGAATGAAAACGGATGAAAACGAATAAAAACGGATGAAAACGAATAAAAACGGATGAAATCGATTGAAAACATATCAAAACGGATGAAAACGAATGAAAACGAATGAAAACGAATAAAAACGGATGAAAACGGATGAAAACGAATAAAAACGGATAAAAATGAATAAAAAAGAATTAAAACGGATGAAAACGTACAAAAATAGATATAATCGGATAAAAATGAAAAAAAACGGATGAAAACGTATAACCTATTTAAGTATAGAACAAGGTTGGTGGTTTGTCAATTCAACAAGTTTAAATCCAAAAATGATATACATAACATGCAAATAACTACCGAACAATTTTAATGATATGAGTTATAATCGCAATTCATTGTATTACTATTAAGTACACAACAAAATGCATTTAATCCAAATCCAACATAAAATCAAAGTTATATATATTTTTTAGGGGCTTATATACGGGTTTACGGGTTGACATGTTTAATACTTACTCAACCCAAACACGACCCGTTTACTAAACGTGTTAGCGGGTTGACCTGTTTTTTACCCAAACCTGTTTAATTTCGTGTCGGGTTCTTGTCATGTCGAGAATTGACACCCCTAATTGGAGC
Source organism: Artemisia argyi (assembly GCA_030686995.1). Taxonomy (NCBI): domain Eukaryota; kingdom Viridiplantae; phylum Streptophyta; class Magnoliopsida; order Asterales; family Asteraceae; genus Artemisia; species Artemisia argyi. The sequence continues at coordinate 165,746,031 of CM060690.1, forward strand.
TAGTTATCATTTTTTTTTATATCATTATAGTCTACGATTTTTATATGAGAGCTGGAACCATGAATGCTGAAAACTGCTCATCTAGAACATGTTAAGAACTTGATTCAAGGATTTTACAAGATGGCTAGTTAGTTGATTTTTACATCAGATGTTTAACTAGTCACATTATTTTTCATGTTTTGTAAAATTAACTATTTGCTTTATTGCTTACTTGCACAGGTTTGTTGATTACATAGCAATGCCCCCCACATTTTACGTTGGTTCTCAAGCGGGTCTAAAACAACTTGACTATCACTTGTTGTCTCAGAGTAACTTGGCAGCTCGTACATACATCACCGGGTGAATTTCTTAAAATCTCTCTTTGAAGTGGATCCAGTGCTTCATAGTTCCGATGATGTTAAAATATTTAATACGATATATTTTTTCCAGGTACCACGCTTCGAAGGATGATCTCACTGTGCATGCAGCTTTCACAAAATATATGTCGCTGGTACAATCATATCACAGACCTTTTGAGAAGTTCGTAAGCCCTTAAACTTTTACCTTTTTCTGTTTTTAGTACAGACAGTTTGCTTTCACGGATGATCAAGTTTTTTTTTTTCCTTCTCAGTGGTTTCTTTGGTGACGGTAGTGGTGTCCTCGTTGACGCATCTACTTCTTTCCCGGGATAGGCTATTGCAACTACTAAAAAGTATTTTGCTGTGTTGGATGTGAAACCTTGGTCTAATGAGACTGACATGCAAAGGTGTGAGGAAGAACTCCGACTGTTCAAATTTGAAGGCCTAGAGTGGGGTGAATGTATGGCGATCTTTATCTCTTATTATAAATAAACTAATTCTTTATGAAAGGATCTTTTATAAAATGATTCAGTATCCCAACCCTTTGCTAACTCTAGATAACCTTTTCTACTGTAGCAACTGTAGTTGTACCGATTGGATATGCAGAGACGGAGCCAGAAAGAAATATGACCGGGTGCACAAATTTTTTTTAACCGTAATATAATAGAGTTAAAAAGTGGATGAAAACGAAGATTTCATTAAAACGATAAATAAATGAACATATTACCTTCTAATTAGTGATTCTACTATCTCTATAGCAAAAAAACACTTACGTGCACACTCATTTTTAATATTAATAAGTTCTTCTTTCTCTATAACACAAGGTAAAGTGCCGTTAAAATAATCATCACTCATCCGATTACGCAAATCAGTTTTTATGAGCTTCATTTTAGAAAAACATCTTTCAACCGTAGCAATAGCAATAGAAAAGACTAAAACCAACTTCATTTAAGCACTACTTTTCATATATATTGTAAATACGACAAAAAATGCCCCATGACAACACAATTGGGGTACTATTCATATCCTAATATATTGTTGACTATCACTTAAACTTGTTATCCCTATTTGTTTTAATAGAAATTGCATAGTTATTCACTTATTCTTATTGCCCTAAGCCCTTATTGATGATGATAGACTATACGAAACCAACAAATTAGTCAAGATTTCATACAACCAATCAAAACATGAAAACTTTAAAAGACATAATAAACAAATGAAATATATATGTTACGACTTATGAACGTTTTTCATCTTTGTGGTGTTGGTTCAATTTTGGATTTTGTAAATTGTTAGGATGATGAATAAACTTGTTCCATTAATAAAACTATTTCATGGCTTTTGTGCTTTAATTTATTAAACTTGTTTCATCTTTGGGCTTTTACAAAATTTTATATTTATTTTTTATTTGTAAGTATACGAACTAAATAATACTAGAGACACATTTTAATGCACCGGGTGCATTTAAGATACATTTAAGAAAAATCGATAAAATTTTCAAAAATTAACACTATATCGAAAAAATCAATGGGGTGCACGTGCACCCGCGGGCACCCCCTTGGCTCCGTCCCTGTGGATATGGTGTTTTCAATCTCCGGATCAAGATGACCATAGTTGGTTAATATGAGTGGTTTGATACACTCATTGAGGAAAGATTTAGTGAGGAACCCGTTGACGAGTATGTTCAGTGCTTTGATATGGTGGTCTGCAAAAAAGTATTTGTAAGTTCATTTTAAACCATTTTCAACCTATTTCTCATGTTCGTTCAAAAAAACATATTTCTCATGTCTATTAGATTTTTGAGAAATTTCCATTTTTTGATAATTGATATTTTGATTGCAGAATTCCTAAGCTTTTCCAGTGATTTGCTCAGATGGTGCGTGATATATAGACTCGTTTTGGTGTATTCTGTCGTATGCTTAATCATTTAACACGAGTGTTGGTGGTTTTATACTCTTATAGCCCTAGTTTATAGCATGTGCTTGCACGAGTTTTTGGTATTAAGATAACTTTAACTAAGCACATGTGCTAATGTGCTTCCATTTTGATTTTATAACTGTGTTCATGGGATGTTGGCATTATGATCATTTAAAATTTATAAACACTAGATTGTGAAACTGTTGTTGTGATGTTTAATTAGTGGTATTAAGTATGTTCGGTAGTCCATAGGACCCGTATTAGATTGTTGTAAAACTGATCTTGGATCTTAAATCCATTGGTTTTGGTATAGACCTTCAAGGTTATGGTTTTGTTACAGTTATGTTTTGTTGTTTGCCTAGGATGCTCGGACTCGGGTACGGGTGTCGGACTCGGGTACATGTCCAAGGGTCGGACCTTTCAAGATATGATTTCAAGGATTCGTGGACTCGTTTTGAAAGAGTCCAAATTTTGAATATGGGACTCGGGGACACGGGGTATTATAATTCATAATTATATGTCCTTAAAATTTGGTACGAAAGGGGGTAGACTTATTTCGGTTCGCTCCGGTCCGCTTCGGTTCGATGTACCATATAATTTGGTACGATTTACCAATTTGATACAATATAACTTTGTATACTTATACATATAAAAGTTTCAATAGGTATTTATAGAGTTTTTTATACGTATTTATAAACTTTTATTAAGTTTATTAAACTTTCTTTCTATTAAAAGGTTTATAATTATAAGTTGAAATAAAAGATTGAAGAATTGACTTTAAATTATTACCTCGAACTAATAAAAAACTAAAGTTTTAATATTTTATTTTAAACAAAAAGATAAAAAGTAACAGCTGTGGTATATGTACTATAACTTGGGAACATAAAAAGCAAGCAAAAAAATTTATTAGACACACTTTTCTATTTCTTTTCTCTCTCATCTCATATATCTTCATCTTCTCCACGCTTCATCATCTTCCCCCAACTAAGTTCCCACCAGAAAACACCATGACCACGAAAATCATAACTCTACATTTCCTGTGACTATGGCCGCGTCCACTTTCTCCTCCCCGCGTCCCGTCCGGATTCCGCACCGGTACCCGCGTCGCACCGGGTCGACACCGGTACGCCAGGGATGTTAGTCGAGTCCCAGCTTCCCATGTTGTTTCTGCTGTGGAAATAATTTGAACAGGTGGTATTTAACAAAATTTGAAAAAGCTAAACAAAAAATAATAAATAAATAAAAATAAAAATAAAAAAAATCATTGAGCCATGTTTTGTATGGTCTATGCTTATTAAAAATGGTTTTTTTAATCACCTAGAGCAAGGTTTTCAACAAAAAAACTGGGTTCTAATAAGCATCATAAAGCCCGTTTCTCAAACCGGACGCTATGGCAATTCCTAATCCCCTCCCCCCCCCCCCCCCTTCCTTGTGCCCTCATGAAAAACCGGGCTCTGTCAATTTTTGTAGTAGTGGTTTTATGTTAATGCTTATGTTTTTGATATTACCTTGTTGATCATAGTTTCATCTTATACACAAAATGGAGAAAAAGTGCATGATTCTTTCTCGAAACTTATTGTACTAATCAAAATATAAATCCAGGATGATGACACTAGTCTATTCAGACAAATATAAAGCCCCAAAAGACTGGATGTGTAACAATGCCATTAATAGTAGGGCCCTTAATAGTATTGCATAACAATTGACAAACATGTAAAACTTAGATAACATTCTCCTATAGCAGACAAAATGAAGAGTCCAAAATTATGTATATTCAAGCGGCAAAATGGCTTGGTGATGGCTTCCCCGTGAGTCCACCCGGCCTGCACCCTAACAACTTTTACATTCACTCGTTGTGGTATTAACTAAAGTTTTGAAATACTGCTGTATGCTCACTACAAATAAAAAAAACTTAACTTTACACCTAAAGATACTTTGGGCTAACTTTGCTCATTTGACAGTTACCAAATCTCTTTATTGCCCCTTGGTTCCTCTATCAATTTCCATACCTTATTTAAACAAAACTTAACTATCATTCCTATCAACAACAGTTACCATCAACTGTCACACACCCAAAACACTTAAAACATCAGAAAATGAGTTTAAGCACAAATAGAGTAGAAAACCATTCGGGCTCGGGTCATGTTCCATCACAAAGCACCACAATATCTATACCATTATCGCCAGAAACAATGCACGAAGTATGTCGTCCACCTGCTAAAACTACGTTTCAGAAACTAAGACATAAACTGTCTGAGGTTTTCTTTCCTGATGACCCACTTCACAGATTTAAGAACCAAACATGTGCTAATAGAATCATGTTTGCTCTTCGTTTTGTTCTCCCTATATTTGAGTGGGGGCGTAGTTACAACTTTGGCCTTTTTCGTTCTGATGCAGTTGCTGGTCTTACCATTGCTAGCCTTGCCATCCCTCAGGTATACATATGCATAGTAGTACATTCATTATTATCATCCATTGAGTAGTGCCTGACTTAATGCACTGTTAAAAAGAATATTTGTAACTAGAGTACGTAAAATGTCTAAAATAGCATTATGAGGAAGACGATCTTTTTGTTTGACCACGTAGACACTATCTGATCATTCATCAGCTGGACCACATACATTGTTGGGGCAAATTACATGATAATGTATCATAGTTGTCATGATTTCCTTCTATATGTATCGAACAATTTTTTTTGCTATTCTGTGTACTAAACTTGATTTTTTGGTATTTTTGTGTACTTTATGAACATTTTGCCCCTCCTGGGTTCATAAAATTAGGGGCAAAATGGTCATAAAGTACACAAAAAATACAAAAAAATCAAGTTTAGTGCATAGAATAGCAAAAAAATTTTGTTCGATACATATAGAAGGAAATCATGACAACTATGATACATTTAGAGGCCACTAGCCCTACATTGTTGTGTTGTTGTGCAGCTTTCTGTTTTTACGGGATTTTGATTTGAAGTTTAATTTGATTTACAGGGAATAAGTTATGCGAAGCTTGCAAATCTGCCTCCTGTAATTAGCCTATGTAAGTTTTTACGGTCAGCCGGGCAGGTTTAAGTTCAAATCTTAGGACGAGGCAGTACATAGTGAATGACCACATAAACATATGCTATGATTTTTTGGGACTTTAAAAATATCTTTTAAGATTAACACTTGTTACCGATTATGATACTATTATCAGATTCAAGCTTTGTGCCACCATTGATATATGCTGTACTAGGAAGCTCAAAACATCTAGCTGTCGGACCAGTTTCCATAGCCTCGTTGGTGATGGGAACAATGCTAAATGATGCTGTTTCTTACTCCTCGGATCCAGTTCTATACCTTCAGTTGGCTTTCTCTGCCACTTTCTTTGCTGGCGTTTTCAAGCATCTTTAGGATTCCTAAGGTACTTTTTATTCTTCCATATTTTTGTACTAATCAAGTGTAAATGTTATCCGATTTCAATCAAGTGACTAACATACATGATGATCTACATGTTAGGTTTTTTGATTGATTTCTTATCTAAGGCTACACTTGTTGGTTTCATGGCTGGGGCAACAGTCATTGTCTCGTTGCAGCAACTAAAAGGGCTACTTGGGATCGTCAATTTCACTAGCAAAATGCAGATAATCCCCGTTTTATCATCTGCTATTGAGCAAAGAGACGAGGTAACTAAGAAACAAATCATTATATATAATGTCACAAAGACACATCTGTGGATATTGGCATATTCTCATCCTTGGACTATAACCACCGTAACTTGAGCATAACCGTTAAGACATAATTTTTTTAACTCACTCTAATCTTTTTTTATATGTCCTTTATAGTTTTTCTGTCTTCTTATGATGATGGTGATTCTTTTATGCAGTGGTCTTGGCCTACTATTGTGATGGGATTTGGATTTTTGGCCTGTTTGCTGACTACAAGACAAATTGTAAGTACGGTCCATATTGGCGTACATTCTTTTATATTCTGCATTTTAAAGATTTAACAAGAACGTAAAACCGATTTATGCAGGGCTTGCGAAAGCCTAAACTATTCTGGATATCAGCGGCAGCTCCATTAGCATCGGTTATTTTATCAACATTCTTAGTAGCTCTTTTCATATCAAAGCTTCCGAACATAGCAACTGTAAGAAAAATCATGTTCACTTTTACTAAACTAGTCTTGTAGTTTACAGTTTTAACCCAAATATCTGAAAGTTAAACTTTTTAAACAGATTGGTGAACACTATTAAGCGTGGACAATTGACTTAATTGTCACACTTGAAAGGGTGGAATAAGGGATGAAATTTACACGCTTTCTAGAGTGCAAAAAAAAGATTGAGGTGACCACCAAAAAAAGCGTGGAGAAACTGGAAAAGCATCATCAAGGGAAAAATAAGTCCACCCTTTTTAGTGTTACTTTATGTCTTGATATTTTACAATTTTAACCCTGTATTTTGACAACTTTACAATTCTTACCCTGTATTATAAAGTAATTAAATACAAAAGAAATCACAAATTTTGCAGCATAATAATTCTAGCACAAATGGCTGATAATATGGGTCATTCAAAAACTATTTTACAATAAGTCATAGATACGGATGCCATTAAGTTGCGCTACCACAGGATACATAAGTAGATACTAAAACTATAAGTACCTAGGTTATTACATATATCATACACATCCGTTTTGCGAGGTTAACATGGGACTATTCGTTTTGTAGCCTTTTTTTGTTATTCATGTTTTTGCTTCTTTGGATCGGGTTCAGTGTCTTCTTCTTCTGTATCCTTGAACAGTTGCCTTTGGACTAGTCCTCGGGTTCTGGGACTCTTGGTGTCACTTTCTTGTACCAGAAGCAGTCGTCTTCTGGTTGCACTATTTTCCGGTATTCTTGGACAGCGGATCATGACTACTACTGATTGCCATTAGCCTGAAATTTCAAGAACCAATGTTATTGCTTTTTGTGAGTATGTTCTGTATTTTTTGGTGTGAGTGATGGCTAACAGGGAATGTCTTTATCGCTATTGGTTAGGCTAGCAAGTTCCATTCAAGTTATAGTAAATCACAACAAAATCATTAGACACTAAAATTGTTACACCAAATTTGAAATTCCTAGTAATCTGTTTATCATAACTGCTAAAATATTCCGTCTTCCGTACCATTGAAAATCACTCAAACCTCATAAAACAGGATACCTATTAGCAAATCAGACCAGACCAAAATAGCGAAGACAAACACAGTTTCAACTATAACGCATCAATAGCCTAAAATCACAGTAGGTTTTCTGTAAAAGGAGCTAAAATACATTGATAAACGATCGATCACGTGTGTTTTAAATTGTAGGAAGGGATTGCGGTCGGAAGAACATTTGCAGCTTTGAAGAACTACCAAGTGGATGGAAACAAAGAAATGATAGCGATCGGGCTTATGAACATGGCTGGTTCTTGCTCCTCATGTTACGTTACTACAGGTTTGACTTAAGTCTTAACATCTTTATTATGTGGGCTAGTTTTTTCATTTAGGGGGTGTTCGGGATTGCTTATTCTAAACGAATTATCCATTTGACCCGTACTCTTTATAAGCAACGCTTTCTATTTTGCTCAATTGACCCGTTATAGATTAAACATAACCTGAATCGTCCCACAAAACAAAGAATGAAGAAGTTAGTATATAAGCAATTACTCATTGCTTTGGCAGGGTCATTTTCTTGGTTCGGTTTTTGAACAAAAAAACGCAAAAACAAACCGAAAGATACCTACCTTAGATCTTTAATAAGATCTTGAAGCTGTCACGTGATTAATCAGAAAAGGTGCTCGAGGTTTTGTTTGGGCAGAAAAAATGAGTTTTGAGATGAGATCAGGGAATTAATTTGTGTGAATGAGATAAGTTTGGTGAGGGAAAATAGTTGGTAGGCGGAGTGTTTATGATAGATGCTCTTTAACACCGTGTATTAAAAATTGCACTGGATCGGGTCAATATTTGATTGGATTTAAAGAGTGAACGGGGCCATATACTTTTCTAATTTTTGGATTGGCTAGTGTTTCTAATTTATTATACTAGTTGGGCTGATGGATCGCAAGCATACATGGAACTATCAAAATATATTATTTGAATTTATTTTTGGATATAATATTTTTGATAATTTGGTAAAATGAGTGTTATTTTGGTATTATAAATTTCACGGGGATACATTATTCACGGCTAGAATTAATATTTGATGAAAAATGACTACGGAGTTTTTGTACGGTATTATTGATTTGATTTTGAAGTGGAATTTCAAAACGTGTACTTATTTATCTCAAAGTCTAGGGGTGGTTGGATGCACGATTTTTGAAGATAACTTGTCTGTGCATACAAAAAATTCAGTCTTGACAATCTAGTTATAACTGATGTAAGGAGTTACGTTGTAGTGCTCACAATATAGCTATCACTTCAAGGAGTTACGTTGTAATACAATTTTCATTTAGGCCCATTTGAAGTCTTAACCCATTAAAAAAAATTACAATTTTCGTTTAAGCCCATTTGAAGCCTTAACACAAAAAAAAATAAATAAATAAAAAAAATAAAATAAAATAAAATAAAAAAAACCTTTAAAAAGTCTTTTTGTCCACGTTCACTGCAAACCACACAAGCTTTCTTCTTCTTAGTTTGCATCGTCTTCTTCATTGTTGACCAAAAAAAAAAAAAAAACAGTCATCTGCTTCTTCATCGTTTACACACACACTTAAACACATACACAAACGTAAACCCACAAACCACAAATGCAAACCCACACACTTAAACACACACACATCACTGCAATCTTTCTAAAGCAAGAAGGGAAGGGAGAAAGTTTACTTTGAGAAAGAAAGGTTGAATTATAGCCGTTGCAAGTCCAAGGGGTGTTTTTGCAATTCTGTCTATGTATTCAATCCAGTAGTAACGCACGTTACTACCACAACGCACGTTACCATTTTTCTCCAACGCAGCCTAGTGGGAAATGGTGAAACGCAAGCCAACGGCGTTGAGGCATGGACACGTAAGAATGTTAGGAATTAAATAAGCACAAGAATCAGAAGATTCAGCATAAAGGTTTAATGGAAATACGACAAGTATGATTCTGCTGATAAAGCACAAAGCGAGTTTCCACTGAAGGAGATTCTGCTGAAGACTATTTCCACTGAAGGTGATTCTGCTGCTGAATCCTACTGCTGATGAATACTGCTGCTTGATTCTGCTGCTGCTATGACTCTGCAGCTATGACTCATAACAAATAGCTGTGTCGATAAGAATGACTTATTCAACTTGCATAAAAAGATAATATCTTAGTTCTAGTCATCAAATTGAACACTCCAAGTGAGTTGTTTATCCTAGATACATGATGTATCTTGTATGACTAAGCTAGAATAGTGATTAGTCATAAGCTAGTTATTTGTTGAGTCATGTAGTTTGTAAAAGATATTTCCTTGGAATATAAAAGGAAAATCTTAGATATGTAGATAAGTGCGACAAGAGAGACAATGTCATACACAACTCTCATACACAGAGAATAGAAAGAACAAACATAAGATTCAAGGTCTTTGTAACCCTAGTGATAAGCTAAAGATCACTCGTATTATTTTCTTTTGAATAATATTGAATCGTTTGGTGTTAACTATTCCATTTTCCATATCCAAAACATAAATCTTCTAAGTGTGGTTAAGTAGATTCCGCATACTTAATCATATTCACACAAACATATCTTATACACAAAGAACGAAGGCTTAACCACCTTACCGTGTAATCGACCCTCAACAAGTGGTATCAGAGCTACAGGTTGATATTTTTGTTTTAGAAGAAAAAGTTAGAAATGGATGTTGAGTCTATTCAAACAAATGTTGCTGCTAAGTTACCAATGCTCAAACAGAATGAGTTTGAGATGTGGAGGTTAAGAATAGAACAATATTTTCAAGTGCAAGATTATGCACTGTGGGAAATCATTGAAGATGGAGATTCTTACAAGCCTACAACCACTACATCAACAATTGATGGTAAGGAAGTTGATAAGCTGCAAACCAAGCCACAAACTGCAGAAGACAGAATTAAGAAGAAGAATGACCTAAAGGCCAGAAGCATGCTGATGATGACCATTCCAAATGATCAACTTATAAACTTCAGCAAATTCAAAGATGCAAAGTCACTATTTGAGGCCATTATTGCAAGGTATGGTGGGAATGAAGCCACCAAGAAGACCCAGAAGACTCTTTTTAAGCAACAGTTTGAAAATTTCACATCAACTAACCATGAATCTTTAGACCATATGTTCAACAGGCTACAGAATATTGTGAGTCAACTTGCTATTCTTGGAGTTGAAATACCTCAAGAAGATTTAAACTCAAAATTTCTGAGAAGCTTACCTGAAGAATGGGCTATGCATGTTGTTGTCTGGAAGAACAAGTCAGACATTGACACCATGGATCTTATGGATCTGTATAGCAACTTTAAGATTGTTGAGCAAGATTTGAAGAAAACTGGAGGTACTAGTTCAAGCACTGGGAACATGGCATTTATGTCATCTCCTAGTAATTCAGTTCCAGTTACTAATGAAAAAGTTCATGATGTTGCAAGTGCTGCAAGTTCATCAAGCAGTACTTTTGGAATTTTAGATGAGAAAACATGTTGTGCTTTCTTCACAAGCAAACATAATGGATCCATGTTAACTCATGAAGACCTTCAAGAGATCAATGATGATGATCTGGAGGAAATGGATCTAAAATGGCAAATTTCTCTTCTTAGCATGAGAGCTAAGAAATTCTATCAAAGGACGGGGAAGAAGATCACAATCAGTAGCAATGATCCTGCTGGTTATGACAAGTCAAAGATAGAATGCTACAACTGTCACAAGATGGGACACTTCTCAAGAGAATGTAGAAGGCCAAGACAGCAAGATAGCAGAAATAGAGATGTTGGAAGAAAATCCAATACAGGGGAGATGTCTGAACCAAAAGCTATGGTAGCAATTGATGGGTTAGGTTTTGATTGGAGCTTCATGAATGATGAAGAAATGGGTTCTTCACAGATGGCTCTTATGGCATTTACTGCACCTGAGGTACATGATCATAAAACCTGTTCAAATACTTGTACTGCTCTTAAAGACTTAAAAATCTTAATTAAACAGTATGATGACCAAAAGGTTCGATACGCCAAATCTGATCTAGATTGTTTCAATTATAAAAGTGGTTTAGAATCTGCAGAGAGGCAAATCCTACACTATAAAAGGAATGAACTTACCTTTACTGATGCTAAAACTTTACTTGAAAATGATAATCAATTTAAAGATCAAATTATTGAGGCCTTAAAAGAAGCATTGGATAGGGTTAAGACTGAGAAAGAAAACATTCAATTGACTAAAGAGAAGCTTGAACATGCTTCTAAAAATGTAAACAAAATAATAGACAGTCAAGTGAATAATAAAGTTAAGTCAGGATTAGGATATAATGCAGCCCCACCCCCTTATAGAGGTATCCCAAAACCCCCAGGGATAGACCTAGAGCATTCAGGATTACCTGAATTTCAGCTACCTAAGTTACAATATGGAGTTCAACCAAACTCTAACATAGTAGCTGATGAGCCTAAGAAAGAAAGTAAATGTTCATGTAAAACATTACTTTTTCAGGACAAGGTGTCCTTTGTAAATAAACAGGTTATGTCTAAACCTGAAGTGGTTAAGAAAGCAAGAACAAGAGTTCCTAAGATAGTCAAACACAATACTGATAGGCCTAAGACCAATGAAAAATATGTTAGGCAACCAGTTAGATATTGTGAACAATATAGAACCATAAACAAGCCCAGAGGTAACCAAAGAAATTGGAATAACCTCAAGTCTTACCAACTAGGTGATGACTTTGCTTTTCACAATAAAGCTTGTTTCATTTGTGGTAGTTTTGACCATCTTCCAGCTTTCTGTAACCAATGGGTATCTGGGTATGAAAGTAATAGAGTGAACTACAAAAGGCAAACACCTAAATCTCATTTTCACTCTAATTCTAAAAGATCAAAACCCAAAACAGTCACAAAAGCAGTTCCTGCTGATAGAGCAAAAACTGTTCCTACTGAAAGGAAAATGGTTTCTGCTGAAAAACCATATATGACTGTTTACCCAAAATCAACAATTAAGGGTGCAAAAACAACTTTCAAACATGCATATAATATTGTTCAAAAGCCCATTCAAACAAAAGCAGTGGTCCAAAAACAAGTTTGGAGACCAAAGGGTACAACTACAAAGCTAGCAGTTTCTTCTGCTAAGCATACTGCTGCTAAGGGTAACAGGGCAAATGCTGTTAAGGCCTCAGCATGTTGGATTCTTAAATCCAATGTTGCATCAACAGTCCTCAAGAGATTACATTTCATTGATGCAAGAGGCAGATCCAAGTCAGTGTTGGCTTGGATCCCCAAAGAAAACTAATTCTTTTATTTTGTGCAGGGACATTCACCAACAGATCATGAAGATCAAGGATATTCAGATAGTGGGTGTTCAAGGCACATGACAGGCAACATGTCTTATCTTTCCAACTTTCAATCAATTGATGGTGGATATGTTACCTTTGGAGGAGGAATTGGTGGAAAGATTACTGGTAAAGGTACTATCAAAACCAGTAAATTAGATTTTGAAGATGTGTTTTATGTGCAAGAGCTTAAGTATAATCTCTTTAGTGTCTCACAAATGTGTGACAGAAAGAATAATGTTCTTTTTACTGAGACTGAATGTCTTGTACTTTCTCCTGATTTTAAGATGCCTGATGAAAGTCAAGTACTTATTAAAATTCCTAGGAAGGGCAATATGTACAGTGTTGATATGAATAACATTGTTTCTAAAGATGCTTTAACTTGTCTTGTTGCAAAGGCCACATTAGATGAATCTATGTTATGGCATAGGAGACTTGGTCATATTAACATCAAAACCATAAATAAGATTGTTAAGAATGGTTTGGTAAGAGGTTTACCTCAAAAACGTTTTGAAAATGATCAAACATGCATTGCTTGTCTTAAAGGCAAACAACACAAAGTCTCTTGTAAGCCCAAGATTTTTAACTCTATCAATCAATCATTGTTTATGCTTCATATGGACTTATTTGGACCTGTTTCAGTAAGTAGTATAATGCATAAGAGATTTTGTCTAGTTGTTACTGATGACTATAGTAGATTTACATGGGTATTCTTTTTAGGTACTAAGGATGAGACATCAAACATCCTTAAGACTTTCATTACAGAGATAGAAAACCTAGTAAGCAAAAGAGTAAAAGTCATTAGATGTGATAATGGAACAGAATTTAGAAATAGAGTTATGGATGATTTCTGCAAAGAAAAAGGTATTAAAAGAGAATTTAGTGTTGCTAGAACTCCTCAACAGAATGGAGTAGCTGAAAGAAAGAATAGAACACTAATAGAAGCTGCTAGAACTATGTTAGCTGATTCAAAGTTGCCTATAACTTTTTGGGCAGAAGCAGTCAACACTGCTTGTTATGTTCAGAACAGAGTTTTAATAGTACAGCCTCACAATAAGACATCATATGAGCTTTTTAGAGGTAGAACTCCTGCAACAGGATTTCTTAGACCTTTTGGATGTCATGTGACAATTCTGAATACCTTAGACCATTTGAGAAAATTTGATGGTAAAGCAGATGAAGGTTTCTTTGTTGGATATTCTCTCAATAGCAAAGCTTTTAGAGTATACAACATAAGAACTAAGAGAGTAGAAGAGAGTCTACATATAGAGTTCTTAGAGAACAAGTCTAATGTAGAAGGTCAAGGACCAAAATGGCTATTTGATCTTGAATCTCTAACCCATTCAATGAATTATGTGCCTGTTGTTGCAGAAACTAATGATTTTTCAGGTTCACAAGCAACAGATGAGGCAAGGTTAGACAAGAAGACACATCAAGATTATGTGATGATGCCAATATGGTCAAATACCAATGTGGAATCAACTTCAACCAATGGAGAATCTTCTTCTGGCAAAGATAAAGAAGATGTTGAAGATAAAATCAGAGAAGGAAGAACAGAAGAACAACAAAATGTTCCTGCTGATGAGCAAAATGTTCCCGCTGATGATCAAACAATTCCTGCTGATAAGCAAATTGTCTCTGCTGATAGTCCTTCAGAAGAAACAAAATCAGACTTTTCAGAAGATGAGGTGGATTTGTGCAATATTCCATCTGATTATCAAGTTCCTTCCACTCCACAAACACGAATTCACAAAGTCCACTCCCTAGAAAATGTGATTGGAGATGTACAATCTGGTGTGAAGACAAGACAACAATTGATGTCTTCAGATCAAAAAGGGATTCTTGATGCCCTTTATGCTTCAAAGCAGCATGAGTTTTCAAACTCCTGTTTGTTTGTATGTTTTCTCTCTCAAGATGAACCAAAGAATATTTATAAAGCCCTAGAGAATTCAAGCTGGTTAGAGGCTATGCAAGAGGAGCTTCTTCAGTTCAAGATTCAAAAGGTTTGGGTGCTAGTTGATTTACCTAGTGGTGTAAGGGTAATTGGCACTAGATGGGTTTTTAGAAATAAAAGGGATGAAAGAGGCATAGTGATTAAGAATAAGGCTAGATTAGTATCACAAGGGTACACACAAGAAGAAGGGATAGACTATGATGAGGTTTATGCTCCAGTAGCTCGAATTGAGGCAATTAGGCTTTTCTTAGCTTATGCTTCATTTATGAACTTCACAGTTTACCAAATGGATGTCAAGAGTGCATTTTTATATGTTTCAATTGAAGAAGAGGTGTATGTTACACAACCTCCAGGCTTCACTGATCCTGACCATCCAGACAAAGTGTACAAGGTAGTTAAAGCTCTATATGGCCTACATCAGGCACCAAGAGCTTGGTATGCAACACTAGCTTCCTATTTATTAGAGAATGGATTTCAAAGAGGAAAGATTGATCAGACACTTTTCATCAAACAGCACAAGAAAGATCTTCTGTTAGTACAGGTGTATGTGGATGACATTATCTTTGGATCTACAAGGAAGGAGATGTGTTTAGACTTTGAAAAACTTATGAAAGATAAGTTTCAGATGAGTTCTATGGGAGAACTTACATTCTTTTTGGGTCTGCAAGTTAAGCAATCATCTGAAGGCATATTTATTAATCAAGACAAATATGTTGCAGAGATTCTTAGAAAATTTCAATTTGCTGATTCAAAAATAGCAAGCACACCAATGGATCCTGAGAAGCCACTTCTTAAAGATGCAGATGGAGAAAATGTGGATGTACATACATATAGATCTATGATAGGTTCTTTAATGTATCTTACATCATCCAGACCGGATATCATGTTCTCTGTTTGTGCCTGTGCAAGATTTCAAGTAACTCCAAAGGTTTCTCATTTAACAGCAGTCAAAAGAATTTTTAGATATCTCAAAGGTCAACCAAGGTTGGGTTTATGGTATTCTAGAGAATCACCTTTTGATTTGATAGCATTCTCAGACAGTGACTATGCTGGTGCTAGCTTGGACAGAAAGTCAACAACCGGAGGATGTCAATTCCTTGGATGCAGACTTATCTCATGGCAGTGTAAGAAGCAAACAATTGTGGCAAATTCAACAACTGAAGCTGAATATGTAGCTGCTGCAAGTTGCTGTGGTCAAGTTCTATGGCTTCAAAACCAACTTCTTGATTATGGGTACAATTTCTTACATACCATAATTCATATTGATAATAGTAGTACAATTTGCATTATTAAAAATCCAGTGCAACATTCTAAAACAAAACACATTGAAATAAGACATCATTTTATAAGAGATTGCAATGAGAAAAGGTTAATTCAAGTAATGAAAATTGCTTCAGAACAAAACTTTGCAGATCTTCTTACCAAAGCTTTTGATGTTGGAAGATTTCAGTACTTGGTAGCAAGTATTGGAATGCTTAATCTTTAAATTTTTCAATATAATGTGTTTTTGTATATAGATTTTGTTAATGCATCTAACTTTGTTATCTAAGTCTACTATTAACAATATTTGAAGTTATTCATACAGTTAGTTCTATGATTATTCTAATTCAAGACAAGTGGTGAGTACTTATTTATTCACCATTTTATGGCCAAACACCAACCCAAAATGACTATTTAAGCTAATAATCGCCAAGAAAACATGTGTTTTTGTGATTGTGACATGCAGGTACGGATAAATAAGAATTTGACGAAAAATCATCAAGAAACCGGAAAAACGAGCACGAGATTAGAAGACGGTCAAATAGTCAAAGCCGGGGATCCGAGAATCAGTTTTAGTCATCTACTTACTCAGACTTGTCAAATTTAGTCCTTGGAATTAATTTTTGGAGATTTACAGTTTTTACCCTTGGAGTTTGAAATATCTACACAAAAGGTCCTTGTAATTTGGTTACCAAAAATCTGGAATTACCACACAATTTATCACTAAGCCAAGCCTGGTCCAAGTCCATTAATACTACTACTCAAGGCCCAACTCATCAGATAAGATCCTTGGCCCAGTCTTATTAGTTTGACCCGAGCCCACCCAATATTAACTTCGGTCAACTGGTCAAAGTCAAGAAATAAATAAGCCTAAACCAAACGCGCCTAAAGTGTTCTTCCCCAAATACACCCACACCCCAGATTATGAACCCTAGACACCAAGTCATATCAATTGGTTCATACCAACCTACCCAACCATCAATCAAGCTTAATTAATTACCTTCTAGAACACCACGTGACTCAAGCACATGACAGAGAGTGAAGGAGGATCCAATTAGGCTACGTGTCAGAGTACCATTGGCTATGGCACGTCATGCCAATCATTGGGATAGCTTCTAGAAGGTGCTGACACCCATCTGACACGGAAAGAGAAGAGTACAAGCGTGGATTGGACAGGTGTAGCCATTTGAGTGGACAAGCCACATCACGGATCATCATCCTATGGCTCATATTGAATCGAAGTAGCACAAGTATCATCTGAGGGCTCACATTGCTTCAAAGTAACACAAAATTGACGCGGATTGCCAGCTTGGCACTTGACTACCCAAGCACTCCTCATTTCCTATAAATAGGTCTCCAATTCTCTCATATTGTATGTAGTTTTTTAGCAATGTTATGCTGTCGAATTGTAGTTAGACTAGTTAAATGTAATAGTTAAGCATTTTAATAAATTCAAGTTTCTTTTATAATTCAGCTTATTTCCTTTTTCAATTGCTTATTCAGTTTTTTTAGTAGCTTTTAATTTGCTTATTTCATCTATTCTTAGCTTAATCTCTTTTATGCAATATCTCTTTTCAACAAATTTTAGTCTTAGTAAACCTTTACTTGTCATTTAATTCATAAAATTTCCAACTCAGAAAATTAAAAAAATTAGATAAATAATAAAAAAAAAAAATAATAAAAAAATAGTTTCAAAAGCCATTTTCAATCTTAAAATAAGCTCAGTTCAGCTTATTCTTTTCATAATCAAGTTTTATGAATTCAAGTTTCATGAGTACTGTTTCATCAAAGACAAAAAGAGGTGTTCAATAATGGTTTCCTAAGGTTGCTGAGGTGTATATTGATAGCTGATTCAGAAATAAGCAGACATCAGTCTATCATAAAGATAGGCTACAGTGAACTCTCTCTGTTCTTGCTGAGAGAGATTTGTGGTAACCTTTTGATCTCAGTTTTCTCCATTTTAGCTTAATAATTGAAAATTAATTTTAGTAGATAACTGATTGATCTTGTAGAGGTTAGGATTTGTTTGATCTTTGAGCACTGAGCATTGATTAGTATAGTATTGTTAGTATATTTGTTATATTAGCTTTGTTATAGTGATTGCTAGATTGATTTTGTATTGGTTCTAGTTTAGTAATTGATAGATAATTAGTTTAAATTTTTGCAACTGTGAAGTATTTGTGTGTTGATAATCTGACCTACTGCTTGTTACTCATCTTATTGATTGTTGCATCATTTACCATAGCTGTGTGATTCTGATTTGGTAGAGTTTTGGATTGATAAGAGCAACAATTCTTTGTTTCACTGTTTCATTAGAGAATTTTGATCATTGTTAGTCATTGATATTAGTTTGGATCTGTAAAGTTTTGGATCAGTTGTGATCTTTGATTGACACTGTTTCATAAGGAGTGTTTGGATTAATGATCAGCTGAGCTTTGTTGCTTATCTGTTGTTGTCCACTGTTAACTGTTAGTTAATAAATTGAATCAGTGGGTATAATAGTTAGAGTAGTTGCATAATTAGTTTAATATTAGTTTACTAAATAACTGATTAGTCAATTAGGATCAATCTTAGTTTAAAGTTAATCAAAGTTTTTCAAAAGTAAAAGAAGGTCAAAAATAATTTTACATCAGACTTAGTTCTCTACTTTGGGAGCATCTGTAGCATTCATTTGATTTAGTAAATTCATTTAGATTGTAGATTTCAGTAGTTTGGAAGTAATTAAATCAATTTCAAAAAGAATTTCCATGTTTAAAGCTCATTAGCTTATTAGAAAACTGATTGGAAGTTGCCTGAGTGAGCACATTTTTCCCCTGCACCATTGTTGAGAATCAGATTTCATGGAATGATTCAGTAGGCATAAGTATTTGGATCTCATCAATCTTGGTTGTTCTGAGTTCACTAGTTGGTAGAGTAGTGGAACTCACATTTGGTTTCTCTATTTTGGCTTATCTCAGCAGCTTATTTAGGCTTTATAGTTCTTAACCTTAGCTGATTTCTGGATTCAATTAATTGGTTTGCTTATCTTGTTCTGAGCTTGTTGCTGTATTAAATCTCATCAGATGTGACTTAATTGAATAGATTATAGCTTTGTGTTTGATCACCAAGTAACTGTTTTAGCTTAAACTGCATCTGCATAGCTTATTGAGCTATTTTCATAGCTTGTTACTTGTATTTGAGCTTCTTGGTATATCTGGTCTATCATACTTCTAAAATCTGTTACATTTGAGGTTTTTATAACCTTTTTGGTTTGAGTTTTCAGTTTCATAAAGTTTTTATCACAAGTGCTTATTAATAAGCACTTGTGATAAGCAGTTTGGTTTGAATAAGCAGTTCCACTTTTCAAATTTTCTTCAAAATTTTATTTTAAGTCCTTTTTAATATTTTTGATTTTCTGGAATTTTTCCAGAATTTTCTGAATAGTTTTACTATTTTTAATAATTACTTTTGATTATTTTCAATTTTTAAATCATTTTTAAATTCCAAAAATCAATAAAAAATATAAAAAGGTTCTGAAAAATACAAAAATAATTTTTAAATTTCTTTTATAATATTTTAGAATTTTTAGAATTTAATTTTCATATTTCCACTTTATTTTTCTATTTTTCTTATTTTTAATTCACTTTTTAATTTCAAAAATTCAAAATAAATTCTAGAAAATAAAAGAAAAGTAAAAAAAAAATATATTTTTCTTTTTCCTAAAATTCTTTTTATGAGTTTTTAATTTTTAAAAAATAATTCCAAGTTTGTAGGGTCATTTTTTGTAGAACGTTACGTTTTAATTTTTACGTGTGCATTACCGTTTTCGCGTTTTTCAATTCGGTGCATAGTTAGCTTATAATTTTTGCATGTTTTATTATTGTTTGTGAATATTTGATTTCCTTGATTGCTATTTTCACTATATCACTCTTTCACAACTCACTTTCACTACACGATTCCCGATTCGATAATTCAAATATTCCATTTGAGTTTTCGTTGGGAAGAACGACCCGGGAATTACTTTAACCGGTATTTCCTCGGAATATTATTATACTATAATTGACACGTATCAATTTTTGGCGCCGCTGCCGGGGAAGGCTTAAAGTGAATTTTTGAATAATTGTTTTGGAAAAATCGTGTTTTGATAAGCCTTCTTCTACTTTGTATATATATCTCTATTAAAATTGAAAAATCAAAAACACTTTTCCTAAAGTGTTTTCAAAAATACCAAAAAAATAATAAAAGTTACAGCCTCGACTCGATCGCAAGAAAGGGCGTTGTAAACCAAATAAGTCTCACAATATAACGAAAACGTAATTTAGTTGTTTATCGGACTATTTCAATTACTACAACCGAATAAGCGGGAAATACGGATAGCTTTGACATTAAATTGCAAGCTGAAGAGAGATCCATTCTTCTCTCCCGTCCCGTCGCGCGTGGTTTTGAAAGAAACGGTTTGCGATTAACGTTACGTTTTAAGAAAAGAAAAACAAAAGAAATAATAAATTTTTGTGAAAAAAAATATAAAAAAAAAAAACAAAAAGATTTTCTTTTCTCTTTTCTTTTTCATTTTCTTTTTAATTTTGTTCGTGGTGTATGCACACCCGATCTTCGTTTGAGAGTCTTACGTCTCCGTTCTCAAATCCCGAAAGGGTAATACGACACACACACCGTGTCCATTTCCTTAACGTTGAGGAAATGGATATGAATGATCAACACCCTCCGGTGGGTGGTGATGAAAACCAACACATGCCGGCTCCTGATCTCCGAACGATGGAGGAGCTGTGCCAACCCACAATGCATGGTAGAGGTGGCCCGATTGCCCCTCTAAATATTGAGGCTACGGATTTTGGACTTAAGCACCACATGATACAACAAGTCCAAAATTCGTGCCAATTTCACGGATTACCGGGTGACGATGCTAATAAGCATCTCGATAAGTTTTTAACCGTCACCCAAAATATGAAACAAAACGGGGTCTCCGATGACGCCCTCCGTCTCTCTCTCTTCCCCTATTCTCTTACACATCATGCCACCGCGTGGTTTGATCGTCTTCCCAGGAACTCGATTCATACTTTCAATGAAATGGTTTCTAAGTTCCTGGCGAAGTATTTTCCACCACCGATGGTGACGAAATTGAGGAACGATATTAGCAATTTTCGACAACTCCCCGATGAGTCTTTGTTTGAGGCTTGGGAGCGTTACAAGCTTGCCATTGATCGTTGTCCGAATCATAATATGCTTCTCGTTACGATAATCGATACGTTTTATAACGGATTGACTTTACGACATAGGGACACGATCAATGCTGCAGCTGGTGGTACTTTTATGAAACGTCGTCCTGAGGATTGTTACGAGCTAATCGAGAATATGACGGCCCATTACAACTATTGGGATTCCTCAGCCGAGAGGAATGAGCCAATAAGATCGACTGCAATTCTTAACTCTTCTTCTAACCCCGAGCTAGCCGTCTTGAATAAGAAAATTGATGATTTGTCGACGGCTATGCTAAAGATGTACCAAATGATGCCAAGTCAAACCAAAAATACACAAGTTAATGTGGTCAATGTCGTTTGTGAAACTTGTGGTGGTCCACACCCGTATTATGAATGTCCGACAACCGGCTCTTTCTCTCAAGAGAACGTGTATGCTGCAAATATGGGTGGCAACGGTTACCCACCTCTTCAAGGAGACCGTAATCTCCTCAGCTACCGTTCGAGCCATTTTCAAGGACCACCCGGGTTTAATCAACCTAATCAAGTGAATCAGAATAACAATGTGCAAAACCGTAATCATCAATTCAATAACAATCAAAATCACAACCGTGGAAATAATGGTTTTCAAGGACAAAATCAGAATTTTCAACAAAATCAAAACCGGGGTAATTACCACCAAGGCCCGCCTCAAGGGAATAATTTTCAAAACAATGGGAATTTTCAGAATAACAATCATGGAAATTTGAATCATGGAAATCAGAACAATGGAAATTTTCAAAACCGTGGGCAAAGTTTTAATAATCAAAATCAAGCTGCTGTTCCAAATCCGTCGCCCACGGAAGAGTTGATTAAACAATTGCTTCAAGGACAACAAGCCTTAATTGCTAAACAAGAGGAAACAACGAAAATGTTTGCAACTCAAATAAATGATATCAACAAGCGTTTAAATGATCGACCCTCGGGCTCTGGAACTTTGCCTAGCAACACGATCGCTAACCCGAGGGGCGATGCTAAAGCGATCATAACGAGGAGTGGTGTTACTTACGATGGACCTACGGCTCCGACTTCCTCTTCTTCTCTACCTCCTAAGGTAGTCGACCGTGAACCTGAGGCGACAACGGATACGGAAATTCCTAGTAATAATGGAAGGACCGAGAACATCCAACCTCCGGTGGTCCCAACGTCTAAAGGAAAGGAAAAGGTTGTTAATGATAATGAAAACGAAACACCCGTCAAAACAAAGTTACCATATCCATCACGCTTAAATGAACAAAAGCACCGCGAGAAAGATAAAAACCAAATGGAGAAGTTTTATCAGATTTTTCAAGAGTTACACTTTGATATAAGTCTCGCGGATGCTATACTTTTGATGCCGAAATTTGCTTCGATGCTAAAAAGTCTTTTGAATAATAAGGAAAAGCTTTTTGAAATGTCACGAACTCAAATGAACGAGAATTGCTCAGCGGTTCTTCTTAAAAAGCTACCCGAAAAGCTTGAAGACCCTGGCAAGTTTCTTATACCATGTAATTTTCCGGGTATGGTTCAATGCTTCGCCTTGGCCGATCTTGGTGCTAGCATTAACCTTATGCCATTGTCGATTTGGAAAAAGTTGTCTCTTCCTAACTTGACACCGACGCTTATGACCCTCGAGCTTGCCGATCGATCTACGTCTCGTCCAATTGGCATAGCTGAGGATATTTTTGTCAATGTTGGGAAATTTCATTTCCCTGCGGATTTTGTGGTTGTTGATTTCGATGCTGATCCACGGGTTCCTCTCATTCTCGGGAGAGGTTTCCTAAGGACCGGTCGTGCTTTAATTGATGTTTATGACGAGGAGATTACTTTACGCGTTGGAAACGAAGCCGTCACTTTTAATCTTGATCAAACCGCGAGATACTCCTCCGATTTCGATGTTTCTTCCATCAACCGTATCGATGTTATTGATGAACTTACGGAGGAGTATGCTCAAGAATTTTTTGGTTTTACCGATAATGCTTCGAGTGGCAATCCCACTCCTTCTTTTGAACCAATCATCTCCGATTCTTCCCCTTCCCTTACTCCATTTGAGGGAAGTGATCTCGCTTGGGAAGAAATCAATGCTTGTCTTGCAAACGAATCATTTTTACCGGAATTTGATAATAACAACTTTGATCCGGAGGGGGACATTTTATTAATTGAAAAATTGTTAAATGAAAAACCGATTATTTCTTCCCCTCCGGTTGACTTAAAAATGGCAGACGTAAAAGAAGTTAAGCCGTCTATTGAGAATCCTCCGGAGCTCGAACTCAAGGATTTGCCTCCTCATCTCGAATACGCATACTTGGAAAAAAATGAAAAATTACCTGTTATAATTTCAAAAGGACTTAAAGATGAGGAGAAGTTACGACTTTTAGATGTGCTTCGGAAGCATAAAAATGCGATTGCTTGGCAAATATCCGACATTAAGGGAATCGACCCTCGATTTTGTACTCATAAGATTCTTTTGGAGGAAAATCACAAAGCTTCCGTTCAGCAACAACGACGGGTTAATCCACAAATCCATGAAGTGATCAAAAAGGAGGTTATTAAACTTCTTGATGCTGGAATGATTTATCCAATCTCGGATAGTTCATGGGTTAGCCCGGTTCATTGTGTGCCAAAGAAGGGCGGAATCACTGTTGTGAAGAATGACGATAATGAGCTTATACCGACTCGACTTGTGACTGGATGGAGAGTTTGTATCGACTACCGCAAATTGAATGATGCGACACGTAAAGACCATTTCCCGCTTCCTTTTATGGACCAGATGCTCGAACGTTTAGCGGGAAATGAGTTCTATTGTTTTCTCGATGGCTTTTCTGGGTACTTTCAAATTCCCATTGATCCCCAGGATCAAGAAAAGACCACTTTTACTTGCCCGTATGGAACGTTTGCCTATCGTAGAATGCCCTTTGGCTTATGTAACGCTCCAGGCACGTTTCAACGGTGTATGATGGCCATTTTTTCGGATATGATTGAAAAAACCATGGAAGTGTTTATGGACGATTTTTCCGTCTATGGAGATTCTTTCGACTCTTGCCTTTCCCATTTAGAAAGTATGCTAGTTCGGTGTGAAAACACTAATTTAGTTCTAAATTAGGAAAAGTGCCACTTCATGGTTAAAGAGGGAATAGTCCTCGGCCATAAGATATCCAAATCTGGGATTGAGGTGGATCGGGCAAAAGTCGATGTTATTGCTAAGTTACCACACCCGACTACCGTTAAAGGAATTCGAAGTTTCCTTGGTCATGCCGGCTTTTACCGACGTTTTATTCAAGATTTTTCTAAAATAGCCCGGCCTCTGACCCACCTTTTAGAGAAAGATGCTCCGTTTAACTTCTCAAATGAATGCATCGAAGCATTTAATATTCTTAAAAAGAAGTTAACGGAGGCTCCCGTCTTAATTGCCCCCGACTGGGACTTGCCCTTTGAGCTAATGTGCGATGCTAGCGATTATGCCATTGGTGCAGTTCTGGGGCAACGTAAGAACAAATATTTTCAGCCTATACACTATGCAAGCAAGACCTTGAATGACGCCCAACATCACTACACAACCACCGAAAAGGAGATGTTGGCGGTCGTCTATGCTTTTGAGAAATTTAGGTCTTATTTGCTACTTAAAAAATGCATAGTGTATACGGACCACTCAGCCCTAAAGTACTTAATGGCTAAACAAGATGCAAAGCCACGTTTAATGCGGTGGGTTCTCCTCCTTCAAGAATTCAAAGTTGAAATTCGAGACAAGAAAGGAGCTGAGAATCTTGCTGCCGATCACCTTTCTAGACTTGAGAATCCCCACCAAAGTGTTCTCGAGAAAAAGGAAATTAATGAAACATTTCCTCTTGAGACACTTGGGAGTGTGACCAAAATAGACCAAAGTACCCCATGGTTCGCCGATTTTACGAATTACCATGCGGGGAATTTCATTAGACAAGGGATGTCGTCCCAGCAAAAGAAGAAATTCTTTAAGGATGTCCAACATTATTTTTGGGACGACCCCTACTTGTTCAAAGTCTGTGCGGATCAAGTGATCCGGCGGTGTGTTCACGGTACGGATGCCGTTGAAATACTTAAGGCATGTCATAATGGACCCACGGGGGGACACCATGGTGCCAATTTCACCGCTAAGAAGGTTTTCGATTCCGGCTTTTATTGGCCGACGATATATCGGGATGCCCATGAATTGGTGAAAACATGTGATTCATACCAACGTCAAGGGAAAATTTCTCAAAAAGATGAAATGCCGCAAAATGCGATTCAAGTTTGTGAGATCTTTGACGTCTGGGGCATTGATTTCATGGGGCCATTCCCGTCGTCTAGGGGTAATAAGTATATTCTCGTGGCCGTCGATTACTTATCAAAATGGGTTGAAGCGAAGGCGCTCCCCACTAATGACGCCCGAGTGGTTGTTAAGTTTTTAAAGAGTCTCTTTGCCCGATTTGGTGCACCTCGAGCCATCATAAGCGATCGTGGGACCCATTTTTGCAATGATCAGTTTGCGAAAGTTATGCTTAAATATGGTGTCACACATCGTCTTTCCACGGCTTATCACCCACAAACGAGTGGTCAAGTTGAGGTCTCCAATCGTGGTTTAAAACGTATACTTGAAAGGACCGTAGGTGAACATCGTGCCTCTTGGGCCGACAAATTAGAGGATGCATTATGGGCTTTCCGGACCGCTTAGAAGACCCCAATTGGGTGTACACCATATAAGCTGGTTTACGGGAAAGCTTGTCATTTGCCCATTGAACTAGAGCACAAGGCTTACTGGGCCTTAAAACATGCCAACTTTGATTTGAAAACCGCGGGTGATCATAGAAAAATTCAATTGAATGAGTTAGTAGAACTCCGTGATCAAGCTTACGAGAATTCTTTGATTTACAAAGAGAAAACGAAAAGAATTCATGATGCCAAGATCAAAGACCGCGTTTTTAACGTTGGTGATCAAGTGCTACTTTTCAATTCTCGGTTAAAGATATTTTCGGGAAAGCTTAAAACCCGTTGGTCTGGACCATTCACAATAACCCAAGTTTTCCCTTATGGAACCATTGAGTTAGCTCAACAAGATGGTCCCAATTTTAAGGTGAATGGTCATAGGTTGAAACATTACTTTGGAGGGGATGTACCGACTATGGTAGTCCCAGATCTCCAAACTTTCCCCAAGGACAATTGAATTCGGGGATCGAGTCAAGCTCATGTGACTCGGTGAACAAAAACAAGCGCTTCGTGGGTGGCAACCCATGCTTATCCAATTTCATCTTCTTATTTTCTTATTTCTAACACCTAATGTGAGGAGGGGGTGCCTCTTCTACTCTTGTGTTTCGTGGTTGTTTGTGATGATTGTTCAGGATTGTCCATGATTTATGATGACTCTCGTGCTCGTTATCTCTTCACTTGGAGTCTCATTCATCGGTGCTATTTGGAAATCCTATATCCGTTAAATCTTATCGACTAACGTTTTCTTTGGCATAATTAATAAACGGCCTAGAATTTTGTTAGGATTACCTTAACCCATAAAACATTGAGGACAATGTTTCGTTCTAGTCGGGGGGAGGGTGAATCTTCGATTCGATTTTGACCTTGCATGTTTCACATGTCGTGTACTCTTGCAACTCCGTTTTTCCAACAAAAATAAAAAAAAATTGAAAAAAAAATGATGAGAAAATTTCAAAAATTTTGATGAAAAAGCAATGAAAAAGTACAAAAAAAAAAAAAAAAAAAAAAAAAAAAAAAAAAAAAAAAAAAAAAAGTTGAAAAAAATTGTGCAAAAATATAATAAAGTTTGAATAAGTGTTTTGACACCTTGTTGACTTTCTTGCTGGCGAGAGTAGGAATAAATATTTTGACTTGACCGGGCGTGTTGAGCCCTAGCTTGTTCCCTTAACCAATGATAATCACATAAGCTTGTGCTAGTTTTGTACACTAGGAGCTATAAAATGCGAATTCTTTCTTAAGAATCTGCAAGTTCCCGTACTTTACTTTATACATGCGCAGCTTAAAAGCTTTCGCTAGTCTTTTACATCAGGAGCTAGAAAACGCGAATTCTTCTTCTAGATTTTGCAAGTTTCCGTATCTGACTTTATATATGCGTGGCTGATTATCGGCTAAGTATTCGCGGGTTTCATTATTTGAGATCTTAAATTGCGAAGAGCGAGAAATGATAGAGTTTATTTAGAAGTAAGATGCTAAACGTGGAGTAGTGGTTCTCTTTAGAGCTCATGAGAGGTACTTGTGGCTTTTTACTCCCATCAGAAACGTCACCTATATAATAGATGTTCTAGGTTAATTAGTGGTATTTCGGTTTGAATAATATTTAGTTCTTTGTTTTCTTAAGAGAATTTTTGTTTTAGAAGTTGGGTACATATCAAGGAACATAAAAAATAAGAGCGAAAAAGTGAAAAAATCAAAAATCAAAAGTTGATTATCTATGTGGTTTTGGAGCTACCCGATAAGCTTCTATTGATGTATGAAAAAAAGTCAAGAAAGAAAAATACGAGAAAGTAAGAAAAAAAAAAGTGAAAAATGAAAAAAATGAAAGTTGAAGTATTGTTTAATAAGAGCTATGTATGTATAAATAAGTTGTTGGCGCGTGAGGTGCATGTGATACGTGATTAGTAATCAGTCACATGAGGTGCACGTGATTGTACTCCGCAACTTATATCTTTTATATGTATGTATCCCTAATTCCTTGATGTGGACCGAATTTCTATTGCAGGGGTTCTTAAGAGAAAATGAATAACTATTTATCGTTTTAACTTAGGTATCACTATCGGACTTAAAAATTATCGAAATGAGAAAATATGAAGCAATTCATTTCTCAACAAAAATAAAATATTGAGATACAAAACCTAGGAAATGGGAGTAAGAAGTTTCCACAAGTAACTGTTATGAGTAGTGTTAGCATCTAATTTGTAGATAAGCTGTGATCTCGTTTGTACGCTTAGTTTGGGGACTCGTGAAAAATCAAGGATGATGAATTTTAACCGTATGGTCGCTTCTTAAAAGAAGTGTTTCTACTCATTGACCCTAATAATTATTGCAAGATAATGAAAGTTCAACAAACCGTCACAAGTGTGAATTATGGAAAAGTACAAAGATAGAAAGTGAAAGAGGAATAAAGGAATAAGAGGAAAATTTTGGAAAACGGAGCGTTTTTCGGGAATAAATGATTTTGTAATCTCTTTTGAACCACCTTGCTACTTTTCAAAGTTAGTAAAAAGAGTATCGAAATTATTTATCTTGAGAGCGTGAATTGATCACATTGCGTGAGGACACGGCAATACTTTAGTCGGGGGGATTTTGGTGAGTACTTATTTATTCACCATTTTATGGCCAAACACCAACCCAAAATGACTATTTAAGCTAATAATCGCCAAGAAAACATGTGTTTTTGTGATTGTGACATGCAGGTACGGATAAATAAGAATTTGACGAAAAATCATCAAGAAACCGGAAAAACGAGCACGAGATTAGAAGACGGTCAAATAGTCAAAGCCGGGGATCCGAGAATCAGTTTTAGTCATCTACTTACTCAGACTTGTCAAATTTAGTCCTTGGAATTAATTTTTGGAGATTTACAGTTTTTACCCTTGGAGTTTGAAATATCTACACAAAAGGTCCTTGTAATTTGGTTACCAAAAATCTGGAATTACCACACAATTTATCACTAAGCCAAGCCTGGTCCAAGTCCATTAATACTACTACTCAAGGCCCAACTCATCAGATAAGATCCTTGGCCCAGTCTTATTAGTTTGACCCGAGCCCACCCAATATTAACTTCGGTCAACTGGTCAAAGTCAAGAAATAAATAAGCCTAAACCAAACGCGCCTAAAGTGTTCTTCCCCAAATACACCCACACCCCAGATTATGAACCCTAGACACCAAGTCATATCAATTGGTTCATACCAACCTACCCAACCATCAATCAAGCTTAATTAATTACCTTCTAGAACACCACGTGACTCAAGCACATGACAGAGAGTGAAGGAGGATCCAATTAGGCTACGTGTCAGAGTACCATTGGCTATGGCACGTCATGCCAATCATTGGGATAGCTTCTAGAAGGTGCTGACACCCATCTGACACGGAAAGAGAAGAGTACAAGCGTGGATTGGACAGGTGTAGCCATTTGAGTGGACAAGCCACATCACGGATCATCATCCTATGGCTCATATTGAATCGAAGTAGCACAAGTATCATCTGAGGGCTCACATTGCTTCAAAGTAACACAAAATTGACGCGGATTGCCAGCTTGGCACTTGACTACCCAAGCACTCCTCATTTCCTATAAATAGGTCTCCAATTCTCTCATATTGTATGTAGTTTTTTAGCAATGTTATGCTGTCGAATTGTAGTTAGACTAGTTAAATGTAATAGTTAAGCATTTTAATAAATTCAAGTTTCTTTTATAATTCAGCTTATTTCCTTTTTCAATTGCTTATTCAGTTTTTTTAGTAGCTTTTAATTTGCTTATTTCATCTATTCTTAGCTTAATCTCTTTTATGCAATATCTCTTTTCAACAAATTTTAGTCTTAGTAAACCTTTACTTGTCATTTAATTCATAAAATTTCCAACTCAGAAAATTAAAAAAATTAGATAAATAATAAAAAAAAAATAATAAAAAAATAGTTTCAAAAGCCATTTTCAATCTTAAAATAAGCTCAGTTCAGCTTATTCTTTTCATAATCAAGTTTTATGAATTCAAGTTTCATGAGTACTGTTTCATCAAAGACAAAAAGAGGTGTTCAATAATGGTTTCCTAAGGTTGCTGAGGTGTATATTGATAGCTGATTCAGAAATAAGCAGACATCAGTCTATCATAAAGATAGGCTACAGTGAACTCTCTCTGTTCTTGCTGAGAGAGATTTGTGGTAACCTTTTGATCTCAGTTTTCTCCATTTTAGCTTAATAATTGAAAATTAATTTTAGTAGATAACTGATTGATCTTGTAGAGGTTAGGATTTGTTTGATCTTTGAGCACTGAGCATTGATTAGTATAGTATTGTTAGTATATTTGTTATATTAGCTTTGTTATAGTGATTGCTAGATTGATTTTGTATTGGTTCTAGTTTAGTAATTGATAGATAATTAGTTTAAATTTTTGCAACTGTGAAGTATTTGTGTGTTGATAATCTGACCTACTGCTTGTTACTCATCTTATTGATTGTTGCATCATTTACCATAGCTGTGTGATTCTGATTTGGTAGAGTTTTGGATTGATAAGAGCAACAATTCTTTGTTTCACTGTTTCATTAGAGAATTTTGATCATTGTTAGTCATTGATATTAGTTTGGATCTGTAAAGTTTTGGATCAGTTGTGATCTTTGATTGACACTGTTTCATAAGGAGTGTTTGGATTAATGATCAGCTGAGCTTTGTTGCTTATCTGTTGTTGTCCACTGTTAACTGTTAGTTAATAAATTGAATCAGTGGGTATAATAGTTAGAGTAGTTGCATAATTAGTTTAATATTAGTTTACTAAATAACTGATTAGTCAATTAGGATCAATCTTAGTTTAAAGTTAATCAAAGTTTTTCAAAAGTAAAAGAAGGTCAAAAATAATTTTACATCAGACTTAGTTCTCTACTTTGGGAGCATCTGTAGCATTCATTTGATTTAGTAAATTCATTTAGATTGTAGATTTCAGTAGTTTGGAAGTAATTAAATCAATTTCAAAAAGAATTTCCATGTTTAAAGCTCATTAGCTTATTAGAAAACTGATTGGAAGTTGCCTGAGTGAGCACATTTTTCCCCTGCACCATTGTTGAGAATCAGATTTCATGGAATGATTCAGTAGGCATAAGTATTTGGATCTCATCAATCTTGGTTGTTCTGAGTTCACTAGTTGGTAGAGTAGTGGAACTCACATTTGGTTTCTCTATTTTGGCTTATCTCAGCAGCTTATTTAGGCTTTATAGTTCTTAACCTTAGCTGATTTCTGGATTCAATTAATTGGTTTGCTTATCTTGTTCTGAGCTTGTTGCTGTATTAAATCTCATCAGATGTGACTTAATTGAATAGATTATAGCTTTGTGTTTGATCACCAAGTAACTGTTTTAGCTTAAACTGCATCTGCATAGCTTATTGAGCTATTTTCATAGCTTGTTACTTGTATTTGAGCTTCTTGGTATATCTGGTCTATCATACTTCTAAAATCTGTTACATTTGAGGTTTTTATAACCTTTTTGGTTTGAGTTTTCAGTTTCATAAAGTTTTTATCACAAGTGCTTATTAATAAGCACTTGTGATAAGCAGTTTGGTTTGAATAAGCAGTTCCACTTTTCAAATTTTCTTCAAAATTTTATTTTAAGTCCTTTTTAATATTTTTGATTTTCTGGAATTTTTCCAGAATTTTCTGAATAGTTTTACTATTTTTAATAATTACTTTTGATTATTTTCAATTTTTAAATCATTTTTAAATTCCAAAAATCAATAAAAAATATAAAAAGGTTCTGAAAAATACAAAAATAATTTTTAAATTTCTTTTATAATATTTTAGAATTTTTAGAATTTAATTTTCATATTTCCACTTTATTTTTCTATTTTTCTTATTTTTAATTCACTTTTTAATTCCAAAAATTCAAAATAAATTCTAGAAAATAAAAGAAAAGTAAAAAAAAAATATTTTTCTTTTTCCTAAAATTCTTTTTATGAGTTTTTAATTTTTAAAAAATAATTCCAAGTTTGTAGGGTCATTTTTTGTAGAACGTTACGTTTTAATTTTTACGTGTGCATTACCGTTTTCGCGTTTTTCAATTCGGTGCATAGTTAGCTTATAATTTTTGCATGTTTTATTATTGTTTGTGAATATTTGATTTCCTTGATTGCTATTTTCACTATATCACTCTTTCACAACTCACTTTCACTACACGATTCCCGATTCGATAATTCAAATATTCCATTTGAGTTTTCGTTGGGAAGAACGACCCGGGAATTACTTTAACCGGTATTTCCTCGGAATATTATTATACTATAATTGACACGTATCAATTTTTGAACAAGTACTTTGTACTTTGTTTATTTGGTTTTAGACTAACAATTTCAGGTATGAATATTTAAGCTGAAAGGTTATTTCAAGTGAAATCTGCTGATCATTGCTGCTGAAAGCTGATCATTGCTGCTGATATAATAGGTTCATGATAGAAAAAGTTTGGGACTTCAAAACTCCTTAAAACTTCTTTCTTGGAATCTGATTATGATATTTCACTCTGAATTGATAAATTAGTTGATCAGTTAATCACTGATACAACTCACTTTCTATCATTTTATACTCTCAAGTATAATGTGACTAATCTACGGATATCTGATAGAAAGAATAGCGAGCAACAGTGAATCTAACACTTGTGTTAGAGGTAACAAATGCCACGAGCTGGAAACCCTGTAAAGAAAGCCTTTTGAATAGGTTTATTTATACACAGGCGGTTATTTATAACTGAAAACATTGGTTCTCACACAACCAGAGGTTGCTTTAAACCGAAATTTTGATTAAGTGTCTATTACACACTTAATCCCTTCAAAATGGTTGTAAGCAGTATGATTTTTCATAATAAAATCATATACATACTGCTAAGGCAAAAGTTTCTTAAAAGGATTTTCAAAAGATGACTTTAAAAACCATCAAATGATGGACCATAAGTCAAACATGTCCATTGAATCACCTCTCATAGGAGTTAACACACCTAGAAGTGATGAGGACAGAATCTTAAACTCTTAAGGAATTGATGGCTTCATGTACAAATTGTCTGAAAACATGGAAAAATGCTAGATCAGATGATGATGTTATGATTGTGAGAAAATCTTTCAAACAAGGGGAGGATATCAATATAAGATGATATTTGAATCTCAGGAGAGGAAATACAAGCCCAGTTTAAGGAAGATTAACCAAAAGAAAAGACAAGATCATACAAGATGATGACATAGAGGTTGAAAATGACAAGAACATTCTTAAATGTTGTATTCAGAAAGGATGAAGCATTTCAAAGGAGAAAGTTCTATCTAGGTCAAAAAGTTGAAAAGATTCAATTTCAGTTCACTACGTTTGTTCATCACTTGTTGAAAGATCAGAAAGCAGATAAGTTCCAGAGAAAGATAAGTTCATTCACTCAGAAGAGAAGAAAGTTCAGATCAACCAAATCTGACAAAGAAGTGTTTGAAAGATCTTCACAAAGTCCTCATTTAATTCAGAAAAAACATGTTTGAATGTGATTCACATGTTTAGGGGAGGATTGTTAGGAATTAAATAAGCACAAGAATCAGAAGATTCAGCATAAAGGTTTAATGGAAATACGACAAGTATGATTCTGCTGATAAAGCATAAAGCGAGTTTCCACTGAAGGAGATTATGCTGAAGACTATTTCCACTGAAGGTGATTCTGCTGCTGAATCCTACTGCTGATGAATACTGCTGCTTGATTCTGCTGTTGCTATGACTCTGCAGCTATGACTCATAACAAACAGCTGTGTCGATAAGAATGACTTATTCAACTTGCATAAAAAGATAATATCTTAGTTCTAGTCATCAAATTGAACACTCCAAGTGAGTTGTTTATCCTAGATACATGATGTATCTTGTATGACTAAGCTAGAATAGTGATTAGTCATAAGCTAGTTATTTGTTGAGTCATGTAGTTTGTAAAAGATATTTCCTTGGAATATAAAAGGAAAATCTTAGATATGTAGATAAGTGCGACAAGAGAGACAATGCCATACACAACTCTCATACACAGAGAATAGAAAGAACAAACATAAGATTCAAGGTCTTTGTAACCCTAGTGATAAGCTAAAGATCACTCGTATTATTTTCTTTTGAATAATATTGAATCGTTTGGTGTTAACTATTCCATTTTCCATATCCAAAACATAAATCTTCTAAGTGTGGTTAAGTAGATTCCGCATACTTAATCATATTCACACAAACATATCTTATACACAAAGAACGAAGGCTTAACCACCTTACCGTGTAATCGACCCTCAACAAAGAATAACGCAGGTTTTGCGTTATCACTCCCTCCCCTCTTAGATGGGTTTGAGGGGTTTGAGTCTAAATGGATTTGGGTCTGGATGAGTCATTTAGGACCACGGGTCTGGGTCAAATGGGTCTCAATTCCAATTAACCCGTCGGGATTTCACAATTATTATTATTATTAGAGGTGGCAAAACGGGCGGGCCGGGCGGGCAGGGGCACGAGCCAAAATGGGCACGGGCTAAAACGGGCGCGGGCTAGGGCTAAAACGGGTAAATTATAAGTGGGCCCAAACGGGCACGGGCCAAAACGGGCAAATTATAATTCGGATCAAACGAGCACGGGTCAAAAAGGGCATGGCAAAATGGATAAAATTTGTAAAATTAATTAGATAAAATTTGACTACATATTATTGATGCAAAATATTAAGTATTTAATTATTTATTAGATAAAAAAATTAATTTGATAAAATTTGACTTTCAAATTGAATAAAATCCGTTGGGAACAAATAATTAATAAAATTTAAAAAGATGCCTGTGTAGAAAGAAAAGGGGACAAAATGCAAAAGGGAACAAAATGCTTAACACAGTTAACGAAGAAACAAGAAAGAAAGAAAGCGGAAAAAAAAACGCCCGGTCAACCATCCGCCCATTAGCCCAGTTACATCTCTCTATTTTTATTTAAAGCCCGTATAAGCCCATCAAAAAAAAAAAGGGGGCAAAAAAACGCCCATAACTTTTAAAATGTGTCAAAAAGCGCCCAAAAATAACAAGATGGGCAAGATTTGTCACCCATTATTATTATTATTATTATTATTATTATTATTATTATTATTATTATTATTATTATTATTTATTTATTTTTTGTGAATGTAAAAACTGAAAATAGACGTTAATTTTTTTTACCTGTTAGACCCACCCAAGCCCATTTAAACTCATCTGAAATATATAACATCTTCTTAATATTACCCCATATGAATGGGTCTAAAATTGACACCTACATACAATGGTCTGACCAAGAAAATGACTTAGATGTGACAGATTTTGTAACTTGTAAAAATGGGTAATTCCATTAATTGGATTTATCTATTTGAAAAGATCACTCAACTATTAAACTTTTTACTCTTAGCTCATTCATTTATTAAAACTAACTTATAGTGGGTTTGCTTTTGTTTATATCAATTTCGGATAATTTTATTTCGAGAATCTTTGAGACAACGAGAATAAAGCTAAATATAACATATTAAAACAACGCAAACGGGTATTGAAATGTAAAAGATCAGTTTTAGCCATTATTTAAGTGCAACTTTAGTTAGTTGAAAGTGAATTAAGATAATTCAATTAATGTTTTACGTTAAATTTTTTAATGGGATAATTATTTCTAAATGTATTGAGCTTGCCGCCTTTTACTATGTTGTGCAGTCATTTTTTTTTTTTTTTTTTTTTTTTTATTTTTATTTGTATCCAAGTCACTAATTAACCCATTATTTGTTTCGCACGTGATGCTTTTTTGTCTTTTTGTCTAACGTTAATAAACGTTTTTTTTTTTTTTTTTTTTTTTTTTTTTTTTTTTTTTTTTTAAATAAACACAGCCAAATTTATTCCCCACCCCCCAATTCATTAAACGCAAAAAACTTACAACACACAAATCTGACCATCATAATTCATTAACCCTAAACTATTAAAATCACAAAACACTGAAGTATGTTAATCCGTAATGCGGATGTGGTCTTGCAATGACAGTGAAAACGGCATGGACTAGGGGAGAATCCAGGGAAAAGATTCATTGCCTGTCCTAAATTTGTAAGCCCTTAGTTAATTTTCTTGTTATGAATATGTTGAATTTGATGGGTTTGTATTTGACAGTCAATTGTGGGTATTTGACTTTGTATATGATGGGGATTTTGTTTGATAATTAAAGTTAAATGCTTTCTAATGTACATTTGGTTGTAATTACAAGACAACAAGTGTGGATATTATGAGTTTTTTTTATGATGATTTACCTAGTTACTAAGGGTTACAACAGTTTTATTGATGGGCATTTTAGCCATAGAGATAATTGACTTTAGAAAGTCAAATACAATTAACCGATAGTTTTTTCCCCTTCCCTTTTGAGCCATCTCTTGCATCTTTGGGTATTTTTGCACCAAATGGTTTGATTCCAAGCAGTCCACAATGTTGATGCAAATAATGTCTAAAAACGTTATTCTCATCTTTCATCTTTCGATATCTCTATGTTTTGATGATAACAAAATGTGAAAACATTTTACGTCAAAATTAACGTAAACAAGTTTTTAATCAAAATATCCGATTTCTACGACAATCACTCTAGGTATGAACAACAAATTTACAACTTGACAAATGATCAAAGAAGTGAATTTGTGTTTAGAACTTCACATTTTTAGCTTGACAAAACTTTCTTTATAAAAATACATTTTACAAATTATTTTTGAATTATAAAGAAATGTTTTATTACAAGACAACGAGTGTGGATATTATGAGTTTTTTTGATGATGATTTACCTAGTGAGTATTATAGGGAATTGCTTTGGGAAGAGCATAGAGGGAATCAAAGGAAGAGTATTATAGTATATGCAGTTTCTCTTTATCATGTATATCATAAATATGACTATTAGCAAGTCATGGTACTGCATTAAAGTTGAAAAGTGACTTTAGAAAGTCAAATAACATAGTTACTAAGGGTTATTAGGTAGAGTAATAGTTTTTGTCAAACTTTTGCAGCACACGGGCCTTATCATATCACATTCAGTAACTACTTTATACACGGGTGATGCAGTAAGGGTTCAATTTGGCCTGGTTGTTGGGTTTTGGGTCTGGTTGAGTCGAGTTTGGGTTGAACTGGGTTGGTTAAGTAGATTTTGGGTTGCCACAGTTTTGGCTCATAAAGATCGAAAGTTGTTTTAGTTAGAAGTTGGTTTGCAACTAAATTATGTGATTTTAAATGCCATTTTACTTGCAGTAACTAAGGTATAAGCAACCCGCAAATTTACCTTACTTGTAGTTAACTGAATTGACTTGTAGCAATAGAAAAGTGACTTCAATTTTTATTTATTGATTCATATATTTGATCAATGTTTGCTTTAGCTTTCTGTGTATCTAATTACAGCTGCAATTTATAGGTACGATGGAAAGGCTATAGGCCTATAGTTCTAAGTATGACACTTGGGAGCCATAGGATAGTCTGAGGTTAGTTAGTCATTTTACTAAACCATGAACCATTTACCAAATTATATCTTTACATTAACAGTTTTTGTGTGTGTAACAGTGAGTGCAACTGCAAGGAGGCTATTAAGGAATTTGTGATCAAAGGGTACCATTCAAGAATGTTGCCTCTTCGTGTAAGATAACCCCTCTTTTCAGTTTTCACAATCATTATGTGTTCTTGCTTTATATGTGAATACTAAATCTGAATTGTCTATTTTTACCATAGGGTGATGTTGATTTCATATGTGGAGGTCCTCCGTGCCAAGGAATCAGTGGCCATAATC
Source organism: Artemisia argyi (assembly GCA_030686995.1). NCBI lineage: Eukaryota > Viridiplantae > Streptophyta > Magnoliopsida > Asterales > Asteraceae > Artemisia > Artemisia argyi. The sequence goes on from CM060690.1 coordinate 165,783,621, forward strand.
GCTTCAGGAATTACGAAAGTCCTCTTGAAGATGAAAAGAATCACCAGCTAGTTGTCTATATGGACATTATTGATTTCCTAATACCAAAGTTCGTTTTAATGGAGAACGTTGTTGATATATCAAATTTGCAAATGGTATATTAGGATATCATGCTGTTGGGCGTCTGGTAGCAATGAACTATCAAACAAGACTCGGTATTATGGCAGCTGGATCTTACGGAGTGTCTCAATGCCGATACCGAGTGTTTTTATGGGGTGCTAGCACTATGATGGTATTTTATTTTATTTTATTTTATTTATTATTATTTTTTAAAATTTGCGTATTATTAGTTTTTCATGGGCTGTAACTGGTTTAGTAACAAATCAAAATAACCTGAGGCTATCATATGGCTCCCAAGACTCGGTATAAGGGTTGGTTGGGCTGGTTTAGTAACAAATCAAAATGGGCATGGGCTGTAACCGGTTTATTTACCACAAATACTTCTGGTGTAGTGTAAGAAAAGCAGTATAGATAAAAGATACGATTATTTAAAACTTGTTTGCGTAATTAGTATAGATAAAGCATTTTCTTTAACTTTGAAGCGTAATCCCATATTCCAATACCTCATTACAAACACACCCTAAGTAAAATCTCAGAAATTGTCACCTGTAATGATTGCACATTATGCTACTATCTGGTCACTTACTTGACTTTTTTTGATCCAACAGAACTTGCCACAATTTCCTTTACCAACACATGAGGTGGTCGGAAAAGGTGTTGTTCCGAATGAATTTAAGGTTTGTACAATAAACAAATATACATATAAAAATCTGTGTTTATATCTTTTTGTTAGTTTTTAAAAGCTCTTTATTTGATGCTAGGATTGTGTGCTTGGTTCTGATAATGATGGGTCATACAAACTAGAGAAAAGCATATTTCTTGGTGATGCAATTTCAGACCTGCCCGAGGTATGATAATCGATAATTACTCTTGTCATGTTATTGCACTAGTGTTTATTTGAAGCTGGAATAATCAATTGTTATTAGATATTTTTGTTTGATTAATGTTAGGTTACAAACTACAATGGTGCCGATGAAATGGAGTATGGAGGTGCGCCACGTACAACTTTTCAGAAGTTCATTAGAATGAGAAAGCAAGGTACACCACTTTAGCAATTGAAAATTAGATTTATATATTTGTATTTGTTTAATAATCATTATCAAGTTTTATCTTCACAGGCACATCGAAAAAAATGATTCTTTATGATCACAGGCCTTTGGAATTGAATGTAGATGATTTTGCACGAGTTTGTCGAATTCCCAAGTTTAAGGTACCACTTTTCCATTTTCTACTTCAAGTTTCTGGAAATTTTATTTGCAAAATTGATAATAACACAAAAGATGATCATAACATCCATGAGAGGGGCTAAGCATTTTATTATTAAAGTAATCATGTGATCAAATCTCAAAGACCAAACATTTGTCATTTGGTTACATAATAGATGATCAGATTTTTTTTTTTTTTTTTTTTTTTTTTTTTTTTTTTTTTTTTTTTTTCTTCCTTGAATTGATAATGGCTTTGTCTGCTGATTGGTCACTAACGTTATTGACACATACAGGGAGCAAACTTTAGAAATCTGCCAGGGGTGTTAGTTGATGAGAAAGACAAAGTGTATTGGGATGACAGTGTTCCAAAAGTCTTACTACCCTCTGGAAAACAACTGGTACTATACTTACAACAAATCTTTCTGATTATTAGAAAATGAGTTACAGTTATGAATTTCCAATACTATTATGTCAATGTTTCTCATATTACATTATCGAATGATACAGGTTCCCGACTATTGTATGACCTTTGTGCGTGGAACATCTAAGAAGTATGTTTTCTTCCATTTTTGATGTGGTTATGCATAAGTAGTTAAAACAGTCTGTCTAAATACCTATGGAATAACCTTTGTACTCTTATTACCTTTTGTTGTGACTTTGGTTGCTTAGGTTACTAACATGTTAAGACCTTAAAATGCAGACCGTTTGGTCGATTGGGCATGGACTCTGTTGTCAAAACTGTAGTGGGCAGAGCTGAGCCACACAATCAGGTCCTTTTTTCACCCATCATAAATGCCAAATCTGATTAAGAGACCCAACATTAAGTTCTTGTATGTTCTTTTGATAGGCACTGCTGCATCCAAACCAAGACAGGGTGCTAACAATAAGAGAAAATGCGCGGTTACAAGGGTTTCCAGATCACTAGAGACTTTGTGGCCCAGTTAAAGAAAGGTAACGTTATGGCAAGAAAATATAAATTTATAGCAATTTTCAAGTTTATATGTGGTACTTTGAATTATTGTGTTATATGTTCTTGAGCTTGAAGAGAATAAACGAGAAAATAAAGAAAGTTTTACAATCTGCTTATTTAAGAGTGTGTGTGTGTATTTTTTTTTCTTTCTTTCTTTTTTCTTTCTTTTTTTAATAAATAAGCAGATAAATAGTTCTCAATATAGGCTTTTTGGATTGCTTTATAAGCTTTGAAATGGCTTAATATGATGTTTTTTAATGTGTATTTGTTTTTGATTTTGGTTTCAGGTATTTACAAGTGGGAAACGCTGTTTCATTCGCAGTATCAACTGCATTGGGTATGCATTAGCAAGGGCAATTAAAGGGGAAAGCACAAGCCAACCTTTGAAACTTCCGGTCATATTCCCTAATTGTCTTGGACCTCCAGCGAAACAAGAATCGGAATGATAACAAAATTGAGTGAGTTCTAAATCTGTCTTGATTTAAAGATGTGAAAGCATGTTCACATGCCAATACTATTGTTCCGATGATTCCTTTTCAAGAGTTCAAAATAATTCGACATTAATATTGATGTGATTCTTAATGAGAGTAATTTGACATTAGTTCGTAGTAACAGGTATGTTTGTTGTATAGTTGCTCCATGCCATAAACAATGTTCTGTATCAAGAGTATGTTTTCTCTATTGCAACATTGATGCCATAAAGGTATCTTGGAACACTTCATTCTAACATTTCGATTTTGTCAATTTCAATTGAATCTACATGGCTCTTATTTGATTCTCTTTGTTTGTTCACAACTGGAATCTGCACAGCCTGAACTGCTTGTATTTAAATTGTTGTTTGGGGTTTGCAATGAACCTTGTGATGGGAGACAAATTTGAAATTTGTAACGTGTAACAAAAACTAGTTAACGTACCATTATGGTGCGTCGAGGAAAGTACATTAACCTCAAACCTGTAAGCTTACAATCTACCCTTGCTGATCATTATACAGGTTAACACGAATAGAACTTTGGTCATCTTGTAATGGCGTTCCATATCAATGGACAAACATTTATAAGTGTAGACAAATTAAGAGTCCAAATCAATGTGTATTCTAAATATCTTGATAATATGTGCAATTTCAAAACGGTCAAAGTCAGGTCAAGATGACCATTAACACTTACTGATAATATCATCGAACTTGAGCGGGCTAGTAATTACAATTCTACACTTTCTCGTTCAGATGAAGTTGCTGGTCTTACCATCGCTAATCTTGCCATCCCTCATGTATCCTAACCTATAGAATGTAAATAAATTACGAAACAAAGTCCTAAACTTTAAAAATATGACAAAACAGTCCAAAAGTGATAAAATGCGATTTTTAACCTGGCCAAACTTTGACGCTTCCGCTGAAACTTCTGATGTGCCAACTTCTGCATGAAATCCTCCTTGAACTGAACCACATCACGTTTCCTTTTTAGTATTTGACTGTTTTTGCCTTTTTGGCATTCTATTTGACTGTTCGATGCAGAATATAGCTTTTGTTAACACTTTGAAAAACAAGGCAGTAAAAATTGGATGATGACACTATGTGGGATATACATGAACTATGTGACATAATTGTGCAAAATGGTGTGTATTTTTTCAGATGTTGTTGCTGGTTTTACCATTGCTATCCCTCATGTTCTTTTGTCACAATTTAGTGAAAATTAAAGGAGAAAATTACATAGCCAAGCTCGAAATCCTATAGATATTTCCTTTTAGAACAAAGAGTAAGCTAAACAAACACCAATCTAAAACAAACAAACAAATATTCAAATCGCTAACAGTAAAACTATCAAACAGCAACAGCAAACCAGTCAAATAATTTGTTAAGGCGAAGTAGTCTCATCTTTCACGACTCACTAGCCTCCATCCAAATGATACACCAACTCAATTCCACCCATGAACTGCTAATCAAAACACCATAGACATACAATGACCTCTTTTGACTCTGGCAATGTATTCACGTTCACAATGCTTGTTTTCCCTGAAATCATGATTGGCAAACCAACTTTATCAGAATATTAACTACACTGCAAGTCAATTTGGACATTGCAAATCAGATGTTATTAGAAAGAGAGTAGACATCATTTATTTTAGAAATTGTAAAATAAAATATTGTAATTAAATCAAAGAAAACTTAATTAGCACGTTAAAAAATATGCTTACTGGGATAATTATCTGAAAATGTGACTAACTTGTCACATTTTCGAGTATAGTTAACTCTTTTTTGGCTATTATAACACCAAAGTTTTAAATTCAGACTTTTTTATGTTTCTGCGACCATTTTGCCCCTACTTCAGTTTTATTACCCTATTAACAACGAAGGGTAAATTGGTCATTGTGCATGAACAAAATACATACAAAAGTGCAAATATAAAACTTTTATGTTAGTTAGATATATTTTAGATAATTATCCCTAAATAAAAGAAGTTAATCGGCATAGAGATAACATACCTTCATATTATGTTTGTGACTCCCGGTCTATTTTGATGCAGGGGATATGGGAGATTTTGGGCCAGTAGGAGCCTCCTCTACTGCATCTTTCTTTCAGGTCTGGGCATTTCCATATTTCCAAACTCAAAAGTGAAGGCAACAACTTTTCTGGTAGATCTTTCATCTTTGGGCATTTGCTAATGATGAGATGTTGGAGGGAGGTGAGGTGTTGGAGTCCCTCGGAAACTGTTTCCAACTTATCAAAACTAACAATGACAAGTCGAGTAAGAGATGAAGGAAGATGAAGATGAGACAATTGACTCCAATTAGTGGCTTCTTCTTTTTCTTTTGAACCCTTCAAGGTTAGCCTAACTAGTGAGGTTGGAAACTTCAGTGGGCCCCATTCTGAGATGGGCTTCTTCAACGGCCCCATTGTAAGCTTACGCAGTTTGGGAGGCCAAAGCCCAGTTGGAACATCAATACTTGGACAACTTATTGACAGATCAGTTAACGAGGTGAGACTCTGCAATTGGAGGTCTGCAAATAACGACTCCCCCGTACTATTACAATCTTGTATCCATAATCTCGTGAGGTGAATAAAGTTACCCCCAAAATCAATGATCGATGACACATTTGGATGATCTGTTATCCGTACATATTCAAGCATTGGCATGCTTTTGCTGTTGATAAGTAACCTATTCTTCTTTCCTCCTTCTCCCAACTCCTCCTTTATCATTAGTTTTTCACACTTGTAAATGTAAACTGACTTGAGCTTCTGCCCTCCCATTCCCATTGAGAAGGAGACACATGTAATCGAATCACAATTAAAGATAGCCAAGTTCTCAATGTTGTCAGGACAACTTAAATGCTTGAAATTTTCACAATCCCCAACCACTAATGAGCTAAGAGATGTTCGGAGGTTGCTCCCATAATTGTACTCCTCCTCATCTTTGTCTCCTAAACTCACCAAATTTTTACATTCCCGTACATCCAACATCCTTAAATTCACAAGAACCTTACTACTTGCCTCTGCTTCTTTTGATTCCCACAAATATCTTATTTCATCACACCTTCTGACCGACAAGTCTTCAACTGCCTTAAGATCCAATATAACATCCCTCCACACCTCATTAGTAAGCCCTGAAATAGATCCATGTATTCCCAAATCAACACCACATCCATGTATTCCCAACACCACATCCATGTATTCCCAAATCCCTCAATGAAAGTAGCGGTTCTTTAAATGAGACACTAACCAAATTTGGACACCCTTCTATATTGAGCTCTTTCAGGCATGGAAACACAGAATCTCCAACGCCACTACTACTGTATGTTGACCAAACCTTCCAACTCAGCATACCTTTAAACTCTAGAATTTCAAGGGAAGGAAATGCAACACCAGTCCCGAGAAACTCTAAACCCACATCTCTCACATCATCCATGTCTTGGATAGATAAACTCTTAAGTGACGGTAGTTGCCCGAGTGGGGGTAGAGATGTACACTTTTTACAGCCATGTATAGACAAACGAGCCAACTTATGGAAAAAGGGTTCCCCGACCCATTTGGGAAACTCTAAACCCAGATAGTTCACAATGCCTAGCCTCTTCAAACAATCATTAGATGGCTTCAATGCATCAAGGACATCGCTATCAGTAGTTTCCTTTTGGGAAGCATTTGATACGTCACTCCATTTAACCTCTAACTCAATAAGCCTCTTTTGTGATAAGTCTGCTTCTCCTGCTTCCGTTGCGTTTTTTACTTTTTCCAGGCCCTCTATGGAAACTTTCCCTTGAAGATTTTCAAAATCTTTAAGTTGGGAAATCGAAAAATCAATTTCTCCTCCAATAATGATTTTTGAAAGAGTTTGCAGGTTTTTCAACTTAGCAACCCCTACAGGCAAGTATTTTAAAAGCGGAGTATCTCTAATGTCAAGATGCCGCAAACTTTTAAGCTTTATGAAGTTTTTCGGCAACTTAGTTAAAAGAGAACAACCAAAAAGGATTAGCGTCTCTAAGTTATAGAGATCACAAACATTTTCTGGAAAATGTGTGATTTTAGTTTGAGATAAATTGAGATAGCGTAAATGCTTTAATTTGCCAATCGACTCTGGAACCTCGCTTATCTCATAACCACTCAAACTTAAAACCCTTAAGAATTGCAACTTAGGGAGTATGTCAACCAAAACCTTATTCGACAAGTAGTATTCTTGCCACGACCTTTCTTTCACCCCTACGGACAATAATGTTCTCAAACCTTTAGCTCCTTCGATCCCCTCAAACTTATTGTAAGCTACATATTCGTCAAAAACAAAAGACATATGACGACACTTATCTAAAGTTTGTTTCCTAGCATTCTCTCCCATTTCCTTCTCTAACCTGAAAAAGAAATCTCCGGCAACAGATGTTGCCAAATCATTCATAAGATCATGCATAACAAACAAAGACTTGTCATTAGGTGAGCTTTGAAAAAATGACCGTGATAACAACTCATCAAAGCATTCCTGGCCCAAACGTTCTACAGTTGACGTGCTTAGACGTACTCGGTGCAAAAATCCTTCTGCCATCCAGAGCAGAACCAAATCTTCCCTGTCAAATGCATAGTCCTTTGCGAACAAGGAGCAATATGCAAAGAGCTGCTTCAAATAGGCAGGAAGTTCACGGTAGCTTAGTCTAAGAGCCGGAATAATTTTATCCCTCTCTTTTAACCTCCATATCTCACTATCCTCTATTTCCTTCCACTTTTCTTCATCTTCATTCGTCCTCAATAAACTTCCAAGTACTTTTAGAGCCAAAGGCAAACCATCACACTTTCTCACAATGCCTTCACCAGGTGCTTTAAGTCTTGGATGTGAATCAAAGTTTTTCACGCCGAATGCATGATGAGCAAATAAACGCACAGCATCGTCATGTGAGAGACTTTGCAAATGGTTTAATTTACCAAAACCCAACTGTCTGAGCAACTTGTCCTTCCTAGTTGTCATGATTATTTTACTTCCACGAGCACATGCTTTTAAAGGGGCCACTAGTTTATCCCAATCGTCCCTACTTTCACTCCACACATCGTCCAGCACTAATAGAAACAATTTATCTCTAAGTTGATCTCTTAGAGCTACTTGAAGAAGATTAAAATCTTTAAATTTCTTATCTTGCCCACTCACAGATTGGAAAATAGTTTTACTTATTTGGAAGCTATCCCACTCATCTGAAACACATACCCATGCCTTGAGTTCGAAATGATCTTTAACTTGCTTTTCGTCATACAAAAGCCTAGCTAGAGTGGTTTTGCCCAACCCACCCATACCAACAATGGGCACGATGCTAAAGTTTTTATTACATGGTTCATCCGCCAACAGCCTTTGAACCAACGCATCCTTATCACCTTGTCGCCCAACAATACTAGATTTATCTTCCAGCAACGAGGTCTCGTATTTTCTATTTTTATCTTCTGGCCTATCATCCTTCACTTGTAAACTTCCACTCTCCACGATTAAACCAAGAGGTTTTTTTTCATTTTCTAGATCTTGCAACCTATTGTTAATATCGTCTAACCTGTGACTCAGCCTACTACTTAGTGAGAAATTTGTGCAGCAAGCTGGAATGAGCTTTCTTATCTTGCTGGTGCTGGCTCGGGATTGGTCGGTCAACTCATTCTGCTTAGCCTCGGTTGCCAAGTCATCAAGTAAGTCATCTATGTCGTATGCCAGATGTTGGAGCTCATTGAGCCATACTTGAACAGCTTCATTAGTTATTTCTTTCTTCCAAGCATCTTTCAGCAGTGTTTGGATCCTGAACAAAGTCTTCCCTAGTTTCTTCAGCTCAGAATGAATTCCCTTTGCTCGAACAACTTGCTTAACGGCTTCATTGCCCAGCTTCTGAAGAACGGCTTCAATGAGGGTAGAAGCAATGACTTCCGCCATTGTTTTATGGTAAAGTGGGTTCTCTTTGAATCTGAATGAATGGTTAGGTGTTTTGAATGAAATGATCAACTGGAAGAAAATTATAGATCTTGACTTAAACGTAGCTGGAAAAATTAAATGAGGTGAGATGAGATGGTAGAAGCAATGACTTCCGCCATTGTTTTATGGTAAAGTGGGTTCTCTTTGCAACTTGTGAGGTGAGATGTGCTCTTTGCAACTGAATGAGTTTGTTGATCTAATGGTGGTGGAGTGGTGGCAACAGTGGCGGTGTGATGGTGGTTGGTATGGTGGTGGTTTTGTTTATATAAACGGTGGTTTTGTGAGAGAGTGAATGGTGGTTGTTTTGTTAGTATGGTTGTATTGTAAATGTTTATTAGTTGGATGTTGGAACAAAAAACGGAGTCACAATTATACACTTATTTGCAAGTTAAATAAGTAATTTTAATGGTCAAATTTAACGTACGTTTAGTCAAAGGCCGTGTTGTGCAAAAAAATAAAATCAAAAAAACCATAGGTGAAAGTAAATGCAAACCACAAAGACCATCTTTGTAATTTACTCTAACAGAAACAATCAATGACCACAACTTTTTTTACTAGAGTTTTTATATACTTATATACTATCCAGTGGGCTTTGGTGCCTTTTTTTTTTTTTTTTTTTTTTGCAGCTACAGTTGTCATGTGAGAAGAGGAACAGTATTATTAATAGTAATAATATTATCTTATTGTGGGTTATAACTTCTTCTCTGGATTCTTCTCGCTCACACCTCACAAAACACAAACCACACACACAGGCAAAAAAAAAAAAAAAAAAAAAAAAAAAAAAAAAAAAAAAAAAAAAACCTCGATCTAGCAAATTATCCATCACATAATCCACTAACAAAACTAATCAGCAAACAAGATTGATCAGATCCACACATCCGGTTCCATCATTAATCAACAGATCACCCAAACATGAATAAGGTAAAATTAGGGTTTTTTTTAGGGCTTTTGTTATATGTGGTTAATAAGAATTAGGGTTTCGTGTTAATTAAAGAATTTTCCCGAAATGGTGCGTATTAATTAAGGTTTCGTTTAAATTTTAGGGTTCTTATGAAATTAGGGGTGGTTTGAATTGGGATTACATAGAAGGTCAGTTCTGATGACCCAAATTTTTTCTAATTCCAGTTAGTTTTTATGTAAGTTTTTTTTTTTTTTTTTTTTTTTTTTTTTTTTTTTAAGAATGATAATGAAGTTGATGATAAGAGGTTGTGTGTATTTTTTGTAGGTTTTTGTGTTAGTGGAGTCGCTTGGATGGTTTATCAGTTTTGATTGTTAAATTTTTGTGGGTAAGTTTTTATGTTAATTTTTTTTTTTTTTTTTTTTTTTTTTTTTTTTGAATTTAAGATTAGGTGGTCAATAATTTGTTGATCAAAGAAGGTGTGACTAGGTTATTGTGTAAAGGAACTATTTTGAAGAATTGATTGCATGTCTGCTATTTTTTTAATTGTTTTTGCATGTTTTGACATCCTCTTAGTGTTTGGCGAATGTTAGATTTAGGGTTTGCTGCTCCGATTTGTTGTTGGAATGCCTTTAGATCTTCTTTGTGTTTGGCAAATTTAGTATAACCCTTTAGGGTTTGCTGGTACGATTTGTTGTTGGAATGTAACATTTAAAGCGTATGCGCACTCACCAACTCAGTTAAACTTATAAAGCTTGTTAATAAGGTAAGTCAACACCCTAAATTCTTGATAACGTTGTTTCTGCAATTGTGCTATGATCAGAAAAGGTTGTCGTTATTGGTTCTTATGTTGATGATGTATAAAATAGTTATTATGTTGTCACACATATAGTTAGTATCGATGATACCAATATGTAGAAACCGTGTTAGGTGCTAATGGGTTGTTGTCTTGATATCCACATTTATACAGTCTTGCACAGAGCTGTTTATATTTTTTTAAGTTCATGCAAAATCTGCATGTAATCTTTGTAAAGAAAAGAGGGCATGTGGACTTTCACCGGGCCCAATAAATGTGGAACTCCTTATCTATAAAGTCAGAAATTAAAATTAAATGTTTGCCTATAGTGATGGTAATGATGTAACAAAAGCACAGGTGTGACTTCTAACACAAACTTTGCCAACAGTAACTTTATAATGCTTAGAAGCTTTGAGATTGTTTAGGTATAGTGGAAAACGTTTTGTTGAATGATTCGACTCCTACTTTGAAATGTTGAAACAAGAAACTTATAACGACTTTAATGATTGCAGCGTTGGGATTCCATAGGACGTTGGAAGGAATTGGCAGGAAAAGTGATGACTAGTTTACAGCTGCACAAGGGAATTCGTTGAAATTTGGTTTCAAGGGCTTACTGATCCGCCGAGAATGAGGTGTAAGGACTAGATGTTGTAAGAAGTAATAGCTCAGCTTATAGATATGCACTAATTTACATGGCCAGTTGATTCCAGTGCCTGTCAAAAGCGAGAAATCAGCAAGAGCAACAAATATGCAAGATGATAGCTGGCAAGTCAATAAATATGCAAGAGATTTTGAGAAACGAATCTGAATTAGCCAAAAGAATAGCAGAGGTTAGATTACATTTAGGAGATTTCTATGGTTATTTGTTGAATTTTTTTTCTTTTTTAATTAAAAAATTCCCAAAAGTCTTAGTGGTCGCCGTTAGATAAAGATGTTTCATCTCATCTACAGGCGTTAATGTGTGCACTACTCATCTTGATCAAGTTGTATATAATTCTACAGAAGTCTACGATGAACTGCCGCGCTTGGAATCATCGTTGTTAGTTAGTTTCTTACATGCCTAAAACTCAGGTGCAAACTTACGACTTTGTGGTCTATTAATTCCAAGTTTTTGTTGCTTTTTTCCATATATACTGGATTTCTTAAGTTTCAAGCTCATTTTTTGTGGTTCTTCCAGGTAATTGATGAGTTAGTTAATCATCGAGATTGGGCTGGATTGCATGTTGCAGATAACTCTTGCTGTCACTATCGAACAGTAAGTTTATTTCTTAACTAAGTAACTAATTCAGCTCAGCTGAATCACACCACTGATCTGTTTGTGTTTGTGCAAGAAACTAATGTTTTCATTTAATTTGGTAGGCTAGCAAACGGCAGTTGAGCCGGCTAAGCGTGCAAGGTTGCTCCACGTATCTGTTATGAAGAACGGGTTCAACAGCTGTTCTAAACTAGGCATAAATGAACTGAAGGGAATTGTAGCAGATCACGCAATAAGGATACATGGAACCGTTCCATGCCTCGAGGTTATTAGTTTAATTACTTTTCCCAGTCTCAGAACGTCCCGGTTCCAAATCTCTTGGTTTGTAATACTCTTTCCTATTTCATTAACAGACTATACACTTTGTGTAAATATCGAATTCTATATATAATTTGAATATTTTGCAAATTTTGGTAGGCAAAAGCCGAGACTGTCAACGGAGTTTGCAAGATTGTTAAGACCCAATTAGCATTGCCCCACCGTTCTGTGGTTGCACCCGACGCTTAAGATATTTACCAAAAGAGGTATTACCTTTATAAACTACAAATAAAAGTATTTTACATATCTGTGGTTAATTATATGATGTTTAGATTATTACTTGATGCAAAAGGGTCCACAAGACATATACATTTTGCTTAAAATAATAGCACAAATATGAAAAACCATATCATCTTGGATTTTCTTAAAACTTAATCATATTAGTTTTTAGGAGAGGTGAATTGGGTGGGGCTGGCAGGTCGGGTTGGTTTAAAACACTAATAAATGACAATTAGTTAAGGGCCTAAAGGTGAGCCAAAAAGATATGCAACTCTTTGATAGGCTCGGATAACGTAGGTTGCTCCTTGGACGCCAAATTCTGCAATGAATGAATGTTTACTACCTGTGATCACCATTATGTACGTTTTTATAATTTTTGGGTAATGGATTGAGTTGGATAATTATAGTAACTATAATTTAAATTGCGTGCTGCGGATGCTAAGAATAAATCTATTATAAATTGGTATAGTGAAAAAAATCGTTTTGTGATAAAAAGTTTCAAGCATTAGTGACATCTGAATGCAGTGAACCTACTGCAGCTAAGCCAGTGAAACTGGGAACCATGATTCCTTCTGGGAGGCAGTATAAATCAACCGCTTCTGATTTCAATACACCCGATGTACCTGTACAATAGTGCACATATAAAGATATAGAATTTAGTATTTATATTACGGTACAGGCTGTGTTAGTTTCACCGCTAATTTTACAATCTTTTCTGTTATGGTGCAGGTAAGTGATGCGTAGGGATTGCACCAGGCTTTACCTCTCGAGGGATCTCGAGAAGCTTACAACCCCCACCAGGCTGTGTACCTGATCGATATAGTATAGTATAATGACAAGTATCGGGGGATTGATCGTTTAGCTAGGAATAGTGTCGCTAGGATTAGAAAACCTAAAGACTAGGTCTAGAGATGAGGGATGATTCTTTTTGTATTTTTTTATATTTTATGAAAGCAAGTAAAAATCTTGGTTTTGAAGGAGTTGGGCGGAATTAGTTGCTAATCAACTAACCCAATACTAAAGATGCGATCAAAATAAAATACTAGAAATGAAAATAAATTAAATTATACTAGTGGTGTGAGCAATATATGGGAGAATTGTGTTTACTTAGATTTCACTACTCCCTAGATATCTTTTACATGTTAATTACTTGTTACAGTTGCGTGGATGACGGATTGTATTCCTTAATACCATTCATGGGGTGGCGTACTTACTTCCCCAATCCTATAAGCGCCTACTTCACTCCTATGTCGAGCCGGCTAAGAAGCTCCTAACATGGGATCATTAGAATTTTCTCATGCATTAAATACAACCAATAAAACCTAGTACACATCGGTTCATGTTTCCTAAGACGTTCAAGCATGTTACACAATGGAGATCTGCCAGTTTTCTTAAGCCTAACATTGAAATCATTCATCCAATACAACTATAAACAAGTAATCAACACATAATTAACATCTAGGTTTCATTACATATAGGCAAACACATGAAAAATCTAGCCTAGCATGTTGAAATCAAGACAAGCATAAGATATATTCAAACAACACATAGACATATTGAATGAATTAAGAGAAGACTTATCTCAATTGAACATGAAAGGATTCAAGGGGTGAAAACCCTTGAAAATACAGTAAAAAACGACCTAGGGTTTTTAGGGTTCGGCCTTAGTATTCTCCACACAAGTTCCTCTCTTGTGAATGAAAAATAGAAAAGTATATATAGTTTTTCTGAGGTGACGGCGTCAAGAACAAATCTCGGACGCCGTCATCTCGCCGCCAAATAGTTTCTCGGACTGCCTAGATCTGAGTTTGACGCCGTCATGTGTATCCCTTATGCAGGTCGTCACTATAATAACTCTTGACGCCCTTCTTGTGACGCTTTCAGGTTTTCACTAGGTCGTCACGGATTTTACTCTTGACGCCGTCAGGTTTCTCTTCTTGACGCCGTCAGGTACTGTTCTCAGCATGGAAAATTAAGTCTTTGCCGTTTTCTTCACTTTTATGCTCCAAAAACGTCCAAAATGCTTCCTTTTCCAGAATTCACTCCCAAAGTACCTAAAATCACAAAAGGAACGATTTAGGGCAATATTTGATCAAATAAATTCAATTCCGGGCTTAAATGACCCCCTAAAAACGGTTCATTTTTTGCCTCATCATATACCCTTACACTTGAGATTTGCTTGTCCTCAAGCAAATGCGCTTTTATTCTAGTCAAAATACAAGTTAGGGGTCATTTAACACTAATATAAAAGTAATTACAACAAATAATCGTTCCACTAAAGACCAAAGACAAGCACGGAGGTCATACACTAGCACCTCACAAATAGTGTTTAGATACTCACATCCCTCGGGTGTAATAAAGTAATATCACAATATGGAAACGGAAAATATCTCTCACTACCTGTCATAGCAAAATAGATTACCATAGGCTTGGGAAATGATCAAACCTCCACCACATGGCGTAAGCACCTAGGATAAACTATCAAAGAGGTCTTTTTAAAGGGTTGTAACGTTAGGTGTAGGGATATGGAATACACGGTTTTGTTGGATATAGGCAGTCTTTACTGGTGGCGAGTTAACAATCTTGGTTAATTACATGTACAATATGGCGTTGCTAAGCTAAGACTAGACTCGACTTAAGCTAATAAATGAAAAATAACAAAAATATAAAACAAACATAGAATGAAACGGGATGGTAGTCCGTATGTTTTTCTCTTTCCTTTTTCTATTTTTTTCTTTTTTCTTGATTTTTCGATTTTTTTTTTTTTTTTTTTTTTTTTTTTTTTTTTTTTTTTGCATACACTCTTACCCTACCATCCAAAATAATACATCATAGGGAATGAAAACTCCCCTTACACTTGAATTTTTACATACTTTACAATAAACTAATCTAATGACTCGAATTAAGATAATCAAAACACTTGGAGTACTTTTAAGATTAATGTACATATGGGGGTAATATATGATGTTCTTCCCCATTACTCCATAAAATAAGTACTTTACCCATGAGTCCCAATCGTCCCAAAACAATATGTACAAGGATATGACTCGACTTAGCAACCATGTAATCAATTAGATAATTAACTAAGAGTTTAACAAATAACAATAATACACTAAAGATGAGTGCATACACGGAAGGCTAAGGCGATTTGGGTGTACATTTAAGTGGGGTGTAACAAATTCTTCCTTTAAGTAAAATGCTTAAAGTTAGAAACAAAAAGATAGGCTCGGAGGGGTGTACTAGGGGTTTCGTGTACTAAAAATGAGTACAACGCTAAGGTGTGGGAAAAATTAACTGACTTAACTAGCCAAGTAATATGACTTAAATGGTCAAGTAATTATGATACGGGTTTAACACAAGGGTGATCCTAATGCCTCTTATCATGTAGTAAATCCTACTACACGAATGTAGTCTCACTAGCGGTCTCGGGATGCATCACTAACGCAAGTTCTAGAATCTAAATGCTACCGGTACACTCATAAACACTAATAGTAAATGCTTTTCCTATCAAATCTAAAGGCGAACCTCACATATTTGGGTGGAAAATTTTTCTGAATGGTACGGTTATGTGCTAGTCATACAATCTCCTATCCATGAGACGCTTGCTATGGCTAAAGTTTCACTCTTAAATGTTGTAAAAAATTTTAAATTTGGCGCTAAAATCGCACTAACAAGTATTTCTCATAGTTTTATTACACATCTACTATCAAACAAACAAACTCATGCGAAAGTGTATTTGTAAGGTATCATCATTTTACCCTCCCCTTACACTTAGGATGAACATTGTCCCCAATGTTCAAGTAAAGAATGTAAAAGTGAAATAAGTAAAACGAATGAAATCAAATACTCCCCTGATTCGCTTCGGTATGGATAATAAGGTGGCCAGGTTATATCTTCCTCCAAGAAAATGAACAATCAAAGCTTCCCTTCCAGAATATAAATCATCTTGTCATATATAACCTGTTAAACCTGAGAAAACAGACAAGGCAACCTCGCATAAAATCGGCGGCAATCTACATATGCTAATAAAACCTAGAAAACAAAATAAGATATAATGCTTGTGGAATGATGTTTGCAGATTTCCTGTATATTATAAAACTAATAATTCAACAAAAACTTTAAGACTCCGTTAGAAAAACAAAAATGGTAAAATTTCCATATTTTTACACGTGACGCCGTCAAGAGGAAACTCGTGACGCCGTCAGAAGTGACCTGCAAAAATTCTTATGTTAAGTTTATGGAAAATTTCTAGAAAAACTTGGTCCTACTTCCTGGAAAATCCTGCAAAACATCATTATGACTCGATACAAGCATTTGACTCTAACAAATACGAATATACATGTTCACTTAATATTGTGGAGAATCATGATCGGTTTTGTTTCTTAAAAACATATTTGGGGTTTCCCCTTACACTTATCTTTTGAAACACGATCTACCAACAATAAAAATAAAGCATGCATACGGAAGCAAATAACAAACAAACAAAATAAAAATCACACAAAACATGGGTTGCCTCCCAAGAAGCGCTTTTCTTTATTTACGAGTCTTGTAGCTAGACTCAAGGTCATGGGTTACTACGTGACCTCATCGTTGGTTTCACTCTCTAGGTCATCTCCTATATTGGTATCGCTTTCATAGTTCAGGTATTTTGGGTCTTCGAACTCAAAGACATTTTTTCGATACTTAGACCCAAGTTTACTAACACCCTTAAAGAACCCACATGATAAATCAGAAGTATCCTTACACCCTCTCCGAACGTCTTTATCACATAAGATAAGTCGAGAACTTAGCCTATCAAGCCCGTCACAATCGATTTCCTTGAGATCTTTTCTCTTGTATGGCGTTTGGTATGAAACCCTCCTAATTCCATCAGTGAAGGTCATGATTCTGTTCCGGTCATCAACTATTAAATTAGTGATTTCACAAAAGGGTGCTCCGAAAACAACTTGTGACAGCCTCGGGTCGACATAGTCTTCGATGTTTTCCACGATCGTAAATTCCATAGTGAATGCCATATTTCCTACGAACACCTGGATTTCATGATCTCTACCAACCACTTTCTCTCCCTTATAAATTATTCCCCATCTGCATATGTTGTTATAGTGGAATAGGGACATAAAATTCTTAGGTAGGAATACGTTAATGTAGACGTTATCGAAATACTTATGACCGATCATGTAGGGAATTTTGAGATTATTCGGATCACACCTCCTTATCTTCCCCGATCCTCCATCATGTTGACATAAATAATGTCTAAAAACATTATTAACATGTTATCAATATCTCTATGTTTTAATTATCACAAAATATAAACTCATAGAACTAAAACTTGTGACATAAACAAGTATTTAGTGATTAATATTTCTCTTTACATCCAAATCACTTAAGGTATGAATAAACAAAGTGTTTAGTGCAATTTATGATCAAAGGGGTATTTAATTAACTAATGCAAAGTTTATTTAATTATATAAACATATTATATATTTTTGAAAAACACTTTTGGTAATAAAGAAAAATGTTTTATTCATACTAAATATATGAATTCAAATTTTTAACCAAAATCAGTTAGTTTTTCACCAAATAAACTTTCCCCACTAAAAGACAAAGATTCTGGCCGTTTCAGCTGGGCGGCCCCCTTAATTATAAGGGGCGGTCCCCTTAAAATTAAGGGGACCGGCCACGCTCCTCTGTCAGAATCTTTTGCCTATAAATACCACCTTAAACCTGGATTTTTTCCTCACCTTTTGCACTACAGAACTTTCTGTTCAAGATCTCCATTTCCAATCTATAAATCCTTTGATCATACATTCTTAAATCTTTGTTTCAAAGTGATCCAAACATCATCCCATCAAGTGCAAGAGAAGCATACTTCTATCCCTCAAGACAAGAAGTATTACAACTTGTTGTGATCTCCACATCTAAGTTGTTAGTGAATCATCATTGTTATTATTTCATTGTGTGAATAGTTGTGAATATTTGTTAGAAGATAGTGTAGTTTGATATATAGTGTGATTGGTTAGAAGAATAGTTGTGAAGAAGATAAGTTAGGAAGAAGATTGGTGTGTAGAAGAATAGGTGTGAAGAAGATTGGTGTGTAGAAGAGTGGTGTGAAGAAGTGGTGTGATTAAGTAGTGAATAGGTGTGAACTAGTTGTGTAGAAGTCATGATTAAGTTGTGAAGTTATTGTGGTGTGTAAATTGGTGTGTAAGGTTTTCTCCGCCATAAGGGAGCTTGTTGATATAGTGAAGAAAACTCTCGAGTTAGGTGCTCGGGGAGTGGAGTAGGGCAAGGAAGGTGACCTTGTAGCCGAACCACTATAAATCTCTTGTCTCTCGGTTCGATCTTTCCAACCCTTATCTATTTCTTTACTTACGTTATTATTGCTTTATCGTACATACTTAGTGTTGTTCATATTGTGCACGACTTGATTTCATATAGCATCGAATCTATATTTTATAAAACAAAGAAAACTTTTAAACAAAATTTTATAACATTTTAAAAACGACGTAAAACTATTCAACCCCCCCTTCTAGTTTTCCACAATTGGTATCAAGAGCCACGTCTAGCAAGATTTTTAAAATATATTGTATTTTAAAACTTGTAACGGTCTATGGAATCTGAAAAATATCTAGAAGGGCAATCTATGCAAAGACCACCACTATTTGAAAGTGATGGATTTTTATATTGGAAAAATAGATTCGAAACTTATGTGAAATCAAAAGATCTTGATCTTTGGCATATTATTACCTTTGGTGATTTTCCTCCTATTCAATATAATGTTGAAACTAAAATGAATGAAATTGTATCTTTTGAAGAACAAAATGATGATTTAAAAAAGAAATTAGCAAAAAATAATGAGGCTAAAATGGTAATTTATAATGCGTTACCACGCAAAGAATATGAAAGAATTTTTATGTGTAAAACCGCCAAAGAAATTTGGGATTCTTTACTAATTACTCACCAAGGTAATAGCCAAGTCAAAGATAATAAAATAGATCTTCTTGTACAACAATATGAACAATTTACGATTCCGGAAGAGGAATCAATTGATAATGCTTTTGCTAAGTTTAACACTATCATCACAAGTTTAAAAGCACTTGATGAGACATTTTCTAGTAAAAATTATGTTAGGAAATTTCTTAGGGCATTGCATCCAAAATGGCGAGCTAAGGTCACGGCAATCGAAGAATCAAAGAACTTGATGACGTTATCACTAGATGAACTAATTGGCAATTTGAAGGTTGTAATACACCGTAAAATCCCAGGTCATTTATTAATGCTAATTATCAACATTATTCTTAACTAAGCCATTTTTGCGGGCTAATTTAAATTTTTACATGAGACCCTATTTGTTTGAACACCCGATTGTTTTGAACACCGTTGGTTTAACACCCGATTATGTTTTGTCACCCGATATCACCCGAATGTCACTCTTGGACATCACCCAATGAGGTTAAACACCGATAACTCCCACTTGCGACCTGACACCCTAATTGAACACCGAGAAACTATTAATATATATATACGACACTATGTATATATTAACTTTTGCAAATTTACTATTATATATATGAGTATATATATACGTATGACGACACCGCCTATATATTTTTGGTTTTCATGAACCGACACCGACACCGATATCAAAACCAATTTCACCATTATACGAATCACCGACACCCCTCTATTTTCGGGCCAAGTACACCCCAAACCCACACGATTTTTCTTTCTTTCTTTACTTGGGCCGAGCATATCACAAGCCCACTTCAACTTTACCTTCACATGTTTTTGGTTTGGGCCTTGAGTTCTAAAGCCCAATGGCTGTTGCTTGTTTCTTTCCTTGCGCAGCTTACTACCCAAACGAACAACTCGTTTACAACATATGTAATATACACACTTTTGAAATCTTTGGTTCCCTACTCACACAACACTAAGCATGCTACTTCTAGTTGACTTTGTAACACCCTACAAGAAGCCACCATGTTGAGCCATCAAACCTTTGGTCACTCGAATTACACACACAAAACTCTTTACCCATAGGATCGGATGTTTCATGAACCACAAACATGTTCCCTAAACAAATACACACATGCCTAATTTTGCTAAGAGTCTAGCTTTGACATGAAAATGTAGCCCCCAAATCCTTACAACTCGACTTGACCACTGTCACACCCCCAAAATCGGGTCCAGCGGAAGCATACATGTAGCTGGGGTGTAACTCAATTGGTATTACAACACTAGTTCAAAAATAGTTTGCACTTGAATCATTTAGAATAAATTGGTTAAATCAAAATGTTGATTTTTACATTGTTAAAATTAGTGCGGAAGTAGGCCATTAAAATAGTTAAAAACGGTCCCCAAATGAATAATCAGAGTCTTCTATAACCATGCCATGCCCTGCCAAAACCTCCTGTAGCGTGCCATTGCTTAAAACCTGAAAATACATGCTAAAGTGTCAACACGAGGTTGGTGAGTTCATAGAGTCTTGTGAAAAAGAATGTAATGCATATGAATGAAGTTGTCCCAGCAAAGGCATCGTAAATCCACTCAGTTACAAGTCCTGCCATAAGAGACTTGTAACCTGTGTGTTTACAACCCACTGCCAAATGTAATAAGTTTGATGCAAAAGCATTGTAATTCAGTAGTAATAGTAGTGGAAAAGTATCGTAATTCCATAAGTAATTTTCGTATGTACAATAGCCACAAGTATAAAGTGAACCGACATAAATGTCAAAAATGCTACATTGTCTCTTAAGCTCATGACCCCGAAGCTAGACTTTGTAATGCCCCAACAGAGTGTTTACCAGACACTCACTTGATAAGACATGAAATGCATTCGTCCCGTTGGAGCAACCCAAACACGAATGGAGGCGTCACCCTCAATAGATCTATTCACTCACTCTCGCTTAGTACTAAAATTAACGGTCCATGATATTGAAAGGGGACTTGTTATGAAGTGGTAGTAAGGCAACTTAAGCAATGTATGGAATTTGTAATACTTGGGCATGTACAAAAATAGTTGTTGCAATGTATTCTCCCCCATGGGATTTGAAATCGTATAAAAGTATAACACGAGTATTTAAGCATGTATCTCCCCCAAAGAGTTTGTAAAGTAATTAAACCAGTAAAAGTGGGGCTATGACTCACCTGATATGATGGTACCATGAACATGTAATGAGCTGAAAAACAAGGCGCGCACACTAGCCGCAACCTAATATGAATGATGAACGATCTACCTTAGATCATGAAATGATGTTATGAATGTCCATGCACATGTTCCTATACCACTCTACTATTTGAAAAATACTTGTTGTTATCAAAATACTACATTTTCCAAAACTTAGGAAAAATATAGCTATTAGAAAAATAAAGCTAGTTGCAATATATATACTTATATATATATATATCGTATGTTTCCATGTTAGGGTTGAAATCCTCGGGTTGAAATCCTTGAAATAACGTCTTGTAGTGATAAAAATATACTTGTAATCACTAATACTTCATTAGTTATGAATTTGGGTACTTGGTTAATATTTCTAGAAAATCTAGAATTTTAGTACTACGTAGTGTTAATATTATTATTTCTAAAAGCTGCCAATTATAGAGGATTTTCGCCGATATTGAAACGTGAATATCTTTGTCGTTATAAGTCCATTTTACTTGTTCTTTATATCCACGGTTACGTCTTAGTATGTAGTAATATATTTGGGAAAGCTTGGCTCCTCCGGGTTACGTCTAAAGCCTCTTTTTGTCCGCCGAAAAACGTCCAACAGCATGTATTTTTCCGGAAAATAGTTTTCGTCAATAAACTTGCAAAAATCATAACTTCTTCGTTATAAACTCTTTTTAATCCGTTCTTTCGCCTACGGATTCGTTTTTGAAAGTATTTTCTAAAAATTTTTCCAAAGTTTCATTTGTGTTTACTGATTTTCCAGATTTTACCAAAATGGGACAGCATGTTTATAAACTTGTTAGAAATCCATTTCCAAGGTTCAAAACTAGTTTTTACTTCAACCAAATCTCTTGCAAACTCCACAAATCTATACTAATCCTACCATACACCTTCTTAGGGTGCCATGGGTTCCTAATGACTAGTAATCAAGTTAATTTAACAAAGGAACACCTAAATCAAAATCTAGGGTTTGTATGTTCAAAAAGTTAACAAAATAAAGTGGTATAACTAGTTTGTGCATGAAATTAAGCATGAATACTATAAGATACATGTGTTAATTAGATGAAAACATGAAAATAAATTTGATAACTCACTTTGAAATAATAGGTGGTGAGATGATGAGAAACCTTGGATTACTTGTGTTTTTGTTGCATGAATCTTGATTAGAATGATGAAATGAACAACTTTGATGCTTTGTACTTTGAAAAATAATGGTTTGATCATGGAGATCATGGTTGGGTCGTGGTTATGGAGGTGGAGAAGATGAGAAATGAGTTTTTGATTCTAAAATTTTATAAGTGTTGTGTAAAAGGTGTTTATGTATAAAAAAAATCTAAATCAATGGCATTTTAGTAAATACTTGGTCAAGTTGACTAGATATTTTGAGGGGGGGGGGGGCTGCACATGTGTAAAAATGAATGAGTATGTAGTAAGCTTGGTGTTATCTGGTTCACGGAGTCGGTTTTGGTTCCGTTAATCGCTAAACGTAAAGTTTTAAATCGCGAAACGTAAATTCGGGTATCGTAAAAATATGAAACTTGAAAGAATGACTAAACTTGTCAAAATACTCCATAATAAAATATAAAATGAATGGTAAGTTCCATCGGGTTGCTTAAACGCTGCTAAAACTGGAAACGCGGGGCGTAATTCGCGTAAAACGCTGAACTGAAAAACGAAAAATTTCAAAACTTTTAGAATTGTCGTAAAATGAAAGAAAATCATATTTTTGTTGTTTATATTGTTTTATGGACATATCGGGGTGCCGGAAGGACGTTTAAACCTGAATGTAAATCTCGGACACGGCTTCGTGATTTTTGCAGAAATGATCCGACGAGCGCCAAACTCTCGGATTACCGTTAAAATAGTTTAACTTATGAGAATATGAAATAAAAATTTTGGACATGAATAGTGTTTTGTGAATAGTAAAAGTGAATAGTAACTTTTCGAGATAAAAATTGGAATTTCGACGTTTGAAACAGGACATGAAATTATGAGTTGTGACATTCTTCCCCTCTAAAAGGAACTTCGTCCCGAAGTTCAGTTTATGTTGGTTTCTAGAGTGGTATTGGTGAAAAGATAATTATATTTATCGTGTAAACTTCTGAGCTCTAATAGGAGCTCAAGTCAGTAGGCCACTAGGCTCATTCTGTCTGAAATATTGAATGGTCCAATGTATCTCGGGTTTATCTCTCCATGTTTGTGAATTGTGTATCAATGATATTGTCCTTGGGATCGTGTGATATCTATTGTTGTAAGTGAGTCTAATTTATAGCAAATGGTCAGCCCAACCATTTCCAGAATCAATTACACCCGATTTGGGCATATCTCCCTATGTTTGAATCATTCTCTAATCCTGACCATTGGTCTGCAAATGATAGTTGGTGTGGTTCCAAATGAATCTTGATGTAATCGCTAGGAGTTTGAGATGAATTAAATTCCTCTATTAGAAATAATTGAAATGGATATCATGAATCTTGTAGAAAACTTACAAGGTTAAGTCCGTCAAAGGGGTGTTGTTGAAAATAATAGATTAGGATAAGGTTGTGATCCTCCGCAGGATGTCATGAATCGAGTCTTTTTCCACCTACGATGCTTAGTCTCCATTACTAAGATTTTCCCCAAGCTCTATGCCATCAAATCACAAAATCCTAAATGTATAAGTGATGTAATATAGTGATTGATTTTCAAAGTTTGTTTTGAGATTGTGTGTTTTGTTCATAAACCTTCCCTGAATAAATGAATTTACAACTTTAAGCAAACGGCTTTCTAAGTAACATTTTTCTTGATGTTTCAAAATTTAATAGTTATGCAAGATAGAACTGTTTTCAACCTGAAGTAAATAGTATGGTTTGCCAAGGATTGATGTTTAAAATTCCTTAACGTCCAATAGTTTTGTAGAGATTAACCAAAAGGAATTTGCTTGTCAAAATAAGTGCCTCAGAAAAGTATTTCTTACAAGGTATATGTTTTGCATAACTGTAGTTTGGAGAAAAATCCATGTAAAAGTGAAAGTATGAAGAGGATAAAATAGCCAGGTAGGTATGTCTGCACAAATGCGTAAATATCTAACATGTTTAAATAATGTCTATTGGTGAGGTCATGTTCAATTGAAGGTTCTATAGTCTTGGTTAGGAGGTTGGATTTATCTCTATGGTGTTGTTTTGTGAGTACTCGTATCTAAACGAATCTTGTAATTCAGTCAAGCCAATACTTTCTAGATGATGGAATTTTGGCGATCAAGCCAATGATAAGGGTTCGAATAGTTTTGTGATATCCTGAGATTTCTGTTGAGTTTTAAATGGTCATAATGTACCGAGAGATTCTCCTTATAGATGGTATGGAAAGTCTTTCCTAGGGAGGTCATTGATAATATCCACTTATCAATACAGGGAGTAGTGTGCGATGAGTGGCTTAGGAATCCATAAAGTGTCAGCTAATTTTATATATATATGGGGATGGGGAAAGGAAATGATAGTGATGGTGAGAAGGGAAGAGACTGTGACAACTGCGACAAAATGATATTGTGATAAAAGAAAATACTATGATGTAAATGTATCGTGCATAGACGTGAATGTTCATGAGATGAAATGATCAATTGACATGCTTCCAAGCGGCGGTTCACGAAGTGATGAAAAGTATGAATGTTCTGACAATAATGGTATACTCACACATGCATGAAACATTTGGAAAATGCGTAAAGGATTCAATCCAGACAGAATTTTATTATAACTATTCTCAGTGTTGCAAAATTCATCTCTGAGTCAGACATAGGTGGTCAGCCTATATCTCACTATCCCGGGTTGAATATAGATGACCAGTCTATATTCCACCGAGGTTCTATGAATTTTGAAATACTCAGCTCAGTTATACTAAGACTATGTCCTTCACAAATACCAAGACGTTCTGAAAGACAAAAGCAAGTGACCAAACTCGAGGTCAAATGATGAAACTATGCAAGGAAAAACATAATGCGGTGACATATATGATACGTGAACATGCTTATATGAAAGACAATTATAGTAAACAACTATAATAAATGAATATAATATATCAGATAATGAGACATAAATCTCATCACCTATGTCAGCAACTAACCACAAATGAGGCTTCAGCTTGGCAGGCAGGCACGTGACGGTCATAGGGTTAAGTTTTCTTGAAAGTAGCTATAGTCTAGGTTTTAAAAACACTCAGTTCGCTATAGCCAAAGCTCTGGTACCAATCTGTCACACCCCCAAAATCGGGTCCAGCGGAAGCATACATGTAGCTGGGGTGTAACTCAATTGGTATTACAACACTAGTTCAAAAATAGTTTGCACTTGAATCATTTAGAATAAATTGGTTAAATCAAAATGTTGATTTTTACATTGTTAAAATTAGTGCGGAAGTAGGCCATTAAAATAGTTAAAAACGGTCCCCAAATGAATAATCAGAGTCTTCTATAACCATGCCATGCCCTGCCAAAACCTCCTGTAGCGTGCCATTGCTTAAAACCTGAAAATACATGCTAAAGTGTCAACACGAGGTTGGTGAGTTCATAGAGTCTTGTGAAAAAGAATGTAATGCATATGAATGAAGTTGTCCCAGCAAAGGCATCGTAAATCCACTCAGTTACAAGTCCCGCCATAAGAGACTTGTAACCTGTGTGTTTACAACCCACTGCCAAATGTAATAAGTTTGATGCAAAAGCATTGTAATTCAGTAGTAATAGTAGTGGAAAAGTATCGTAATTCCATAAGTAATTTTCGTATGTACAATAGCCACAAGTATAAAGTGAACCGACATAAATGTCAAAAATGCTACATTGTCTCTTAAGCTCATGACCCCGAAGCTAGACTTTGTAATGCCCCAACAGAGTGTTTACCAGACACTCACTTGATAAGACATGAAATGCATTCGTCCCGTTGGAGCAACCCAAACACGAATGGAGGCGTCACCCTCAATAGATCTATTCACTCACTCTCGCTTAGTACTAAAATTAACGGTCCATGATATTGAAAGGGGACTTGTTATGAAGTGGTAGTAAGGCAACTTAAGCAATGTATGGAATTTGTAATACTTGGGCATGTACAAAAATAGTTGTTGCAATGTATTCTCCCCCATGGGATTTGAAATCGTATAAAAGTATAACACGAGTATTTAAGCATGTATCTCCCCCAAAGAGTTTGTAAAGTAATTAAACCAGTAAAAGTGGGGCTATGACTCACCTGATATGATGGTACCATGAACATGTAATGAGCTGAAAAACAAGGCGCGCACACTAGCCGCAACCTAATATGAATGATGAACGATCTACCTTAGATCATGAAATGATGTTATGAATGTCCATGCACATGTTCCTATACCACTCTACTCTTTGAAAAATACTTGTTGTTATCAAAATAATACATTTTCCAAAACTTAGGAAAAATATAGCTATTAGAAAAATAAAGCTAGTTGCAATATATATACTTATATATATATATATATATATATATATATATATATATATATATATCGTATGTTTCCATGTTAGGGTTGAAATCCTCGGGTTGAAATCCTTGAAATAACGTCTTGTAGTGATAAAAATATACTTGTAATCACTAATACTTCATTAGTTATGAATTTGGGTACTTGGTTAATATTTCTAGAAAATCTAGAATTTTAGTACTACGTAGTGTTAATATTATTATTTCTAAAAGCTGCCAATTATAGAGGATTTTCGCCGATATTGAAACGTGAATATCTTTGTCGTTATAAGTCCATTTTACTTGTTCTTTATATCCACGGTTACGTCTTAGTATGTAGTAATATATTTGGGAAAGCTTGGCTCCTCCGGGTTACGTCTAAAGCCTCTTTTTGTCCGCCGAAAAACGTCCAACAGCATGTATTTTTCCGGAAAATAGTTTTCGTCAATAAACTTGCAAAAATCATAACTTCTTCGTTATAAACTCTTTTTAATCCGTTCTTTCGCCTACGGATTCGTTTTTGAAAGTATTTTCTAAAAATTTTGCCAAAGTTTCATTTGTGTTTACTGATTTTCCAGATTTTACCAAAATGGGACAGCATGTTTATAAACTTGTTAGAAATCCATTTCCAAGGTTCAAAACTAGTTTTTACTTCAACCAAATCTCTTGCAAACTCCACAAATCTATACTAATCCTACCATACACCTTCTTAGGGTGCCATGGGTTCCTAATGACTAGTAATCAAGTTAATTTAACAAAGGAACACCTAAATCAAAATCTAGGGTTTGTATGTTCAAAAAGTTAACAAAATAAAGTGGTATAACTAGTTTGTGCATGAAATTAAGCATGAATACTATAAGATACATGTGTTAATTAGATGAAAACATGAAAATAAATTTGATAACTCACTTTGAAATAATAGGTGGTGAGATGATGAGAAACCTTGGATTACTTGTGTTTTTGTTGCATGAATCTTGATTAGAATGATGAAATGAACAACTTTGATGCTTTGTACTTTGAAAAATAATGGTTTGATCATGGAGATCATGGTTGGGTCGTGGTTATGGAGGTGGAGAAGATGAGAAATGAGTTTTTGATTCTAAAATTTTATAAGTGTTGTGTAAAAGGTGTTTATGTATAAAAAAAAATCTAAATCAATGGCATTTTAGTAAATACTTGGTCAAGTTGACTAGATATTTTAGGGGGGGGGGGGGGGGCTGCACATGTGTAAAAATGAATGAGTATGTAGTAAGCTTGGTGTTATCTGGTTCACGGAGTCGGTTTTGGTTCCGTTAATCGCTAAACGTAAAGTTTTAAATCGCGAAACGTAAATTCGGGTATCGTAAAAATATGAAACTTGAAAGAATGACTAAACTTGTCAAAATACTCCATAATAAAATATAAAATGAATGGTAAGTTCCATCGGGTTGCTTAAACGCTGCTAAAACTGGAAACGCGGGTTAAAAACGCGTAATTCGCGTAAAACGCTGAACTGAAAAACGAAAAATTTCAAAACTTTTAGAATTGTCGTAAAATGAAAGAAAATCATATTTTTGTTGTTTATATTGTTTTATGGACATATCGGGGTGCCGGAAGGACGTTTAAACCTGAATGTAAATCTCGGACACGGCTTCGTGATTTTTGCAGAAATGATCCGACGAGCGCCAAACTCTCGGATTACCGTTAAAATAGTTTAACTTATGAGAATATGAAATAAAAATTTTGGACATGAATAGTGTTTTGTGAATAGTAAAAGTGAATAGTAACTTTTCGAGATAAAAATTGGAATTTCGACGTTTGAAACAGGACATGAAATTACGAGTTGTGACAACCACACACAAAGGAGGTTGGACAACTTTGTCGAGCAAGACAAGACCATTCGAAAGATGTTGTGTCTCTTGGAGACATTCGAACCACCCTCACACCCTATAAAAGCCACATTAAATGCTAAAGGACTCACACACTCCCAATTCCACAAAATTTCTAAGTCAAACACTCTATTGTTTTCGTTTGTGTTGCTGTCGAGAAGAATCAAGGAGGACACGAGCTAAGGGTTGTATTAGAACGAGTTGGATAACTCTTGTAAACCAAAGAATTTGCTAGACGGGGAAAGGAGTACCACATTGCTTGACCGTTTGTCTCGTACACACGACCTCATCGCCACCACTTTGGTGTTGTAAGTTGATTTCCATTCCTTTCATTTCATACGTTAATTGTTTCATGCATATCACGGGTATTCATCACACGTCTCACACCAAATTTCTGAGTATAAAACTTTCATCACTTGCCTCGACATCCCTAGGAATGGCTTCGTCACTTCATTTTTATACGTGCAACCCATATACATTTTTCGACTAACTACACCCTCGACTCACTCCTAACCAAACCCACATATCATGCATGTCATACTCGATCATATGCTATGAAATCAAAGCCTAAACCTAGTGCTAGTCGAATGTGATTTTTAAAACAAAGAACCACCCCTTTGGGCTTCTAACGGGCTAACGAGCCCAACTAGTTTCAAAAGGAAATGTTTTCGGTTAGAAACTTGAATTTTAACGAGAAACATAAAAACCAAGTTTAAGTATTTTTACAAGTTTTAAATACTACTTATGTTGAAACAAAAAGGTCAGTTTTCGAAAAATTACCTCAAGGACTATTTTTGCAAAATACCCACGTTGAGGGACTAAAACCGTCAAAAATCACAAAACTTCGGACTAACTATGACAACATCGATTTTTAATGGAAGTTTAGGGTAGAAATTGTATTTTCCGAAAGTTTATGGAATAAAGTGTCAAAAAGTACAAAAAGAACTAAAAGGAAATTATTTTTGACCAAAGGGTAAAAAGTGTAATTTTGTAAAAGTTAAAGGTTAAATTGTGACAAGGTATATTTTTATAATTAATTATTTCATATAATTTTTATAAATACATGTATACATTTTCTTTAACTTTAATATATATATATATATATATATATATATATATATATATATATATATATATATATATATATATATATATATATATATAACTTTATTAAAAATATTTAATCGTAAATATTTTTAAACGATATTATTTTCACAACGAGTTACTATTTATCAAACACCGGTTCGTAACAACGATACAAATAACTACGTGAGTTATTTTGGAATATATTAAGACACCCGAACGGATATCACCGTACACGAGACATGTCACATGTCATTTACACCGCGAATCTAAAACACCGATTACAATGTATTATTTAGGTCGCAAGTCGGAGGAATTTCATTGCTAGTCATAGCAATACACCATCACTTTTGAGCACCGTTGTGATTACGCACCTTTCAGGTGAGTTCATGGTCCCACATTTTTAATTGTTTTTAAACCCCGTAGGGAGATACATGCTATAAATCGAACACAAGTATTTTTCTGTATGCTGTTATCACCTGATATTGCCTAAGTTGACACATGTGCTACAAGTCCCTCATATCACGAACCTTAATCACTTGCGAGTGAGCGCGAATATAGTTGATAGATCTATTGGATGGCAGCCCACCTCTGTCAAGGTGATCACTTGGCAGGAGGTGTGCTATATTCGAGGTATTATGGAAATTTGGCACATTTTCTGTCACCGAGGGCCCCTTGTCATTTACATCCGCTGTGGTGTAGATGATTAATATTATCTTTATGATATGTCAAATCAATGTTAAGGCTTGCGTTTCGTGAGGCTTATGAGCAATATTACACCCGATTTAGTCAAGACCTGTCTATCTTGGCTTGTTTATTTCAAATGCTTGACTTGTGTTCACACTATTACTATTTAAACTACTATGGATTCACTCAACCTTTGTGTTGACTTTTTAAGCATGTTTATCTAAGGAATTTAGCAAGCATGGCGGCACGGAGCTGGCAAAGGGCACAGGACCTCCCTTTTGTTTTCAATAATTATATCATTCTTTACAAACTCATCACCACTTTTGTGAAACAATTAACATTTTGGAAAAATGTTTGTAACTCTGAATATTTGAGTTTTCATGGAATGATATTGACAATCTTTTGAATTGTTTTCTATGAGTATGACTGTGTACTAAACTGTAATGACCCCGATTAGACTTCCGCTGCTTAATCAAATTTCGGGGTGTTACAGATTGGCATCAGAGCCATGGTTATAGAGAACCAAATGATTTTTCAAAACATTGGACTATAACCTCACCAATTTTTAAACAAACTATTTATCACCAAAGTGCCCTCCGTGCCAGCGCTTGCCAACGCTATGTTTTAAGGTTTGATTTTTAGCACCCATTGCATTTAGCTTACTATGACACCATGATCACTGTGCATGTAGCATTATGTAGACTAAATGACTTATATCACTGCTATTTTTGGGATATTACAGTACCATGTCGCCCCCGGTTATTATTTTGTCTGACAGTGACGACGTCGTACCAGCATCATCCACTCACCCTACTATTGACTTATCTAACTATGACACCAATGACACCCGAGACACCCATGATTCTGACCATGACACCCAACCTGTATCACCTGCTATACCATCTCCTGTTCCATCTGGAGACCCATCTGCTGACACCGAGCCCTTTGAGGAGGGTGAGGTTGCTTCTACACCCATTGATTCTTTTGCTATTCAGCCTCTCTTTCGTCCTGTCTGTGGACCTTTGACACAGGGACAGTACCTTTATGATCAGTACCTGACATCTCAGCAGTTTCTTGCGGCTGATGATCGTCCTACACCACCTGCTAGTCACCACTCCGGTTCAGATGCTGATGACGAGTCTTCTCACTCCGATACTTCTGACACTGCTGCTTCTATTCCACCATCATCCCCGCCTGCACCGATTCGTCGGCGCAAGCGAGTGAGGATTCTTGAGCCCTATGAGCCTGAGCCTTTCGGTGAGTTGTTTCGATATCATGAGGGAGACTATACCCGCAAATGCACAGCTCGGAAACGAGTCTGCTTTTTGCCTGCTTCTACTGTTACACCACCTGTATCTACACCTGTACCTACACCTGTATCATCACCCATATCTGTATTACCACATGTTTCTGTGCCAGATTTGACACCTGTGGCATCACCAGCACCCCCACCATCACCTGTATCACCCCCATCTGAGCCACATCCTTACATGTTGCCTACTTACACCGCACCCCCTACCTTTGAGGTTTTGCCACCCATGCCACCACCTACAGTTTTCTACTCTCAGACTACCACTGTACCGATACCATCACCTGCTACATCACCTGTACCATCACCTGCTCCCACCGAGACACCCACCTCACCTGGCATTCATAGATTGGTTGATGCTCATCGATGGTCGTTTTTGTTAGACTACATTCGTAGATGGAGACTGGTTGAGGGATCGCCTAGGGCTGCTGAGCTTGGAGATGGCTCTTCAGCGGTGTTACCGGTCACTGGGGAGCCGATACACCATACTATCCCTCTTTTGGCTGCTAGGTTAGTGAGACATGAGGGTCGTCTTGATGAGCTGTTGAGCGTTATTGAGGATATATCCTTGGAGAGGATTGAGTGTATGCAGGAGGAGGTCACGAACCTCGTGGTACATAGGACAGCTTTAGAGATGGTATTTGAGATTATGGGGACAGAGATCGAGGAGGCACAGGCTACCATCACTGAGTTTGGTCATAGACTAGATATTCAGAGGCACGAGATAGATGATTTGAGAGCGATTGCAGCCATTACACAGGAGATGATGGAGCATCAGGCACAAGAGTTAGCTGCATCTAGTTCTACCATCCACACACTTTCAGCTACTATTGAGGAGATTCAGGCCCGTGAGAGATCCAAAGGAATAGAAGTGACAACTACGGGAAAAGAAAGTGCTTTAGATGTGGAAGTCCAAATCATCTCATTGGCGAATGTCTAAAGCCACCGGGTTATGAAAGTCAAGGTGCTTTTGTTAGTGGAACATGGAGTGATAATGGCAAAGAAGAAGTTGAAAATCCAAGAGACGAAAAGTGTTTTATGGCAAAAGAAACCGATGAAATATGTTTAGGAATTGACTTAGAACCTGACGAATAGATTAAAGATAGCGGATGTTCGAGGCACATGACGGGGAATCGCAATCTATTCTCTACATACAAGGCATACAATGGAGGTAACGTTATTTTCGGTAGTGACTTACGTGGAAAAATCATTGGCAAAGGTACGATCTCTCAAGACTCACTTACTATTGAAAATGTAGAGCATGTAGATAAATTAACATATAATTTGCTTAGTGTAGGACAAATATGTGATAATAAATGTAGAGTCACATTTACCGAAGATGATAGCGAAATAGTTAAGAATGGAAAAATTATAGATAGAGGAATTAGAAAAGGTGGCATATATGTTATGAAACTAGGAAACAAACCTGAGGATAGGATATGCCTAACGACCCTAGATGAAAACTCTACACTATGGCATAGGAGATTAGGACATGCTAACATGCAACAAATACAATCTTTGGCCTCTAAGGAATTAGTTAGAAATTTGCCTAATCTAAAATATGACAAGCATTTTTGTGATGCATGTAAAATTGGAAAACAAGCTCATGCTAGTCACAAAGCCAAGAATATAGTATCCACTACTAGGTGCCTAGAATTATTACATATGGATCTTTTTGGTCCATCCGCTGTGCGGAGCTATGGAGGAAACAAATATACCTTAGTAATAGTAGATGACTACTCACGATACACGTGGACTAGGTTTTTAAGTGACAAAACCCAAGCCTTTGAAAAATTCGAAATATTTAGTAAAATGATTCAAAATAAATTAGGATGCTCAATAGTTGCCATTAGGACGGACCATGGTAGGGAATTTGATAACGAAGTACAATTCGGAAAATATTGCGAGTTAAATGGAATATCTCACAATTTCTCCGCTCCTCGTACTCCTCAATCAAATGGCGTAGTAGAAAGAAAAAATAGGTCACTACAAGAAATGAGTAGAACTATGTTAAATGAACAATCCATCCCACAAAAATTTTGGTGTCACGCCGTAGATACATCAACTTATATTTTAAATAGGGTATTAATTAGAAGAATTCTAGGAAAAACTCCTTATGAGTTATTAAGAGGTAGAAAACCAAACTTAAGCTACCTTAAGGTATTTGGAAGTAAATGCTATGTTTTAAACACTAAGGACTATCTCACTAAGTTTGATCCAAAATCATATGAAGGAATATTTTTAGGATACTCACAAAATAGCAAAGCATATATAATACTTAACAAACACTCCATGAAAGTAGAGGAATCACTAAATGTAACATTTGATGAAACACCACCACCTCCTAAAACATTACCTTTAGAAGATGATGATTTAGTCGAAGATGAAGCTATTGAGGTTAGTAAAACAAAACCCATAGGAAATGATAATGAAGACATTCATTTAGAAAATAACGAAACTGTTAATATTAAAGAATCTAGATCACATCCATTAGATAATATAATAGGACATCTTAACCAAAGAACCCTTAGGTCACAAGCCCAAGATAAAAACAATTTCTTTTGTTTCCTCTCAGCAATAGAACCTAAGAATATTAGCGAGGCTTTAAAGGATGAAAGTTGGGTTATAGCTATGCAAGAAGAATTAAATCAATTTAAGGCGAATGATGTTTGGGAATTAGTCCCAAATCCAAAGGAAATGACCATCATAGGAACCAAGTGGGTATATAGGAATAAGTTAGACGAGAATGGAATAGTTACTAGGAATAAAGCTAGGTTAGTTGCCCAAGGTTATAATCAACAAGAAGGAATTGATTATGACGAAACTTATGCCCCCGTAGCTAGACTAGAATCGATTAGGATATTACTTGCCTATGCTTGCGCCCTAGATTTTAAGTTATTCCAAATGGATGTGAAAAGTGCATTCCTTAACGGTTTTATCAATGAAGAGGTATATGTGGCACAACCTCCAGGATTCATTGACTTCGCAAAACCTGATTATGTTTATAAGTTAAAGAAAGCTTTGTATGGACTCAAACAAGCTCCCAAAGCTTGGTATGATCGATTAAAAGCTTTTCTTATTAAACATGATTATTCCATGGGAATGGTAGATAACACTCTTTTCACTAAAAGGAAAGACCCAAATCTCATCATTGTCCAAATATATGTTGACGACATTATATTTGGATCGACTTGTCAAGACATGTGTGATGAATTTGCCAAAATCATGCATGATGAGTTTGAGATGAGTATGATGGGTGAATTTAACTTCTTCCTAGGATTACAAATAAAACAATTAGAAGATGGAATATTCTTTAACCAATCTAAGTACATTAAGGAAATGCTAAAGAAATTTGGCCTAGAAGACTCAAAACCCATGAAAACTCCCATGTCTACGGAGGTAAAGCTCACAAAGGACGATGAAGGTGAGTCCGTAGATAACACCAAGTATAGAGGAATGATAGGTAGTTTATTATACTTGACGGCAAGTAGACCCGATATCATGTTTAGTGTCTGCCTTTGTGCCCGTTTTCAAGAGGATCCCAAAACCTCTCACCTAGAAGCGGTTAAGCGTATCTTCCGATACGTTAAAGGCACTATACACTTAGGATTATGGTATCCTAAGGAATCCGGCATAGAAACCATTGTCTATGCGGATTCGGATCATGCGGGAGACTACGTAGATAGAAAGAGTACTAGCGGTATTTGCACGTTTATGGGATGTTGTCTAACGTCTTGGTTTTCGAAGAAGCAAACCGCTCTTGCTATTTCTACCACCGAAGCCGAATATGTAAGCGCCGGAAAGGCATGTCAACAAGCACTATGAATGAAACAAGCTCTCGTAGACTATGGCATTAGGTTAGAAAATGTTCCCATTATGTGCGATAACAAAGGTGCGATAGATTTAAGTAAAAATCCGGTGCAACACTCTAGGATTAAACACATAGAAATACGTCACCATTTTCTTAGGGATAATGTACAAAAAGGAAATATATCTATAGAAAAGGTTGCATCGGAAGACAACATTGCGGATATATTCACAAAACCCCTTAAGCGTGAATTATTCAACCACTTGCGTTTAGGATTAGGAATGATGGAACAAGTTGACTAAATTACATTGAATTAATTCAAATTTATACTTGCATGAAAATTTATTTTTCTTCCATTCCACCTTTTCTGAGTCTAGGAATCTATTTCGCACAAAACTAAAGATTGAGAAGATTTGTTTTCTTCGCATAAATTTTTTTTTGTAAAACTCAATCAATTTTCTCTAAAAAAAAATTATTCTCACAATCTAGGAATCACATGAAGATCATTTTCCTTGCATTGTTGACTAATTCTAAAAACATTGTATTTCAAAATCATGCATAAACTCTCACATAAATTGTCAAGGTATATAATCTAATATATGTCTTTGACATTCATGATCGAGCAAAAATTGAATCAAGGAGATCATTTGGATTGTTTCTTAAGATCGTTATTTCTTTTTGCTTCTAGGAGTCGAAACAATCACACTCCACATTTGTTGCATATAGACACTCACTAGGAAAAATTCACTAGTAATGGTGTCATCTTGATCCATCATTAGTTTTTCACTCACTAATTGCCTTTGCCTTTAATCTAAGATAGGTGCCTTAGGAAGCTTAAGTGTGCTTGCCTTTACTTACCTCCTATTGCTTATTATGTGTTGATTATTTGATCTTGTGCCTATGTGTTTTTGCATGCATAATATTTAATGATTAGATTAGATGCTATATTGCCTAAAGGAATTGAACTTGCTTGAATCCAAGTCCAAAAACACAACCTTTCTGCAAATTTTCTGCCAAAAACCCAATTCTGGCAATCTGAAAATCACCAGATGGGCGGCCCCCTTAATTATGTAAGGCGGTCCCCTTAATTTTAAGGGGACCGCCCCCTAATTAAGGGGACCGGCCATCTGATGGACGGGTTTACATAATCTTTTCTGCTTTTTAGCCCATTTCAACCTACATTTCCCATTTTCACCAACACATTTTGTCCTAATCCCCCAAACAAACCTTATCCATCCTTAAACACACAAATCTTACACTATAAATATCCCCAATCCTCAAAACTCTCCATTCAACCCATCATGAACTCTCCAAACAAACCAAAATCAAAAGCCTCAAGGCTAGCAAGGATGACGGAAAAACCCGTTTGGCGAAGAAAAAGCCCTCGAAACAAATCCATCATCATAAATGAAGTTGGAAGTCATTCCACAACCCCAACTTCTTACTTCCCAAACTTTGCATCAAACCAACCAGGTCATTCATTTGATCCTCTTTACAAACCATACAACATTGGCCAAACATCTTCCTTCAAGCCAAACTACACATCTCAACCTCCAACCACTTATAATGATCCATACAAGTTTGATCAACCATCAAACTACAATTCCAACTACACAAACCCAACTCTTCCATACCAAACCTATGATCCCCTCCACATTGCCACGGAAAAACAAAAGTTCCGTGATGAAATAAACCAAATCCATGATCTTAGTGATCTCCTTGCTATGCATCTTGCACAACGCAACAAAGGGCAACCTCCATCATCACCCTATGCAAATTGCCTTCCCCACTCTCTCAACTTGGATCAAGTTACAAACCACACTCACTTTTGCCCTTGTTGCATATTCCTTCAAAAACAAATCCTCTACTTGAGTGAAGATATTTCTTGGATTGAATATCTTCTCACTCGTAATCATCCAATACCACCCTTAACACGATACAACATCGTGAGATCCACTTCTTCCGCTTCATACTCCACTCCATATCCCTCTCAATCAAACATCTAAGCTTTATGCTTATGTTTCCCTTCAAGCAAATAAAACAATCAACCATGGGTTGCAAGCAAGTCCAAGTGCTCTCTTAGGCAATATAGGACTATGTCTTTTCTTTTGTGTTATTTTTATCAATATGCTTCAAGCATATTGAATGTTGTAATGCTTATCATTTCTATAATGCTTAAATGAATCTATGTTTAGTTGCATAATTGTTGCCTTGCATATATGTGTATCGTGCTCTCTTCAAATATTTTTGTAGCAAAGATCTCCATAGCTCGTTCCCTTGGTGCTCTCGAATGAGGGGGAGCATACATCAAGGGGGAGCATTCTACCCGTTTAAACTTCCCTCGCGAAGCTTACTCGGCTTAACCTTTTTAATTTTACAAAAAGGGGGAGAAGAGAAATTTAAACTCTATAATACTTGTCTAAAAACAAGTTTTAGATATATTGAGTTTAAGGTTTTGTAATAATCAAAAAGGGGGAGATTGTTGACATAAATAATGCCTAAAAACATTATTAACATGTTATCAATATCTCTATGTTTTAATTATCACAAAATATAAACTTATAGAACTAAAACTTGTGACATAAACAAGTATTTAGTGATTAATATTTCTCTTTACATCCAAATCACTTAAGGTATGAATAAACAAAGTGTTTAGTGCAATTTATTATCAAAGGGGTATTTAATTAACTAATGCAAAGTTTATTTAATTATATAAACATATTATATATTTTTGAAAAACACTTTTGGTAATAAAGAAAAATGTTTTATTCATACTAAATATATGAATTCAAATTTTTAACCAAAATCAGTTAGTTTTTCACCAAATAAACTTTCCCCACTAAAAGACAAAGATTCTGGCCGTTTCAGCTGGGCGGCCCCCTTAATTATAAGGGGTGGTCCCCTTAAAATTAAGGGGACCGGCCTTGATTTAAGGGGACCGGCCACGCTCCTCTGTCAGAATCTTTTGCCTATAAATACCACCTTAAACCTGGATTTTTTCCTCACCTTTTGCACTACAGAACTTTCTGTTCTAGATCTCCATTTCCAATCTATAAATCCTTTGATCATACATTCTTAAATCTTTGTTTCAAAGTGATCCAAACATCATCCCATCAAGTGCAAGAGAAGAATACTTCTATCCCTCAAGACAAGAAGTATTACAACTTGTTGTGATCTCCACATCTAAGTTGTTAGTGAATCATCATTGTTATTATTTCATTGTGTGAATAGTTGTGAATATTTGTTAGAAGATAGTGTAGTTTGATATATAGTGTGATTGGTTAGAAGAATAGTTGTGAAGAAGATAAGTTAGGAAGAAGATTGGTGTGTAGAAGAATAGGTGTGAAGAAGATTGGTGTGTAGAAGATTGGTGTGAAGAAGTGGTGTGATTAAGTAGTGAATAGGTGTGAACTAGTTGTGTAGAAGTCATGATTAAGTTGTGAAGTTATTGTGGTGTGTAAATTGGTGTGTAAGGTTTTCTCCGCCATAAGGGAGCTTGTTGATATAGTGAAGAAAACTCTCGAGTTAGGTGCTCGGGGAGTGGAGTAGGGCAAGGAAGGTGACCTTGTAGCCGAACCACTATAAATCTCTTGTCTCTCGGTTCGATCTTTCCAACCCTTATCTATTTCTTTACTTACGTTATTATTGCTTTATCGTACATACTTAGTGTTGTTCATATTGTGCACGACTTGATTTCATATATGTAACAATTCACAATTTCAGGTTAATTACCATTCCCGGAAAATTTCACTATTCACTTTTACTATTCATTTTTCCCGAAACTTTCCCGAAAGTTGATTTTTATCTGATATTCTTGAGTGATAAATCATTTTCATGGCAAATTAAATGTTTGACATTCGTCAGATCATTTTCGTGAAAGTTATTAAGGAATTACACGTTTTAGGGTAAAACGTCATTCAGAAATTCTACGTACAACGAAACTCGACCGCGTTAAGTGACCCCGCATCCGAAAAATGTTTGACACACTCATGATTTATTTGAGAATTAATCGTGACTGAGAAAAACATGACCAAAGACTTCCCAGCAGGTCACCCATGTCGGTACTACTCTCACAAGAGCACGCTTAACCGAATGGGAGATTAACCGTTAGACCACAAAACGAGTTTCTAAGACGTTTTGAGTTTTCAAACTTATTAGAAAAAGTCAACATAATTTTTCCCTCCTCCTTTGACCAAAAGTCATTTCTTGATTTTTAGGCTTACGGTTTGATGTCTAAAAGACATTTAACACCAACCGACACTAGACTGAGCCCAGTCTAGACATTATAAGTCATTTTAAATCATTTATATCATATTAGAAAAGTAACATTTTACTTTTCTCAGTTTTACGCAAAATTCGTACATTTTACGTATTACGCGTTTTAGACCCGTGTTTCCAGTTTTTAGCAGGGTTTACCACCCAAATGGAACCTACCACTCATTTTATATTTTATTATGGGACATATGGACATGTCTAACAATACTTTAAAGTTTCATAATTTTACGACACCCGGTTTTACGTTTTGAGGCCTAACCATTTACGGTTGGCATTTCCCGGAGTCAAAACTAACAAATATCTAGATTTTATCATCCAAGCCAAGCCACCTTCCCCCCTTATCCCTTGTGAACCGCCATATGGGGGGGGGGAGTCATCCCTTGGTGTGGCATGATCTTGTGCTAAGTGGTCTTGGATGAAGGACATGTATACAAGCTTCCTAAACAAGCCTTTGACTAGTCCATGCATGTAACCCCTCAAGACACTATAAATACCCCCCCTCCCCTTTGTTTGCCGTCCATCACCAACACCAAAACCACTCCACACTTAGTTTATTTCCTTCTAAATTCTAGCAAGGTTCAAGAGTTAGTTCAAGATAGAAACCCTAGTTAGCTTATTTTTCACCAAAACTCTTCCAAACCCTAGAATACTTGGTGATTTCTCTTGAGTTTAAATCCACTCAATTCACCTTAACCTTCATCATCCATCTTTCAAGAATACCAAGGGTAGAAAGGTTGCTTGAAGTGAAAAAGGGTTGAAGCAAGTCTATCAAAGTCCATTTCCTTACTTGTTACTCCTTTCTTTAATTAGAAAGCCAAAAGTTGTAAGCCTAAACCTAACATGCTTCTTGTTAATTTATCATGTTCATATCATTTACATGTTATTCTTGCTATATTATGTGTTGTAATTATGTCCATGATGTATCATGATGAGTAAAAGATGTTGTTGTAATGAATTATTGAAACAAGTTACTAAAACGAGCAAACTAATGAATTTCTTGGTAAGACCTGATCAAAATGG
Organism: Artemisia argyi; assembly: GCA_030686995.1. Classification (NCBI taxonomy): domain Eukaryota; kingdom Viridiplantae; phylum Streptophyta; class Magnoliopsida; order Asterales; family Asteraceae; genus Artemisia; species Artemisia argyi. The sequence continues at coordinate 165,824,460 of CM060690.1, forward strand.
TAAAAATATGATATTTGATTATTACATATTGTGGTAGAGGACCTAAAAAGGAAACCATAGCAATTTGAACCACCCAAAACGAGTATACGAGTCAAAAGTTACGCCCATTTGAAATTACCAAAGATTTCCGGCAAAACTGCCAAATACCATTCTGATCAAATTTGGGTTTTGAAAGTCCCACTTCTGGTCCGATTCATCAAAAAGTTAAAACACGAAAGTTGTCCGAAACGACGTTTTCGTTCAGGTACAAAGAAGCTCGAGACCTAAAAATGCTTTCCGAGTGATAAAATTCTTCAAATTCTAAACAGCCCATTTTTAGGCGAAAGTCACTAGATTATGGTTATACTTTGAAAGGAACAAGAGGTCTTATGACCTATAATCAAGACCACAACCATGGCTAGAGCCAAGGTTGTGTCTCATGACCTTGGAACAAGGACCAAAGGTCATGGCTAGGCCATGACGAAATGACCAAGTAAACTTACAAAGGCGTAAACATGAAACAATGAAATAGGCGATAACATGAACAAGCAATTTGGATCTACTTCACTTAAAAAGGAACCATGAGATATTACAAGGAAAAATGGTCATACAAGACTTATGAAACTACCCCTAATAACAATCTTCATGTACTAATAAACTTTCCTAAGTTTATTCAAATATCGGACATGTAACTTTTCGGATCGAAACTTATATCTATATATTTTATCAACTACTACAATAGTAGGGAGCCTCATGTGAGGAGTTCATTATGTAAGCCGTCGAGTTGAGTTGTGGATTTACGAGTTAAAGTGTCCTGGCTCCTCGAACGCTTACTAACATGACTTCTGAATTATGTCGGCCCGAACGGTAGTGAACGATATACCAAAACATACATGTTTCATGAATCTTTCTTTCAAAGACTTACAATATACATCATACCACATCATGGACTAATGCAAGATATATATATAGGCACTACTTCATATTCTCTACTCCGATCCTAAGTCGCAACATTCTATTATAGGTTGCTCGTAGAAACCTTCGCGATTCGACCATCACATTCACTACTCACTACATAACTTAAGGTGAGTTCGTAGCCCCACTTTCTATTGTTTAACTATTTTACAAACCCATGGGGGGGAATACATGCTATCATTTTTCTACTCGAACACAATGCTTTCTAATGTATGCTTCACGACGATGTTTTATTATCACTAAGTAACGATTGCCATGTTCGAAGTCCCTATATCATGAACCATTAGTCACTACCTTTAGTGAGCGCGAATATTGTGAATAGATCTATTGGGATTGACGGATCCCATTTGTGTTGAACAACGATGAGTTCACACAAATGCACTATATTTGAGATTTAGCGGTATAATGGCAAAAGTACCTTGATAGGGCTTCTATAATGCCAATTTTGTTGGTTCGATGTTAATGTTTTGGTTGCATGAGCTTAGTGAAATAAATAACGATTTTGTTTTCTAACTATGAGTGTGAGTCTATAGCTCACACTACGATTATTGTGTTCAAACGATTTAACTAAACTCTACGAATATCACTCAACCTTTGTGTTGACCTCTCAAGCATGTATTTCAGGTTCATGACGATCAAGGATGGCACGGAAGGACACGGATACTCAAGAGGGCTATAAATTTTATTATCATTCAAAAACACATTTATTATACATTGTAAACATGGAACCATTTGGGACCTCATTTTGTAAATCTCTGATATTTATACAATTTGAATGATAAATCTTTTAAAACGACTCAATTGGAGTTCGTTTTCTATTATTGTGACTATTGTGCTGTCAAGTAACACCCAGTTCGAATTCCGCTGCGACCATGAATTGGGGGTGTTACAATATAGCATCGAATCTATATTTTATAAAACAAAGAAAACTTTTAAACAAAATTTTATAACATTTTAAAAACGACGTAAAACTATTCAACCCCCCCCCCTTCTAGTTTTCCACACATCCCTTGATCCATATAGATTCCCCTCAAGGGAAGGACGGTACTCGTACACCTCCTCATTACCCCTACGATAAATTACCTTCTTGACACCTTTGGTGAACAATGCACTACCATCCTTCTCATCAAGGATTACTCCCGATTCATTGATAAATGGTTTCCCTAGAACAAGGTTGGTTAATGTTAGATTAGTGACAGGGTCTATGTCATCGACCACAGTGAGGTCAATGTTGTAAACAAGTTCTCCAATCATGATTGATAAATCTTTTATTACCCTTGCGTTATTGACTCTCTCATACACCATGCGTTCAGGGAAGGCTTCGTGGTATAGGAAAAGGGGGATTATGTTGACGGGGAGGCTAGGATCTATATGACTATCGATTAAGAGCTTTTTCTTAATAGTGCAGGAAATCTTGAAAACTTTAGAGTTGCTTTCCTCAGTTCTATCACTACTCCCACTAGTAACATCCTCCATTTTTCTCTCGGGTTCCTCTATAATAGATTTACCCAAAATGGCTAGATTTCTCGTATGCACTTTCGATCTCTCTATCCCCTCATCCGATTTGCTAGACTCTTGCGTGGCGGACTGGTCGAATGAGTTGGTAGGGCTTTTGGCCAATTCGTGGTCCAACCTTGAGGTTTCATTTTTAGCTATATGACCCATATTTCCAGTTTGTTGTTGGTTCAGGTTAGGTGTAGAAGCAGATATCGTGGTGATAGTATTTACGAAATGGATCGGTCCTAGGGGATTGACAGGGTCTTTCGCTTTTGGTGATAGATGTTTAAATAGCTTACTAGGACTTTTTATTTTCACAGGAGAAGTTGGCTGATTCATGATGATAACAGATTTGACCTCTTCAGCTTGAATCGGTTTATTAACAGCGTGCTCTTTTATAGCAGTTAACAGATTACAAATCTTGTTATTCATATCGGCTTGCTGTTGTCTAAATTTTGCCTCGAGCGTAGAGAGCTGCAATTCTTGAGATAGAATGAATTTTCGCAAGGCATCTTCACAGCTTTGCCTAGGAGTGCTCTGTGATGGAAAATGCTCGGACCATTTGAGTGGGGAGGAGTCATTGAAGGATACGCTCCGCGTTTGGTATCCTCTGAAAATAGGTTTATCCTTCCATGTCTCATAGGCCTCGTCAGAGTTTCGAGGGCCTCGACCAACGTGTGACGATGTGAATTCGTTATAAGCGCGTTTTGGAAGCTCCATGCAGTTATGAGTTTCATGAGGGCCATTACACATTTTACATGCAGAAGCGATTCTGCTCACTTGGCTTGAAGGCTTTTGAGCTTCGTAAGATTTCATGAGAGACTTGACTCGACCTTCAAGTTCCATGATCCTACGGTCGGGAGTGCTAGAATTGTTCGAAGGCAAAGATATTGCCTTGACCGTTTTGTTCAAATCACGGGGATCATTCCAACTTTCGTTGTCATAGAGAGCAAGATGTTCAATGAGTTCCCATGATTCTTCCGCACTTAGATCACGTAGCTTACCACCGGCCGATTGGTAAATGGCTCGCCTTGTGGAGAGATCGATATGGTCATAAAAGATTTGGACTTGGAGCCAAAGATCTATGCCATGATGAGGGACTTTTTGGAGTAAGTCCTTGAAACGAGTCCATGCTTCGTATAGAGTTTCATTTTGACGTTGTTGGATGATGAGGCGAAAAATGATCCGTTTTTAGGGGGTCATTTAAGCCCGAATCCGAATTTATTTGATCAAATATTGCCCAAAATCGTTCCTTTTGTGATTTTAGGTACTTTGGGAGTGAAATCTGGAAAAGGAAGCAATTCGGACGTTTTTGGAGCATAAAAGTGAAGAAAACGCCAAAGTCTTAATTTTCCATGCTGGGAACAGTGCATGACGGCGTCAAGAGTAGTTTCCTGACGGCGTCAAGAGTAAAATTCCATGACGATCCAGAAGAGATTTGACGGCGTCATGAAGGTTGGGCGTCAAGAGTTAAAGTCGTGACGGCCTGGAAATGTATTGTTCTTGACGGCGTCAAATGTAGATCTAGACAGTCCGAGGATTGTTTTGGCGGCGAGGTGACGGCGTCACCTATTTGGTCTTGACGCCGTCAGACCCCTTTTCCTATATATAGTTTTCTAATTTTTTACATTTAAAGAGAGAAATTTTGGGAGAAACCCTAAGTACGATTTTGGTGTAACTTTACAGGTTTTTCAAGGGTTCCAACCCCTTGATACCTTGCATGATTAATCAAGATAAGTGTTCTTCTAATTCAATCAATATGTCTATGTGTTGGTTGTCTATATCTTGTTCTTGTCTTAATTCTATCATGCTAGGCTAGATCTATCTTGTGTTTGCTTAGATCTAATGAAACCTAGATATTGATTATGTGTTGATTACTTGTTTATTCTTGTCTTGGATGAATGATTTATATGTTAGGCTTAAGAAAACTGACAGATCTCCAATTGGTAACATGCTTGAACGTCTTAAGAAACATGAACCAACGCGCACTAGGTCTTTATTGGTTGTATTTAATGCATGAGCCACTGTTTACAATCCCTATAGTTGTGCTGGGCATGGTGTAGGAGGAGATAAGAGCTCATAGAATTGGGGAGTTATGTTTGCCACCCCATGAATGGTATTAAGGAATACAATCCGTCATCCATGCAATTATAACAAGTAATTAACGTGTAAAAGATATCTAGGGAGTAGTGAAATCTAAGTAAACACATTTTCTCCAATTACTGCTCACAACTTTAGTATAAATTAGTTTATTTTCATTTTTAGTATTTTATTTTGATTGCATCTTAGTATTGGGTTAGTTGAATAGCAACTAATTCCGCCCAAATCCTTCAAACCCGAGATTTTAAATTGCTTTCCATAAAATATAAAAACACAAAAATAATCATCCCTCACCTTTAGAACTAGTATTTAGGCTTTCTAATCCTAGCGACACTATTCCTAAGCTGAACGATCAATCCCCCGGTACTTGTCACTATACTATACTACAACGATCAGGTACACTGCCTGGTGGGGGTTGTAAGCTTCTCAAGATCCCTTGAGAGGTAAAGCCTGGTGCAATTCCCACGCATCAAGTTTTTGGCGCCGCAGCCGGGGAATAGTTATTGTCTAGGTTAGAATTTCTTTTGATTAGGTCTACTTGCTAGATTCTTTTCTAGTAAGATTTTATTTTTTATTTTTAGGTTTTCTTTAGTCTATCTCATTTCTTTGTGCTTTTGTTCGTAACTCTTTGCCATCCGACATCATGGAAGGTGGTAACATCTTTGAACCCGTCATCCCACCACAACAAAACCCACCACTAGAACCCCTTAGGCCCCGAACCTTAGGAGAATATTCCCGACCTAGCCACCAAGGCTACCGAAACACCATTGAGCTCACCGGAGCCAATGTGACCCCCTTGCGATCCGACACCATCCGGTTGGTGCAAAGCGGATGTGCATTCCATGGACTTCGTTCCGAAGATCCAAACCAACATCTTAAGGACTTTCTCAAAATCGTAGATTCCATAGACCTAGATGTTGAAACTAGAGAGACTACCCGTTTACGCCTATTCCAATTCTCTCTACGGGATCAAGCTAGTCAATGGCTTGAGCGTTTACCCGCGGGATCCATCACCACATGGGATGATCTCACCACTCGTTTCCTTGCTCAATTTTTCCCACCGGAGAGAACTACTAAGCTTAGAAATGACATCTTGATGTTCCAACAACGTCAAAATGAATCTCTTTATGAAGCATGGACTCGTTTCAAGGACTTACTCCAAAAAGTCCCTCATCATGGCATAGATCTTTGGCTCCAAGTCCAAATTTTTTATGACCATATCAACATCTCCACGAGGCGAGCCATTGACCAATCGGCCGGTGGTAAGCTACGTGATCTTAGTGCGGAACAATCATGGGAACTCATAGAAGATCTTGCTCTCTATGACAACGAAAGTTGGAATGATCCCCGTGATTTGAACAAAACAGTCAAGGCAATATCTTTGCCTTCGAACAATTCTAGCACTCCCGACCGTAGGATCATGGAACTTGAGGACCAAGTCAAGTTTCTCATGAAATCTTACGAAGCTCCTAAGCCTTCAAGTCAAGTGAACAAAATCACTTCTTCATGCGAATTATGTAGTGGTCCCCATGACACTCGTGATTGTGTGGAACTCCCCGGAACAGCTTTTGCGGACTACGCATCCATGCGTACCGACGAAGCGGGAGATAAGTGGTACACTTTCAAGCCCGAGCCAAACACTTACGGTGATTCATACAACCCCTCTTGGAAAAATCACCAAAACCTTAGGTGGAAACAAAATCAACCCAATTCTTCCAATCCGCCTAATCGTTACCAACCAAACGGTCCACCATCCAGCCGTACTTTCAACAACAATCCTTCTAACAACTATGGTAGTACCAACAATCTTGAAGGATTGATGTCAAAGTTCATGGCATCTCAAGAAGCCCGCATAGCTAGGTTTGAAACCGAATTCAACCAACAACAAACGGAGATGACCAACAAGATTGATAACTTGTTGAAAGCCCTCAACAACCAAGCATTAATCACACCTAGGAAGGACACTAGGGACACCAATAGTGGAATCCAAATTAAGGACCCCTCATCATCCAAACATGTCCACTTTGTCAATGTTGTCACCATTAAGCCGATAGATAAGGAGATAGAGGAGAGTGACAAGGATGAAGTTAGAGTAGAAGCCGATAGTAAGGATGAGAGTAGGGAAGTTGAGGTTAATAAGGATGAGGAATTAGAGGAGGTAGAGCCTATAGAAAAATACTTTGATAAGTTGCCCACCGAGGAAGAACGGGAGTACCATAAGGATTTATTCGATAGTCCCGAGAGACCATATATCTTCGGCACACCCCTTATCAAAATGGGAGACCCCTCTAACATTAACATCCCATGCAATATCGGACACATGCATATATGGAAAGCTTACATCGACCCTAGATCCCCCGTTAACATCATGACTAGGACTTATTACAATTGGGTGATGAAGAAGCAACTTAATTTTAGGATGATGCCCAACAAGAATCTGATAAGTAATTTTGCGGGAAGGGTGAAGGGATTGCATGTAATTATAGGGAATCTTACCTATGAGATCGATTTTATGATAGTGGAAGACACTCGTCCGGTGATAGATGCTTGCCTAAGCCAAATAATATTCGGAAAACCATTTGTTGAGGCCACTAGGATGAGTTATGATCCAACTTTAGGGATAGTTAGATTTAAGGAAGAGAATGATGAGGTTGCCTATCAAATGCCCTACAAGATTGAGCAATACCGCCTTCTCTCTAATTTCGAAAAAGAACACAAACAAGCGGCTTATTATAGGAATGAGGAGGATAGACGTAGAGGAGTAGAATATGTAAAGAATAGGATGCTTGGTTTCTATAAAGAATGCTTACAACTAGGTCCGGAATACAAAACTGGTTTAGAAGACGACCTAGAGAATGGAACCAATGATGAAGTCACGTAGTAACCCATGACCTTGAGTCTAGCTACAAGACTCGTAAATAAAGAAAAGTGCTTCTTGGGAGGCAACCCATGTTTGGTGTGATTTTATTTTTTGTTTGTTTGTTATTTGTGTAACACCCCCAATTCATGGATGCAGCGGAATTCGAACTGGGTGTTACTTGACGGCACAATAGTCACAATAATAGAAAACGAACTCCAATTGAGTCGTTTTAAAAGATTTATCATTCAAATTATATAAATATCAGAGATTACAAAATGAGGTCCCAAATGGTTCCATGTTTACAATGTATAATAAATGAGTTTTTGAATGATAATAAAATTTATAGCCCTCTTGAGTATCCGTGCCCTTCCGTGCCATCCTTGATCGTCATGAACCTGAAATACATGCTTGAGAGGTCAACACAAAGGTTGAGTGATATTCATAGAGTTTGTTTAATGTTTGAACACAATGTGTTGGTAGTAAATTGTTGAACACAATAATCGTAGTGTTTGTAGTTAAATCGTTTGAACACAATAATCGTAGTGTTTGTAGTTAAATCGTTTGAACACAATAATCGTAGTGTTTGTAGTTAAATCGTTTGAACACAATATGTTGGTAGTGTGAGCTATAGACTCACACCAATGTTTGGAAAACAAAGATGGGCTACGTTGTTATATGCCCGGAAAGGTTATTAATTCACTAAGCTTATGACACCAAAACGTTAACGTGTACCAATATCGATCGGCAGATTTATCCCGGTAGGTACTTTGCCGTCATACCTAATGTTTCAAATATTAATGCATTTGTTTGAACTTAGTCAATACAAATGGGATTCGTCAATCCCAATAGGCCTATTCACAATATTCGCGCTCACTTGCAAGTAACCCTCGCAAGTGATTAAATGGTTCATAATAAGGGATCTTGGTTTGGCAAGGATGTTACTTAGTGATAATAAAACATAGTCGAATAGCATACAGTAGAAAGCATTGTGTTCGAGTAGAAAAATAATAGCATGTATTCCCCCCAAGGGTTTGTAAAACATTGAAGTAATGTAAAGTGGGGCTATGAACTCACCTTAAGTAAGATAGCAAGTAATGAATGTAACGGTTGAATCATGAAGGTTTCTACGAGCAACCTATAATCGAATGTTGCGACTTAGGATCATAGTAAAGAATATGAAGTAGTGCCTATATATATATATATATCTTGCATTTAGCCCATGATGTGGTATGATGTATAATGTAAGTCTTTGAAAGAAAAGATTCATGAACATGTATGTTTTGTATATCGTTTACTACCGTTCGGGCCGACATAATTCAGAAGTCATGTTAGTAAGCGTTCGAGGAGCCAGGACACTTTAACTCGTAAATCCACAACTCATCTCGACGGCTTACATAATGAACTCCTCACATGAGGCTCCCTACTATTGTAGTAGTTGATGAAATATATAGATATAAGTTTTGATCCGAAAGGTTACATGTCCGATATTTGAATAAACTTAGGAAAGTTTATTTGTACATGAAGATTGTTATTAGGGATAGTTTCATAAGTCTTGAATGACCATTTTCTCTTGGTAATATCTCATGGTTTCCTTTTAAGTGAAGTAGATCCAAATTGCTTGTTCATGTTATCGCCTAATTCATTGTTTCATGTTTACGCCTATGTAAGTTGTTATGGTCATTTCGTCATGGCCTAGCCATGACCCTTAGTCCTTGTTTCAAGGTCATGAGACACAACCTTGGCTCTATCCATGGTGGTGGTCTTGATTATAGGTCATAAGACCTCTTTGGTCTTCATAAACCATAACCTATATGTAATGACTTTGTCTAAAAATGGGCGGTTTAGAATTTGAAGAAATTTATCACTCGAAAAGCGTTTTCAGGGCTCGAGCTTCTTTGTTCCTGAACGAAAACGTCGTTCCGGACAACTTTCGTGTTTTAACTTTTTGATGAATCGGACCAGAAGTGGGACTTTCAAAAAGTCAGAATGCGATTCAGTAAGGTTTAGGCAGTTTTGCCGGAAATCTTTGGTAACTTCAAATGGGCGTAACTTTTGACTCGTATACTCGTTTTAGGTGGTTCAAATTGCTATGGTTTCCTTGTTAAGTCCTCTACTGTAATATGTAATGATCCAATATCATAATTTTACCATTTTGGTCGTGGTTTTCCAAGAAAGTCACTAGTTTACTTGTTTGAATAACATAAGTTACATATATGTATCAATACTTGTTTTACTCACTTTTATACATCATGGACATGAATACAAGACATAATATAGCATGAATAATATGTAAATAACATGAACATGATTATTCAACAAGAAGCATGTTAGGGTTTGGCTTACAACTTTTTGCTTTCAAAGATGAAAGGAAGTTAACATGTAAGGATAGGACATTGATAGACTTGCTTCAACCCACTTCACTTCATGCAATCTTTCTACCCTTGTAATCTTGAAAGATGGATGATGAAGGTTGAGGTGACTTGAGTGGATCTAAACTCAAGAGAATCACCAAGAGTTTCAAAGGATTTGAAGTAGCTTGATGAATCAAAACCAAACTATGGTTTATGTGTTGATATTGCTCTTGATTTCTTGCATAAAACTTGAAGTAGAGAGAAAATCATGAATGTGTTTGTGTTTGTGATGGTATGAACGACCAAAGGGTGAGGAGAGGGTTATATAAGGCCTTGAGGAGGTGCTAGGAAGGTGCTAGGAAGTTGCCTTAAGGAGGTGCAAGTATTTAGGATATTTTCCAACACTTGGAGACCAAGTTTAACACATGTAACCCATCCAATAGATCAAGACTTATAACTTAGGCACATGGCATGGTGAATCACCCTTATACACGTTCATAAGATGGTTAGGGTGATTAGGTACTTAAACTTGGTATTATCTAGCTTACGGAGTGAGTTTTGGTCCCGGTAATCGCTAACGGTAAGTCGTTAAGTCATGAAACTTAAAATCGGGTATCGTAAAAATACGAAACTTGGAAGAATGGTTAAACATGTCATTATACTCCATAATAAAATATAAAATGAGTGGTAGGTTCCATTGGGGTGCTAAAACCCTGCTAAAACTGGAAACACGGGTCTAAAACGCATAATACGTAAAATGTACGAATCTTACGTAAAATTGAGAAAAGTAAAATGTTACTTTTCTAATAGGATAAAAATGATTTAAAATGACTTATAATGTCTAGACTGGGCTCAGTCTAGTGTCGGTTGGTATTAAATGTCTTTTAGACATCAAACCGTAAGCCTAAAAATCACGAAATGACTTATAACATCAAGGGATGATTTTTGATCAATGGAGGAGGAAAAAATATGTTGACTTTTTCTAATAATTTGAAAACTCAAATCGTCTTAGAAACGCGTTTTGTGGTCTAACGGTTAATCGCCCATACGGTTAAGCGTGCTCATGTGAGAATAGTACTGGCTTGGGTGACCTGCCGGGAAGTCTTTGGTCATGTTTTTCTCAGTCACGATTAATTCTCAAATAAATCATGAGTGTGTCAAACATTTTTCTGATGCGGGGTCACTTAACGCGGTCGAGTTTCGTTGTACGTAGAATTTCTGAATGACGTTTTACCCTAAAACGTGTAATTCCTTAATAACTTTCACGAAAATGATCTGACGAATGTCAAACATTTAATTTTCCATGGAAATGATTTATCACTCGAGAATATCAAATAAAAATCAACTTTCGGGAAAGTTTCGGGAGAAATGAATAGTAAAAGTGAATAGTGAAATTTTTCCGGGAATGGTAATTAACCTGAAATTGCGAATTGTTACAGTCTCTACCCCTTACGGGGAACTTCGTCCCGAAGTTCTATGTGTGTCATATGTTGGAGTGGTGTCGATAAAGATGTGTGGTTACTTATGAGGACCAAAGTCTGGAATTACTAGTGATGTAGTTTGATTTGTCTCAGAATATGGTGTGTCAATAGAGATTGATAACATGGTTGAATATCAGTAGAGATCCATATAATAGTCGAATATCAAAGAAAATTGATATAGCAGTCGATTATTAATAGAAATTGATATAGTAGTTGTACAGAAATTGATATAGTTAAATATCAAAATGGAAATTGATATAGTTGTCAAGTATCAATAGCAATTGATATAACAGTTGAACAACAATAGCAATTTACATAGGAATCCAATAAATGGAAATTGATATAGTAGTGGAATATCAATGGAAATTGGGATAGTAGTCGCAATCATAGTCTAGTAGGTAATCGGTTGTTGTACCTAGTGTTTATGTCATGGTTTGAAGCGATGTCGGTGAAAAGATAGGATTTCTTGTGGTGAATATAATGTAGGTATCATGCCATACCCGAGCAATGTAATGTAGGTATCATGCCATACCCGAGCAATGTAATGTAGGTATCAAGCCATACCCGAGCAATGTAATGTAGGTTGACTTCATACTTATGTTATTTCGGATACAAATAAGCCCACTTGTTTATAATTCTTTATTTACATAGAGAGGCATCCCAAACAATGTAAATAGAGGAATATAAACTTATGGTTCGGTGATTTACAATTTCTTTATTTAAATGAAAAGGCATCCCAATCCATTCAAATAATTACAAATCATCCTACTTAAGAATTCCCAACCCAACATTCATACTTAGCCGGTGAGTTACAAGATAGTGTATTACGAGATGACACTGGTGTAACAAAAGTACAAGATGAATATTCAAACTTGTAAAGCTGATAAGGGTGCTTGTGGTGTAACTAAGGATGATTTGAGCTTTAAAAGTGCATCAAGATCTGTTAATGAGCTTTGTGTTTGTAACGGTTGTGAAGATAATGATGTGATATGTTGATGAACAAAAGTGTGTAGTGTATGCTTAACATTAATACTCTTAGGTATAGATGTTGAGTTTGCTTTAAAAATCTTAAGAGATTTTAAAGGTTTATGATGGAATGGTATCCTTAGGACCTAAACAGGATAGTACTTCTACAGGATGAAGAGAATAATTGATAACTATCCCAGATAGTAGTTCGGATTATCTCATAAATGAAAACTTTCAAGAATGAAGTTAGGTAGTACAAATAAAATGTTAAGATTTCGCTGAGTGGTAAGGCACTATCGTGTCTCTAGATTGTTTTAATGTATTCTGGTGGTTTATCGTGTTCATGTAGGAAATCAACCTGAACATAACCCTAGTACAACTACTCTCAGTATTTGAAAATTTTAAGTCGAATATAGTTAGTCAGACTATATTCCACTGTCCCTAGGTTAAATATAGGTGACTAGTCTATATTTAGCCAAGGTTCAATAAAATTTTCAAATACCTAAATTAGGTATACTTGTGATATGTCCGTTGGTTTTGGGAAACTGTTCACTAAACAAAGGCGATGTCAACCCTTAAGTTGCAAGTCCCGTCCATACAAGACTTGTAACGTATGTTTTCATATTCCATTGCATAGAAGATAGTAAGGGTAGGTACGTATGGAAAGGAAGTTTTAAGTAGTTCTAAAATAGAACATACTTGGCCAGGATCACGAACTTTTAATAATGAAGGTTTCATAAGAAAACTTTGATGAATGTAGAGAAAGTTCAGCTTTTGTTGATGATGGATTAGTTTGTCCTTTAGAAATCTCATATTTCTTGTTTTGAAATCGATAGATTGTGACGGGTTTTTGATATCATAAGAAATGATATTGATGATGTGATGGAATGATTCTAGAGACCATTTGCACAAAACACAATGTCTCAGAAGTAGGTTAGACCATTGTGCAATTCACAATGTCTGGGAAGTAGGTTAGGTCATTGTGTGACTCAAAACATTTGAGAAATGTTTAAGACCATTGTATCATACAATGTCTTGGAAAATGAATGAGACCATTGTATCTCACAATGTCTTAGAAAATGAATGAGGCCATTGTATCTCACAATGTCTTGAAAAGTGAATGAGACCATTGTATCTCACAATGTCTTGGAAAATGAATGAGGCCATTGCAATCAGTTACAATGTCTTGGACATATAATGTTGGAGTAGGAACATGATTGGGAGAGTGTGGCTGTGCCGAAATGCCTTAGAATAGGCATACACAGATATGTTTAGTCCATTGTTTAGATAAATGATTGAAAATAAACCGAGTTTATATATCGATATACTAATATGTTCATGTAGCATAAAATGCCTAGTGTGTATATATCAATATACTTATATGTGTTCATGTAGCATAAAAATGCCTAGTGTGTATATATCAATATACTTATATGTGTTCATGTAGCATAAAAATGTCTACGGGGAAATGCTCAAAATGGGTATATATGAATATACCAATATGTTTGTGTATCATAACATGCTTACTAAGTCCATAATCGTCTGGAGGATGGAAGACACGGAGAGCGGAAGGCTATAAAATGTTTTTGCTTGTATGTGTGGTTATAGTTTAGGTCTCAATTAGACCCGTTTCTCTATAACCATGGCTCTGGTACCAATCTGTAACACCCCCAATTCATGGATGCAGCGGAATTCGAACTGGGTGTTACTTGACGGCACAATAGTCACAATAATAGAAAACGAACTCCAATTGAGTCGTTTTAAAAGATTTATCATTCAAATTATATAAATATCAGAGATTACAAAATGAGGTCCCAAATGGTTCCATGTTTACAATGTATAATAAATGAGTTTTTGAATGATAATAAAATTTATAGCCCTCTTGAGTATCCGTGCCCTTCCGTGCCATCCTTGATCGTCATGAACCTGAAATACATGCTTGAGAGGTCAACACAAAGGTTGAGTGATATTCATAGAGTTTGTTTAATGTTTGAACACAATGTGTTGGTAGTAAATTGTTGAACACAATAATCGTAGTGTTTGTAGTTAAATCGTTTGAACACAATAATCGTAGTGTTTGTAGTTAAATCGTTTGAACACAATAATCGTAGTGTTTGTAGTTAAATCGTTTGAACACAATATGTTGGTAGTGTGAGCTATAGACTCACACCAATGTTTGGAAAACAAAGATGGGCTACGTTGTTATATGCCCGGAAAGGTTATTAATTCACTAAGCTTATGACACCAAAACGTTAACGTGTACCAATATCGATCGGCAGATTTATCCCGGTAGGTACTTTGCCGTCATACCTAATGTTTCAAATATTAATGCATTTGTTTGAACTTAGTCAATACAAATGGGATTCGTCAATCCCAATAGGCCTATTCACAATATTCGCGCTCACTTGCAAGTAACCCTCGCAAGTGATTAAATGGTTCATAATAAGGGATCTTGGTTTGGCAAGGATGTTACTTAGTGATAATAAAACATAGTCGAATAGCATACAGTAGAAAGCATTGTGTTCGAGTAGAAAAATAATAGCATGTATTCCCCCCAAGGGTTTGTAAAACATTGAAGTAATGTAAAGTGGGGCTATGAACTCACCTTAAGTAAGATAGCAAGTAATGAATGTAACGGTTGAATCATGAAGGTTTCTACGAGCAACCTATAATCGAATGTTGCGACTTAGGATCATAGTAAAGAATATGAAGTAGTGCCTATATATATATATATATCTTGCATTTAGCCCATGATGTGGTATGATGTATAATGTAAGTCTTTGAAAGAAAAGATTCATGAACATGTATGTTTTGTATATCGTTTACTACCGTTCGGGCCGACATAATTCAGAAGTCATGTTAGTAAGCGTTCGAGGAGCCAGGACACTTTAACTCGTAAATCCACAACTCATCTCGATGGCTTACATAATGAACTCCTCACATGAGGCTCCCTACTATTGTAGTAGTTGATGAAATATATAGATATAAGTTTTGATCCGAAAGGTTACATGTCCGATATTTGAATAAACTTAGGAAAGTTTATTTGTACATGAAGATTGTTATTAGGGATAGTTTCATAAGTCTTGAATGACCATTTTCTCTTGGTAATATCTCATGGTTTCCTTTTAAGTGAAGTAGATCCAAATTGCTTGTTCATGTTATCGCCTAATTCATTGTTTCATGTTTACGCCTATGTAAGTTGTTATGGTCATTTCGTCATGGCCTAGCCATGACCCTTAGTCCTTGTTTCAAGGTCATGAGACACAACCTTGGCTCTATCCATGGTGGTGGTCTTGATTATAGGTCATAAGACCTCTTTGGTCTTCATAAACCATAACCTATATGTAATGACTTTGTCTAAAAATGGGCTGTTTAGAATTTGAAGAAATTTATCACTCGGAAAGCGTTTTCAGGGCTCGAGCTTCTTTGTACCTGAACGAAAACGTCGTTCCGGACAACTTTCGTGTTTTAACTTTTTGATGAATCGGACCAGAAGTGGGACTTTCAAAAAGTCAGAATGCGATTCAGTAAGGTTTAGGCAGTTTTGCCGGAAATCTTTGGTAACTTCAAATGGGCGTAACTTTTGACTCGTATACTCGTTTTAGGTGGTTCAAATTGCTATGGTTTCCTTGTTAAGTCCTCTACTGTAATATGTAATGATCCAATATCATAATTTTACCATTTTGGTCGTGGTTTTCCAAGAAAGTCACTAGTTTACTTGTTTGAATAACATAAGTTACATATATGTATCAATACTTGTTTTACTCACTTTTATACATCATGGACATGAATACAAGACATAATATAGCATGAATAATATGTAAATAACATGAACATGATTATTCAACAAGAAGCATGTTAGGGTTTGGCTTACAACTTTTTGCTTTCAAAGATGAAAGGAAGTTAACATGTAAGGATAGGACATTGATAGACTTGCTTCAACCTACTTCACTTCATGCAATCTTTCTACCCTTGTAATCTTGAAAGATGGATGATGAAGGTTGAGGTGACTTGAGTGGATCTAAACTCAAGAGAATCACCAAGAGTTTCAAAGGATTTGAAGTAGCTTGATGAATCAAAACCAAACTATGGTTTATGTGTTGATATTGCTCTTGATTTCTTGCATAAAACTTGAAGTAGAGAGAAAATCATGAATGTGTTTGTGTTTGTGATGGTATGAACGACCAAAGGGTGAGGAGAGGGTTATATAAGGCCTTGAGGAGGTGCTAGGAAGGTGCTAGGAAGTTGCCTTAAGGAGGTGCAAGTATTTAGGATATTTTCCAACACTTGGAGACCAAGTTTAACACATGTAACCCATCCAATAGATCAAGACTTATAACTTAGGCACATGGCATGGTGAATCACCCTTATACACGTTCATAAGATGGTTAGGGTGATTAGGTACTTAAACTTGGTATTATCTAGCTTACGGAGTGAGTTTTGGTCCCGGTAATCGCTAACGGTAAGTCGTTAAGTCATGAAACTTAAAATCGGGTATCGTAAAAATACGAAACTTGGAAGAATGGTTAAACATGTCATTATACTCCATAATAAAATATAAAATGAGTGGTAGGTTCCATTGGGGTGCTAAAACCCTGCTAAAACTGGAAACACGGGTCTAAAACGCGTAATACGTAAAATGTACGAATATTGCGTAAAATTGAGAAAAGTAAAATGTTACTTTTCTAATAGGATAAAAATGATTTAAAATGACTTATAATGTCTAGACTGGGCTCAGTCTAGTGTCGGTTGGTATTAAATGTCTTTTAGACATCAAACCGTAAGCCTAAAAATCACGAAATGACTTATAACATCAAGGGATGATTTTTGGTCAATGGAGGAGGAAAAAATATGTTGACTTTTTCTAATAATTTGAAAACTCAAATCGTCTTAGAAACGCGTTTTGTGGTCTAACGGTTAATCGCCCATACGGTTAAGCGTGCTCATGTGAGAATAGTACTGGCTTGGGTGACCTGCCGGGAAGTCTTTGGTCATGTTTTTCTCAGTCACGATTAATTCTCAAATAAATCATGAGTGTGTCAAACATTTTTCTGATGCGGGGTCACTTAACGCGGTCGAGTTTCGTTGTACGTAGAATTTCTGAATGACGTTTTACCCTAAAACGTGTAATTCCTTAATAACTTTCACGAAAATGATCTGACGAATGTCAAACATTTAATTTTCCATGGAAATGATTTATCACTCGAGAATATCAAATAAAAATCAACTTTCGGGAAAGTTTCGGGAGAAATGAATAGTAAAAGTGAATAGTGAAATTTTTCCGGGAATGGTAATTAACCTGAAATTGCGAATTGTTACAATTTGCTTCCGTATGCATGCTTTATTTTTATTGATGGTAGATCATGTTTCTAAACTAAATAGTGGAAATACTTTACTTTGTTGTTTAGCCTAGTCTTAACTCCACCTAGAAGTATTTTTGCAAAAGATAAGTGTAAGGGGAAGAACATAATATTATTACCCCCATATGTACGTTAATCTTAAAAGTGCTCCAAGTGTTTTGATTTTCTTAATTCGAGTCATTAGATTAGTTTATTGTAAAGTATGTAAAGATTCAAGTGTAAGGGGAATTCCTATTCCCTATGATGTATTATTTTGGATGGTAGGGTAAGAGTGTATGCAAAAAAAAAAAAAAAAAAAAAAAAAAAAAAAAAAAAAAAAAAAAAAAAAAATTTGAAAAATCAAGAAAAGAAAAAAAAAAAGAAAAAAAGAGAAAAACATACGGACTACCATCCCTTTTTAGTCTATGTTCATTTTATGTTTTTGTTATTTTTCATTTATTAGCTTAAGTCGAGTCTAGTCTTGGCTTAGCAACGCCATATTGTACATGTAATTAACCAAGATTGTTAACTCGCCACCGGTAAAACTTCCTTTATCCAACAAAACCGTGTATTTCATTTCCCTACACATAACGTTACAACCCTTTGAAAGACCTCTTTGATAGTTTATCCTAGGTGCTTACGCCATGTGGTGGAGGTTTGATCCTTTCCCAAGCCTATGGTAATCTATTTTGCTATGACAGGTAGTGAGAGATATCTTCCGTTTCCATATTATAATTTATACTTTATTACACCCGAGAGATGTGAGTATCTAAACACTATTTGTGAGGTGCTTGTGTATGACCTCCGTGTTTGTCTATTGGTCTTTAGTGGAACGATTATTTGTTGTAATTACTTTTATATTAGTGTTAAATGACCCCTAACTTGTCTTTTGACTAGAATAAAAGCGCATTTGCTTGAGGACAAGCAAATCTCAAGTGTAAGGGTATATGATGAGGCGAAAAATGATCCGTTTTTAGGGGGTCATTTAAGCCCGAATCCGAATTTATTTGATCAAATATTGCCCTAAATCGTTCCTTTTGTGATTTTAGGTACTTTGGGAGTGAAATCTGGAAAAGGAAGCAATTCGGACGTTTTTGGAGCATAAAAGTGAAGAAAACGCCAAAGTCTTAATTTTCCATGCTGGGAACAGTGCATGACGGCGTCAAGAGTAGTTTCCTGACGGCGTCAAGAGTAAAATTCCATGACGATCCAGAAGAGATTTGACGGCGTCATGAAGGTTGGGCGTCAAGAGTTAAAGTCGTGACGGCCTGGAAATGTATTGTTCTTGACGGCATCAAATGTAGATCTAGACAGTCCGAGGATTGTTTTGGCGGCGAGGTGACGGCATCACCTATTTGGTCTTGACGCCGTCAGACCCCTTTTCCTATATATAGTTTTCTAATTTTTTACATTTAAAGAGAGAAGTTTTGGGAGAAACCCTAAGTACGATTTTGGTGTAACTTTACAGGTTTTTCAAGGGTTCCAACCCCTTAATACCTTGCATGATTAATCAAGATAAGTGTTCTTCTAATTCAATCAATATGTCTATGTGTTGGTTGTCTATATCTTGTTCTTGTCTTAATTCTATCATGCTAGGCTAGATCTATCTTGTGTTTGCTTAGATTTAATGAAACCTAGATATTGATTATGTGTTGATTACTTGTTTATTCTTGTCTTGGATGAATGATTTATATGTTAGGCTTAAGAAAACTGGCAGATCTCCAATTGGTAACATGCTTGAACGTCTTAAGAAACATGAACCAACGCGCACTAGGTCTTTATTGGTTGTATTTAATGCATGAGCCACTGTTTACAATCCCTATAGTTGTGCTGGGCATGGTGTAGGAGGAGATAAGAGCTCATAGAATTGGGGAGTTATGTGTGCCACCCCATGAATGGTATTAAGGAATACAATCCGTCATCCATGCAATTATAACAAGTAATTAATGTGTAAAAGATATCTAGGGAGTAGTGAAATCTAAGTAAACACATTTTCTCCAATTACTGCTCACAACTTTAGTATAAATTAGTTTATTTTCATTTTTAGTATTTTATTTTGATTGCATCTTAGTATTGGGTTAGTTGAATAGCAACTAATTCCGCCCAAATCCTTCAAACCCGAGATTTTAAATTGCTTTCCATAAAATATAAAAACACAAAAATAATCATCCCTCACCTTTAGAACTAGTATTTAGGCTTTCTAATCCTAGCGACACTATTCCTAAGCTGAACGATCAATCCCCCGGTACTTGTCACTATACTATACTACAACGATCAGGTACACTGCCTGGTGGGGGTTGTAAGCTTCTCAAGATCCCTTGAGAGGTAAAGCCTGGTGCAATTCCCACGCATCAAGTTTTTGGCACCGCAGCCGGGGAATAGTTATTGTCTAGGTTAGAATTTCTTTTTATTAGGTCTACTTGCTAGATTCTTTTCTAGTAAGATTTTATTTTTTATTTTTAGGTTTTCTTTAGTCTATCTCATTTCTTTGTGCTTTTGTTCGTAACTCTTTTCCATCCGACATCATGGAAGGTGGTAACATCTTTGAACCCGTCATCCCACCACAACAAAACCCACCACTAGAACCCCTTAGTCCCCGAACCTTAGGAGAATATTCCCGACCTAGCCACCAAGGCTACCGAAACACCATTGAGCTCACCGGAGCCAATGTGACCCCCTTGCGATCCGACACCATCCGGTTGGTGCAAAGCGGATGTGCATTCCATGGACTTCGTTCCGAAGATCCAAACCAACATCTTAAGGACTTTCTTAAAATCGTAGATTCCATAGACCTAGATGTTGAAACTAGAGAGACTACCCGTTTACGCCTATTCCAATTCTCTCTACGGGATCAAGCTAGTCAATGGCTTGAGCGTTTACCCGCGGGATCCATCACCACATGGGATGATCTCACCACTCGTTTCCTTGCTCAATTTTTCCCACCGGAGAGAACTACTAAGCTTAGAAATGACATCTTGATGTTCCAACAACGTCAAAATGAATCTCTTTATGAAGCATGGACTCGTTTCAAGGACTTACTCCAAAAAGTCCCTCATCATGGCATAGATCTTTGGCTCCAAGTCCAAATTTTTTATGACCATATCGACATCTCCACGAGGCGAGCCATTGACCAATCGGCCGGTGGTAAGCTACGTGATCTTAGTGCGGAACAATCATGGGAACTCATAGAAGATCTTGCTCTCTATGACAACGAAAGTTGGAATGATCCCCGTGATTTGAACAAAACAGTCAAGGCAATATCTTTGCCTTCGAACAATTCTAGCACTCCCGACCGTAGGATCATGGAACTTGAGGACCAAGTCAAGTTTCTCATGAAATCTTACGAAGCTCCTAAGCCTTCAAGTCAAGTGAACAAAATCACTTCTTCATGCGAATTATGTAGTGGTCCCCATGACACTCGTGATTGTGTGGAACTCCCCGGAACAGCTTTTGCGGACTACGCATCCACGCGTACCGACGAAGCGGGAGATAAGTGGTACACTTTCAAGCCCGAGCCAAACACTTACGGTGATTCATACAACCCCTCTTGGAAAAATCACCAAAACCTTAGGTGGAAACAAAATCAACCCAATTCTTCCAATCCGCCTAATCGTTACCAACCAAACGGTCCACCATCCAGCCGTACTTTCAACAACAATCCTTCTAACAACTATGGTAGTACCAACAATC
The DNA here is from genome assembly GCA_030686995.1 of Artemisia argyi. Taxonomy (NCBI): domain Eukaryota; kingdom Viridiplantae; phylum Streptophyta; class Magnoliopsida; order Asterales; family Asteraceae; genus Artemisia; species Artemisia argyi. The sequence goes on from CM060690.1 coordinate 165,845,698, forward strand.
TTGAAGGATTGATGTCAAAGTTCATGGCATCTCAAGAAGCCCGCATAGCTAGGTTTGAAACCGAATTCAACCAACAACAAACGGAGATGACCAACAAGATTGATAACTTGTTGAAAGCCCTCAACAACCAAGCATTAATCACACCTAGGAAGGACACTAGGGACACCAATAGTGGAATCCAAATTAAGGACCCCTCATCATCCAAACATGTCCACTTTGTCAATGTTGTCACCATTAAGCCGATAGATAAGGAGATAGAGGAGAGTGACAAGGATGAAGTTAGAGTAGAAGCCGATAGTAAGGATGAGAGTAGGGAAGTTGAGGTTAATAAGGATGAGGAATTAGAGGAGGTAGAGCCTATAGAAAAATACTTTGATAAGTTGCCCACCGAGGAAGAACGGGAGTACCATAAGGATTTATTCGATAGTCCCGAGAGACCATATATCTTCGGCACACCCCTTATCAAAATGGGAGACCCCTCTAACATTAACATCCCATGCAATATCGGACACATGCATATATGGAAAGCTTACATCGACCCTAGATCCCCCGTTAACATCATGACTAGGACTTATTACAATTGGGTGATGAAGAAGCAACTTAATTTTAGGATGATGCCCAACAAGAATCTGATAAGTAATTTTGCGGGAAGGGTGAAGGGATTGCATGTAATTATAGGGAATCTTACCTATGAGATCGATTTTATGATAGTGGAAGACACTCGTCCGGTGATAGATGCTTGCCTAAGCCAAATAATATTCGGAAAACCATTTGTTGAGGCCACTAGGATGAGTTATGATCCAACTTTAGGGATAGTTAGATTTAAGGAAGAGAATGATGAGGTTGCCTATCAAATGCCCTACAAGATTGAGCAATACCGCCTTCTCTCTAATTTCGAAAAAGAACACAAACAAGCGGCTTATTATAGGAATGAGGAGGATAGACGTAGAGGAGTAGAATATGTAAAGAATAGGATGCTTGGTTTCTATAAAGAATGCTTACAACTAGGTCCGGAATACAAAACTGGTTTAGAAGACGACCTAGAGAATGGAACCAATGATGAAGTCACGTAGTAACCCATGACCTTGAGTCTAGCTACAAGACTCGTAAATAAAGAAAAGTGCTTCTTGGGAGGCAACCCATGTTTGGTGTGATTTTATTTTTTGTTTGTTTGTTATTTGTGTAACACCCCCAATTCATGGATGCAGCGGAATTCGAACTGGGTGTTACTTGACGGCACAATAGTCACAGAAATTTTCCGGAAACTTAACATAAGAATTTCTGCAGGTCAATTCTGACGGCGTCAGGAGTTTACTCTTGACGGCGTCATGAGTTTACTCTTGACGGCGTCAGGAGTTAAAATCTGGAAATTTTACCGGTTTTGTTTTTCTAACGGAGTCTTATGGTTTTGTGAATTATTAAGTTTTATAATCTCCAGGAGATCTGCAAACTTCATTCCACAAGCATTATATCTTATCTTGCTTTCTAGGATTTATAAACTTATATAGGATGCCGCCGATTTTACGCGAGGTTGTCTTGTCTATTTTGTCAGGTTTTACAGGTTATGTATGACAAGAAGATGATTTATATTCTGGAAGGGAAGCTTTGATTGTTCATTTTCTTGGAGGAAGATTTAACCTGGCCATCCTATTATCCATACCGAGCGAATCAGGGGAGTATTTGATTTCATTCTCTTTACTTTTTCACTTTTACATTCTTTACTTGAACATTGGGGACAATGTTCATCTTAAGTGTAAGGGGAGGGTAAAAAGATGATACCTTACATATGCACTTTCGCTTGAGTTTGTTTTGTTTGATGGTAGATGTGTAATAAAACTATGAGAAATACTTGTTAGTGCAATTTTAGCACAAAATTTAAAATTTTTTACAACATTTAGGAGTGAAACTTTAGCTATAGCAAGCGTCTCATGGATAGGAGATTGTATGACTAGCACATAACCGTATATTCAGAAAAATTTTCCACCCAAATATGTGAGGTTCGCCTTTAGATTTGATAGGAAAAGCATTTACTATTAGTGCTTATGAGTGTACCGGTAGCATTTAGATTCTAGAACTTGCGTTAGTGATGCATCCCGAGACCGCTAGTGAGACTACATTCGTGTAGTAGGATTTACTACATGATAAGAGGCATTAGGATCACCCTTGTGTTAAACCCGTATTATAATTACTTGACCATTTAAGTCATATTACTTGGCTAGTTAAGTCAACTAATTTTTCCCACACCCTTAGCGTTGTACTCATTTTTAGTACACGAAACCCCTAGTACACCCCTCTGAGCCTATCTTTTCGTTTCTAACTTTAAGCATTTTACTTAAAGGAAGAATTTGTTACATTCCACTTAAATGTACAACCAAATCGCCTTAGCCTTCCATGTATGCGCTCATTTTTAGTGCATTATTGTTATTTGTTAAACCCTAAGTTAACTTTCTAATTGATTACATGGTTGCTAAGTCGAGTCATATCCTTGTACATATTGTTTTGGGACGATTGGGACTCATGGGTAAAGTACTTATTTTATGGAGTAATGGGGAAGAACATAATATTATTACCCCCATATGTACGTTAATCTTAAAAGTGCTCCAAGTGTTTTGATTTTCTTAATTCGAGTCATTAGATTAGTTTATTGTAAAGTATGTAAAGATTCAAGTGTAAGGGGAATTCCTATTCCCTATGATGTATTATTTTGGATGGTAGGGTAAGAGTGTATGCAAAAAAAAAAAAAAAAAAAAAAAAAATTTGAAAAATCAAGAAAAGAAAAAAAAAAGAAAAAAAAAAGAAAAAAAGAGAAAAACATACGGACTACCATCCCTTTTTAGTCTATGTTCATTTTATGTTTTTGTTATTTTTCATTTATTAGCTTAAGTCGAGTCTAGTCTTGGCTTAGCAACGCCATATTGTACATGTAATTAACCAAGATTGTTAACTCGCCACCAGTAAAACTTCCTTTAACCAACAAAACTGTGTATTTCATTTCCCTACACATAACGTTACAACCCTTTGAAAGACCTCTTTGATAGTTTATCCTAGGTGCTTACGCCATGTGGTGGAGGTTTGATCCTTTCCCAAGCCTATGGTAATCTATTTTGCTATGACAGGTAGTGAGAGATATCTTCCGTTTCCATATTGTAATTTATACTTTATTACACCCGAGAGATGTGAGTATCTAAACACTATTTGTGAGGTGCTTGTGTATGACCTCCGTGTTTGTCTATTGGTCTTTAGTGGAACGATTATTTGTTGTAATTACTTTTATATTAGTGTTAAATGACCCCTAACTTGTCTTTTGACTAGAATAAAAGCGCATTTGCTTGAGGACAAGCAAATCTCAAGTGTAAGGGTATATGATGAGGCGAAAAATGATCCGTTTTTAGGGGGTCATTTAAGCCCGAATCCGAATTTATTTGATCAAATATTGCCCTAAATCGTTCCTTTTGTGATTTTAGGTACTTTGGGAGTGAAATCTGGAAAAGGAAGCAATTCGGACGTTTTTGGAGCATAAAAGTGAAGAAAACGCCAAAGTCTTAATTTTCCATGCTGGGAACAGTGCATGACGGCGTCAAGAGTAGTTTCCTGACGGCGTCAAGAGTAAAATTCCATGACGATCCAGAAGAGATTTGACGGCGTCATGAAGGTTGGGCGTCAAGAGTTAAAGTCGTGACGGCCTGGAAATGTATTGTTCTTGACGGCATCAAATGTAGATCTAGACAGTCCGAGGATTGTTTTGGCGGCGAGGTGACGGCATCACCTATTTGGTCTTGACGCCGTCAGACCCCTTTTCCTATATATAGTTTTCTAATTTTTTACATTTAAAGAGAGAAGTTTTGGGAGAAACCCTAAGTACGATTTTGGTGTAACTTTACAGGTTTTTCAAGGGTTCCAACCCCTTAATACCTTGCATGATTAATCAAGATAAGTGTTCTTCTAATTCAATCAATATGTCTATGTGTTGGTTGTCTATATCTTGTTCTTGTCTTAATTCTATCATGCTAGGCTAGATCTATCTTGTGTTTGCTTAGATTTAATGAAACCTAGATATTGATTATGTGTTGATTACTTGTTTATTCTTGTCTTGGATGAATGATTTATATGTTAGGCTTAAGAAAACTGGCAGATCTCCAATTGGTAACATGCTTGAACGTCTTAAGAAACATGAACCAACGCGCACTAGGTCTTTATTGGTTGTATTTAATGCATGAGCCACTGTTTACAATCCCTATAGTTGTGCTGGGCATGGTGTAGGAGGAGATAAGAGCTCATAGAATTGGGGAGTTATGTGTGCCACCCCATGAATGGTATTAAGGAATACAATCCGTCATCCATGCAATTATAACAAGTAATTAACGTGTAAAAGATATCTAGGGAGTAGTGAAATCTAAGTAAACACATTTTCTCCAATTACTGCTCACAACTTTAGTATAAATTAGTTTATTTTCATTTTTAGTATTTTATTTTGATTGCATCTTAGTATTGGGTTAGTTGAATAGCAACTAATTCCGCCAAAATCCTTCAAACCCAAGATTTTAAATTGCTTTCCATAAAATATAAAAACACAAAAATAATCATCCCTCACCTTTAGAACTAGTATTTAGGCTTTCTAATCCTAGCGACACTATTCCTAAGCTGAACGATCAATCCCCCGGTACTTGTCACTATACTATACTACAACGATCAGGTACACTGCCTGGTGGGGGTTGTAAGCTTCTCAAGATCCCTTGAGAGGTAAAGCCTGGTGCAATTCCCACGCATCATTGGAACATCAAGATGTCATTTTTAAGCTTGGTAGTTCTCCCCGGTGGGAAAAATTGAGCAAGGAAACGAGCTGTGAGATCATCCCATGTGGTGATGGATCCCGCGGGTAAATGCTCAAGCCATTGACTAGCCTGATCACGTAGAGAGAATTGGAATAGGCGTAATCGGGTTGACTCTCTAGTTGTAACATCAAGGTCTATAGAATCTACGATTTTAAGGAAGTCCTTCAGATGTTGATTTGGATCTTCGAAACGAAGTCCATGGAATGCACATCCGCTTTGCACCAACCGGATGGTGTCGGATCGCAAGGGAGACACATTGGCTCTGGTGAGCTCAATAGTGTTTCGATAGCCTTGGTGGCTAGGTCGGGAGTACTCTCCTAGGGTTCGGGGCCTAAGAGGTTGGTTAGCTAGTGGTGGGTTTTGTGGGTAGTCTTGTTGTGGTGGGATGACGGGTTCAAAGATATTACCATCGTCCATGACGTCGGATGGTGAAGAGTTACGAACAAAAACACGAAGAAATAAGATAGACTAAAGAAAACTTAAAAATAAAAATAAAATCTTACTGGAAAGGAATCTAGCAAGTAGACCTAATAAAAAGAAATTCTAACCTAGACAATAACTATTCCCCGGGTTGCGGCGCCAAAAACTTGATGCGTAGGGATTGCACCAGGCTTTACCTCTCGAGGGATCTCGAGAAGCTTACAACCCCCACCAGGCAGTGTACTTGATCGATGTAGTATAGTATAATGACAAGTACCGGGGGATTGATCGTTCAGCTAGGAATAGTGTCGCTAGGATTAGAAAACCTAAAGACTAGGTCTAGAGATGAGGGATGATTCTTTTTGTATTTTTTTATATTTTATGAAAGCAAGTAAAAATCTCAGTTTTGAAGGAGTTGGGCGGAATTAGTTGCTAATCAACTAACCCAATACTAAAGATGCGATCAAAATAAAATACTAGAAATGAAAATAAACTAAATTATAGTAGTGGTGTGAGCAATATATGGGAGAATCGTGTTTACTTAGATTTCACTACTCCCTAGATATCTTTTACATGTTAATTACTTGTTACAGTTGCGTGGATGACGGATTGTATTCCTTAATACCATTCATGGGGTGGCGTACTTACTTCCTCAATCCTATAAGCGCCTACTTCACTCCTATGTCGAGCCAGCTAAGAAGCTCCTAACTTGGGATCATTAGAATTTGCTCATGCATTAAATACAACCAATAAAACCTAGTACATATCGGTTCATGTTTCCTAAGACGTTCAAGCATGTTACACAATAGAGATCTGCCAGTTTTCTTAAGCCTAACATTGAAATCATTCATCCAATACAACTATAAACAAGTAATCAGCACATAATTAACATCTAGGTTTCATTACATCTAGGCAAACACATGAGAAATCTAGCCTAGCATGTTGAAATCAAGACAAGCATAAGATATATTCAAACAACACATAGACATATTGAATGAATTAAGAGAAGACTTATCTCAATTGAACATGAAAGGATTCAAGGGGTGAAAACCCTTGAAAATACAGTAAAAAATGACCTAGGGTTTTTAGGGTTCGGCCCTAGTATTCTCCACACAAGTTCCTCTCTTATGAATGAAAAATAGAAAAGTATATATAGTTTTTCTGAGGTGACGGCGTCAAGAACAAATCTCTGACGCCGTCATCTCGCCGCCAAATAGTTTCTCAGACTGCCTAGATCTGGGTTTGACGCCGTCATGTGTATCCCTTATGCAGGCCGTCACCATAATAACTCTTGACGCCCTTCTTGTGACGCCTTCAGGTTTTCACTGGGTCGTCACGGATTTTACTCTTGACGCCGTCAGGTTTTTCTTGTTGACGCCGTCAGGTACTGTTCTCAGCATGGAAAATTAAGTCTTTGCCGTTTTCTTCACTTTTATGCTCCAAAAACGTCCAAAATGCTTCCTTTTCCAGAATTCACTCCCAAAGTACCTAAAATCACTAAAGGAACGATTTAGGGCAATATTTGATCAAATAAATTCAATTCCGGGCTTAAATGACCCCCTAAAAACGGTTCATTTTTCGCCTCATCAGTAAGTCAGCTCATGGACCTCATTGTTAAGAATCTATATAGCAACAAATAAGTGTTCCTACCTGAACTTATCAGGCAACTTTGAAACTTTGATACGTACAAAATATGCAAAGTAGTTTATGAAGTCGCAATCATTTCATTTTCGTTTATCTTTCTTTGTTTGTTGGCCGACTTTACTTGGAAAACTTTGCCATAATAGGGAAAATTTCATGCGTTTGGACCTGATGCACTAAAAATACTTAACTTAATTCTAATTATACTAAACAAAAAAATAAATGTAGCTTAGGATCGACAATAGAGAAAAATGTGTGTTCAGGGGGTGGTTAAGGGGGTAGGTTCAGTGGGTTGTTTCGGTTGAGCTGCTTATTCTTCGGTAAAGAAGGCTGTTCACCAATAACTTCATGGTCAAAAAATTATTAGTACCTTAGTATTAGGTATTGCAATGAATATTGCAGGTTATGGAGACATGAATGGGGAGAAAATGGGTACATAAAAATGCAGAGACGTGCTTTTGAAACGACGATTAAGATAAGTGTCTGATTCTTAAAAGTCGAAGCCCTTAACAACTTAACCGTACATTGTTTTTGTCCAGGTTCATGGCACATTTGCTACTTCCAAATCTGATGGTTCCTTTAACTTCTGGGATAAAGATAGCAAAGAAAGATTAAAGGTATCTCCATATTTCCTTTGTAATTGTATTGCTTTAGTTTGGAACTTTTATTGAACACTGTTAACATTTTGATAAATGACTTGACAAAAAGATGTTACATTCCTTCAAGATATTACGTAAAAGCATAAAACATACTTGAGTGGTTTTCACGTCCATTATTCTTAGTTATGAACTGAGCATTATGATAATTCTCAAATGATATGGCTTTGGTAGATTGCATATGGTTAGTTTCATTGGAACTACCTAATTCTATTCCGATAGTTGACTTAATGTTTCTTTTTTAACTTTGACGTGGTTAACTACACTGTATTAGGTTCGACCCAAAAAACAAAATGGATAGATGAAGATATGAAAAAACATTTTACAAAATTAGGAATTTACCCAAGATAAGGAATAGGGTTTGGTGTTATTATGATTGATATAAGTTTTTAACATGACATGGTTGATTACCAGACAACATTGGCGCATATGACATTACATATAATTCTATACATGTTATTACTATGTATCCCCTTGCATAGGTTTGACCATATGTCGAGAAAATAGTGTTTGAAAAGTCTAATTAGTCTTTTCATGTGGTCATGCAGATTATGACGGTAACCGGTCTGAAAGGAATCATGGATGCTTTGCAAATTATAGTAAGCATCAAGGAGGGAAAGAAAGATATATCTTAACTACATTATAATGCATTTAGGCCCTTCCTAAAAAGGAAGTCTTAAAAAATAAGACCAAAAATATTTCTTTAATTGGAAGGATTTCAAACTAACACATATATATATGAATAGGAGTTAAGTTACATGTTTAATCTCTTTAATTGTAGGAGCCACTAATATTTATGAAATCATTAACTTGCAATAGTCCATTTAATCAATGTGATATAACAGCCCAATTAACTATCTTTTAATGCATATTATATATATATAAGGCCGACAAATTAACCCACAAACTAACACAGTTTCATCTCAGCTTCTAAACACACGTTACACTATTAATAATTTAAATGTTCTACTTTTAAAAAACATATATTTACTACGTTTTAATGTATTTGAGACAATACTAAATAAGAAAGATTTAAAATGAAAAATATTTGCTCGCCACAAACAGTCACCCGGTACCCGCCGCCGCATTGCGCGGGTACCCTTCTAGTTTTTTGTATGAAAGCGCCCATCTTTTGAGGATCTTAGACAAGAAGAAAGGAATTGTAGACAGGTTAGCAATTATCAATAATATGGGTTTTCGAGCAAAGTGCACAAGATCATTCAGTCTCCGTACTATAGTGCAAGATTTATGCTCTTAAAATAGAGGTGCCAGATGGATAAACTGGGTAAGGGTCATTTTTTGTATGGGTTGACATTGGGCACGTTGGACAAACTTGAGTTGTTTTGGTCCAAAGTTTGCAATTTTCAGGCTTGGTGCGCGAGTTATTCTTATAAAATCATATTTTTTTCAGACAAGCATATATTATGGTAACACATTTTACAAATCACATGGCCTTTTCTGTTAAAGGAAAGCTTGCCTACAACCTGACCATTTGTTACCTAATTAAAAAACTGCTACACTAGCAATAATGTGACAATCTATACAACAAAAATAGCTCTTTAACAGTAGTATTTACAAAAAAACTAGCACAATCTTGCAGTGTTAGAATATTCTTCCGGCCTTTTCCAGTTCACAACACTTTCTAAACGCAACGGAATATGCTTCTTTGGCAAAACACCCCGCGGCAACGCGCGGGTTTCCCACCTCGTTATTTCTAAGAGTGGAAGCAGTGGAGGCGATTAGCACCGGGCCCTCCTTTGTAAAGGGCCCCCAATTTAGTATACATTAATTAATATTTATAGTTTTATAAATAAACCTTTTGAATTTTTAGTTTCTTTGTTAAATATTATCAAAGTTGAACCGAGTCACATACAAAAAATAGAAGACAAACTTTACGCCACATACTATAAGAGTGAAAGACTTGGATTAAAAAGAGTGAAAGACTTGACTTTTGTTAATATTTTGCGAAATGTCAAAGAACTTTTTATTTTCCATAATAGTTAAACTTTTCGTGATTTATGGGGGCCTCATTTGTGATTCCACACCGGGCCCCCCAAATCAATGGGACGGCCCTGAGTGGAAGGTATCGCTCGTTACAAGGCTTCGCCAGTCCAACGTGGCTCGTTTATTTGCCTCGCCACACCTCGTTATGACACCTCCTCCATTCGTTGTCCTTCGCCACCTGGGTGCTCCTCATATGCACGACGAGGAAGTTTTCTGACAAAAAGTGAAGAGTGGAACGTTGTAATTTAATTTCAAACGGTTATATTACAGTTTAACATATAAACGGTCTTTTTTTTTTTTTTTTTTTTTTTTTTTTTTTTTTTTTTTTTTTTTTTTTTTAATAAAAAACCTTAACAAACTCTATAAATACCAAATTATTTACACACAATTTTCTCACTACAATTCAACAAAAAAGTTAAAACTTCTATATCTCAACTCCAAGTCGAACCACAAAAATGTCTCAAAACCCGAACGAAGGAAGCTATTCCACGAGCCTCCTAACTTCAAACCAACGACAATATGGGGGATCGTCAAACTCTTCTACTCCCTCGTGATGAGGCGAAAAATGATCCGTTTTTAGGGGGTCATTTAAGCCCGAATTCGAATTTATTTGATCAAATATTGCCCTAAATCGTTCCTTTTGTGATTTTAGGTACTTTGGGAGTGAAATCTGGAAAAGGAAGCAATTCGGACGTTTTTGGATCATAAAAGTGAAGAAAACGCCAAAGTCTTAATTTTCCATGCTGGGAACAGTAGGTGACGGCGTCAAGAGTAACTCTCTGACGGCGTCAAGAGCAAAATTCCATGACGACCCAGTACAGATTTGACGGCGTCACGAAGGTAGGGCGTCAAGAGTAAAAGTCATGACGGCCTGGAAATGATTAAGTCTTGACGGCGTCAAATGTAGATCAAGGCAGTCCGAGAATAGTTTTGGCGGCGAGGTGACGGCGTCACAATGTTGGTCTTGACGCCGTCAGACCCCTTTTCCTATATATAGTTTTCTAATTTTCACATTAAAGAGAGAGAAGTTTTGGAGAAACCCTAAGTACGATTTTGGTGCGAATTTTACAGGTTTTTCAAGGGTTCCAAACCCTTGATACCTTTCATGTGTAATTGAGATAAGTGTTCTTTCAATTCAATCAATATGTCTATGTGTTGGTTGTCTATATCTTGTTCTTGTCTTAATTCCATCATGCTAGGCTAGATCTATCTTGTGTTTGCTTGGATCTAATAAAACCTAGATGTTAATTATGTGTTGATTACTTGTTTATACTTGTCTTGGATGAATGATTTATATGTTAGGCTTAAGAAAACTGGCAGATCTCCAATTGGTAACATGCTTGAACGTCTTAAGAAACATGAACCGACGCGTACTAGGTCTTTATTGGTTGTATTTAATGCATGAGCCACTGTTTAAAATCCCTATAGTTGTGCTGGGCATGGTGTAGGAGGAGATAAGAGCTCATAGAATTGGGGAGTTAAGTGTGCCACCCCATGAATGGTATTAAGGAATACGATCCGTCATCCATGCAATTATAACAAGTAATTAACGTGTAAAAGATGTCTAGGGAGTAGTGAAATCTAAGTAAACACATTTTCTCCACTTATTGCTCACAACTTTAGTATAATTTAGTTTATTTTCATTTCTAGTATTTTATTTTGATTGCATCTTTAGTATTTGGTTAGTTGATTAGGAACTAATTCCGCCCAAATCCTTCAAACCCGAGATTTTTACTTGTTTTCTATAAAATATAAAAAATACAAAAATAATCATCCCTCACCTTTAGAACTAGTATTTAGGTTTTCTAATCCTAGCGACACTATTCCTAAGCTGAACGATCAATCCCCCGGTACTTGTCACTATACTATACTACCACGATCAGGTACACTGCCTGGTGGGGGTTGTAAGCTTCTCAAGATCCCTTGAGAGGTAAAGCCTGGTGCAATTCCCACGCATCACCTCGTCACAAAATTCCCCATATTCTTCATCGCCATATGGTTCACACCCATTCAATCCGGTGGAGGTTTATGATAACCAACAACTTGCGTTTATTCGCAAGTCATTCTCAACGAGCATTGACACCACAATTTTTTAACTCGTCTCAACCATCCTCGTTTCCTACTCACCAATCACAACCCCAAGTCGAACCACAACAAGCATTCGAATCACAACCATCCGATCCACAGTTTAAAGTACCAAAAACACGGTCACCAGCCAAAGGTAGAGGTAAAAAAACAAAGGCCAAAAAAAGAAAAAAAGGGTCGTATATTTAGACGCCGACAATGACGATGACTTGGAAGTAGTAGGTCAAACGCGTGTGAATCGGAAATGGTCCAAGGCCGAAGAAAAGCTTTTTGCGAAAACTTGGATAGGAATTTCCCAAGACAAAGATATGGACAATGATAAAAACGAAGAGTTCTTTTGGAACGAAATTACTGAGGCGTTCAACGCGCAAACTTTGGAGGACCCTCGTACCAAGAATATGGTAACCGGTAAATGGACGAGGCTTAACAGCGACTGCCAAAAATTCAATGCTATTTATAAGCATGTGAAGCGTTGAAGTGGTGAAAATGAGCACGATCATATGAACAATGCCAAGGAAAACTTCAAAGAATGCTTTGGTACGAGGGGTTTCAATTATGAGCATGTTTGGGAGGTCTTGAAAAATTACCCGAAATGGGATGCCGAGGATCCAATAGACATTTCATGTCTCGAAGATATATTCGACCCGGACAAACGACCTCGTCTCGAAAGAAACAATAAAAGGGCTGGAAAGAAACAAAAGTCGACGGAAACGTCTAGCGCGGCGAGCTCCGGTGGGAGTCAAACTAATACTTTTTCGGGACAATTATCCTAAAAGTAAACGCAAGCAAAAGACGCTCAAACGGCTTGTTACGAGGCGCGAAGGAAGAGGGAAGAAAAGGCGTATGAGAAAGAAGAAAAGGCGTTGGAGTGGCAGGAAATGCAGATGCTCATGCTAGAGCCCAACTTGGTTAATGACCCGGCAAGAGCCGAAATCATTCGCAGGAGACAAGCATTGATAACCAAGAAATACCAAAACCGAATAAAATGTTTAATCTTCGTATTAGTAGTATGTGTTGTATTTTTTTTCGTATCGTATTTTTTTCGTATTGTAACTTTTTTATTTGATGAAATAAAATTAGTATGTTGTGTTATTTTTAATTATTTGTGAAATGAATTTAATTTATTTAATGAAATGAATAAAAAAATAAATGTGTAAGTGGTGGGCCCCAAATGCGTAAGTTGAGGTTAGTTGTGAGTCAGGAGAGGGTTAGTTGTAAAAAGGTGTTAAGGAGATGTGACACACATGGCCCCAAGTGAGTAATTTTTGCTTGTCACGACACCTTCCCCTCTAAGTGCATACCTATTTCATACAAACACCATTTAAAGGAACCTACCTAATTAAATCATTGCATAAAGTTAATCATGAAAATCTTGCATATAATCAAAACAATAATTAAAAAGATTAATTACCAATAAGTTCAAAATACACTACTACTTTACCGTTTGTTACCCAAGATATTATTCTTTACCGATTTGTCTATGGTGGTGCGCAAAAAATATGCCTACACACCAATTTATTTTTAAACTGTCATGAAGAATACACGTACACCAATTTTCAAAAAAAAAATCTGGTGCGCAAAAGTTGATGTGTGCACACCATGCCATAAATGCTCAATAGGTCAACTATAAACCCCCAATAACTCAAAATTTATATGGTTCCTTTGTGAAAGTCATGCATCCAACCAACCTCGACTCCAAGATGAAATAAGATCACTGCCTATGTGAAAGTCCACTTCAATCTCAAATAAAGGATACCAAATAAACTCCATGTTCACTTGACATTCCATGTCCAAATTCATAGCCGTTTTGACGTTTTAGCTGACATATTCCTTTATGTTCTTGTGGTTGATTTACATAGTGCACATTGGAGGAACAACAATCCGTGATGAAAGAGATTCTCGTCCAAGTAGGTGACTTGCTCAGTTGCTTATTCATCCTCAATGATCTTTGTCATGATTACATTCCCTTGCTCGTCCATTTCTTCTTCATTACCGGGTTGATTAACCGGATCTGAAGAGGGAACAGTAGTAATGGGTCCAACCTTGCTGGGTTGAATAACCGGATTGGGTTGGGTACCGCTAGTTCCTCCTTCCTACCCGGGTTGATTAACCGGACTCGGAGGTGGTTGAGGGAAGTTTCAACTATCTTAAGTTTCTTTGATCAGGTCATCGAGTTCAGTATCTTATGCTTAGCCAGTTTCGAAGACAACTTTTCATGAGCTTACGTATGTCAACTAACTTTTTCGTGTCAGCTTCATCTTCTTTTAGTTTTCTTTCCCAATTCAAACTCTTCAGAACCAGTTTCTGGGAAAGGAATACCAAGTAACGGATCATTATTCAAGTGTGCAACTTCGATATCATGAGAGTCATCATCAACACCATGAGGAGTAACTGGAGATTGGGTTACTTGAGTAGTCTGAGTAATACTTCTAGATGGTGCATCTTGATCAATGGATATTGAAGAAGGTGAACCATTTGAGTCAGCAGGAACCAAAGCAAGAGCTTCAGGAACTAGATGATCAACATTGGTTGAGGCTTGGAAGTATTCATCAAACATAAATCCCAGTCACCCTAAGTAAATGGAACATTAGGTGTCGGAGGAGAGTCGTATGACCATTCTTCAAACATCAATCAACATGTAGTATATTCACACTTCTCCCCCTAAAAAATTGCATACGAGGTTTGCCATTTTTGATTGAGTAGCAAGTGAATAAGAATACAATCAATCATGTAGTTTATTCACACTTCTCCCCCTCAAAAATTGCATACGAAGTTTTCCATTTTTGATTGAGCATATGAATAAGAATACAATAAATCATGTAGTTTATTCACCCTTCTCCCCCTCAAAAATTGCAAACGAGGTTGCCATTTTTGATTGAACAAGTGAATGAGAATTTGATCAAAGATAAGCAGATCCACTTAATGACTGAATGAACATGGAGAGAGCATGAAGCATGTTGTTGAGAATGGTCAGGAATAAGAAGATTTCTCTTCTTCTAAAAATAAGGCGCACTGAATCGTACACCTTTCTTTTCTTTGATGAACGGGGCCTGAAGTGTTGTCACAGACGCCAAAATGTTGAAGAGCGAGGCCTGAACTGATGTGAACAGATGTCATAGTCATTGAAGAACGAGGCTTGAACTGAATTGTTCAAACGTCATTGCAGACACACATCAACATTGACTTTCCAGACCTCCTGAAGCAGGAGATATGCTTGCTTTAGGCCTTCAGACTTTGAGTCTTCTCATGTAGTGAATGATCGATGTACCTGCAACTGAGTATGGACTACCTGCACTAACATTACAAACTTGATTGCATATATATGGGATAGTGACATCAGTATCCAAACCCTTGGGGGTTTCACAGTCAACCATGGTTTTCCCATCGGTAAGCAGCTTTCCTGTAGGTATCCACCTAAGTCCAGCATCCTTAACCATTCTACCAGTTGGAATCCACTTATTGCAAGATCTAGGATTGTTAAGCTTCTTATGCATAGTGAAAGGACTATCGTTATTCATATTCTCCAAAGATTTAGTAGTTTGTTTCCACCTAGGAGAAATTTTAGGTTTGTATTGCTTTTTATGCTTTGTAGATGACTTACTATAAATCCTAGACTTAACAAGTTGACCCATAACAATGTTCCTCAATAAACTAGGAGGTATCGTACGAGGTTTTGAGCCTAAGATTCCATCCTTATGAAGTAGTGCCCCTTTCCTATCCTTTTCTAGATCATAGTTCTTGTCCAAGTCATTTATATCATAAGAATCATGAATCTTAATGCTTGGTTTCGACACTGTTTTCAAATTAATCCTAGAGGAGCTGGGTGTAGGAGTCATTACTTTTTGAGGTCTAGCAGACCTATAAGCATTTAACTTAGGCAAATAATGTGGAGTGACTGGTTTTGTCAAAACTAGTTTCGCATCAACTTGGGAGGTAAACCGTGTTTTTGAAGATTTTGGTCATTGAGATCTAAATGCAGTCAGTTGTCTAACAACTGATTGGTTTCTATTCGGTTGTGAAACCGGTTTCCCCAAGATTGATGGTTTTGCAAACTTAGTGTTCACACTATTCCCTGTTGCTTTTCTTAGCTCATTCTTTAAAGCCGTAATAGTGAAACCCTTTTCCTGAAGTTGAGCTTTGAATTCATTCTTTTTTGGCAATCAAAGATGTTGTTTGTTCTACAGTTTTAGTCCTGATTTCTTTGATTGAGTCACCTAGATTCTTTTGATGCCTTTTCAAAAACTTATTTTCCTTAAGCAATTTAGCCACATAGATTGACAGTTCAATATTTCTTGTCTTGGTTGCATCAATGTCCTTGTTAGTTCCGACTAAACTATTTTTCACATTCATAGCAGAGATATGTTTCTTCAAGTTGTTGATTGTCGAGTTTTTGGCTTGAAGCTGAGCTTTTAAATCATTTATCATAAACAATTCACGGAAATCAGGAAGATCCGGATTTTTACATGGTTGATTAGTTTGAAGACTTTCTTCCTTTTGTCGCATTGCAATTTCAAGTGAAATACAATGTTCTTCAAGTTTCAAAAATCTGTTAGAAAGTTCATTAAAAATTCCTTTATCAACCATATCATTTGATTTAAACCTCTCAGCCGTAAACAAAGAAATTGACTCATCATCACGTTCAGCATCCTGATCACTTTCTCCCCCTTTATGATTCATATTTTTTGAATTAGAAGTGGTATTGGTATCAGTCTTTCCCAACAAATTTGTGTCATAAGTGGGCTTAATTTGATCAGTATGCTGCCGTTCATTAGAAAGCACATTATGTTGATCAATTAAGGGTACCTCAACACATGACACCTGCTCTTTTACCGGTCTGAAAACAACATCCACATCATGTGTAATAAGAGTCACTGAACTGTTGGTATTGTCTAGCTTATCAGTCTCCGATCCTTTGCATTCAGTGACAACATACCAACATCCGATGCTTTACCCGAATCAACAATACCATCACATGATTGCTCTCGAAATGCCTTCACCTTGTCATCATACTTAAGTTTATGTTGTGCTCTTTCCTCAATGTATATCTTAACATTATCCATGTGTTGGATTAATGTTTCTCTGAATACATCAACCTCGATTCCAGTGTAATTAGCAAAACACTTTTTCGTCATCTGACTATCGTAGTCATAATCCATAGTGAATTTCGAATCAATGAACACTTGGAGTTGGTTGCTGATCACACAAAGAGCAGCCGTGGATCTATCTTCAGAAAATTCTCCTTTGTCAAGTTGTTGTTGAAGTTGATCTAAGTACAGAATCATCTTGACTGTGAAGGTCTCAACATCTTGACCAAAGAGTGTTGCAAATGTACGTCTGTACCCTCCCAAGTATCCAGGTTGTTCAAAGAGAACCTTGATATGTGAATGAAGTGATCGAAAACATTCAATGCAACTATCCTTTGCATTATTGGGTAGTTTAAGTGGATGATGAAGTTCTCTCTCAGATCTGACAGACTCCGAAGTAGTAGACATGATGCAACAAAACTATGAAATGAATGTGCACGGGATTTTACAATTCTATGATTTAAACCGAGAAATAAATTCTTTCACGGGATTTTACAAAATCAAGAAAAAACCGTGAAATGATGCTGAGTACTTTAGTGATTGAGTGTGAGATGATAAACTTTGCAAGGTACAGTAAGTTATCTAGGTCAAGTCACAACGAGTCAAATCACACCAAGTCAAATCGCAATTAGTCAAATTGCAAGAATCAACTCGCAACGTCAGATTGTAATTGGACAAGTTAAAACAACTCAAATTGCAACAATTCTCAAATCATAGAACTATTCAACTCGCAGCGTATAGTCACCTCACAACAACTTGATCAACTAGCAGTGAGTTATCAATTCGCACTAAGAGTCAATCAGCAGTGAGTTATCAACAAGCAGTATGATTTGGTTCGGCTGATGCAAGTTGCTATGGTGAAATTATGGTCTGAAAACATAAAACCTCAATAACTTCACTCCGGAGGTGATTTGGGCCTCGAAAAATTCGTTTCACGACTTTGTGGTGAAACCTCGTAATATTCAGTCTGTTCCGGTCGCTTTGACAGGTATTTCGCTGAAAACGGAGTTACGATTCAAAAGTTATGGCCGTTTGAAGTTTTGACGTAAAAAGTCAACTTTGGTCAAACCACAAGAAGTCAAACTGCAACAAGCAAATCTCTAGAGAGCAAATCGCTACACAAGCAAATCTATGGATAGCAAATCTCTAATGAGCAAATCTCTGGAAAGCAAATCTCTGGAGAGCAAATCTCTAAGAGCAAATCGCTACTTGAGCAAATCTCTACCTGAGCAAATCTCTACCTGAGCAAATCGCTACCTGAGCAAATCTCTACCTGAGCAAATCTCTAAACACTTCTAGATAAAAAGGTCGCTTTCTAGCGATTTGTCTTCTTTTATAAATATAGTAAAACAAGCAAATCTCTACCAGAACTAACCAAATCGCTACCAATAATTAAGCAAATCTCTACGAAGAATCATTCACCAAAAAGCAAATCTCTACCAAGAAATACTTACAAAATACTCTCGAAATTGCTCAAAGTCACCAATAAACACAAGAAATTAGATAACCAACCACTAAACCAAGTTCATATGACCCTCCTAATCAAGAAAGTACAACCATAAAACATATCTAACCACAAACAAAATCAAATCAAGATGTTTTCTAGTAATACTATTCGAACCAAATAAAGACCACAAAACCAAGCACCAAATTCGAGTACAAACAATCCCTAAGATGAAACCATGGCTCTTGATACCAATTGTAAGTAACTCTAATACATAAACACATATGGTTTGGTTGTGTTTGGATCGAATCAAGAAGGGTTAGAGAGAGAAAGTGAGAGCCTTTAGAGAGAGAGAGAATGAAAGAGAAATATATTAGATTAATGAAAGGTCCAACCCTCTCCCTTGGGTGGGAGAGGGTATTTATACATACTTAATAGTGCCCCATGAAACGGGTTGTGGAGTGAGCTGATAGTGGGTAAAGACTCAACCCACTCCACGAATACTAATTACAATTATATTAACTACTACTATTAATTAACTAACTAACTAAATATTAATGTGACTACAAGCTACGTAATGTTAAACTATACTCAGGGTGACCGAGTCTTTTACATAAATATTTATATTCCTAACAAACAATGACAATTATGTGAAAGAGTAGGAAAAATAATAATGATGTATATATGATAGTTGATACATATAGAATTTTAACCAATTTTTATTGAAGATTCTATAGTTGGAAATTAGAACCAAAACACATGAAGGAGTTGTTGAACAACAGAACGTCTTAAGATCCTAGTTTATTATAAAAAGTTTAAGCTAATTACCAGCACATACATTTCAATGAAACAAATTGTTAGGCTACTAAGTAAAATTATGGCTGGTGTTTGGCAAAAGGCTTATATGGGTCTTGTAGAGCTTGGGCTTTTAAAATAAGTCGGTTAATAAAATAAGTCTCATTTGTCATGAGGCTTATGGAAGGACTTATAAAATAAGTCGGCTAAAAACTTTAGCCCTATAAAAAGAGATAAAAAATTTAGCACGGGGCTTTTGAAGAATAAATTACTTATTTACCTACAAAAATATCTAACATATATAAAAACTCATTTAATTATGTCCTTTTTAGTAATTTTGCAATAATAAGTCCCAGTCTCAGCCCAATTGCCAAACAATTTTATAAAAATATAAATTTTAATTTCGGCTTATAATATAAGTCCTAGCCCCAGCCCCAGCCCCTGCCTGTTTCGCCAAACATACCGTATATGTAGCTGGAAAAATTATACGGAGTATAAAAATTTATCAATTATTGATAGTAGCATTTATTGTCTTCTTCTGAACAATTATTGTTGATAGCATTTATTGTCTTCTTCTGAACAATTATTGTTTATAGCATTTAATCATTTATTGTCTTTTTCTTAATTTCTTTTTTTTAAAGAACAATTATTGAGCTATGTCTGTACAAACTTGACCACGTGATTTTAACGCAAAGAGTAAATTACACAGATGGTCCCCATCGTTTGCATTGAATTTTACCTTTGGCCCTTTTACATTTTTTGCACAAATAGCCCCTAACTCAGAAACCCTTAGCACCCATAGTCATTTGACCAAACGGACATTAAATTTGACTTGCATATAAGGGTATAATAGTCTTTTAATGACTCAATTCACAAATTTAATTATAGTTTTATATAAAACTCATAACTAACACAAAGTCCCCTCCCGCCACCCTCTACAACTCACTGGACCGGATATGTCCTCCACCTGACACCAACCCGACACCATCTAAATCTGAAATGGGGTTTGTTTAAATTTGAATATTTGGTAGTTTTCTTGTGATGTGAGATGTGGTTCTGAATGAATTTGTTGATTTAACGGTGGTGGAGTGGTGGCAGTAGGATGGTGGTGGTTTTGTTAGTGATTTTGTTTTCGTAAATGGTAGTTTTGTTCGATGGAGAAGACGAAAAGGGTGTGAGAAGAGAGAGTGAATGGTGGTGGTTTTGTTAGTATGTGGTATTGTAAGTGTTTATTAATTGGATGTTGGATAAAAAAGTGAGTGACAATTATACCCTTATGTGCAAGTTAAATAAGTTATTTTAATTGTCAAATTTAACATCGGTTTAGTCAAAGGACTGTGAGTGTTAAGGGTTTTTGATTTATGGGCTATTTGTGCAAAAAATAAATCAAAGAACCAAAAGTGAAAGTAAACGCAAACCACAAAGACCATCTGTGTGATTTACCCTAACACAAACAATCAATAAGCACACCTTTTCTGACTAGAGTTTAGTATTTCTGAGTGCATACCTACTTCATACAAACACCATTTAAAGGAACCTACTGCATAAAGTTAAGCATGGAAATCTTGCATATAATCTAATAATTATTACCAATACGTTCAAAATACATTACTACTTTAACATTTGTTACCCAAAATATTACTCTTTACCGATTTGTCTATTGTGGTGCGCAAAAAATGATGCCTACACACCAATTTATTTTTAAACTGCCAGGAAGAATACATGTACACAAATTTTTACAAAAAAATTAAATCCGGTGTGCAAAATTTGGTGCATGTATACCATGCCATAAATGCTCAATATGTTGACTATACCCCAACAACTCAAAATTTATATGGTTCCTTTTTTTTTTTTTTTTTTTTTTTTTTTTTTCACAAAATTGGTAATTAATGTGTTTGACCATGCTTCATACTTTTTTTTTGAGGCAAAATACCCATGCTTAATACTTATGTCTATGTTTGACGAGCATTTCCAATGATAAACTTTTTGAAAAGATTTATATAATTTCTATGTCATATACTTTTAAATTTCTCATTTTATAAACCTAGGGGAAATCATGCCTACTTTACAAAGTAGGCAACTTGCCTACTTTCATTTGTAAAAAATAAAAAATATTTATAATTAAGCCTTTGCAGATATATGTTTTCCCTGTTTCACTCCATGTTTCCCTCTTTTTTAATAAAGGAAAGTAGCCAAGTTGTCTACTTTGTAAAGTAGACATGATATATAATAAATAGACGTAACTTAATGAGGTATTAAATGAGTTATATATAATAAATAGCGTAACATATACAATTAAAACTATGATATTGTTATTTTTTTTTGAAAAGCGATATTGTTATTTATTTAAACACAAATGAAAACATTTTTAGTATTAAAATATGAATAATCGTGATTTTATCATATTGTCATTCAATTTGATCCACCAGTAATACAATTTAGTTTGTTTATGAATCGATGATGCCTTTTTCTTCATATCATTATTTCAAACTTTTTTGCTTTTTATAAATGAGTCAATTAGTGGTTGAATTATTATTTGGGTTTTACTGTTTTAGCATACATGCAATATTTATGCCTTCTTTCTTTGGTTTTTAGTAAGTGTTTGGCCATAGGAATACAAAGTTGTTGGTTTTCAAAGACAATATCTTTCAAGGATAACATGTGGTTGTCCTTATGCTTGAGGGTTTGGATCTGGATGTTGTTTTAGAAGGGATTTTTAAAAATAATAATTTCGCTCAACTTTCTTACCATTTAATTGAAACTTGAGAACCCAATAACAATCACCACCATTCGCTCTCACCCCCTTCATTTCTTTACTCTACCTTTCACTCCATTTCTCTCCTCAAGAACTGAAAATATGAATAAATGGTAGGTATCTTAGTGGAAAGAAGTTGAAGAAAAATATTGATATGATCTTGACTAAAAAGTGTGGGTAGATAAGATTTTTTGTTTTTTCCTAACAACTCACCGATTAATGTCTCCCACCAACTTTTTTTTTTGGGAAATCCAAGTCCAATTTGAAACCCGATGGGGGAAAACCTTCAACTTAAGCCGCCCGAAGACATGACATTTAAATTGAAGTAAACCCTGCCTTCTCCAGATTCGAACCCTTGTGGGTTGAAACCTTCATTGAAGGACTTTGAAATCGTACCGACAGGGCAGTGGTCCACAAGGGAGGACTTCCCGATTTGATCACCCAAACCGGTACTACTCTCCATTAGGCACGCTTAACTGAATAAGACATGCCCAGTGGACCGCAAGCCCATCGGTGTCTCCCACCAACGACTATATGCAAAAGTTGTATTCCCACCAATTATATGCAAAAGTTGTATGTCAATAATGAAGGCAACTGAGCCACATCTTTACAAACTTGACTTCTGTCATCCCTTGTTCTCCTAAAACTAATTGTAAATTTAATATGCATCGAATTAACCCTTGGATATGGCATGTATGATGTATTAAATATGCAGAGACCTACATTCCTATGCAATGTATGTGATACAAATACATGCAAGCTAGAATCATATGAAGGAGACAATAAAAAGCCATGCCTTGTTGCAAATTCTAGGAAGTGTTTGACTTTACGGTCAAACTACCTACTTTTCGAGTCACTAGATGATGAAGGTTTTGGTACTTCAGCTACATGTTGCATTTTCAGTTCTTGTGAAGAAGTTCAATGTTGGAATTTGGAGTAGTTATATCAAAGTAGCGGTGGTAAAATTGGTAGGGCAGGCAACACAAACAGTTCAAAATGGGTAATTTTTGGTTTGGTTAACCACTTGACCTGACCCGAAACACTTTTTGTCCAATTGTACTGTTAAATATCACCATATTGCACTATTACTAATGTGAATTTTATTCCACAAATTATATATTACAAATAGAATATTTGCATAAAACAACTTAAGAGATTGTAGGCATTATTCATTGAAACTTCCAACTCATTTCCTTTTTAGCCTAAGTTTTTTGATTTGCCCCATTCAACCCGCTATAAGCAAAATAAAACCAAAGATGACCCATTCATTATCAAATTTGAATAAATGGTAGGTATCTTAGTGGAATGAAGTTGAAGAAAAATATTGATATGATCTTGGATAGATAAGATTTTTTGTTTTTTCCACACAACCCACCAATTATATGAAAAGTTGTATGGTCAATGAAGGCAACTGAGCCACGTCTTTACAAACTTGACCACATAATGTTAGTACCCTCATTAATCATCTGAAAAAGGTTACCTACCCATACATCTAGTGTAATTAAAACAATCAATAAACATAACCATAGGTGCAAAAGCTCCGTCTAGTTGAATGTTACTGTAGTACATCTTTTCTGTCTAGAGTATATATATATCATCTCTCTTGAAAAAGATATACACTGTATATTATTCCCGGTATTATTTGTATAAGTTTTGATTAGTTCTTCCCATATCATTTGTTGGTACATTTAAGGACTTAAGGTTGTTGGAATTTTGGGTGTGTGTGATTGTAATAATGAAACGATCCGCATATATTCCGTGAATTGTGTAGAGATAACTTTCATATTGAAGTGTTACGACACTATATGCCTCGGGTATCACAAAATACACAATCAGATAATTCAGAGAATTGCACTTTGTGTCTAAGGCACTAGAGAACAAACCAATAATACACACACAGAAAGTTTTTGCGTAAGTTTTGTTTGGAAGATATCAAGTTTGTTATATTAACACAAGCGAAAGATAGCTATTTTCGGTTGAAAGCGGTTGTCGGGAAGAGTCACAACTCTTGGAAAAGTTGTGTCATTTGATGGGAAAAACCGGTTGGAGGGAGAAAACTGGTTATGCTCGTATCCAAAAAAGTGAGACCCCCAACAAGAGGCTATTCCCCTTGACCTCGCAAGGGGCCGCGATCCTTTTGACCCCCACACTTGGTTGTTGTGGTAACAAGGTAGCTAGAATGAGTGTGCACTCTCCACTACCTAACTCAACTATGAGCTAAACATGGCTAAGCACTTTGAACTCAAGTAAATCACAAAAAATATAAGTGATGCTAATAAAATCACCAAAAAAGTCGTTAAGAGGAACGCATAAACTAGAGAAAACATCATTTTTCATGTATGTACACAAAACGTGGGACTAACAAGCAGCCTTAAAATCCCCCTCGTCAAATCAAGTGAAACTAGCTTATAACCCACATATATTGACAATAACAAAAGTGCCTTTCCAGCAAATATGTAACTTCATAAATACAAATTTCAGCTATTGTTGGTGAATGCTTTTTTTTCTTTCTTTTTCGGAACACCTTTTGTTACACAATCCAACTAGCTAACACGTTATCATGACAAATAGATGAGGTCACACGATTCTAGATTTCTTAAGTGCATGTTACTAAAAAAGATCCAACTATAAGTTACACTTTGAAATCTACATCTTTAGAAATATCGCATAGCTTCAAGTGCTATAATATCCAAAATGAAGAAATCATTTATATCATGTATGATTCATAAGTATCTAGAGTCCGGATGATCAATGTGGCAGTAATACAACAAGCATGCCTTCAAGATAGAGATATCATGCCTTCCCATTCTCACATGACCTTGACGATCCATTTGAATATCAAATCTCTTCAAACCAATACTACATGCTGTTTTTTAAAGGTCTTCACACCAAATTCAGTCTCAATCTCTTCAGCTGAATGGAAAACATTTAAAGAAGTCAGCTATTTAGCCATTTAGCACTTGCCGAAACACATTTATCATCAAGACATGAAAATACAACTGAATTTTAAAAGACTCATCCAAGCAGAAAAAGAGAGCATGTACATGAATAACACATACTTCGATCTTTACAAGAGAAAACACTTCTTGTCTCCAATATCGTCAAGTAATTAGTTGTACAAGTCAACTATATCTTGCTTGTCCATTGGCAATTCACTTCATGATCAAAATAGGTTTTCCACATAGGCAGCTTAAACAAGACATATTGGCACAGTTGCCCGTAAGGGGCATTTACATAATATCACTTTTACAACTGCAAACTGGACTAGCTTGATAATAAGAATTGTGTGGAAAAAGTTGTTCAATAGTATTATTATCCAGTTATCCTCAAAGGCGCACACAAACAGTTTTGCATCTACCTAAACTAATACTCCGTATGTTACACCATGTAAGTGGATGGCCTCTAAGTAGTTAATTTGTATACTTTTGACTTCTGTTCATCCCTTGTTCCCCTAAAACTAATTTGGGTCTCCTAATAATCAATAATCAATAATCAATATTTAATATGCATCAGATTAACCCTTGGATATGGCATGTATGATGTATTAAATATGCAGTGACCTATGTTGCATATGCCATGTATCTGATACACATACACTGCAAGCTAGAATCATATAAAGGAGACAAAAAAAAAAGTCATGCTTTGTTGCAAATTCTAAGAAGTGTTTGGCTTTACGGTCAAACTAACTACTTTTCAAGTCACCAGATGATGAAGGTTTTGCTACTTCAACTACATGTTGCATTTGCAGTTCTTGTCTTGAAGTTTAATGTAGGAGTTTGAAGTATTTATGTCAAAGTAGCGGTGGCAAAATTGGTAGGGCGGGCAACAGAAACAGTTCAAAACGGGTAATGTTTGGTATGGTTGACCCGAAACACTTTTTGTCCAATTATACTGTTAACTATCATCATATTTACTTATGTGAAATTTTATTCCACAAACTATATTACAAATAGAATATTTTCATAAAACAACTTAAGAGATTGTAGGCATTAATAATTCATTGAAACTTCCAACCCGTTTCCTTTTTAGCTAAGTTTTTCGATTTGACCCATTTAACCCGCTATAAGCAAAACAATCCAAAGATGACCCCATTCATTATCAAAAGAGTTGAAATTTTCCCACCTCTAATGAAATGTAATCCATTTGACAACAAAACTGGAAACTGTTAGCCAAATTATAACCACAAAAGGAGATTATAGTGCACAATAACAAATCCTTTCTTTCTCATCCAACCATTTTTCCCGCCAAAATGCCACCATTTTAAACGAATTTTACGATTCTAAACCGATAGTTCGATTCGAAATTCAATTCTACACATTCCGATATAGTTTTTAGTTGTCAATTTTGAATTTTTGAATAATAACTCATTACGCTTCTAAGAAATGCCGATTAAACGGCGTGCTTCGAAGAGATTGGTGAAGGTTCCTCATAAATATGGGGATTCAGTATGCCAGCTCAATAAGAAAACGATTATTCAGAATAATGTAGAAATTGTTGCTGAAAATGTGGGGGTTGAAATGGATAATGATGACGTCAGCAACGGGGATGACGATGCTATTTATAATGGGAAAATTGTGAACAGGGCTCAAGCTGTTAATACTCATCATTCTTATGTGAAGTCAGTAGAAATTGGATGATGACAATATGGACTTATTTGTGGGGAATTTTGGTTTGGGCTGTTGAAATCAACAAATCAAAATAGGGTATATTAAGGATTCATTGAAATTTGGAACAAAAGTAATATTGCAAACTGTATATTAGTAATTGTTATGAGGTTCGATCTTATCAAGTTTTTTAAGGTGAGAATGATAAGCATTGGTGTTTGGATTAACTTATGTTTGTGGCTCATTGGAGTATTTTTTGTTTCGTAACACAATAAGCTCAAAATGATAGACTTCATTTGTGTAAGAATGGGAAAAGAACTAGGTTGGGAAGAAAATGGGTAATCATTCTTTGTCAAATATGTGGAAAAGAAGGACATAATGTGAGGGTTTGTCCAACAAAGAAGGAAGTGGTGGTTTACGGGTTTGTCCAACAAAGAGGAATGGGTGATGGCTCAAAATCAAGTGCATATCCTCATGGTATAAGGCCAATTGGTTATGGTGTTTCATGGGATCCAGTTGATGGAGAAACAATGATAGGAGTAAGTGATCTTAACTATTTCATTTTTTAGTATTTGACTGTTTTTGCCTTTTTGGTATTCTATTTGACTGTTCGATGCACAGAATATAGCTTTTGTTAACACTTTGAAAAACAAGGCAGTAAAAATTGGATGATGACACTATGTGGGATAAACATGGACTATGTGACATAATTGTGCAAAACGGTGTGTATTTTTTCAGATGTAGTTGCTGGTTTTACCATTGCTATCCCTCAGGTTCTTTTGTCACAATTTAGTGAAAATTAAAGGAGAAAATTACATAGCCAAGCTCGAAATCCTATAGATATTTCCTTTTAGAACAAAGAGTAAGCTAAACAAACACCAATCTAAAACAAACAAACAAATATTCAAATCGCTAACAGTAAAACTATCAAACAGCAACAGCAAACCAGTCTAATAATTTGTTAAGGCGAAGTAGTCTCATCTTTCACGACTCACTAGCCTCTATCCAAATGATACACCAACTCAATTCCACCAATGAACTGCTAATCAAAACACCATCAACATAAAATAACCTCTTTTGACTCTGGAATACTGGCATTGTATTCACGTTCCCAATGCTTGTTTTCCCTGAAATCATGATTGGCAAACCAACTTAATCAGAATATTAACTACACTG
Source organism: Artemisia argyi (assembly GCA_030686995.1). Classification (NCBI taxonomy): domain Eukaryota; kingdom Viridiplantae; phylum Streptophyta; class Magnoliopsida; order Asterales; family Asteraceae; genus Artemisia; species Artemisia argyi. Next base: position 165,873,194 of record CM060690.1, read on the forward strand.
CAAGTCAATTTGGACATTGCAAATCAGATGTTCAAAACTGTATTCGAATGAATGTTAGAAAGAGTGTAGACATCTGAATTTGGCAAGAAACGTGTCTAACAAATAACCAAAATTTCTCAGTTTCTAACAAATAACCAAAATTCTACAAGCAATCCTAGTTCATCATTTATTTTAGAAATTGTAAAATAAACTATTGTAATTGAATCAAAGAAAACTTAATTAGCACGTTAAAAATATGCTTACAGGGATAATTATCTGAAAATGTGACTAACTTGTCACATTTTCGAGTATAGTTAACTCTTTTTTGGCTATTATAACACCAAAGTTTTAAATTCCGACTTTTTTGTGTATCTGTCACCATTTTGCCCCTACTTCAGTTTTATTACCCTATTAACAACGAAGGGTAAATTGGTCATTGTGCATGAACAAAATACATACAAAAGTGCAAATATAAAACTTTTATGTTAGTTAGATATATTTTAGATAATTATCCCTAAATAAAAGAAGTTAATCGGCATAGAGATAACATACCTTCATATTATGTTTGTGACTCGCCGTCTATTTCGATGCAGGGGATATGGGAGATTTTGGACCAGTATTTCCAAACTCAAGAGTGAAGGCAATAACTTTTCTGGTAGATCTTTCATCTTTGGGCATTTGCTAATGATGAGATGTTGGAGGGAGGTGAGGTGTTGGAGTCCCTCGGAAACTGTTTCCAACTTATCAAAACATCCAATGTAAAGTTGAGTAAGAGATGAAGGAAGATCAAGATGAGACAATTGACTCCAATTAGTGGCTTCTTCTTTTTCTTTTGAACCCTTCAAGGTTAGGTCAACAAGTGAGGTTGGAAACTTCAGTGGGCCCCATTCTGAGATGGGCTTCTTCAAAGGCCCGATATCAAGCTCACGCAAGTTGGGAGGCCAAAGCCCAGTTGGAACATCCATACTTGGACAATTGGTTATGAACAGAAAAGTTAACGAGGTGAGACTCTGCAATTGGAGGTCTGCAAATAACGACTCCTCCGTACTATTACAATCTTCTATCCATAATCTCGTGAGGTGAATAAAGTTACCCCCAAAATCAATGATCGATGCCACATTTGGATGACCATATATCCGTACATCTTCAAGCATTGGCATGCTTTTGCTGTTGATAGGTAACATATTCTTCTTTCCTCCTTCTCCCAACTCCTCCTTTATCATTAGTTTTTCACACATGCGAATGTCAACTGACTTGAGCTTCTGCCCTCCCATTCCCATTGAGAAGGAGACACATGTAATTGAATCACAATCCCAGATATATAACGTCTCAATGTTGACAGGACAACTTAAATGCTTGAAATTTTCACAACCCCATACACTTAATGAGCTAAGAGATGTTAGGAGGTTGCTCCCATAATTGTACTCCTCCTCATCTTTCTCCCCTAAACTCACCAAATTTTTACATTCCTGTACATGCAAGTATCTTAAATTCACGAGAACCTTACTACTTGCCTCTGCTTCTTTTGATTCCCACAAGTATCTTATTTCATCACATTTTTCAACAAACAATTCTTCAACTGCCTTAAGATCCAATATAATACCTCTCCACACCTCATTAGTAAGCCCTGAAATAGATTCTATATTCAACTTGGTGACTGATGGAGCTGCGTGCACCAGACTTCTCAACAAACCAACACCACATTTATGTATTTTCAAATCCCTCAATGAAAGTAGCGGTTCTTTAAATGAGACACTAACCAAATTTGGACACCCTTCTATATTGAGCTCTTTCAGGCATGGAAACACAGAATCTCCAACCCCACTTCTACTATATGTTGACCAAACCTCCCACCTCGGCATACCTTTAAACTTTAGAATTTCAAGTGAAGGAAATGCAACACCAGTCCCAAGAAACTCTAAACCCACATCTTTCAAATCGTCCATGTCTTGGATAGATAAATTCTTAAGTGACGGTAGTTGCCCGAGTGGTGGTAGAGATGTACACTTTTTACAGCCATGTATAGACACACTAGCCAACTTATCGAAAGAGGGTTCTCCAACCCATTTGGGAAACTCTAAACCCAGATAGTTCACAATGCCTAGGCTCTCCAAACAATCATTATATGGCTTCAATGCATCAAGGACATCGTTATCAGTAGTCTCCTTTCGGGAAGCATTTGATACGTCACTCCATTCAACCTTTAACTCAGTAAGCCTCTTTTTTGATAAGTCTGCTTCTTGTGCTTCCGTTGCGTTTTTTACTTTTTCCATACCCTCAATGGAAACTTTCCCCTGAAGATTCTTAAAATCTTTAAGTTGGGTTATCGAAAAATCATTTTCTCCTCCAATAATGATTTTTGAAAGAGTTTGCAAGCCTTTCAACTTAGCGACCCCGACAGGCAAGTCTTTTAAAAGCGGAGTATCTCTAATGTCAAGATGCCGAAGACTTATAAGCTTTATGAAGTTGTTGGGCAACTTAGTTAAAAGGGAACAACCAAAAAGGATTAGCGTCTCTAAGTTATAGAGATCACAAACATTTTCTGGAAAATGTGTGATTTTAGTTTGAGATAAATTGAGATAGCGTAAATGCTTTAATTCACTAATGGACTCTGGAACCTCGCTTATCTCATAACCACTCAAACTTAAAACCCTTAAGAATTGCAACTTAGGGAGTAAGTCAACCAAAACCTTATTCGACAAGTAGTTACGTTGCCTCCGGCTATCTTTCACCCCTACGGACAATAATGTTCTCAAACCTTTAGCTCCTTCGATCCCCTCAAACTTCTTGTAAGCTACATATGCGTCAAAAACAAAAGACATATGACGACACTTATCTAAAGTTTGTTTCCTAGCATTCTCTCTCATTTCCTTCTCTAACCTGAAAAAGAAATCTCCGGCAACAGATGTAGCCAAATCATTCATAAGATCATGCATAACAAACAAAGACTTGTCATTAGGTAAGCGTTGAAAAAATGACCGTGATAACAACTCATCAAAGCATTCCTGACCCAAACGTTCTACAGTTGACGTGCTTAGACGTACTCGGTGCAAAAATCCTTCTGCCATCCAGAGCAGTACCAAATCTTCCTTGTTAAATGTATAGTCCTTTGCGAACAAGGAGCAATATGCAAAGAGCTGCTTCAAATAGGCAGGAAGTTCACGGTAGCTTAGTCTAAGAGCCGGAATAATTTCATCCCCCTCTTTTAACCTCCATATCTCACTTTCCTCTATTTCCTTCCATTCGAGCGCATCCCTTTTTGTCCTCATTAACACTCCAAGTGCTATTAATGCCAAAGGCAAACCATCACATTGTTTAACAATGCCTTCACCATGTGCTTTAAATGTTGGATGGGAGTCAAAATTATTTGCACCCAACGCATGTTGAGCGAATAAAGACACGGCATCATCTTGGGATAAACGTTGCAGAGGGTTTGAATTATCATAACCCAACTTTTTCAGCAATTGCTCCTTCCGAGTCGTCATGATAATTTTACTTCCGCTAGAGCATGCATGAAATGGACGTACTAAAGTTTCCCAATCCTCACGGCTTTCACTCCAAACGTCATCTAATATGAGTAGAAACCGTTTATCCCTAAGTTGGTCTCTGAGAGCTACTTGAAGAAGATTAAAATCTTCAAATTTCTTATCTTGCCCACTCACAGATTGGAAAATAGTTTTACTTATTTGGAAGCTATCCCACTCATCTGAAACACATACCCATACCTTGAGTTCAAAATGATCCTTAACTTGCTTTTCGTCATACAAAAGCCTAGCTAGAGTGGTTTTGCCCAACCCACCCATACCAACAATGGGCACGATGCTAAAGTTTTCTTTGCATGGTTCATCCACCAATAGCCTTTTAACCAACGCATCCTTATCACCTTGTCGCCCAACAATACTAGATGCATCTACCAGCAATGAGGTCTCGTATTGTCTATTTCTATCTTTTGACCTATCATCCTTCACTTCTAAACCAAGAGTAACTTTTTCCTTCTCTAGATCTTGCAACTTATTGTTAATATAATCTAACCTGCGACTCATCTTACTGCTTAGTAGGAAATTTGTGCAGCAAGCTGGGACGAGCTTTCTTATCTTGCTGGTGCTGGCGCTGGCTCGGGATTCGTCAGTGAACTCATTATGCTTAGCCTCGGTTGCCAAGTCATCAAGTACGTCATCAATGTCGTAAGCGAGATGTTGGAGATCATTGAGCCATAGTTGAACAGCTTCATTAGTTATTTCTTTATTCCAAGCATCATTCAGCAGTGCTTGCATCTTGAGCAAAGTCTTCCCTAGTTTCTTCAGCTCAGAATGAATTCCCTTTGCTCGAACAACTTGCTTAACGGCTTCATTGGCCAGCTTCTGAAGAACGGCTTCAATGAGGGTAGAAGCAATGATTTCCGCCATTGTTTAATGGTAAACTGGGAGCTCTTTGAATCTGAATGAATGGTAGGTGTTTTGAATGAAATGAACTGGAAGAAAATTATAGATCTTGACTTAATAGGTGGCTGGAAATAAATGAAAATTCTTATCAATTATTGAGCTATGTCTGTACAAATTTGACCACATAATTTTAACACAAAGAGTAAATTACACAGATAAGATCCATGTGGTTTGTAGTTCCTTTGACCAAATGGACATAAAATTTGACCGTTAAAGTTACTTATAGTATTTAACTTGCACATAAAGGTATAAGTCTTTTAATAACTCACTTTACAAATTCAATTACAGTTTTATATAATACGGGTTGTTAGAGGTCATCATACTTTCACAAAACATCTAATTTAGTCGCTCTACTTTTTTTGATTTCTAAAAAGACTGTCGTACTCACCAAATCATTTATTCTGGTAACTATAACTTTGGTAAAAATGCAATTTCATATGATTACCAGATTTTATAAATTCCATGTCAGAAATTTTAATGCCACATCATTTAAGTTATATCCACCTCACGTACTCACATAACACATCAAATTATCTTTTATACCCGACAAACCAAGGGAAGATTTATGAAATGAACTCTATCTTTTATTAATTTGATAATTTGTGTTCTTAGCCAGACATCATATATGATAACTTTAAAGGTGTTTGTTTAAGCTTATATATGGGCTTATGAGCTTATTTGATTTCAGCTTATATATTTAATAAGCTCTAATTTTCCGGCTTATTTGAAAACTTGTGGGCTTATATAAGTTTATTATAGTAAAAAACTTATATAAACCCACAAGTCTCCAATAAGCCGGAAAATTGAGGCTTATGATATATATGCCGAAAACAAATAAGCTCACATAAGCCGCATATAAGCTTAAACAAATGTCTCCACAAAATATCTAATTATCTACTGAAAATTTATTTTTGATCGTCACTCGTCTAATCTTTATCATGTTCAAGAACTCCATAAAATGATGCAGACCTGAACGAAAAAGATGAAACCCCACCCGCCACCCTCTGCAACTCACTGGACCGGATATATCCTCAGCCCGCCACCATCAACACCATGCAACGAACGTGACACCTTGCCCTTAAACCAAAGCTCCCAATCCGACATCGACGAAATCAATTTTTGTTTTTATATTTTTCTTGGATTAACTTTTGTTTCTATAGTAGTTTTTAAAACAGGGGTCTAAACAAATTTTGTATAAATCTATACTACATATAAAGCATGAATGACTCTCTTTCCAAAATTGTAAGACTTACAAGAAATTAAGCATGGTTTACAACACTTTAATACACCCAATTTTCAGAATTACAACAAAGTAAGCATATAGTACAACAAAATAAAGCGTGGTGTCATTTTAAGACCAAAATTCTATCAAACAATATTAATGCTATTAAAAACACCCCTTCACCAAAAATTACAAGCATTTAAGCACAATGTACAATAGCTGCAACCAATTTACAGATTTACAACAAAATAAACATAGTGTACAACAAAAATATGCATGATGTAATTTTTAGGCTTACAACATTAATGCTATTAAAGTGATCAATGTTATTAATGACTGTAATGACTACTACTTACAAGAAAAGAAACATAGTGTACAACTCTTTAATGCACATAATTTTCAGACGTACAAGATAAGAAGCATAGTGTACAACAAAACACCACATTAATGCTATTTAATGTAGTCAATTATTTAACTGGTCAATAAATACAATTAATACAGTTATTAAAACACCCCTTACATAAGAAATACAAATTATCAAGCATATTGTACAACCAAATTAAACACAATTCTGGCTTTAAATTTCACTGCTACAAATAATAAAGCACATTATACAAATATTCAAGCCCAAATGGGCAACGGGCCAAGTGGGGTTGAGCCCGAACGGGCGCGGACCAAACGGGCTCAAGCCCGAACATGCACGGGCCAACGGGTTCGAGCCCGAACGGGCACGGGCTATACGAAATTCTTGATATCTGTAAATTTATTGTCAATAAGAACATAATAAACTAAAATACATTATTCATCGAAAAAATTTATTTCAGGGTACCCGCGCGTGCTAGTTATATATAAAGTATGATATTAATTGTGATTTTTTTTTGAATGGGTTTTGTTTAAATTTGAATATTTGGTAGTTTTCTTGTGAGGTGAAATGTTTGTTCTGAATGAGTGTGTTGATTTAATGGCAGTGGGATGGTTGGTGATATGGTGCTGGTTTTGTTAGATAGAGAAGATGAAAAGAGTGTGGGAAGAGATCGATAGTCTTGGTGGTTTTGCTAGTTGGATGTTGGACCAAAAGAGTGAGTGACAATTATACCCTTATGTGCAAGTTAAATAGGTCAAATTTAACGTCCGTTTATCAAAGGACCGTGGGTGTTAAAGGTTTTCGAGTTAGAGACTATTTGTGCAAAAAAAAAAAAAGTTAAATGACCAAAGGTGAAAGTCAACGCAAATCACATATACGATATGTGTAATTTACTCTAACACAAACAATCAATAAACACAACCATATATAGTTGCGGAAGATAAACTAATTAAATGTAAGCACACCTTTTTTAACTAGAGTTTTTATTATTTCTCAGTGCCTAAGATAGATATGTAAGGGAGTTTGTACATGTTAATTTGAAAATATCATTCACTTTTAGGATTAATCAAATACACATTAACAAGTATCTGTAAAGAAAATCTTAGACAAACCTAGACTATTACAAATTTAATGTTACAAAATACACAAAAAGACGTGTATAAAATAGTGAAGACAATGAAATTATGTTTTTGGCACATTGAGATAACACTGAAAATACTGTAATTAAGCACTAGTTATAATACCCGTGCACGCACGGGGCATTTTCTAAAAGATTTTATCTTATATACTCCGTATTGTTATAATTAAAAAACAAATAACTGAACTTGTTGTAAATTTAGTTTTCCAAAGAGTACTTTCACTCAATTTAATCATAGCCACCATAAAAGTAGAACAATGGCTCAGATATCACAAAAAACTCAACATGTAGTTATTGATCTCGTCGTTGCTCCACACATAAAAAGCAAATGACATAACACCAATATCAAACAACCACTCCAAAACCAGATCCACATGTGCTCATGTACTGACCGTATAATTTGTTTGGATACATTCTATTAAAATATCTACTTGTAGCAATTATGCCAAACATTGGTCTTGGACTCTGAATGAACTTAAATAAACAACAAAAACAACTAATTTATGATAGAAAAACTCATTAGTTTGAAACTTTAAATAAGCTTATTATCAACACCAAAAAATAATTAAATAATTTGTATAATTTGTAGCAATTATCAACACCAAAAGAAACAACTAATCACAATGAAAGAATAAACACAAATATAAAATAATTCAAACGTACAGCAAGATGAGAATTGGTTCGGTAGTTTTGAGTTTTTGATGCAAAACCATTTGCATTTGACAAAGGGGTGGTGTTGGTATTGTTTCTATGCAAACCATTAGAATATGAGTTGTGTACCCATGGAAGTGGGAAATGGACTACGTCAAAACCATATCTTAGATCCTGATATGTGCTTTGTGTACCCCTGTTGTAAGGTCCATTTGAACTAAAGGCCAAATTCTGGTTCACTACTGGTCTCACGGGACCGTTGTTTTCATTGCCCGTAGTGTCCACATGCACAGGCGAGCCAGCAGGTATATATGGAGCATATGGTGCATAACCGTAACCACGATACATAACATAAGTGACCCATTCTCCCCATAAACACCCTGGTAAATTACATAAAATTAATCAGCATTAGTATATATAAATACATAATACAACTTTCGATAAGCCCATCACATTAAATTATGAAAAAAGATTTTCTTACATGAGACATATCAACTCCATCAGTGTTTCATGTATCTTGATTCTTGAATAGTTGTCCTAGTTGCTGGTAGTACCATCATAACCTAACATATAAAGCTAAAAAATTGTTTTTATGAAACAAAAATCTTTTGTTAAGCGTTTACAAAGTAACAATAATGATGTTTTATGGAGTCTAATATGATATGTAGGAGTATTCAATTACCAGGATAGTAATAAGCAGGAGTATAAGCATTGGGAAAATACGCCACGGTAGGATCAGCGTAATCGGGTATGATTGGAGTAAGGGACAGATCAAATTGTTGACTTTCACCATTCCCATTGACCCCTGAGTCAACTGAGTGCTGTAAAGTACACATACCACATGATCAATATCTAACAATCTCAATTAGTACTAAACAAACACGATTAACACGAAAAATGTTACATAATGTCTCACATGAAGCTAAACTAAAGTACTAAACCCTCACCTTCTTAGCAGCCGAAGCTTCCAAAATCTTCGACTGTGAATCAACTGTAAATGAGTCTTCACATGATCAAATAAAACATCTCATGACTTGATCTAGATAAGAAAAACGTTTGATTCGGCTATCTCCCTAACCATATTTTTGGTTCCCGGAAAAAGATGTTAGTCTGCCAAGTCTTTGATGAATGATTTCCGTTATTATGTAATTACAGAATACTTATCACAATTAAACATATAAAGAGCATAAGAGAAGTAAAAAATGACATGATTAATAAAAGCAACGTTTTTCTATTACCCAAATTAATTTGTATAAGCATAAAAATCACTCTGCTTTTTATTGTAAACAGATTTTTATAACTAAGTAGAAATTCTACTTTTTTTTTTTGGGGTAAAGGGTTTTGATACTTTTTGGTACCTTGAGATTGGGCTCACTTGACCCGTTAGAGATAGAAAAAACATAATTTAAATCGACCATTTGTTTTCCTTAAATTGGTCTGTAGTTAATGATTGGTTACCTTAGAACACAAAGATTAATGATTATGGAATGCATCACAGGCATGGTGGCTAGTTGCTCACCTTGGTTCCAAAAGTTTGACCTTTTGATCCATTAAAGGCTCTCCTCAGGTAACAATTTTTCCAATCCAGGATTCACACTTAAAAAACTAATAGCTCTTGTGCTAGAAAATCCTTCATTAAATTAATATCATCATAGAAACAAAAAAACAGGCCTTTTTATTAAGAATCGAGAACAGGTTGGTTCACTATAGATTGACCAGCTAAAACTTATTGTCAAATTTTTAGAGCTTTAAATAAAATGATTTATGAGATCAAATGCTTAAAAATAGGCGTTGGCTGATTTTTAAGGTGTTCGACCCATTTAAAACTTTAAATTACCATTTTAGCCATTTTTTATTTGAACCATACAATCTTTTATTACCTATGCATCTTCAAGATCAGGGATGTTAGAAGCCTTTCACCACAACCTTTGGCATCTCCATGTCTATTTGTGTACAATTCTATGTGTTTGTTATCCCAATTAATATCTAAAATCTAATTTCACTATCGATTACTGTGAAAAACCATAGCTTAGATAACCTACCTTGTATACATAATGTTTTAACTATTCATGTATTGAGAAAGAATAAACGATTCACTCGCTTGTTGACCATAAGATTTTAGAATATTTATAAACTTTTCTAGAATCCAATAAGTGAGTTTTCAATTGTAACAAATGTAATTAGGAGTTGCTAGTCATTTAGAGTTCATTTACATGTAAGTATATGGTTATCATAGGTCCATAACAGAACAATTAATAATATCCTATCCTTGGTATAACTTCAATTAACATAACTGCCTCCAAATAGCATTCCTGCCATGTTTTAGTTCTTTATCTTATTCTCATTATTCAATTCGATATCGCACGGTAGCTTTTAAAGCACAATACCAAACAGTCTCAAAAACTTATTATGTATCTAGACTTGTTGACACAAATAGAACAATAATATCATGTATTAAGCTACCTTAGCCAGACCCACCTCAGGAACACGGAAGCGGTCAACTCGGTACGTTCCACCACCATATTTCCAAATTGAACTTTTAACGTTTTTTAGCTGATGCTGCACTTGCAAGATGGCTGATTGCTTTTTCACTGTCAAAAAAGTTTGGAAAGGAATCATTGAAATGAGATAAGATGATAGCACTGACACACGACTATAATTCTTTGAAGATATATTGTCATGCTTGTTTTTACCATAGTAACATCTCCATAACATAGAAACTGTCGCTTCTCACACAACGTATCAGACCCATTTACCCCTTACCAAATATAGCAGATTAAAAGTAATCATAACAAAACCAGTTAACATGTTTAGACGCATCTTGTAACAATTCGCAATTTCAGGTTAATTACTATTCTCGGAAAATTTACTATTCACTTTTACTATTCATTTTACTATTCATTTTTACCGAAATTTTCTCGAAACTTGATTTTTATTTCTTGGCCTCGAGTGATAAATCATTTCCATGGCAAATTAAATGTTTGACACTCGTCAGATCATTTTCGTGAAAGTTATTAAGGAATTACACGTTTTAGGGTAAAACGTCATTCAGAAATTCTACGCACAACGAAACTCGACCCCGTTAAGTGACCCCGCATCAGAAAAATGTTTGACACACTCATGATTTATTTGAGAATAAATCATGACTGAGAAAAACATGACCAAAGATAAACCTCGGCCGTGAAAAACTGGAATTTTCAGTTTTAAGCGTTTTTACTCAGCCGTAACCTTAGCCTATACCTGCACCGCGTTTCTAATAAGATTTGAGTTTTCAACTTATTAGAATAAGTCAACATATTTTTCCCTCCTCCTTTGACCAAAAATCATCCCTTGATTTTATAAGTCATTCCTTGATTTTTAGGCTTACGGTTTGATGTCTAAAAGACATTTAATACCAACCGACACTAGACTGAGCCCAGTCTAGACATTATAAGTCATTTTAAATCATTTATATCCTATTAGAAAAGTAACATTTTACTTTTCTCAATTTAACGCAATATTCGTACATTTTACGTATTACGCGTTTTAGACCCGTGTTTCCAGTTTTAGCAGGGTTTTACCACCCAAATGGAACCTACCACTCATTTTATATTTTATTATGGAGTATTATGACATGTTTAACCATTCTTCCAAGTTTCGTATTTTTACGATACCCGGTTTTACGTTTCGTGGCTTAACCATTTACGGTTAGCATTTTACGGAGCCAAAACATACTAGATATCTTGGATAATATCTTCCAATGTCCAACCCTTCCTCCCCAAGCATTGCAAACCGCCACTAGGGGGGGGGATTCACACTAGGTGTCTTGATCTCATGCTTTAAGCCTTAAGATGTGAACATGTGTTCAACTTGGTGAGCAAGTGTTGACAAGTCAACATTAGTAACCTCCTCTTTGGCATATAAATGGCCCTCTCCCCCTCCTCTTGTACGCCACACATAACACTCCCCATCCTCTCATCCTTAGCTCATTATCTTCCAAGTTTCATGCAAGATTCAAGTGCAAGTTCATGGTTGAAACCCTAGTTTGATCTTAGGTTCTCAAAACACTTCCATAACCTCATACTTTGGTGATTTCTCTTGAGTTTGAATCCACTCAAGTCACCTCAACTTTCATCATCTCTCTTTCAAGATTACAAAAGTAGAAAGATTGCATGAAGTGAATTGGGTTGAAGCAAGTCCATCAAAGTTCTATCCTTACTAGTTACTTCCTTTCTTTATTTGAAAGCCAAAAGTTGTAAGCCAAACCCTAACATGCTTCTTGTTAAATAATCATGTTCATGTTGTTTACATATTATTCTTGCTATATTATGTCTTGTATTCATGTCCATGATGTATAAAAATGAGCAAAACAAGTTATTGTATATGATTGTTAAGATAAAATATTAAAACAAGTAAACTAGTGACTTTCTTGGAAAGACCTGATCAAAATGGTAAAAATATGATATTGGATCATTACATATTGTAGTAGAGGACCTAACAAGGAAACCGTAGCAATTTGAACCACCTAAAACGAGTATACGAGTCAAAAGTTACGCCCGTTTAAAGTTACAAAAGATTTGCGGCAAAACTGCCTAAAATGTTTCTGTTACAGAAACTTTAAACACGCAAAAAGAGGCATTTCTGGTCCGTTTCATGAAAAAGTTAAAGCACGAAAGTTGTCCGGAATCACGTTTTCTTCAAAAACTCAGGAGCACGTCTCCAGAAAGTCAATAACGAATGAAATATTTCTCAGTTTCTTAACAGCTATTTACATATTTGTTCAAGTCACTATATATTGGTTATGTTTTAAAAGGAACAAGAGGTCTTAAGATCTATAATCAAGACCACAACCATGGCTAGAGCCAAGGTTGAGTCTCATGACCATGGACCAAGGACCAAAGGTCATGGCAAGGCCATGACGAAATGACCATGTAAGCTTACTTAGGCGTAAACATGAAACAAGGAATTGACGATAACTTGAACAAACAATTTGGATCTACTTCACTTAAAAGGAACCATGAGATATTACAAAGAAAAATGGTCATACAAGACTTATGAAACTTCCCCTAATAACAATCTTCATGTAAAAATAAACTTTCTTAAGTTTATTCAAATATCGGACATGTAACTTTTCGGATCAAAACTTATATCTATATATTTTATCAACTACTACAATAGTAGGGAGCCTCCTGTGAGGAGTTCATTATGTAAGCCGTCGAGATGAGTTGTGGATTTACGAATTAAAGTGTCCTGGCTCCTCGAACGCTTACTAACATGACTTCTGAATTATGTCGGCCCGAACGGTAGTAAACGATATATAAAACATACATGTTTCATGAATCATTACTTTCAAAGACTTACACTATACATCATACCACATCATGGACTAAATGCAAGATATATATATAGGCACTACTTCATATTCTTTACTCAAATCCTAAGTCGCAACATGCTATTATAGGTTGCTCGTAGAAACCTTCACGATTCAACCGTTACATTCATTACTTGCTATCTTACTTAAGGTGAGTTCATAGCCCCACTTTCCATTACTTAATTGCTTTACAAACCCTTGGGGGGAATACATGCTATTTTTAACCGAGCACAATGTTTTTAAATTGTATGCTTGCCTGATTGATTTATTATCACTAAGTACCAGCCTTGCTAAACCGAGATCCCTTATTATGAACCACTTAATCACTAGCAATAGTGAGCGCAAATATTGTGAATAGACCTATTGGAATTGACGAATCCCATTTGTATTGACTAAGTTCAAACAAATGCACTAATATTTGAGATTTAGGTATGTTAGCAAAGTACCTACCGGGATAAATCTGCCGATCGATATTGGTACACGTTAACGTTTTGGTGTCATAAGCTTAGTGTATAATACATTTTATGGGCGTATAATAACGTAGCCTACCTGTTTTGTTTTCCAAACATTGGTGTGAGTCTATAGCTCACACTACCAACATATTGTGTTCAAACATTGAACAAACTCTATGAATATCACTCAACCTTTGTGTTGACCTCTCAAGCATGTATTTCAGGTTCATGACGATCAAGGATGGCACGGAAGGGCACAGATACTCAAGAGGGCTATAAATTTTATTATCATTCAAAAACTCATTTAATGTAAATTGTAAACATGAACCATTTGGACCTCATTTTGTAATCTTTGATATTTATATAATTTGAATGATAAATCTTTTAAAATGACTCAATTAGAGTTCGTTTTCTATTATTGTGACTATTGTGCCGTCGAGTAACACCCAGTTTGAATTCCGCTGCAACCATGAATTGGGGGTGTTACAGATTGGTACCAGAGCCATGGTTATAGAGAAACGGGTCTAAGTGAGACCTAAACTATAACTACAATCGCAAACAAAAACATTTTATAGCCTTCCGCTCTCCGTGTCTTCCATCCTCCAGACGATTATGGACTTAGTAAGCATGTTATGCTACACAAACATATTAGTATATTCATATATACCCATTTTGAGCATTTCCCCGTAGACATTTTTATGATACACACTTCTCACATTGTGAGCACTTCCCATAAACATTGAATTGTTCTAACATAGAAATTCTTTTCATAGAAATCATGTGCGTACCCACTTCTCCCGATTATGTGCCCGCTCTACCTAATAACTTCCAAGTCTTACCACCCTCACCGGAGTTCGGATTTGACTTCGTAAATGCCTTCGCTTCTGATGACGAAGAAGAACCCTTCGAAGATTCAACCAATGAAGAAGAGGAGGAACCAATGCCAACTAATTTTGCGTTGAATATTTCTAATTATTTTGAACAAAATTGGGTTGACGCAGACTCCGAGGAGGATAATGAGTATGAATATGTACTAGAGCCATTACCACCACTTCCCTTTGATATCCCTACATGTGATGATTTGGATCACTCGTTATGGATCGTATCACGACCACCATTGATCCAACAAGAAAGTCAGCATGGAAACTACAACTTCTCAAACTTCATCGACTCGTACCCCTAAGACACACTAAACCAAGAAGTTGCCGATCAATCAGAGCTGCTCGGACCTTCTAACCCGCCATAGACTAGTGTGATGATACTAGTTATCTTTTGTACTACTATACTGATTAGACTCAGGTAGTAAATGTTAGGAAATCCATGTAATAACTAGCGATAGTAAAAACGTTGTAATTACTAAACTGAAAGTATCAGTTAGTAAATTTTGAAGAAACTTGTAATAAGTTTCGATTTTGTAAATCAACCAACGTTGTATGAATAAAACTCTTGTTTTATACTATCATGTGTTATGCCTTTAAATCTTCAAACATAATTATTCTATCACCATCTTAGAAAAATCACTTCGTTGATACCACCCTATAAATCAATATCATGCCTTCATTTCCAACTTTCATCACAAACTACTAAATCTCAACATACCAAAATGAAGAACACAAACCTTCTTAACCTTCTCACCATCATCAACTTCACAACCCTTAATCCCACAAGCTCACTTTCTGATCTTGATGCACTTTTAAAGCTCAAATCATCCTTAGTTACACCACAAGCACTCTCATCAGCTTTACAAAATTGATTACCATCTAAAACTTTTAAGAAACACAATATTTCGTAACTAAACCGAACATCACATTATCGGTCCTAAATTATACATAGCCTGATCACCTATGTCTAATTCAGGAGGGATCATGTTATGCTGGGAGCAGTCACCTGTATGTTTTCTTAGAAACGAACTTCTCACTTATAATATTAAGACAAATTTCGTGTGAAATTCATGAAGTATCCATCCGATAGAGTACGACAATTAATCACTCTTACTCTACCTTTCCCACATAAAAGTAAACCTCATCCTACGCCATACCCTGAGCCGAAAGGAATGGGTTAAACCACTACGAGTCCGAGCCTTAGTTTTAACCATAAATTCAAACTTTTTTGCTCAAATCCTTCACGTTCAAGCTGAGGCAGTGAAACAAGAAGACATCCAAAAGGAAAAGTTGGATGGCATGATACAGAAGAAATTTGAAACCCGTTCAGATGGAACTCTATGCTTCCAAGGTCGAAGTTGGTTACCACTTTATGGTGGCCTACGAGGCTTGATCATGCATGAACCTCACAAGTCCAAATACTCCATACATCCAAGATCTGATAAGCTGTATCATGATCTTAAACTACTCTATTGGTGGCCAAACATGAAAGCCGATATTGCAACATACGTTAGCAAATGTCTTACATGCTCCAATGTAAAAGCTGAACATCAAAAACCATCCAGTCCATTGCAACAACCAGAGATTCCTATGTGGAAATGGGAAAGAGTTACTATGGACTTCATTACCAAGCTCCCAAAGACATCAAACGGTTATGACTCCATCTGGGTCATAGTTGATCTTCTCACAAAATCCGCACACTTTATACCAATCAAAGAGACTTACAAAATGGAACAACTTACTCGACTGTACGTCAAAGAAATAGTCTCAAGACATGGTGCACCGATATCCATCATATCGGACCGAGATGGTAGATTTACTTCCAATTTCTGGCAGTCACTCCAGGACACCTTTGGAACAAATCTAGACATGAGTACAACGTATCATTCTCAGACCGATGGTCAGAGTAAACGAAACATTCAAACACTTGAAGACATGCTTCGAGCTTGTATAATAGACTTTGGAAAAGGATGGGATACTCATCTACCATTAGTCGAATTTTCCTACAATAACAGCTATCATACAGGTATTAAAGCAGCTCCATTTGAAGCACTTTGCGGTCGAAAGTGTCATTCACCTGCTTGTTGAGCTGAAATGGGAGAAGTTCAACTCACTGGTCCAGAACTCATCCGTGAAACAACGGATAAGATTGTACAAATCAGAAGTCGACTACAAGCCGCAAGAGATCGACAGAAAAGTTATGCCGACACACGACGCAGACCCCTAGAATTCCAAGTCGGAGACAGGGTCATGCTAAAGGTATCGCCTTGGAAAGGCTTGATACGATTCGGTAAACGAGGAAAACTAAACCCAAGATACATCGGACCATTCAAAATCCTAGTCAGGGTTGGCCCTGTGGCGTACAGACTTGAGCTTCAATCAGAACTCAGTAGTGTACACCCCACTTTCCATGTATCTAACCTAAAGAAATGCTTGTCAGATGAATCACTCGTGATTCCACTCGATGAAATTCAACTCAATGACGATCTTTAATTTATCGAGGAACCCGTAGAAATCATGGACCGAGAGGTCAAACAACTCAAGCAAAGCCGTATTGTCAAAGTTCGTTGGAACTCACGACGTGGTCCTGAATATACATGGGAACGAGAGGACCAGATACGTAAGAAATACCCACATCTTTTTACCAACAAGGCTTCTACTCCCAACGCAAATTGATCTCCGGGACGGAGCTCTCATATGGCGTGGAGACTGTAACAATTCGCAATTTCAGGTTAATTACTATTCCCGGAAAATTTACTATTCACTTTACTATTCATTTTACTATTCATTTTTCCCGAAATTTTCTCGAAACTTGATTTTTATTTCTTGGCCTCGAGTGATAAATCATTTCCATGGCAAATTAAATGTTTGACACTCGTCAGATCATTTTCGTGAAAGTTATTAAGGAATTACACGTTTTAGGGTAAAACGTCATTCAGAAATTCTACGCACAACGAAACTCGACCCCGTTAAGTGACCCCGCATCAGAAAAATGTTTGACACACTCATGATTTATTAGAGAATAAATCATGACTCAGAAAAACATGACCAAAGATAAACCTCGGCCGTGAAAAACTGGAATTTTCAGTTTTAAGCGTTTTTACTCAGCCGTAACCTTAGCCTATACCTGCACCGCGTTTCTAATAAGATTTGAGTTTTCAACTTATTAGAATAAGTCAACATATTTTTCCCTCCTCCTTTGACCAAAAATCATCCCTTGATTTTATAAGTCATTCCTTGATTTTTAGGCTTACGGTTTGATGTCTAAAAGACATTTAATACCAACCGACACTAGAATGAGCCCAGTCTAGACATTATAAGTCATTTTAAATCATTTATATCCTATTAGAAAAGTAACATTTTACTTTTCTCAATTTTACGCAATATTCGTACATTTTACGTATTACGCGTTTTAGACCGGTGTTTCCAGTTTTAGCAGGGTTTTACCACCCAAATGGAACCTACCACTCATTTTATATTTTATTATGGAGTATTATGACATGTTTAACCATTCTTCCAAGTTTCGTATTTTTACGATACCCAGTTTTACGTTTCGTGGCTTAACCATTTACGGTTAGCATTTTACGGAGCCAAAACATACTAGATATCTTGGATAATATCTTCCAAAGTCCAACCCTTCCTCCCCAAGCATTGCAAACCACCACTAGGGGGGGGATTCACACTAGGTGTCTTGATCTCATGCTTTAAGCCTTAAGATGTGAACATGTGTTCAACTTGGTGAGCAAGTGTTGACAAGTCAACATTAGTAACCTCCTCTTTGGCATATAAATGGCCCTCTCCCCCTCCTCTTGTACGCCACACATAACACTCCCCATCCTCTCATCCTTAGCTCATTATCTTCCAAGTTTCATGCAAGATTCAAGTGCAAGTTCATGGTTGAAACCCTAGTTTGATCTTAGGTTCTCAAAACACTTCCATAACCTCATACTTTGGTGATTTCTCTTGAGTTTGAATCCACTCAAGTCACCTCAACTTTCATCATCTCTCTTTCAAGATTACAAGAGTAGAAAGATTGCATGAAGTGAATTGGGTTGAAGCAAGTCCATCAAAGTTCTATCCTTACTAGTTACTTCCTTTCTTTATTTGAAAGCCAAAAGTTGTAAGCCAAACCCTAACATGCTTCTTGTTAAATAATCATGTTCATGTTGTTTACATATTATTCTTGCTATATTATGTCTTGTATTCATGTCCATGATGTATAAAAATGAGCAAAACAAGTTATTGTATATGATTGTTAAGATAAGATATTAAAACAAGTAAACTAGTGACTTTCTTGGAAAGACCTGATCAAAATGGTAAAAATATGATATTGGATTATTACATATTGTAGTAGAGGACCTAACAAGGAAACCGTAGCAATTTGAACCACCTAAAACGAGTATACGAGTCAAAAGTTACGCCCGTTTGAAGTTACAAAAGATTTGCGGCAAAACTGCCTAAAATGTTTCTGTTACAGAAACTTTAAACACGCAAAAAGAGGCATTTCTTGTCCGTTTCATGAAAAAGTTAAAGCACGAAAGTTGTCCGGAATCACGTTTTCTTCAAAAACTCAGGGGCACGTCTCCAGAAAGTCAATAACGAATGAAATATTTCTCAGTTTCTTAACAGCTATTTACATATATATATAAGTCACTATATATTGGTTATGTTTTAAAAGGAACAAGAGGTCTTAAGATCTATAATCAAGACCACAACCATGGCTAGAGCCAAGGTTGAGTCTCATGACCATGGACCAAGGACCAAAGGTCATGGCAAGGCCATGACGAAATGACCATGTAAGCTTACTTAGGCGTAAACATGAAACAAGGAATTGGCGATAACTTGAACAAACAATTTGGATCTACTTCACTTAAAAGGAACCATGAGATATTACAAAGAAAAATGGTCATACAAGACTTATGAAACTTCCCCTAATAACAATCTTCATGTAAAAATAAACTTTCCTAAGTTTATTCAAATATCGGACATGTAACTTTTCGGATCAAAACTTATATCTATATATTTTATCAACTACTACAATAGTAGGGAGCCTCCTGTGAGGAGTTCATTATGTAAGCCGTCGAGATGAGTTGTGGATTTACGAATTAAAGTGTCCTGGTTCCTCGAACGCTTACTAACATGACTTCTGAATTATGTCGGCCCGAACGGTAGTAAACGATATATAAAACATACATGTTTCATGAATCATTACTTTCAAAGACTTACACTATACATCATACCACATCATGGACTAAATGCAAGATATATATATAGGCACTACTTCATATTCTTTACTCAAATCCTAAGTCGCAACATGCTATTATAGGTTGCTCGTAGAAACCTTCACGATTCAACCGTTACATTCATTACTTGCTATCTTACTTAAGGTGAGTTCATAGCCCCACTTTCCATTACTTAATTGCTTTACAAACCCTTGGGGGGAATACATGCTATTTTTAACCGAGCACAATGTTTTTAAATTGTATGCTTGCCTGATTGATTTATTATCACTAAGTACCAGCCTTGCTAAACCGAGATCCCTTATTATGAACCACTTAATCACTAGCAATAGTGAGCGCAAATATTGTGAATAGGCCTATTGGGATTGACGAATCCCATTTGTATTGACTAAGTTCAAACAAATGCACTAATATTTGAGATTTAGGTATGTTAGCAAAGTACCTACCGGGATAAATCTGCCGATCGATATTGGTACACGTTAACGTTTTGGTGTCATAAGCTTAGTGTATAATACATTTTATGGGCGTATAATAACGTAGCCTACCTGTTTTGTTTTCTAAACATTGGTGTGAGTCTATAGCTCACACTACCAACATATTGTGTTTAAACATTAAACAAACTCTATGAATATCACTCAACCTTTGTGTTGACCTCTCAAGCATGTATTTCAGGTTCATGACGATCAAGGATGGCACGGAAGGGCACAGATACTCAAGAGGGCTATAAATTTTATTATCATTCAAAAACTCATTTAATGTAAATTGTAAACATGGAACCATTTGGGACCTCATTTTGTAATCTCTGATATTTATATAATTTGAATGATAAATCTTTTAAAACGACTCAATTAGAGTTCGTTTTCTATTATTGTGACTATTGTGCCGTCGAGTAACACCCAGTTTGAATTCCGCTGCAACCATGAATTGGGGGTGTTACACATCTTTCCATCTAAGTCCAACCATCCAAAGTCCCAAATATAAATCAGTGCCAAAAATGTTTCAGCTACATGGAAACAATCATTATTGGAAGTGTTTGACTCGCATGAAAAATGAAAAGTGTTTGTGTTTGGAAGGGTGTATCAAAGTGATTATTATGTCGCAAAAAATCAGAATCAAATTCATAGAGTTGTATAAAGGTATGAATAGTAAGTAACTATACATTTAGCATGTCTAAATCTAATTACTTCAACCAAAAATCAAACGCTAACAATTCAAACTGATTAACGCGAATTTAGACTCACATTCAAACACCCTAAGTCCCCCTGATGTTCACTGCTTAACTTTTGCGACTACCAAACTGCATACTGAAAACTGCTAATTTCACTTTAATGTTTAATATATTGGTATATACTTTTTCCATCCAAACAATCCAACTTCTAATCCTTGTTTCAAAAACCAAATAATGAGATATAAAATTTACATGAAGCAACCTAAAGCAACCTCTAAAGTTGCTTTATTGCTTTTGTTTTATTGGATTATTTGAATGCTTAAAACGGAGTTGTGTACTCCAAATGCTTATTTAACTCGCAAATAATCAAATCAAAAGTTTATTCTGATATACTCCTAATTCATGCATTGCGGGTTGTGCTACAGAAAATTATCCGCTTCTTCTTATATCAAACAATTCTTAATAAGCAATCCCGAACACCCCCTAATATCCACATCGCTACCTATCTCCGTAACATCCAATTCAAAAACTATTTGCAACATAAGTTATGACTGATCTTACATACTTTACAAAACTCATATTCTTCTTTGTGATGTAATTTAGCGTTTCAAATATAATAGTTCTCAACGATAATTTAGCTTCTGTATTTTGTTTAAACGCTAATAAAAAGATGTGATAAGATCGTTTATAGCTCATCTAGGGTTAACAATAATAAAGATAACAATCATGCACAGCGGAATATATAAAACATCTTTATTATTGAACAAGGTTCTTCATCATCATCTCTACTCTAACATACACCAAAGCCCCAATGTTACGTGATCAAGTGTAGCACGGTTACATCCTAACAGCTATCTAAGATAGTTGAGGCTTAACACAATCTACCCTAGGTGTTTCCCATAAAACACCTGTACACTAGTCTAGGCGTTTTTCCAGCCCTAGACTTACACACACGTTTTTCTGATTTTACATTGTGGAAGACATATAAAACATATTCCCTGTATCTCTTTATATAATAGAGATACTAGGGTTACAAGGAATAAACTAGAATAATAAAAGATATGCTGTAATCTTTTTCTTTCTTTGCAAGTTTCTTCCTTTGTCTCTATAAGTCCTTCATCTTTCATATTTGTCAATATCAACTCAAAGTATAATTCCTAACAATCTTCCCCTAGTTGATATGACAAAACTAAATAAGCATGAACTTCCCCTGAAGTTAGTATATATGAAAGATGTCGTCTTCCCCTCAAACCATGCATATCATCAAGGATCTTCAAGCTGCAATCTTCAAAATATTCTTCTTCCCCTTTTTGTCATCATCAAATAGGGGACAAATGTAAGCAACCTTGATCTTCACAACCACGAATCAATATTACACATCCAATTCATCTTTCCAATGTTTCAAAGTCGCCCACCATTAAGTTTTCCGCATCTATAAATGGACTTGAAACAATAGAAATCAAAACCTTCAGTAGTAATAACAACTAGCAGTAGCAAAAACCTTCACCTCGATGTAGCAAATAAATGGTTAAACATTTAAACACTTAAGCTTCCCCTGAAACCCATATGTTAACCATTTGTTGAATATAGGCTCCATGTAATGATTACTGATGAAGAAAACTAAGTATAACCAACTTGATGTTGAAGTAGAACCACCCAAACTTGTGCCTTATATCTTGTACTAAAATTGACTTCGAACGTATACTTAACGTATAGGGAGATCGCAACCTCTTGACAAAAAATCACTGAGCACAATAACGTAACTCCTTCAAGTGTTTTGTCAATTCGTAGTCACCTGAACGAACAAACAAGTTATCTCAAAAGTGTAACACCCACCTTGAGATATGATAAGAACACTCATCCAAGAACCTCCACTTCAACTTCAAATAGGTGATAAAAACCTTTCTTCGTAACCAATTAGAACAAATAAAAACGAGCCATAAATCTATTAAGCACCGAAACCAAAAATCATAACTCTTGTGTGTGTGTCTTCCCCTGTGTGTGTATTGGAACCAACCTGTTCCAAATTAAACATATACTTCCCCTCACTGCTTGTAACTCATGATTGCCAATGAAATAATCAAAGTCTCCACGTGAAATATAGCAACATGAATAAGTACCAAACACATGCCCCTTAAGAAATATGAACAGCAGCGGAAACAATTAAGGCATCAGTGGTAACTTGTATAAGCAGTGGAAAAATCAAAGCGAGCAGTGGTAAAAATTTGGCCTTGCAGTGGTAACGTATAAGCATGCAGTGGTAACTAATAAGCGTGCAGTGGTAAAATTTAACTCGCAGTGGAAACGAAAATACTTGCAGTGGAAACGAATACACTTGCAGTGGAAACGAAAATACTTGCAGTGGAAACGAATACACTTGCAGTGGAAACGAGGAACCACTATCAGCACCAAATCCATCTTACTCTCCATCAAGCATCCATTATATCAAAACGTACCTTTACTACTTAACAAAATTAATCATACTCCCCAACCAATAATAGCATTCATTATCCACATAAAATCATAAACCCTAATTAAGGAGTTAGGGTTTTGAATGATGAAGTATCAATACCAGATCTTGTTACCAAGGTTGAGAGAGAATAGCTAGGGTTTGGTACGCATGATAATGAACAGTAGCAGCTACAATCATTAGAATTGGAGTTTTCTTCAACAAATATAAGAACCCATGAAACCCTAATCGCAAATCGATTACATCCAATCCAAAGCTGCTTTTATTTGATAAACAATGACTTCCATGATGAATAAAGACCATACGAACAAGGAAATCAATGAAAATCAACACCCTTTGAAAGAAACCCTAAAAATTCGAATATTATACCTTTTCTGCAGCAGCTTTTTAGAAAAATCATATCTTTTTACTGGGAGCTCAGATTGAAGATCCCTCCGGTGGAACTCTTCCTTGTCATGTAGAGAACATCCAGTAAAAATTTCAGCCCGATCCAACGGTTAACGAAGGAGATATCGCGCCTTGAAAACTGACCTGCAGTGAGTTACGAAAATACGAACCAAAATCGAATTTTTCTTGTTTTCTTCATTCTTCGACAACGAACCTTGTAAATCCTAGATATCAAGAGCCCCCGCTCTGATACCAATTGATAAGAATCGTTTATAGCTCATCTAGGGTTAACAATAATAAAGATAACAATCATGCACAGCGGAATATATAAAACATCTTTATTATTGAACAAGGTTCTTCATCATCATCTCTACTCTAACATACACCAAAGCCCCAATGCTACGTGATCAAGTGTAGCACGGTTACATCCTCACAGCTATCTAAGATAGTTGAGGCTTAACACAATCTACCCTAGGTGTTTCCCATAAAACACCTGTACACTAGTCTAGGCGTTTTTCCAGCCCTAGACTTACACACACGTTTTTCTGATTTTACATTGTGGAAGACATATAAAACATATTCCCTGTATCTCTTTATATAATAGAGATACTAGGGTTACAAGGAATAAACTAGAATAATAAAAGATATGCTGTAATCTTTTTCTTTCTTTGCAAGTTTCTTCCTTTGTCTCTATAAGTCCTTCATCTTTCATATTTGTCAATATCAACTCAAAGTATAATTCCTAACAAGATGCATTTACCTTTAAATACATTTTACATTTTATAATTACAGCTACGTGCATTTATAAAACAAACAGTTGTCAACAACAAACATCATCTGACCTACTAACCTCGGGTTCTTAACAAATAACCAGATATCCGTAAGTTTGGACTAAAAGTTAGATACATATGATGATAGTGATTTAATGTGGTTAGGTAAGTAGTTATGTCTGCGGCGGCCTAGGTCGTGGTTGATTTTGCATACTTTAAAATTTTTTTAGTGTTACTGTTTTTGTTGTTTTTCATTGAGAGTGTTTGGATGATTGATGACTTGAGGATTGGGTTTTGAATTGTGATTGATTTTGTGAAAAGGTTTTGATTGCCAGAATTAGTAAGAATGTCGGGCCGGGTTTTATGAGAGGCCTAGGTACAACATCACCAGGGTGAATTTATCAAGTGTATATACCATAACATTGAATCTTAATGACACCCATAAGCACAAACTGATTAAAGCCGATAAAGATGGTTACTTTCGGTTTAAAACTGACGAAAGCTTTAGCTACAGTCTCAAGTCATCAAGGTCAATCCTATTTTCAGCTACTCAATCCCGGGCCTCCGAGGTATTTCTGCCTAATGTTAACAAACCGCCGCTAAATCTGCCGGTTTTAAAGTGACCATATATAGTGAGCATCTTCTAATAGATGAGCAACTTACCTTTATATCCTGATATAACTTGAGGTATGCCATAATCTATTACTACTGTAGAATAGATTCTAGAATAATAAGCGGCTCGCATGCTGTCCAAGAGTAAAGAAACATTCAGTTAATAAAAAATAAGTCTTGCTTTTGGTTTAAGAAGAGCATTGCTCTAAAAGATACTACATAAATAAAAGCATTGTGCTGCGACATTATTAAGGTTGACAAAATGTTCATAGATAAGCTTAAGTACTCAGTTCATTTCAATACTTGGGATTAGTGTTCCGAAGACAAGTGAATAAAAAGGTTAGCAAGTGACAACATCCCCAAACATGGCTGGTTAAACCCATAATCATATCTAAGTAAATCTTAGAGAGATTAACTTTGAAGGGATGAATGGGTCGATGTGGGTTGTGTTTTATCCACAAGTCATATATATATCTAAAAAGTGAACAGACAAACTGGGTCGAAGGACACCTGAATCGTTATATACAAAGATTTTGATTTTTACTATAAGTTTAACCAATAACAATTAACATATTCATTATTTATAGAAAATACACAAAAAAGTGTTTACAAACCAATCCAACATAGCCCATTGAATAACCACTAGATTGTGACCCGTTTTAATCTATTGCCCAACCAGCCCAACTCACTCATCATGCCCCCTCTAGTAATTTTGAATGCAAAAATCTCATATTTTTGCATTCAAAATATTTCAATGTAGAAGAAAAGTATGACAAACTTCATACCAGAGACCGCACGCCTTATATACCCAAAGTCAACAGTGGTCCAAACTCAACTTTCCAGCCTATGCCTAGTAGCCTTGCCGACACAAGTTCCAAACCACTGTGATAGACAAAACACTATGTTAAGAAATGTAGAAATAAAGGTTGCAAGATAACTCTTAACAAATTATGATTTTTGTGAGAGCAACAACAGTTGCAAACACAACTTTGTGAATGTGCACACCTAAGTGATTGGTATAGTGGATACTGGTTGGTCTAAAAAAGCACGCTAGAGTCAAGCAAAGGTTTGCCGCAACATCAATTAGGCACAAATTTAAACTGATTGTATAAAAACCCATAACTTAATTACGCAATTAAAAAAAAAAAAAAAAAAAAAAAAAAAAAAAAAAAAAACCTAGATTAGTAGTAATTAATAAATAATAGATTAATATACCTCTAATCCATTAAACGAAAACATACCTTCTATTAATCGAGCGATGTTGAATGAAGTATTGTTAGTAGCCGATTGGCTCTCTCTCTCTCTCTTTTTTTTTTTGGTCGTTAGGTTTTTTAGTCTCCTTTTGTGTTCCTCCGTTTGCGTGTCTACTTCTGTGTCGAATGAAAATTGAAAGTGAGAAGAAATTGGGTTTGTTTGATAAAAAGTTTAGTTTTCATCCCGATGGTTTTGTAAATCACCCCGCTTTCTGTAAGTTTTACTTTTTTAAATTTTTGACACCTATATTTTTATACCAATATGTTATATAATTTTTCCAAAAACGATTTTTTTATAGCTTTTGGCCAATTAAGGAAATATTTAGCCTTTTTCTTCTTTAATATTTGTTTTAAAAAATTAACATTAATTAAATTATTACTCAATAAGGTATGATTTGATTTTTTTGAAATGAAAAAGTCCCCACTAGGGGTTTTATTTTATTATATAAAAGATTAACAAACAAATTAACAACAATTCATTTTACACAACCGCATGATTTAATGATACACAAGTTTTGGCAACATATATCGCATTCATTTTCTGTATTCCAACATTTAAGTATCTCGTACGAGGACGCTGATCATAATAATATTCCTTACAACACACTTGAACTTCATCAGAATCTCCGTATAATGTCTTGTAGGAGTTTTATCTTGGAGCACAATTGTACCACCTATGCACGCACACACAAGCTAATCTAGCTAAGCACACAAAAAACTTTAAAAAGATCGGTTATTAACAACTCTATGTAAGGGTGATCTATTCGAGCGAAACACAAATAGATCGGTTGAGAACCGATCTAACTAATACAACAAATAGATCAGTAATTACCTAATTAAGAACCGATCTATTAAGTCAATATTCAAATTAAAATATATATATATATATATATATATATATATATATATATATATATATATATATATAGAGGGAGGTTATCGTAAGATAGTGCTTATAATAGGAAGAATAGGAAGCAATGTGGTCCGTTAGATGTATCAATAATAATCTCATTAGATCAAACTAATATAATGGCATTTTAGTAAATTAGTTGAACTTGATGGCTAGCTTTAAAAGTCAATTTTAATACTTTTTTTTTTTTGAAGGTGTCAATTTTAATACTACGACGTACAACCCAAGCGTATGACCTGCATCTTTTTTATTTATTTATTTTTTTTATCATGCCAATTTTTTAATGATACAAATTTCAAGTTCTCTTATATATCAATGTTTAAACAAAGAATTTTGAATGTACAGACCATGCATCATGATTCGTCATCTTCTTTCTCATACCCATGATTCATCATCTTTTTTCTCATATTTATTAAATTTATGCGATACATGACTTTCTCAAATGTATCAATGTTTTAAACAAACAATTTTCAAACCATTATGTTTTGATACACGATCTTTTTAAAGCTCTTTGTTTATGTTTACATGATATAAACAATATTGCAACTTTGATACATCAAAAAATCAATACTCGTATAATTTGTTCATAGACAGTGGCAAGTAGATACACATTACTAAAACCAAAAAAGAACATGTTGATACGTACATGACAAAAACAACTGAGTACGCCGGGGATGACGACAACATCATGAATATCTAATTTACAGCCATGATACACATTTAATTTACAACTAGCTAACAACCAAGATGTACATATGTTTACCAAGTGATAAACAAAGTAAGAGCATTGATACATAATTATATTGGTAATGGCGGCAGTTACTGTATCGTTAACTATATATATCTTGCAAAAGTGACGACTGAGTTTTGTACACATCGACATGAGAATGGCTAGGTTACAATCTAGTTGGACAAGCAACCATTTGAAGATGAGCAGTTACCGTGCGTATCTTTTGTCGGTAACGGAGATAGAGCTAGATCAATGCGTGAGATGATTGTCTTGAGAGAGACTTATGATGGCAGAAACCGTTGCCGGCGAATTTGTTTCGACGTCGGGTTTTAGGTATCATGTTAAACCGTGATATTATATCAAATTTCTGAACAGGACGGTGTTTTTATATACCTTGGTTTCTAATGATGTTTTAATGGCATTGAACCATGTCATGCACATAAGGCTCCCGAAAAAATGTGTTTCTTATGTTGTAAAAATTATGTAACATGTTGCAGCGAGTAATGCTCAGAATTTTCTGAACGCTGGACTGAGATATCATCTCTCTCGTCCATTCATCGACATCATATGAATGTCTAAACGTTCTTAGGAACAACGTCGTTCGCGATCTTGAACGTTATCAACAACTTACCGTATTCTGGTTGATACAGATCCTTACACCTAATGATGCAGATCTGTCGTTCGAAATAATAGAAATCTAGATAGTTATCGTTCTTGTGTGATTTTTATTGTGATGAGTGATAGAGCAAAAAACTGGGTGGTTACAAATGACGAGAATTGAGGTAACTTTTAGAACGGGAGAGGATTTATTGTGAAATACCTTATGTGCCCTTATTATTTAATTAATAATTATATTTCACTTAAATTGATTAAATTCCACATGTCAATTATTAATTGGCTTCCTAGACTAACTCACTTTAAACACTATCTTATATGAACCTCATTCTATATATATATATATATATATATATATATATATATATATATATATATATATATATATCAAAACCCATATTTTTTCCAAATTTCTGTTCAATCACAAAATACACTAATATTCCAATATACGTGTTCAACAAAATAATCATTTTACAATACGACACCAAATGGCTTCAAAAAATACAACACCATATAACTATATACGAACAAAGAACACAATTGGAACGATAATTGTTGTATAGCTTGTTACTACGTGTATCCCCCGATTACATGAGAAATGACAGATGCACCGATGCATTGATGTTGCAAGCCCATTCAACTTCCGCCATGAAGGCTTCAACTATATCAATCAACTGTCATAAAGACAACAAACAAATAAGTTAATGATGGTTACCTTCAACAAGGTGGGCGGAGATCGCTGCGTTGCGACTGGGCTTGATGTTTCTGACGACCTGTTGAACTCGAACGAAGTCTCTTATATGCAACTGCTCAACACAACTTTTATATTTAGTAGGCAGATGTTAGCAAAAGTTAAGAGACTACTGGTTCTAAACATAAGTACGACAGCGATAGAATTGTGCTATTACATCACTGTACGTTACTACCTTCTACACGCGGTTAGTAGCAAAAGTAAAAAGATTACCGGTTCTAAACATAAGTACGACAACTACAGATTAGTGCTATTACAGCTAGGGGTGTTAATCGGGTCGGGTTGGTCGGGTTCGGGTCAAAACGGGTCGGGTCAAGTCGGGTTCGGGTCTGAGCCATTTACAAAAGCACATAATTTAATTTCTTAAACAACTAAAGGGCACAAGTATAAATCACACAAGTTGTTTGTTGCATACTTATAGACTTACTGCACAACGGTTATAGAAGATGTTGAGTTAATAATGAGAAACCAATTCTGTGATTCTATTCACGACTGAATTCTCTAAGAGTTCAAAAACAATGAATATGATGAAATATATGTATAAACCATGCAACAAACCAAAGATAGATACCAATTTATATGTGAGATAAAGTCTTGCTATGAACAAAAAGTGTATCATTGCATCAGTAGGCAAGTTGCCATGATTGAAACTTAAGAACCATTAAACTTAATACTGTACCATACTACAGAAACATAATAGCAACAAACAAAATAGCCGATAATACCATAGTAGAAGTAACCACTGGTTACGAAATATACTATATTTACCATACTAGAAGTTCTAGTAACCTTCTGTTACAAAATTGGACGGGAAATGGGACCATTTTTACTACATGGACCAAATTAACTTGGGCCTTTCAAATGAATAAAGATTGGTAATCATTATATAAAAAAAATAAAAAATAAAAAAAATCTAACTCGGGTTAGTCGGGTTGACCCGAACCTGAATAGGCAAAGTATTTTAAACCCGATACCCGAACCTAGTTCATATTCGGGTTAATCGGGTTGACCCGATTGACCTAAGTTAAAGTTTGAACCCGAGTAACCCGACCCGATTATCCTTATTCGGGTTCGGGTCCAGGTCGGGTCGGGTCGGAATTTTTGACACCCCTAATTACAGCACCTAATGCCACTGCCTTCTACACCAAAAAAATGGCAATGATTGCTATTAACCACATCCTTTTCGAAATCAGATAAAGCCATCCCCTGGTATCCTTGTCCCAAGAAGAACAATGTGCATGATTTAAGCACAGAATGGAGATTGTAGACTCAATACCCAAAAGACTAGTCACAACAACCAACTAATCCAGCACCACTGAATTTACACTATAACCTTAAGAGAACAATGACCAGAAACACTGCTTCATATGATGCAACCTATCAGTTAAAATGCTCCAGCATTCACATAACTGTAGCTTTAGTTCCGTCAAGGTGAATAGAGCATTCAATAGGCATCCTAGACATGCTGTTTTCTACCCCATGATACCAATAGCCTAACTTAGCCAACCAACACATTTTAAGCTGCTCTAGGTATTGGCTTAAACCCATCACCATACCAAAGCAAAAGTGCAAAACTAGTACATCTTAATGCAACTACAAGTCTACAAGACAATGAAGCTGTTCTAGCTACTGGCTAAACAAAAGGGAATACGTTTCCCTTCTTTGCAAAGATAAGATTTAATGATACTACGAGACAATAAAGCCAAACAAAGTTAGAAAGCCAAAGTAAAACATATAACTAGAGTAAATTACTTTCAAATATCCCTAATAGTTTTCAAAGGAAACAACAAATGATGAAAACTCAGCCAGGAAATCCTTTAATTACAATTATGTGACATGTAAATCAGCTGATTCATAATCATATACAATTGGCGTTTTATTGTAATGAAGATTGTACCAAATCGTAAAATCTGCTTCTATAGTTCAAGACAATTGCATACACATGGAATGTGGGCTTATTCTATATTAACTAATCAAATAGCGGGATCATGTGATGCAATCCAGATGGTAAGACGCAACACTCAAACAAACCACACTCCAGTCATGTTTAAGTCCTTAGCTGTAAATTAAGAATGATACTAAGCTATTATACAGAGTAATAGGTAGCAGGATCTTCTCTAAATGATAAAAGGAAAAGTGAAAAACAAAACTAAAACCAATGAGAAAAGAATGTATGCAATGATGACTCCAAAACAGAGGACACCAGGCCAATCACTCCTCGAATTAAAAGAGACAATCACCCAAGTGACAAAAGTAGATATAAGAGACAAATCACCAGAGCAAAAAAAAGGAGAGAAACGAGAAAAAGACAGCACCATTATTCAGTGAACAACGAAAAGTCAGAAATCCTCATACGAGAATGCAACTTCTGAGATCACAAGTTTGATGAGTATCAAGAGTAAATACGAACTTATAAATTATAAAATTGTAAATATGCACAGATTAGTGCTTGTGTATAAAAAGGTACAAACAAACTACGAAGCTAACATAACCTGTAAAAAAAAATAACAGGATATATACGTCCACATAGCAGACTCCTTGTGGTTCGGATGTACCAAGTAAAACGAGATCACATGGAACCTCATCGTTTTCACGGATCAACACCAGGTTACCAACGTAAATCTTTTAAGCTTGTATCTACATATATAAGTCGACCATGTTAATATGTAAGATGATGGCAAGTAATTGCTAAGGTAAAATTACACCAATCCAAATGAGCTAAAATGGATAAATCGAAGTCTAACAGTATCAAAATTAAAAACCTAACAGTATCATCATATATACAAATTGAAGTCTAACAACGATCCAATTACCTTTTCAACTTCTCTTCCTAAAACAAATGCGTAACTAACAAAATTCAGGAACGTATATGTCACACAAGGACAAATAATCTTAAGCATGTAATCAGGTCATTTGAGCGCATTTTCACAAAATTAGGCAAACAATGCAAATTTAAAACTTAACCAAATAAGTCATCGGAAACTATGGAATTAAAATTTATTACAATAAAAAATTCATCAACAAACTTACATAGAGTGGAGGTAGGGGTTAGGGCTTCGACAGCGATGGTGGTGGTGGAGGTGAGAAGCCACTATTGAAGAGGGTGATGGTGGTTAGGATTTGTTTGGTGAGACTGGGGAGGCGCTGGTGAGTGATTTTGGGGAAATGATATAGGGTTTGTGTGTCTAATTTTTGGTGAAGCGGGCAAATGAAAAGAATTTTGGTGAGGCGGCAATTGAAAAACGAGCCAGGCTAAGGGGTCCACTTCGAAGGATTTATGGGTCTCACTTCTATATAAGCATTTTAATGGGGATGAGATGATAAATTAAGCCTTGTGGATATAGATCATTTAAAAGATTTTTGTGAGTCCCATCTAAAAAGTAATAATATTAAATAGCATCCCTTAGCTAAGTGGAAAAAAGAAACACTCCCTAAGCCATTAACCCGGCGTTAAGGGTGACTTGTGTAAAAAAAAATAAAATAAAAATAAAAAATCACTTTCCCCCCTAAATGAATGAGTGTTTTCGTAATAGGGGTGTTTTTTGTGAGTTAAGGTGAAAGTGTTAAAGCTGATATGGCGCTGACGTCGCACCGTGTTAAACTTTAACTCAAGTTATTGATGTAAGTGTTCTTAAAGATAAATAAATTGTTTATTTATTAATAGGGTTTTTCTAACATGTGCCCTTAGGCACATGTTAATAAGTGGGCCTATTTTGTCCTTTTTTGTAAGTTTTATTATTTTTCAAATAAAATATTATTTTAGTGTGTCCTATTCATGGATCCCTGAACAAAAAAGACACATGGACCCGCTTCTTAACATGTGCCTAAGGGCACATGTTAGAAAAACCCTTATTAATACCCGATCTATTTAGTTTCTCATTATCATGTTTACAACTAGAAGTTACTTATCGGTCTTTATCCAAATAACCGATCTATTTATTACTCATCCCTTCTTTTCCATTTATTAGATCGGTTTTTAAGAAAACCATTTTATTTGAAGTGATCTATTTAAGCTTTTGTGTAGTAGTTAAATTCAAGTACATACATATTATTAAGCCAAAAAAATTTATTAAGTCATTTACCTTCAGCCATACAAGTAATAAGAAGAAAAAGAATGAGCATAAGAATTGTCTTCATGTCGAAGTTTTTTGATCGACTAAGGAAAATCAAAAATCAATTTATATAGATATTGAGAGTTAGCTTCACGGAGTTTTGCATGAAAAAATTTTTTGGAATAATACATGCGTATTGCATGAAACATGACTCACTAAACATGTCTACTTCAACAAAATTTACTTTTCCAATTTATGTCCCAACAAAAAATAATAAGATCTCGATCATGATCTTAGGATATTACGATCTTAAGATACAATAAAGCAAAAACGATGTGCATCCTACGTAGAATCTTAACAAGTTAAAGATTTTATAAGATCCTGAATTCCTGATCTTAACCATAGGATCTTAAGATATAATCCGATCCGATCTTACTTTTCTCAACAAAGTTGTTGATTATGTTTTATAGAATTTCAAAATTAAACAACATGTTAATATTCTTAAACATTCCAAATTTATAATTTATTACAATATTTCCTTGATATAATTTTGTGTTTATTCTTTATAATAATTTGTAAATTTGAATAATATTATAAAGACTATTAAGAAAATGACATTATAGTAGTATCTTATGATCGTGATCCGATTTTACGATTTTGATCTTGCAAAAACCAAAACGATCATTAGTAGGATCCCAATCTTAAAAACCTTGAGATAAACATAGGTCATAAATTCTCTAAAGATCCAATGAACAAATACCAGTTATTCATAATTTCGTCATTAAAAAAAAAAAAAAAAAAAAAAAAAAAAAAAAAAAAAAAAAAACTCATTTTTTAACTTTTTTTCGTAAAAATAAAATATCTTTCAAACGGTAAATCGTTAAACGACAAAAAATACGCTAACGCAAAGAGAATTATTTTATTTTTCAGTAGACGGTCATTTCGATATATACTTCCGCCGAACTTTTTATTCGAGTTTTTTTACTAACATTTACGTTCTGAAAAATCACCTGTGATTTGTACTTTAAAAAATCATGTGTGATTTCACAAGTCACGTGTGATTTCCGTAGCTTTAGCAATAACTTTTAGTTGTAGCTGTTTGTTTTATAAAAGTGTTCGATAGCGTAGCTTTATAAAATAACGCAAAAGTTTGTTCAACTAGAGTTAAAAAAATATTAATTACCAAAAGATAAACTCTCGTTACTACTCTAAATGCTAAACGTTCCAAAACACAACCCATTGTAACCCGTTTGTGACAAGTTTAACCTGCTTAAGTATCAAAGAAGGTTGGTGGTTTGTTAATTCAACATGTTTAAATCCAAAAATGATGTACTTAACATCAAATAACTACCGAACAATTTTAATGATATAAGTTATAATCGCAATTCATTGTATAATATGTATGTACTTGAATTTAATGAAAGTGCGGATGTACGGACGAATCTCAACCATCCATCTAGTCAACTATCCAAAAAAGGCGGAGTGGCAATATCGTAAATATCCCGTCTTTTTTTAATAAAATTGTTAATATCACAATTGTTATAAATATAGTACAATAATAAACAACATGAACACAAGAATGGGAGGAGGGAGAATTATTATTAACTGGTAATCCAAGAGGTTACATTAAGGGTGTATTTATAAGATACAAACCCTAAAAGATATGATGAATAGACATTACCTATAAGCCCATAAGCCCATATTTACAATACCCCTCCTTGGATATTCATCGTTCATTGTACTTCAAAGACTTCCTCATCAAAAACCTTATCAAGAAAAACCCAATGGGATAAAAAAAAAACTTGATGAAGGAAAAGAGTGCAGTACGTATAATGCTCCTCCTCCTCAATTTAATGTATATATTTCAAGCATTGCATGCTAATCTTCTAAACAAGTTTCTCGTATACCTTTGTTGGCAACAACTTTACAATGAAGTCCATCAAATTGATGATGTTACGAATAAGTCTTGCAAAAATGACAAATATATGTGTAGCTTCCAACCCAATATCAAATCAATTTGTTTTAAAGTATACAATGCATGTACAAATATTAAAAGAGAAAAATACACTCTTGTGATGCATATTAATTACAAAATTAGCATCCAAAAGCAATTTCTTTGAGACATGTGCAAAAGCAATTTATATAATATGAGTCCAAAATCATTTTGATCCATATACAGATTCATTTAACTTTATCAAATAAAGTTATTGAGAACTTTATTAATCGTATCTAGAAGTTGAAGTTGTAAGCCATGCTTGAGACATTACAGCTCATTCATGGTATATGAGAGCTCTAATAAAACTCATTTAGAGCGAATTAAATACTTCAAGATTGATTGTCTCGTAAAATATCAATAAGGTATTTACATCCACCTCGAGACAATATGTCTTTTAATAATCAACTTTGTGTTTTTGTGAATTTATTTATTCACAATTCATGTCTTAAAAGATATAACTTTAAAGCTCTTATTTCACATTCGCACAAAGATTGATGTATATCCAATAAATTTTACATATTCATGTCTATGGACTTCATGTCCCAATACTTATCGTATTTTTACGAGATTGCGTCTTTCCATATTGGCCAATCGTTTCCTTGAGCCCACTTTTGAGTTATGATCCTCATTATGCATAATAGCAAGCGCTATATTGTATGTAAACAAATTTATGGATGTCGTTTATGTTTCGATTCCATATAACTTTAGACATGATATAATTTATTGAGACCTCATTAACTATTTGAGGTTCTTTGGAACCTTCATGTCTAGTGCCTCTTTATAAGACTATCATGGGGTCTTTTATACCTCGAACAACTATCTTGTTTTCATGCTCCATATTTTTTATCGAGGATTTTATTTGAAATCGATTTGTCTACCATGCTTGAGGCATGTCATAATAAAATAGTGTCCTTGAGGACAACTTCTAATTAGAGCATGAGTAGCTGAAATTTTGTTTTTGGCCAATGTTTATTTATGGCTATTAGATTATCTATTGAATAATCAATAAAAAAATTTCTTTCAAGAATCAACAGAATATGATAATTCATTCTAAATTTGCAGCTATTTCTCTCCTCCTGAAGCAATTATCCATCTTCTACATCCCATATATGTGCATTTAGGTGGAGTAATTTGCACACGAAAAACAAAAATGAGATATGTTTGGTTTATAACCAAAACTAGTTATAAAAGGGAGGATTTATAATAACATATTGGCATGATGCTAATTTTGTTGTTGTGCATATTATAATATGGCCCCATACAACAACACAAGTTTTTCTCTCAGTTTCATTAGATAATTTAGAAGTAATTCATCGCATTATCATGATGAAATACTTACTCTGGAATGTTAGGCTCGCATTGAGCTATTAATCATTGATACGTGGGAATCGCACCAGGCTTTACCTGATTGTTGTAGTAAAGTATAGTGACAAGTACCGGGGGATTGATCGTTCAACTCAAGAATAGTGTCGCTATGATTAGAAAGTCTCCTAAACTAAGTCTAAAGGTGAGGGATGATTCTTTTGTATTTTTATGTTTTATAAAAGCAACTAAAATATCGGTTTTGGAAGAGTGGGCGGAATTAGTTGCTAGTCAACTAACCCAATAAACTTCTAATGAAAATCAAAATTAAATAACAAAAATGAAAATGAAACTAATTATACTAGTGGTGTAAATAATGATGGGGAAAGTTGTGTTTACTTATGTTTCATTACTCCCTAGATATATTTTAAAGGTTGATAGCTTGTTACAATTACATGGATGACGGGTCATATTCCTTAATACTAGTCGTAGGGCCGTGTACAATATTCCCTAACTCTATAGGATCCTACTTCACTCCTATGTCGAGCCGTTGGAAGCTCCTAACATGGGATCATTAGAATTCTCCTACGCATTAAATACAACCAAATATCGTAGTACACCTCTTATCATGTTTCTTAAGACGTTCAAGCAAGTTACCAATGGAAGTCTGCCAGTTTTCTTAAGCCTAACATCGAATACAATCATTCGTAACAACTATAAACAAACAATCAACCCATAATTAACATCTAGGTTTCACTACATCTAAGCAAACACAAAAGTAATCTAGCCGAGCATGTTAAATTGAAGACAAGTGTAAGATATATTCAAGCAACACATAGACATATTGATTGAATTGAAAGAGTACTTATCTCAAATTGACATGAAAGATTCAAAGGGTTGAAACCCTTGAAAAAGCTGGAAAAATTTGACCTAGGGTTTTTCCCTCAAAGTTGCACGCTAATGAATGGAATTTGGAAAACTATATATAGATTTTACAGGGTGACGGCGTTATGAAGGAATCTGTGACGCCGTCAACTCGCCGCCAATAAGGAAATGGAAATTCTTCTACCTGTCATAACATCTCTCACTACATGTTATAACACAATAGATTACCATAAAGACGCCGTCCATTTGCTAGATACTCACATCTCTCGGGGTTAATAAAGTATATATCACAATAAGGAAATGGAAAACATCTCTCACTACCTGTCATAACACAATAGATTACCATAGGCTTGAGAAATGATCAAACCTCCACCACTTGGCGTAAGCACCTAGGATAAACTATCAAAGAGGTCTTTTAAAAAGGGTTATAACGTTAGGTGTAGAGATATGGAATACACGGTTTTGTTGGATAAATGCAATATTTATTGGTGGCGAGTTAATCATCTTGGTTAATTACATGTACAATATGGCGTTGCTAAGCCAAGACTAGACACGACTTATGCTAGTAAATCAAAAATAACAAAAACATAAAATAAACATAGAATGAAACGGGATGGTAGTTCGTATGTTTTTTCTCTTTTCTTTTTTCTATATATATATATATATATATATATATATATATATATATATATATATATATATATATATATATATATATATATATATATATATATATATATATATATATATATATTAATTTTTCCGATTTTTTATTTTTTTTGTGCATACACTCTTACCCTACCATCCAAAATAATACATCATAGGGCATGTACATTCCCCTTACACTTGAATTTTTACATACTTTACAATAAACTACTCTAATGACTCGAATCAAGATAATCAAAACACTTGGAGTACTTTTTTAGATTAATGCACATATGGGGGTAATATATGATGTTCTTCCCCATTACTCCATAACACAAGTACTTTACCCATGAGTCCCAATCGTCCTAAAACAATATGTACAAGATATGACTCGACTTAGCAACCATGTAATCAATTAGATAATTAACTAAGGGTTTAAACAAATAACAATAATGCATTAAAGATGAGTGCATACACGGAAGGCTAAGGCGATTTGGTTGCACATTTGGGTGGGTTGTAACAAATTCTTCCTTTAAGTAAGATGCTTAAAGGTAGAAACGAAAAGATAGGCTCGGAGGGGTGTACTAGGGGTTTCGTGTACTAAAAATGAGTACAACGCTAAGGTGTGGGAAAAAATTAATTGACTTTACTAGCCAAGTAATATGACTTAAATGGTCAAGTAATTATGATACGGGTTTAAACACAAGGGTGATTCTAATGCCTCTTATCATGTAGTAAATCCTACTACACGAATGTAGTCTCACTAGTGGTCTCGGGATGCATCACTAACGCAAGTTCTAGAATTTAAATGCTACCGGTACACTCATAAGCACTAATAGTAAATGTTTTTCCTATCAAATCTAAAGGCGAACCTCACATATTTGGGTGGAAATTTTTTTTGAATGGTACGGTTTTGTGCTAGTCATACAACTCCTATCCATGAGACGCTTGCTAATGCTAAAGTTTCACTCCTAAATGTTGTAAAAAATTTTAAATTTGGCGCTAAAACTACACTAACAAATATTTCTCTTAGTTTTATTACACACCTACCATTGAACAAACAAACTTAAGTGCAATTGTATCCTATAAGGTATCATCATTTACCCTCCCCTTACACTTAGGATGAACATTGTCCCCAATATTCAATTAAATAATGTAAAAGTAAAACATGTAAAAGAATGAAAGCAAATACTCCCCTGATTCGTTAGGTGTGGGTAGTGTGGTAACAAGGTTAGATCTTCCTCAAAGAAAATGAACATTCAAAGCTTCCATTATAGAAAAATAAATCATCTTCTTGTCATATATAATCTGTTAAACCTGAGAAAACAAACAAGGCAACCTCGCATAAAATCGGCGGCAATCTATATATACTAACAAGTCCTAGAAAACAAATTAAGATATAATGCTTGTGGAATGAATGTTTGCAGATTTCCTGGAGTTTATAAAACTAAAGAATTAACAAAAACTTTAAGACTCCGTTAGAAAAACAAAACTCGCAAAATTTCCAGAATTTTACACATGACGTCGTCAGGAGCTAACTCCTGACGCCGTCAGAAGTGACCTGCATAAATCTTTACGTTAAGTTTCTGGAAAATTTCTGGAAAAACTTATGTCCTACTTCCTGAAAAATCCTGCAAAACATCATTATGACTCGATACAAGCATTTGAATCTAACAAATACTAATACACATGTTCATTTAATATTGTGGTGAATCAAGATCAATTTCGTTCTTATAAACAAATTTGGGGTTTCCCCTTACACTTAGCTTTTGCAAAATACCTTTATATGAAGTTAAGAAGAAGTTAAACAACAAAATAAAGCATTTTCACAATTTTAGTTTGAAACATGATCTACCAACAATAAAAATAAAGCATGCATACGGAAGCAAATAACATCAAACAAATAAAAATCACGCAAAACTTGGGTTGCCTCCTAAGAAGCGCTTTTCTTTATTTTACGAGTCTTATAGCTAGACTCAAGGTCATGGGCAATTACGTGACCTCATCGTTGGTCTCATTCTCTATGTCATCTCCAATCTTAGTTTTGTATTTGATGAGGCGAAAAATGATCCGTTTTTAGGGGGTCATTTAAGCCCGAATCCGACTTTATTTGATCAAATATTGCCCTAAATCGTTCCTTTTGTGATTTTAGGTACTTGGAGAGTGAATTCTGGAAAAGAAGCCATTTTGGACGTTTTTTGAGCATAAAAGTGAAGAAAACGGCAAAGTATCAATTTTCCGTGCTGGAAACACTAGGTGACGGCGTCAAGAGTTATACCCTGACGGCGTCAGACATCATGAATAAAATACCGTAGTTGATGACGGCGTCAAAAGTCATCCTGACGGCGTCAAAAGGCCAAGAATAAAATACCGTGGTTGGTGACGGCGTCACACAGGCCGTCATAAGTAGATCAAGGCCGTCCGAGGAAGTATTTGGCGGCGAGGTGACGGCGTCACATGGTTGTCTTGACGCCGTCAGCCCAGTTTTCCTATATATAGTTTTCTAGTTTTTACATTAAAAAGGGAGAAGTTTTGGAGAAACCCTAAAGACGAATTTGGTGCAACTTTTACAGGTTTTTCAAGGGTTCCAACCCCTTGATACCTTACATT
The DNA here is from genome assembly GCA_030686995.1 of Artemisia argyi. Lineage (NCBI taxonomy): Eukaryota > Viridiplantae > Streptophyta > Magnoliopsida > Asterales > Asteraceae > Artemisia > Artemisia argyi. The sequence goes on from CM060690.1 coordinate 165,914,069, forward strand.
GTAATTGAGATAAGTGTTCTTCTAATTCAATCAATATGTCTATGTGTTGGTTGTCTATATCTTGTTCTTGTCTCAATTCCATTATGCTAGGCTAGATCTCCTTTGTGTTTGCTTAGATCTAATGAAACCTAGATATTGATTATGTGTTGATTACTTGTTTATTCTTGTTTTGGATGAATGATTTATATGCTAGGCTTAAGAAAACTGGCAGATCTCCAAATGGTAACATGCTTGAACGTCTTAAGAAACATGAACCGAGGCGTACTAGGTCTTTATTGGTTGTATTTAATGCATGAGCCACTGTTTACAATCCCTATAGTTGTGCTGGGTCATGGTGTAGGAGGAGATAAGAGCTCATAGAATTGGGGAGTTATGTATGCCACCCCATGAATGGTATTAAGGAATACGATCCGTCATCCATGCAATTATAACAAGTAATTAACATGTAAAAGATATCTAGGGAGTAGTGAAGTCTAAGTAAACACATTTTCTCCAATTACTGCTCACAACCTTAGTATAAATTAGTTTATTTTCATTTTTATTATTTTATTTTGATTGCATCTTAGTTTTGGGTTAGTTGAATAGCAACTAATTCCGCCCACTCTTTCAAAACCCGAGATTTTACTTGCTTTCTAGAAAACATAAAAATACAAAAATAATCATCCCTCACCTTTAGAACTAGTAATTAGGCTTTCTAATCCTAGCGACACTATTCCTAAGCTAAACGATCAATCCCCCGGTACTTGTCACTATACTATACTACAACGATCAGGTACACTGCCTGGGGGTGGGGGTTGTAAGCTTCTCGAGATCCCTCGAGAGGTAAAGCCTGTTGCGATTCCCACGCATCAAGTTTTTGGCGCCGCAGCCTGGGGAATAGTTATTGTCTAGGTTAGGATTTCTTTTTATTAGGTCTACTTGCTAGATTCCTTTCTAGTAAGATTTTATTTTTATTTTTAGGTCTTCTTTAGTCTATCTCATTTCTTTGTGTCTTTGTTCGTAAACTATTTCGATGGATAACAGTAACATTGATCGCTCGATTCCTATTATTCGTGTTTTTCGTCGTAGGATTTTCCAAATGCCCGCCCCACTTCCTTTAGCAGAAAATGAGAACCCACCTAACCTCTCACCCAACCACCACTTTGACAATAATTCTGAGTTAGAAGAGTCTGATCATGATGATGACCATAGGGCTAGTCCTTTTTACTATTCAGACTCCGATAAGGATCTTGATGATGGTGACGTGATTAATATGGATAGTATGGAAGAGGAAATAAACCCTCTTAGGTATGTTGACCCTAGAACTAGGATTGAGTGTGATAGTTCATTTAACATGCAATTTCCTTGTAAGATTGGATTTAAGAGCTTTAACGCCTATCTCAACTCATCTCTTCCAATGAACATAATCTCACGTAATGAATACAATAAAATCATGGTAGATGAGTTAGAATACAAAGGAGAAAACATTGTGGCTAGGGCAATACCATTGCATGTGTTTGTAGGAAGTTTGGTTTATCTTGTTGAGTTCATGGTTATGGAGAATCTAGGAGAATTTATTGATGATAAATTGACCCAAGTTGTGTTTGGAAGACCTTTCAAACGGTTGACCAACCTCGATGAAAAACTCATAGAAGGGTTAATTACGTTCTCGGGTGGGGATGAAGAATTTGTCTATCAAATGCCCCGCACACACCCTAGGTTCAAGGATTTCTCCATGGAAAAGTGTAGTAGGTATCCGCCTATGGAAATGCTAAGTGAGAATGATAAGAGAAAAGAACTTAAGTACACGCATGAAAAGAATAAAAGATACTATCGCGGGTGCTTAGAGTTAGGAGACGAGTATAAGAAAGATGAGGCGACTATTAGATGGCTCACACTTGGTTACGTGAGCATAAGCGATACACGTTAACCCATGACTTTGAGTCTAGCTACAAGACTCGTAAATAAAGAAAAGCGCTTCTTGGGTGGCAACCCATGTTTGTGTGATTTTATTTGTTTGATTGTTATTTGCTTCCGTATGCATGTTTTATTTTTATTGTTGGTTAATCATGTTTCTCAAATAAAATGTGGAAATACTTTACTATGTTGTTTGGCCTAGTCTTAACTCCAACCTAAAAGTATTTTTGCAAAAGATAAGTGTAAGGGGAAACCCCAAATATGTTTTTAAGAAACAAACCGATCATGATTCTCCACAATAATAAATGAGCATGTATATTCGTATTTGTTAGAGTCAAATGCTTGTATTGAGTCATAATGAAGTTTTGCAGGATTTTCCAGGAAGTAGGACCAAGTTTTTCCAGAAATTTTCCGGAAACTTAACATAAGAATTTCTGCAGGTCCATTCTGACGGCGTCAGGGGTTTACTCTTGACGGCGTCAGGAGTTAAAAATCTGGAAATTTTACCAGTTTTGTTTTTCTAACGGAGTCTTATGGTTTTTGTGAATTATTAAGTTTTATAATCTCCAGGAAATCTGCAAACTTCATTCCACAAGCATTATATCTTACTTTGTTTTCTAGGATTTAGGAACTTATATAGGATGCCGCCGATTTTACGCGAGGTTGTCTTGTCTATTTTGTCAGGATTTACAGGTTATGTTTGACAAGGAGATGATTTATATTCTGGAAGGGAAGCTTTGATTGTTCGTTTTCTTGGAAGAAGATTTAACCTGGCCACCTATAATCCATACCGAGCGAATCAGGGGAGTATTTGATTTCATTCTCTTTACTTTTTCACTTTTACATTCTTTACTTGAACATTTGGGACAATGTTCATCTTAAGTGTAAGGGGAGGGTAAAAAGATGATACCTTACATATGCACTTTCGCTTGAGTTTGTTTTGTTTGATGGTAGATGTGTAATAAAACTATGAGAAATACTTGTTAGTGTAATTTTAGCGCCAAATTTAAAATTTTTTACAACATTTAGGAGTGAAACTTTAGCCATAACAAGCGTCTCATGGATAGGAGATTGTATGACTAGCACATAACCGTATATTCAGAAAAATTTTCCACCCAAAAATGTGAGGTTCGCCTTTAGATTTGATAGGAAAAGCATTCATTATTAGTGCTTATGAGTGTACCGGTAGCATTTAGATTCTAGAACTTGCGTTAGTGATGCATCCCAAGACCGCTAGTGAGACTACATTCGTGTGGTAGGATTTACTACATGATAAGAGGCATTAGGATCACCCTTGTGTTAAACCCGTATCACGATTACTTGACCATTTAAGTCATATTACTTGGCTAGTTAAGTCAACTAATTTTTCCCACACCCTTAGCGTTGTACTCATTTTTAGTACACGAAACCTCTAGTACACCCCTCCGAGCCTATCTTTTCGTTTCTAACTTTAAGCATTTTACTTAAAGGAAGAATTTGTTACACCCCACTTAAATGTACAACCAAATCGCCTTAGCCTTCCGTGTATGCGCTCATTTTTAGTGCATTATTGTTATTTGTTAAACCCTAAGTTAACTTTCTAATTGATTACATGGTTGCTAAGTCGAGTCATATCGTTGTATATATTGTTTTGGGACGATTGGGACTCATGGGTAAGTACTTATTTTATGGAGTAATGGGGAAGAACATCACTTATTACCCCCATATGTACGTTAATCTTAAAAGTGCTCCAAGTGTTTTGATTTTCTTAATTCGAGTCATTAGATTAGTTTAATGTAAAGTATGTAAAGATTCAAGTGTAAGGGGAATTCTCATCCCCTATGATGTATTATTTTGGATGGTAGGGTAAGAGTGTATGCAAAAAAAAAAAAAAAAAAAAAAAAAAAAAAAAAAAAATCGAAAAACCAAGAAGAAAGAAAAAAAAATAGAAAAAGAAAAAGAGAAAAAAAAAATCATACGGACTACCATCCCGTTTCATTCTATGTTCATTTTGTGTTTTTGTTATTTTTGATTTGTTTGCTTAAGTCGAGTCTAGTCTTGGCTTAGCAACGCCATCTTGTACATGTAATTAACCAAGATTGTTAACTCGCCACCAGTAAAACTTCCTTTATCCAACAAAACCGTGTAATTCATATCCCTATACCTAACGTTACAACCCTTTAAAAGACCTCTTTGATAGTTTATCCTAGGTGCTTACGCCATGTGGTGAAGGTTTGATCCTTTCCCAAGCCTATGGTAATCTATTTTGCTATGACAGATAGTGAGAGATATCTTCCATTTCCATAATGTTATATTACTTTATTACACCCGAGAGATGTGAGTATCTAAACACTATTTGTGAGGTGCTAGTGTATGACCTCCGTGCTTGTCTTTAGTCTTTAGTGGAACGATTATTTGTTGTAATTACTTTTATATTAGTGTTAAATGACCCCTAACTTGTCTTTTGAGTAGAATAAAAGCTCATTTGCTTGAGGACAAGCAAATCTCAAGTGTAAGGGTATATGATGAGGCGAAAAATGATCCGTTTTTAGGGGTCGTTTAAGCCCGAATCCGACTTTATTTGATCAAATATTGCCCTAAATCGTTCCTTTTGTGATTTTAGGTACTTGGAGAGTGAATTCTGGAAAAGAAGCCATTTTGGACGTTTTTGGAGCATAAAAGTGAAGAAAACGGCAAAGTATCAATTTTCCATGCTGGAAACACTAGGTGACGGCGTCAAGAGTTATACCCTGACGGCGTCAGACATCATGAATAAAATACCGTAGTTGATGACGACGTCAAAAGTCATCCTGACGGCGTCAAAAGGCCAAGAATAAAATACCGTGGTTGGTGACGGCGTCACACAGGCCGTCATAAGTAGATCAAGGCCGTCCGATGAAGTATTTGGCGGCGAGGTGACGGCGTCACATGGTTGTCTTGACGCCGTCAGCCCAGTTTTCCTATATATAGTTTTCTAGTTTTTACATTAAAAGGGGAGAAGTTTTGGAGAAACCCTAAAGACGAATTTGGTGCAACTTTTACAGGTTTTTCAAGGGTTCCAACCCCTTGATACCTTGCATTGTAATTGAGATAAGTGTTCTTCTAATTCAATCAATATATCTATGTGTTGGTTGTCTATATCTTGTTCTTGTCTCAATTCCATTATGCTAGGCTAGATCTCCTTTGTGTTTGCTTAGATCTAATGAAACCTAGATATTGATTATGTGTTGATTACTTGTTTATTCTTGTTTTGGATGAATGATTTATATGCTAGGCTTAAGAAAACTGGCAGATCTCCAAATGGTAACATGCTTGAACGTCTTAAGAAACATGAACCGAGGCGTACTAGGTCTTTATTGGTTGTATTTAATGCATGAGCCACTGTTTACAATCCCTATAGTTGTGCTGGGTCATGGTGTAGGAGGAGATAAGAGCTCATAGAATTGGGGAGTTATGTATGCCACCCCGTGAATGGTATTAAGGAATACGATCCGTCATCCATGCAATTATAACAAGTAATTAACATGTAAAAGATATCTAGGGAGTAGTGAAGTCTAAGTAAACACATTTTCTCCAATTACTGCTCACAACCTTAGTATAAATTAGTTTATTTTCATTTTTATTATTTTATTTTGATTGCATCTTAGTTTTGGGTTAGTTGAATAGCAACTAATTCCGCCCACTCTTTCAAAACCCGAGATTTTACTTGCTTTCTAGAAAACATAAAAATACAAAAATAATCATCCATCACCTTTAGAACTAGTAATTAGGCTTTCTAATCCTAGCGATACTATTCCTAAGCTGAACGATCAATCCCCCGGTACTTGTCACTATACTATACTACAACGATCAGATACACTGCCTGGTAGGGGTTGTAAGCTTCTCGAGATCCCTCGAGAGGTAAAGCCTGTTGCGATTCTCACGCATCAGTATTCCAGACCCGATTGTAAATGTTCTTTATAGAGACCAACCACCTTTTTCTCAATTGCTCCTATAATCCTATTGGCAAATTCCTTATCAACTTTATATTTTGGTCCTAGAGTCAAGCAATCTTTATAAAAAAGGCTCTTCTTCTCCCATACATAGTCCATGCCCTTTTTCTTATCCTCTTCATTGATGTCCTCAAAAGCACCAATGTTATCCATGTCAAATCGAGGCACAAAACGAAATTCTTTCATTCTATTAGGCATCCTATATGTGATCCTATCGGTGTCGCTAGCTAATCGGATTGTCCCTTCTATCTCATCATATTCTAACTTGGACTCTTCAACAAATGGTTTACCAAACACAACATGGGATAATCGACAATCAATAACACTAGCTAGGTCTTCAATAACCATAAAGTCAGTGATATAAGTAAAGTTCCCAACAAAGACATGTAGACCTTTAATTATCCCGACAAAGTTACAAACTCCACCGGGGTATTTGGGATCTCTTCTAGGTCCAAGTCTTGTTTTCACTATATCATTATAGACACTTGAGGACATAATGTTGATTGGGGATTTAAAATCAATGTAAGCATTGTCAATGTGTTTATACCTAATCATACATGGTATCTTAGCATTCTTAGGATCGCCTCTCTTTATATTAGGTTCAATTCTAGTGAAAGGAGGTCGAGGATTATCAATAAGATTATTATAGTATGCAATCTCCTCCTTAGTAGGGTATAGATTGAAATAGTCATCTAGCTTTGGATCTATCTCCCCTTCCTCAAGTTCCCCAACCACATCCTCAAAATCATTAGATCCTATGTCCTTATTTGAATACAAGGCGGTCACTAGGTCACTAAATGCATAATCGAGCTCAACATTAATTAACCTATTAAGCTCCCTAAGTTCCTTAATCTCATTCTCAATCTGTTCACGCAACAAAGCCACTTCTCTAAGGGAAAGGGGTGGATTCGCGTTTTCCATAATGGTCAACGGAATAGTCAATGAATTTAATTTACTAACAAAGGCACGAAGAAAAAGATAGACTAAAGAGAAACCTAAATATAAAAATAAAATCTTACTAGAAAGGAATCTAGCAAGTAGACCTAATAAAAAGAAATCCTAACCTAGACAATAACTATTCCCCGGCAGCGGCACCAAAAACTTGATACGTGGGAATCGCACCAGGCTTTACCTGATCGTTGTAGTAAAGTATAGTGACAAGTACCGGGGGATTGATCGTTCAACTCAGGAATAGTGTCGCTAGGATTAGAAAGTCTCCTAAACTAAGTCAAAAGGTGAGGGACGATTCTTTTTGTATTTTTAGGTTTTACAAAAGCAATTAAAATCTCAGTTTTGGAAGAGTGGGCGGAATTAGTTGCTAGTTAACTAACCCAATAAACTACTAATGCAATCAAAATTAAATAACAGAAATGAAAATGAAACTAATTATACTAGTGGTGTAAACAATGATGGGGAAAGTTGTGTTTACTTAGGTTTCATTACTCCCTAGATATCTTTTACAGGTTGATAGCTTGTTATAATTGCATGGATGACGGGTCATATTCCTTAATACTAGTCGTAGGGCCGTGTACAATATTCCCTAACTCTATAGCATCCTACTTCACTCCTATGTCGAGCCATCAGAAGCTCCTAACATGGGATCATTAGAATTCTCCTACGCATTAAATACAACCAAATATCGTAGTACACCTCCAATCATGTTTCTTAAGATGTTCAAGCAAGTTACCAATGGAAGTCTGCCAATTTTCTTAAGCCTAACATCGAATACAATCATCCGTAACAACTATAAACAAACAATCAACCCATAATTAACATCTAGGTTTCACTACATCTAAGCAAACACAAAAGTAATCTAGCCGAGCATGTTAAATTGAAGACAAGTGTAAGATATATTCAAGCAACACATAGACATATTAATTGAATTGAAAGAGTACTTATCTCAAATTGATATGAAAGATTCAAAGGGTTGAAACCCTTGAAAAAGATGGAAAAATTCGACCTAGGGTTTCTCCCTCAAAGTTGCACACTAATGAATGAAATTTGAAAAACTATATATAGATTTTACAGGGTGACGGCGTCAAGAAGGAATATGTGACGCCGTCAACTCGCCGCCAATAGTGAAATCGTATTATCTAGTTCTGATTTTGACGCGGTCATGTAGGAAATTCTTCTGGGCCGTCACTAGCAAATGGACCATGACGGCCTAGGTGACGTCGTCATCTCCAATGCACAAAACACTCTGGACCGTCACGTGTATCTTCCACTTCCACCTCTTTTGTTGCTCTTGACGCCGTCACTTGGAGACTCTTGACGCCGTCAGGTACTGTTCCTAGCAAGGAAAATTAAGACTTTGCCGTTTTCTTCACTTTTATGCTCCAAAAACGTCCAAAATGCTTCATTTTTCAAATTTCACTCCAAAAGTACCTAAAATGACAAAAGGAACGATTTAGGGCAATATTTGATCAAATAATCTCAACTTCGGGCTTAAATGACCCCTTAAAAACGGTTCATTTTTCGTCTCATCAATCATGCAAACTTGAGGTTGCGATTTAATGACCATTTAGACGATGCATAGATTTTAAACTCTAAATGGTTCATACAATGGATTTTTATGCCTACATATATCCATTTGTTTTCTTTCCAGAAAATTGAGGAATTGAGTCCCCATTCTAGTTGATAGATTAATAATCAACTTCTTTTGAGAGATAATACCATTTATATTGAAGAATGTTATTCTTCTATAGTTTCGCATCATTAATGACTCGGGATGGTGTAACTGGTCATGCCAAAAATATTATAATTATAGCTCATAAACTTATGTTATGGCTATGATTAGCTTTTACTAATATTTATATAATGCATGTCGAGGAAGATACAAAAGAATATAATGCATCTGATGTGCTGTGTATGTCAGTGTAGCATAGGGTGTTTAAGCATTTTCAAGTTTTAAATTTATATTTAGCCGACTTATTACTAAAACACACACCTAACGAGCAGTGTACCCGATCAATATGCATATAGTAGTAAGTAGAGTGTCGAACACTAAAAATGAAACGTAATATCTAGTTGATTTAATCAGTATTTTAATATCTAAGTTAGTTTTACAATCTAATCTAATAAAGAGGGGTTTAGCCTGAGAGACTAACACATATTAAGTTAAATAATAAAAGTAAAACTATTGAGAACGAATCAGTGAAGAGCAATCACGTACACAGATAGATAATAGAAACACGTAAGAAGACCCGTCCTTATAATTAAGTAGCTTGTCACTTGTTTTATTGCTAGTTTTATATGATAAGTATCGTAATCTAATTTGTCTCGTTGGATACTATATATCGGCGAGTAAACTCTTAATGATTACTTATGTTTATCCTACCTTCTAGACACTAGATAAGTAGGCGAGGAACATGTATGGTAGCCCAGAATACTCAACTAAACACAGAGATTATCAATGCACAAATATAATTCACCAAAAACACCAATCATATAAATTTTAATCGATGGGAAAGCAATTTTAAGGGGAGCAGTACGGTGGCCACAAGCCCATCAATCCTGATGGATTAAAGCTTATTAATAAAATAAACAAAACTACTTAATGAATTATACACATGCAGGACCTTACGGCTCTAAGATATTCGTTTGGGGCGTGTCTTGTGATGCTTCTTCGACTGAGTTCGTCTCCTTAGGGTTTTTCTACACACAAAACTCGTATCTGTCTTGGGGTATTTATAGTTTCTGTCTGAGGGATCGATGCGGCGCATGTTGATGATAGATGCGGCGCATCTACTTAACTTCGCGTGGGGTCCAAGATTATTATATTCTGGAATATTCGTACACCGCCTTTATATGCGGCGTAACTTTTTTCTTTATACGACGCATGTTCTTTTATGTCTTGGATAGTATCTGGTGAAGTCTTTAGCTGATACGCTGCATGTTGTAAATGAGATGTGGCATATTTTGGAGTAGAACAAGTTGATTATCCTTCGTTGACCAAAGTTTCATATGTGGCTGATGATCTCAAAGAAGCTCAAAGATCACTTATCTCAAAGGAACTCTAATCACAAGTTCATTGCTTGATGTACAAAGTGTGGTGAAAGAGAAGAATCAGATCCTACGAGCTATAAAGACTAAAGAATGCTTGAAGATCAAAGAGCTTAATTTCCAAAGGTGACCTCGCTTAGGGGGAGATTGTTAGGAATACAAATATTCTTATAAAAGACTCGGTCACCTAAATATTGTAATAGCATTAAGTTAGCTCATAGTTAGTCTGGTTATTAGTTAGAATTAGTTTAAGTAACATCGTGGAAGAAGGACGGGTCTTTACCCACTGTATGCCTGATCCAAAGCCCGGGTGTGGGCGTTTTATCTTTTTTGTAGGAAACTATAAATACCCCTCTCCATATGTGGAGAGGGTTGGTGTTTTCATTTCTCTTAAACTAATATTGCATTTTCTCTCATCTCCTTCTCTCTCTAGAAACACCCAACTGACTTTCTCTCTCTAAAATCTCTTCTTCTTTATTCTTGTATCAAACTAATTAACAAAACCATACTAGTTATTATTATATTTATCCTACATTCAACATAAGCTTTACCTCAAAAGATAAGTGTGCACAAACAACCTCTAAGTGGGTATGCAATCTCAAACACCTTTTATTTATATAAAAGAGTATTTGGCATCGGCTTATTGTTTAATGGATTTTTTTTTACTGAAATGCAGAACTGACCCAAGGTAGAACACAGGTACCTTGATACAGAAATGTAATATTCAAGCTGCTAATGATTTGGGAAGTATAAAGTTTAAATGATAGCTTGAAGTTTAAATGGTTTGAGGTACATATATTGGCATGTTTACTTATATATATATATATATATATATATATATATATATATATATATATATATATATATATATAATGAGTTACTTAACCATATGTGTTGTGATTTGAGGAGGGATGGTGATGAATCCTGCTAATGCGTGATATTTTAAGCAATTTCATGACCACAATCATAGGAACAAAGCTATTTACACGGGCAAGGAGTATGTGTAAATGTGCTGATGCCGGTGTTATTGTTGTTATGATTCTCCTTTTTACATGCTTTGAACCTCTTTAGTGGATTTATGATCCCTCATAAGGTAAGCAAGCGGGAACTCTCCCTTTAGTTTCTGGATTGCGTTTCTTTTGCGTTTGAAATAAGAATAACATATGATGTTACAATGTACTTGCGTGAATCTCTTTACCATCATCTATTTAAGAAACAACACAACTTCAGGAATCTAATTGAAAAAAAAAAATCTAAAAATGACATATATCAATTATGACTTATATGTCAGAAAAACATGTTTATAGGACCAAACAATTTTTTTGACCATATATAATATCTCTCTTATCAGCATTTAGTATATCTGAATAGATGTGGTGGCTTATATCTGAACTGATAGAGATACGAACAATGGTGGCTTCCAAACACACCTGAATTCAACTATTAAAATTAGTATCAAACACCATTATTCAACTATTATAACAGTTCCAGTCACCCTGAATTCTGATATTAAAGTTGTCCCAAACACCCCTATAAGTATTTTTCAGAAAAAAGTCCAAAACACCCCTGAATTTGCAACATAAAAGATATGTTAATCATGTATAATTAACTACGATCAAGTCAATACTATGAATATGTAAATTCGTGTAGTTTGGGACTTAAAAATGCTGATTTGTTCTAATAAATACGGATTCAATATTTTTGGGTAAAGTTTTGATAATTGTTCATGACAGTAGGTTTTTGTTGGTGTACATCCTTAGGCATCTTTGTTTATCACTTAAGCTCTGAACACGTGTTAGATCACTTGAAAAAAGCATACAATGTACAAGTTGGTGGTCAAAATATGAATCTATCCAGAAGTGTGTTGTTGTACGAAAAATAAGACTATGACTAGGCCACCTATACAGTTATAATAATTTTCAGGTTAATGAAATTTCCAGGACAAACTGAAGCAACTCTGAGTGTAGAAGTGGAGTTGATTTCAACAATTGCAAAAAAGAAGTCTTGGACTCGGCCACCTATACAGATGGAGTTTGAGGTGCTTCTTAGGCTCTTTTTAAATAGCTTGATTAAACTTCATACATCCAACATGTATTGAGTGTCTATATTATACTTATTCCACGCCATATCAAAGAAATTTGTCCGTGAAACATGAAAGCAAAGTTAAGATTCATACCATAAAATAATTTCTAATTCTTGTGCTTTTGTAGGTTCCTATGTTTACAACATCTAGATAAATTTTCAGGTTTCTAAAAGTTATATTCTACCACATTATCTGCATAACTGAATGTGGTGAAGTAACATACTTCCTAAATCACCGATGGTTAATTTGCTTGCCTTTTTTAAGAAGAGTGGCTACAATACTGTTGAATGGGTCTGGTATATTACCAATGTAGTTTCATATGAGATCACGTGCTAAGATCAAACGCCCTTTTACAGACTTTCTTGATGACATGGTGGCCAGACTTGAGTTGTAATCAAGCTTAGTGCCTATAGTGTCGATCCCAATGCTCTCAAATTATAAGTAATTTGTAATGCCCATATTGTTCAAGGTTTGTGCTATAACATTTATAGGAATGATTGAATTGAAATTTGATTTGTCTTGGTGATAAATGCATTTTTTTATTCGAAGTTATGATATGATTGAAAGTTTTTGTATGCTTTGATTACTATGAGGTTCTTTATTCAATTTTCAACAAGCATGTACAACTACATAATCTGGCCAAGAGTGGCTGTTTCTAATATGTAATAATCTGGTCATAATTAGCTCCCTGAATAGTCTACGAGAAAAGAACATAATGCTTTTAAGATCTTATAATATAGTGAGCTCATGGCTAACCATTGTAGTAAAACGATACAATGACATGCTTATACCAATTTTCAACTTTATATACTTTTGTCATTGATTCCCTTTCAGTTTGACTTTTGTTTTCTAAACTTTTTGGTGTTCACGGAATACGTTGACAGCATACCTTGCATCTTTAAAACCATCTATCATTTGGACAAGATGATGACACATGCACGTTAATTATTTTAATAGGTACAAACCAAATTGTTTATCTTAACATTGACTTATTACTTAATATTCCTTTTAAAAAAATAATGGAACCTGTTTACGTTCGTTGTTGTTTGTTACTTTATTCATACACGTAACTCCTTAACGAATAATTCTTTTAAAAATTCATGTGATTCAAGTACTTCAATGTCTATGATCAAGGTTCATGATATTTGACTGGACTTGATTATAATATTTGGCAAACATGAACTTGATCATAATATTCATATGCTCCAAAAGATATTAACTAAATGAATCACATAACTTAAAATTTGTGTCATATGGTCATCTTTCAATTCCACACCAACTAAACCAATAAAAGATTAAAAATTTATCATATACATAGGAAAAAGTCTATATGTATATGTAGAGAAGTACTTGAAGGTCTATCATCATCGCAAGGATTGTGTTTTGAATCGATAGGCTCTCACACACATTATTTTATGTTCGAGTCAATCTATTTTAGATTCGCCAACACTATGGTTGTAAATCGATGGGCGCTCACACACGTCTTTTGCTACTCAACACAATAAATTTTGGAGGCCCCAAGCTTGGACGTTTGTTAGTGTAATTGTAACATAAGCAATTTCTTATCTTATAATGGACGCATTGTCTAATTCTTTGTTTCATATTTTAAATGGAACAAATTTACGTTATCTCATTTCTCTATTTTTTTTTTTTAAATTACCTGGTGTCAACGGGTCTTCTAAGCTAGTAATGAGATAAAACATGTCTAATTCAGTAATACATATCTATAGTAACTGTGTGTGTATATAAATTGATAGCTAATTATAACTTCCTCAACATCAACGTCATTTGTATCGAGTAGGTAACATGTGTTCATTATTCTAGTAGGCAAAGTCCAAAAATAACTCCACATTTTGAACATTGTTTTGATTAGAATACCCTTGTGCGTTGGTCATTTTATACATCCACGCCCAATCACTAAACACAATAACAATTCTCTAAACCCTAAAACAAATCGAGCAAGTGAAATAAACCATATAAACTAGCATTTTAAATTAAACAAATTTTCTATATGAAAAATACTTCAAAATCAGCACTTATTATATTAAGGTCAATGTAAAAGCTTACAATTTAGCAATTATAATAAAAATGAGAAACAAAAACACTAAAATTATCTATACATATAGTCAAACTTACATAAACCCTAAATAAAAATACTTCAAAATTAGAACTAAAAAGTAAAAACATCAAAACAGTCGTACACTGAATTATACATAGTCAAATCAGCCACACATAATTTTACCACAAATCCAAAAAATTGCTTAATTACATATAACTACATAATTAGTACAAATAAATAAGAAATTTACCCAACAAAGAGGAGGTAGTGGTGGCAAAATAAATGGGTCGGGTCAGGTCAACGGGTTTGGGTCTATTCAGGTCTAGATGGGTTTTAGTCGAGTTGATAATAACTTTTTTTTTTTTTTTTTTTTTTTTTTTTTCACAGTAAAATATGTAAAAAGTGAAACAAAAAAGTTTTTTTTAACAAATGTTGATCCGCGGTAATTGTTATATAACAAGGAAACCACACTACAAGAAAAAATAGCTTTAGTGACGTGAATTTAGTGACGAGAATTTTTTTTGTCACTATTTAGATGAAAATAGAGACGTTATTATTTTTGGTTATTATTTTTGGTCATCGGTAGAAAATCAGTGACGAACCTTATAAGTGGTCTCTATTTGGTCACTAAATTACATAGATAGTGACGAGAAATTTCGTCATTAAACATAGTGATGAAATTTTGGTCACTATTTCACACTCTATAAAATGATTAAAGATAAGGCCAATTACATACATACTTGCTAAAGCTTCCATATTCATATTCATCAACAAAATCAAAAATATTGTCACACGTTACAGACGAAAAACTTGTAACGCAAAATTGCAAATATTTGACTTTTCTGGTGCAATTCTCCCTTAAACATATTATTTAACTTTTCTGGTGCAATTCTTCATTAAACATATTATTTGAAACATAAACTTAGTTCCATATTATATTTTATTACTAATATGTAAGAGAGAAAAAAAATAATAATAATAAAAATAAAAAAGCTTGGTAAAAGAACTGAACAACTATCAAACTTTCATTTTTATAACCCCTCATTCACAAACTTCCCCTTTTCGATCGCCGGCGATCTCCATCATCGTCCTCGTTCTGTTACCTGCAATTATCTCCGCCATTGCACCGCCATCATCACCGTCGTCGCACCGTCACCATCACCAGCGTCGCGACGTCGAGATCACCGTCGTCACTTCACCATCGCCTTCGTCACACCGTCACCTTCACAATCACCGTCGTCTTCTCCGATTCAGAGTCATCTGTAAGGTTAATTTCTGATTTACTATCATCAATTATCTCTGTAATTTGTAACCTGTTGTTCGATTGAGTTTGTAACCTGTTATTGGGATTGTGAAATCAATTGAGTTTGATTGAGTGCTAATATTAGGGTTTTTAAATCTAATTATCATTTTAACTTTCTATCAAAACACTTGATAATCAATTGGGAATGTTATATGCTTCTAAACGCTCCAAAAAGCTCGTCGCCGAACTTAGCCTAATTGTGATTATATGCTTATTGTGGTTTTGTATAGTAGATAAAACGTTATTAGTGTTTGGATGGTATGATTATGCTTATGTTAGAGTAAGGGGTGTTTGATATTGCTTATGATTATGCTTATGGTTGTGATTAATATATTAGGTTTGTAGTCCCTTTCCGTTAGTGTGAGGATGTAGTCTGCACAATGGTTGGGGATTGCATAGTTTGAGAGGGAAATTTAGTCCTGAATTTGTGATAAAGTAGTGGTCATGATTTTGTACTAGCAATGTTAATGTTCCTTGTTTCTGTTTAGCATTGATGTATTTAGATTGATTGCAGACAATTTGTTAGCTATGGCATGTCATTAGCACCAATTGTGTCGCAGAAGGTATTGTTTATATGTTTTTGGAATTAATATAAGTTCACCGTTTAACGAAAAAAATTAAAATGGTAATGAAAATGAATGAGAATACTAACTGAGTTACTTTTGAGAGTAAGTTGCTTACTAAAGATGCCTGACTGATATTGTGTAATTTTTCAATCAAATTGAAATTATCACCTAATATTTCTAATTAGTTACTTCTAATTCCGTTTCATTCTCACTATGACATCGCTACTGTATAGAAGTTCATAGTACTAACCCGTAAGGCTAATATTCATCCGAAATTTAATATTAACTCTTTAAGAGTTACACATAATTTTGGTCGTCAAAATGCCCAAGCATCCTTTTTCCCTGTTAAGCACACTGTCACATATTTATCTCTTCCACAAGCTCTAAAGTCTGCCTTTCCTATAGTTGTGACTCCGTGTGAAGTGTTGCTGGGAATGAATTTTTAAAGGAATGCAATGATAGAATTTTTTTATTAAGATGTCACTCTGTGTGTCAATTACTCAATTTGGGCTGTGTTCAAACAATGAATTAGACCAAAACAGAGCTAGACAAATGGGTAGAACAAGTTAAAAGTCACACAAAGTCTTAGTATTAGTGTTAACTGTCATTAACCCATTACTTTGGAGTGATGTGAAAGGGCCCATTAAGTCTACCATGAATCTTCTTATATTATTGTAGGACTTGAATAATATATTGGTATTCCAATTATTTATTTCATGATTTGAATCTTATTATTCTTATCAGTACACTTTTGAAAACTATGATCATGCTAATACAAGGCTTTACTGGGGATGTTATATTGGCCATTTGTTGTCCTATACATCACATGCCTTTGCAAATCACTAACTGTGCAAGCGTTTTCATGGTTCATAAATGTGTGTGTACTTTCAGCCATGTAAATGCATGTCTTATCCAAGCTCACATGTCGTCCTATTTTATGACTACAAGAGGCATATATAATTTTCGTGGTATGGCAACACAGTGTTAGGACCAAATCTGTCATAAAATCTATGATTCGTGAAAAGAATATTACAAAGTCAATGAAAATGACAATACTAATATATGAATCAAAACTTATCATTTGATTCCATCAATTTTACCTTAAATTTGTTACCTATTTCTTACCTCAATTTACTATTATTTTCCTTGAATGTGAAATTTATTTATCCAAAACTAGATGAATCAACTTTTATTTATTTATTTATTTTTTGATGATTATGTTTAAAATTTTCAGGTTAAAGAGGCTCCCTCCAAAAAACCTGCTGCAATTGCTGAAACTAAGAAGGTCTTTCTCTCTCGTCACGTGCAAACATCTCTTTGTTATGTTACATAGTAGCTATATGCTGTACAGTATATATAGTTTGTAATGTTTGTTTGTTTTTCTAACCTGTAAACAGAAGTCTGATAGTGAAGAGGATAGCTCAGACGAGAGTTCATCTGATGATGAAGAGGAAAAGCCTCAGAAGAAAAAGCTGAAGGTTAATGCCGTGTTTGGCTCTTTTGACTTATTTTGTTTCAGTATTTATATACAATGAGAGCGTCCTATTTATGGAGCCTGTAATTCAAAATGGATCAGTATATAGTTAGTATATATAGTTTGTAATGTTTGTTTGTTCTTCTAGCCTGTGAACAGAAGTCTGATAGTGAAAAGGATAGCTCAGACGAGAGTTCATCTTCCGACGAAGAGGAAAAGCCTCGGAAGAAAAAGCTGAAGGTTATTGTTGTGTTTGGCTCTTTTGACTTATTTTGTTTTTAGTATTTATAAACTATGAGAGCATCCTATTTATGGAGCCTATGATTCAAAATGGCTCAGGTCGGGCTGACCCACTCAATTTCGTACCTATTTTAAATATCATAAACAATGAATGTGCTAAAGCTATTCCAAAATTTCTATTAGGGGTCATGTATCATGTATCACTTCATTGAATTTTGATCTGTTTTAGCATCTCTGAGTAAGCATTTCATGAACTTCTACAGGATATCTCTTTAACGTCCTTCAAATTGATAAAGGACCTATCAAAAGTTTCAGTGGATGTGATATTGGTACATTTTTTGTAAAGGTTAGCATCGTTTTCAACCACCATACATCACTGAAATGCTCTCTGCTTTCTGTAATAACTCAATGGTTTTCATGTCTTATATTGCAGTCAAAATTGAGTCCTGATGCTGGCCACATACTTAGCGGTTCTAGTGATGGATCAGCCTATGTTTGGCAGGTGAGCTTCTTTTTTGACGATGATTCTTTATCACACCTTAGATTGGTATATTACTATGAGATCCTATTAAGCTTGAAGGCCATTAGGGGGAAGTAACGGCAGTAGACTGGTACGCATTTTGTTAAACTATGTCACTTGTATTATATTGGTGCGCCATTATTGGTATTGGGGATGTCAAAATATGTTTACTTACGTTTATCTATGCATCTGCAGGTGCTCACATGAGATTGGTAAAACAACAACTTCTGCAGATGATTCTGTGGTAAGTCTCACTTTAACAACCAATGAAGTAAACTTTCTAATATTTTCCTGCTTTACACATTGCTTGACCAAGCTTATGACTTTAATGAGTCTTCTCAGTATTAGTTAAATTCTAAAAAGCTCCAATAGTGTTGAGTTAATAGAGTATAACTTGCAAAGATCAATATTCTTAACAATGGTTGGATTTCGGGTTGAAACTCTATAAAAGTCTACTTTTATGTATACAACCTTTTAAATTGTTATATTCAAAGATTTTTAGTTTTTTGCAATAATCTTGGTTTTGTACTTTTGTTGCTTAGCACATAAATCAAGTATAAAAACTGACCAAAAGTGTTGCAAGGCAACCTAAGCTGATCTAGTGGATGACCTGTTCATATACATTTTGAAATATCACAATTCATTATTTGACTTTTTTTTTTTTTTTTTTCCTGATATGAATCCGCATTCCAGGTCCAGCTTTGGAACATCAATAGCAGCAGTTGCTACTCAAATACCAGGTCTTCATCATCCATCCGAAGGAGAGAAACATTTCCAAGAATGCAACATAGAAAGCTTTTCACAGAGAAACATTGTCTTGACCCGTTTACTTGTGAAAAGGGTTGATTATTATGTATCCTCCTGGTCAATAAATTTGTTAGTTCAGCGGCTGCAATCTTGACGCCAAGTTAAAGATTTCAGATATACAGGCTGCAGTTCAGGTAATTACCACATAGTTGTGTACCCATACATGTACCAGAACCTGCATTATTTTCAATTGTATCACGGGCTTTATTTTCAGTTTACTTTGGTTCAAGGCCTCATGAAAACCTTCTTTCTTTGGAAATCTGTAGATGATGTAGATGCAGACAGGAACTTGAAGGCTTTGAATAACGCAATGCTTTTAAACATCTACTGGAATTGTTCTTTGATGGGTCGAGTTTCGATCATACTTTTTGTAAAATCAATTTTTGTGTAAGATTTGCATTGCTACAGATTTTTAGATTTTAGTTTGTTTGCGTAAACATTTAAGCAGTAAAACGAGAACTAGGTCCATTTTTTTTGTTATATGCTCGTACTTAGTGACAACTTATTGGGTCTCTAACGATCGGTAATCTGTGACGACTTTCTCGTCACTAATGGTAAATACCAGTGACCATTTTTTCGTCACTATCGAAACTGTGATGAAAAGTTTCATCACTAACCAGATTAAAAAGTGACGACTATTCTCGTCACAAATTAGTGACGAAGCATATTTTCGTCTCTAATAGATTTTGTGACGGAGCTATAGTGACGACTGGTGACGACCTGAGTTTGGTCACTAAGCAATTTGTGACCACCTTTTACACTGTTAGTGACGAAACTGTTTTCGTCACTAAAGGCCAATTTTCTTGTAGTGCCGGCACCCGCCGCGTTGCGGCGAGGCTTTTCGTTGTGAGTTTCGGTGTGTTTTTTGCCGACATGTGTTGCATTAATTATTTTATATTAATTTGGCAACGTTTTATACGATTTTTTTGGCAACATTTGGCTGGAGCGTTATGATTATGTTGTAGATTAAAGTTTCAGTCTCGTTTTGTTTGTAATATTGCGGCATGCTGGTGTTTTTTTTTTTTAAAGAAGTTGGGCTGCATATTTGGTAGGCCAAAATCAACTCGTTAATGGGCTTCTAATTATAGCAATATTATAATACGAATTGGTCTTCATGCGTGCGTTGCTATAGTATATACTAGTTATAATGCCCGCGCACGCGCGTGTTTTTTAAAATTTTTTGAATTATATATTTTTATTTATTAAAAAACAAATAATTTAATCTTTCTTTTGTTTGATTTATGATGTTTAATTATAGTTTTTTATTATTAAAGATAATTATTTAAAATTTTTAATCTCATTATTAATTGCATCTTATATATATTTTTTGTATTTATCTTGTACTTGTGTTATGGATAAATATAAAATGTTACCTAATAAGAAAATAATATTTTTTTAAAAATAAAATTATTACTAAATAAGGTATGAATTCAATTTTTTGAAATGGAAAATTCCCAATAGGGGTTTTGTTTTATTATATAAAAGATATAGAATTGAACTATCAAATATCAGTGACCAGCCGTCAAAGTTGATCCATCATGTATATTGGTATATATAGGCGAGCATTAAGAAAAAGGGAATGTCTAACCAATGCCCTTAAGGGCATTATATAAGAGTTAGTCTTTTTGTGCAAGGACCCTACTCAAAGAGCATAAAAAGGACACACAAAAAATATTTTTTATTCAGAAAGTAACATGGACCCACATTAATTGACACTAAAAGATAAGTCTTATCAATGCCCTTTGGGCATTTGTTAGACATTCCCAATTGACATCCAGGATTTTCGTTTATATATTTATCTTTTTGTTAAGGTAGGTTTTATTTAACTTCAAATATGTAATTTCCTTTTTCCTTATTTTTAGAAGATTGTTTTTAGTGATAATAATATTATCTTTATAAACAAGTCAAGGTGGTATTCCTTTTTTCTTCTTGTGTTAAGTTGACAACAGACACTTGTGATGATATTTATGTAATTGAAGGATGTGATATGAAATGATTATATTTCGACATTGTTTGTCATTTTACATACTTAAATGTTTCCATATCGTCTAAGGTGTGAGGGACATATTTGTAATAGTGGTACATTACTTTAAAATCAATGAGATGGCCTTATCAATTATATTTATAGAGACCCAACTAAACCAACCATCTACTAGATATTTACCCAAATAAACTTATGTTTAACCGATGGGCTTCAAATTGCTATCTAGCAGGACCTCGATAAGGGCCCTGCCCCTTGACCCTGCAAGGGGCACTACCCATTGACCCTGGAAAGGGGTGCTACCCCTTGACCCTCACACTTAGTTGTGACAGTAGCAAGCTAGCTAGAACAAGTGTGCATTACACACCTCGTAACTCGACTATGAGCAAAACCTGGCTAACCCTTTAATCTCAAGTAAATCACAATTACACAAAAATATAAGAGATGACAATAAAATCACCAACAAAGTCGTTAAGTGGAACGCAGAAACTAGAGAAAACATCAATTTTCATGTATTTACACAAAACGTGGGACTGTCAAGCAGCCTTAAAATCGGCCTCGTCAAATCAAGTGAAACTGGCCTATAACCCACATATATTGACAATAACAAAAGTGCCTTTCCAGCAAATATGTAACTTCATAGAGACACCATTTAGAGGAACCTAAATTAGTGCATATAATTAGGGGAAAAATGTTGCATATAGTCTTTGAAAAAATAAAAATGTTATAAATACAAATTCAGCTATTGTTGGTGAATGGTGAATGCTTTTTTTTCGTAACACCTTTTGTTAAACAATCCAACTAGCTAATACGTTATCATGACAAATAGATGAGGTCACACGATTCTAAATTTCTTAAGTGCATGTTACTAAAAAAGATCCAAAAAAAAGTGCATGTTACTAAAAAAGATCCAACTCTAAGTTACACTTTGAAATCTGCATCTTTAGAAATATCACATAGCTTCAAGTGCTATAATATCCAAATGAAGAAATCATTTATATCATGTATGATTCATA
The DNA here is from genome assembly GCA_030686995.1 of Artemisia argyi. NCBI lineage: Eukaryota > Viridiplantae > Streptophyta > Magnoliopsida > Asterales > Asteraceae > Artemisia > Artemisia argyi. Next base: position 165,935,987 of record CM060690.1, read on the forward strand.
AGTATCTAGAGTCCGGATGATCAATGTGGCAGTAATACAACAAGCATGCCTTCAGAATAGAGATATCATGCCTTCCCATTCTCACATGACCTTGATGATCCATTTGAATACTGAATCTCTTCAAACCAATATTACATGTTGTTTTAAAGGTTGATCTTCACACCAAATTTAGTCTCAATCTCTTCAGCTGAATGGAAAACATTTAAAGCAGTCAGCTATTTCGCACTTGCAGAAACACATTTATCATCAAGACATGAAAATACAACTGAATTTTAAAAGACTCATCCAAGCAGAAAAAGAGAGCATGTACACTTCTTGTCTCCAATATCGTCAAGTAAATTAGTTGTACAAGTCAACTATATCTTACTTGTCCATTGGCAATTCACTTCATGATCAAAATAGGTTTTTGACATGGTCCTACTAGGCAGCTTAAACACAACATATATCCGGAAATATTGGCACAGTTGCCCGTCAGGAGTATTAACATAAGATCACTTTTACAACAACAAAGTGGACTATTTTTAAGTTATTAGCTTGATAATAAGAATTGTGTGGAAAAAGTTGGTCAATAGTATTATTATCCAGTTATCCACAAAAGGCGGACACAAACAGTTTTGCATCTACCTAAACTAATACTCCGTTTGTTACACCATGTAAATGGATGGCCTCTAAATAGTAAACTTGTATACTTTTGACTGCTGTCATCCCTTGTTCCCCTAAAACTAATTTGGGATTCCGAATAATCAATAATCAATATGCATCGGATTAACACTGCAAGCTAGAATCATATAAAGGAGATGAAAAATAGTCATGCCTTATTGCAAATTCTAGGAAGTGTTTGACTTTACGGTCAAACTAACAACTTTTCAAGTCACTAGATGTTCTTGTCTTGAAGTTTAATGTAGGAGTTTGAAGTAGTTATATCAAAGTAGCAGTGGTAAAATTGGTAGGGCGGGCAACAGAAACAGTTCAAAACGGGTAATTTTTGGTATGGTTGACCTGAAGCACTTTTTGTCCAATTGTACTGTTAACTATCATCATATTACTAATGCGAAATTTTATTCCACAAACTATATTACAAATAGAATATTTGCATAAAAAAACTTAAGAGATTGTAGGCATTAATAATTCATTGAAACTTCCAACCCGTTTCCTTTTTAGCTAAGTTTTTCGATTTGGCCCATTTAACCCGCTATAAGCAAAACAAAACCACAAAAGGAGATTATAGTGCACAATAACAAAACCCTTCTCTCTCCTCCAACCATTTTCCCCACCAAAATGCCACCATTTTAAACGAATTTTACGATTCTAAACCGATAGTTCGATTCGAAATTCAATTCTACACATTCCGATATAGTTTTTAGTTGTCAATTTTGAATTTTTGAATAATAACTCATTACGCTTCCAAGAAATGCCGATTAAACGGCGTGCTTCGAAGAGATTGGTGAAGGTTCCTCAGAAATATGGGGATTCAGTATGCCAGCTCAATAAGAAAACGATTATTCAGAATAATGTAGAAATTGTTCATGAAAATGTGGGGGTTGAAATGGATAATGATGATGTCAGCAGTGGGGATGATGATGCTATTAATACTCATCATTCTTATGTGAAGTCAGTAGAAATTGGATGATGAAAATATGTGGTTAGTTCAGAAAATAGAGTTTATTTTAGGGCTTATGGACTTATTTGTGGGGAATTTTGGTTTGGGCTGTTGAAATAAGTAAATAAGCTAATACAAACACCCTGGTGCTATTTAAATCAACAAATCAAAATAGTTTCTCAAATATGTTTAAAGGGGTGTTGGTTTAGGGTATATTAAGGATTCATTGAAATTTGGACCAAAAGTAATATTGCAAACTGTATATTAGTAATTGTTATGAGGTTCTTATCAAGTTTTTTAAGGTGAGAATGATAAGCATTGGTGTTTTGATTAACTTATGTTTGTGGCTCATTGGAGTATTTTTGTTTCATAACACAATAAGCTCAAAATGATAGACTTCATTTGTGTAAGAATGGGAAAAGAACTAGGTTGGGAAGAAAAGGGGTAATGATTCATAGTCAAATATGTGGAAAAGAAGGGCATAATGTGAGGGGTTGTCCAACAAAGAAGGAAGGTGTTTGGGAAGCAAGTGGTGGTTTAGGGGCGCTAAAACTGCAAGAGGTGCAAGTGGAGTGGTTCTGCTAGAGGAGGTGTCAAGACTAGAGGAGGTGGTAAAACTAGAGGAGTGAATGAAAGAGATGGACAAGGGTCTGAAAGGGGTGGACAAGGATCTGAAATTGGTGGAGGAGGGGTAGAATCTTTAAGACAGTTAATGGTAAAGCAGTTAGGTGTAGAGGAAGGTGTTTCATGGTATAAGGCCAATTGGTTAGGTGTTTCATGGGATCCAGTTGATGGAGAAACAATGATAGGAGTAAGTGATCGTATTAACTATTTGACTTTTTAGTATTTGACTGTTTTTGGCATTATATTTGACTGTTCTATGCAGAATATAACTTTTGTTAACACTGAAAAAGAAGGCAGTAGAAATTGGATGATGACACTATGTGGGGTAAACATGGACTATGTGACATAATTGTGCAAAATGGTGTTATTTTTTCGGATGTAGTTGCTGGTATTACCAATGCTATCCCCCAGGTTCTTTGGTCACAATTTAGTGAAAACAAGAAAATTACATAGCCAAGCTCGAATCCTATAGATATTTCCTCTTGGAACAAAGAGTAAGCAAAACAAACATCAATTTTAAACAAACAAACAAATATTCAAATCGCTAACAGAAAAACTAACAGCAACAGCAAACCAGTCTAATAACTTGATGCATCAAACAGCTTTGTCTTCACTCTTTTTAAGTAGTCTCATCTTTCACGATTCACTAGCCTCCATCCAAATGATACACCAACTCAATTCCACCAATGAACTGCTAATCAAAACACCATAAACATACAATGACCTCTTTTGACTCTGGAATACTGGCAATGTATTCACGTTCCCAATGCTTGTTTTCCCTGAAATCATGATTGGCAAACCAACTTTATCAGAATATTAACTACACTGCAAGTAAATTTGGACATTGCAAATCAGATGTTCAAAACTGTATTCGAATGAATGTTAGAAAGAGAGACATCTGAATTTGTTAAGAAATGCATAATTTCAAATCAAATATTATCTGAATATATAAAATTTAAGGAACACAAACTATATAACATTCACCAAAGCCACTTCAGGTTTTTATGACCTCGTATTAAAACTTTCTCAGTTTCTAACAAATATAAAACTTTTTGAGTTATAAAAAGTGTCTAGATATATTTTCAGATAATTATCCATAAATAAAAGAAGTTAAACGGCATAAAGAGAACATACCTTCATATTATGTTTTTATGACCTCGTATTAAAACTCCTCCACTATTTTGATGCAGGGGATATGGGAGATTTTGGGCCAGTAGAAGCCTCCTCTACTGCATCTTTCTTTCAGGCCTGGACATTGCCATATTTCCAAACTCAAGAGTGAAGGCAGCAACTTTTCTGGTAAATATTTCATCTTTGGGCTTTTGTCAATGAGGAGATGTTGGAGGGAGGCGAGGTGTTGGATTCCCTCGGAAACTGTTTCCAACTTATCAAAACTTCTAATCCAAAGTCGAGTAAGAGATGAAGGAAGATGAAGATGAGACAATTGACTCCAATTAGTGGCTTCTTCTTTTTCTTTTGAACCCCGTAAGCCTAGTTCAACAAGTGAGGTTGGAAACTTCAGTGGGCCCCATTCTGAGATGGGCTTCTTCAACCCACCTATTCTAAGCAAACGCAAGTTGGGAGGCCAAAGCCCAGTTGGAACATCCATACTTGGACAATTGGCTATTACCAGAGAAGTTAACGAGGTGAGACTCTGCAATTGGAGGTCTGCAAATAACGACTCCTCCGTACTATTACAATCAGATATTACCAATGTCCTGAGGTGAATAAAGTTACCCCCAAAATCAATGATCGATGCCACATTTGGATGATATTCTATTCTTACATCTTCAAGCATTGGCATGCTTTTGCTGTTGATAAGTAACATATTCTTCTTTCCTCCTTCTCCCAACTCCTCCTTTATCATTAGTTTTCCACACTCTTCGATGTTAACTGACTTGAGCTTCTGCCCTCCCATTCCCATTGAGAAGGAGACACATGTAATTGAATCACAATTAAAGATATCCAACGTCTCAATGTTGTCAGGACAACTTAAATGCTTGAAAGTTTCACATTCAAATACCGTTAATGAGCTAAGAGATGTTAGGAGGTTGCTCCCATAATTGTACTCCTCCTCATCTTTCTCCCCTAAACTCACCAAATTTTTACATTTCCATAATTCCAACTTCCTTAAATTCACGAGAACCTTACTACTTGCCTCTGCTTCTTTTGATTCCCACAAGTATCTTATTTCATCACATTTTACAACAATCAATTCTTCAACTGCATTAAGAACCAATATAACACCTCTCCACACCTCATTAGTAAGCCCTGAAATAGATTCTATTTCCAACTTGGTGACTGATGGAGCTGCGTGCACCAGACTTCTCAACAAACCAACACCACATTCATGTATTTTCAAATTCCTCAATGAAAGTAGCGGTGCTTTAAGTGAGAATTCAACCAAATTTGGACAATTTATAATATGAAGCTCTTTTAGGCATGGAAACACAGAATCTCCAACCCCACTTCTACTACATGTTGACCAAACCTTCCAACTCGGCATACCTTTAAACTCTAGAATTTCAAGGGAAGGAAATGCAACACCAGTCCCGAGAAACTCTAAACCCACATCTTTCACATCATCCATGTCTTGGATAGATAAACTCTTAAGTGACGGTAGTTGCCCGAGTGGTGGTAAAGATGTGCACTTTTTACAGCCATGAATAGACACACGAGCCAACTTACCGAAAGAGGGTTCCCCAACCCATTTGGGAAACTCTAAACCCAGATAGTTCACAATGCCTAGGCTCTCCAAACAACCATTATATGGTTTAAATGCATCAAGGACATCGTTTTCAGTAGTCTCCTTTCGGGAAGCATTTGATACGTCACTCCATTCAACCTTTAACTCAGTAAGCCTCTTTTTTGATAAGTCTGCTTCTTGTGCTTCCGTTGCGTTTTTTACTTTTTCCATGCCCTCAATGCAAACTTTCCCATGAAGATTCTTAAAATCTTTAAGTTGGGTTATCGAAAAATCATTTTCTCCTCCAATAATGATTTTTGAAAGAGTTTGCAGGCCTTTCAACTTAGGTACCCCGACAGGCAAGTCTTTTAAAAGCGGAGTATCTCTAATGTCAAGATGCCGCAGACTTATAAGCTTTATGAAGTTGTTGGGAAACTTAGTTAAACAAGAACAACCAAAAAGGATCAGCGTCTCTAAGTTACAGAGATCACAAACATTTTCCGGTAAATGTGTGATTTTAGTTTGAGATAAATTAATATAGCGTAAATGCTTTAATTTACCAATCGACTCCGGAACCTCGCTAATCTCATAACCACTCAAACTTAAAACCCTTAAGAATTGCAACTTAGGGAGTAAGTCAACCAAAACCTTATTCGACAAGTAGTTTTGTTGCCATGACCTTTCTTTCACCCCTACGGACAATAATGTTCTCAAACCTTTAGCTCCTTCGATCCCCTCAAACTTCTTGTAAGCTACATATTTCTCATAAACAAAAGACATATGACGACACTTATCTAAAGTTTGTTTCGTGACATTCTTTCCCGTTTCCTTCTCTAGCCTGAAAAAGAAATCTCCGGCAACAGATGTGGCCAAATCATTCATAAGATCATGCATAACAAACAAAGACTCGTCATTAGGTGAGGGTTGAAAAAATGACCGTGATAACAACTCATTAAAGCATTTGTGACCCAATCGTTCTACAGTTGACGTGCTTAGACGTACTCGGTGCAAAAATCCTTCTGCCATCCAGAGCAGCACCAAATCTTCCTTGTCAAATGCATAGTCCTTTGCGAACAAGGAGCAATATGCAAAGAGCTGCTTCAAATAGGCAGGAAGTTCACGGTAGCTTAGTCTAAGAGCCGGAATAATTTCGTCCCCTTCTTTTAACCTCCATATCTCACTATCCTCTATTTCCTTCCACTTTTCTTCATCTTCATTCGTCCTCAATAAACTTCCAAGTACTTTTAGAGCCAAAGGCAAACCATCACACTTTCTCACAATGCCTTCACCAGGTGCTTTCAATCTTGGATGTGAATCAAAGTTATTCACACCCAATGCATGATGAGCAAATAAACACAAAGCATCATCATGTGAGAGACGATGCAAATGGTTTAAATTACCAAAACCCAACTGTCTTAGCAACTTATCCTTCCTAGTTGTCATGATTATTTTACTTCCAGGAGCACATGCTTTTAAAGGGGCCACTAGTTTATCCCAATCCTCACGGCTTTCACTCCAAACGTCATCTAAAACTAGTAGAAACCGTTTCTCCCTAAGTTGATCTCTGAGAGCTACTTGAAGAAGATTTAAATCTTCAAATTTCTTATCTTCCCCACTCACAGATTGGAAAATAATTTTACTTATTTGGAAGCTATCCCACTCATCTGAAACACATACCCATGCCTTGAGTTCGAAATGATCCTTAACTCGCTTTTCATCATACAAAAGCCTAGCTAGAGTGGTCTTACCTACGCCACCCATACCAACAATGGGCACGATGCTAAAGTTTTCTTTGCATGGTTCATCCGCCAATAGCCTTTGAACCAACGCATCCTTATCACCTTGTCGCCCAACAATACTAGATGCATCTACCAGCAATGAGGTCTCGTATTGTCTATTTCTATCTCTTGACCTATCATCCTTCACTTCTAAACCAAGAGTAACTTTTTCCTTTTCTAGATCTTGCAACTTATTGTTAATATAATCTAACCTGTGACTCATCTTACTGCTTAGTGAGAAATTTGTGCAACAAGATGGGACGAGCTTTCGTGCTATGCTAGTGCTGCCTCCAGTGAGCTCACGATGCATAGCCTCAGTTGCCAAGTCATCAAGAATGTCATCGATGTCATACGCTAAGTGTTGGAGACCGTTGAGCCAATTTTGAACAGAAACTTCTTTTATTTCCTTGTCAGCAGCATCGATAAGGAGATCTTGGATACGGGATAATGTCTTCGCCAAGTTCTTCAGCTCGGAACTAATTCCCTTTGCGCGAACAACTTGCTTTATGGCTTCATTCGCCAGCTTCTGTAAAACAGCTTTGACGAGGTCGGAAGCCATGCCTTCAGCCATTGTTAATGGTGATTGGGTAAACTGGGACTGTGTTCTCTAGTTTCAGTAAAGGAAAGAAAGGAAGGTAATAAAAAAAAAAGTAGGTATGTGAGTGGAATGAAGTTGAAGAAAAATATTGATATGATCTAAAAAGCGGATAAATAAGATTTTTTGTTTTTTTCCTAACAACCCGATAATTTCAAACCTACCCACCAATTATATGCAAAAGTTATATATTCAAAAGTTATATTCCCACCTATTAATGTCTCCCACCAATTATATGAAAAAAGTTATATTCCCACCTATTAATGTCTCCCACCAATTAAATGAAAAAGTTATATTCCCACTTATTAATGTCTCCCATCAATTATGTGAAAAAAGTTGTATTCCCTCCAATTATTTGCAAAAGTTGTATGTCAATAATGAAGGTAACCGAGCCACGTCTTTACAAACTTGACCACATGATGTTAGTACCCTCATTAATCATCTTTTTAGTTACCTACCCATATATACAGGCTAAGTTTGGCGAAGGGACTGGCTTAGAGGAGCTGAAGCTTTTAAAATAAGTTAAGTTTATATAAAATAAGTATTGTTTGTCACAAAGTCTCGTCACGTTGTGCAAGGTTCACTAAACATAAACTGAAGAATTGATGGGGGGCATGTCCAATAGAATTCTGATAAGCAAACCTACAAAGTAGAAAAAAAAAATGCCACATGATAATCTACAACAAATAATTGATTGATTGGGACATTTCAAATGATCACCATATAATAAGAGGGAGAGGTGTGGGCTCGCCATGGCAGCTCGTCGTCCGACGTGGAGCTCGCCAAGGCTCGCCACCACACCGGAGGTAGCCCGCCGTTACTCGTTGGAGGGCTCCTCGTCACCCAGACGACGAAGCAAACCCTCTGACACCAACTGAAAAAGAGGAGATGCAATGTATTAAAATATTACAAACGGTTGTAATATTTTGTAAATGTTTTGTAATTCTAAATGATTTGTAAACGGTTGTAATTGTTTTGCAAATGATTTGTAATTCTAAATGATTTGGAAGTGTGTGTGCAGCCAAAGCTTGAAGAAGAAGACGATCTACCTTTTTTTTTTTTTTTTTTTTTTTTTTTTTTTTTTTTTTTTTTGATGGAAATGGTTTCGAAAGTGTATGTGTGGTGTAAATGATATTTATTAGATGTAAATGATTTGGAAGTGTGTGGTGTGTGTGCAGTTATTTTTTTTTTATAATTATTTTGTACTCCGCAACTTTAAAAAAAATGTTATTTGTATTATTTGAATAAAATGAATTTAGTTTATTTGAAATTTTGAATAATAATAAAAAAATAAGTTGTAAGTGGTGGGCCTCAAATGAGTAAGTTGAGGTTAGTTATGAGTGAGGAGGGGTTAGTTGTGAAGAGGTGTTGGAGTGATGTGGCACCCGTGGGCCCCAAATGAGGAGGTAATACCTCCTCACCACACCTCTCCCTCTAAGAAGACGTGGAAACAATGAGATAAAACATGGCTAACTAATTCAGTAATACATATCTATAGTAACTGTGTGTGTAAGTTGATAACTAATTCTAAATACATACCAACTGGTAACTAATCAGAAAGTATGTTTTCCAACTCCTCATCTTCCTCAACATCAACGTCATTTGTATCGAGTAGGTAACATCAGTGGCGAAGCTAGAAAATTTTTAGTGGCGGGTCGGGATTTAATTTTTTTTTTCCTAACGCTATTTTTCGGGTAATATCGAAATTTTAGGGGGTCGAAACCGAATATACCGAAATTTTTCTACACGAAAACTATATACCCCCTACATCGCAAAAAAATTTCGGGGGGTCGGGCGCCCCCTCCCGCCCCTATGTAGCTGCGCCCCTGGGTAACATGTGTTCATTATTCTAGTAGAATACCCTTGTGCGTTGGTCGTCATTTTATACATCCAAAAATAACTAGTATTTTAAATTAAACAAATTTTTTATATGAAAAATACTTCAAATTAATCAACACTTATCTTATTCAGGTCAATGTAAAATCAGCCACATATGGTCAAACTTACATAAACCCTAAATAAAAATACCTCAAAATTAAAGATTATATTAAATCCAGATACGTACGACGCCGTTTTGGCGTCCCTTTTTCCCGCCAAAAAATGATCCAGCTGCTTCAGCCCACTTATAAGCCCGCTGTCTTCGTTTTGGCCCAAATCGTTTAGATAAGCACATGATCTTCACAAAGGTACGATCAAAAGTCAATCTTTCACAATCAGTGTTGCGTATACTGTGTGAAACCCTAGATCCAAAACAGTGTACCACGCAAGATCTTATGTAAGTGTATGAATCTTAATTGTATATTGATTTTACTCTTAGGGTTTAGTTCGGGAAAAATTGGGTATTACTGAATTGGGTTAGTTTTATATATCTTATTATCATAATAATTTATAATGGTTTAGTTTTAGTTAATTATTTTTTTTGTGATTAGGGCTTTATCATGATTTTGGAGTTTAATTCAATTGTTATGGCCTTATAAGGATTGAGAGGTGTTTGGTATTGAGTTTTTAGTTGAAGATATTAGTTTTCCGGTGTGTGGGCTGTTGTGAAGCTGATTTTGATTGTTTAGGCATTAGGTAATTAGCTTAGGAGTGGTCGCAATAAAACGGATTCTGATTGTTTGAACCTTGAGTGTTTGGATGTGTGCTCTTTTAGTCATTGTTGCCAAATGATGTTCGAGAATTTGATTATCAATTGATTTGATATGATAAAGTAATTTGAAGGGAAAATTTTGATATGATAAAATTTCTTATGCAGCTCAAAATTTGAATTGAGGCCACAGTCCCGCATTCGCTGATTTGAGGCAAACGGTTTCGCAATTGGAGAAAGCGAGGCTTTTTATAGAGTTTACACCTTTTATATGGTGAGGTTGGTTCAATAAAGAGTTTAAGGAGTTAATGCATTCTGAGAATGCAGGTAATCTGTTTTTAGATTCTTGGGTTAGCATACCTTTCGTCAGTCGTCACATACCTGTTAAGTGGCAAACCCATTCTTTGAACCCATCAGCGTGTCCTGTCCAGCAGCCGCAAACATACAACCTGATATGGTAAGCGTATTATTTACTTTCCTTTAGAAATGGAACGATCTTACTTACAACATATTAATTAAAGTGTACTTCTCTATAATAAGTAAATAGGATATCGTACAACTGCTAGAAGCATACTACTCTTGAATAGGTAAATGCTACCATAGATCTCTATTTGGATTAATAACAATTATGTTTGGTAATTAGCTTCTCAAAAGCTCAAAAGCCTAAAAGCTGGGAAAGTAAGCTAAACATTTTTGAATGACTTCGTTCTATGATATGCAGGTTTAAAGGAAAGAGCCAACGAGATGAGTATTGTTTTGAAAAATATACCTGAAAAGGCATTCTACTCAACCATACAAGTGGTACCTAACTGAATACGAGAAGCAACTAAAGGAAATGTTGATCAAAGATCAACTTTTTTATGCACATCTCAAACTCTTGCAAATGACCTTAACGGTGACTAATTTTTCCATACATGTTCGCCTATCTAATTTATACATATTGCACATCTTTGTTCTACTTAAACCTAATATTTGTTCTTCTTTTCAGTATCTCAATATAGGAGCTAAGGTGGGTTCGGTTTGGTGCTGAAATGGGTCGGGTTGGCTGAAGTTCGTGCTAAAACAGGGCAGCTTTGGAGATTGAAATGTATCTGGAATTAGGGGATGAAGTAGGGGCTGTGAAGGGTGCGTGTTGGGGTTGAAATGAGTAGCTTTGAGGTTACGAAATAGGTCTGGAACAGGTGCGGTCTTACTCTCAGCGTTCTACTCTCCCCCTAAGTAAGTAAGCCCCCGTTAGCCTGGTAGAAGATGTAGATAAAGAATAAAAGTACTAAGCAGTTTCAAAAAGATGCCATGATAAGTAAATGTGTAGCTTATCTAGACTTTGAATAGAGGTATTTCAAATGGAATATTCGTCATCAATCTTGGCCACTCTGAGAATGATTAGTCTATCGATTTTAGATTTTAATATGTAAATGAAAAGAGACATTAGGCTACTTTTAGTCCAAATTTTTACGGTATGATTATTAGTGGTTTTATGAGGACTTTTGTTTTGCAGTGACGTTTGATGGTGTAAATCAGTATGGTTAGTTTGAATCATTGGATTCAAGAAGGTCGAGTTTCTTGCATACAAGCTTACCTTGGGATAATGCATTCTTTGCATGTGCAAGTTGATTTGGCCAGGGATCAAAACAGGTTAGGAATGTTTATGTGATGCTGTATAGAGGCACAATGCTACCAGCTAAAAAGTGATTACCATAATATATGAACCTAAAAAATAGTTCCATGTTTTTATTTAGGAGGGAAAGGAAGAGGATGCCGCAACTGTTGCTCCAAAAAGGAAAAGGGATAGACCACCTAAACTACAACCCAAAAGGCCCGAGACTCCAGTCACAGGTATGATTTAAACCTCCTAAATATTTGAATATCATTGTTTGGCAATTCGTTAGTGTATGGTTTGAACATTTTTTTCCTTATTAAATATTATTGCAGTTGAATATCATCAAAATGGAGGTGTTGGACCAGCTCAAATTTCTGTCGTGGAAGGTGGTCAAGTGACGGAAGTTAGTTCACCTATAAGTCCCGGAATCAAATTAGTGGAAAAAAGTCAGGAACCTGTTAAGGAGTCAACTGAAAATTTCGAGCCAAATGAAATATATGTTAAGGAGCCAAATGAGAATCCTGAGCAAGATACAACTGCTCAACGGGGTAAGAAAAAGTATTCATCGACGGGGTAAGAATATGTACATTGGATTCTAATAAAATTCTTGCGTTATAAATATCCAGAATTTTTTTTGTTTAGAGCGAGATATCACTTGCAAGTTGCTTCATAATGACACAATCGTCTTTATTGTTATTTAAGGTACAAATGAAGTGACAAAAATACATTTTCAGGGTATACATGAAAATGACAGCAGGTGGCATTTAGCATCATGAGGTAATTCAGTTATGTATTTTTTACTGACTTTGCAACCTGTGTCGTGGTTGTATATTCTTGATGTTGTTGGGGTCTACTTTTTTCAGAAACTCATTTGTCTTTCATTTATTGCGTGGGTTTTAGAGAGTTAAAGGATATACGTAGAGGCATTATCTTTGCGGCTAGCGGAGAGAACGGTGTAGAGGAGGCGTCCACTGAAACCAGCACCCTATCTGATGTACCAGGTCTATTTGATCATATCTGATGTACAAATTTTGTCGTCAACTACAATGAAAGTACCACCTGATATTTGAAATGCAGAGCCTAATATGGTATTGTTATATATAAAATGCAAAGCTTAATATGGTATTGTTATATATAATGGCAGTCTCGGAACATAATCCATTGACAAAGTTGTTGGCTAGAGGTGTAGCCGACGCCGAAGCTGCTGAAGGGTTAAACATAGAAAGATTATTAATCCAGCGTTCCATGTAGAGAAGCTCAAGGTTTCTGTCTCTTGTTATTTCTAATTTCATATCAGTATGTGACATTATGCTTAGAAAGCTATAATGATGATGTTGTCATACACATTGTGCAACATGTGGTACTTGCATTTTATATGAATTTGATCACAAAAATCCTGCCTACGACACGGACCTTGATGTCAAGAGTTCAAGAAGACCATAAGGCAAATAGAAGCTAGGAAAAGACAATATAATCTTAAAGAGTAGACCACAGTAGTAGCTGATAGGCCAAGACATCATTGCCTGACCAACTCCTGTTTGCAGTGCTACATCAGAGGTTGCAAAATAGACGGGTTGGATACTGGGTCAAAACAGGTATCCTTTAGAAAACTTACCACAAACGCAATCTTCTAAACCAATTCATCAAACACATGTGAGTATAATCTATAACAATTATTACCAATAATTGTTCCCGTCTATCATATTCTATGCCTTTAAAATCTTTTTTTTCTATCTTATTAGGTCGCAAACTCATAATCTTGAGTACAAAAAGGAAGAGCCGTATATGAAAAAACCCCACAAATGCGAAACCAACAAAGTCAGTAGCTTATATTGAGATTGTTAGGTGTAGTTACATACTTATATGTATTATCCTGTATTCGTAACGAAATGCAGGTGCATTGTAGCTGATATTTTTTATGTGCAGAGAATCCATGTGTCGATACGGAAACCGGGTAATTACGTAGCTCAACTTAGTCCGACAAGGGCATTGGTGATGGCTCATTTTGCGGAGTGTGAAATCAGGATCAACAAGTGAAAAATATTTGACCAAGGATATTAACTATGGGTTAACTGCGCGCCCTGGGTTTACGGCCTTATACACATCGACTACAGGCCTACAACTACTGAGGTAATTTGACATAAGGCAGGTGAGTGTTAATGTTTTGATCACAAAAACTTCGCTACCTTTTAAACATAATTGCTACCTTTTTATAAACTCACAGTTAGAATGGAAATATGGTGCTTCTGCATTCGGGGAGCAGTATAAATTTACTGTGCAATAATTGCACTAATCAACAAATCTGATCTCATAGACGAGATATGTGAGGTCAAGTAACATAGCACGTGATGGTAAATAAGATTTTCTTAACATTTTTCTGATCTCATTATGAGTTCCTATCAATGTACTGTTATATCTGGATACAGGTTAAACGGGTAAATTCATAAAAAATAAGGGTTAAAACATTATGAGTCAATATGGCTAAACATGTTAAATGCTCCATATTCACTGTACTATACCCCATACAATGAAAATGAGGCAGGTTAAAAAAAAACCAGCCTGATTCTAAAATGCAAACCCAAACACCCCTTAAAAACAGCAACCTCTTCACAAAGGATGCATTTTGACAGAATGTTCACTTCTTCAGGGCTGCATTGAACATGAGAAGTAGAGGGACGCAGAGAACTATGACCATGGTTCATTGATGGAAAAGAGTCTACTTGCTATGCCTTGGGAACTGGAAAAGTTGCATGTTGAGATGGCTATTACTGAAAAAGAGGGCTCGCGCGCCTGCAGCAACATCGAATCCAAATCCAGGTATGCAGTTAGATGCATTTAAGATGAAATATACAAGAATTTTTGCTGTCCATATACCTGTAGATGAATTACGGATGTATATTCTGCAAACACAGTCAGTTTTCTTATAACCTTTTTATTTAACTTAATAAAGATGAGATTCTTATTGGGAGCACACATTATTTGTGGCCATATAGTCGTATAAGATATTGTAGATTTATTGGTTACGGTTGCCTTTAGAACTATTTTTATGAAACCATGTGCACCCATCAGGAACTTTGTCTTAGCAGATGGAAAAATTAGGCTTTTGTCAGATGTGCCAGCTTTAGAAACTGCTACTGAATTCTATGATGTAGTAACTGTTTGTAGGCCAGTTTATTTGGTTATAGAAAAAAGATTCATACAAGCTGTATTATGTGAATGGTGTTGCCACGGATTTGAAAGATTTTAAAGGTTGTACATTTAGCAGACGAGTACGGCATAGAAACTTTTTTATTAATGTTTAGGATTCCTTATAAAAATCTGCTTACTATTAGATTAGGTCGTGTTTAGGATTGAAATGGGACAATGGCCTATATAGGATTGGACGTACACCTACAAAAAAATGTCGCCATGTAACTTAACTAAGAAATGCATTATCAGTAGTGGATTGCCCGCGCTTCAGATGGCAACAGCAACCTATTTAACTGATCGGTAAATCGGTCTATGCTGAATTGTTTTTTGAGTATAAATTAAATAAGTAAGACCATAGCACAGGTATTACATTTTTTTTGGTTTTTGATGTCATGTGTTTTTGCAGACAGTGTTTTGAGGGCAAGGACTCTTGGACCTAAATCATATCGACAAGCAAAAACAGGCCCAAAACGTCGCAGAATAAACAGGCGAGCCGGCAACGCGGCGTTCGTCACCAATCTTGTTATAACTAAAAACATCAAAACAACCATACAATGAATTATACATAGTCAAATCAGCCACACATAATTTTACCATAAATCCAAAAAATTGCATAATTACACACAACCACATAAGTACAAATAGATAAGAAATTTACCCAATAAAAAGGATGAGTAGTGTTTCCGCTCGGGTGATGTTTTGTCACTTAGTAGGAGGTAGCGGTGGCAAAATAGGCGGGTTGGGTTCGGTCAACGAATTTGGGTCTAGCCGGGTCTAAATGATTTTTGGTCGGGTTGACAAGTCTTTATTTTTTTTATTATTATTTTTTGAGTAAAATATGAAAAAAATGAAGAAAAAGTATTTTGTTTTACCCGCTAGACCTGCCTAAACCCGTTAGATAATTATTATATAATTGCATACTAATGGGTGCCCAGTGTGCATTTTTTAAGATTTAAGGGGGGTGGCAGTGGTCATCGGCATGGTTCGGTTTGAGGTGATGCCGAGCGGCAACACCATTGCCTCAAAATCGGCAGGGATTCGGCATGGGGAATGATGCGTGGGAATTGCACCAGGCTTTACCTCTCGAGGGATCTCGAGAAGCTTACAACCCCCACCAGGCAGTGTACCTGATCGTTGTAGTATAGTATAGTGACAAGTACCGGGGGATTGATCGTTCAGCTTAGGAATAGTGTCGCTAGGATTAGAAAACCTAAATATTAGTTCTAAAGGTGAGGGATGATTATTTTTTTTTATTTTATATTTTTATGAAAAGCAAATAAAAATCTCGGGTTTGAAGGATTTGGGCGGAATTAGTTGCTAATCAACTAACCCAATACTAAAGATGCAATCAAAATAAAATACTAGAAATGAAAATAAACTAAATTATACTAAAGTTGTGAGCAATAAGTGGAGAAAATGTGTTTACTTAGATTTCACTACTCCCTAGATATCTTTTACACGTTAATTACTTGTTATAATTGCATGGATGACGGATCGTATTCCTTAATACCATTCATGGGGTGACACACTTAACTCCCCAATTCTATGAGCTCTTATCTCCTCCTATACCATGCCCAGCACAACCATAGGGATTATAAACAGTGGCTCATGCATTAAATACAACCAATAAAGACCTAGTACGCGTCGGTTCATGTTTCTTAAGACGTTCAAGCATGTTACCAATTAGAGATCTGCCAGTTTTCTTAAGCCTAACATATAAATCATTCATCCAAGACAAGTATAAACAAGTAATCAACACATAATTAACATCTAGGTTTCATTAGATCCAAGCAAACACAAGATAGATCTAGCCTAGCATGATGTAATTAAGACAAGAACAAGATATAGGCAACCAACACATAGACATATTGATTGAATTAAAAGAACACTTATCTCAATTACACATGAAAGGTATCAAGGGCTTGGAGCCCTTGAAAAACCTGTAAAATTCGCACCAAGTTCGTACTTAGGGTTTCTCCAAAACTTCTCTCTTTTTAATGTGACAATTATAAAACTATATATAGGAAAATGGGTCTGATGGCGTCAAGACCAAGCTTGTGATGCCGTCACCTCGCCGCCAAAACTCTTCTCGGACTGCCTTGATCTACATTTGACGCCGTCATGTGATAATCAATTCCAGGCCGTCATGACTTTTACTCTTGACGCCCTACTTCGTGACGCCGTCAAATCTTTACTGGATCGTCATGGAATTTTGCTCTTAACACCGTCAGGAAGTTACTCTTGACGCCGTCACCTACTGTTCCCAGCATGGAAAATTAAGACTTTGGCGTTTTCTTCACTTTTATGCTCCAAAAACGTCCGAATTGCTTCCTTTTCCAGATTTCACTCCCAAAGTACCTAAAATCACAAAAGGAACGATTTAGGGCAATATTTGATCAAATAAATTCAATTCCGGGCTTAAATGACCCCCTAAAAATGGATCATTTTTCGCCTCATCATATACCCTTACACTTGAGATTTGCTTGTCCTCAAGCAAATGCGCTTTTATTCTAGTCAAAATACAAGTTAGGGGTCATTTAACACTAATATAAAAGTAATTACAACAAATAATCGTTCCACTAAAGACCAATAGACAAGCACGGAGGTCATACACTAGCACCTCACAAATAGTGTTTAGATACTCACATCTCTCGGGTGTAATAAAGTATAAATTACAATATGGAAACGGAAGATATCTCTCACTACCTGTCATAGCAAAATAGATTACCATAGGCTTGGGAAATGATCAAACCTCCACCACATGGCGTAAGCACCTAGGATAAACTATCAAAGAGGTCTTTTAAAGGGTTGTAACGTTAGGTGTAGGGATATGAAATACACGGTTTTGTTGGATAAAGGAAGTTTTACTGGTGGCGAGTTAACAATCTTGGTTAATTACATGTACAATATGGCGTTGCTAAGCCAAGACTAGACTCGACTTAAGCTAATAAATGAAAAATAACAAAAACATAAAATGAACATAGAATGAAAAGGGATGGTAGTCCGTATGTTTTTTCTCTTTTTCCTTTTTCTATTTTTTTTTATTATTATTATTATTATTATTATTATTATTATTATTATTATTTTATTTTTTTTTTATTTTTTTTTGCATACACTCTTACCCTACCATCCAAAATAATACATCATAGGGAATGAACATTCCCCTTACACTTGAATTTTTACATACTTTACAATTAACTAATCTAATGACTCGAATTAAGAAAATCAAAACACTTGAAGCACTTTTAAGATTAACGTACATATGGGGGTAATATATGTTGTTCTTCCCCATTACTCCATAAAATAAGTACTTACCCATGAGTCCCAATCGTCCCAAAACAATATGTACAAAGATATGACTCGACTTAGCAACCATGTAATCAATTGGATAGTTAACTTAGGGTTTAACAAATAAAAATAATGCACTAAAAATGAGCGCATACACGGAAGGCTAAGGCGATTTGGGTGTACATTTAAGTGGGGTGTAACAAATTCTTCCTTTAAGTAAATGCTTAAAGTTAGAAACGAAAAGATAGGCTCGGAGGGGTGTACTAGGGGTTTCGTGTACTAAAAATGAGTACAACGCTAAGGGTGTGGGAAAAATTAGTTGACTTAACTAGCCAAGTAATATGACTTAAATGGTCAAGTAATTATGATACGGGTTTAACACAAGGGTGATCCTAATGCCTCTTATCATTTAGTAAATCCTACTACAAGAATGTAGTCTCATTAGCGGTCTCGGGATGCATCACTAACGCAAGTTCTAGAATCTAAATGCTACCGGTACACTCATAAGCACTAATAGTAAATGCTTTTCCTATCAAATCTAAAGGCGAACCTCACATATTTGGGTGGAAAATTTTTCTGAATATACGGTTATGTGCTAGTCATACAATCTCCTATCCATGAGACGCTTGCTATGGCTAAAGTTTCACTCCTAAATGTTGTAAAAAATTTTAAATTTAGCGCTAAAATTGCACTAACAAGTATTTCTCATAGTTTTATTACACATCTACCATTAAACAAAATAAACTCAAGCGAAAGTGCATATGTAAGGTATCATCTTTTTACCCTCCCCTTACACTTAAGATGAACATTGTCCCCAATGTTCAAGTAAAGAATGTAAAAGTGAGAAAGTGAAAATGAATGAAATCAAATACTCCCCTGATTCTCTCGGTATGGATAATAAGGTGGCCAGGTTAAATCTTCCTCCAAGAAAATGAACAATCAAAGCTTCCCTTCCAGAATATAAATCATCTTCTTGTCATACATAACCTGTAAAACCTGATAAAGTAGACAAGGCAACTTTGCGTAAAATCGGCGGCATCCTATATAAGTTACTAAATCCTAGAAAACAAGATAAGATATAATGCTTGTGGAATGAAGTTTGCAGATCTCCTGGAGATTATAAAACTTAATAATTCACAAAAACCATAAGACTCCGTTAGAAAAACAAAACCGGTAAAATTTCCAGATTTTTACACTTGACGCCGTCAAGAGTAAACTCTTGACGCCGTCAGAAGTGACCTGCAGAAATTCTTATGTTAAGTTTCCGGAAAATTTCTGGAAAAACTTGGTCCTACTTCCTGGGAAATCCTGCAAAACTTCATTATGACTCAATACAAGCATTTGACTCTAACAAATACGAATATACATGTTCATTTAATATTGTGGAGAATCATGATCGGTTTGTTTCTTGAAAACATATTTGGGGTTTCCCCTTACACTTATCTTTTGCAAAAATACCTTTAGGTGGAGTTAAGACTAGGCCAAAACAACAAAGTAAAGTATTTCCACTATTTAGTTCAGAAACATGATTTACCAACAACAAAAATTAAGCATGCATACGGAAGCAAATAACAAACAAACAAACAAAATCACACAAAACATGGGTTGCCTCCCAAGAAGCGCTTTTCTTTATTTACGAGTCTTGTAGCTAGACTCAAGGTCATGGGTTACTACGTGATCTCATCATTGGTTCCACTCTCTGATTGTAGATATTCCTTGTAGAAACCAATCACCTTTTTCTCAACCGCCCCCATAATCATTTGGGCAAATTCTTTATCGACTTTATACCTTGATCCAAGGGCCAAGCAATCTTTGTAATAAAGACTCTTTTTTTCCCATACATAATCCATGCCCTTTTTCTTATCCTCCTCATTAGTATCCTCAAAAGCACCAACGTTGTCCTTATCAAAACGGGATATAAAGCGAAATTCTTTCATCCTATTAGGCATCCTATAAGTAATACTATCGGTGTTACTTGCAAATCGGATCGTTCCTACTATCTCATCATATTCCAACTTAGACTCCTCAACAAATGGTTTGCCAAACACAACATTGGATAATCGACAATCAATAACATTAGCAAGATCCTCCACAATCATAAAGTCGGTGACAAAAGTGAAATTACCAACAAAGACATGTAAACCTTTAACTCTCCCGACAAAGTTACAAACTCCACCGGGGTATTTGGGATCCCTTCTAGGTTCAAGTCTTGTTTTCACTATATCATTATAAACAGTTGAGGACATAATGTTGATTGGAGATTTAAAGTCAATGTAAGCATTCCTAATGTGCCTATATCCAATCATACATGGTATCTTAGCATTCTTAGGATCGCCTCTCTTGATCTTAGGTTCAATTATGGTGAAAGGAGATCGTGGGTTATCAATAAGATTATTATAATATGCAATCTCCTCCTTAGTGGGGTATAGATTAAAATAGTCATTAAGCTTCGGATCTATTTCCCCCTTTTCAAGTCCATCAATAACATTCACAAAGTCATTAGGCCCTAGGTCCTCATTTGAATACAAGGCGGTCGCTAGGTCACTAAATGCATGTTCGAGCTCAACCTTGATCAAACTATTAAGCTCCCTAAGTTCCCTAATCTCACTCTCAATTTGTTCACGTAACAAAGCCACTTCTTTAGGGGAAAGGGGTGGATTCCCGTTTTCCATAATGGTCAACGGAATAGTCAATTAATTTGATTTACTAACAAAGGCACAAAGAAAAAGATAGACTAAAGAAAATCTAAAAATAAAAATAAAATCTTACTAGAAAGGAATCTAGCAAGTAGATCTAATAAAAAGAAATTCTAACCTAGACAATAACTATTCCCCGGCAGCGGCGCCAAAAACTTGATGCGTGGGAATTGCACCAGGCTTTACCTCTCGAGGGATCTCGAGAAGCTTACAACCCCCACCAGGCAGTGTACCTGATCGTTGTAGTATAGTATAGTGACAAGTACCGGGGGATTGATCGTTCAGCTTAGGAATAGTGTCGCTAGGATTAGAAAACCTAAATATTAGTTCTAAAGGTGAGGGATGATTATTTTTTTTATTTTATATTTTTATGAAAAGCAAATAAAAATCTCGGGTTTAAAGGATTTGGGCGGAATTAGTTGCTAATCAACTAACCCAATACTAAAGATGCAATCAAAATAAAATACTAGAAATGAAAATAAACTAAATTATACTAAAGTTGTGAGCAATAAGTGGAGAAAATGTGTTTACTTAGATTTCACTACTCCCTAGACATCTTTTACACGTTAATTACTTGTTATAATTGCATGGATGACGGATCGTATTCCTTAATACCATTCATGGGGTGGCACACTTAACTCCTCAATTCTATGAGCTCTTATCTCCTCCTATACCATGCCCAGCACAACCATAGGGATTATAAACAGTGGCTCATGCATTAAATACAACCAATAAAGACCTAGTGCGCATCGGTTCATGTTTCTTAAGACGTTCAAGCATGTTACCAATTGGAGATCTGCCAGTTTTCTTAAGCCTAACATATAAATCATTCATCCAAGACAAGTATAAACAAGTAATCAACACATAATTAACATCTAGGTTTCATTAGATCCAAGCAAACACAAGATAGATCTAGCCTAGCATGTTGGAATTAAGACAAGAACAAGATATAGACAACCAACACATAGACATATTGATTGAATTAAAAGAACACTTATCTCAATTACACATGAAAGGTATCAAGGGCTTGGAGCCCTTGAAAAACCTGTAAAATTCGCACCAAGTTCGTACTTAGGGTTTCTCCAAAACTTCTCTCTTTTTAATGTGAAAATTAGAAAACTATATATAGGAAAATGGGTCTGACGGCGTCAAGACCAAGCTTGTGACGCCGTCACCTCGCCGCCAAAACTCTTCTCGGACTGCCTTGATCTACATTTGACGCTGTCATGTGATAATCAATTCCAGGCCGTCATGACTTTTATTCTTGACGCCCTACTTCGTGACGCCGTCAAATCTTTACTGGATCTTCATGGAATTTTGCTCTTGACGCCGTCAGGAAGTTACTCTTGACGCCGTCACCTACTGTTCCCAGCATGGAAAATTAAGACTTTGGCGTTTTCTTCACTTTTATGCTCCAAAAACGTTCGAATTGCTTCCTTTTCCAGATTTCACTCCCAAAGTACCTAAAATCACAAAAGGAACGATTTAGGGCAATATTTGATCAAATAAATTCAATTTCGGGCTTAAATGACCCCCTAAAAACGGATCATTTTTCGCCTCATCAGGGAATTCGGCAAACATTGTCGTTGAGGCATGGGAAGAATATGACTGTTGTTTTGTGACTGTTGGGGTTTTTGGGCTGTTTGGCAATTTAAAAAAAAAAAAATTATAAATCACCTATAATTCACAATTTATTTAACATATTTTCACACAAACAATTTTTTTTTACCATGTTTTCATCCTCCTCTTCTTCATCCGAGGACGAGTTAATTTTTCCCGCCGACTTTTCCGAACTATTGTTATCCGGTAGTACCCTATCAACCTATTTAGCCGTGTACGATTCCATTGAAGACACGGCAAGCACTACCAAAACCCGGGAGTCTGTCACCCGTTTTAGTGAAAAAGTTTTACAAACTCTAATGAATGACTATTTCGTTGAACGACCAAAGTTTTTTGACCATGTTTTTCGTGATATGTTTCGTATGAATAAAAACTTGTTTGAATTGTTGGTGATGTTGAAGCGAATTCCGAATGGTTTCAAGAGGGCCAAGACGCGAGGGGAAAAAAAAGTTTCGCGGCGTTACAAAAATGCACATCGGCCATTCGACAACTCGTAACGGGTGAACCTCCGGATAGATTTGATGAATATTTAAACATGGCACGAAGAACGTCAGGTTAACCTTTTCATTTTTATTTATTTAATTCGTTTTTTTTTTTTTTTTTTTTTTTTTGTAGGAGAATGCCTTGATCACTTTTGCCATGCGATAATTGAATTATATAGTCGAGAGTTCTTACGTAGGCCGAAAACCCATGACGTTGCACGCTTATTCGAGGCACATGAAGAAAAACATCACATTCCTGGAATGCTTGGTAGCATTGATTGTACATATTTCATTTGGCGAAATTGTCCTAGACATTTGAAAGGCCAATATAAGAGATGTGATCACCAATACCCGACGATTATGCTTGAAGCCGTAGCCTCAAATGATTTGTGGATTTGGAATTTGTTTTTTGGTCCTCCCGGTGCAAACAACGATATCAATGTTTTGAATCAGTCTCCATTGTATCTTACGGAGCGAAATGTAACGGCGCCAAACACTTCATTTTCTGTAAATGGACGGCTTTACTAACGTGGATATTATCTTACCAATGGAATCTATCCTACATATTCAACCTTTGTTAAAGCATATAAGTATCCCACTGACCCAAATGAAAAGAGATTCAAGAAGCTACAAGAGTCTGCAAGAAAGGATGTCGAACGAGCTTTTGGTCGTCTTAAGGGAAAATGGATGATTCTCAGTCGTCCTCTCCGGGCTATGCCGGTCGAAAAGATTCGACAACTCATTTATACGTGTATTATATTTCACAATACGATTTTAAAAGACAACCAGATGGCAATATCACCGGTTCATATAATGGATCAGCCGGTCGCGCCAGTTTATGACAAAAGTGTACTACCAAAGTTACTCGACGAAGATATCCATTACCATCTCCGATATGATCTTACGGAGCACGTAGCGGCTCAAGACTTACCATACCTTGATGACTAGTGATTTCCTTTTTTTTTTTTCCTAAGAAGTTTTATGTAATTTTCTTTTAATTATTAATGAAATATTATGTTTTTATTAAATTGTATAATATAATTATGAATATAAAAAATAAAAAAATAAAATTAAGTGAGGCATGTGATCATGGTTACCACTAAAAAAGTATGGTGAGGCATGAGAGATGCATGAATGAGGTGGAATGATATTATTGGTGGGTGGTGAGGCATAGGGGAGGCATGAGATCATGACTGCCACCCCCTAAATGAATAGAAAGTTTGAGTATTTTAAGTGAAAAATCACATTTAATAATATAAATTTATAAGTTTAATTAATGTTTATTAAATGCATTATTGATTCAAAAAGGAAAGTTTTAATCAGTGTTCTAAAAGGTGCGTCAAGGCGTCGTTAAGGCGCGAGGCGTGGCTTCGCCGCCACGAAATGGACCATGGCGGCTGCTCTAGGCGTAGCGTGGAAAAAGGCGAGAAAAGGCGTGGCTTTTGATAAGGCGTGGCGAGCCTTTTTGAACCAGTGTTTTTTATTTTTTATTTTTTTAAATAACTATTTTAAACCAGTATTTGGAATTTGGGCTATTTCGTATTTGGGCCTGGTAAATATATAATAAGTATTAATCAAAATGTCTAATATAGTAGTATAAATGTATATGAAATATGATACTATAACATAAATGATAAATCTATAAATATTTTTTTGCCGCCTTAGTCACGTCTTAAAGAACGTCATGGCTTCGCCATGGCTCGTAAGGCATGAGGCGTAGCCATGCCGTCATGCCACGTCTCACGCTATTTATAACCTTGGTTTTAATGTATTAATTGCACGTTAAATGCATTTTTTAATTTTATAAAGTGTCTGGTGGGCACTCATTAATAAATCCCTTCTATCAAATATCCAATTAGACGATATTTGTGCAAAGTGATCAACTTCACGACCCGGGCGTCGAAGTTGATCCAGCATGTATATATAGCCCAGCATTAAGAAAAAGCCCATTTTACGTTATTTGCTTATGTCCTAGTGATCTTTTGATAGTTAGAGTTGAGATCCATGAAGAACCCATACATGCCATAGAACCTATCAACCAATCATAGCCACCCATTTATATTTTCCATTTTTTTTTCAAAACAACATATCTTGTAAACGGTAAATCTTCAAGCTACAAAAAAAATACCATCGCGACGAGAATTAAATCATCTTTCTATAGATATGCATTGTTATATACTTTCGACGAATTTTTTTTTTTAATTTCCGCCTAGAAAGAATCATATATGATTCGTAAAAATCATATATGATTCGCTTCTTACGAATCATATATGATTCTTACGAATTATATATGATTCGTAAGAATCATATATGATTTGTTAAAATCGAATCATATATGATTTTTCTAGGCGAAAAAAAAGGTTCATCGAAAAAAAATCGTCGAAAGTATATAACAATGCATGTCTATAGAAAGATAATTTAATTCTCGTCGCGATGGTAATTTTTTTGTAGCTTGACGATTTACGGTTTGCGAAATATTTAAGTTTTAAAAAAAAAGTGGAAGTTTATTTTTTTATTTTGATAAAAAAAATGAGTGGCTAAGATTAATTGATGGGTTATATGGTAAAAGTTGGATCTATAAAAACTTTTGGCTTGGTAGTTATTGCATCAATTGATGATAAAATTGATAGGATTTTCTTTTACAAATTTATCTTTTTGTTAACGTAGGTTTTATTTTAACTTCAAATATGTAATTTCCTTTTTCCTTATATCTAGAAGATTGTTTTTAGTATTGTGGACCCGGTTAAGACAACATAGTCTGGCGGGGTGGTGATGGGGCCTTCGCTTTCCGCGAAAGTGGTCGGTTCTAAGTTGAAATCACCTTTCCAAAAAAAAACAAGTCAAAGTGGTATTCCTTTTTTCTTCTTGTGTAGACAACAGACACTTGTGTACTCCGTAATATTTAAGAGAAAAACCCAATTGTTATTGATGTAATTGAAGGATGTGATATGAAATGATTATATTTCGACATTGTTTGTCATTTTGCATACTTAATGTTTCCATATCGTCTAAGGTGTGAGGGACATATTTGTAATAGTGGTATGGGACCTTAAAATCAAATCAACCAGATGGCAGAGACTCAACTAAACCAATTATCTACTAGATATTTACCAAAATAAACTCATGTTTAACCAATGAGTTTCAAATTGCCACCTCTATCAGGCCCTTGGGGCCCTGCCCCTTGACCCGCAAGGGTGCTACCCATTGACCCTGGAAGGTGGTGCTACCCCTTGACCCTCACACTTAGTTGTGGTAGTAGCAAGCTAATTAGAACAAGTGTGCACTCCGCACCTCATAACTCGACTGTGAGCAAAACCTGGCTTACCCTTTAATCTCAAGTAAATCACAATTACACACAAATATAAGTAATGACAATCAAATCACCAGCAAAGTTGTTAATAGGAATGCAGAAACTAGAGAAAACATCATTTTTCATGTATGTACACAAAACGTGGGACTAATAGTATCATCTTAAACCCTCTTCACAACTAACACCCCTCGCGAACAACTAACCTCAACTTACTCATTTGAGGCTCACCATTTACAACTTTATTTTTTTTATTCAAATTTCCAAATAAAGTAAATTCATTTTATTAAAACTAAATATACATTAGATTCAAATAATACAAATAATATTTTTTATAAAAAAAAGTAAAAAAAAAAAAAAAAAAATACAAAAACTAAACCAAATGTCTAAGTGGACCTTACTATACCCCAAATCACTTAGCCCATTCTACCACTATGTTAACAAAAAAACAAAAAAAAAGTACAAAATCTAAACCGAATTATCTTCTTCTTCTTCCTTTGTACACACACTACACACACAGTGGAGATTAAAATAAAAATCAACTTCTCTTCTTCGTACACACCACACACACTTAAACCCAATTTATGAAACCCAAAAACATAAATAGATTTTATAGATCGGAATGAAAGAAAAAATTAAAAAGCAACTACCCCCTGACAAACAAGTACAAGTCATTTGCTCGTCGTGCAGACGAGTAGCACTTAAACGGCGAAGGATGGCGAGGGGGCGGTGCAGCGGCGAAGGGTGGCGAAGGGAAGTGAGCTGCCACGTAGGAGTGGCGAGCTCACACGAGTAACTGCACCTTCCACTCTAACAAGCAGCCTTAAAATCGGCCTCGTCAAATCAAGTGAAACTGGCTTATAACCCACATATATTGACAATAACAAAAGTGCCTTTCCAGCAAATATGTAACTTTATAGAGATACCATTTAGAGGAACCTAAATTAGTGCATATAATTGTTAGAGTTTGACAATCAAATAACACAAATATGCGGAAGCTAGGATCAAGTATAACACGTATAAAGATTAACTAAAACATAAAAAGTAATATACCCGATGCACTTCAATAACCTTGAACTTGTGTATAATAGATCAATGATAAACCCCTTACCATTTTGTTTATCGATATCTTGATAATAACTATAGTGAGTTATTACCTCGTTCTTGTACACACAAACTACCATCGAATAAAAGGTTATGAAAGTAACAAACACTTTATTTTTGTTTAACACAAAACTCGACCCAAAACCCTTTAGGGTTGTTAGAGCCGATCGGCTAGGAAGAAAAAGAAAAAGAGAAAAGCTTTAGGGTTTGTGTGTGTGCACAAAAGATGTGAAAGCTTTACCCTAGGCCTTGTATATATACTAGAGATAAATTGGAGGACAAGTTGGAGTGGGTTTGGGTCTCCCCTCACCCTTGTCGACCGACCATCAAGCCCAAGAGGGATTCTAGATCCTTCTTGGCACTTAGTTTCACTCTAGTCCTTTTATTTCGTTTCTAACGATAGTTAGTACTTACAGTTAATCACTAACGATCATTAAGTCCCTTAAGTGTTCATTTAAATATATATACTCGATACATATATCATACATATATTTAATATACTTTTATTCTTGTTTGTAATGTGTGCAATCCCGAGGTCTCGGGTTCGATACTAGTCATTTACATATTAATATTTATACGTAACTTTTAACAGCTCCCACTCGTATATCTATTAATAGTAAAATGACATTGGTTAGCGTCTTGCAACACTCCAATGCCCCCAACACGACTCGAGCTAGGTTTCCTGAAAAAACCTTTAATGATTCATCATTATAATTATCCTTTTGTTTCTAATACTACATTTAATAAAGATGTGAGTTTCTTTATTAATATTCTGTTTCTCGTCTCTTTATGATTGAACAAAATTAAAAAAAACATCTGAACGTATTCCAGATAGACTTTGGGCATGGCCACGCAAACATTTTGTCAACCCTACGAGGGGCCCAGCAGTATTAAACTTCTGAACAAATCAGAAGGAACAAATTCTCTCTTGACTACAAGAATAACCCATGAACTTTGCAACACTTCTGAAAACAGCCCTTATGACTCTCTATTACGGTGAGTGGTAGATTGCTTCACAAAAATGCACTACATCCATGACACTTATATGGTATCTCAAGTCTGAGGATAACTTTAAATATGATTCTCACATTAAATATTAAATCATATTGTTGGGATAAGTCCAATACTCAATTCATTGAGTATCATGTGAAATCGGTATGACTACGCATCAATATACTTTCAAGTATATCTTGAACCAATACTCAAAATTGTCTTAGTTTAATGATATTCCCATATCATTGATCGACAACGGACAATTTAGAATAATAATTTATTCATGGATCTAAACATGCAAATATAGGATATATTATTAAGACAATGAATAAATAAACATAAACAATATTTTATTTCATTAAAATAATAATTGTACATTACATTCCTTATCCAAATACTAATCACAAATGGGCATGAAACTTTCAGCTAATTTAAGTCCTATTCCTTCAGCATGCTCGTAAAGCTTGGTGCCAGGTAAAGGCTTTGTAAATTGATTTGCTAAGTTTTCATCTGTGTGAACTTTGAGCATTTCGATTTCACCTATTTCGACTTGTTCTCGAACATAGTGATGCTTAATCGGGAAATGTCTGGTGCCTTTCATGATTCCAGGTTCATTGGCAAATGTAATTGCAGCTGAGTTGTCACAATACATTTTCATAGGTCGTTGAATCGAAGGCATAACCCCAAGCCCTGAAACAAACTTCCTAATCCAAACAGCTTCCATTGCAGCTATATACTCACTTTCTGTAGCAGACATTGCTAGTACACTCTGCTTTCTGCTCCTCCAACCCACAGCTCCTCAATTAATGACAAAGACATAACCCGTAGACTTCGTATCATCCTTATCACCTTTCCAAGAAGCATCGCAATAGCCTGTAACATCAAGTTCTGTAGATGGAGTACCCCCATAAACTAAGAACATCTCTTTAGTAGCCCTAAGGTACTTAAGAATATTCTTAACAGCAGTCCAGTGTTTTTCACCTGGATTCTGCTAATATCGACTGGTTAAATTCTAAGCAAACGCCACATCAGGCCTTGTGCTTTTCACCGCATACATTATAGATCCCACAGCCGAAGCATAAGGGACTCTCTTCATGCGTTGCACCTCTTCAGGTGTCGAAGCACAAACTTTCTCGCTCAAGCCATGTTGTTCTTGCATCGGCAAATATCCCTTCTTGGAATTTTGCATATTGAATCTCTTCAATATTTTATCAATGTAAGTACTTTGGCTTAATCTAATTAATCGCTGAGATCTATCTCTATATATCTTGATTCCTAGATGTAACACCCCCAATTCATGGATGCAGCAGAATTCAAACTGGGTGTTACTCGACGGCATAATAGTCACAATAATAGAAAACGAACTCCAATTGAGTCGTTTTAAAAGATTTATCATTCAAATTATATAAATATCAGAGATTACAAAATGAGGTCCCAAATGGTTCCATGTTTACAAATCACATTAAATGAGTTTTTGAATGATAATAAAATTTATAGCCCTCTTGAGTATCCGTGTCCTTCCGTGCCATCCTTGATCGTCATGAACCTGAAATACATGCTTGAGAGGTCAACACAAAGGTTGAGTGATATTCATAGAGTTTGTTTAATGTTTGAACACAATGTGTTGGTAGTTAAATCGTTGAACACAATAATCGTAGTGTTTGTAGTTAAATCGTTTGAACACAATAATCGTAGTGTGAGCTATAGACTCACACTCATAGTTAGAAAACAAAGATGGGCTACGTTGTTATATGCCCGGAAAGGTTATTAATTCACTAAGCTTATGACACCAAAACGTTAACGTGTACCAATATCGATCGGCAGATTTATCCCGGTAGGTACTTTGCCGTCATACCTAATGTCTCAAATATTAATGCATTTGTTTGAACTTAGTCAAAACAAATGGGATTCGTCAATCCCAATAGGCCTATTCACAATATTCGCGCTCACTATTTCTAGTGATTAAATGGGTCATAATAAGGGATCTCGGTTTGGCAAGGATGATACTTAGCGATAATAAAACAATCAGGCAAGCATACAATTTAAAAACATTGTGCTCGGTTAAAAATAGCATGTATTCCCCCCAAGGGTTTGTAAAACAATTAAGTAATGAAAAATGGGGCTATGAACTCACCTTGAGTTGGATGATGTATAATGAGAATGATGGATATGCCGTAAAAACTTCTACGAGCAACCTAGAATAATTGTTGCAACTTAGGTTTGGAATAATGTCTAAGGAAACATAAACATGCCAATATATGTCTTGCACTTAGTCCATGATGTGGTATGATGTATAGTGTAAGTCTTTGAAAGAAATGATTCATGAAACATGTATAGTTTATATATCGTTTACTACCGTTCGGGCCGACATAATTCAGAAGTCATGTTAGTAAACATTCGAGGAGCCAGGACACTTTAATTCGTAAATCCACAACTCATCTCGACGGCTTACATAATGAACTCCTCACATGAGGCTCCCTACTATTGTAGTAGTTGATAAAATATATATGTATAAGTTTTGATCCGAAAAGTTACATGTCCGATATTTGAATAAACTTAGGAAAGTTTATTAGTACATGAAGATTGTTATTAGGGGTAGTTTCATAAGTTTTGTATGACCATTTTCTCTTTGTAATATCTCATGGTTCCTTTTTTTTAAATGAAGTAGATCCAAATTGCTTGTTCAATATATCGCCAATTCCTTGTTTCATGTTTACGCCTATGTAAGTTGGTATGGTCATTTCGTCATGGCCTAGCCATGACCTTTGGTCCTTGTTCCAAGGTCATGAGACACAACCTTGGCTCTAGCCATGGTGGTGGTCTTGATTATAGGTCATAAGACCTCTTGTTCCTTTTAAAGTATAACCAATATATAGTGACTTATATATATGTAAATAGCTGTTAAGAAACTGAGAAATATCTCACTCAGAATGCGTTTTCAAGGCTCGAGCTTCTCTACTCTTGAAGGAAAACGTGATTCCGGACAACTTTCGTGTTTTACCTTTTTCATAAAACGGACCAGAAAGGCCTCTTTTTGCGTGTTTAAAGTTTCTGTAACAGAAACATATTAGGCAGTTTTGCCGCAAAGTTTTGGTAACTTCAAATGGGCGTAACTTTTGACTCGTATACTCGTTTTAGGTGGTTCAAATTGCTATGGTTTCCTTGTTAGGTCCTCTACTGTAATATGTAATGATCCAACATCATATTTTTACCATTTTGATCAGGTCTTACCAAGAAAGTCACTAGTTTACTTGTTTTAGTAACTTATCTTAACAATCAATTACAACAACATGTTTTACTCATTTTTATACATCATGGACATGCATACAAGACATAATATAGCAAGAATAACATGTAAATGATATGAACATGATTAATTAACAAGAAGCATGTTAGGGTTTGGCTCACAACTTTTGGCTTTCAAAGATGAAAGGAAGTTAACATGTAAGGATAGGACTTTGATAGACTTGCTTCAACCCACTTCACTTCATGCAATCTTTCTACCCTTGTAATCTTGAAAGATGGATGATGAAGGTTGAGGTGACTTGAGTGGATTCAAACTCAAGAGAAATCACCAAGTATATGAGGTTATGGAAGTGTTTTGATAAATGATAACCTAACTAGAGTTTCTACCTTGAACTTGCTCTTGAATCTTGCTAGAAATTAGAAGGAAATAAGCTAAGTATGGTGTGGTTTTGGTGTTGGAGGTGCACGGCAACAAAGGGGGGATGGGGGGCTTTTATAGGGTCTTAAGGAGGTTAGATGTGTTGACTTGTCAACACTTGATCACCAAGTATAACACATGTATGCACCTTAAGGCTTCTTGCATGAGATTAAGACACACAAGGGTGTGACTCCCCCCCCCTATGGTGGTTCACAAGCTTGGGGAGGAAGGTTTGGCTTTTTGGTGATATTATCCAAGATATGGTGTTAGTTTTGGCCCCGTAAAATGCTAACCGTAAATGGTTAAGCCACGAAACGTAAAACCGGGTATCGTAAAAATACGAAACTTGGAAGAATGATTAAACTTGTCAATATACTCCATAATAAAATATAAAATGAGTGGTAGGTTCCATTGAGGTGGTAAAACCCTGCTAAAACTGGAAACACGGGTCTAAAACGCGTAATACGTAAAACGTACGAATATTGCGTAAAATTGAGAAAAGTAAAATGTTACTTTTCTAATAGGATAAAAATGATTTAAAATGACTTATAATGTCTAGACTGGGCTCAGTCTAGTGTCGGTTGGTATTAAATGTCTTTTAAACATCAAACCGTAAGCCTAAAAATCAAGGAATGACTTATAAAATCAAGGGATGATTTTTGGTCAATGGAGGAGGGAAAAATATGTTGACTTTTTCTAAAAAGTTGAAAACTTAAATCGTCTTAGAAATGCGGTGCAGGTATAGGCTAAGGTTACGGCTGAGTAAAAACGTTTAAAAACTGAAAATTCCAGTTTTTCACGGCCGAGGCTTATTTTGGTCATGTTTTTCACAGTCATGATTAATTCTCAAATAAATCATGAGTGTGTCAAACATTTTTCTGATGTGGGGTCACTTAACGCGGTCGAGTTTCGTTGTGCGTAGAATTTTTGAATGACGTTTTACTCTAAAACGTGTAATTCCTTAATAACTTTCACGAAAATGAGCTTATGAAAGTTAAACTTTTAATTTGCCATGGAAATGATTTATCCCTCGAGACCAAGAAATAAAAATCAAATTTTGGGAAAATTTTCAGGAAAAATGAATAGTAAAAGTGAATAGTGAAATTTCCCGGGAATAGTAATTAACCTGAAATTGCGAATTGTTACAGTCTCTACCCCTTACGGGGAACTTCGTCCCGAAGTTCTATGTGTGTCATATGTTGGAGTGGTGTCGATAAAAAAGGTGTGGTTACTTATGAGGACTAAAGTCTGGGGTTACCAGTGATGTAGTTTGATTTGTCGTTTCAGTGTATGGTGTAGGATGAGGCTTGCTTTTATGTAGGAAAGGTATGGTAATAGTCGAATATCAAAGGAAATTGATATAGCAGTCGAATATTAATAGGAATTGAGATAGTAGTTGTAATCATAGCCTAGTAGGTAATTGGTTGTTGTACCTAGTGTTTATTGACTTCATACTTATGTTATTTCGGATACAAATAAGCCCACTTGTTTATAATTCTTTATTTACATAGAGAGGCATCCCAAACAATGTAAATAGGGGAATATAAACTTATGGTTCGGTGATTTACAATTTCTTTATTTAAATGAAAAGGCATCCCAATCCATTCAAATAATTATAAATCATACTACTTAAGAATTCCTAACCCAACATTCATACTTAGCCGGTGAGTTACAAGGTAGTGTATTACGAGATGATACTGGTGTTCCAAAAGTACAAGATGAATATTCAATCTTGTAAAACTGATGAGGGTGCTTGTGATGTAACTATGGATGATTTAAGCTTTAAAAGTGCACCAAGATCTGTTTATGAGCTTGTGGTTGTAACGGTTGTGAAGATAATGATGTGATATGTTGATGAACAAAAGTGTGTAGTGTATGCTTAACATTAATACTCTTAGGTATAGATGTTGAGTTTGTTTTGAAAATCTTAAGAGATTTTAAAGGTTTATGATGGAATGGTATCCTTAGGACTTAAACAAGATAGTACTTCTACAGGATGAAGAGAATAATTTATAACTATCCCAAGATAGTAGTTCGGATTATCTCATAAATGAAAACTTTCAAGAATGAAATTATGTAGTACAAATAAGGTGTTAAGATTTCGCTGAGTGGTAAAACACTATCATGTCTCTAGATCATTTTAAAGAATTCTGGTGGTTTATCGAGTTCAAGTAGGAAATCAATCTAAACATAACCCTAGTACAACTACTCTCAGTATTTGAAAATTTTAAGTCGAATATAGTTAGTCAGACTATATTCCACTGTCCCTAGGTTAAATATAGGTGACTAGTCTATATTTAGCCAAGGTTCGATAAAATTTCCAAATACCTAAATTAGGTATACTTGTGATATGTCCGTTGCTTTCGGGAAACTGTCCACTAAACAAAGGCGATGTCAAACCCTTCAGTTGCAAGTCCCGCCCATACAAGACTTGTAACGTATGTTTTCATATTCCATTGCATAGAAGATAGTAAGGGTAGGTACGTATGGAAAGGAAGTTTTAAGTAGTTCTAAAATAGAACATACTTGACCAGGATCACGAACTTTTAATAATGAAGGTTTCATAAGAAAACTTTGATGAATGTAGAGAAAGTTCAGCTTTTGTCGATGATGGATTAGTTTGTCCTTTAAAAATCTCATATTTCTTGTTTGGAAATCGATAGATTGTGATGGGTTTTTGATATCATATTAAATGATATTGATGATGTGATGGAATAATTCTAGATACCATTGCGCAAAACACAATGTCTCGGAAGTAGGTTAGACCATTGTGCAATTCACAATGTCTGGGAAGTAGGTTAGACCATTGTGTGACTCAAAACATTTGAGAAATGATTAAGACCATTGTGTAATACAATGTCCGGTAAATAGAAAAGACCATTGTAATCAGTTACAATGTCTTGGACATAAAATGTTGGAGTAGGAACATGATTGGGAGAATCTGGTTGTGTCGAAATGCCCTAGAATAGGCATATGCAGGTATGTTTAGTCCATTGTTTAGATAAATGATTGAAAATAAACCGAGTTTATATATCAATATACTAATATGTTCATGTAGTATAAAATGCTTACGGGGAAATGCTCAATTATGTTTAGGGTACATATATTAATATGCAATTATGTTTGTGTAGCATAGAAATGTCTACGGAGAAGTGCTCAAAATGGGTATATATGAATATACTAATATGTTTGTGTAGCATAACATGCTTACTAAGTCCATAATCGTCTGGAGGATGGAAGACACGGAGAGCGGAAGGCTATAAAAAAATGTTTTTGCTTGTAATTGTAGTTATAGTTTAGGTCTCAATTAGACCCGTTTCTCTATAACCATGGCTCTGGTACCAATCTGTAACACCCCCAATTCATGGATGCAGCGGAATTCAAACTGGGTGTTACTCGACGGCACAATAGTCACAATAATAGAAAACGAACTCCAATTGAGTCGTTTTAAAAGATTTATCATTCAAATTATATAAATATCAGAGATTACAAAATGAGGTCCCAAATGGTTCCATGTTTACAAATCACATTAAATGAGTTTTTAAATGATAATAAAATTTATAGCCCTCTTGAGTATCCGTGTCCTTCCGTGCCATCCTTGATCGTCATGAACCTGAAATACATGCTTGAGAGGTCAACACAAAGGTTGAGTGATATTCATAGAGTTTGTTTAATGTTTGAACACAATGTGTTGGTAGTTAAATCGTTGAACACAATAATCGTAGTGTTTGTAGTTAAATCGTTTGAACACAATAATCGTAGTGTGAGCTATAGACTCACACTCATAGTTAGAAAACAAAGATGGGCTACGTTGTTATATGCCCGGAAAGGTTATTAATTCACTAAGCTTATGACACCAAAACGTTAACGTGTACCAATATCGATCGGCAGATTTATCCCGGTAGGTACTTTGCCGTCATACCTAATGTCTCAAATATTAATGCATTTGTTTGAACTTAGTCAAACAAATGGGATTCGTCAATCCCAATAGGCCTATTCACAATATTCGCGCTCACTATTTCTAGTGATTAAATGGGTCATAATAAGGGATCTCGGTTTGGCAAGGATGATACTTAGTGATAATAAAACAATCAGGCAAGCATACAATTTAAAAACATTGTGCTCGGTTAAAAATAGCATGTATTCCCCCCAAGAGTTTGTAAAACAATTAAGTAATGAAAAATGGGGCTATGAACTCACCTTGAGTTGGATGATGTATAATGAGAATGATGGATATGCCGTAAAAACTTCTACGAGCAACCTAGAATAATTGTTGCAACTTAGGTTTGGAATAATGTCTAAGGAAACATAAACATGCCAATATATGTCTTGCACTTAGTCCATGATGTGGTATGATGTATAGTGTAAGTCTTTGAAAGAAATGATTCATGAAACATGTATAGTTTATATATCGTTTACTACCGTTCGGGCCGACATAATTCAGAAGTCATGTTAGTAAACATTCGAGGAGCCAGGACACTTTAATTCGTAAATCCACAACTCATCTCGACGGCTTACATAATGAACTCCTCACATGAGGCTCCCTACTATTGTAGTAGTTGATAAAATATATATGTATAAGTTTTGATCCGAAAAGTTACATGTCCGATATTTGAATAAACTTAGGAAAGTTTATTAGTACATGAGGATTGTTATTAGGGGTAGTTTCATAAGTTTTGTATGACCATTTTCTCTTTGTAATATCTCATGGTTCCTTTTTTTTAAATGAAGTAGATCCAAATTGCTTGTTCAATATATCGCCAATTCCTTGTTTCATGTTTACGCCTATGTAAGTTGGTATGGTCATTTCGTCATGGCCTAGCCATGACCTTTGGTCCTTGTTCCAAGGTCATGAGACACAACCTTGGCTCTAGCCATGGTGGTGGTCTTGATTATAGGTCATAAGACCTCTTGTTCCTTTTAAAGTATAACCAATATATAGTGACTTATATATATGTAAATAGCTGTTAAGAAACTGAGAAATATCTCACTCAGAATGCGTTTTCAAGGCTCGAGCTTCTTTACTCTTGAAGGAAAACGTGATTCCGGACAACTTTCGTGTTTTACCTTTTTCATAAAACGGACCAGAAAGGCCTCTTTTTGCGTGTTTAAAGTTTCTGTAACAGAAACATATTAGGCAGTTTTGCCGCAAAGTTTTGGTAACTTCAAATGGGCGTAACTTTTGACTCGTATACTCGTTTTAGGTGGTTCAAATTGCTATGGTTTCCTTGTTAGGTCCTATACTGTTATATGTAATGATCCAACATCATATTTTTACCATTTTGATCAGGTCTTACCAAGAAAGTCACTAGTTTACTTGTTTTAGTAACTTATCTTAACAATCAATTACAACAACATGTTTTACTCATTTTTATACATCATGGACATGCATACAAGACATAATATAGCAAGAATAACATGTAAATGATATGAACATGATTAATTAACAAGAAGCATGTTAGGGTTTGGCTCACAACTTTTGGCTTTCAAAGATGAAAGGAAGTTAACATGTAAGGATAGGACTTTGATAGACTTGCTTCAACCCACTTCACTTCATGCAATCTTTCTACCCTTGTAATCTTGAAAGATGGATGATGAAGGTTGAGGTGACTTGAGTGGATTCAAACTCAAGAGAAATCACCAAGTATATGAGGTTATGGAAGTGTTTTGATAAATGATAACCTAACTAGAGTTTCTACCTTGAACTTGCTCTTGAATCTTGCTAGAAATTAGAAGGAAATAAGCTAAGTATGGTGTGGTTTTGGTGTTGGAGGTGCACGGCAACAAAGGGGGGATGGGGGGCTTTTATAGGGTCTTAAGGAGGTTAGATGTGTTGACTTGTCAACACTTGATCACCAAGTATAACACATGTATGCACCTTAAGGCTTCTTGCATGAGATTAAGACACACAAGGGTGTGACTCCCCCCCCCTATGGTGGTTCACAAGCTTGGGGAGGAAGGTTTGGCTTTTTGGTGATATTATCCAAGATATGGTGTTAGTTTTGGCCCCGTAAAATGCTAACCGTAAATGGTTAAGCCACGAAACGTAAAACCGGGTATCGTAAAAATACGAAACTTAGAAGAATGATTAAACTTGTCAATATACTCCATAATAAAATATAAAATGAGTGGTAGGTTCCATTGAGGTGGTAAAACCCTGCTAAAACTGGAAACACGGGTCTAAAACGCGTAATACGTAAAACGTACGAATATTGCGTAAAATTGAGAAAAGTAAAATGTTACTTTTCTAATAGGATAAAAATGATTTAAAATGACTTATAATGTCTAGACTGGGCTCAGTCTAGTGTCGGTTGGTATTAAATGTCTTTTAAACATCAAACCGTAAGCCTAAAAATCAAGGAATGACTTATAAAATCAAGGGATGATTTTTGGTCAATGGAGGAGGGAAAAATATGTTGACTTTTTCTAAAAAGTTGAAAACTTAAATCGTCTTAGAAATGCGGTGCAGGTATAGGCTAAGGTTACGGCTGAGTAAAAACGTTTAAAAACTGAAAATTCCAGTTTTTCACGGCCGAGACTTATTTTGGTCATGTTTTTCACAGTCATGATTAATTCTCAAATAAATCATGAGTGTGTCAAACATTTTTCTGATGTGGGGTCACTTAACGCGGTCGAGTTTCGTTGTGCGTAGAATTTTTGAATGACGTTTTACTCTAAAACGTGTAATTCCTTAATAACTTTCACGAAAATGAGCTTATGAAAGTTAAACTTTTAATTTGCCATGGAAATGATTTATCCCTCGAGACCAAGAAATAAAAATCAAATTTCGGGAAAATTTTCAGGAAAAATGAATAGTAAAAGTGAGTAGTGAAATTTTCCGGGAATAGTAATTAACCTGAAATTGCGAATTGTTACACTAGAATAAATGCATCTTCCCCTAAATCTTTCATAGAAAAACAACTTTCAAGATATGCCTTAACCTTTTGCAAACTTGGAATGTCGTTACCCATGATCAATATGTCATCAACATAAAATATAAGGAAAATTACATTACTCCCACTAGCTTTGTGATATACACATGGCTCATCAGATTTTGAGTGAATCCATACTTTTTAATCTCACTGTCAAATCTGTTATTCCATTGTCGTGATGCTTGCTTCAATCCATAAATGGATCTTAGAAGTTTGCATACACGATTTGGGAATTCTGGATTCACAAACCCCTCAGGCTGCGCCATCTAGATGTATTCATCTAGGCGACCATTTAAGAAGGCGGTTTTGACATCTATTTGCCAAATCTCGTAGTCATAGTAAGCGGCTATGGCTATAAGAATCCTAATAGCCCTAATTTCAGCTACAGGAAAAAAGGTCTCCTCATAGTCAACACCAAAAGTTTGATTATAGCCTTTAGCTACCAAACGAGCCTTATAGGTGTGTACAATGTCATCCATATCAGTCTTTTTCTTGTAGAGTCATTTACTCCCAACTAACTTGGCACCCGGAGGTAGGTCTACTTCTTCCCAGACTTCATTGTCTTTCATGGATTGCATTTCCCATTCATAGCAACCTGCCATTTTTCCTTTTCAAGACTATTCATGGCAGCTTTGTAACTTGTAGGTTCATCAAGATCCCCTATCAAGTTTTCCTCACACTTTACATTAAGACATAGACGTGTAGGAGCTTTCACAGGTCTAGATGACCTACGAATGGGAACCACTTCAACTTCAGGTGGTGGACCTAAACTTTCAGGTTCCACAGGAAGTTGGCTAGTGTTTTCAGAAGGTGCTACATCTTCATGTTCGTCTTCCAGATCATATACTCTCCCACTGAATTCTTGAGATATGAGCTCCTTTTCCAAGAAGTCTACATACCTTGCAACAAAAACTTTGTTTTCAGTTGGGTAATAAAAATAGTAACCCATAGTTTCCTTAGGGTATCCTACGAATATGTACTTTACAGATCTTTGTTGGAGTTTGTCTGCTGAGTCACGTTTAACATACGCCTCACAACCCCTGACCTTTAGATAAGACAAGTTAGGAACTTTTCCAGTCCATAACTCATATGGAGTCTTATCAACCTTCTTTGTTGGAACCATATTAAAAATGCGAACCGCAGATTCTAAGGCATAATCCCAAAACGAGTAAGGAAGAGTTGTTAGATTAAACATAGATCGTATCATATCTTGCAATGTACGATTCCTTCTCTCAGATACACCATTTTGTTGTGGAGTATATGGAGAAATAAGGTGCTGGACAATTCCCTCCTTTGCTAAGTGAT
The DNA here is from genome assembly GCA_030686995.1 of Artemisia argyi. Classification (NCBI taxonomy): domain Eukaryota; kingdom Viridiplantae; phylum Streptophyta; class Magnoliopsida; order Asterales; family Asteraceae; genus Artemisia; species Artemisia argyi. The sequence goes on from CM060690.1 coordinate 165,976,037, forward strand.
GAGGCGAAAAATGAACCGTTTTTAGGGGGTCATTTAAGCCCGGAATTGAATTTATTTGATCAAATATTGCCCTAAATCGTTTCTTTTGTGATTTTAGGTACTTCGGGAGTGAATTCTGGAAAAGGAAGCATTTTGGACGTTTTTGGAGCATAAAAGTGAAGAAAACGGCAAAGACTTAATTTTCCATGCTGAGAACAGTACCTGACGGCGTCAAGAGAAAATATGTGACGGCGTCAGGAGTAAAATCCGTGACGACCCAGTGAAAACCTGAAGGCGTCAAGAGAAGGGCGTCAAGAGTAATTTTTGTGAGGGCCTGCATAAGGAGTACACGTGACGGCGTCAAACCAAGATCTAGGCAGTCCGAGAAATTATTTGGCGGTGAGATGACGGCGTCAGACATTTGTTCTTGATGCCGTCACCTCACAAAATCTATATATACTTTTCTATTTTTCATTCATTAGAGAGGAACTTGTGTGGAGAATACTAGGGTCGAACCTAATAAACCCTAGGTCCTTTTTTACAGTATTGTCAAGGGTTTTTACCCCTTGAAACCTTTCATGTTCAATTGAGATAAGTCCTCTTTCAATTCATTCAATATGTCTATGTGTTGTTTGAATATATCTTATGCTTGTCTTGATTTCAACATGCTAGGCTAGAGCTTTCATGTGTTTGCTTAGATGTAATGAAACCTAGATGTTAATTATAGGTTGATTACTTGTTTATAGTTGTATTGGATGAATGATTTCAATGTTAGGCTTAAGAAAACTGGCAGATCTCCATTGTGTAACATGCTTAAACGTCTTAGGAAACATGAACCGATGTGTACTAGGTTTTATTGGTTGTATTTAATGCATGAGCAAATTCTAATGATCCCATGTTAGGAGCTTCTTAGCCGGCTCGACATAGGAGTGAAGTAGGCGCTTATAGGATTGGGGAAGTAAGTACGCCACCCCATGAATGGTATTAAGGAATACAATCCGTCATCCACGCAACTGTAACAAGTAATTAACCTGTAAAAGATATCTAGGGAGTAGTGAAACCTAAGTAAACACAATTCTCCCATATATTGCTCACACCACTAGTATAATTTAGTTTATTTTCATTTTTAGTATTTTATTTTGATTGCATCTTTAGTTATTGGGTTAGTTAACTAGCAACTAATTCCGCCCAACTCCTTCAAAACCGAGATTTTTAATTGCTTTCATAAAACTAAAAAATACAAAAAGAATCATCCCTCATCTCTAGAGCTAGTTTTTAGGTTTTCTAATCCTAGCGACACTATTCCTAGCTGAACGATCAATCCCCCGGTAGTTGTCATTATACTATACTATATCGATCAGGTACACTGCCTGGTGGGAGTTGTAAGTCTCTCAAGATCCCTTGAGAGGTAAAGCCTGGTGCAATCCCTACGCATCAAGTTTTTGGCGCCGCAGCCCGGGGAATAGTTATTATCTCGGTTAGAATCTCTTTTTATTAGGTCTACTTGCTAGATTCCTTTCTAGTAAGATTTTATTTTTATTTTTTAGGTTCTCTTTAGTCTATCTTATTTCTTCGGGTTTTTGTTCGTAACTCTTCGCCATCCGACATCATGGAAGATGGTAACATCTTTGAACCCATCATCCCACCACTAGCTAACCAACCTCTTAGGCCCCGAACCCTAGGAGAGTACTCCCGACCTAGCCGCCAAGGTTACCGAAACACCATTGAGCTCACCCAAGGAGCCAATGTGTCTCCCTTGCGATCCGACACCATCTGGTTGGTGCAAAGCGGATGTGCATTCCATGGACTTCGTTCCGAAGATCCAAATCAACATCTCAAGGACTTCCTTAAAATCGTAGATTCTATAGACCTTGATGTTACAACTAGAGAGTCAACCCGATTACGCTTATTCCAATTCTCTCTACGTGATCAAGCTAGTCAATGGCTTGAGCGTTTACCCACGGGATCCATCACCTCTTGGGATGATCTCACCACTCGATTCCTTGCTCAATTTTTCCCACCGGGGAGAACTACAAAGCTTAGAAATGACATCTTGATGTTCCAACAACGTCAAAATGAAACTCTATATGAAGCATGGACTCGTTTCAAGGACTTACTCCAAAAAGTCCCTCATCACGGCATAGATCTTTGGCTCCAAGTCCAAATCTTCTATGACCATATCGATCTATCCACAAGGCGAGCCATTGACCAATCGGCCGGTGGTAAGCTACGTGATCTAAGTGTGGAAGAATCATGGGAACTCATAGAAGATCTTGCTCTCTATGACAACGAAAGTTGGAATGATCCCCGTGATTTGAACAAAACGGTCAAGGCAATATCTTTGCCTTCGAACAATTCTAGCACTCCCGACCGTAGGATCATGGAACTTGAGGACCAAGTCAAGTTTCTCATGAAATCTTACGAAGCTCCTAAGCCTTCAAGCCAAGTGAACAAAATCACTTCTTCATGCGAATTATGTAGTGGTCCCCATGACACTCGTGATTGTGTGGAACTCCCCGGAACAGCTTTTGCGGACTACGCATCCTCGCGTACCGACGAAGCGGGAGATAATTGGTACACTTTCAAACCCGAGCCAAACCCTTATGGTGATTCCTACAACCCCTCTTGGAAAAATCACCCAAACCTTAGGTGGAAACAAAATCAAGCCAATTCTCCCAATCCTCCAACCGTACTTTCAACAACAATCCTTCTAACAACTATGGTAGTACCAACAATCTTGAAGGATTGATGTCTAAGTTTATGGCATCTCAAGAAGCTCGCATATCTAAGTTTGAAGCCGATTTCAAACAAAAGCAAAGTGAGATGACCACCAAAATTGACACATTGTTGAAAGTTCTCAATGACCGAGAAATGGGAGCACTCCCAAGCGACACGGTCAAGAACCCCAAACTAAATGTTAATTCCATATCATCAGTTTTGTCACCCACTTCTTATCCGCAATACTACTCGGTTAAATCAACGAGCACGTGTTTCAAGCAAAACCAAATTCTTCATAAGGACCAATCAAATAAAACACCCGATGTAAAACCGGTCAAAAGCATAGTTGAAACACCTCCTACGCAAGACCTTGATGATGAATTCAAGGAGCTTCACATTGAACGTCCCGTCATTGATGTCTTAGCCCGTGCTCCCTACTATAGTGCCCTCCTAGAAAAGTATGAGAAGTTTAAACTAGGTAAAAATGGGACCGCCTTCGTTCAAAACAAGTTGCCTAAAAAGCTTGATGATCCGAGTATATTTGTTTTGCCTTGTAAGATAGGAAGATCCGAAGCTTTCGCTACACTAGCCGATTTAGGGTCAAGCCTCAACTTGATTCCCTTATCCCTTTTCACCACTCTCAAGCTAGGAAAGTTAGAGGAGATGGAGGTATTAATTGGTCTAGCGGATTGGAGTATTGCCCACCCGGTTGGAATGATTAAGGATGTAGTTGTTCACGTAGGGAAGTTAACTATCCTAGCGGATTTTCACGTCCTAGACATGGTTAGTGACACTACATGCCCATTGTTGGTAGGAAGAGGATTTTTAGCAACCGCTAGCGCCATGATAGATTGTAAGGAGTCTAAGATAGCGGTAGGTGAGGGCGATACTTGGTCGGTATATGATGTCAAGAAACATAGCTATGATTGTGAGGATGAACCGACACCACATTGGGTAGAGATGAATAGGAGACTATCTAGATATGGACCTTGGATAGAAAGGAACTTTATAGGACCTCAACGCTCATTCTATCTAGAAAAAGATTTCATCGATAAAACACATTCGGTGGAACAACTCATAGCTAGAGATGAAGAGCTAGACCCTTTTGAGGACCCCTTAGTCTTTAGGAAGATGATTGAGTTCTTAAGCGTAATGCCTATTAATATAGAGATGAACATGTGGAAAAGAGAGGGAGATAAGTGTAAATGGAGGTAGGACAAGCCACCTAAGGAAGGTGATGGATCATGGCATATGAAGATGATCTTGTATGATCCGGATGGAGAGAAGTTTGAAAGGTCATACCGTACTAAGAAAACTGATAGGAAGTTAAAACCTAAGTTTGATCCCAAAGATGTCCTCAATGAGGAACTCACCCGTATCACGTAGTAACCCATGACCTTGAGTCTAGCTACAAGACTCGTAAATAAAGAAAAGCGCTTCTTTGGAGGCAACCCGTGTTTTGTGTGATTTTTATTTTGTTTGTTTGTTATTTGCTTCCGTATACATGCTTTATTTTTATTGTTGGTAGATCATGTTTCAAACTAAAATAGTGAAAATACTTTACTTTGTTGTTTGGCCTAGTCTTAACTTCATCCAAAGGTATTTCGCAAAAGATAAGTGTAGGGGGAAACCCCAAATATGTTTTTAAGAATCCAAAAAAAAAAAATAAAAAATAAAAAAAATAAAATAAATCGATCATGATTCTCCACAATATTAAGTGAATATGTATATTCGTATTTGTTAGAGTCAAATGCTTGTATCGAGTCATAATGATGTTTTGCAGGATTTTCCAGGAAGTAGGACGAAGTTTTTCCAGAAATTTTCTGGAAACTTAATATAAGAATTTCTGCAGATCAATTCTGACGGCGCCACGAGTTTACTCTTGACGGCGTCATGTGTAAAATTCTGGAAATTTTACCAGTTTTGTTTTTCTAACGGAGTCTTAAAGTTTTTGTTGAATCATTAGTTTTATAATCTCCAGGAAATCTGCAAACATCATTCCACAAGCATTATATCTTATTTTGTTTTCTAGGTTTTGTTAGCATATATTGATTGCCGCCGATTTTATGTGAGGTTGCCTTGTCTGTTTTCTCAGGTTTTACAGGTTATGTATGACAAGAAGATGATTTATATTCTGGAAGGGAAGCTTTGATTGTTCATTTTCTTGGAGGAAGATCTAACTTGTCCACCTTATTATCTATACCGAACGAATCAGAGGAGTATTTGATTTCATTCGTTTTACTTATTTCACTTTTACACTCTTTACTTGAACATTGGGGACAATGTTCATCCTAAGTGTAAGGGGAGGGTAAAATGATGATACCTTACAGATACACTTTCGCTTGAGTTTGTTTGTTTGATGGTAGATGTGTAAAAAAACTATGAGAAATACTTGTTAGTGTAATTTTAGCGCCAAATTTAAATTTTTTTTACAACATTTAGGAGTGAAACTTTAGCCTTAGCAAGCGTCTCATGGATAGGAGATTGTATGACTAGCACAAAACCGTACTATTCAGAAAAATTTTCCACCCAAATATGTGAGGTTCGCCTTTAGATTTGATGGGAAAAGCATTTACTATTAGTGCTTATGAGTGTACCGATAGCATTTAGATTCTAGAACTTGCGTTAGTGATGCATCCCGAGACCGCTAGTGAGACTACATTCGTGTAGTAGCATTTACTACATGATAAGAGGCATTAGGATCACCCTTGTGTTAAACCCGTATCATAATTACTTGACCATTTAAGTCATATTACTTGGCTAGTTAAGTCAATTATTTTTTCCCACACCTTTAGCGTTGTACTCATTTTTAGTACATGAAACCCCTAGTACACCCCTCCGAGCCTATCTTTTCGTTTCTAACTTTAAGCATCTTACTTAAAGGAAGAATTTGTTACACCCCACTTAAATGTACACCCAAATCGCCTTAGCCTTCCGTGTATGCACTCATCTTTAGTGCATTATTGTTATTTGTTAAACCCTTAGTTAATTATCTAATTGATTACATGGTTGCTAAGTCGAGTCATATCCTTGTACATATTGTTTTGGGACGATTGGGACTCATGGATAAAGTACTTATTTTATGGAGTAATGGGGAAGAACATCATATTATTACCCCCATATGTGCGTTAATCTTAAAAGTACTCCAAGTGTTTTGATTATCTTAATTCGAGTCATTAGATTAGTTTATTGTAAAGTATGTAAAAATTCAAGTGTAAGGGGAATGTTCATTCCCTATGATGTATTATTTTGGATGGTAGGGTAAAAGTGTATGCAAAAAAAAAATAAAAAAATAAAAAATCGAAAAATCAAGAAAAAGAAAAAAAATAGAAAAAAAAAGGAAAAGAGAAAAAACATACGGACTACCATCCCGTTTCATTCTATGTTCATTTTATGTTTTTGTTATTATTCATTTATTAGCTTAAATCTAGTCTAGTCTTGGCTTAGCAACGCCATATTGTACATATAATTAACCAAGATTGTTAACTCGCCACCAGTAAAGACTGCCTATATCCAACAAAACCGTGTATTCCATATCCCTACACCTAACGTTACAACCCTTTAAAAGACCTCTTTGATAGTTTATCCTAGGTGCTTACGCCATGTGGTGGAGGTTTGATCCTTTCCCAAGCCTATGGTAATCTATTTTGCTATGACAGGTAGTGAGAGATGTTTTTCATTTCCATAATGTGATATTACTTTATTACACCCGAGAGATGTGAGTATCTAAACACTATTTGTGAGGTTCTAGTGTATGACCTCCGTGCTTGTCTTTGGTCTTTAGTGGAACGATTATTTGTTGTAATTACTTTTATATTAGTGTTAAATGACCCCTAACTTGTATTTTGACTAGAATAAAAGTGCATTTGCTTGAGGACAAGCAAATCTCAAGTGTAAGGGTATATGATGAGGCGAAAAATGAACCGTTTTTAGGGGGTCATTTAAGCCTGGAATTGAATTTATTTGATCAAATATTGCCCTAAATCGTTCCTTTTGTGATTTTAGGTACTTCGGGAGTGAATTCTAGAAAAGGAAGCATTTTGGACTTTTTTGGAGCATAAAAGTGAAGAAAACGGCAAAGACTTAATTTTTCATGCTGAGAACAGTACCTGACGGCGTCAAGAGGAAATTTGTGACGGCGTCAGGAGTAAAATCCGTGACGACCCAGTGAAAACCTGAAGGCGTCAAGAGTAATTTTTGTGACGGTCTGCATAAGGAGTACACGTGACGGCGTCAAACCAAGATCTAGGCAGTCCGAGAAATTATTTGGCGGCGAGATGACAGCGTCAGACATTTGTTCTTGACCCCGTCACCTCACAAAATCTATATATACTTTTCTATTTTTCATTCATTAGAGAGGAACTTGTGTGGAGAATACTAGGGTCGAACCTAATAAACTCTAGGTCGTTTTTTACAGTATTATCAAGGGTTTTTACCCCTTGAAACCTTTCATGTTCAATTGAGATAAGTCCTCTTTCAATTCATTCAATATGTCTATGTGTTGTTTGAATATATCTTATGCTTGTCTTGATTTCAACATGATAGGCTAGATCTTTCATGTGTTTGCTTGGATGTAATGAAACCTAGATGTTAATTATAGGTTGATTACTTGTTTATAGTTGTATTGGATGAATGATTTCAATGTTAGGCTTAAGAAAACTGGCAGATCTCCATTGTGTAACATGCTTGAACGTCTTAGGAAACATGAACCGATGTGTACTAGGTTTTATTGGTTGTATTTAATGCATGAGCAAATTCTAATGATCCCATGTTAGGAGCTTCTTAGCCGGCTCGACATAGGAGTGAGGTAGGCGCTTATAGGATTGGGGAAGTAAGTACGTTACCCCATGAATGGTATTAAGGAATACAATCCGTCATCCACACAACTGTAACAAGTAATTAACCTGTAAAAGATATCAAGGGAGTAGTGAAACCTAAGTAAACACAATTCTCCCATATATTGCTCACACCACTAGTATAATTTAGTTTATTTTCATTTTTAGAATTTTATTTTGATTGCATCTTTACTTATTGGATTAGTTGACTAGCAACTAATTCCGCCCAACTCCTTCAAAACCGAGATTTTTAATTGCTTTCATAAAACTAAAAAATACAAAAAGAGTCATCCCTGATCTTTAGACCTAGTTTTTAGGTTTTCTAATCCTAGCGACACTATTCCTAGCTGAACGATCAATCCCCCGGTACTTGTCATTATACTATACTACATCGATCAGGTACACTGCCTGGTGGGGGTTGTAAGCTTCTCAAGATCCCTTGAGAGGTAAAGCCTGGTGCAATCCCTACGCGTCACTAAGTAATCTATGAACTCCTGACTCAGGTATTCACCACCTCTATCGGATCGAAGAGCTTTAATCTTCTTTCCAAGTTGCAACTCTACTTCTGCTTTAAACACTTTGAATGTTTCAAACACCTCATGTTTATGTTTAAGTAAATAAACATAACCATAACGGCTGTAGTCATCCGTAAATGCTAAGAAGTAGCTAGCACCCCTCCTTGACACATGTCTAAGTGGTCCACGCACATCTGTGTGAATAAGACCAAGTAGATCATTAGCCCTTTCAATCATATTTTTAAAGGGTTTCTTTGTCATCTTCCCAGCAATGCAAGATTCGCACTTATCAAATGATTCATCATTGATCTTTTCTAAAAGCCCATCATGTTGCAGCTTTTTCATGCGAGCCTTGCCAATGTGAGCAAGTCGACAATGCCAAAGATAAGACGAATCCAGACCTTTCTTGATTCTCTTATTATTGATGCTATACATTGAATTATTTTTAACAAAAGCATTATCATTATCATTCATATCAATTTCAAAGACACTATTTACAGCAATAGCATTAAAATAAAAAACATCATTTAAAGAAACTGAAATTCCATTTCTAGAAATAGTATGCTTAAAACCAAGGTTCAACAAACATGAAAATGAAATTACACCTCTAACAATTGACGGTGCATAATGACAATTATTTAAAGATAGTACTAAGCCCGAAGGCAACACTAAATTAAAAACTCCTATAGCTTCAACTCCTGCATGCGCTCCGTTACCCACGTGCAAGAATTGTTGTCCATAGGCCAGCTTTCTCTCAACTCTAAACCCCTGCAAGGTATTGCAAATATGAATGCCACATCCTGTATCATATACCCATGAATTCAATTTAGGAGAAAGAGTGAATAATTCAATCATAAAGAACGCACCTGATGAACTGAGGTTACCAGCTTCATTACCCTGCTTCTTCTGTCGCAAGTCATGAATGTAGAGAGGACAATTGCGCTTCCAATGGACCTTTTCATGACAATGGTGGCAAGCCTAATCCTTCTTGTTTGGCGGATTCACCTTGTTCTACTTAGGCTGATGATGCTTCATCTTGGGTTGTGGTTGATAGGCCATGACCTGCTTGCCTTTATGACCTTTCCTCTTGCCTTTTTTCACATGAGATTTCTTCTGGATTCCCCCCCCCCCATGAATCGCCAACACTTGCGGGGTAGGGGCCTTGACCTTGGCTGGTAGACTTTTCTCATAATCAACAAGCAATGCGAGTAATTCTGAGACTGTCTTCCCCGAGCAGTGCATGTTGAAATTCTACACAAAACCAGCAAAGTCCTTGTTAAGGGACCTGTTGATCAAGTGCACTTGCACATTATTGGGGTAACCAAATCCAATTCTGTGAAGCTGATCAAAATATTCTTTCATCTCAGTCACATAATATTCAACTGGTTTACCATCACCATGCTTGCAGTTGTGTAGCTTGTCAAGTTAATCATACAATTCAACTGCAGGAGATTTCTTATAAGACTGCTTAAGTACATCAAGCATATCTTTAGGGAAAAAGTACTCAAACTTCTTTTGTTAATGAGCACTCATGCTAGTGAGCATTAAACATGCAACCTCATTAAACTTAGCATGCTCCACCCTCCATGCCGCCTTAACTGCTTCTGGTTCAGTAGCAGCAGGCTCAGCAGGGCATTCTTCGGTCAAGTAATCTAGCTTTCCGGATGCCCTCAAGACAATTCTGAGCGAACGGTGCCAATCATTGAAATTCTTTCCAGTCAATTTTTCTCTTTCAAGATGACTCTTGAAAGCAGAAATCACAGTTGGGTTATCGGGTTGAGCCATATATACAGATAAAAGTTCAAACATTAGTATTTTCGATAATAAATATCTTCAGGAAAATAAAATACCCATAGGCTATATTCATATAACCACCAAAATTTTCTTGAAAATCTAGGATCCAACTTTACATAGATTCCACCACATCAGTTGATCTGCTAGTGGTGAAAGTATAAAAGATGGTAATCTGTCGAACAATAATTGCCAAACAAGATTTCCAAATCCTAGACCATTATGGGATTTACATCAAATTGATTCATCAATTTGCCTTGTAAGCATGTTTCATCCCATCTCATGCCTTAAGTTCCAGGTCTCACGCACAACTTAATTAAGCCGTCTACCTTAGAAACTGTAAAATAACTATCTATGATCTCACGCATTAACAGAATTTTACCTTGTTATAATAATTTAGCCTAGGTCTCACGTTTAGTAAATTAAAATTACAAGTGTTCCTTATAGATAGATGGCATGTAACTTAAATTTTAAGGGTATTCAATTTTGATATGTCAATCAAAATATGTATAAAGATGCATGCACTCATCTTTATAGCATAAGTTTTCATAAAAACTTTTTATTACCAATTCGTGAAATTAATACACAAAGTTTTACTTGAGGTTTAAAAAACCCTAAGATGACTTTCTACAAGAATGATTTTAAAAGAAATTCCTTTAAGACGTATTCAAGATTGTGATAACCAAGGCAGACTCTAAGGCTCTTTTCTAAGCCTTCATATCACGATTATGAATTTTGTCTTAAAAGAGTTACTTTTAAAAGCATGTTGTACAAAACATCAATCAAGCAAAAGTTTATGGATTCAATCTCAAAACATGTAATAAAGTATGAATCTTGCTAGTCTCGCCTTGGAGCGAATTACCATGCGAAGCGAACCGTTGTTGGCACTTAAGACTTCGCAAGATTCAATCTTTATCACTTAGGGTTTCACCATTATTAGTCCGTTTTATTTTCTTTATGAAAAATCACCCTTTTATTGCTTACATCATGTCAAACAATTAACAATAAAACAAGTAATCAAAGAAAAACAAACAACTAATAATAATAAAGTGAAACAATTAGCCACATGCAATCCTTATTAGAAAAGATCCTAATGAAATCAAGTCTAGGTATAATCATGCATGTAATCAGCTAAGGCCTTCTCCTCTTGATGGAAGAGAGTCACATACATTGACGAATCAATTGCGTAGGCCAAAGCTAATATACACACCACATAGCTTATAAATTGATTTTAATATATATATTGGAGTCTTCCCCAATTAAAGATCTATCTAAAACATGTGACAAAAAAAAAAAAAAAAAAAAAAAAGTTGATCCATGACTAACATGCGTGTTTCGTCACAGATTAAATATAACAATTAGCACATAGGTCACAAGATACGTTCACATAACCGGTTAATGACCTAGGGTTTCTAGTGATTACATATAATCCAAGAAAACCAAAAAACCCTAATTAGGGTTTCATGGAAAATCGACCCCCCCCCCAAAATTAGGGTTAGGGTTTCGAATTTTTATAAAAATTTAAAGAAAAAAAAAACCCTAGATAAAAAACATGTATCTAAAACAATTAAAGATCCGATTTTTATTATGTTTTAGTAATCAATTACATGTTATACATGGCTCGTGATGCCACTGTTAGAGTTTGACAATCAAATAATACAAATATGCGGAAGCTAGGATCAAGTATAACACGTATAAAGATTAACTAAAACATAAAAAGTAACGTACCCGATGCACTTCAATAACCTTGAACTTGTGTATAATAGATCAATGATAAACCCTTTACCATTTTGTTTATCGATCTCTTGATAATAACTATAGTGAGTTATTAACTCGTTCTTGTACACACAAACTACCAACGAATAAAAGGTTATGAAAGTAACAAACACTTTATTTTTGTTTAACACAAAAATTGACCCAAAACCCTTTAGGGTTGTTAGAGCCGATCGGCTAGGAAGAAAAAGAAAAAGAGAAAAGCTTTAGGGTTTGTGTGTGTGCACAAAAGATGTGAAAACTTTACCCTAGGCCTTGTATATATACTAGAGATAACTTGGAGGACAAGTTGGAGTGGTTTGGGTCTCCCCTCACCCTTGTCGACCGGCCATCAAGCCCAAGAGGGATTCTAGATCCTTCTTGGCACTTAGTTTCCACTACAAAAAAAGGCGGCTTTTAGGACCCTTTTGTAGGACACCTTTTTAAAGAGTGTCCTAACAAACAATTTATAGGACCAATTAAACTTTTAGTCCCATTAAGTTAGTTTTAATAGGACACTTAATAAGCGGATCCTAATAAACTAATTTATAAGACACTCTTTTAGTAGGGTCTTATTATGTTGAAACATAATAGGACATTTGATATAAAGGTCCTATTATATTAAACTTTACAGGACACTTATTCGTCGTGGTCTTATTAAAACAAAACTTTATAGGACACCTAGTATGTGGGTCTTATTAAATTAGATCTTTTAGGACACTTATTCGTTTGGGGTTTTATTATGATTAAACGTAATAGACGACTTTATACAAAAGTCCTAAACTAAAATGGATCCAAATAAATTAAGTTTTAAGAGATGCACATTTGTACTTGATGCATTATGATATACGAAACTGACAAAATATTCATGGCTTCCATCACCGTGTAACCTTTACCATTAGTCACTGCCAAAGAAAAAAATATTTTCGTATTACATTTAACAAAATAGTTAATAGCAGTAGCCATTCGAGTTTGAATTGGGTTTTGATTTTCTTGTTTAGCGCTTGGCATTCGAGTTTTTTTTATATCAAGTTTGTTTACATATGGTATATAAAACGTGAATAAGATTGGATTGTGAGAGTTGTGTTGTTCGATATCCCGTATTGAATAGTAAGGACCCAAAGGAATGATTAAGAATCAAGAAACTTGGGTAACACTTAAACAAACCAAATGTGTGTGAGAGTTCATTGTGTGAAACAGTGTGTAAAAGTGTATGAGGATGAGATCCGTTTTTTATGTGTGATACCTTCTATATAAATAGAAGTATCTAAGGTTTAAGAATAAACTCCATGTGGATGATTAACGACTATAGATAGTCCAGGTGTTGATCAACTATTAGTTAGACAAGAGTGACAAGTGGCATGCTCTCCTTGGCTCGTACTTGGTCATACCCTTATCCCATATTCTTCATCATGTGTCTCCCATTGTCATTTGTTAGATAGGAGATCGTAACCGTTAGTGATAGTTGGAAGACACTTGTCCCATACATGTATGCTACACTGCCTTAGAGGCTTTCCCAGGTCCTGTGCGGCATGGGAATGTCAAATGTGGATGTGCCTATCAAGTGTTGATAATGAGCCTTGTTAAGTGTTTATAATGGGGTTGCCTTTGGCGTGTAATTAGTAGGCTTGGGCCACTAATATCTATATGCTATCAAAATTCTTTTTTTTTTTTTTTTTTTTTTTAATTTTTTTTATATCACTTAAATTTTCAACTATTGAAACTAATGTGACAATGGAGGTGGTGGAATAACATAGGGATATTTATGTATGGTACGTATGGTGTGTAATTTTGGTAAAGATAATTATATGTTTGGTTTCCTACGTTCGATAAGGACCCTAAGGTATGATCGAAGATCAAGAGTTGGGGTGACATTCACAAATGACTATAGTGCATGTGTAAATGTGTAAAGATTGAATAGCTTCGCTTGTCCATTTCGTGGAGATGGACTCGTATTTAAAGGGATGAGGTTAGGGTTTTGTACCACCCACGAATGCGATCCAATGGTTAAAGATGGTCCACGTGGTGGACATCTAAAAGAAGGGAGAATTTTGACACGTGGTGTGATATTATTGGCTCTAGTGGTGCATGGAATGTTCCATGCATGATTGTACGTATCGATGAGATACTTACAACACTAACTTTCTACCAATGAGGTAGTGACACTTGTTGTTCATTGTAACGGCCCTTTGGGATAAGATCACAGTTGAGTATGAGAATTTGCTTCACAGGAAAAGCCTGATGTGTTTTACTCTTGTAGCATGTCTTGGGACAATGTCGAGTATATTGGTTTTAGCCATTTTGGGCTGAAAGCCCTGTACGCTATACGCGGGGAATCTGGGGAGGGATATATATATATATATATATATATATATATATATATATATATATATATATATATATAGTGTGAGGTTATTTTCAGAACCAAATAAATTGCGAGAACTGCGAGAACTACTTTATTACTCTTAATAATGCATAATGTACAACATATCTATGCAATATGACATTTTTAAAAATATATGTAACTTTTTTTTAAAAGAAAAATTAAACTAAGGGTAAAATGGGTATTTTAATCCTTCCATAAAAATAGCATCCTACAGCACATCCCCTAAAACGGTTTCCTGTAACTCACTTTTCATTTGTGCCTCTCAAACCCTAGCCACCATCATTATCTCTGTCGCCCCTCTCCCTCCTCTTATTTTGTTCCTAACCATCACACTAATTTATCCATCGTTTGTCACATAAAAACAATTTGATGAAGATTTTTTGGATTCGTGAGGTGAGTATTAAAGTTCCATTCGATTGTCTTTCTTCTCCTACAAATATCGTTTTTTTAAAACACACATTAAATCTTGTCTCTGTAAATTGAATATCCATTATTTTTATGTTCGTACATTGTCCAATTGTGGAACAGGTAAACTTTTTTTTTTTTTTTCCTAATCGGTCACAAGATATTCGTATGTATTAGAAACCATACAAATATAAATATTCATCACTCCTTGTGGCACATGAGAATCCTTTTTATTGTTTGTTTTATGTTTGAGGCAAAATTAATGATATTAAATTTTAGGCCCAGAATAATTGTTGTTTAATCGTGGGTTCTCAAATGTGGTTATTTAGATATTAATTGATTGTTTACAAATTTAATGTGTATTAAAAAATTGCTTTCGAAAGACACAACTTTACTTTGTAGGAGAAGAAAGGCAATGGTAGGTTGTTGATGAAGATTTTTTTAGATTCGTTAGGTACGATGTGTGTTTTAATTGGTCCTAGTTTTTGGTTAACTACTGTAGTTGTTTGTTTTGGTTTTTAGAAAAAGGATAGTTCTTAAAATTGGGGTAATGTCCCCTTGATTCGGTTTATACATTTTGTCATGTATGGTTTTAGTGTGTTTGGTAATGCACCAGTACGTGTCCTAACTTTATTTAGGATCCCTTTGTCTGGTAATTGGCTTGAACATGAGGGAGGGATGCATTTCTTTTGTAAGTTTGTCTTGTTTAATAATATGCTTTCTAAAGAAAAAAAGAAGTAAATGCACTTGTATATTTGTCGAATATATGGTGAAAAAGAGAGAAAAAATCATTTTCCAATTCCTGTATTGTATAAATCTTGGGTATGGGATTGCTTTTGATGGTAGCATGACTCAGCATATGTGTTTTTACAAGTTTGAATTTATATGTGCACATGTGTTTTTACAGTTTGATATTTTATGTGCATATGTGTTTTTATAGTTTTGGAGTTTATATGTATTGAAATTGCATACGTGTTTTGTTAGTTGTTATGATTAAAAAATTCTTTTATTGATTGTTTGTGTTTACAGGTACGAGTATGATAATCAATATGAAGAGTGCACATATGTTTTATACATATTATTTGGCGAGAAGATAATTATGATAATAAAGATTTAAAGTGTAAAGGCACACGTGCATTCCGTAGATACAAGTGCGCATGGACTAACTTGAGTATGTATATATATGGGCATATGGATGAACTCAAATGCACATGTGCATACAAAGAAATCAAGAGTGTCCAGTGAGGGAAAACACATGTGCATATGCGGCAACATATTCTTTACTTTTAGAATTTTGTATTTGAAATTTTGTATATTATGTTCTTATTTTGATTATATATAATACATGTAGAATATTTTTGTATGCTATTCCATGCACTTGTGTATAGTATTTGTGAGCAAAACACATTAGGGGTTAAGCAATTGAATATGTGGGTTAAGCAATTGAATATGTTAACATGTAAATTTACATTTAAAAAGAAAAAAACACATGTGCAGCTTAAAAATCATACGTGCTGGAAAAAAAATATTGATACTGTATAAAAAAAAAAAAAAAAAAAAAAAAATCCTAAATTTAGGGAAAAAACATTTTTTATTAAAAAAATTCAGAAAAATGTGGTTTTACTATTATACCCTTTTAAATTAAATAATAAAAACAAATATCTAAAAAAACTTGATTGGTTGATTCTGGTTCTCGCAATTTATTTGGTTCTGAAAATAACCTCACCCTATATATATATATATATATATATATATATATATATATATATATATATATATATATATATATATATATATATATATATATATATATGTTGCACATATTTATAATTGTAAATATTAAACAAGCTCGACCAGTCGGAAGATTATATCCAAACATTGATCAAGCATACCTTTTTCATATCATATTTTCACTTTAAAAATAATAGGCAAGCCCGAGTCAAACTTGAGTCTCTCCAAATGAGCCAAGCTCAATATTCTCAAAATTTCTCGCTGAGCTCGTGTCTGACCAAGCTTGAGCACGACTCGTTTACACCATAGACTAATTCTACATATCTTACTATCTTATAAAGCATTAAGGCCTACTTAATATAGAAACTCTTAAAATTCAGCAATCTAAGTTATAAAGCTAAAAGTACAAGTAATTAAAGCATAATTTCTAACATTTACAAGTTCTTAATCTCAAAGTACAACCAATTAAAATAGGAATACTAATATTAAATACAATAAATAAATCATTGTGTACATTAAATACAATTAATTAACTGGTCAATAAATATAATTAGTATATAAGAAATACAAATTATAAAGCATATTGTACAACCAACTTAAACACAATTTCTGCATTAAATGTCACTACTCACTAATATAAATAATAAATCACATCATACAAATATTTAAGCCCGAACGGGCAATGAGCCAAATGGGCTCGAGCCTGAATGGGCACGTGCCAAGCGGGCTCGAGCCCGAACAGATAGGAGCCAACGGGCTCGAGCACGAACGGGCACGAGCTAAACGAAATTCTTGATCTCCGTAAATTTATTATAAAAAAGAACATAATAAACTAAACTACATGATTCACCATAAAATTTTATTTCAAGGTACCCGCCGCCGCAACGCGCGAGTACTCTGCTAGTGTAAAAAAGGGATTCTCAGTTGATATCCACCATCGAAAAATGTGAAAAGTGTTCTAAAGAGTCAATCTGGAGGACTTGTTTTGTAACTTCTAATACTCTGTAACTCACCATATTTGGGGGAAAAGAAACCCGCTAATTAATTTAGAAAATTGGATTAATCCGGCGGCAAATTCTGATTTTTGCGATAAGAATTGCGAAACTGAAGGCTCCACGTTCTCCCACACCATTAAGGTTAGGTTTTATTTATTAAATTTAAATGTCAAAAACGGTTCAGGTTGTAGAATTCGATTCTCAAACTGATGCAAAGGTTTTAGTTTGTCTTCTTGTAATCAAATGCTTTCCTAACTATGTGATTTGTTGTTTCTCTTCGTTGTTGTTTATTGTGGTTTCTAATTACTATTTTGACTCATACTTATTGACTTCATATTTTATAACAATAACATGTTTTCTTAATTTTGATTTATGATCAATAGAACATAGGGGTTCATTAAAGATAGAATCTAGCGATCTTGTTGTTCATTGGTGGGTCACACAATCAGGATATAGCTTCAACCAAATAGCAATTTAGTGTATTGTTTTACACTGATATATTATGTGTTTGACAATATGCCAAGTCTAATATATATATGTATGGAGTTTATGTGATGCGGAGAGATTACTAAGTTTGTTAGTAAAGTGAGATGGGTAACTCATAATTGTTTTAATAATGTTTGGAGAGTCACTTGTTGGTGTTTCGAATGTTAACAGGCCGAAGTTTTTATTTTCATTTGTTGCTAATCAAGTGCCAATTCACTATCAAGTTGCTGGTGTTGGAGTCTTGATTTTCTACATTTCATGTTGTTTATTTTCTGTCGTCCAAGGGTTAATATCTATAGTTCGACTTTATTTTTCGTAGGCTAGTAATTGCATTCAATCATGATTCCACGTAGAGTCCTTTCCATAGTCGTACCAAGCCAAAGAATTAAACATTTATTATATTTTCAGCTTATAATTTTTTTATCATTTTAAGACAGCCGTGCATTTGCATCTTCTTGTTCTAGCGTAGTTAGTAGCTCTTTGTGTCATCGTAGAAGCAATGTTGGTTCGATATACATTTGTGGCCTTTGTTTTTCTTTATTTTTCGGCTGAACAATTGGATTGACTTATTTGCATTCGTTATCGTTTTACTGCAGGTTCAAGAAACTACACAAGACTATGCAGCACCAAGAGCATCTTAACAATTAATGAACAAGACCCTGGCCCTACTATTTCTGCTCGTAGAGGAGACACCGTCTATGTTGATGTTATCGACCAAGCTACCCAAAATATCACAATTCACTGGTATATAAATCAATCAATCTTTATTAGAAATTGATTGGTTAAGTAAACTTTTTAAATTGCACTTTCGACTAACATCATATGTTTCATGCGACTATTACAGGCATGGTGTGAAACAACCAAGATATCCATGGTCTGATGGACCTGAATTTATCACACAATGCCCGATTCAGCGTGGTTCTCGTTTTAGCCAGAAGATTATTCTCTCAGGCAAGGAAGGTACATTATGGTGGCATGCACAAAGCGACAAGTCTCGAGCTACTGGACATAGTTTGTTAGTCGTATTTCCCAAGAATGGAACTACTTACCAATTTCCTAAACAAGATGTCGACGTTCCTGTGATCGTAGATCTTTAATCATTCCCAAAATTCCTTGTCAACAAATATGCCATTTTCTTTGTTTAAATATTTTGTAAACCATATATAGGATTAATAATTTAAAATGCAGGTGACTAGTGGCAAAATGATATACCAACAGTGATGGAAGACTTCTTGCATAGAAGAGGTGATCTAACAATCTCAGATGCTTTGACGATTAACGGTCAACCTGGCGATCTTTACAATTGCTCTCGTAAGGTGTTTTCTTTATTCATCTTTTTCTCATTTACTAAATATCAGATAGTTGGATGCATTAGGAGAATGTAGCAAAAGGATGCATCAGGAGTCTGAATTCATATGAGGGAGTTTGTAGTGAAGAAATTGGACCAAATTAAATTGGGTGAGGAAAATGTTGAAGTCTCTATAAAAAAGTTGTTTCGTGAAAAATATGGAATATTTGTCACAATCGAAGATGCTATTGGCGCCACTTTTCTGTGACCTTGGCCTTTTGTTACGGTATGCTAACCATTTTATACTTGTGACATCTTATACAAATCAAGATTTATTTACACTGAACTTTCTTATTTAATATGGATTGTTTATTTGTAGGTGGGGATCGAGGATGATGCATGATGATTGAGACCATGATCAGTTCTAGGTTTTTTCCATGTTGTTATTGTTAGATTAACATATGTTATTCAAGAATCATAAGCTTCTACTTTATTTGGTTCTTCCTTTGTTTTCTTCTTGTTGTAGATAGGTGCATGGTGGCTCAAAACCATTAGCTTATACTTTTTAGTTGTTGGATTTTGGAATACTTTTATTTTGGATGTTATTATAAAAGGGAAATGAAATTTGTTCATGTTATGGAGTGATATCCTTATATTCACTTGTCAAAAATTAAGGCCGGTTAATTGTTTTTCATATTTTGTTTTGAATAGTGGTAAACGGAACATGTTTATTAGACTAAAGGTACTATATATTAGATGATGAAATTATCTTTACGACATCAAATTTGGTCCTAACAGCACACGTATATATTAGGACCCATTTTTTGGTACTAAAATAAGTGTTTATACACCACTATTTCATCACATGAAAGTATCTTTTGGGACTCATGAATGTGTCTCAAAATAAAATGGAAGGTTAAATATATAATAGAACACCACAAAGCATTCTATTATGTGATCTATTAGGACGCTAATTTGGTCTTATAAGCCAATTTTATGGGACTAAAGAATTAGTTTTATAATGTTGGTGTTTATTAGGACACTTATAAGTGTCCTAAATATCTATTACAACCCTCACCTAGAGGACACTTTTATATTGGTCCTATCAGCTTAAAGGTCCCATAAACATATTTTATAGGACACTAACTGGTGTCCTTAAAACCCCTTTTTCTTGTAGTGTTCACTCTAGTCCTTTTCTTTCGTTACTAACAATAGTTAGTACTTACAGTTACTCACTAACGATCATTAAGTTCCTTAAGTGTTCATTTAAATATATATACTCGATACATATATC
Organism: Artemisia argyi; assembly: GCA_030686995.1. NCBI lineage: Eukaryota > Viridiplantae > Streptophyta > Magnoliopsida > Asterales > Asteraceae > Artemisia > Artemisia argyi. Next base: position 165,996,212 of record CM060690.1, read on the forward strand.
ATATATATTTTTAATATACTTTTATTCTTGTTTGTAATGTGTGCAATCCCGATGTCTCGGTTCAATACTAGTCATTTACATATTAATATTTATACGTAATTTTTAACAATAATTAGGGGGGAAATGTTGCATATAGTCTTAGAAAAAATAAAAATAGTTACTTATAAATACAAATTCAGCTATTGTTGGTGAATGCTTTTTTTTTTTTTTTTTTTTTTTTTTTTCGTAACACCTTTTGTTACACGGTCCAACTAGCTAATACGTTATCATGACAAATAGATGAGGTCACACGATTCTAATATGTTACTAAAAAAGATCCAACTATAAGTTACACTTTGAAATCTAGATCTTTAGAAATATTGCATAGCTTCAAGTGCTATAATATCCAAATGAAGAAATCATTTATATCAGGTATGATTCATAAGTATCTAGAGTCCGGATGATCAATGTGGCAGTAATACAACAAGCATGCCTTCAAGATAGAGATCTCATGCCTTCCCATTCTCACATGACCTTGACGATCAATTTGAATACCAAATCTCTTCAAACCAATACTACATACTGTTTTTTAAAGGAAAAATAACAAAAAAACATTGAACTTGACATTTTTTTCCATTGTATGTTGGCAACTATTTTTTTTTTCATTGTAACACAAAACTTGACATTTTTTGTTATTGTATGTACTAAACGTCACATCGTTAGTCCTTTACACTAACGGTCGTTAGTAAATAACTTAAAATTTCATTTTCTTACGTTTTTGTCCGATTTTACACATTTTCGTCTTGTTTTTTACGTTTTCATCTGTTTTTACACGTTTTCGTCCATTTTCTTACGTTTTCATTCTTGTTATACGTTTTCGTCATTTTTACACGTTTTCGTCTATTTTCTTATATTCCCATCCGTTTTTATACGTTTTCGTCTGCTTTTACACGTTTCGTCCGTTTTTATATGTTATTATTATTATTATTATTATTATTATTATCATTATTATTATTTTATTATTATTATTATTGTTATTATTATTTATTATTATTATTATTATTATTATTATTATTATTATTGTTTGATTTTTACGTGTAAAAGCAGAGGAAAACGTGTAAAACGGATGAAAACGTATGAAAACGGATGAAAACGTAAGAAAACGAATGAAAATGTGTAAAAACAGACTAAAACGTACTGAAACAGACGAAAACGTTAAAAAAGGACAAAAATATGTAAAAAATAGACGAAAATGTGTAAAATCGGACAAAAACGTAAGAAAACGTACAAAAACGTAAGAAAACGTATAAAAACGAAAATGTGTAAAGGACTAACGATGCGACATTTAGTACATACAACAACAAAAAATGTCAATTTTTGTGTTACAATGAAAAAAAAGTAGTTGGCAACATACAATGGGAAAAAGTACTGTCAAGTTCAATGCTTTTTTTTTTTTTTTTGTCATTTTCCCTTTTTTAAAGGTCTTCACACCAAATTCAGTCTCAATCTCTTCTGCTGAATTGAAAACATTTAACGCAGTCAGCTATTTCGCACTTGCAGAAACACATTTATCATCAAAACATGAAAATACAACTGAATTTAAAAAGACTCGTCCAAGCAGAAAAAGAGAGCATGTACATGAATAACACATACTTCGATCTTTACAAGAGAAAACACTTCTTGTCTCCAATATCGTCAAGTAATTAGTTGTACAAGTCAACTATATCTTGCTTGTCCATTGGCAATTCAGTTCATGATCAAAATAGGTTTTCCACATGGTCCTACTAGGCAGCTTAAACAAGACATATTGGCACAGTTGCCCGTAAGGGGCATTTACAACTGCAAACTGGACTAGCTTGATAATAAGAATTGTGTGGAAAAAGTTGGTCAATAGTATTATTATCCAGTTATCCTCAAAGGCGCACACAAACAGTTTTGCATCTACCTAAACTAATACTCCGTATGTTACACCACGCAAGAGGATGGCCTCTAAGTAGTAAATTTGTATACTTTTGACTTCTGTTCATCCCTTGTTCCCCTAAAACTAATTTGGGTTACCTAATAATCAATAATCCATATTTAATATGCATCGGATTAACCCTTGGATATGGCATGTATGATGTATTAAATATGCAGTGACCTACATTGTATATGCCATGTATCTGATACACATACACTGCAAGCTAGAATCATATAAAGGAGACAAAAAGAAGTCATGCCTTGTTGCAAATTCTAGGAAGTGTTGACTTTACGGTCAAACTAACAACTTTTCAAGTCACTAGATATTGAAGGTTTTGCTACTTCAACTACATGTTGCATTTGCAGTTCTTGTCAAGAAGTTCAATGTAGGAGTTTGAAGTAGTTATATCAAAGTAGCGGTGGCAAAATTGGTAGGGCGGGCAATAGAAAGAGTTCAAAATGGGCAATTTTTGGTATGGTTGACCCGAAACACTTTTTGTCCAATTGTACGGTTAACTATCATCATATTACTAATGTGAAATTTTATTCCACAAACTATATTACAAATAGAATATTTGCATAAAACAACTTAAGAGATTGTAGGCATTAATCATTCATTGAAACTTCCAACCTGTTTCCTTTTTAGTTAAGTTTTCGATTTGGCCCATTTAACCCGCTATAAGCAAAACAATCCAAAGATGACCCCATTCATTATCAAAAGAGTTGAAATTTTCCCACCTCTAATGAAATGTAATCCATTTGACAATAAAACTGGAACTGTTAGTCAAATTATAACCACAAAAGGAGATTATAGTGCACAATAACAAATCCTTTCTCTCTCCTCCAACCATTTTTCCCGCCAAAATGCCTCCATTTTAAACGAATTTTACGATTCTAAACCGATAGTTCGATTCGAAATTCAATTCTACACATTTCGATATTCAGTATGCCAGCTCAATAAGAAAACGATTATTCAGAATAATGTAGAAATTGTTGATGAAAATGTGGGGGTTGAAATGGATAATGATGATGTCAGCAATGGGGATGATGATGCTATTGATACTGGGAAAATTGGGAACAGGGCTCAAGCTATTAATATGAACTTATTTGTGGGGAATTTTGGTTTGGGCTGTTGAAATAAGTTACTGTAAATAAGCTAATACAAACACCTGGTGCTATTTAAATCAACAAATCAAAATAGTATCTCAAATATGTTTAAAGGGGTATTTGGTTTAGGATATATTAAGGATTCATTGAAATTTGGAACAAAGGTAATATTGCAAACTGTATATTAGTAATTGTGATGAGGTTCTTATCAAGTTTTTTAAGGTGAGAATGATAAGCATTGGTGTTTGGATTAACTTATGTTTGTGGCTCATTCGAGTATTTTTGTTTCATAACACAATAAGCTCAAAATGATAGACTTCATTTGTGTAAGAATGGGAATAGAACTAGGTTGGGAAGAAAAGGGGTAATCATTCATTGTCAAATATGTGGAAAAGAAGGAAGGTGTAAGGGAAGCAAGTGGTGGTTAAGGGGCGCTAAAACTGCAAGACGTGCAAGTGGTTCTGCTAGGGGTAGTAAAACTGTGTCTGCGAGTGGTTCTGCTAGAGGAGGTGTCAAGACTAGAGGAGGTGGTAAAACTAGAGGAGTGACTGAAAGAGATGGACAAGGGTCTGAAAGGGTGGAGGAGGGATAGAATCTTTAAGACAGTTAATGGTAAAGCAGTTAGGTGTAGAGGAAGGTGTTTCATGGTATAAGGCCAATTGGTTATGGTGTTTCATGGGATCCAGTTGATGGAGAAACAATGATAGGAGTAAGTGATCTTATTAACTATTTGACTTTTTAGTATTCGACTGTTTTTGGCATTATATTTGACTGTTCTATGCAGAATATAACTTTTGTTCACTTTGAAAAACAAGGCAGTAGAAATTGGATGATGACACTATATGGGGTAAACATGGACTATGTCACATAATTGGATGAGACAATTGACTGGCTTCTTCTTTTTCTGCTGAACCACATAAGCGTAGGTCAACAAGTGAGGTTGGAAACTTCTGTGGGCCCCATTCTGAGATGGGCTTCTTCAACTCACCTATTCCAAGCTCACGCAAGTTGGGAGGCCAAAGCCCAGTTGGAACATCCATACTTGGACAATTGCTTATGAACAGATGAGTTAACGAGGTGAGACTCTGCAATTGGAGGTCTGCAAAAAACGACTCCTCCGTACTATTACAATATTGTATTCTCAATCTCGTGAGGTGAATAAGGTCACCCCCAAAACCATATTCTCTCTTTAGCGCCGCTTTAGCCATACATAACATACCCTTCATTCTCTTCACGCTGCTTTAACCGCGGTAAACCCTTGATCTCTTCTCTTTTATTATTGTTATTTCATATTCATATTTAGATGTATCTGATCTGTATAGTGATTTGATTATGTTAGCGGCTTTATATATATTATTCTATTTTTGTTTTTTTAGTATGTAGTTTGTGTGTTTTATTTGTGTAAATGGTTTGTATCCGATCATTTTTATTTGTTTGAGGGTTTGTTTAATTTTTTTTTTTTTTTTTTTTTTTTTTTTTTTTTTTCATATATATGTTTTGCACATATGATTGTACATGTATATATGTATTTGATTCTGTTTTGTAATTTGTAACAGTTTGTGTTGATAAATCTCTGTCAGAATTCGATGGAGCAAGTTTCAGTTCCACTTTCCGAGAAAACAATTGTTCCACATCCCTTTACAAAGGAAAAAAATCGACTTCCCCTTACAAAGGAAGCAATCCTTTCGCTAAACGATGGAACAATGAGTTTTGAGGAAGCCCCGGCTTTGTTTAATGGTAATTTCTTAAGTAATTGATACTGAATCTATTCTCAAACTCTATGCAATTAATTCATGCCAACGTTTTTGTTGTTAGTCTGTTATATGCTATACACCATAACTCTTTGATGAATTTTTCTAAACATAAATTTGTACCAATAGAGTTTGGCGTTGTAATTGTTATGCATTACAACTGATGGTTGTGTTACTAAATTCGATACATTTAGGGTGTATTTTGTATCACTCCCATGAATAAATATTTGGTTGTGGATTTGTCTATATGATGTGGAAATGTAACCCATAAACTTACCCGAGACAGTCTGTTTAGAGATTTCACTCCTGGCACTCATCTCTAATTTCCATTTTTTCTTTTAATTCTTCTCTACACCGAGTTGTACACATCATCTTGGTTTTTATTTAGTATAACATGAATTGCTTTTTTAGCTTTTTGTTTCTATTATTCATATTACATTTGACCACGACAACACTTAAACTTATACCTATATTGAAAATGGCTTCTAATAATTATACCTGAAATGCTTGTTTTCATGTTACCATACCCATTCAGATTCCAAAAATCTATTAAATCTGTACCAATATAGAAGATGAGTTAATATTAACGTTGCTTTATTAATTAACTTTAGTTCTTATAATATATATGGTTATACATCAGCGTTATTTAAATATCCCTACATTGAACAACTGCCATCTTTTATGATCAGCACCATGAATATTTTTATCTGTTTTGCTTTCTTGTTGATGTTATACTATTTTGTGCAAGTTTTCTCAATTGTTGATTCGTTTATTTGCAGTTGACTTGTTGACTTTCCAAAAAATTCTCGAGGATTTAAGCATCTTTGTTTGGAAGAAGGGTGACGGAACACTATTAAGGATTCATGGGGGTGATTATTTAATAAAACTTTTTATCAAGGATATGCGGGCCAATAATTATATTGTTATTGTGCCGTCCACTTTTTCGTTTGAAGCCGTTAGAAGTAAGATTGAGAATACTTTTAAGCTGTCTCCCGGATGTTACAAACTAAGCTTCAAGCATCGTAGCGAATCAGTTGGGAGTGTTTCGGTCAAGACAGATCGTGATTGGCACTTTGTGGTTTTGTTTTCCAAATGCAGAGCTTATCATGTGTTTTTGGACTTGGAGGAATTCCCATCCAGCCAGACTGCTGATGAGGTTGCTTGTAATGAGCTTCGTTGGTATGATGAGGCTTATTTATATGAGGCTGCTTCTGATGAGGATTTCTATGCTTCTGATGAGGATGCTTCTGATGAGGATGCTTCTGATGTTTGTTGTGAGAAGTATGTTAAGAATGTTTTTTTTGAGGGCGCTTGGGATCAGGTATCTCGATATAACTTTGAGTCATTTAATTTGTTATTTTTAGCAGATTTAGGATTATGTTGATGTTTGTGTATGTGTTTTGTTGTTTGTTGAAATACTTTTTATCATTTATTATGAACCAGGTATGAATGTTTTTTAGTTATTATATATGTTTTGCACATAGTTTGTACGTTTATGTATGTATTTGAATCTGTTTTGTAGTTTGTAATAGTTTGTGTTGATTTCTCTGACAGAATTCGATGGAGCAAGTTTCAGTTCTACTTTCCGAAAAAACAATTTTTACACATCCCTATACAATGGAAGTACTCCCCTTTAAAAAGGAAGTACTCCCCTTTATAAGGGGAGCAATCCTTTCGCTAAACGATGGAACAGTGAGTTTTGAGGAAGCCCGGGCTTTGTGTAATGGTAATTTCTTAAGTACATAATTGATACTGAATCTATTCTCAAACTCTATGCAATTAATTCATGCCAACGTTTTTGTTGTTTGTCTGTTGTACATTATGCACCATAACTATGATGGTTGTGTACCAAATAGAGTTCGGCGTTGTAATTGTTATTCATTACAACTGATGGTTGTGTTACTAAATCACCCCCATGAATAACTGTAACTCATACTTACATGAGACCCGTATGTTTAGAGATGTGATTCTGTTTAGAGATGTGATTCCTGGTGCTCATCGCTAATATTCATGTTTTTCTTTTAATTCTTCTCTACACAGAGTACACAGCATCTTGGTTTTTATTTAGTATAATATGAATTAATCTGTGTGGTTTTTTAGCTTTTGGGTTTTTTAGCTTTTGGTTTTTATTTTGAATACTAAATGTTCCATCGTTTTCAGGTTACCATACCCATTCAGATTCCAAAAATCTATTAAATCTGTACCTATATAGAAGATGAGTTAATATTAACTTTGGTTTATTATTAAATTTTTGTTCTTATAATATATATGTTATACATCAGCGTTATTTAAATATCCCTACGGTGAACAACTGCTATCTTTTATGATCAGCACCATCAATATTTTTATCAGCATTGTTTTTTTGTTGATATTATACTATTTTGTGCAAGTTTTATCAATTTTTGATATGTTTATTTGCAGTTGACTTGTCGACTTTCGAAGCAATGCTTGAGCAATTAAACATCTTTGTTTGGAAGGAGGGTGACGGAAAACTGTTAAGGATTCATGGGGGTGATTATTCATTCAAAGTTGTTATCAAGGATATGCGGGGGCATTATGCTGTGAAGCCCAAATATCATTTTACTGTGTCGTCCACTTTATCGTTTGAAGCTGTTAAAAGTATGATTGAGAAGGAACTTAAGCTGTCTCCTGGATGTTACAAACTAACCTTCCAGCACCTTAATAAATCAGGGAATGTTTGGGTCAAGACAGATCGTGATTGGCACATTGTGGTTTTGGCTTACATGATGATCGGTTATATTGTGTTTTTGGACTTGGAGGTCTTTCCATCCAGCTAGACTGCTGATGAGGATGCTTGTGATGTGCCTATCACCTGGATTTTATGCATAGTTGTCGGTTGAATGGTTTTTTTAATGTGCATGTTTGTTACTGTTGGTTATCATCTTTGTTAGTAGAACAAGGCACTAACTCTATGTTTGCAGTATTGGATGTGGTTCCTTTTGTTATGGTTCTTGTTTATTGACCTTTTTAGTTTCCATGTTTCTTATTTTTGGATAGAGTGCTCAGTGTCCTTATGTTATAACCAAAAGCTATAATTCATGGGTTATTTCTTTTAGAAGCTCTTGTTGCAATACAATTAAATTTAAGGTCTAGATCACTATATCCTTGACAATAAGAGAAAATTTGAGGTAATGGGAGCTATAATTGGCAAGCCTATCAACAGCATTAGCTGTACCATTGTGTGCAAGGTTAGAATAGTTCTGATTATAATTCATCTAATCGTGACCTGTAGAGCATACAGAAACGAGAACTCTATTATTATAGACTGGCGGACAACTTCATTTTTCGGTGCAAAACAGCTTAAAAAAAGTGTATATATATGTCTTTACAGCAGAATATTGTTTAAGCTTCCGGCTTAAAACTGGCCATACTGCGTCATGTGACATATGATGGTTTCCATAGAGCTTCTATAGCGCCTTGTTTGCTGTGACAGGCAAATATTTGCTGTTCATCTTTACTATGTGTTCAATCTTTAGAAATATTATTCTCGGAAATCGTACTATCTAATGGAGGAAGACACTTATCTCTATTAAATACGCATCAAACTTAATTTTAAGCAATACAAATTATATAGCATATGGTACAAACATTTACTTCTTTCATACACCTGATTTTAAATAATACATGTTATAACGCATATGGTACAAACATGGTACAAACCTTTTCAACATATTTAATTAATGTTATTCTTTAAATACTCCGTTTCTCAAAATTACAATTACTATAACATATAGTACAAACCAAGCAAGCTACTAATTTAATATGAAAATCATAACCCAAACACTTTATCATCAAAAGAGTTGGCAAGAGAATAGCGCAAATGTAACTTTATTATTATTTTTTTTTTTTTTCTCGCATTTCTGATATTTTGCAAGAGAATAGCGCAAATGTCGATCCTTGCCAAGGAAAAGAGTGTCAATCATCTTGTGCTTTATTTAGGAAAAATGTTCTGACAAGTAAAGCTCTTAAAAAATAAAGGTACTATTAATGATACTATTGTTTAGTTATGAATAATGGGTATGTGGCAAATAGCGATGAATACGGTAGAGTGATAGCGAAAGTAGCCGTAAGTCCGTAACCCAAATATGTGAACGTGTCGGTTTTCGCAGTTTTAGCGATGATAACGTTTTAGAAGCTTTAGCTGATTTAGCTCTTAGGTATGTAAAAGATTTAGGAAAAACTGCTAAATTTTACCTGAATGTAGCGAATAGGACTGAATGCAATGTGTTTGATCTTATACAAAGTTTAGAGGATTTAGGTTCGGATATTGGGTACCCGGGTGGTTTGGAGAAGTGTAGGTGTTATAAATAAACTAATTCTTTATGAATGGATCTTTTATAAAATGATTCAGTATCCCAACCCTTTGCTAACACTAGATAACCTTTTCTGCTGTAGCAACTGTAGTTGTACCGATTGGATATGGTGTTTTCAATCTCCGGATCAAGATGACCATAGTTGGTTAATATGAGTGGTTTGATACACTCATTGAGGAAAGATTTAGTGAGGAACCCGTTGACGAGTATGTTCAGTGCCTTGATATGGTGGTCTGCAAAAAAGTATCTGTAAGTTCATTTTAAACCATTTTCAACATATTTCTCATGTCTATTAGATTTTTGAGAAATTTCCATTTTTTGATAATTGATATTTTGATTGCAGAATTCCTAAGATTTTCCAGTGATTTGATCAGATGGTGCGTGATATATAGACTCGTTTTGGTGTATTCTGTCGTATGCTTAATCATTTAACACGAGTTTTTGGTATTAAGATAACTTTAACTAAGCACATGTGCTAATGTGCTTCCATTTTGATTTTATAACTGTGTTCATGGGATGTTGGCATTATGATCATTTAAAATTTATAAACACTAGATTGTGAAACTGTTGTTGTGATGTTTAATTAGTGGTATTAAGTATGTTCGGTAGTCCATAGGACCCGTATTAGATTGTTGTAAAACTGATCTTGGATCTTAAATCCATTGGTTTTGGTATAGACCTTCAAGGTTATGGTTTTGTTACAGTTATGTTTTGTTGTTGTTTCTGCTGTGGAAATAATTTGAACAGGTAGTATTTAACAAAATTTGAAAAAGCTAAAAAAAAATTAATAAATAAATAAAAATAAAAAAATCATAGAGCCATGTTTTGTAAGGAAAAAACAGGGGTCTATGCTTATTAAAAATGGTTTTTTTAATCACCTAGAGCAAGGTTTTCAACAAAAAAACCGGGCTCTAATAAGCATCATAAAGCCCGTTTCTCAAACCGGACACTATGGCAATTCCTAATAGAGTCCCCCCCCCCCCCCCCCCCTCTTGTGCCCTCATGAAAAACCTGGCTCTATCAATTCTTGTAGTAGTGGTTTTATGTTAATGCTTATGTTTTTGATATTACCTTGTTGATCATAGTTTCATCTTATACACAAAATGGAGAAAAAGTGCATGATTCTCTCTCAAAACTTATTGTACTAATCAAAATATAAATCCAGGATGATGTGTGAGAGCCCTCTCTAAACCAGATTAATCAACGTTGACCTTGACCTAACATTGGACTTACACCCAAAAAAAAAAAAAAAAAAAAAACAAAAAACAAAAATCCGAATTTCATTTTTTATTTAATTTTAGCCTAAGTTTATTAAATAAGTAAGTGGCATTTAAAACTTTATGTTATACAATACTTTGTTTATTCCACCAAAATTGCAAGGAGATAGACCGAAATATTGTGCATCAATTTATTTGTGATATGAAACCTGGGATTTTATATAAGTTAGTAAGCAGTCGAATGGGTAAATGAAGGTTTAGAGTTGTGTCATGAATCTTTTAACGTGTGGGAATGCATGTGTCTCGTTAACCATATGGTAGTGTTGACAGATTGTATATGATTGTGTTTACGTGTCGAGATAACGAGAATTGTAAATCTTTGGGACAAATTGATGGAACAAGAGTTGCATGGGACTTGGTGTCAACCTGCATATGTTACCTCAAATCTAATTTAGAAGTGTGTCTCGTAAATGTTGGAGTTGTCTAGATTGTCTTGGTGCTTTTGGTTTTAAAAGCTATTACCGTGTGTATTTTGTAAAAGTTTGTCTCGCTAGGTTGACCTTTATATATGGTCGAGCCTCGTTAGGGTTTTAGTCCAAAAGAGTTTTTGTTAAAAAGTGTCTCGACAAAGATTTTAAAAAAAACCAAGAGTATAAGTGTGGGTGTGTTTCGAGCGTGTGTTAATATGTAATAATTCCGAGTTTTCCTTGTCCCTAATTCGGTATAACCTAACTTGTAATTTAGCTTAACTTGAATCCTATATCGGTTATTCCTTTTATTCTAATTTGGTATAACTTAGTTTCTAATTCAGTTTATTCACTATTCTTAATACGGTTTACCATTATACTAAAGGTTAAATATTAAAATTAAGATACATTTAAAATCTACACTCTTACTACATATGACTTAACCCTAAAACATTAATGACATTAAATAACATTTAAAAATAATAATCAGTTACGACATTTAAGGTAAATAGATTCCTATATAATAAGCAATTCTTTATTCAGGTAGATCATTTGAAGGAGGAGTAGTTGTATTTCCGGGTGTTCTTTCATTTGCATTGATTATTTACTTTGGACTTGTCACCTTGTCTTATCCGCTTCAAGGTGAGTTTTCGTGGCCCCTTTTTACTTATGTTTTACTTGGGGGAGAATGATACTCAAAAGTTGTTTTCCTGCTATGCTCAAACTTTTACTTTGCTTGGACAAGTTATTGTGCTTATGATCGTGCTAGGTGCATTAGTAGTGTTATCTGTGTGATCTCATGTCATGGATTCATTTCCACTTGACATATATCTGTGTGATCTTATGCTGTGTGGTCTCATGTCATGATTGACATGGGAGTACTCATGTGTTAGCTCCAGCTGGTAGGCATGCATGTTGTACACTATATACTTTCGGAGATGAAGAATGTGAATTTAGATCGTGGGCACGTTCCGTCCCATTTATTGGTTGGTTATGTTGTACTAATTGCCCTATGCTTTATTTATATGCACACTTGTCCTAAACACTTATGCATGGCAAATTGGTTTCATGTTTACTTTAAACCCATGAACTCACCAACTTTATGTTGACATTTTAGAGTATCATTTTCAGGTGATCATTATTGATTTATTGAAGGCATTGCATCTTGAAGTTATACTTTATTGCCATTTTCAAGACCGAGTTGACCTAGCCAAGACATTTTCGAAAAACATCATATTTGAATCAATTTAAGACTTATGATTTATTTATTCAGTTTTGTACAAAATTCCTTATGTAACATTGTAAGTTTATTTCTTAAATCATATGGTGTTATTCTACTATCTTACGCTATGTTACATTTCGTTGCACCTCGTGTTTCCGCTCTTAGCGGGGTGTGACATGATGACACTAGTCTATTCAGACAAATATAAAGCCCCAAAAGACTGGATGTGCAACAATGCCATTAATAGTAGGGCCCTTAATAGTATTGCATAACAATTGACAAACACGTAAAACTTAGATAACATTCTCCTATAACAGACAAAATGAAGAGTCCAAAATTATGTATATTCAAGCGGCAAAATGGCTTGGTGATGGCTTCCCTGTGAGTCCACCCGGCCTGCACCCTAACGACTTTTACATTTACTCGTTGTGGTATTAACTAAAGTTTTGAAATACTGCTGTATGCTCACTACAAATAAAAAAACTTAACTTTACACCTAAAGATACTTTGGGCTAACTTTGCTCATTTGACAGTTACCAAATCTCTTTATTGCCCCTTGGTTCCTTTATCAATTTCCATACCTTATTTAAACAAAACTTAACTATCATTCCTATCAACAACAGTTACCATCAACTGTCACACACCCAAAACACTTAAAACATCAGAAAATGAGTTTAAACACAAATAGAGCAGAAAACCATTCGGGCTCGGGTCATGTTCCATCACAAAGCACCACAATATCTATACCATTATCGCCAGAAACAATGCACGAAGTATGTCGTCCACCTGCTAAAACTACGTTTCAGAAACTAAGACATAAACTGTCTGAGGTTTTCTTTCCTGATGACCCACTTCACAGATTTAAGAACCAAACATGTGCTAATAAAATCATGTTTGCTCTTCGTTTTGTTCTCCCTATATTTGAGTGGGGGCGTAGTTACAACTTTGGCCTTTTTCGTTCTGATGCAGTTGCTGGTCTTACCATTGCTAGCCTTGCCATCCCTCAGGTATACATATGCATAGTATTACATTCATTATTATCATTCATTGAGTAGTGCCTGACCGAATGCACTATTAAAAGAATATTTGTAGCTAGAGTACGTAAAATTTCTAAAATAGCATTATGAGGAAAACGATCTTTTTGTTTGACCATGTAGACACTATCTCGTCATTCATCAGCTGGACCATGTAAAATGTTGTGCAGCTTTCTGTTTTTACGGGATTTTGATTTGAAGTTTAATTTGATCTACAGGGAATAAGTTATGCGAAGCTTGCAAATCTGCCTCCTGTAATTGGCCTATGTAAGTTTTTACGGTCAGCCGGTCAGGTTTAAGTTCAAATCTTAGGACTACATAAACATATGATATGATTTTTCGGGTCTTTAAAAATATCTTTTAAGATTAATACTTATTACCAATTATGAAAAAATTATCAGATTCAAGCTTTGTGCCACCATTGATATATGCTGTACTAGGAAGCTCAAAACATCTAGCTGTCGGGCCAGTTTCCATAGCCTCGTTGGTGATGGGAACAATGCTAAATGATGCTGTTTCTTACTCCTCGGATCCAGTTCTATACCTTCAGTTGGCTTTCTCTGCCACTTTCTTTGCTGGCGTTTTTCAAGCATCTTTAGGATTCCTAAGGTACTTTTTATTCTTCCATATTTTTGTACTAATCAATTGTAAATGTTATCCGATTTCAATCAAGTGACTAACATACATGATGATCTACAGGTTAGGTTTTTTGATTGATTTCTTATCTAAGGCTACACTTGTTGGTTTCATGGCTGGGGCAGCAGTCATTGTCTCGTTGCAGCAACTAAAAGGGCTACTTGGGATCGTCAATTTCACTAGCAAAATGCAAATAATCCCCGTTTTATCGTCTGCTATTGAGCAAAGAGACGAGGTAACTAAGAAACAAATCAATATTTGTAATGTCACAAAGACACATATGTGAAGATGCCATATCCTCATCCTTGGACTATAACCGTAACTTGAGCATAACCGTTAAGACATAACTTTTTTTAACTCACTCTAATCTTTTTTTATATGTCTTATATAGTTTTTCTGTCTTCTTATGATGATGGTGATTCTTTTATGCAGTGGTATTGGCCTACTATTGTGATGGGATTTGGATTTTTGGCATGTTTGCTGACTACAAGACAAATTGTAAGTACAGTCCATATTGGCCTACATTCTTTTATATTCTGCATTTTAAAGATTTAACAAGAACGTAAAACCGATTTATGCAGGGCTTGCGAAATCCTAAACTATTTTGGGTATCAGCGGCAGCTCCATTAGCATCGGTTATTTTATCAACATTCTTAGTAGCTCTTTTCATATCAAAGCTTCCGAACATAGCAACTGTAAGAAAAATCATGTTCACTTTTACTAAACTAGTCTTGCAGTTTACAGTTTTAACCCAAATGATCTGAAGTTAAACTTTTTAAACAGATTGGTCAACTGCACAAAGGTCTGAATCCACCCTCATCAAACACGCTCTATTTCCATGGCGAGTTTCTCACTGTCGCTGTCAAAACCGGTGCTGTTACTGGACTATTATCTCTCACAGTAGGTTTTCTGTAAAATGAGCTAAAATGCATTGATAAACGATCGATCATGTGCATTTTAAATTGTAGGAAGGGATTGCGGTCGGAAGAACATTTGCAGCTTTGAAGAACTACCAAGTGGATGGAAACAAAGAAATGATAGCGATCGGGCTTATGAACATGGCTGGTTCTTGCTCCTCATGTTACGTTACTACAGGTTTGACTTAAGTCTTAACATCTTTATTTTGTGGGCTAGTTTTTTCATTTAAGGGGTGTTCGGGATTGCTTATTCTAAACAAATTATCCATTTGACCCGTACTCTTTATAAGCAACGCTTTCTATTTTACTCAATTGACCCGTTATAGATTAAACATAACCTGAATGGTCCCACAAAACAAAGAATGAAGAATTTAGTATATAACAAATTACTCATTGTTTTGGCAGGATCATTTTCTCGATCTGCTGTAAATGAAAACGCTGGTGGACAAACAGCAATGTCGAACATCATAATGGCATTAACAGTGCTCGTGACACTCTTGTTCTTGATGCCTCTCTTTAAGTACACCCCAGATTTAATATTGGCTGCAATCATTGTTACTGCTGTGATCGGGCTAATTGATTATCAAAGTGCATTCCGTCTTTGGAAAGTTGACAAACTTGATTTCTTGGCCTGCTTTTCGTCTTTCTTTGGTGTCCTATTTGTCTCAGTCCCGGTTGGGCTTGCAATCGCGGTAATCTTTCCATTTCGACCCATTTACTTACAAGCGGCTGTTTTGTCTTATTTATGGTTTTTATTGTAGGTGGGAGTATCCATCTTCAAGATTTTGTTACATGTGACACGACCAAACACCAGCGTCCTAGGAAACATTCCAGGCACTCAAATCTATCAAGATCTTGTTCGATACCGAGAAGCTCAAAGAGTGCCTTCATTTGTAATACTCGGGGTCGAAGCTCCCATCTACTTTGCCAACTCTACTTACCTACAAGAAAGGTTAAATCTGTTCAACCTGCATTTCAATACTCACAATTAAAAAAAGAACACTTATATTTAAGTTTTAGTTAACTTTATATAGCAGATGCATACGTTTAGTACTTTGCAACCCGTGATTTATAGAATAAAAATAAGCGATGTATGTCAAGATATTGAGGTTTAGTATTTGCAGGATATTGAGATGGTTAAGGGAGGAGGAAGATTGGGTTGCAGCCAACAATGGGAGTATGCTAAAGTGTATAATATCTTTTGTTATCATAAAGATATTAGTTAAAAATGGAAGTACTCAAACGCATTAAAAGTCAGCTATAACACAAAATCTACCCATTTTGATCCTTACTTAACTCACTCGTTCTGCAACCTTTAGATAGTAATGTAAACTTGTTTTGACTAGCGTGTATGACAAAAACTATATTTCTAATCTCTCAGCTGTGACGGCTATAGACACGAGTGGGCTTGCAATGGTGAACGAGCTTAGAACAATGCTAGAAAAGCGATCACTTCTGGTTAGATTTAGTTATGTATTTGTGTTGTAATTCAATATGAATATAACAAGCTAGGACATTTTACTCATTTTATGGAAATGCAGCTTGTGCTAGCAAATCCTACAGGAAGTGTGATGGAAAAGTTACACCAATCAAACACGTTGGCGTTATTTGGGCCAAATGGATTGTATCTCACCGTTGGTGAAGCCGTGGCTGACATATCGTCCTCGTGGAAGGGTCAACAGTGAGCGAAGCTCAAAAGATGAGGAAAGATCGTTTTTCGGTTGAATAATTTTGTTTGCTTTTTAAATGCATTGTAAGTTTTGATACATTTGATTGTATTGTTCAGAAAAAATGAGTTTTGAGATGAGATCAGGGAATCAATTTGTGTGAATGAGAGATAAGTTGGGTGAGGGAAAATAGTTGGTAGGCGGAGTGTTTATGATAGATGCTATTAGGTATCGCTCTTTAACACCGTGTATTAAAAATTGCACTGGATCGGGTCAATATTTGATTGGACTTAAAGAGTGAACGGGGCCATATACTTTTCTAATTGATGATTTGGGCTGCGTGATTAAACTACAATGGGCCACAGGATTATTTTTGGATTGGCTAGTGTTTCTAATTGATTAAATTAGTTGGGCTGATGGATCGCAAGCATACATGAAACTATCAAAATATATTATTTGAATTTATTTTTGGATATAATATTTTTGATAATTTGGAAAAATGAGTGGTATTTTGGTATTATAAATTTCACGAGGATACATTATTCACGGCTAGAATTAATATTTGATGGAAAATGACTACGGGGTTTCTGTACGGTATTATTGATTTGATTTTGAAGTGGAATTTCAAAACATGTACTTATTTATCTCAAAGTCTAGGGGTGGTTGGATGCACTATTTTTGAAGATAACTTGTCTGTGCATACAAAAAATTCAGTCTTGACAATCTAGTTCTAACTGATGTAAGGAGTTACGTTGTAGTGCTCACAATATAGCTATCACTTCAAGGAGTTACGTTGTAGTACCCAGTGTCACACGAAGTTGTGGATTGATCAAGAAGCGAATATTTCGTGCACCTCATACTTAAAGGAATTACGATGTAGTGCTCAGTATAGGTATTAAGTCACATCTATCGTACAAGCATTAAGTCACAAGATGGGATGTTTACTTCTTTTTCAAGTTGGTCATATCGGGTTTTCTCCATATGTGGTCATTACTATTAGCCAGCGAATTAAAAGGAGGTTCGATTACAGGTTGATTTAAGAGAAAAGTATTGAGAGTATATTTTTTCGACATATACTCACAAATATGCTTCAACGAGTTGTTATGGCTTCAAAATTGCATCAAGTACAACGTGATTTTATGGCATGTACACAAAATAGTATGATGATTTTGATAAATCGCAACCATAAGGAGGGAGAAGTACACGTAGTGTTTCGTCTTCAACTATTTGGTTGGCTGGGGAACTGTGCTTACACTGAAACCGAAGAAGTACCATTAATACATTTTCAAGCGATTAGTACTTCTTTTGTATCATTATTTGTCACATAAATTTGTCCACGTTAATTTACTAAGTTTTAACTTTCAGAGCGTGTCACTCCGAAGAGTGAGTCACCATTAGTTCTAGAAGATACGAGCTCTACTGGTGAAGTAGAGAATAACAATAAGATTGTTAAAAGTGAAGGTCCCACATTGACACTTTTGGATTTGTATGCGGGTTGTGGTGCTATGTCTACTGGGCTTTGTTACGGAACAGGGTTTTTTGGTGTGAAACTTGAGACGGTAAGTCAAGTAGTTATATATTATATTGTAAATGAGATAGTTATCACATCCATTTCTTTCCATATTTGTGTCAACCATATAAAAATTTCTAACATGTTTATACAAATTATGCAAAAATGGGCTGTTGACATGAATAAACATGCATGCGAAAGTCTCAAGATAAATCATCCTGAAACTGAGGTTTGTTCTGATTTTATCTTTTACCTTTAATACTAATTTATGGGAAAAAATTAAAGTCGAGTGTCTAATAGTTTGAAAATGAGTTTGGGTCAGAATGAGTAATTTTGGGTTTGTTGGCCAAACACATTTGTGAGTTTGTTATTTGTAACTTCATAAATAGTTATTTAATCAAATATGAGTGCTATTCATTTATAATCTGATTTATTTTGAATAAAGTTATGTAAGAACATGGCTGAAAAAAGTATCGTCACATTTTTAGCAATTTTGGTTATTAGTTGAAACTTGTATTGACCTACTACTTGTAAGTGAAATGGTTTGAATTCATTGTCTACTAATCATTGACATGATGTATGTTGAATATTACTTTATTCTGAGGACTTTTTCACAATGCTAAAAGAGTGGGGAAAACTATGTGTAGAATTTGGTTTAATAGGCATGCAATGTGATGAAAATCCAAATGCTAATGAAGAATCAGATTCTGAAGAGGTCGATGAAAATAAATCAGAGGATGACGAGGAATTTGAAGTAGGAAAATTTTTGGCAGTTTGTTTTAGTGACCCAAACAAAACTGGTAACAAAAAGATGCATCTGAAGGTATTTAGTTTTTCTCAATGGTATTAAGAAATAGTTTTTGTCAAACTTTTACAGCACACGGGCCTTATCATATCACATTCAGTACTTTACACACGGGTGATGCAATAAGGGTTCAATGTTAGTAGGTAGAGTAATAGTTTTTGTCAAACTTTTGCAACACATGGGCCTTATCATATCACATTCAGTAACTATTTTACACACGGGTGATGCAATAAGGCTTCAATAAGGGTTCAATGTTATTAGGTAGAGTAATAGTTTTTGTCAAACTTTTGCAGCACACGGGCCTTATCATATCACATTCAGTAACTACTTTACACATGGGTGATGCAATAAGGGTTCAATTTGGCATGGTTGTTGGGTTTTGGGTCTGGTTGAGTCGAGTTTGGGTTGAACTGGGTTGGTTAAGTAGATTTTGGGTTGCCACACTTTTGGCTCATAAAGATCGAAAGTTGTTTTAGTTAGAAGTTGGTTTGCAACTAAATTATGTGATTTTAAATGCCATTTTACTGGCAGTAACTAAGGTATATGCAACCCCCAAATTTACCTTACTTGTAGTTAACTGAATTGACTTGTAGCAATAGAAAAGTGATCACTGTTTGCTTTAGCTTTCTGTATATCCAGTGGCGGAGCCAGGAAATTTAACCGAAGGGGGCAACCAGTGATAAGAAAGATACGATAACGAATCCGATTGTTTATTAGGTAAAATTTAAAATGGGTCGGGTCTTGTAATTAAATGCAAATATATCTTTTTAAGGCAACTAACACTAACTAAATGAACGATTTTCAACCAATATTGTTAGTTTATCAAGTTTATTGTAAATAAGATCAACCAATTCACAATCTAATTTCATGTATACCCAACTACAAATGAAAGTAAAGCAAGGTCAAAGTAATTAAACTTGTGACAAAATAATCAGATATCTTTAAATCAATTTTATCAAATGAGTGTTTTTTTTTTAAGATCTTCAATAAGATCTTTTAAGAATTAAACTAAAACTAAACGTGTACCTGTGTATATCGACAGTATTTTATAGTAGCAAATGGTTTAGTTGAGATATTCTTAAGTGTTTTGTGTAACGTTTAACAATTGACGTTGAAAATTTTTTATTATCATTTCAACATCATACAAGTGTTTCGTAGAACGTTTAAAAAATATATAAGATTTGAGAATTTAATTGTAACCGATACTTGTACAATATATTACCTTTTTGGAAAATCTTAAAAATTTACATATGGTCTCATCATTTACGAAAACAAGTATATCATGTTTGATATGTCGATTGACAACCTTGATTTGAATGGTTATACTAACTTGTACATTCATTGTAAATTTTAAATAATACAAAAAAGGAATATGCACAAAAGAAAATAAACAATAAAAAGTTAAATACAGTAAAACTTTTGACCTTTTTCCTCTTCTCCCAAGGTGTAACAGCTAAAGTACTTTCCATCTACCTACCAGCTAAAGTACTTAATTTCCATCTGCCTATCTCACTTTCCATTTTCCTACTTTCATATTCCAACCTTCCTTTTCCATATTCTCCGACGAAACAAAACCACCGGAAATATGGTGTTGAGGCATTAGATCTTAGTTCACATTTTGAATGATGAGGGCACTCAGATTATGAAACTGAGGGCACTGACATATATATATATATATATATATATATATATATATATATATATATATATATATATATATTACAATTTTGATATTTTCCCTACATGACTTTGTGTGTCTATGAGAGGTTTGTTGGGGGCAACTCCCCCCGATACTCTCAACATGGCTCCGCCCCTGACGTTACCATTTTTCTCCAACGCAGCCTAGTGGGAAATGGTGAAACGCAAGCCAACGGCGTTGAGGCATGGGCACGTAAGAATAATGCAGGTTTTGCGTTATCACTCCCTCCCCTCTTAGATGGGTTTGAGTATAAATGGATTTGGGTCTAGATGAGTCATTTAGGACCACGGGGCTGGGTCAAATGGGTCTCAATTCCAATTAACCCGTCGGGATTTCACAATTATTATTATTATTATTATTTATTTATTTTTGTGAATGTAAAAACTGAAAATAGGCGTTAATTCTTTTTTACCTGTTAGACCCACCCAAGCCCATTTAAACTCATCTGAAATATATAACATCTTCTTAATATTACCCCATATGAAATGGGTCTAAAATTGACACCTACATACAATGAATAGTATACCACAATGGTCTGACCAAGAAAATGACTTAGATGTGACAAATTTTGTAACTTGTAAAAATGGGTAATTCCATTAATTGGATTTATATATTTGAAAAGATCACTCAACTATTAAACTTTTTACTCTTAAGCCATTCATTTATTAAAACTAACTTATAGTGGGTTTGCTTTTGTTTATATCAATTTCGGATAATTTTATTTCGAATATCTTTGAGACAACGAGAATAAAGCTAAATATAACATATTAAAACAACGCAAACGAGTATTGAAATGTAAAAGATCAGTTTTAGCCATTATTTAAGTGCAACTTTAGTTAGTTGAAAGTGAATTAAGATAATTCAACTAATGTTTTACGTTAAATTTTTTAATGGGATAATTATTTCTAAATGTATTGAACTTGCCAACTTTTACTATGTTGTGTAGTCATTTTTTTTTATTTTTTTATTTTATTATTTTTTTATTGTGTGTATCCAAGTCACTAATCTGCCCTATGTTGACTATATGGGGTAATTAAGGATTAACCCATTATTTGTTTCGCACGTGACTTACACGTGATGCTTTTTTGACTTTTTATGATGATATGAGATCTATGACAGGTTTCCATCGATAATTCCGATAAGACTGTAGATTGTGTTGTGTTGGTTCTTTTGTGGTGTTAATGGTGGTGACGTGAGGTAAACCTTATGCACGATCAAAACCCACAGCAGCCTCCTAGCAATTCATTCTGTGAGAGATCTTGACGTCGTCCTCATCATTGAAAGTAAAGTCTTGGTTTATTATTCGGTTGGTAAAAGAATGAATCGAAAGAGTTTGTGTTTTTGTTTCACGATTTGAAGCCACAACGATGTACTCTTGATTTGAATTAAATAGAAAATGACAATCAAGATAGAACAATGATGGATATTGAGATGAGATGAGTCTGTGGGTTTCAGATTTGATGTTGTGATATGATCGATTATAATGGTAGATCTGATGACTGAGTTTGGAGAGATAGTTAGGTGAGAGGAGAGTATGGTAGGCGCTTCTAACAAAATGAAGTTGTGTAGGGTTAGGTCAAAAGGTTATATCACATAACCGTTTATTATTATTTGGTTAATGGATCGGGTTATTTTTATTAGGACTGGGCCATTCGTTTTTTTAACAAGCTTCAGATAATGACATTGTACCGGATCACTTTCTTTTCCTTCCACTAATTAATCGCATGTTGCACTTTTATACATTCATGATGACTATATGCACCCTACAATGAAACGTCATACATAATGTTGTCAAACTATTTCAACATTTGTTAACATGACTTACCATAGTCCATTTACGGATTATCATAACGCCATTTACATTTATGTTCTCCAAAATACCATTTCGACCAACAAGAAAAATGAAACGTCATATATCATGTTGTCAACCTATTTCAACATTTGTTAACATGACTTACCATAGTCCATATACGGATTATCATAAGGCCATTTACATTTATGTTCTCCAAAATACCATTTCGACCAACAAGAAAGAAAGTTATTACTTTTTAATTATGTATTGGACTATAAGTTGAGACTCTTTAGATAAAAGTGTTTCAAATTGAAGTTTGGATTATATAAATGCTTTCAAATGTGAATTTTAAGTCTCGGGTTGAAAAAAGAGAATCATTATAAGTACGCAATTAATACTAAGATTTCCTACTTTTACTTATATTATTGTATTTGCAATATCATATTTCATATGAAAGTCAAAGTAGAGGAGGAGCGTGGGTACAAAAAAGGAAAGTCATAAAAGGTATTAATTGTGTGTTGATTGGGTATAAAGAGAATCGGTTATGTTTGTGTTAAAAGATGGCCGAGATTTATGGGCTTTGAATGTAAATTTCAGATGTTACCAAGTATTTGGAACGTGTGATATATTTAATTTAGACTTAGACTTAAGTTAATAATTATAATCTTAAATAGAATACATAACGTATAGTTTAAGGTTTTAATTTAATAATAATAAACTTTAAGGTGAAATTCAAAATTTGACGTTAATTGGTATTCGAATTTATTTTGAGTATTAAGGGGTTTAACTTTTATATAGTACGAGGCTATGTACATGTGAGTCGATAAATACATATATCGTACAGTTCGTGAAATTACATTTGGTAAATCTCATATAAATATTAGTATCCACCTATCGAAATAAACGATGAGACATGAAAAGTTATATTTGTGCGTGTGAATATGTAAGGAAAAGGGGAAGAAAATGTCACGCTAGCAGACTTGATTTACATGATTAGACTTAAATATAGCCAGTATGCGTTGTTAAAAAAGATTTGTTATTACAAAAGTAAAATGACAACATATTAAAGATTGCAACAAGTTTTAATTAGTTTACAATTATAATAGGTAGTGAATACACGGGCCAAAGTATTTGGAAATGCAAGTAACAAAAGCGGTATCAAGAACGTCGTAATCTACTAACTTATATTTGACGCAAAAAAAAGGGTACCAACAAAAACGCTTACCTTCAAACATAACCAAAATTAGTGTCACACGTTAAGCGAAAATAATTTATGTAACTTATCCATATTAAAATATTGCATGTGAAGAGACTCTTTTAAAGTGAAGTAAATTATTCAGCAAACAACCCGTCCCATGCATCGCACGGGTTGTATAAAGCCTCGTGGGTCTAAAATTGACACCTACATACAATGAATAGTATACCACAATGGTCTGACCAAGAAAATAACTTAGATGTGACAGATTTTGTAACTTGTAAAAATGGGTAATTCCATTAATTGGATTTATCTATTTGAAAAGATCACTCAACTATTAAACTTTTTACTCTTAGGCCATCCATTTATTAAAACTAACTTATAGTAGGTTTGCTTTTGTTTATATCAAATTCGGATAATTTTATTTCGAAAATCTTTGAGACAACAAAAATAAAGCTAAATATAACATATTAAAACAACGCAAACGAGTATTGAAATGTAAAAGATCCGTTTTAGCCATTATTTAAGTGCAACTTTAGTTAGTTGAAAGTGAATTAAGATAATTCAATGGGATAATTATTTCTAAATGTATTAAACTTGCCACCTTTTACTATGTTGTGTAGTCATTTTTTATTTTTTTTTTATTTTATTATTTTTTTATTGTGTGTATCCAAGTCACTAATCTGCCCTATGTAATGACTATATGGGGTAATTAAGGATTAACCCATTATTTGTTTCGCACGTGATGCTTTTTTGTCTTTTTGTGTAACGCTTATAAACGGTTTTTGTTTTTTGTTTTTTTTTTTTTTTTTACGTTAATAAAACACACCCAAATTTATTCCCCCCCATTCATTAACCCTAATAAACGCAAAAAACTTACAATACACAAATCTGACCATCAAAATTCATTAACCCTAAACTATTAAAATCACAAAACACTGAAAATTCATCCTAAGATCATGGTTCATTATGTTAAACCGTAATGCGGATGTGGTCTTGCAATGACAGTGAAAACGGCATGGACTAGGGGAGAATCCAGGGAAAAGATTCATTGCCTGTCCTAAATTTGTAAGCCCTTAGTAATTAATTTTCTTGTTATGAATATGTTGAATTTGATGGGTTTGTATTTGACAGTCAATTGTGGGTATTTGACTTTGTATATGATGGGGATTTTGTTTGTAATTAAAGTTAAATGCTTTCTAATGTACATTTGGTTGTAATTACAAGACAACAAGTTTGGATATTATGAGTTTTTTTTTTTTATGATGATTTACCTAGTGAGTATTATAGGGAATTGCTTTGGGAAGAGCATAGAGGGAATCAAAGGAAGAGTATTATAGTATATGCAGTTTCTCTTTATCATGTATATCATAAATATGACTATTAGCAAGTCATGGTACTGCATTAAAGTTGAAAAGTGACGTTAGAAAGTCAAATAACATAGTTACTAAGGTTACAACAGTTTTATTGATGGGCATTTTAGCCATAGAGATAATTGACTTTAGAAAGTCAAATACAATTTCCCTTTTGAGCCATCTCTTGCATCTTTGGGTATTTTTGCACCAAATGGTTTGATTCCAAGCAGTCCACAATGTTGATGCAAATAATGTCCAAAAACGTTATTCTCATCTTTCATCTTTCGATATCTCTATGTTTTGATGATAACAAAATGTGAAAACATTTTACGTCTAAATTAACGTAAACAAGTTTTTAGTCGAAATATCCGATTTCTACGACAACACTCTAGGTATGAACAACAAATTTACAACTTGACAAATGATCAAAGAAGTGAATTTGTGTTTTGAACTTCACATTTTTAGTTTGACAAAACTTTTTTTCAAAAATACATTTTACAAATTATTTTTGAATTATAAAGAAATGTTTTATTTAGGAAAAATCATTTCAAAAATATTCCTAACAGCTATATTTTACCCAAACCAGCTCCAAACTCCCCCAAATAAACTTTCACCACTAAAAGACAAAAATTGAAGCGTCTTTGTCTGGCACGGTTAGTGGTACCGTGTGACATTTAGTGATGCAATAAGGGCTCAATGTTATTAGGTAGAGTAATAGTTTTTGTCAAACTTTTGCAGCACACGGGCCTTATCATATCACAATCAGTAACTAGTTTATACACGGGTGATGCAATAAGGGTTCAATTTGGCCTGGTTGTTGGGTTTTGGGTCTGGTTGAGTCGAGTTTGGGTTGAACTGGGTTGGTTAAGTAGATTTTGGGTTGCCACACTTTTGGCTCATAAAGATCGAAAGTTGTTTTAGTTAGAAGTTGGTTTGCAACTAAATTATGTGATTTTAAATGCCATTTTACTTGCAGTAACTAAGGTATAAGCAACCCACAAATTTACCTTACTTGTAGTTAACTGAATTGACTTGTAGCAATAGAAAAGTGACTTCAATTTTTATTTATTGATTCATATATTTGATCAATGTTTGCTTTAGCTTTCTGTGTATCAAATTACAGCTGCAATTTATAGGTACGATGGAAAGGCTATAGTTCTAAGCATGACACTTGGGAGCCATATGATAGTCTCAGGTTAGTTAGTCATTTTACTAAACCATGAACCATTTACCAAATTAAATCTTTACATTAACAGTTTTTGTGTGTGTAACAGTGAGTGCAACTGCAAGGAGGCTATTAAGGAATTTGTGATCAAAGGGTACCATTCAAGAATGTTGCCTCTTCGTGTAAGATAACCCTTCTTTTCAGTTTTCACAATCATTATGTGTTCTTGCTTTATATGTGAATACTAAATCTGAATTGTCTATAGGGCGATGTTGATTTCATTTGTGGAGGTCCTCCGTGCCAAGGAATCAGTGGCCATAATCGCTTCAGGAATTACGAAAGTCCTCTTGAAGATGAAAAGAATCACCAGCTTGTTGTCTACATGGACATTATTGATTTCCTAAAACCAAAGTTCGTTTTAATGGAGAACGTTGTTGATATCATCAAATTTGCCAATGGCATATTAGGATATCATGCTGTTGGGCGTCTGGTAGCAATGAACTATCAAACAAGACTCGGTATTATGGCAGCTGGATCTTACGGAGTGTCTCAATGCCTATACCGAGTGTTTTTATGGGGTGCTAGCACTATGATGGTATTTTATTTTATTTATTATTATTTTTTTAAATTTGTGTATTATTAGTTTTTCATGGGCTGTAACTGGTTTAATAACAAATCAAAATAACCTGAGACTATCATATGGCTCCCTGGTTTAGTAACAAATCAAAATGGGCATGGGCTGTAACCGGTTTATTTACCACAAAGACTTCTGGTGTAGTGTAAGAAAAGCAGTACAGATAAAAGATATGATTATTTAAAACTTGTTTGCGTAATTAGTATAGATAAAGCATTTTCTTTAACTTTGAAGCGTAATCCCATATTCCAATACCTCATTACAAACACACCCTAAGTAAAATCTCAGAAATTGTCACATCTAATGATTGCACATTATGCTACTATCTGGTCACTTGACTTTTTTTGATCCAACAGAACTTGCCACAATTTCCTTTACCAACACATGAGGTTGTTGGAAAAGGTGTTGTTCCGAATGAATTTAAGGTGTGTACAATAAACAAATATACATATAAAAATCTGTGTTTATATCTTTTTGTTAGTTTTTAAAAGCTCTTTATTTGATGCTAGGATTGTGTGCTTGGTTCTGATAATGATGGGTCATACAAACTAGAGAAAAGCATATTTCTTGGTGATGCAATTTCAGACCTGCCCGAGGTATGATAATCGATAATTACTCTTGTCATGTTATTGCACTATTGTTTATTTGAAGCTGGAATACTCAATTGTTAATAGATATTTTCGTTTGATTAATGTTAGGTTACAAACTACAATGGTGCCGATGAAATGGAGTATGGAGGTGCGCCACGTACAACTTTTCAGAAGTTCATTAGAATGAGAAAGCAAGGTACACCACTTTAGCAATTGAAAATTAGATTTATATATTTGTATTTGCTTAATAATCATTATCAAGTTTTATCTTCACAGGCACATCGAAAAAAAATGATTCTTTATGATCACAGGCCTTTGGAATTGAATGTAGATGATTTTGCACGAGTTTGTCGAATTCCCAAGTTTAAGGTACCACTTTTCCATTTTCTACTTCAAGTTTCTGGAAATTTTATTTGCAAAATTGATAATAACACAAAAGATGATCATAACATCCATGAGAGGGGCTAAGCATTTTATTATTAAAGTAATCATGTGATCAAATCTCTGGATTACCAGCCACTCAAAGACCAAACATGTGTTATTTGGTTACAATTAATTATAGTTTCTTTCCAATAAATGTGCCTTAAGCAGATTATTATTATTGTTTTTTTTTCCCTTCCTTGAATTGATAATGGCTTTGTCTGCTGATTGGTCACTAACGTTATTGACACATACAGGGAGCAAACTTTAGAAATCTGCCAGGGGTGTTAGTTGATGAGAAAGACAAAGTGTATTGGGATGACAGTGTTCCAAAAGTCTTACTACCCTCTGGAAAACAACTGGTACTATACTTACAACAAATCTTTCTGATTATTAGAAAATGAGTTACAGTTATGAATTTCCAATACTATTATGTCAATGTTTCTCATATTACATTATCGAATGATACAGGTTCCCGACTATTGTATGACCTTTGTGCGTGGAACATCTAAGAAGTATGTTTTCTTCCATTTTTGATGTGGTTATGCATAAGTAGTTAAAACAGTCTGTCTAAATACCTATGGAATAACCTTTGTACTCTTATTACCTTTTGTTGTGTGACTTTGGTTGCTTAGGTTACTAACATGTTAAGACCTTAAAATGCAGACCGTTTGGTCGATTGGGCATGGACTCTGTTGTCAAAACTGTAGTGGGCAGAGCTGAGCCACACAATCAGGTCCTTTTTTCACCCATCATAAATGCCAAATCTGATTAAGAGACCCAACATTAAGTTCTTGTATGTTCTTTTGATAGGCACTGCTGCATCCAACCAAGACAGGGTGCTAACAATAAGAGAAAATGCGTGGTTACAAGGGTTTCCAGATCACTACAGACTTTGTGGCCCAGTTAAAGAAAGGTAACGTTATGGCAAGAAAATATAAATTTATAGCAATTATCAAGTTTATATGTGGTACTTTGAATTATTGTGTTATATGTTCTTGAGCTTGAAGAGAAGAACCGAGAAAATAAAGAAAGTTTTACAATCTGCTTATTTAAGTGTGTGTGTGTGTGTGTGTGTTTTTTTTTTTTTTTTTTTTTTTTTTTTTTAAATTTTTCTTTCTTTCTTTCTTTTTTCTTTTCTTTTCTTTTCTTTTTTTAATAAATAAGCAGATAAATAGTTCTCAATATAGGCTTTTTGGATTGCTTTATAAGCTTTGAAATGGCTTAATATGATGTTTTTTAATGTGTATTTGTTTTTTATTTTGGTTTCAGGTATTTACAAGTGGGAAACGCTGTTTCATTACAAGCCAACCTTTGAAACTTCCGGTCATATTCCCTAATTGTCTTGGACCTCCAGCGAAACAAGAATCGGAATGATAACAAAATTGAGTGAGTTCTAAATCTGTCTTGATTTAAAGATGTGAAAGCATGTTCACATGCCAATACTATTGTTCCGATGATTCCTTTTCAAGAGTTCAAAATAATTTGACATTAATATTGATGTGATTCTTAATGAGAGTAATTTGACATTAGTTGGTAGTAACAGGTATGTTTGTTGTATAGTTGCTCCATGCCATAAACAATGTTCTGTATCAAGAGTATGTTTTCTCTATTGCACCATTGATGCCATAAAGGTATCTTGGAACACTTCATTCTAACATTTCGATTTTGTCAATTTCAATTGAATCTACATGGCTCTTATTTGATTCTCTTTGTTTGTTCACAACTGGAATCTGCACAGCCTGAACTGCTTGTATTTAAATTGTTGTTTGGGGTTTGCAATGAACCTTATGATGGGAGACAAATTTGAAATTTGTAACGTGTAACAAAAACTAGTTAACGTACCATTATGGTGCGTCGAGGAAAGTACATTAACCTCAAACCTGTAAGCTTACAATCTACCCTTGCTGATCATTATACAGGTTAAGTTTTAATAAAAACAGGTTAACATGAATAGAACTTTGGTCATCTTGTAATGGCGTTCCATATCAATGGACAAACATTTATAAGTGTAGACAAATTAAGAGTCCAAATCAATGTGTATTCTAAATATCTTGATGAGGCTAGACTGAATATGTGCAATTTCAAAACGGTCAAAGTCAGGTCAAGATGACCATTAGCACTTACTGATAATATATCATCGAACTTGAGCGGGCTAGTAATTACAATTCTACACTTTCTCGTTCAGATGTAGTTGCTGGTCTTACCATCGCTAATCTTGCCATCCCTCATGTATCCTAACCTATAGAATGTAAATAAATTACGAAACAAAGTCCTAAACTTTAAAAATATGACAAAACAGTCCAAAAGTGATAAAACGCGATTTTTAACCCGGCCAAACTTTGACGCTTCCGCTGAAACTTCTGATGTGCCAACTTCTGCATGAAATCCTCCTCGAACTGAACCGCATCACGTTTCCTTTTTAGCTAAGTTTTTCGATTTGGCCCATTTAACTCGCTATAAGCAAAACAAACCAAAGATGACCCATTCATTATCAAATGAGTTGAAATTTTCCCACCTCTGGAACTGTTAGCTAAACTATAACCACAAAAGGAGATTTTAGTGAACAATTATAAGTGTGACAAAAGCATACATCAATAACAAATCCTTTCTCTCTCCTCCAACCATTTTTCCCTCCAAAATCCCTCCATTTAAAAACCAATAAAAGCTTCAATTCTTCATCATTTTAAACGAATTTTACAATTCTAAACCGAAAGTTCGATTCTAAGTTAAATTCTACACATTCCGATATAGTTTTTAGTTGTTAATTTCGAATTTTTGAATGCTAACTCATTACGGTTCGAAGAGAGTGGTGAAGGTTCCTCAGAAATATGGGGATTCAGTATGCCAGCTCAATAAGAAAACGATTATCTATACTACTTATAAAGTATTTAGCACCCTCTCTCCTAATAAATTTTAAGATTTCCTAAAATAAAATTTAAGTAAATACAATTAGTTAAGCTATTAGTACAACCATCTAATACAATAAATTTTAACCATTTGACTTTTCAACTCCCTATTTAATGTTTTCAAAAAAACACTCTTTACATAAAAGATACATGTTAATATGCTTATTGTACAAGCTAATCAAACATATAAATCTTCATACAATTAATATAACTTTACTTTTTATATTGTATACATGGTTTTTAAAACTGGACCGTACAACGAACCACTTTTCCAAACGATTCCTGATTTTTGGTGGTTTTTTGTGGTTTTGTCCGGTTCAGCTGACCAGTTCTGGACCAACCGGTTCCCGGATGAACTAGCTAAACCCGTAATCAAAACATTGGTTGTATACCTCTTTAACTCCATAATATTATCATCATTCGTCATGAAGAACATATAATACATTACTCGCACAAAATTTTATTTACAGGGTACCCGCCGCCGCAACGCGTGGGTACCCTGCTAGTTCAGAATAATGTAGAAATTGTTGCTGAAAATGTGGGGGTTGAAATGGATAATGATGACGTCAGCAACGGGGATGATGATGCTATTGATACTGGGAAAATTGGGAACAGGGGCTCAAGTTATTAATACTCATCATTCTTATGTGAAGTCAGCAGAAATTGGATGATGACAATATGGACTTATTTGTGGGGAATTTTGGTTTGGGCTGTTGAAATCAACAAATCAAAATAGGGTATATTAAGGATTCATTGAAATTTGGAACAAAAGTAATATTGCAAACTGTATATTAGTAATTGTTATGAGGTTCTTATCAAGTTTTTTAAGGTGAGAATGATAAGCATTGGTGTTTGGATTAACTTATGTTTGTGGCTCATTGGAGTATTTTTGTTTCGTAACACAATAAGCTCAAAATGATAGACTTCATTTGTGTAAGAATGGGAAAAGAACTAGGTTGGGAAGAAAATGGGTAATCATTCATTGTCAAATATGTGGAAAAGGACATAATGTGAGGGGTTGTCCAACAAAGAAGGAAGGTGTTAGGGAAGCAAGTGGTGGTTTAGGGGCGCTAAAACTGCAAGACGTGCAAGTGGTTCTGCTGGGGGTGGTAAAACTGTGTCTGCGAGTGGTTCTGCTAGAGGAGGTGTCAAGACTAGAGGAGGTGGTAAAACTAGAGGAGTGACTGAAAGAGATGGACAAGGGTCTGAAAGGGTGGACAAGGATCTGAAATTGGTGGAGGATGGTCTGAAAGTAGTAGAATCTTTAAGACAGTTAATGGTAAAGCAGGTGTAGAGAATGGTACAAGGCCAATTGGTTATGGTGTTTCATGGGATCCAGTTGATGGAGAAACAATGATAGGAGTAAGTGATCTTATTAACTATCTGACTTTTTAGTATTCGACTGTTTTTGGCATTATATTTGACTGTTCTATGCAGAATATAACTTTTGTTAACACTGAAAAAGAAGGCAGTAGAAATTGGATGATGACACTATGTGGGGTAAACATGGACCGTGTGACATAATTGTGCAAAATAGTGTGTATTTTTTCGGATGTAGTTGCTGGTTTTACCAATGCTATCCCCCAGGTTCTTTAGTCACAATTTAGCGAAAAGGAGAAAATTACATAGCCAAGCTCGAAATCCTGTAGATATTTCCTTTTAGAACAAAGAGTAAGCTAAACAAACACCAATCTAAAACAAACAAACGAATATTCTAATCGCTAACTGAAAAACTATCAAACATCAACAGCAAGGCGAAGTAGGCTCATCTTTCACGATTCACTAGCCTCCATCCAAATGATACACCAACCCAATTCTACCAATGAACTGCTAATCAAAACACCATAAACATACAATGACCTCTTTTGATTCTGGACAATGTATTCACGTTCCATTGCTTGTTTTCCCTGAAATAGACGATTGGCAAACCAACTTTATCAGAATATTAACTACACTCCAAGTCTCCAAGTCAATTTGGACACTGCAAATCAGATATTCAAAACTGTATCAAATCAGATATTGCACGCTATTATAGCACCAAAGTTTTAAATTTGGACTTTTTGGTGTATTTGTATTTGTGGCCATTTACCCGTACTTCAGTTTTACTACCCAATTAACAACAAAGGGTAAATTGGTCATTGTACATGAACAAAATACTCACAAAAGTCTAAATATAAAACTTTTGTGTTATAACAGCAAAATTAAAAGATAGCTGCATAGAAGTCGAAAAAGTGACTTAAATATATTTTCAGGTAATTATACAGAGAACATACCTTCATATTATGTTTGTGACTCCTCCACTATTTCGATGCAGGGGATATGGGAGATTTTGGGCCAGTAGGAGCCTCCTCTACTGCATCTTTCTTTCAGGTCTGGACATCCCCGTATTCTCAAACCCAAAAGTGAAGGCAACAACTTTTCTGGTAGATCTTTCATCTTTGGGCATTTGCTAATGAAGAGATGTTGGAGGGAGGTGAGGTGTTGGAGTCCCTCGGAAACTGTTTCCAACTTATCAAAACTTTGAATGCGAAGTCGAGTAAGAGATGAAGGAAGATGAAGATGAGACAATTGACTCCAATTAGTGGCTTCTTCTTTTTCTTCTGAACCCCGTAAGATTAGGTCAACTAGTGAGGTTGGAAACTTCAGTGGGCCCCATTCTGAGATGGGCTTCTTCAACGGCCCGATATCAAGCTCACGCAAGTTGGGAGGCCAAAGCCCAGTTGGAACATCCATACTTGGACAATTGGTTATTGACAGATCAGTTAACGAGGTGAGACTCTGCAATTGGAGGTCTGCAAATAACGACTCCTCCGTACTATTACAATCTTGTATAATCAATCTCGTGAGGTGAATAAAGTTACCCCCAAAATCAATGATCGATGCCACATTTGGATGATGTGATATCCATACAAATTCAAGCATTGGCATGCTTTTGCTGTTGATAAGTAACATATTCTTCTTTCCTCCTTCTCCCAACTCCTCCTTTATCACTAGTTTTTCACACTTGAAAATGTCAACTGACTTGAGCTTCTGCCCTCCCATTCCCATTGAGAAGGAGACACATGTAATTGAATCACCAATATCCAGCCTCTCAATGTTGTCAGGACAACTTAAATGCTTGAAATTTTCACAACGCGATACCTGTAACGACCTAAGAGATGTTAGGAGGTTGCTCCCATAATTGTACTCCTCCTCATCTTTCTCCCCTAAACTCACCAAATTTTTACATTCACATACTTCCAACTTTCTTAAATTCACGAGAACCTTACTACTTGCCTCTGCTTCTTTTGATTCCCACAAATATCTTATTTCATCACAACTTCTGACATCCAATTCTTCAACTGCCTTAAGATCCAATATAACACCTCTCCATACCTCATTAGTAAGCCCTGAAATAGATTCTATTTCCAACTTGGTGACTGATGGAGCTGCGTGCACCAGACTTCTCAACAAACCAACACCACATTCATGTATTCCCAAATCCCTCAATGAAAGTAGCGGTTCTTTAAATGAGACACTAACCAAATTTGGACACCCTTCTATATTGAGCTCTTTCAGGCATGGAAACACAGAATCTCCAATGCCACTACTACTGTATGTTGACCAAACCTTCCACCTCGGCATACCTTTAAACTCTAGAATTTCAAGGGAAGGAAATGCAACACCAGTCCCGAGAAACTCTAAACCCACATCTTTCACATCATCCATGTATTGGATAGATAAACTCTTAAGTGACGGTAGTTGCCCGAGTGGTGGTAGAGATGTACACTTTTTACAGCCATGTGTAGACACACGAGCCAACTTATGGAAAGAAGGTTCCCCAACCCATTTGGGAAACTCTAAACCCAGATAGTTCACAATTCCTAGCCTCATCAAACAATCATTATTTGGCTTCAATGCATCAAGGACGTCGTTATCAGTAGTCTCCTTTCGGGAAGCATTTGATACGTCACTCCATTTAACCTCTAACTCAGTAATGTTGGACCATAATGTTATAGAAGCAAAAGTTAGGGTAGTATAGTGTATATTTATGTTATGTATTATGTATAAACCGACCCATTGTATTGGGCTCGGTCACAAGAAAGATACGGTTATATAGTGTAGGGTTACAACGTTTAGAATAGGTCGTGACTTTTAGGAATCGACATGTCTCTTATGAAGGCACCGATTCAGTATGTATATATAGAGCAGGAGTCTGTAAACAGAATGCAACCCACACGTTTATAATATATCATTTATTAAGGGTTCATCCCAAATCATTCTTTGTTTCACTATTGATTCTTGTTTGATATATACATGATGTTGTTTTGATATAATCAATCATATGGAAGATGCAAGACCTGTGTAACATTGGCATCAGAGCAAGAGTTAAATCGATCCAGGGAAAGAATGAGTTCAAGTTATGATTATGATTGATTGAGAAGCAAGAATAAACAGCAAATGGTTTCTGTACAACCTTGTGTATAGCGACCAGAGGAAAGAGGGAATCAACAGCCAAACCACTGATTGCAGAAGAAAGAAACGGTTTTGGTTCTTTGTGTCGATAATAATTAGAAAGATAGAAGAAAAAGGACGTGGAACAACCTTAGTGGTACAAATCCTTCGTGGAACAACCTTAGTGGTACAAATCCTTCGTGGAACAAACCTTCGTGGTGCAGTCCTTCATGGAACAAACCTTTGTGGTAAAACCTGTGTGGTATGATCAAGTAAGAAAAAGTAAAACCTGTGTGGTACAAGCAAGAAAGGCTAAAGGACGTCAAAGAAGAAAGAAAGAGAGAAAGGAAGAAAGCATGGCGAATGAAGTCAAGTAAAGAAGCCTCGATTTGCATCTATAACATTAGGGGGGAGAATGTTGGACCATAATGTTATAGAAGCAAAAGTTAGGGTAGTATAGTGTATATTTATGTTATGTATTCTGTATAAACCGACCCATTGTATTGGGCTGGGTCACAAGAAAGATACGGTTATATCGTGTAGGGTTACAACGTTTAGAATAGGTCGTGACTTTTAGGAATCGACATGTCTCTTATGAAGGCACCGATTCAGTATGTATATATAGAGCAGGAGTCTGTAAACAGAATGCAACCCACACGTTTATAATATATCAGTTATTAAGGGTTCATCCCAAATCATTCTTTGTTTCACTATTGATTCTTGTTTGATATATACATGATGTTGTTTTGATATAATCAATCATATGGAAGATGCAAGACCTGTGTAACATTGGCATCAGAGCAAGAGTTAAATCGATCCAGGGAAAGAATGAGTTCAAGTTATGATTATGATTGATTGAGAAGCAAGAATAAACAGCAAATGGTTTCTGTACAACCTTGTGTATAGCGACCAGAGGAAAGAGGGAATCAACAGCCAAACCACTGATTGCAGAAGAAAGAAACGGTTTTGGTTCTTTGTGTCGATAATAATTAGAAAGATAGAAGAAAAAGGACGTGGAACAACCTTAGTGGTACAAATCCTTCGTGGAACAACCTTAGTGGTACAAATCCTTCGTGGAACAAACCTTCGTGGTGCAGTCCTTCGTGGAACAAACCTTTGTGGTAAAACCTGTGTGGTATGATCAAGTAAGAAAAAGTAAAACCTGTGTGGTACAAGCAAGAAAGGCTAAAGGACGTCAAAGAAGAAAGAAAGAGAGAAAGGAAGAAAGCATGGCGAATGAAGTCAAGTAAAGAAGCCTCGATTTGCATCTATAACATTAGGGGGGAGAATGTTGGACCATAATGTTATAGAAGCAAAAGTTAGGGTAGTATAGTGTATATTTATGTTATGTATTCTGTATAAACCGACCCATTGTATTGGGCTGGGTCACAAGAAAGATACGGTTATATCGTGTAGGGTTACAACGTTTAGAATAGGCCGTGACTTTTAGGAATCGACATGTCTCTTATGAAGGCACCGATTCAGTATGTATATATAGAGCAGGAGTCTGTAAACAGAATGCAACCCACACATTTATAATATATCAGTTATTAAGGGTTCATCCCAAATCATTCTTTGTTTCACTATTGATTCTTGTTTGATATATACATGATGTTGTTTTGATATAATCAATCATATGGAAGATGCAAGACCTGTGTAACAAGTAAGCCTCTTTTGTGATAAGTCTGCTTCTCGTGCTTCTGTTGCGTTTTTTACTTTTTCCAGGCCCTCTATGGAAACTTTCCCATGAAGATTCTCAAAATCTTTAAGTTGGGTTATCGAAAAATCATTTTCTCCTCCAATGATGATTTTTGAAAGAGTTTGCAGGCTTATCAACTTAGCGACCCCTACAGGCAAGTCTTTTAAAAGCGGCGTATCTCTAATGTCTAGATGCCGCAAACTTTTAAGCTTTATGAAGTTGTTGGGCAACTTAGTTAAAAGAGAACAACCAAAAAGGATTAGCGTCTCTAAGTTATAGAGATCACAAATGTTTTCTGGAAAATGTGTGATTTTAGTTTGAGATAAATTGAGATATCGTAAATGCTTTAATTTACCAATCGACTCTGGAACCTCGCTTATCTCATAACCACTCAAACTTAAAACCCTTAAGAATTGCAATTTAGGGAGTAATTCAACCAAAACCTTATTCGACAAGTAGTAACGTTGCCACCTTTCTTTCAACCCGACGGACAATATTGTTCTCAAACCTTTAGCTCCTTCGATCCCCTCAAACTTCTTGTAAGCTACATAACTCTCTAAAACAAAAGACATATGACGACACTTATCTAAAGCTTGTTTCCTAGCATTCTTTCCCGTTTCCTTCTCTAACCTTGAAAAGAAATCTCCGGCAACAGATGTGGCCAAATCATTCATAAGATCATGCATAACAAACAAAGACTTGTCATTAGGTGAGTGCTGAAAAAATGACCGTGATAACAACTCATCAACGCAATCGTGACCCAAACGTTCTACAGTTGACTTGCTTAGACGTACTCGGTGCAAAAATCCTTCTGCCATCCAGAGCAGAACCACATCTTCCTTGTCAAATGCATAGTTCTTGGCGAACAAGGAGCAATATGCAAAGAGCTGCTTCAAATCGGCAGGAAGTTCACGGTAGCTTAGTCTAAGAGCCGGAATAATTTCATCCTCCTCTTTTAACCTCCATATCTCACTATCCACTATTTCCTTCCATTCGAGCGCATCCCTTTTTGTCCTCATTAACCCTCCAAGTGCTATTAGAGTCAGAGGCAAACCATCACATTTTTTAACAATGCCTTCACCATGTGCTTTAAATGTTGGATGCGAGTCAAAATTATTTGCACCCAAAGCATGTTGAGCGAATAAAGACACAGCATCATCTTGGGATAAACGTTGCAGATGGTTTGAATTATCATAACCCAACTTTTTCAGCAATTGCTCCTTCCGAGTCGTCATGATA
The DNA here is from genome assembly GCA_030686995.1 of Artemisia argyi. Lineage (NCBI taxonomy): Eukaryota > Viridiplantae > Streptophyta > Magnoliopsida > Asterales > Asteraceae > Artemisia > Artemisia argyi. Next base: position 166,033,948 of record CM060690.1, read on the forward strand.
ATTTTACTTCCGCGAGAGCACTCATGAAATGGACGTACTAAGGTTTCCCAGTCCTCACGGCTTTCACTCTAAACGTCATCTAAAACTAGTAGAAACCGTTTCTCCCTAAGTTGGTCTCTGAGAGCTACTTGAAGAAGATTAAAATCTTCAAATTTCTTATCTTCCCCACTCACAGATTGGAAAATAGTTTTACTTATCTGGAAGCTATCCCACTCATCCGAAACACATACCCACGCCTTGAGTTCGAAATGATCCTTAACTTGCTTTTCGTCATACAAAAGCCTAGCTAGAGTTGTCTTACCTACGCCACCCATACCAACAATGGGAACGATGCTAAAGTTTTTGTTACATGGTTCATCTGCCAATAGCCTTTGAACCAACGCATCCTTATCACCTTGTCGCCCAACAATACTAGATGCATCTACCAGCAATGAGGTCTCGTATTGTCTATTTCTATCTTTTGACCTATCATCCTTCACTTCTAAACCAAGAGTAACCTTTTCCTTCTCTAGATCTTGCAACTTATTGTTAATATAATCTAACCTGTGACTCATCTTACTGCTTAGTAAGAAATTTGTGCAACAAGATGGGACGAGCTTTCGTGCTATGCTAGTGTTGCCTCCGGTGAGCTCACGATGCATAGCCTCAGTTGCCAAGTCATCAAGAATGTCATCGATGTCGTACGCTAAGTGTTGGAGACCGTTGAGCCAATTTTGAACAGAAACTTCTTTTATTTCCTTGTCAGCAGCATCGATAAGGAGATCTTGGATACGGGATAATGTCTTCGCCAAGTTCTTCAGCTCGGAACTAATTCCCTTTGCGCGAACAACTTGCTTTATGGCTTCATTGGCCAGCTTCTGTAAAACAGCTTTGACGAGGTCGGAAGCCATGCCTTCAGCCATTGTAGGGAAACTCGGGGCGTGGATGTAGGGCAAGGAAAATGTAACACCCCCAATTCATGGTTGCAGCGGAATTCAAACTGGGTGTTACTCGACGGCACAATAGTCACAATAATAGATGAGGTCCCAAATGGTTCCATTCAATTGAGTCGTTTTAAAAGATGTATCATTCAAAATATATAAATATCAGAGATTACAAAATGAGGTCCCAAATGGTTCCATGTTTACAATTTACATTAAATGAGTTTTGAATGATAATAAAATTTATAGCCCTCTTGAGTATCCGTGCCCTTCCGTGCCATCCTTGATCGTCATGAACCTGAAATACATGCTTGAGAGGTCAACACAAAGGTTGAGTGATATTCATAGAGTTTGTTTAATGGTTGAACACAATGTGTTGGTAGTTAAATCGTTGAACACAATAATCGTAGTGTTTGTAGGTAAATCGTTTGAACACAATAATCGTAGTGTTTGTAGGTAAATTGTTTGAACACAATAATCGTAGTGTGAGCTGTAGACTCACACCAATGTTTGGAAAACAAAACAGGTAGGCTACGTTATTATACGCCCATAAAATGTATTATACACTAAGCTTATGACACCAAAACGTTAACGTGTACCAATATCGATCGGCAGATTTATCCCGGTAGGTACTTTGCCGTCATACCTAATGTCTCAAATATTAATGCATTTGTTTGAACTTAGTCAAAACAAATGGGATTCGTCAATCCCAATAGGCCTATTCACAATATTCGCGCTCACTCGCAAGTAACCCTCGCAAGTGATTAAATGGTTCATAATAAGGGATCTCGGTTTGGCAAGGATGATACTTAGTGATAATAAAATAATCAGGCAAGCATACAATTTAAAAACATTGTGCTCGGTTAAAAATAGCATGTATTTCCCCCAAGGTTTTGTAAAATAGTTAAACAATAGAAAGTGGGGCTATGAACTCACCTTGAGTTGGATGATGTATAATGAGAATGATGGATATGCCGTAAGAACTTCTACGAGCAACCTAGAATAATTGTTGTAACTTAGGTTTGGAATAATGTCTAAGGAAACATAAACACGCCAATATATATATCTTGCATTTAGTCCATGATGTGGTATGATGTATCGTGTAAGTCTTTGAAAGAAATGATTCATGAAACATGTATGTTTTGTATATCGTTTACTACCGTTTGGGCCGAGATAATTCAGAAGTCATGTTAGCAAGCGTTCGAGGAGCCAGGACACTTTAATTCGTAAATCCACAACTCATCTCGACGGCTTACATAATGAACTCCTCACATGAGGCTCCCTACTATTGTAGTAGTTGATAAAATATATAGATATCAGTTTTGATCCGAAAAGTTACATGTCCGATATTTGAATAAACTTAGGAAAGTTTATTAGTACATGAAGATTGTTATTAGAGGTAGTTTCATAAGTCTTGTATGACCATTTTATCTTGGTAATATCTCATGGTTCCCTTTTAAGTGAAGTAGATCCAAATTGCTTGTTCAAGTTATCGCCTAATTCATTGTTTCATGTTTACGCCTATGTAAGTTGGTATGGTCATTTCGTCATGGCCTAGCCATGATCTTTGGTCCTTGTTCCAAGGTCATGAGACACAACCTTGGCTCTAGCCATGGTGGTGGTCTTGATTATAGGTCATAAGACCTCTTGTTCCTTTTAAAGTATAACCATAGTATAGTGACTTTGGCCTAAAAATGGGCTGTTTAGAATTTTGAAGAATTTATCACTAAGAAAGCGTTTTCAGGGCTCGAGCTTCTTTGTTCCTGAACGAAAACGGCGTTCCGGACAACTTTCGTGTTTTAACTTTTTGATGAATCGGAACAGAAGAGTGACTTTCAAAAAGTCAGAATGCGATTCAGTAAGGTTTAGGCAGTTTTGCCGGAAATCTTTGGTAACTTCAAATGGGCGTAACTTTTGACTCGTATACTCGTTTTAGGTGGTTCAAATTGCTATGGTTTCCTTGTTAAGTCCTCTATTGTAATATGTAATGATACAAGATCATAATTTTACCATTTTGATCAGGTTATACCAACAAAGTCACTAGTTTACTTGTTTTATGAACTTGTCTTATCAATCATGTACAATAACTTGTTTTACTCACTTTTATACATCATGGACATTAATACAAGACATAATATAGCACAAATAATATGTAAATAACATGAATATGATTATTTAACAAGAATCATGTTAGGGTTTGGCTTACAACTTTTGGCTTTCAAAGATGAAAGGAAGTTAACATGTAAGGATAGGACTTTGATAGACTTGCTTCAACCCACTTCACTTCATGAAATCTTTCTACTCTTGTAATCTTGAAAGATGGATGATGAAGGTTGAGGTGACTTGAGTGGATTCAAACTCAAGAGAAATCACCAAAGTATATGAGGTTATGGAAGTGTTTGATGAATCAAAACCAAAATAGGGTTTCTATGTTGTTTAAGCACTTGATTCTTGGATGAAACTTGGAAGAAGATTAGAAAATGAAAGAGTGTTGGTGTGTGTGTGATATGGGACGTTCAAGGAGCAAGGGGAGGCTTTATATGCCTTGGAGGAGGTTAGGAAGTTGACTTGTCAACACTTGGTGACCAAGTTTGGACACTTGGTGTCATCTTAAGGCCTTAAGCACAAGATCAAGCCACCTAGTGTGAATCCCCCCCTAGAGGCGGTTCACAAGCCTTGGGGAGGAAGTGTTGGACTTTGCTTGGTATTATCCTAAGTATTAGGATGAAACTTGACTCCGGGAATTGCCAACCGTAAATGATTAGGCCTCAAAACGTAAAACCGGGTATCGTAAAAATACGAAACTTGGAAGAATGGTTAAACTTGTCAAAATACTCCATAATAAAATATAAAATGAGTGGTAGGTTCCATTTGGGTGGTAAAACCCTGCTAAAAACTGGAAACACGGGTCTAAAACGCGTAATACGTAAAACGTACGAATATTGCGTAAAATTGAGAAAAGTAAAATATTACTTTTCTAATAGGTTATAAATGATTTAAAATGACTTATAATGTCTAGACTGGGCTCAGTCTAGTGTCGGTTGGTATTAAATGTCTTTTAGACATCAAACCGTAAGCCTAAAAATCAAGGAATGACTTATAAAATCAAGGAATGATTTTTGGTCAATGGAGGAGGGAAAAATATGTTGACTTTTTCTAATAATTTGAAAACTCAAATAGTCTTAGAAATGCGGTGCAGGTATAGGCTAAGGTTACGGCTGAGTAAAAACGCTTAAAACTGAAAATTCCAGTTTTTCACGGCCGAGGTTTATTTTGGTCATGTTTTTCTCAGTCATGATTTATTTTCAAATAAATCATGAGTGTGTCAAACATTTTTCTGATACGGGGAAAATTAACGCGACCGAATTTCGTTGTGCGTAGAATTTTTGAATGACGTTTTACCCTAAAACGTGTAATTCCGTGTAATTCCTTAATAACTTTCACGAAAATGAGCTTATGAATGTCAAACTTTTAATTTGTCATTGAAATGATTTATCACTTTAGCCCAAGAAATAAAAATCAAATTTCGGGAAAATTTTCGGGAAAAATGAATAGTAAAAGTGAATAGTGAAATTCCGGGAAAAGTAATTAACCTGAAAATGCGAATTGTTACAGTCTCTACCCCTTACGGGGAACTTCGTCCCGAAGTTCTTTGTGTGTCATATGTTGGAGTGGTGTCAATGAAAAGGTGTGGTTACTTATGAGGACTAAAGTCTGGGATTACTAGTGATGCTGTTTGATTTGTCATTTCAGTGTATGGTGTAGGATGAGGCTTACTTTTATGTAGGAAAGGTATGGTAATAGTCGAATATTAAAGGAAATTGATATAGCAGTCGAATATTAATAGGAATTGATATAGTAATTGCAATCATAGTCTAGTAGATAATCTGTTATTGTACCTAGTGTTTATTGACTTCATACTTATGTTATTTCGGATACAAATAAGCCCACTTGTTTATAATTCTTTATTTACATAGAGAGGCATCCCAAACAATGTAAATAGGGAAATATAAACTTATGGTTCGGTGATTTACAATTTCTTTATTTAAATGAAAAGGCATCCCAATCCATTCAAATAATTATAAATCATCCTACTTAATAATTCCCAACACAACATTCATACTTAGCCGGTGAGTTACAAGGTAGTGTATTACGAGATGATACTGGTGTTCCAAAAGTGCAAGATGAATATTCAATCTTGTAAAGCTGATGAGCGTGCTTGTGGTGTAACTATGGATGATTTGAGCTTTAAAAGTGCATCAAGATCTGTTAATGAGCTTGTGTTTGTAACGGTTGTGAAGATAATGATGTGATATGTTGATGAACAAAAGTTTGTAGTGTATGCTTAACATTAATACTCTTAGGTATAGATGTTGAGTTTGCTTTAAAAATCTTAAGAGATTTTAAAGGTTTATGATGGAATGGTATCCTTAGGACCTAAACAGGATAGTACTTCTACAGGATGAAGAGAATAATTGATAACTATCCCAAAATAGTAGTTCGGATTATCTCATAAATGAAAACTTTCAAGAATGAAGTTAGGTAGTACAAATAAAGTGTTAAGATTTCGCTGAGTGGTAAGGCACTATCGTGTCTCTAGATTGTTTTAATGTATTCTGGTGGTTTATCGTGTTCATGTAGGAAATCAATCTAAACATAACCCTAGTACAACTATTCTCAGTATTTGAAAATTTTAAGTCGAATATAGTTAGTCAGACTATATTCCACTGTCCCTAGGTTAAATATAGGTGACTAGTCTATATTTAGCCAAGGTTCGATAAAATTTTCAATTACCTAAATTAGGTATACTTTTGATATGTCCGTTGCTTTCGGGAAACTGTCCACTAAACAAAGGCGATGTCAAACCCTTCAATTGCAAGTCCCGGCCATACAAGACTTGTAACATATGTTTTCATATTCCATTGCATAGAAGATAGTACGGGTAGGTACGTGTGGAAAAGAAGTTTTAAGTAGTTCTAAAATAGAACATACTTGGCCAGGATCACGAGCTTTTAATAATGAAGGTTTCATAAGAAAACTTTGATGAATGTAGTGCTGAACTTCAGCTTTTGTAGGTGATGGATTAGTTTGTCCTTTAGAAATCTCATATTTCTTGTTTGGAAATCGATAGATTGTGATGGGTTTTTGATGTCATATGAAATGATATTGATGATGTGATGGAATGATTCTAGAGACCATAGCACAAAACACAATGTCTCGGAAGTAGGTTAGACCATTGTGCAATTCACAATGTCTGGGAAGTAGGTTAGACCATTGTGTGACTCAAAACATTTGAGAAATGGTTAAGACCATTGTATAATACCATGTCTTGGAAAATAGGAAAGACCATTGCAATCAGTTACAATGTCTTGGACATAAAATGTTGGAGTAGGAACATGATTGGGAGAATCTGGTTGTGTCGAAATGCCCTAGAATAGGCATACGCAGATATGTTTAGTCCATTGTTTAGATAAATGATTGAAAATAAACCGAGTTTATAGATCAATATACTAATGCTTACGGGGAAATGCTCAAAATGGGTATATATGAATATACTAATATGTTTGTGTATCATAACATGCTTACTAAGTCCATAATCGTCTGGAGGATGGAAGATACGGAGAGCGGAAGGCTATAAAATGGTTTTGATTGTAGTTGTGGTTATAGTTTAGGTCTCAATTAGACCCGTTTCTCTATAACCATGGCTCTGGTACCAATCTGTAACACCCCCAATTCATGGTTGCAGCGGAATTCAAACTGGGTGTTACTTGACGGCACAATAGTCACAATAATAGATGAGGTCCCAAATGGTTCCATTCAATTGAGTCGTTTTAAAAGATGTATCATTCAAAATATATAAATATCAGAGATTACAAAATGAGGTCCCAAATGGTTCCATGTTTACAATTTACATTAAATGAGTTTTGAATGATAATAAAATTTATAGCCCTCTTGAGTATCCGTGCCCTTCCGTGCCATCCTTGATCGTCATGAACCTGAAATACATGCTTGAGAGGTCAACACAAAGGTTGAGTGATATTCATAGAGTTTGTTTAATGGTTGAACACAATGTGTTGGTAGTTAAATCGTTGAACACAATAATCGTAGTGTTTGTAGGTAAATCGTTTGAACACAATAATCGTAGTGTTTGTAGGTAAATTGTTTGAACACAATAATCGTAGTGTGAGCTGTAGACTCACACCAATGTTTGGAAAACAAAACAGGTAGGCTACGTTATTATACGCCCATAAAATGTATTATACACTAAGCTTATGACACCAAAACGTTAACGTGTACCAATATCGATCGGCAGATTTATCCCGGTAGGTACTTTGCCGTCATACCTAATGTCTCAAATATTAATGCATTTGTTTGAACTTAGTCAAAACAAATGGGATTCGTCAATCCCAATAGGCCTATTCACAATATTCGCGCTCACTCGCAAGTAACCCTCGCAAGTGATTAAATGGTTCATAATAAGGGATCTCGGTTTGGCAAGGATGATACTTAGTGATAATAAAATAATCAGGCAAGCATACAATTTAAAAACATTATGCTCGGTTAAAAATAGCATGTATTTCCCCCAAGGTTTTGTAAAATAGTTAAACAATAGAAAGTGGGGCTATGAACTCACCTTGAGTTGGATGATGTATAATGAGAATGATGGATATGCCGTAAGAACTTCTACGAGCAACCTAGAATAATTGTTGTAACTTAGGTTTGGAATAATGTCTAAGGAAACATAAACACGCCAATATATATATCTTGCATTTAGTCCATGATGTGGTATGATGTATCGTGTAAGTCTTTGAAAGAAATGATTCATGAAACATGTATGTTTTGTATATCGTTTACTACCGTTCGGGCCGAGATAATTCAGAAGTCATGTTAGCAAGCGTTCGAGGAGCCAGGACACTTTAATTCGTAAATCCACAACTCATTTCGACGGCTTACATAATGAACTCCTCACATGAGGCTCCCTACTATTGTAGTAGTTGATAAAATATATAGATATCAGTTTTGATCCGAAAAGTTACATGTCCGATATTTGAATAAACTTAGGAAAGTTTATTAGTACATGAAGATTGTTATTAGGGGTAGTTTCATAAGTCTTGTATGACCATTTTATCTTGGTAATATCTCATGGTTCCCTTTTAAGTGAAGTAGATCCAAATTGCTTGTTCAAGTTATCGCCTAATTCATTGTTTCATGTTTACGCCTATGTAAGTTGGTATGGTCATTTCGTCATGGCCTAGCCATGATCTTTGGTCCTTGTTCCAAGGTCATGAGACACAACCTTGGCTCTAGCCATGGTGGTGGTCTTGATTATAGGTCATAAGACCTCTTGTTCCTTTTAAAGTATAACCATAGTATAGTGACTTTGGCCTAAAAATGGGCTGTTTAGAATTTTGAAGAATTTATCACTAAGAAAGCGTTTTCAGGGCTCGAGCTTCTTTATTCCTGAACGAAAACGACGTTCCGGACAACTTTCGTGTTTCAACTTTTTGATGAATCGGACCAGAAGAGTGACTTTCAAAAAGTCAGAATGCGATTCAGTAAGGTTTAGGCAGTTTTGCCGGAAATCTTTGGTAACTTCAAATGGGCGTAACTTTTGACTCGTATACTCGTTTTAGGTGGTTCAAATTGCTATGGTTTCCTTGTTAAGTCCTCTACTGTAATATGTAATGATCCAAGATCATAATTTTACCATTTTGATCAGGTTATACCAGCAAAGTCACTAGTTTACTTGTTTTATGAACTTGTCTTATCAATCATGTGCAATAACTTGTTTTACTCACTTTTATACATCATGGACATTAATACAAGATATAATATAGCACAAATAATATGTAAATAACATGAATATGATTATTTAACAAGAATCATGTTAGGGTTTGGCTTACAACTTTTGGCTTTCAAAGATGAAAGGAAGTTAACATGTAAGGATAGGACTTTGATAGACTTGCTTCAACCCACTTCACTTCATGAAATCTTTCTATTCTTGTAATCTTGAAAGATGGATGATGAAGGTTGAGGTGACTTGAGTGGATTCAAACTTAAGAGAAATCACCAAAGTATATGAGGTTATGGAAGTGTTTGATGAATCAAAACCAAAATAGGGTTTCTATGTTGTTTAAGCACTTGATTCTTGGATGAAACTTGGAAGAAGATTAGAAAATGAAAGAGTGTTGGTGTGTGTGTGATATGGGACGTTCAAGGAGCAAGGGGAGGCTTTATATGCCTTGGAGGAGGTTAGGAAGTTGACTTGTCAACACTTGGTGACCAAGTTTGGACACTTGGTGTCATCTTAAGGCCTTAAGCACAAGATCAAGCCACCTAGTGTGAATCCCCCCTAGAGGCGGTTCACAAGCCTTGGGGAGGAAGTGTTGGACTTTGCTTGGTATTATCCTAAGTATTAGGATGAAACTTGACTCCGGGAATTGCCAACCGTAAATGATTAGGCCTCAAAACGTAAAACCGGGTATCGTAAAAATACGAAACTTGGAAGAATGGTTAAACTTGTCAAAATACTCCATAATAAAATATAAAATGAGTGGTAGGTTCCATTTGGGTGGTAAAACCCTGCTAAAAACTGGAAACACGGGTCTAAAACGCGTAATACGTAAAACGTACGAATATTGCGTAAAATTGAGAAAAGTAAAATATTACTTTTCTAATAGGTTATAAATGATTTAAAATGACTTATAATGTCTAGACTGGGCTCAGTCTAGTGTCGGTTGGTATTAAATGTCTTTTAGACATCAAACCGTAAGCCTAAAAATCAAGGAATGACTTATAAAATCAAGGAATGATTTTTGGTCAATGGAGGAGGGAAAAATATGTTGACTTTTTCTAATAATTTGAAAACTCAAATAGTCTTAGAAATGCGGTGCAGGTATAGGCTAAGGTTAAGGCTGAGTAAAAACACTTAAAACTGAAAATTCCAGTTTTTCACGGCCGAGGTTTATTTTGGTCATGTTTTTCTCAGTCATGATTTATTCTCAAATAAATCATGAGTGTGTCAAACATTTTTCTGATACGGGGAAAATTAACGCGACCGAATTTCGTTGTGCGTAGAATTTTTGAATGACGTTTTACCCTAAAACGTGTAATTCCTTAATAACTTTCACGAAAATGAGCTTATGAATGTCAAACTTTTAATTTGTCATGGAAATGATTTATCACTTTAGCCCAAGAAATAAAAATCAAATTTCGGGAAAAATGAATAGTAAAAGTGAATAGTGAAATTTTCCGGGAAAAGTAATTAACCTGAAAATGCGAATTGTTACAGAAAAAGAGTCCTTGTAGCCGAACCACGATAAACTATCGTGTTGTGGTTTGATTGTTTCTTTCTCTATCTTTGCTTATTATATGTTGTTGTTTAGTTAGAATTGTTGATCACATATAAAGCTTTTCAAAGAACCAAAACAAGTAATATTGTTCTTATATCTTTCAACATAAGTAAAGCTTTTCAAAGAACTAAACAAGCAAAGTTAGAATCATTACAAGTAAAGCTTTTCAAAGTATAAAACAAGTTAAGTTAGAATGGTTATCTACATGTAAAGTCTTTTCAAAGAATCAAACATATTAAGTTGTGTTTATATCTTTAACCAAATGTCAAGTTCTCAAAGATTATTTAAGCAAATAAGAATCGAAAAAGCGGTAAACTATTCAACCCCCCTTCTAGTTTTCCACAATTGGCATCAAGAGCTACGTTACTCAAGATCTTTAAAATAGATTGTATTTTAAAACTTGGATCGATCCATGGATTTTGAAAATATCAAAGAAGGGCAATCTATTCAAAACCAACCGCTATTTGAAAAAGAAAACTTACTTGAATGGAAAAGTAATTTTGAAAACTATGTGAAATCAATTGATCAAGATCTTTGGCATATTATTTCTTTTGGTAATTTCAAACCAAAGAAAACAAGTTTTTGAAAACCAAGATAACTATATTAAACTTGATAAAAATACTAAAGCTAAAACAATGCTTTACAAAGCTTTAGTACCAAATATGAAAGAATGTATTTTTGTCAAAAGGCTAATGATGTTTGGAAAAATATGTTAAATTTTCATCAAGAAATATGTCAAGCCAAAGATGATCAAGTTGATCTCACAAATGTATTAGAAATCTTAGATATATTAATTGATTGATTTTTGGTTGAGACGAATACATGTACTACTAGTTTAAATGTCTTAAATGAAGGTGTAAGTGAAGATGATCACTCATGACGAGCTCTTAGTGGACTTGCTTACGATTCATGGAATTACACGGATGAAGATGAAGCCAACCATCCGGTTTGCGATTCTTAACTAGATAAAACATCAAGCAAGGTACACTTTGAAACCAAACGCTTTTGCTTTGATTAATTTATCCTAGAGTTTTCTAAACTAGAAAATGAGTCTTCAAAATCTCTTAAGAATATCTTTGAAAAGGAAATCTTATTAGAAGATAAAATATCTAGAATGTAAATTATGTCTAGATTACAAACATGAGATTAAAATGCAAAATGAGAAAGGAAAAATTATTAGTTAAATTTGATGAAAGCTCAAAAATCTTTTGAAAGATTGTTGAGGAGTCAAAGGTTGTTTAAAGATTAAATCGGATTAGGTTTTAACTCAAAAGCACCATTAACTAATAAAACAAAGCAAGTTAAAATTGTCAAACCTAGAAGAGAGTTTTAGAGATAATTCAATCTCTGATAGAAACTCATGATAAAAGGATTAAAATTATTATTTTCTATGCTTTTACATGATTGTCTAACCTTCTTGGATACATGAGTTATTGAGTTTCAAAGCGTGTCGTCGAAGTTTTTACGTGAAGTGCTTATCCTCTTGATAGCATTTTTATGCAATTTAAAAGGTACACATTACTTCAACTCAGCTTTGAGTGTCTCTTGTTTGTAGCATTATGTGTAGGATTATGTATTATTAGTAATACTCTAAAAGTGTTTACTTGCTATTAGTAATAACTAAGATTAGACTCTATGTAACAAGGAATTTCGTCATTAGTACTAGTAGGAGATATAAGGTGTTTTGGTTCTTTAACCATCTAGAGATAAACACGAAAAACTCTTGAGTGAGTCTCACTCAACTCTTGCTTACAAGTGAGCTAACTAAGAATTTCCTAAGTGTTAAAATTTCTAACACTTTTGTGTTGCTTGCAAAACAAATCTTTGTTAAACAACTTTCTCAAACATCATACTTTGAGTCTTTAATTGTGTTTTTCTTCAATCACTCCTTTATGATAATCTCACATAAAACACACAAGGTGAAATAAATCACATTAGCATATATTAGGATGTGTGAAAGAAAATGAGTTTTCAACATCTAGGATTTACACATCAAAAGTGACACTTAGTCTCATGATGTTGTACCTCTTGGACTTTTTCAAAATAAATAGAGTTCATAGTGTCTTAAGTAAGAAAACTCAAAGAGTCGAGGAATCGTTGAATATAACATTTAACGAGTAATCTCCTCCTTCTAAGATATCATCTTTGGCAGATGATGACTTAGTCGAAATTCCAAATGATGGCAAGACAAGCATGGAGTAAAAGTACATAATAACATCTTCTCACCTTGAGTCAAACTTTGAATCAAGTAAAATTGACATAAGTCATAAAACTTGATTTATAGGTCATAATTGTGTCTAAACAAATTCAACAAAAACAATTTTTTTTGGAATTTAGAATAAAACAACTAGTGAAACAAAATTGATATTTCAAAGTAATCAAGTGAGTATTGTCTCAATATTTGAAAGACTTTTTGATAATAAAAGCAAGCCACAAAAGTAAGGGATTTTAACTTAAAGACATTCCTAATTGCTCTCTTGTTCTCAATAGTTAAGTTATTGATGACTTATCAAGAATGAGATTAGTAAATCCGTAGGTAAAAACTAAACATAGAGAAATGTTTGGAAGACTACTTGTTCTCATAACATTTAGATTCAACATTATGTTTAGCTTTCGTCTATGTGCTCGTGTTAAAGAAGATCCTTAAACAACTCTTTAGTTGAGCCTATTTGGATACAACATAAGGTACTACACAACTAGGATTATGGTCTCCCAAAAGAACGGGAATAGAAACCATAGTGTATGCCAAATGGAATTATGTCGGTAATAAGTTGATAAGAAAAGCACAAGTGGTACTTGCACTTTTATACTTACTTACCCAATGATTCTCCAAAACGCGTAAGATTCTCAAATTAGTATCGGATGGAGAAGCACATCAACAAGCTCCAAGCAAACTCGTGTCAACAACGGAATTTATCTCATCAACATTGGAAGCATCGACTTCGGCAACAATTCAATCCATTATGTTCTTAGTCGACATATTGTGATCCCTAATCATCGCCTTGGTAAGATTGTTCATTGAGGAACGTCTTAACTAAGAAAGTCTTCTACGTCAACTATTCCATCAACGCGTTCACAAAATCTCTTGAATGTGAAGCATTCATAATTCCTAGGCTTAGTCAAAGACTCATAAGACCTAAAATCTTAGTTTTTGAACATTAGGATAAAACCACAAAAATCATGACAATTCCTTTTAAGTTTTTCCCTGCAGTATCCACGGAACCTTCAGACCATACGGGCGGAACCCAATTTTTGGTTCCGCCTGGTCCGCCAAACCTCAGAATGTATAATTTGTAATTTCAAAACCAAACACCCTCTTAAAATCTTAACAAAAACTAACAAACAGCATCACCCTCTCTAAAACACATATCCTCACGAATTTTAGGGCTTCTAATCCAATCTCTTCCAATCCAACTAACTTTGTAAGTATTCTAATCACAATTGCACTTTTAATTTTATTAAAACATTTTTGCTTATAATCATTAACTAGAATCTTAGGGCTCTTGCATAAAACTTCATGATTCATGAAAAACTTGGTGCCTAGTCAATTATGTATTTCATTAGTTAAGAAATGTATCTTTTCATTGTTATTTTGATTTACCAAACACACCAAGTGCATTATTTTTCAAATTGCAACATGATTCATCACCACATTGTTAAAACAAATGAAAAACATCATTTAAACATCACTTGCATACTATCTCTTGAATGCTAAAGGGGATACATAACTAATATGTATTTTTGGGTACATTCAATCGAAGACATATTCAATTAGGAGAGTGTTGGTTATCTTTTGTTTTTACAACAAAATTTGCATAACAAAACGATTTAGGAATCAAAATGAGTCAAGATAACCATGTCTTCACATTGTTTTGCATATAGGAATATATTAAAACATCCTCGTTGATTAAAAGTCATTAACATGCAATTTTATGTTTTCTAGGAATCAACATGCCTCTCGCAAACAAATCCGATCACAAAGAAACCCTTAAGTACATGCCCAAACACCATATGACCAAAGGTCTCAACTCGGTTCAAGTAGAAACCTTTAAGGCATTAGAAAAACGCTATGTTCACGAAGGTAGAACCATTGATCCATCCTTTCTAGAAGGAACATCTATTCGACAAAACTTTGCCGCAATTCACTTTGATTGTCTCCTTGATTTAGATGAGCCCATTTGTCCTAGGTTCATCTAGGAATTTTATGCAACCATAAACCTTTCCTCATGTGCCGGTGGTAGGATCTCATTAAACTTCACAACCAATCAAATATCACATGATATAGATTTAAAAGACTTAGCTATAATTCTTGGTGTACCAAATGAGGGAACTTGCCTCTACACGGATAAGTGGCCCATTTCAAGTCTTGATACTATTGATCGTTTTTATCCATACGATACACCTCTTGCTAGTAAGGAAACTATTAAGGAACACCTCTTTGTTAGAACCTCTACCACTAGGGTGAACCGTTCGGGGAATACGGTAGATAAGGATCCTTTTGGTATGGAGCTCAATGAGCTTAAACCACAATTTAGGAAGTGGGAAGAAATTCTTAGGGCTAATGTTATAAGTACCATAGGAAATAGAGATCACATCAACACATGCCTATGCTACATGCTTTATAGCATTTCCACCGGTCAACCCTTCAATTTAGCCTACTACCTAGCCAAAAGAATGGCCGACATATCCTTGGTCGGAACAACCGCTCTTCCATATGGAATGTTTCTTACCCGCCTCTTTAGAGCAATCTCGCCCATTTCTCCAAACGAAAGTGGAATACACCTTGACTACGCTCTCATTCCTCACACCTTCGTTCCTTTAAGTGATAAACGAGTTTTCAAAAATAAGGGCAAACGTACTAGATCACCTACTCCATCTTCATCATCATCCGGCATGAGCGACGATGATAAACTACCAAACTCTAAGTTACCTCCTTTAGAATACCTCCAAGCTCTCCCCATCATTGACAATGCTTCCGAACAATTCAAGCAAACCAAAGGAATGTTCAAGTGTTTTGGAAGGTACCTAAACAAGCTCAAGAAGAAGATAGACCGGTTGTGAGAAGATTAAGGAGTGTTTGGCTTATGAGTGCTTTAGAAGCATCTATGTGATAAAACTATGTGAATTATTTGTTTTTCACTTTCATGGTTTATTATGTTTGTATGAACTTTTATGCATTATGACAAAGTTTAAGGTGTTTGTCATTTTTTTTCATGCTTATGGTAAAATTCACTAAGTTAAGTGAAAATCGTTAGCCCCCGGTCAAAGTCCTAAGAGATGAATGTCTATATGCCCAATTTTTGCATTTCCTAATCTGTCATATAGTAAATTTTCATTTCCAAGAGTTTTCGAAAAATTTGAAAATCGTTTCGCGGGTCAAAAATGCGGACTGTGAAATTTTTCAGGCCTGGCGGATCCGGCGGATCCCAAATTTGGGTTCCGCCAGTGCAAAATATGGGTAACCCAGGTTTGGCCCAACGGACCAGGCGGCACCCTAATTTGGGTTCCGCCTGTGTAGTCTCAGGGTGCCGCCAGTACCTGCAGAAAATTTGTGAACATTTTTCTTAAGATCATAACTTGTAAAGTGTCAAATCATTATCCCAAGTGAGAAACATCTTTCATTAACACCAACAACCATATTGGAACAAACCTCACTCACTAAAACAATTAGGAAGACACTTCCCGCCAAAATTCAAATTCAAAACATAACTACCCAAAGGAACCCTTTTAAAGGATCCTTCAAACCTTTGATACATTTTCAACCAAACCACTTCCCATGATCACAAAGCATTGAGTGCTTTGGTTGGTATTTCACTCCATCCTATTCATTGGATTGACCTCAAATGATGTGACATGGTCATGAAAATCATTTGACACCTCAAACTTTGAATAGTAAAACATCAAATCCAAATACTATTTCAATACCTTTCTCATCCTATAAAATTGAAAGCTTCACAACAATTCTAATCACACCATCACCATCAAGACTTCTTCCCTCAAACATCAAAACCAAAACCTTTGAAATGACCAAATCCAACACCTCATCCGAATCATCAAAATCATGTGCTAAAACCACTAGGATTAGTGTGAAACCTTGTTGCTTCAACAAAACCACAAAGTCAAGCTCATCTTCATCAAGTGATGCTTCACTTAACATCTCCTCACCTATCCAAGATTTTCTTAATCTAACTACCTCAACTACACCTTCAACACCTTGTAACACAAATGTGATCACCATTCAAGATTTGCTTAATCTTGCTACACCACCACCTTCTCCACCTCATTGCAACTCAAACCTAGCCATTAATCCATCACCAACTACACCTTTGAGTATATCAACCTCACCTTCTCAACAAGCCTTTAAATCAAAAACTCCTTCACCTCAATCACCAACACCTACACCAATGGAACTTTTCCATACACCACCAACATCACCACTACCAAATTTAGAAACTTTTGATGATCTATCATCAACTCCACCATCCTTCTCACTTCTTGACACCATTGCTCAAATAGAAACTCAACAACAACCTAGTGAGCAACTAGATGATGAACCCCATCACCCATCTATAGTAGAACGGTTAGCTTACCGTTATGCTAGACCATCCATTTTTCAAAATGATCAAGGTCATACCCACCAACAATCATTTGTGTTTCACCCAATTTACAAAGACCTTCATGGCAATCCTTCCGGCGAACCAAGCTTTCGCCATTTTGTTCAAAATCAACAACCACAACCACAACAACAAAATTCCCAAAATTTTGAAACTCTACTTTCTTCTTATAAGAAAATAGAAACATCCTTATGGGAAAAACCTCCAACCATGAATGAGGAAATAAGTACTCATTTAGCCCACCTTAAAGCCTTCAAACGAATGGTTGACTCTCAAATCAACCATGTCATGGAATTTCATACGGCATTAGACTCAACAAGTGAAGGAAGCAAACACACCTCTCAACCATCCACATTTGCTCCTTCAAGTTCAAACTATCCACCACCATCATTCCCCCGCCATGATTGCGGACATTGCGAGAGAACCGCTCACATTAGTGAAAGATGTCGAACGGAACTTCGTGAGTTATCCGAAGAAATGAGGTTTATTCTAAACCATATTTTGGAGCATCTACAATCCTTGTCTCACCCACCTCAACCTTAGAGTCTCCAAAATGAAACGAAACCGTTTCTATTGAAAAATGTCCTCATTTTAACCAACAAACCAAAACCAAGACACCTCCTCACCTCTCCAAATAAAACCCGCTACAACCTTCAACCCACATTTTTCATCCTTAAAACAACCCAATCCTTGTTTTTGGAAAAAAATGTTTCTCATTAAGGAAAATGATGATTTCCTTGTAGCATTGTTAGTTTATTTTTAGTTTTTCTTAGTCTTTAAAAGTAGGATGTTGTCATCTTAATGTTGTATCTTTGACTATCTAAGAGTCAAATTTTTACAATTTAATGAATGTCATTCTACTACAAGGTTTAAATTGTTTGATGACCATTTAGGTATGATGAGTGAACTATATCTTGGTATGGTAACATACATAAACCTTGTGCTTTAGAAACTAATTTTTTTTTTGTAGGTTCATTATCCATGTCTTCCTTCCTTGAAACTCCATTTAGGGGAGTAACATTCAAGGGGGAGCATGAGTTTTGCTTTATTCCGCTTCACAACTCTTAGTTGTGTTTTTAAACATGAAATGCTTTCATGACTTATCTTGTGCGGAAACTAACTTTTCTTTTGTAGGTTCAAAATCTATGTCTCCTCTCTTGGCACTCCATTTAGGGGGAGTATCAACCAAGGGGGAGCATGCCTATAATTCCGCTTCGCTACTCTTCTTTTTGTTTCGACAAAAAGGGGGAGAATTTATATGAAACTTGCTCTATTATTTTAAACTTCCGTGTAGCTAACTCTTTGCAAAAACAAGTTTCATTACTAACTTTAAAAAAAGGGGGAGAATTTATATGAAACTTGCTCTATTATTTTAAACTTCCGTGTAGCTAACTCTTTGCAAAAACAAGTTTCATTACTAACTTTATAAGACTTAACACTAAATCTTATGACTTACTTTTAAATAAAGTTTATGTTTTGTCATCAACAAAAAGGGGGAGATTACAAATATCGCCTAAAAACGTTATTTATATTTTACGATCTTTGCTAAGTTTTGTTAATAACAAAGTATGAACTTTAGCTAAAAGTAAATTATCACTTTGAGTGTTTAAGTCTTGTTTAACTAATGTTTACATTTTCTTTTAAACTAAACATTGGTTTTATTTCTTAAATTAGAAATAGTCACATCACATTTATGGCAAGTTTTGTCATTATGTATTTATGGCAAGTTATGTGTTTGACTTGCTTTCATGTTGCTTGCAAGTATCATGTTTGATTTACTTTAAGTGATGTGACATTGTTTGGTTGCTAGAAGTTATGTGACAAGACATTGTTTGGTTTGGGAAGTTATTGCAAAAACCTAATGCAGACCCGGCGGTACCCTGGGGGTACACGGGCGGAACCCATCTGAGGGTTCCGCCTGATCCGCCGAGCATGCAGAATGTTGTACTATAAATACCAAGCCATAACTTGATTTTTGACCAACCCTTTAGGACATATATTCACATACTCTCTCAATTAACTCAGTAACCTTTTGATTTGTGATTCTCTTATGTAGCAAGGGACTTCACAAGATCATTCAAGAAGTTACAAGATTCAACTCTAAAGTTGCAAGTCTTGGTAGCTTGGTCATGTATAAGCTTTGGTAGTTTATACTTCATGTGTGTCTTGTATGTAGAAGTTATAGGTTAGTATTTTAGGCCTCAAAATACAAAGAGTGTTGGGAGTTGTTGTACCCTAGTAAAAGAACTAACGGGAGTGGTTGTACCCTTGGAAAAGAACTCGACATCTAGCTTTGTGTCGGTAAAAGTGTAAGCGACGTACGAGAGTGGTTGAACCCATGTAAAAGAACTCGACATCTAGCTTAGTGTCGGTAAAAGTGTAAGCGACGAATGGGAGTGGTTGTACCCTTGTAAAAGAACTCGACATCTAGCTTAGTGTCGGTAAAAGTGTAAGCGACGTTGTAAAGGTTTTCTCCGCCGGTGAAAGGAGCTTGTTGATTAGTGTTTATAACTCTCGAGTTGGAAACTCGGGGCGTGGATGTAGGGCAAGGAAAAAGAGTCCTTGTAACCGAACCACGATAAACTATCGTGTTGTGGTTTGATTGTTTCTTTCTCTATCTTTGCTTATTATATGTTGTTGTTTAGTTAGAATTGTTGATCACATATAAAGCTTTTCAAAGAACCAAAACAAGTAATATTGTTCTTATATCTTTCAACATAAGTAAAGCTTTTCAAAGAACTAAACAAGCAAAGTTAGAATCATTACAAGTAAAGCTTTTCAAAGTATAAAACAAGTTAAGTTAGAATGGTTATCTACATGTAAAGTCTTTTCAAAGAATCAAACATATTAAGTTGTGTTTATATCTTTAACCAAATGTCAAGTTCTCAAAGATTATTTAAGCAAATAAGAATCGAAAAAGCGGTAAACTATTCAACCCCCCTTCTAGTTTTCCACAAATATCTTGCTTGTCCATTGGCAATTCACTTGATCAAAATAGGGTTCCCACATGGTCCTACTAGGCAGCTTAAACAAGGCATATATCCGGATGTTTTGGCACAGTTGCCCGTAAGGAGCATTTACATAATATCACTTTTACAACTGCAAACTGGACTATTTTAAGTTATTAGCTTGATAATAAGAATTGTGTCTACCTAAACTAATACTCTGTATGTTACACCACGTAAGTGGATGGCCTCTAAGTAGTAAATTTGAATACTTTTGACTTCTGTTCATCCGTTGTTACCCTAAAACTAATTTGGGTTTCCCAATAATCAATATTTAATATGCATCGGATTAACCCTTGGATATGGCATATATGATGTATTAAATATGCAGTGACCTACATTGCATATGCCATGTATCTGATACACTCATACACATACACTGCAAGCTAGAATCATATAAAGGAGACACAATGAAGTCATGCCTTGTTGCAAATTCTAGGAAGTGTTGACTTTACGGTCAAACTAACTACTTTTCAAGTCACTAGATGATGAAGGTTTTGCTACTTCAACTACATGTTGCATTTGCAGTTCTTGTCAAGAAGTTCATTGTAGGAGTTTGAAGTAGTTATATCAAAGCAGCAGTGGTAAAATTGGTAGGGCGGGCAACAGAAACAGTTCAAAATGGGTAATTTTTGGTATGGTTGACCTGAAACACTTTTTGTCCAATTGTACTGTTAACTATCATCATATTACTAATGTGAAATTTTATTCCACAAACTATATTACAAATAGAATATTTTCATAAAACTTAAGAGATTTTAGGCATTACTAATTCATTGAAACTTCCAACCCGTTTCCTTTTTAGCTAAGTTTTTTGATTCGGCCCATTTAACCCGCTATAAGCAAAATAATCCAAAGATGACCCATTCATTATCAAAAGAGTTGAAATTTTCCCACCTCTAATGAAATGCAATCCATTTGACAACAAAACTGGAACTGTTAGCTAAGTTATAACCACAAGAGGAGATTCAATAACAGTTTTTCCCGCCAAAATGCTTCCATTAAAAAACCAATTTAAACGAATTTTACAATTCTAAACTGAAAGTTCGATTCTAAATTAAATTCTACACATTCCGATATAGTTTTTAGTTGTCAATTTTGAATTTTTGAATGCTAACTCATTACGGTTCGAAGAGAGTGGTGAAGGTTCCTCTAAAATATGGGGATTCATTATGCGAGCTTAATAAGAAAACGATTATTCAGAATAATGTAGAAATTGTTGATGAAAATGTGGGGGTTGAAATGGATAATGATGACGTCAGCAATGGGGATGATGATGATATTGATACTGAGAAAATTGGGAACAGGGGCTCAAGTTATTAATACTCATCATTCTTATGTGAGGTCAGTAGAAATTGGATGATGACAACATGGACTTATTTGTCAGGAATTTTGGTTTGGGCTGTTGAAATCAACAAATCAAAATAGGGTATATTAAGGATTCATTGAAATTTGGAACAAAAGTAATATTGCAAACTGTATATTAGTAATTGTTATGAGGTTCGATCTTATCAAGTTTTTTAAGGTGAGAATGATAAGCATTGGTGTTTGGATTAACTTATGTTTGTGGCTCATTGGAGTATTTTTTGTTTCGTAACACAATAAGCTCAAAATGATAGACTTCATTTGTGTAAGAATGGGAAAAGAACTAGGTTGGGAAGAAAATGGGTAATCATTCATTGTCAAATATGTGGAAAAGAAGGACATAATGTGAGGGTTTGTCCAACAAAGAAGGAAGTGGTGGTTTATGGGTGGTAAAGCAGTTAGGTGTAGAGGAATGGGTGATGGCTCAAAATCAAGTGCATATCCTCATGGTATAAGGCCAATTGGTTATGGTGTTTCATGGGATCCAGTTGATGGAGAAACAATGATTGGAGTAAGTGATCTTAACTATTTCACTTTTTAGTATTTGACTGTTTTTGCCTTTTTGGCATTCTATTTGACTGTTCGATGCAGGATATAGCTTTTGTTAACACTTTGAAAAACAAGGCAGTAAAAATTGGATGATGACACTATGTGGGATAAACATGGACTATGTGACATAATTGTGCAAAATGGTGTGTATTTTTTCAGATGTAGTTGCTGGTTTTACCATTGCTATCCCACAGGGTTCTTTTGTGACAATTTAGTGAAAATTAAAGGAGAAAATTACATAGCCAAGCTCGAAATCCTATAGATATTTTCTTTTAGAACAAAGAGTAAGCAAAACAAACACCAACCTAAAACAAACAAACAAATATTCAAATCGCTAACAGAAAAACTATCAAACAACAACAGCAAACCAGTCTAATAATAACTTGATGCATCAAACAGCTTTGTCTTCACTCTTTTAGCCATATTATTTGTTAAGGCGAAATACTCTCATCTTCCACGACTCACTAGCCTCCATCCAAATGATACACCAACTCAATTCCACCAATGAACTACCAATCAAAACACCATCAACATACAATGACCTCTTTTGACTCTGGAATACTGGCATGACCCTAAATGATATAATGACCTCTTTTGACTCTGGAATACTGGCAGTTTATTCACGTTCCCAATGCTTGTTTTCCCTGAAATCATGATTGGTAAACCAACTTTATCAGAATGTACATGCGTCACATGACGTGAATTTTGAAAGTAAAAATGGCGAAGTTGCTGATATCAGCACAAAAATGCAAAGTTCGATGGGTATTGTGGTAATATTTTTAGTTCATATCCGATAATGGTACAAATGGAAAAGTACGCTACTATTATATGCCATTATAAAACTTAAGGAACGTAATCTATATAGAAATTTGCTACATCCACATAAAGTTTACACAAAAAATTTCCACTCGCTGACATGTCAGTAGGTGATTGGTTTTTTGTGGGTTTCACATCCGACAAAAGACCAATCACCCGCTGACATATCAGCGAGTGGGGTTTTTTTGTGTAAACTTTATGTGGATGTAGCATGCCTATATAACATTCACCATATAAGGTGGTGTCTAACATATGATGAAAAAACCAAAGCCACTTCAGGTTTGACTTTAAATAGGTTTTTATGAGCTCGTATTAAAAATTTCTTAGTTTCTAACAAATTACCAAAATTCTTTTTTTGATATTATAGCACCAAAGTTTTAAATTTGGATTTTTTTTTTGTATTTGTGACCATTTTACCCTTACTTTAGTTTTATTACCCTATTAACAACGAAGGGTAAATTAGTAATGTACATGAACAAAATACACACAAAAGTCCAAATCTAAATAAAAGAAGTCAAACAGCATAAAGAGAACATACCTTCATATTATGTTTGTGACTCCCAGTCTATTTCGATGCAGGGGATATGGGAGATTTTGGGCCAGTAGGAGCCTCCTCTACTGCATCTTTCTTTCAGGTCCGGACATCTCCGAATTTTCAAACTCAAAAGTGAATGCAACAACGTTACTGGTAGTTCCTTCAAATTTAGGCAGTCTACAATTTCCAAATGTAAAATTGAAGGCAACAACGTTATTGGTAGTTCCTTCAAATTTGGGCAGTTTCCAGTTGTCAAATGCAAAAGTGAAGGCAACAACTTTTCTGGTAGATCTTTCATCTTTGGGCATTCAGAAATTTCGAGATGTTGGAGGGAGGTGAGGTGTTCGAGTCCCTCGGAAACTGTTTCCAGCTTATCAAAATATTCAATGCGAAGTCGAGTAAGAGATGTAGGAAGATGAAGATGAGACAATTGACTCCAATTAGTGGCTTCTTCTTTTTCTTTTGAACCCTCTAAGTTTAGGTCAACTAGTGAGGTTGGAAACTTCAGTGGGCCCCATTCTGAGATGGGCTTCTTCAACAGCCCGATTTCAAGTAAACGCAATTTTGGAGGCCAAAGCCCAGTTGGAACATCCATACTTGGACAACTCCTTATTATCAGATCAGTTAACGAGGTGAGACTCTGCAATTGGAGATCTGCAAATAATGACTCCTCCGTACTATTACAATCCCATATTCTCAAGGTCGTGAGGTGAATAAAGTTAGCCCCAAAATCAATGATCGATGCCACATTTGGATGATTAAGTATAAATACATATTCAAGCATTGGCATGCTTTTGCTGTTGATGAGTAACATATTCTTCTTTCCTCCTTCTCCCAACTCCTCCTTTATCATTAGTTTTTCACACTTTTGGATGACAACTGACTTGAGCTTCTGCCCTCCCATTCCCATTGAGAAGGAGACACATGTAATTCAACGGGGAGTTTACTGCGTACACGGAAAGCATGACCAAATATCTCGCCAAAGCCAAGGAATATATCACTTGCTTCAAACACTTCAAGATAAAGAACATCCCGAGAGCACAAAACCAAAAAGCAGTCGTACTAAGCAAGTTAGCATCCGTAGCATTCAACCACTTAACAAAGGAAATCCTAGTGGAAGTATTGGAGAAACCATCCACTGAGGAAGAGATAATCAACGCAATATGTAACCTCTCGTAAATTTCCCATACGATTAGTAAATGCAAACAAATAAATAAAACGATGTTACGCTAAATTAACACCATTTTACGGGTAACAATTTTTTTTGATATGGCTTGATATTGAACCACTATGATAACTGTGATTGACCACTTACCCAGGAACGATGCTTACACACAACCTAGGTTGCCTATAATTATTGCGAACGATAAATAATTATATAACGCGTTATTATTTAATTATACGTTTCGTCTAAATAACGTATACTATTTATATATTTCCCGAACCTACGAAACTTTCCGAGAACACTCACTAATATTTTTAAACTACGACACGATAATCGAGACACCCCAGGTGGGCCCCCAACACCCTTTGGGCCACGAAATCCAATACACAAACCAAACGGACTAGTACTATCTTTTATTTCTTTCTTTTGCTTGGGCCGACACCACCACAAGCCCACCAGGCCTTAAGCCCAAAACGCACCCTTGTTTTTATTTTGTTTTGGTTTTTGGCTAACCGCGACACTCCAAACGCACCCTATTATTGCACGATTTTTACACATAACAAATAACTATTATTACCCATTTTGATTTACCTAGTACCCAAGAACCACACGAGATATAAACATTTCTTACTCACCCTCGTTTACTACACCAAAAACGTCCAAAGCAAAACCATGAACGCTCCCATGGAGATAACTACAAAATGTGTCATAACCTTTCTTCCATGCCTCCCCTCCTCCCCAATATCGAGTGAATGAACAGAAATGGTGTCAGGAATGTATCACAAGGATACTTGGTTTGTACACACGCCATTGGACAAAGAAAGAGGCACTACTATTTGCTCAACATGCTACACAATCGATCATGTGATCTTGCGTATCTCTACGTACCTTAAACACCCTATATAACGATCACATGCAAACTCAAAACAATACTTACACATATACGTACCAAAAACTCATCAAAGGCAACGAAGGAAATAGTTTGGAGGACGCACGGATTACTCAAGTGAACCACAACTCAAGAGAACCTAGGACGTCAAGCAAAGTACCTCTTGGACCATTGGAGGAACGTGAAGTGAACCACAACACATTGAACCATATACACGAACCATACGTCTTGTTTTACTCCACCTTTTGAGGTGAGGTGAGACTCCAAATCATTATTTTCATTATTTTCATATACGTATTTCTTGTTTATACACGATCACTTAGAACCTATAAAACGTAAATCTTAAAAACAACGTATACATTTTATGTGTTATACTATTATTTGGCTACGTCACAAATGAGAACCTATAAAAGATTTGAACTTATAATAACGTCTACACACTAAAAATCATACATTTCTAAGTTGTAGTGAACCTATACGAAGAATACTAAAAGACTTAGTTTATTTTTCAACCTATATAGTTTTTACGTAATGAGTTTTGGCTTACAATTTGACCTCGCCATTTCTAAATTTAACACACGACCCATTATTATTTTCGTACGATCTAATTGCCTACTTGAAATAGAAACGAGAATGATAAATACTTGGACCTAATAATTTCATTTAAGCACCTAACGAGACCTAAAGTAAATCGCTATGGAAACTGTTTTAAGAAACTTTAAAACCTTACGTGGGCTTAAAAGCCCAAAAAGCTTGTTCTAGCTTATTGTGAGAAGCTGAATGTATAAGCTGTTTTGAAATGGTGTATTAACTTAAAATGATGGATTTCGACTAACCTAGTGTTCCCCCAAACCCTTTGGATCATAAAACCTTAACGGGCCTTAATATTGGATCGTTAAGCCCACTAAATGAAATAAGAGGAGAATAAGCTAATAAGCTGTGGGAATAAGCTGTTTGAAACCTTAAGAGCTTATTGAAATAATAAAAAGGTTAAGTTTTGAATTTGGTAAAGTTGGGACTATTTTTGCAAATGTACGAAGATTAAGGACTAGAATTGCCAAAATTGTAAACTTGAGTGAAAAATATAAAAGCTGTTTTTCTAAAGGGTATAAACTGTAAATATTGAAACTTAGGGATAATAAATGTAAATATTTGATATTTGGACTAAAAATGTAAATATATATAACTTTTGGACTAACGGTGTAAATATTTTCCGTTAAGGGTAAAAAGTGTAAAATTGAGAAAACATTAAGGATCGAATTGAAATATTTACTTTTAATAATAATTCTATATTTATTATATATATATATATATTTGATTATATATTAAAATGATAAATAATAAAACGTAACTTATTATATATATAATACGAATAAAACTTATATAACGATAAACAAATTTAGACGAATAAAACAATACGTAACCATTATTTATTTTATACGACGTAACACATCACATATGCACTTTATCGATTCTTTATAATTAATAATAAACGTTCGCAATAAAACGAGACTTAAGAACTAAAACGTGCCATATCTTTTATGTTGTGTGTGAAGCTGTTGCCTTGCATCGTTGAGATTACAATTGTTCTACTATCCTACTAAGGTGAGTTCATAGCCCACATTTAACTAAATTCTGGGGGGGGGGGGGGGATACATGCTTAAAAACCTAACACAAGTCTTTTCCTGATCTTATTATTGCTTAAGTAGCTATTGCCAAAAGTCCCTCGATCATGAACCTTAATCACTTGAAAAGTGAACGTAAATAATTGTGAATAGATCTATTAGGGATTGACAATCCCCATTTGGTTGCTAGAGGAAAGTCACCAAATGCACGTTATTTTAATATAATAGGTTACTGGCAAATACCTATCTTGGGGGCTATATATTTTACATCATTATTATGAAAATATTGATATCTGTTGAATCGTTGAGTGTCATGAGCTTAATGCAATAATGAATGTGATTTTCTAACTTGTTTATTTGTATCGATATTACAATAAACATCTATCTCTTGTGTTCAAACTCTTAAATATAAACCTATGAATTTCACTCAACTTTTGTTGACTTTTAGCATGTTTATCTCAGGTAACTAAATGGAATGGATGGCAACGGCACGAAGTGGGCAAATAAAGAAACGTTTATTTCTCTTTAAATAAAACTTGTTGTTGAATAACGAATTCTCTTGGAATTATGAATATTTGGTATTTTAAATAAAATTTAAAACGATCACTTGAATCGTTTCCTATAATTGTGACGAAAGATCCACAATATAATACCCCAAAAGTCTTCCGCTGACATTTTAAGTCTTCCGCTGTATTGATCGATTTTGGGGGTGTTATAGATTGGCATCAGAGCTACGGTTATAGTGAACCAAGTGTTTTTGGAACATTGGACTATAACTACACTTTAAACGGGACAAAATTTTCATAAAATACCATCCTACGCCCTTCGTGCCTACGCATCCCAGTAATTGGTAAAAAGTATTATTTACCTTTATAGCATTTTTAAATTGGTTATAATTATGCTTACATTTACTAATCGGGAAATTTATTACAGTATCATGTCTTCAAACACCCACCCTATCAGCTTGTCCTCAAACTCAGGAACTGAAGATGTTACTTCAGCCTATGCTACCTCACCTATGCCTATGTCTCCTGCTACCGACAGATACATGCAAAGCCAGCAATTTCTGCCAGTATCTGACACAGAGGCTTCTCCTCTGGCAACATCTGGTCCGATTCGCCGATCTAGGCAAATTAGACAACTTCAGCCGTATGAAGCAAGTACTGCTGTACCAGCACCAGCTCTTGTCATACCACCTGAATCAGTTGTGCCATCACCACCTGCACCACCAGTAATACCACTAGTACCAACTATCTTCTACAGCCAAACTACTACTGTACCACTAACACCATCACCTATAGTATCACCTCCACTAGCATCACCACCAGCACCTTACCGAAGTGTCCCTCTAACACCTCACCGAAAGATTTACCCAATCCGCCCAACCGCCTCAGAATCTAGTATTCACCGTAGTCGCCGAAGAACCCACAAGCGGGCAGATGCTCGTAAATGGTCTTTCTTATTGCCCATTATGCGATATTGGAGATCTCAAGAAGGAACACCAACAACAAGGGAACTTGGGGAAAGTTCTTACTCTACCTCCCGAATACTGCCAGTCACTGGGGAACCCATACACCATACCATACCATTGTTAGCTGCAAGAATGGTTCGCCACGAAGACCGACTTGATTCCATCGCTAGTATACTCAACAAGATTCCACAGGAACTTCTAGAAACCTTTGAAGATGACATGAACAGTCTCATAATTGGTCATCTTGCAGTAGAGGATAAGGTCGAAAAGTTGGATTCTTTATTTTGGGAATCAATGGAATTCATAGGAGCTCTTTGTGGGGCTAACACTTCAACCGAAATAGCATTGGGAACTTTAGACCGAGAAATTGAAAGAATCAACACTGAAAACCTACGCCTTAGGCAAGCCCTGCTAGAAGCTCGAGAAAGGGAAAGAGCTCGAGATCAAACCATAGAAAACATGTCCACTGCCATTCAAGAACTCCAAAACCGCCTAAACAAAGCCTTAGGAAAACCATGAGACCACCACCTTGTTAAGAAAAATCAATGTCCTACAAATAAGAATATCTTGTCGTGTTTTGTAAACATTTGCACAAGTACAAATAAGTGTTGTAACACCGTGACATTGATTTATGGAAGTTTATTTTATCTTTATTTACGTTGCATTATATCGTAATATATTGGTTCATACAGGTCAAACTTATTCGTTATGTGTGTTATCCCAACATACGAAAACTTACGATGATCGAATCATTGTAATTACGACCTATATTTAACTATTCATTACTCGATATGTATTTTCAACGTGATAAGATTATTGTAAATGTTCTAATAATATACCTTCTTTTATAAGCAATATGGCTAGGACTAGGAGAACAACCACGAACGCCGCACCAGCAAACCCCGAAGTTATGACCCCGGCTGCAATCCAGCAAGCAATCGCTGACGGCGTTAATGCCGTTTTAGCTGAACAAAACCGTAATAGAGACGGAAATGCACCGGCACCCCGCTACTGCACCTACAAAGACTTCATAGCGTGTCAACCGACGTATTTCAAAGGGATTGAAGGAGTGTCGGAATTAGCTCAATGGTTTGAAAGAAGTGAAACTGTTTTTCAAAGAAGTGGATGCTCGGAAAACAACAAAGTGAGCTTCGCAACGGGAACGCTAATGCAAGACGCTCTATCCTGGTGGAACTCTACCGTTCAAACACTAGGGGCAGAAGCAGCACATCAGCTTACTTGGATTGAGTTCAAGGCTAAAATACTAAAGAAGTATTGTCCCCGTTCCGAACTGCGAAAACTCGAAGATGAGTTCCATACCTTAATAGTGAAAGGAGTTGATTTGAGAAGTTACAACCGGAGATTCCAAGAACTTAAGATACTACGCCCTACCATGGTACCCGATTATGAGAAGACATTAGAGAAATATGTCGAAGGACTCCATAGGAGTATTGAAGGAAATGTCACCTCAGCAAATCCGCCAACCTTGGAAGCAGCAATGGAACTTGCTCAGAAACTTCTGGATCGAGAAGTGAAATACAATGAACTTAAAAGGAAATTAGACGATAAAAGAACCACTCACCATCACAACAACAACCAGCAAAGCTACAACAGTCATCACCGCAACAACAACCAACGCAACAATAATCGGAACCACCAACCATATCACAACAATCGAAGCACTCAGCAGCAGAATCAAAGACAAGAAAAACCCCGAGTCTACACCGCTACGGAAGGTGTAGGGTACAACGGACAGAAACCCCTGTGCCAGCGATGCAAACTTCATCATGAGGGTCGTTGTACCGTCCGATGTGACAAATGTCATAAAATCGGGCATCAAACCAGGAACTGTAAGATTCCTGCTACGGGAAGCAACACATTAGCTATACCACCCACTTGTTTCGGATGCGGAGAAGTAGGACACATCCGGAGAAACTGCCCAAAAGGAAACGAACCAGCCAACGCCCAAGCTAGAGTATACCTACTCGGAGATGGAAACGGGCCCGATGTAGTCACCGGTACGTTTCTACTAAACCATCATAATGCTAGAGTATTGTTTGATTCGGGCGCCGATAAGAGTTTTATATCAAATACGTTTGCCCTTTTACTTAATGTTACCCCCTCTAAGCTAAACACCACCTACGAAGTCGAAATGGCTGACGGGAATTTAATAGACACCAATACTATCATGAAAGATTGCACCCTAACCTTATCCGAAAAACCTTTTGCCATTGATCTTATGCCGGTTCAACTTGGTAGCTTCGACGCTATCGTCGGCATGGATTGGCTATCCCACCATCGTGCTAGGATTCACTGTGACGAAAAGGCCGTCCATATACCACTCAAGGATGAAACACTCATTGTCCAGGGCGCCAAAAGCAAACCTCGATATGGAATTATCTCATGTATGCGAGTAATAAAATATATGAAAGAAGGATGTCAAGTATTCATGGCTCAAGTTACGGAAAGTAAGTCATCCGAAAGGCAGCTTGATGACGTTCCTATCGTTAGGGATTTCCCTGAAGTATTCCCTGAAGAATTACCTGGTATTCCACCCGTACGTCAAGTAGAATTTCAGATTGAACTAGTTCCTGGAGCGGCACCAGTAGCTAAAGCACCTTATAGGCTAGCGCCATCTGAAATGGAAGAGTTGTCAGAACAACTAAAGGAATTATCGGATAAAGGATTTATTCGACCAAGCTCATTACCTTGGGGAGCTCCAATTTTGTTCGTTAAGAAGAAGGATGGATCCTTTCGAATGTGCATCGATTACCGGGAGTTGAATAAACTTACGGTAAAGAATCGATACCCATTACCTCGAATTGATGATCTGTTCGACCAATTGCAAGGATCAAGTGTGTACTCAAAAATTGATCTAAGATCAGGATACCATCAGCTAAGAGTTCGAGAAGAAGATATTCCGAAAACTGCATTCAGAATGCGCTATGGTCACTACGAATTTCAAGTAATGCCGTTCGGTCTGACCAATGCACCAGCAGTTTTCATGGATTTAATGAATCGAGTATGCAAACCTTACTTGGATAAGTTTGTAATAGTATTCATCGACGATATTTTGATCTACTCTCACAACGAAGAAGAACACGCGGGACATTTACGAATCATTTTAGAACTGCTCAAGAAGGAAGAATTGTACGCTAAGTTCTCTAAATGCGACTTTTGGATTCACACCGTACAATTTTTAGGACACATCATCGATAGTCAAGGCATTCACGTAGACCCTGCAAAGATTGAGGCTGTTAAAGGTTGGTCATCTCCTACAAACCCCATGGAGATTCGTCAATTTTTAGGTCTCGCAGGTTACTACCGAAGATTTATAGAAGGATTCTCCAAGATTGCAAAACCGTTGACTAAGTTGACCCAAAAGAATGAGAAGTACATCTGGGAAGAAAAGGAAGAAGCAGCCTTCCAGTTGTTAAAACAAAAGCTTTGTGAAGCTCCAATATTAGCCCTCCCAGAAGGAAACAAGGACTTTATAGTATATTGCGACGCATCTTATCATGGACTAGGAGCAGTCTTGATGCAAAGAAGCAAAGTGATAGCTTATGCATCCCGCCAACTAAAGAAACATGAGGAAAACTACACGACTCATGACTTGGAGTTAGGAGCTGTAGTGTTTGCGCTCAAGTTGTGGAGACACTACTTATATGGCACCAAATGCACCGTATACACCGACCACAAGAGTCTTCAACACATTTTGGATCAGAAGGATTTGAATATGAGGCAACGTCGCTGGCTAGAGTTGCTCAGCGATTATGATTGTGAGATCCGTTACCACCCAGGAAAGGCTAATGTAGTAGCAGATGCGTTAACCCGAAAAGAACGATTGAAACCCCTTCGAGTTAGATCACTAGGGATGACTATCCACTCACCCCTTCCATCCCAAATCCTTACCGCGCAGAACGAAGCACTTAAAGAAGAAAACCGACCCAAAGAAAAGATTTACGGTATGCCCGAGAATAAGAATGGTTTCGTGAAGAAATCCGATGGAACACTATGTTTCAAGGACAGAAGTTGGATCCCGATGATCGGAGGTATTCGTGAGCTCATCATGTATGAGTCCCACAAGTCAAAATACTCCATTCATCCAGGTTCCGACAAGATGTATCAGGATTTAAAGAGACTATATTGGTGGCCAAACATGAAGGCTGACATCGTAGAATATGTCAGTAAATGTTTAACATGTTCAAGGGTAAAGGCAGAACATCAGAAACCTTCAGGCTTACTTGTACAACCAGAACTTCCTATGTGGAAATGGGAACGAATCACTATGGACTTCATCACCAAACTCCCAAGAACCTCATCCGGACACGACACAATATGGGTTATTGTGGGTCTTCTAACAAAATCATCTCATTTTATACCCATCAAAGAAACCGATGAGATGAATACACTAGCTCAGATATATGTGAAGGAAATTGTCACCCGACATGGAGTACCGATCTCGATTATCTCGGATCGAGATAGTCGTTTCACCTCACACTTTTGGAAATCATTACAGAAAGCCTTAGGAACTAAACTAGATATGAGCACCGAATACCACCCTCAAACTGATGGTCAAAGTGAAAGAACTATTCAAACCTTGGAAGATATGCTCCGAGCATGCGTTCTCGATTTTGGAAAAGGGTGGGATAAACACTTACCATTAGCAGAGTTTTCATACAACAATAGTTACCACGCTAGTATAAAAGCAGCACCATTCGAAGCACTGTATGGTAGAAAGTGCAGATCGCCCGTCTGTTGGGCAGAAGTCGGAGAAAGACAACTTATAGGACCAGACCTTGTTAGGGAAACAACCGAGAAAATCATTAAGATTAAGCAACGCTTACAAGCAGCCCGAGATCGACAGAAAAGCTACGCAGACCTAAAAAGGAAACCCATGGAATTTCAAATAGGAGACAGAGTCTTATTGAAAGTATCTCCCTGGAAGGGAATGGTATGATTTGGAAAGCATGGGAAGTTGAACCCCAGATACATCGGTCCATTCAAAATCCTGGAAAGGATAGGACCCGTGGCTTATAGACTAGAACTACCCGAAGAACTTAGTCGGATTCACGACATCTTTCATGTGTCAAACCGTAAGAAGTGTTTATCCGATGAATCTCTCGTGATTCCATTGAAGGAAATTCAACTAGACGATAACCTTATCTTTACTGAGGAACCTATTGAAATCATGGATAGAGAAGTCAAACAACTAAAACAAAACCGTATCCCTATTGTCAAAGTTCGTTGGGACTCCAAGCGAGGACCGGAATATACCTGGGAGCGCGAGGATCAGATTCGCTCCAAGTACCCACATCTCTTCACCTAAGACACCCTCGACAACTATCTTAGACTACAATTCCGGGACGGAATTCCCTGTAAGAGGTAGGTAATGTAACCTCTCGTAAATTTCCCATACGATTAGTAAATGCAAACAAATAAATAAAACGATGTTACGCTAAATTAACACCATTTTACGGGTAACAATTTTTTTTTTTGATATGGCTTGATATTGAACCACTATGATAACTGTGATTGACCACTTACCCAGGAACGATGCTTACACACAACCTAGGTTGCCTATAATTATTGCGAACGATAAATAATTATATAACGCGTTATTATTTAATTATACGTTTCGTCTAAATAACGTATACTATTTATATATTTCCCGAACCTACGAAACTTTCCGAGAACACTCACTAATATTTTTGAACTACGACACGATAATCGAGACACCCCAGGTGGGCCCCCAACACCCTTTGGGCCACGAAATCCAATACACAAACCAAACGGACTAGTACTATCTTTTATTTCTTTCTTTTGCTTGGGCCGACACCACCACAAGCCCACCAGGCCTTAAGCCCAAAACGCACCCTTGTTTTTATTTTGTTTTGGTTTTCGGCTAACCGCGACACTCCAAACGCACCCTATTATTGCACGATTTTTACACATAACAAATAACTATTATTACCCATTTTGATTTACCTAGTACCCAAGAACCACACGAGATATAAACATTTCTTACTCACCCTCGTTTACTACACCAAAAACGTCCAAAGCAAAACCATGAACGCTCCCATGGAGATAACTACAAAATGTGTCATAACCTTTCTTCCATGCCTCCCCTCCTCCCCAATATCGAGTGAATGAACAGAAATGGTGTCAGGAATGTATCACAAGGATACTTGGTTTGTACGCACGCCATTGGACAAAGAAAGAGGCACTACTATTTGCTCAACATGCTACACAATCGATCATGTGATCTTGCGTATCTCTACGTACCTTAAACACCCTATATAACGATCACATGCAAACTCAAAACAATACTTACACATATACGTACCAAAAACTCATCAAAGGCAACGAAGGAAATAGTTTGGAGGACGCACGGATTACTCAAGTGAACCACAACTCAAGAGAACCTAGGACGTCAAGCAAAGTACCTCTTGGACCATTGGAGGAACGTGAAGTGAACCACAACACATTGAACCATATACACGAACCATACGTCTTGTTTTACTCCACCTTTTGAGGTGAGGTGAGACTCCAAATCATTATTTTCATTATTTTCATATACGTATTTCTTGTTTATACACGATCACTTAGAACCTATAAAACGTAAATCTTAAAAACAACGTATACATTTTATGTGTTATACTATTATTTGGCTACGTCACAAATGAGAACCTATAAAAGATTTGAACTTATAATAACGTCTACACACTAAACATCATACGTTTCTAAGTTGTAGTGAACCTATACGAAGAATACTAAAAGACTTAGTTTATTTTTCAACCTATATAGTTTTTACGTAATGAGTTTTGGCTTACAATTTGACCTCGCCTTTTCTAAATTTAACACACGACCCATTATTATTTTCGTACGATCTAATTGCCTACTTGAAATAGAAACGAGAATGATAAATACTTGGACCTAATAATTTCATTTAAGCACCTAACGAGACCTAAAGTAAATCGCTATGGAAACTGTTTTAAGAAACTTTAAAACCTTACGTGGGTTTAAAAGCCCAAAAAGCTTGTTCTAGCTTATTGTGATAAGCTGAACGTATAAGCTGTTTTGAAATGGTGTATTAACTTAAAATGATGGATTTCGACTAACCTAGTGTTCCCCCAAACCCTTTGGATCATAAAACCTTAACGGGCCTTAATATTGGATCGTTAAGCCCACTAAACAAAATAAGAGGAGAATAAGCTAATAAGCTGTGGGAATAAGCTGTTTGAAACCTTAAGAGCTTATTGAAATAATAAAAAGGTTAAGTTTTGAATTTGGTAAAGTTGGGACTATTTTTGCAAATGTACGAAGATTAAGGACTAGAATTGCCAAAATTGTAAACTTGAGTGAAAAATATAAAAACTGTTTTTCTAAAGGGTATAAACTGTAAATATTGAAACTTAGGGATAATAAATGTAAATATTTGATATTTGGACTAAAAATGTAAATATATATAACTTTTGGACTAACGGCGTAAATATTTTCCGTTAAGGGTAAAAAGTGTAAAATTGAGAAAACATTAAGGATCAAATTGAAATATTTACTTTTAATAATAATTCTATATTTATTATATATATATATATTTGATTATATATTAAAATGATAAATAATAAAACGTAACTTATTATATATATAATACGAATAAAACTTATATAACGATAAACAAATTTAGACGAATAAAACAATACGTAACCATTATTTATTTTATACGACGTAACACATCACATATGCACTTTATCGATTCTTTATAATTAATAATAAACGTTCGCAATAAAACAAGACTTAAGAACTAAAACGTGCCATATCTTTTAGGTTGTGTGTGAAGCCGTTGCCTTGCATCGTTGAGATTACAATTGTTCTACTATCCTACTAAGGTGAGTTCATAGCCCACATTTAACTAAATTCTGGGGGGGGGGGGGGGGGGGGATACATGCTTAAAAACCTAACACAAGTCTTTTCCTGATCTTATTATTGCTTAAGTAGCTATTGCCAAAAGTCCCTCGATCATGAACCTTAATCACTTGAAAAGTGAACGTAAATAATTGTGAATAGATCTATTAGGGATTGACAATCCCCATTTGGTTGCTAGAGGAAAGTCACCAAATGCACGTTATTTTAATATAATAGGTTACTGGCAAATACCTATCTTGGGGGCTATATATTTTACATCATTATTATGAAAATATTGATGTCTGTTGAATCGTTGAGTGTCATGAGCTTAATGCAATAATGAATGTGATTTTCTAACTTGTTTATTTGTATTGATATTACAATAAACATCTATCTCTTGTGTTCAAACTCTTAAATATAAACCTATGAATTTCACTCAACTTTTGTTGACTTTTAGCATGTTTATCTCAGGTAACTAAATGGAATGGATGGCAACGGCACGAAGTGGGCAAATAAAGAAACGTTTATTTCTCTTTAAATAAAACTTGTTGTTGAATAACGAATTCTCTTGGAATTATAAATATTTGGTATTTTAAATAAAACTTAAAACGATCACTTGAATCGTTTCCTATAATTGTGACGAAAGATCCACAATATAATACCCCAAAAGTCTTCCGCTGACACTTTAAGTCTTCCGTTGTATTGATCGATTTTGGGGGTGTTATACAATAGTAGAAGAAGAAGAGGAAAACTGGATGACACCCATACTCAGGTGCTTAAAATAAGGGATATGGCCGGAGGATCAAAACGAAGCCCAAACCCTTCGTATGAAAATAAGCCATTATACACTAATTGATGACGTATTATTCAAAAAATCCTATCTAGGACCAATGCTGCGGTGTGTAGGACCTCTCCAAGCCAATTATGTCATCCGAGAGGTACACGAAGGAGCATGTGGTATGCATTCCGGACCACGATCCGTAGTAGCTAAACTTATGAGACAAGGCTATTACTGGCCAACCATGCATCGGGACGCTAGGGAAGTTATCCAAAAATGTGACTCATGTCAAATACATGCTCCAGTTCCTAAGTTACCAAAAACAGTGTTAACTTCCGTCATGGCACCATGGCCGTTCTTCCAGTGGGCAATAGACGTGCTGGGACCTTTACCCGAAGCTCCAGGGAAGGTCAAATATGTAATTGTAGCCATTGACTACTTTACAAAGTGGATGGAAGCAAAGCCCCTAGCCAAAACAACTGGAAAAGAGGTGAAAAAATTCGTGTGGGACAACATTGTCTGCAGGTTCGGATTACCTAAGATAATCGTCACGGACAATGGAAGCAACTTTGTGGGGGATCCGTTCAAAAGTTGGTGCGAAAAATTGAATATCACACAAATCAACACGGCCGTAGCTCATCCTCAAGCCAACGGATTGGTGGAAAGAGCAAATAAAAGCCAAATGAAAGGATTCAAGTCACGACTCGGAAGGGAAAGATCCGGATGGGTAGATGAATTACCAAACATACTATGGGCATTCCGTACCACGCTAAAAACTAGCAATGGAGAAACTCCCTTTAGTCTGACCTACGGAAGCGAGGCGGTCATCCCAGCGGAAATTGGTATGCCCACCTTTCGGACCATGATGGCAAGCGCAGAAATTAACGACGATGAAATCGGTTTAAACCTAAACTTGTTGGAAGAACGATGAGAAATGGCAGCAGTAAGAGAAGCCAAATACAAAAAGAAGGTGGAGCAATATTACAACCGAAGGGTTAGACCTGAAGCATTCAAGGTAGGAGACTTCGTGTATCGGAAGAATGAAGCCAGCAGGGTGGAAGATCAAGGAAAATTAGGGCCGAACTGGGAAGGTCCCTACCGGATAACGGAAGCCTACCAACATGGCACGTACAAACTGCAAACCATGGACGACATAGAAGTACCTCGAACCTGGCATGCAATTAATTTAAAAAAGTGTTTTATGTAATCAATTGTTCCGAAAGACTTATTGTAAGGCATGAGCCATTTTCCTATCATCAATAAAACATCCTATGCAGTTGGGCCATAAGAAAAGTTGTTTTTATCTAACATCAAAGTACCTAGTAAAGGAAAACCCCAAGTGGGTATGGTCTAAGGCCAAGAGCCGAAGGACACAAGTTGTCCGGTATAATAAAACCCCAAGTGGGTATAATCTAAGGCCAAAAGCCGAAGGACACAAGTTATCCGACATAATAAAACCCCAAGTGGGTATAATCTAAGGCCAAGAGCCGAAGGACACAAGTTGTCCGGCATAATAAAACCCCAAGTGGGTATAATCCAAGGCCAAGAGCCGAGGGGCACAAGTTGTCCGGTATAATAAAACCCCGAGTGGGTATAATCTAAGGCCAAGAGTCGAGGAACACAAGTTGTCTGGTATAATAAAACCCCAAGTGGGTATAATCTAAGGCCAAGATCCGGAGGACACAAGTTGTCCGGTAAATTAAACCCAAGTGGGTATAATCTAAGGCCAAGAGCCGAAAGGCACAAGTGGCCTGGTAAAATAAAACACCCCACGATAGTTAAGTCGCACCCTGCGGAATGTACACATACACAACTTAAAAACAACATAAAAACAAATGTAACAAGTAGCAAAGAAGGGAACTGATATATATTCATATAATCAAAATTTGTTACATCAAGTATTCCGGAATAATGGAAAAACAAAAAGACGGAACATTAATAACCTACTCTATTACATAATGTTAAAATGCACCAATTGTTCCGAAAGACCTGTTCTACAAAATGACGGAACATTGATAACATACACCATTACATCAATTACGGTCAAGAGGATAAATAAAAGCTTCACAAGGAATCCGGGGTACTTAGATCCATAGTCAAAATGGAAGTAGCCTGACCCCAACACACGGTGCCCAAACGAAAAGAGTTAAGATTAGCAGCTTCACAAAGGATCCGCAATACCTGTATCCATAGTCAAAATGGAGGTATGTGAACCCTTAAAACACATCTTCAAACAAAGGCTGAGGCATTCTGATCCGAAGATTGGTTACCGGAGGGATTCTCAGCATGAGATTCGACCCCCGGTCCTTCAACTTCTAGAGTAGGAGCAGGATCCGGAACCAAGGCTATCAAATCATCAAATTTACGGTAGATGGTCTGACGGATCTTTTGGATGAAGGGGTAATCTTGGGAGAGTGCTTGATCATATAACGAACGATACTTTTCGTCGGCCTCCATATCCATCCCTTCAACCTCTCCCAATAATTTGGCCGCCTTCTCCGGCTCATCAAACAGACCAGCCCCATCTATTAACCCTGACTGATAGTACAAGTTGAAGGGTTCCGCCAAAGCCGTCCGAAATTCATGACTACCAAGAAAATGATGGATAACCTCTGTAATGAATTCATTGATTATACGGTTCCTCTCCATCTCGGCATTACCAGCGGCTATAGCAATATCTTGTTTCTCCTGATAAAGCTCTTTGTAAGCCGCCTCTTCGTCACTTAACTTTAGCTTGGCATCAGACAACTGACCCTCCAGCAACTTAATCCTCTCAGCCTGCTCACCGGAAACCTTCCTCCACTCTTCCTTCTCTACCTCAAGCTGAGAAACCCAGTCCTCCAAACTAGCATTCTCTGCACGCAGCTTCTGTATCCCCTCCGGATTTACCTTAGCATACTCTGCATGCTGATCCTTCAGGTTCTTCAACTCCTCAGCCATCTCCCCAAATCTTTTCCAATTGTCATCAAATGTCTTGTCACAAACCTTATGGGTATCAGACAGTTTTTGATGCTCACGAAGAAGAGATTCAAAACTGAAGATAAAATCCGCT
Source organism: Artemisia argyi (assembly GCA_030686995.1). Classification (NCBI taxonomy): domain Eukaryota; kingdom Viridiplantae; phylum Streptophyta; class Magnoliopsida; order Asterales; family Asteraceae; genus Artemisia; species Artemisia argyi. The sequence continues at coordinate 166,073,990 of CM060690.1, forward strand.
TGAGCCGTAGCATTCTTACCCAGCAGCAACCAAGACCTTCGGATAGCATCACTATCATCTTGACCATCCAAATACTTCTCTTCACCAGGGGTAGCCAAGTTAATCATCATATCCCTACAGACATTAGCATTATTCATGCGGGTCCCCCTCTTCACCGACCATGCAGGTACGAAGGTGGCATCATCCTCATCATCCCCTCTATATAAACCTCCACATCCTCCTCCTCTGCCAAAACCACTTTCCCCGGACGCTGAGAGGCACCCTTCGAACCCCCTGAAAACAAAGAACCTTTGTCAACAAATGGTAAAAAACACTAGTAATTAAATTAAAAACAGAAGTAATTATGAACAAAAGATGGTTCACAAAGACATACCAGATGAAAGATCTTTTGGGTGCACCGAACGAATGGGCTCCGGCTCCTCAACGCCCTCAGCAGCGTCCAAATCAATGACATGGTCATCAGCAGATAGCTTGCTCCTCTTGTGAAGTTTGGAAGAAACACTCCCTCCAGCCCTCTTCAACGGGGGTTTCTTCAAACCCAGCTTTGCGGCCTGCTCTTTCTTCTTATCCCTAGCAGCCAGCACCTTGTCATCCAGAACTTCAACCCTCTTCAGCTCCTCACTCTTTTCCGGAACCTCACTATTGGAGGCCAGGGGGCGAGTAACGTGCGTCTCACGTGCCTGCCCCTCCGGAAGTTGATCCTCTTTTACCACATTCACAGTCTTGCGTAGGGGTGGTTTCTTCAGATAGCTCGACATGGTTACACCTGCGGAGAAACAAAACCCATCGTTAAACATGAAAAAATATACACAACTTAAAAATTCATATTTATAACAAAGGCTATACCCCTCCCCTGCTCATCCCTCAAAGCCGGATGGTAACCGGTAAATTCCCAATGATCCGATAAGCCCAAAGCATATAAGAATGCCTGTGGAACTTGGCATGGCTCAATAATCGTCTCGGCCAGCCTTTCGGCATGAAAAGCATCATACTCATTCCTCTTGGGAAACAGATCAGAGACATCCGAATCCGAATGCCTCCAAGGCATAGCAAATGGAATAGCTCTCCTATCAATCAAGAAAAAGTGGTACTTCCAACCCTTCAGACAGGAAGGAAAATTCCCGAAGCAAACTTTCCTATCCCTATGCGCACGTTTTTCAAAAGAAAACCAACAACCCTGCTTGCTGAGTTTATAAAAGACGCGAAACAAGGGAGTGGTAGGAGGAATGTGCATGCTCCGGCAGTACACCTCAAAAAGAGTGGCACGATGCATGCCCAGTGGAACCAACTGGGAAATATGGACCTTAAAATACTTGATAACATCTAAAAGAAAAGTAGAAAGAGGAACAGTAAGGCCGCCGTCAAAGAAATACTCTGCGTATAAACCAATGGCATCCTCAGGCAATTGATCCATTGTCATACCCATCGGGGGTACCCTCGGATGTAAATCCTTTGGTATCCCGAAAGTCTCCACTATGGCAAGTACTACGCCTTCGTCCATCACAGACTGCCTTAGATGTATATCCTTTTTAACGTGAGAACCCTTCAGCATAGATACATCCTCATACTCAAACGATGCGGTAGATTCCGACATAATGAATCCGAAAAGGAGAAGAGTATAGCCAAACAACAAAAAACTAAACGGACTAGGACGTACCTCAAAGACGATGAGAACAATCGTTCAGAATACGGAAGAGATAGAACGTGTCAGAAGTCTGTGTGTGTGTGGAGAAGAAAAATTACGGTGGTGTAAATGAGAAAAAGAGAACTATTTATAGGCGGTAAAAATTGGGCGCGAATCGACACGTCACCCGTAGGGCAAACGTGTCACCATCCAAACCGTGTATCGTGAAGAACGTACACGTGTTCCAATCCAGAGGGCGCGGTAAAAAACGACGGCGCACCTTAAACGACACATTAATTACTTTTGGCACTTTGCACACGACTCTAACAACGACGAAGCTATGACTTACCCTCCGAAAAACTACAAAAGTAAACTGAGTATCACACCATTGGCATAACCAATACTATGATACTGGGGGGGGGGGGGACATGTTGGCGTATGTACCCTCCGGATGAACGCCGTACACAATACATACCCTCCGGATCTATATCAAGCAAAGCATGTCCAAATGTATCCAAGCAAGACAGACCAATATCCGAAGGGTTGAGGACGTCCGCATGACCTCAGCCTTTCGGAGGTCATAACTGTTCGGATAAACCAGTAAGTACATGAATCAAAGTACAAGTAAGTACAGCAAGTATATGATAATGGAGCATAAACTAGCAAACATTAAGGAACTAAGTACAAACCAGCCTGGCACTCCATATGGAGAGTCTATAAATAGAGAGGAAATCTTCACTTAAAGGTTAATTAATTCTCTCACTCTCTAACTTCATTCATACTTTCTTTCTCTAAGAACATATACTTACTCTCACGCCGGAGGTTGGTCCTGGGATACATTCCCGGGGCGAGACTAACGGACGTACCGGTTTTGCAGATATCCGAAGTAACCTACTACCAGCAAGGATCACCCTGAATCCGAAGGACCAATCAGAGTCCGAAGGATTCATTTCGCTTGTCTGAAGTAGAAGCAAAGTTTTACTTCAACAAGAAGATTCTTTAAAAGAAGGCCTCACACTCGTAAGCCCATTACGAGTGACAAAATCACCATCCTTGAAACAAGCATCCATTGGGCCTTTGGCTGGATCACCAATGGGCACGTTAACACCTTTAGTTGAAAGCCCACAAGGTGAGTGTTGTGGTAAATAAAACAGGGCACGAGGAAGTCACGTTGACCCTGTCATGAGAGAATCTTTTAGAACAGATGTCAGGAAAAGAACAAGCATCTGGGTAAAAGTCTTTATCAAGATTATTATCCACCGGGTAATATTGATCCTCTTTATCGCCCGGAAATTTGCTGGAAAACGCATCATCTCCGGGGTCTTCTGATGAAGTCTTGATCAGTGCTGAACCGTCAGATTATTATTAACCAAGGTTAATAAGTCAAAAACAGCTTAGACTAATGCTCCGTGGAGTACAATGTATCCTCGGGTCGTATTTCCCAACGAGGCGTGAAATAAGAAAGCCAATTCAGAGCTGATGTAAACCAGGACTAATTTTCACTATCCTACTGCTCCCTTGAGCTCTAGACCATATGCCATCCATCCTTGCTCAGCTTTCCATCTTCTTCACTATTGAATTTTTTTTTTTATTTTTCACTATTTTTTATGATTTTTGGTAATTTTAATTTAAACTGCATGAAACTGATTAAAAACTCTTAAAAACTTTTAATTAAGCTTAAATTAGCTTAAATGAACAGGTTTTAACTACAATTAACAAGTTTAAATTGAAATTGTCAAATTCAATTAAAATTGTTAATTATAAGTTTAATGAACAACACTGGAATTTAAAATGATAACAAGCTTTTATTACACTAGTAAACTGAATACAAGCTAACATTAACAACTGAAAAGTAAAATTACACTAATTTAAACTAACCTAATCTAATTTTAACTATTCTAATCTAATAATTTTCCTCTGCTGCCTCTTCTTCCTTTTATAGGCATCCCACTTGTTCCAGGTGTCTTGCTAAGCATTTCCCACCACTTCATAGCTTTGATACGTGTTGAATTCCCTTACACCTGTAAAAAGAATTTTGGCGGGAAAATCCCAAAGGTTGCTTGTGGCCGTTTTTTGTGCATTAAATGCAATTGGGATGTTGTGATGGTGGAGGTGGACAAGTTGGAGTGTAATTTGTGAGCTTAGGTGGTGGAGTTGGAGTGTTGGCAGGTTAGGGGTGTGGTGGAGATGGTGGGGGTAGTACGTGGCTTCTCCTAGGGTTAACTTTAGGAGTGGGTTTGGTTGTGGGAGTGACAGAGAGGGGGTGAGGTGGTGAGTGAGTAAGGTGGAGGTGGAGATGGTGGTAGCAGGAGGGTGAAGCAGGAGGTGGTGAGGGGTTAGGGATGGAGGTCAACGTGGGTTTGACCCCGTTTTTGTTAAAAATGGATATGGGCTTGGTGTAGTGGGCCTGTGGGTTATTTACTTGGACCAGGTTTATTTTTGTTTTGGATTTGAAATTTGGATTTTTGGTTTATATATAATTTAGCCCAAGGACCTTTGTTGTTATTTCTAAATTCCAAGGACTAAATCTGTTATTTTTCCAAAGTTTATCAAAAAGGACCATTCTTGCCATATTTAAATATTATAAGGACCTAAATGATATTTTTCCAAAATAAAACGACCGGGGACTATTTTTGCCAAATTTGAAACTTCAAGGACCAATTTTGTAATTTCCTCAAACTTTTTATCCAAAGGTCAAATTTGATAACTTGTGAATTCCCAAGGACCATTTTTGACTTTTTCTTCCAAATTAACTTTCCAGGGACTAGAATTGTCAAGTTTGAAACTTGAGGGACCTGTTTTGCCGTTTTGTGCAATTTTGAACTTTCAAGGTAAAATTTGTTATTTCATGATTCCTGGGGGACTTTTGTTGACTTTTCTTCAAAATAATTTTCCCAGGGACCATTTCTGACATTTCTTGAAAGTTCAGGGATTGATTCTGCCAATTGTGCAAACTTTGCACGTTTTTCATCTGTTTTCAATCCTTTTGCACCTGAAACATATAAAAACACATTTCAAAGATATTTGTAGTATTATGTGGTATTTCTGTGTGTTTTTAACTGTTTTTGTATTTTAAACAGGACAAAAATGATGAGTTTTTATAAACTCATCAAGTCTCGTCATCAACAGATTTATCATAATCTGCAAAGGGGGACTTAAAAGGCCAGAGGTTTGATTTTTCCGTTAAATCTTCAAAGACTCGAACATTACACCATTCATCATCAATCTTGATGCGAATGGCAGAATTAATAAACCCCTTTGCTCGAGTGGAGATACAAACTTTACCCATGGCCATATTTGGGTTATCAAAGTTACAATCTTCAGGAATCAGCACCGAACCCCAAATTTGAGCAACTTTAGAGAATGCATCAGTGTGCCAAGCATGAGGACGGATACCTTCAATACAAATAAAAGCAATTCTATCCAACAAACAAGTAGAAGTATCCCAATGTTTTAGGCCTTTGAACCATTTACCCCAAAATGTTGAATTCTTTGAAATAAATTCATGAGCCTTTTCTTTATTATTGAAATCAAGAATAACATTCAAACCCCCTAGAAATTTAATGGTGACATCTCTGTAATTTTCTGCAAAGAGAATATTTTGAAGATTTTTCATAATCTCCAAAGACAAAGGTTCCCCTACCAAAACATTTTTTAGCCATTCAACTTGAGTGGTTGAAGATGAAATAGAAATGGGATCTTTTTTACTTTCTGATGATCATTTGAGCATTTTTGAGGAATTTTAGGTTGAGCTTCTTTGTTCTTAACCAAATCAGCAAAGGAGCGGTTATTAAGGAACCCATTGTTGCATTTATTAGCCTGGATGAAACTAATTTTTTTAGCAATAGAGGTAGAATTTTTTTGAGTAGGCTCGACATTAAAACCCCCATGAAAACCTTTAGATTTCTCCCTGTAACTCCTTTCATATCTTGCAACATTAACAACCAAAGGTTTGTTCTTAATCCTAATGATACTGAGTTTTGTCTCAAGGGATTTAACCTCAAGTAGACATCAACAAGTTTGCCATAATTGATAAATAGTTTCCACATGTTAGTCTCACTCCAACTGTTTGGAAAATCTGTAAAGAAAAACTAACAAACTCTGTTGTTACTAGTCTTTGATTTGCGTGTAACTGTGGTCCAGCCTTCTGTTGGAATTATAATATCATGACAATCATATAAATAAACCAAACACATCAAGTAAGCATATGCGGAAGCGTTATAACAAGATCATATAACATGTAATTAATTAATCAATAATAAATAGTAAACATACCTTTGTGATTCTAGCCCGAACAAGAATCAGTATGCAATCTTCAACTTATGAACCCTAATTAGGGTTTATGTGGATTGTAAGAATTACCCCTTACCTATTTTGTAATTCAATCCAAGATAAAATCAATAGTGTGATTGTATCACATTCTTGTACATACGTACTAAAACACGTTAAAGTAATGCTAGTTTTTAGAACACAAAATTAAACCAGAACCTTTTGTTTAATGAAGAAAATCGATCAACCCTTTAAGGGTGTTTGTTTGATCGACTACAAGAAAACAAGGAGAGGAAAACAAGTTTAGGGTTTGTGTGTGTGCACAAGAGATACAAACCTTTAACCCTTAGCCTTGTATATATAGTGTATGAAACTTGGAGCTCAAGAAAACAAAGGAGGTGCCCTCCTTTGGGTTGGCCGATCGGTTCAAGGCCCAAGGGGGCCTCCGGATGCTTCTTGACTTACCAATTAATCGTACACATTCTTTCCTTATATTCGTCTAACGGTCGTTAGTCATTATCCGTTAAATACTAACGGTCGTTATATATATTTGTGTAATAAATAATTAAATATAAACTTTTACATTTAATTATTAAACTTTAACTCTCATACGTAAAGTGTGCAATCCCGTTATCTCGAGTTCGATCCTAACATATGACTACTAAAATAATGTCCATAATCTAACAGCTCCCACTTGGACATATTTTAATAGTGTAATCACATCGGTTAGCGTATAACAACACTTCGATGCCTCTAGTACTATCTCGAGTAAGGCTTCTGAAAAAACCTTTTAATGATTTCTCATTATTATTATCCTTTTGTTTCTAATACCACGTTAATAAGGATATGGATTAAAGTCATTCCTTAATTAACCATTCTGTTTCTCGTTGTTTGTGATTGAGCAAGATTACCAAATCTTCTGAACATATTCAAGGGAGATCTTGGGTGCGGTCACACACAAATCTTACCAACCCTCCGAGGGGCCCAGCAGTATTAAACTCCAAAAATAAATTTGAAGGAACAAATTCTATCTTGACGACAAGCAAAACCCACAAACTTTGTAACACTTTCAAAAACAACCCTTATGACTACCAGTTACGTATAGCGTTAAGTTGTTTCACAAAAATGTACTAGATTCATGACACTTATCTTGCATCTCAAGTCTAAGGATAACTTCTCATGATTTACTTAATAACAAAATCCATAAAGTAACATCATGTAGTTGGGATAAGTCCTATATTCGGTATCATTGAATATCATCTGAAATGGCATGACTACGCATCAATATACTTTAAGTATATTATACCAACCTTCAGATTTGTCTTGATTTAATAATATTCCCATATTATTAACTGACAACGGACAATTTAAGAATAACATTTATTCATGGATTAAACATACAAATATAGGATACAATTTATTATAAACTAAACATACCATGTATTTAAATTTATTATAATAATTGTTTAACATCCTTTATCCAAATACTGAATAGATCAATGCATAATAACTCTTGTTGATGAATTATGTCTCAAGTAATGACATTCATACTTGTTGACAAGGCATAAATCATCCAACTTTGATCTATCGAAATTTTAAGAATACTTATTTCAAGAATTCAACTATTGAAGTTCTTATATGTGCATACTCAACTATTTTGATAATGCCATATAATATTTCATAAAATGTGTAACATCCTTAACCACCAATTTATGATAATCAAACTTCCAAACATTTTAAAGTTTAAAGTATTCTTATTCTCTTAATTTATAATGCAACTATGCTTTTAGTAAGCATAACTAGTAATAGCCAAGGATGAAATCCTTACCATAACCAGTATTGAGTGTCATCTCAATTTCATTAGCATCATTGTATGCAACAACAATATGCTATTAAAAATTCCCGTCAACATTAATATCTTTTATGTAATATTTGGTGCCTTTCAAACTTACAAGTTTGTTGGCTATGACAATTTTCACAACAATTGAAAAATTGTTCATCTATAGAATTTAGAAGCTATTCCAGATTAAGATTTAGGATGTGATTCTATAATCAAACATGTTCTTTTAGAATATTACACAAGTTATCTAATAACTTTTAATTAGATATTAATATTGCCAAATCATCTTGTAATCAAGCATGATACAACAAAACATGATGTTCATGAAAAATCTTTGAGTAATACTTAGATTTTATTCATGTTATACATATCCATTTAGACTTTCTAAATGATATATCATGTTATATTAGATTCATTTACCGCACATGTTTCAACAATAAACATTCATTCCAAGGTTGTATGTCTTATATTCTAAATCTTTCAAGTAAAGTTTCATTCCAAACTAAGACTTAACTTTTAACTTATATGGAATGTTACTTTTTATATGTTTTACAACATATATGATTTATAAATTAAACATAATACTCCCACTAGCTTTCAGGAATACTTAGAAATTATCTTATTTTAATTATAAATCAAAACATGGATTTAATAATTAAACATAATAGTAATCTTCTAGATGCATGCATTTATCCATCCATGGATTATTGCACTTTGTACACTTTCAAAGATTTATTTGAATTCATAAACTCCTTTTGATTACTTATCGTCCTCGCTCAAGTAATCACTCAAGAAAGAGTTTAGATATTCCATTGTCAATTTTATATTAATGAACATATGACAATCACAATCTTTATATATTTAATGTATTTAGAAAATAATATTTAATCACAGTTAATTGCTTAAGTGTGATTAATAATCTTGTCATAAAACATGCATTAAATACGGGCACAATATTGTCCATATGATTTCTATATAAAGATTTAAACCACAATGGTTACCTTATCTTTTAAGAAACTCATCTTCATTTTCTAGTCTAACTATTAAGATAAACCACATTTTTGAAATTGATTATCTTTATGGACAGCATCTTAATCATTCATATCATGTATACTTTACCCAATTTCATATATGGTAATGTATCATAATGATTATCAGGTTTACAATAATCCTGTAAATCATAGCTCTCAACATATTAATCAAACTAGACGAGTACCCGTGCATAGCAACGGGATTTTATAGCGACAGATAGTTTATTGATAAAAAAATATTATAAGTTATAAATCAAAAATAATAAAAGTTTGAAGATTTTGGAATTAAACATAATGTTTTGAAACCCGGTTCGACCTGGGTGGTTCAACCGGTTGAACCGTTCCGGTCGAAAAATTTGTCGATTTAAACCGGGTTAACTTGCTAGGTTTTGTCGAAAACGGGTCAAATTAAACCGGTTCAACCCGTCGGGTTTGAAGCGTCTCGGGTCAACCCGGTTTGTCATTTGTATTAATTGTTTTAATAGGTTGTATTTAATTTGGTAGATATAAAGTTTGAAGATTTGAGAATTAAACATAATGTTTTGAAACCCGGTTCGAACCGGGTGGTTCAACCGATTGAACCATTCCGGTAGAAAATTTTGTCGATTTAAACCGGGTCAACTTGCTTGGTTGGGTAAAAAACGGGTCAAATTAAACCGGTTCAACCCGTCAGGTTTGAAGCGTGAACCGTTCCGGTCGAAAAATTTGTCGATTTAAACCGGGTCAACTTGCTAGTTTGGTCGACAACAGGTCAAATTAAACCGATTCAACCCATCGGGTTAGAAGCGTCTCGGGTCAACCCGGTTTGTCATTTGTATTAAATGTTTAATTGGTTGTATTTAATTTGGTAGATATATTTTTAATTGGTTGTACAATGTGAATAACTCATTGTACTTTTAAATAACGGGGTGTTTTAATAAGAGTATTAATTACATTATTTTTCTCTCTCATATGACCAATTGTTGAAAACTCAACATTTCACTTTTACCATTTTTCCATTATAAGTAGTATAGATATCTGAGATATTTTGCTAATCTATGAATGAGAATTCCATCACCTTGAGATTTAACATTTTGATGTCAAGCTTCATCATGATATTTACTAGTGTATTTTAGAAGATTATGTATCTTGTAATTTTATCTTTTAAAAATCAAAACTCCCACTTGCTTTTAGTAATTTAAAGACTATCTTTAAATTCTTAGCAAACAATACAATGTTCTCTTTTGGGATATTACAAATACATATTGACAGTTCCTGACTTATAATTGTTAATAACCTACTCACAAGTGGTTTAACAAATTTAGAACTTCAATTTAAGACTTAATGTGATTCATCACATTCCATCATATGATAATGTCTTATTAATCTTCTAGGTTGGAGTTTTATTAAGTATGTTCAAGTCATACTCAATATTCTAACCTTGATAACTTTTGGAAGAAAAGAAGTTATAGTTATCTTTAATCAAACAATATAACTAGAGTTTGATTTACCTAACTGAACATACCATAACCATTTGGTATTTCATTAGTATTAATATTGTAAGACAATCTAACAATATTTAAGATAACCATATTCCTTTTGGCTTGTCTATTTACCAACTAATTCATTTTAATGGTATAATAATTTCCAAGCCAATTACATGCTTTATAACACAAGTACTTTTTACAAAGTCACTTCATGTCCATGTCTTTTCAAAAAAACATAAACTGTTATAATCCCACTCTACGTTATAAGTCATTTAACAATTTAATGACTTCATGTATATGTCTTAATTAAAACACATAACAAGATAATGTTTTACTTTATTATAATTCTTGTAACAATTAAAAGACTTTATATTTATATCTTTACAATGAATCATAAACATGTTTAACTAAAGTAATTATGAACACCATCTTTTGGTTTCAATAATAATTTCAAGTTAATTTATTACTTCACAATAATGTAAATAACATTATTTCTTCATTTATTTATGTCATTCCAAGAACACATAAATATTCAGATTGAAGCAGCATTAGATTAACAATTAAAAGACTTTATATTTATATCTTTACAATGAATCATAAACATGTTTAACTAAAGTAATTATGAACACCATCTTTTGGTTTCAATAATAATTTCAAGTTAATTTATTACTTCACAATAATGTAAATAACATTATTTCTTCATTTATTCATGTCATTCCAAGAACACATAAATATTCAGATTGAAGCAGCATTAGATTACTGAATTAATTTATGTCATTCCACGAATTCATAAATATACTAATTAAAGCAGTCTTGATATCATATTGACACATGTTCTAATAGGTATTTAATTTAGAAACTGTAAATTCTCATAGTTCAATTACATCAGTTGATCTGCTAGTAATGAAAATATGAAATTCACCTTGTTGTTGCAATCTAGCTAAGCTCTCACATAACATAAATTGTAACATTAAGTGTTTCTTGAATTAGATTAGTATAATTCATATTAGAACGTTATTCTCTTACCTTGCAGTTAAGAGAATCCATTAAATCATATCTTTATGAGTTGTTTCTTGCACACATTTAAAGATAACATTTCTCCCACTTGTGCATGGAACAACCTCATATAGTAGATAATATAACATCCCGTAAAATTTTTCCATACGATTAATACATTAGTAAAACGTAAAGTTACCATTTTTTTTACCAATAACAATTTTTTTTTTTTTTTTTTTTTTTTTTTTTTTTTTTTTTTTTTTATACTTATCAATTGTAACGTTATTCACTCTTACCTTAAAACGATATTCATTCATGTGCTATAAAAATCTAAGTATCACAAATGACTTAAAACTTTTATATTTAATAAATACACGATTCGATAATTAACCAAGCACAATTTATATATTTCCCAAGCCTATAAATTTTCACAAGTACTCACTTACCTTGGCTCGATATTTTTGAAATCCTTTTAACAACCTCATACAAAATTGAGATAAATCAAATCACATTCCAATATAGAGTCGGAAATTACAAATATCTAAACCTATTACAAGCATCCTAACATAATAAAAGTCATCAAAGCTCAACTCAACATTTATTTTAATCACATGTTGCAACATAAACTAAATCCTATCATCACCGAGCTCTTAGTTTTCCAAGTAAGCTACTAGCCTCATCTCCTTGACAATCACGCATTTCATACGACCATTGGTGTCAAAAATATTACATAAGCTCCTACACGTACATACCTCATTTTCAACATACTACAAAACTTATTTGCTCCCTCATTGGTGTTGTACGAGTAGGATAGCAAAACCAAAACGGACTCTTAATTTTCTTTTTCCATTCTTTAGGTCTACACTCCAAACGAACCCAAAAAGATCATAAGTCCAAGCGCACCCTTAGTTTATTTTTCTCCTTTTGTTTCCAGTCGCGACTAGGCTCACACACCACCCCGTTTTCTTGAAAACTCGACATGCAACATTCCAATACTTTTACACATTCGCATAGACCATGTTACAAGGATTCGAGAATGATAGATTTCACTTACACCCTTGCACGTTTACTATCTCAAACCTCACCCAGGTAAACCTCCCAACACGCCTTAGGTAAATCTAAGTATAACATGTCACATGTAGCCAAGCTCACCTCCACAGCTCTCCAACCACTTATAAACATCTAAGTATGATCAGGAATATTCAAGCACGATGCCTTACACATTTCCTTGCTCATGATTTCTGTTTGCTCTCGATTGGTCATGGATGGAGGCAACATGCAAATGGCAGCTCGTCGTTCACACCTTCACCCTCCCTCACTTGGTTCTACCTCACGTATAACCTAAAGAACCATGTGCAACTCCTACATCACCTTCCTGCCCTATTCTGCCATTTGTCGCTTTCCAGTTCTAGTATTTAAGGCTACATGTTGATCAACATTCTCCCTACAACTCACATGACAATCATTTATACTAGTTCCTATCGAGCCAAGGTGGAAGGGAAACAAGGTGATGGAACTAGGAACTGTTATTGATTCATGGGTGAAACCTTCACCAAGCTGTACACTATCAACTTACCACATCAAAACTATCACTAAACCAAACTTAAACATAAAGATTACTCTTGTTGTTACTGTCGAGAAGAAGAAGAAACCATGTATTATCAGTTTACTCACACATAAACACAACCAACTTTTCACTTTGTTATTGTTCCTGTTGAACGAGAAGGAGAGGAAGAGAACAAGAGGGTTCATGTGATTATTCTCACGAGCGTTCCAATCTTTACGAGGATCACTACTAAACGAGTTACGCACTTTGGTAGTCGTTGAAGTCGTCTTGTCTTATTTTTCTCGTTCATCCCATTCTCGTTGTTCTTCACCACCAAGCTTTGGTGTAGTTATCTCTTGAAGTCATTCCATCTTCACTTCTGACATTACTTATACTCTGTCTACCGTACTACTAAGGTGAGTCATAGCCCCTACTCTTACTCGTTTTACAATGATTTAAAAACTTTTTTGGGGGAGATACATGCTTAACTATTGCTTTATACTTTTACAAGTACTCGTTAACTATTTACATATTATTATAAGTTCATAGCTACACTTTCTATCGTTTAACTGTTTTATAAACTCTTTGGGAGAGATGCATGTGTAACAACTTTTCTAACGATTTTACTATCGATATTTGGAATTATGGAACAAACTGTTTAAATACGGTTTCAACTGTTTAAATACGGTTCTCCACACACTGTTTGGATACAGTTTCAACTGTTTGAATACGGTTCTCTACAAACTGTTCGAATACAGTTTCAACTGTTTAAATACGGTTTCAGAATGGTTATGTTATGGGTGCTAACAACTGGCCCACTGGTTATGTTATGGGTGCTAACAACTGGCCCACTGGTTATGTTATGGGTGTAACAACGTGGCCCACTGGATTGTATTACGGGTACAACAATGTGGCCCAAACCTCGAAACTTGTGATCAATGGATTTATAAACCAACTACTATTTTGGGTTTTGACCCGGTGAAAGGCAAATCAACGGACTATTTTCGAATTAATAAGGAAAATACTCAATTTCTAATTTTGATCTAAGCTATGAACATATGGATTTACTCATACTTTAATTTGATAATTAACTGTTATTATATCTACTGTGAAATCATAAACTCTTTGATTTTAGAAATCGATATTTGAAACTATAAACTCTATGAACTCACCAACCTTTGTGTTGACACTTTTAGCATGTGTTATTCTCGGGTAACTAAACAAGAAGGAACTTGAAGGCACGGAGTGGGCTTATAACCTGGCATGGGTTTAAATAAACGTTTTGACACATTTTAAATAAACATGTTGCTTAAATTATGAAATATCTTGATGTCTCGAATATTTGGTATTTTGAATGAAATAAACTTTAAAGCGTCACTTTTGTGTCGTTTTCTATGATTGTGATAAAGATCCTCTAAGTAACACCCAGAAAGTCTTCCGCTGACATCTTAAGTCTTCCGCTGACATGATGATTTTGGGGGTGTTACAGATTGGCATCAGAGCTACAGTTATAGAGAACCAAGTGTTTTGAACATTGGACTATAACTACACGTTTAAAACGGACCACTTTTACAAAATACCACCTTATGCCCTCCGTGCCTACGCGTTTCCAACATCTGGTAGAGATATTACTTTTACATGATTTCTTATATATGTAAAATGTTATGATTATGCTTATATTTACTAATCGGGATTACTACAAATACTGTGTCTTCATATTTCCCTCCGCCAGACGATTATGTGACTTTTAGATAGTTTATGCTACAACTACACTCTAGTATATTAATATATATTTATATGCTCCCCCAACTATTTTGAGTACTATACAAATCCTCTTTAATTATCTCACTCTCATCTTTATAGATGCTTACGACATACTCTTCTCGTACTCTCGGAAAATCCGCGCATAAATTATTTTGTCAATTAGTATGGATGTTAAGTCAGAATCTTAAAATGATTTACAACGTCTTAATTTGAATGGATTGGGACGCCCTTTTATTCAAATCAAGAAATTGTAAATCATTGAACCATAAGTTTATATTTCTTTAGTTACATAGTTTGGGACGCTTCTCTATGTAAATAACGAAATATAGATAAATAAGTTTAATTATTTCTGAGTTAACAGGCACAAACCCCTAAATCTCACTAGAAACCACGAATATTGATACACAACGATATGACTAGCATCGATAATGCTAACGTTACCAAGATCATTAGGTAAACCTTGACGTCACTAAACGATTGATCCTCCCAGCTGATAAAAATACCATGTGCACTCACTTCTCCCCAAACTAAATTTCTAGCCACAAAAACTGATAATTCAAGAAATTTCTCTACCCTCTTCCTTTTTGTAAAAACCAATATCAACAAAACTCTTTTGTTTAACGGGTAGGTTACCCGCACAGATTTTTGTAATTATTAATTTATCTAAACGTAACAGAATAAATTCTCACCCAAAGTATGATCACAAGGAATTTTATTCAAACACCATATTATTAAAAAGCAGACTGAACGGAAATACATAAAAACGTTACAAACAACGCTAAATTACACATCACACTTCAGCGGTAGTTTGGGTGATCCCAAGTCTGAGAATTGTTAGAATCATATCCATCATCATAAGGGTCGAAGCTTGCCAACCTCTCTTCTTCTATTTGAGCCTCCAACCTACTCAGCTCCCGCTCCATGTCAGAAGTCCAACCACCATCATCGACCGCCACATTTTCCTCAAAACTTGGCTGGAATTGATCCAGATGAGGCAATTGCTGTTGTGGTTGTTGTGGTGGTGGTAGTGGATTTGGTTGTTGTTGTTGTTGTTGTTGTTGTTGCTGTTGTTGTTGTTGTTGTTGCTGTTGTTGTTCAATCCTAGCAGCTTCAACATTCTCTTTAAAACTCCAACGGATCTTGTTGGAACTTTGGTCTTCTATCTGATGAACACAAACCCATAACGATTCAATAATAGCCGCATCCTTACGATATCTATCATACAAGAATGTATCGATCACATGTTTCCGATCATCCGATATATCTGTGCACTCTACATAGCGTTCTCTAAGTCGTTGTTTCGATTGTTTCGCCACCTCCAACTCCAGGATGACCCTCAAAATAGCATTTTTGCGATCCACATCACTATTTTCGGCTTCTGCTTTGATATATTGTTGAATTTGTTCAGCGGTATGTGGTAGCTTGCAAGCCATTGATTGCTTTGTGTGTGTGTATGTGGATAACCCAACACGTCCCAATGGTATTTATAAAGAAATGGAATAATAATTCTCAATTATTGTATTAAATGTGACCGTTCGTTTTCAAACGGTAAAACTTTCAAAGTCTGTGTCTATTAAAACTAGCAACAAAATTTTTGGGATACGTGGTAAAATTCTATCTTGGATTTCGCATTTCAACACAAGTGACAAGAACAGATCGCGTTAAACCCGTAACACCATAACTTAAATCACAAACGCGCCACATGTAAATAATAAACTCTCACACGATTTAACCCCTCAGCCTCTAAGAAATTATGAACTTATCGAATATCCTTTACAAACTCTCAAACATTATATGAAATTTCAACGATCTCCGACCAACTTGTAACCTCAGATATCTAAGAATAATAAAACATACATCGTTGAAACACACTCGCAAAAACTAAATCGAATACACTCTCTTAATTTGGGCCTTCACCCACTGCTTCCATATACCAACACACCTTTGGGCCACAAAATCACAATAACCCAACGCACCATTGGACCTGATCACTAACTTGAGCCCGATATTGCCCAACGCCCAGAACTTAAATATTACTCCCAACCGACTCATGATCTATAGCTTCGAACCATTGTCCGTAACATTTTCTTAGCACCTTATCAATATTATTATGCATCTCAAGTTACCATATACCTAAGAATCAAGTGTGATGAATCTCTTTCAATTTTTCGATCATTTGATGGTCAAGTTTTCCTCAAAGCTCAACCCAATTAGTACTTTCTCCAAATTATTCAACTATACCAAAAATCATATATATCTAAAGGGTCGGTTTCACGCAAAGACAGACAAACTCCATATATAGTTTTGGTTATAATTCATTAAAACCCACCTTTGAAAACTTAACTACAATCAAACCAACCAATGTTTTTGATACATAATGACCTTCTAAATACAAATATAACAATTCATAAGCAGTAAAAACAAGCGAGAAATTAACATAAACTAAGACAGCATAAAGCGAAATAAAAATTTCATTCATACGTTCGAAGTTACATGGAAACACAACGAACCTTATCCCAACATTCCGACCACTACACTACGACACTATTCCTCACTTCCAAAACTTGTCAATGATGATCGATAGAACCACGAATGGTGCAAGAAACATTAAGATTCCAACCAACATAGCACGATCTTCGTTCGGAGCATACACTAGATAGATAGCAGTAACAATGGCATACAAAATCGCAAGAATGGTGATGAAGTGCGGCATGTCGACCGAAGAAGATAAAGTAAGAAAGAAAGGTTAGGTAAAAAGGAGTATATTAGTAGGTTATATAAAGAGAATAAGAGTTGGGTACTGTACACCACTATGGTAAAATACTGTTTACACCTTAAAAACCACAAATAATACTGCCACGTAACAATTATAATTTTGGACTAAAATTCCCCCAAGTTTTTCTTTCAAAAACATACTAAGATCGGTTATCATCAAGTAAAAAGCTAATATAGTAGTAAATACGTTAATCTGGAAAGTACAATTAAAAAGAAGAAGCTAATGTAGTAGTAGATACGTTAAGCTCAAACCGCTCAGGGATTAGATCGTTAGGAATGACTATTTGATCACCCTCCCCACTCACCTTTACAGCTACCTTATCTTAGAATCCTGGGACGGGATTCCGTTTAACGGGTAGGTAATATAACATCCCGTAAAATTTTTCCATACGATTAATACATTAGTAAAACGTAAAGTTACCATTTTTTTTACCAATAACAATTTTTTTTTTTTTTTTTTAGTACTTATCAATTGTAACGTTATTCACTCTTACCTTAAAACGATATTCATTCATGTGCTATAAAAATCTAAGTATCACAAATGACTTAAAACTTTTATATTTAATAAATACACGATTCGATAATTAACCAAGCACAATTTATATATTTCCCAAGCCTATAAATTTTCACAAGTACTCACTTACCTTGGCTCGATATTTTTGAAATCCTTTTAACAACCTCATACAAAATTGAGATAAATCAAATCACATTCCAATATAGAGTCGGAAATTACAAATATCTAAACCTATTACAAGCATCCTAACATAATAAAAGTCATCAAAGCTCAACTCAACATTTATTTTAATCACATGTTGCAACATAAACTAAATCCTATCATCACCGAGCTCTTAGTTTTCCAAGTAAGCTACTAGCCTCATCTCCTTGACAATCACGCATTTCATACGACCATTGGTGTCAAAAATATTACATAAGCTCCTACACGTACATACCTCATTTTCAACATACTACAAAACTTATTTGCTCCCTCATTGGTGTTGTACGAGTAGGATAGCAAAACCAAAACGGACTCTTAATTTTCTTTTTCCATTCTTTAGGTCTACACTCCAAACGAACCCAAACAGATCATAAGTCCAAGCGCACCCTTAGTTTATTTTTCTCCTTTTGTTTCCAGTCGCGACTAGGCTCACAAACCACCCCGTTTTCTTGAAAACTCGACATGCAACATACCAATACTTTTACACATTCGCATAGACCATGTTACAAGGATTCGAGAATGATAGATTTCACTTACACCCTTGCACGTTTACTATCTCAAACCTCACCCAGGTAAACCTCCCAACACTCCTTAGGTAAATCTAAGTATAACATGTCACATGTAGCCAAGCTCACCTCCACAGCTCTCCAACCACTTATAAACATCTAAGTATGATCAGGAATATTCAAGCACGATGCCTTACACATTTCCTTGCTCATGATTTCTGTTTGCTCTCGATTGGTCATGGATGGAGGCAACATGCAAATGGCAGCTCGTCGTTCACACCTTCACCCTCCCTCACTTGGTTCTACCTCACGTATAACCTAAAGAACCATGTGCAACTCCTACATCACCTTCCTGCCCTATTCTGCCATTTGTCGCTTTCCAGTTCTAGTATTTAAGGCTACATGTTGATCAACATTCTCCCTACAACTCACATGACAATCATTTATACTAGTTCCTATCGAGCCAAGGTGGAAGGGAAACAAGGTGATGGAACTAGGAACTGTTATTGATTCATGGGTGAAACCTTCACCAAGCTGTACACTATCAACTTACCACATCAAAACTATCACTAAACCAAACTTAAACATAAAGATTACTCTTGTTGTTACTGTCGAGAAGAAGAAGAAACCATGTATTGTCAGTTTACTCACACATAAACACAACCAACTTTTCACTTTGTTATTGTTCCTGTTGAACGAGAAGGAGAGGAAGAGAACAAGAAGGTTCATGTGATTATTCTCACGAGCGTTCCAATCTTTACGAGGATCACTACTAAACGAGTTACGCACTTTGGTAGTCGTTGAAGTCGTCTTGTCTTATTTTTCTCGTTCATCCCATTCTCGTTGTTCTTCACCACCAAGCTTTGGTGTAGTTATCTCTTGAAGTCATTCCATCTTCACTTCTGACATTACTTATACTCTGTCTACCATACTACTAAGGTGAGTCATAGCCCCTACTCTTACTCGTTTTACAATGATTTATAAACGTTTTTGGGGGAGATACATGCTTAACTATTGCTTTATACTTTTACAAGTACTCGTTAACTATTTACATATTATTATAAGTTCATAGCTACACTTTCTATCGTTTAACTGTTTTATAAACTCTTTGGGAGAGATGCATGTGTAACAACTTTTCTATCGATTTTACTATCGATATTTGGAATTATGGAACAAACTGTTTAAATACGGTTTCAACTGTTTAAATACGGTTCTCCACACACTGTTTGGATACAGTTTCAACTGTTTGAATACGGTTCTCTACAAACTGTTCGAATACAGTTTCAACTGTTTAAATACGGTTTCAGAATGGTTATGTTATGGGTGCTAACAACTGGCCCACTGGTTATGTTATGGGTGCTAACAACTGGCCCACTGGTTATGTTATGGGTGCAACAACGTGGCCCACTGGATTGTATTACGGGTACAACAATGTGGCCCAAACCTCGAAACTTGTGATCAATGGATTTATAAACCAACTACTATTTTGGGTTTTGACCCGGTGAAAGGCAAATCAACGGACTATTTTCGAATTAATAAGGAAAATACTCAATTTCTAATTTTGATCTAAGCTATGAACATATGGATTTACTCATACTTTAATTTGATAATTAACTGTTATTATATCTACTGTGAAATCATAAACTCTTTGATTTTAGAAATCGATATTTGAAACTATAAACTCTATGAACTCACCAACCTTTGTGTTGACACTTTTAGCATGTGTTATTCTCAGGTAGCTAAACAAGAAGGAACTTGAAGGCACGGAGTGGGCTTATAACCCGGCATGGGTTTAAATAAACGTTTTGACACATTTTAAATAAACATGTTGCTTAAATTATGAAATATCTTGATGTCTCGAATATTTGGTATTTTGAATGAAATAAACTTTAAAGCGTCACTTTTGTGTCGTTTTCTATGATTGTGATAAAGATCCTCTAAGTAACACCCAGAAAGTCTTCCGCTGACATCTTAAGTCTTCCGTTGACATGATGATTTTGGGGGTGTTACAGATAAACAACACGCCATGCATTTGTTTATGTGATCAATATGATTGTGTCATAGATTTTAGCACAACAAGTAGTTATAGAACAACAATGTCTAGTAAGGAAACGTACAAGACTATCCTTAATAGTATGAGTGTCTACACTTGGAAAGTTATTATCTTTAGCTACCAAGATATCAAAGCTTGTAACTCCCACTGAATTAAAGATCATTACAATAATTCCTTATTCAGTAATAAGTAAACAATACTCCCACTGAATTTGACAAAATTGTAAATGTTTCATATCCAGTGAAAGAAAATAGTGTGCTTTTAACTTTCCTACACCTTTGAATGTCTATACGTAACAATTACTTATGCACTAAAGAGTGTATTCTACTACGTAAATGATGGACTATCCACCAAATGCGATTAACTTGAAAATTGGGCATGCAATTTCTTCCTTAATAGGTCTACCATCCTACAATGTATGTAGCACCTTTAGAATAGTCAAAACAACTAGTTTTTCTTTAAACATTTCGTGGTAATTAGTCTAGCTTCTAATTATAATAACTCATAAAACGTCATACATAATTTTCTGTTAACCAAATATCATATTTGTTATTAAGAATTTAATCACCGAATGAGGATGATGAAGTCCCTATGAAAAATATTCACAATTTTCTTAACTATTAAAAAATTTGCTATGAGTTAAATTAGAATTTAGACATATCTAATATTCCTATTATCCTTTTCATTCATGAAAAGAAATAGGATTGTATCTGGTGAGTGTTTATTCACTCACCTTTTCTGAGCTAAATTAGGACTTATTAATCAAAAAACTAACCAAAAAATCCAAAGAAAACGTGTTTTTGTGATTGTGAATTTGCAGGTACGGATATATCGTAAAAAGACGAAAAACAAACAAAAACGAGCACGAGAGTAGAACGAGTCAGAAAGTCAAGCTGGAAATCAAGTTGAGCTTTGAAAAGTCAAGTGAGATCTCTAGAGTTTGAAGATTTGCAAGAATGGTCCTCATAATGAAAGTTTGAAGAAGTGACAATAATGGTCCCTGCACTTTGAAAGTTGATACATTCAGTCCTTCTTGGAAATTATTGAAGAAAAAATAAAAGTCAACCTTGGGAATCATAATGGTCATAATATATCCTTGAAAGTTACTTTGGAATTTAGGCAAGATCAGTCCTCAAAGTTTCAATATATACACAATTGGTCCTTTATTTCTATTGTTACGAAAGCTGAAAAACCTACACAAGCCTTGGTCCAATTCAAAAACTAATACCAATGAGCCCAAGTCCAATTAACAAAGAAACCAAGGTCCATACCCAACGATCCCATACCCAATCCAACAACACCCCACGGTCAAAGTATTAAAAACGGGTCAATGGTCAAAGTGGGTCAAACAGTAATATAAAACTTACCCCGCTTCCTTTTTTCCCCAATTCCCATTTACCCAGTTCACAAGAACCCTAATAATTGACCGTACAAAATACACCGCAATTAAGGGCATGATAGTCAAATCAAGGGTGTTCTAGAAGCTCATTATGATGTCAGATGGTGTCACAGTCGCAAAAGAAGCACAAATATGACATGTGGCAGTCCCTTATTGGTGGAGACGCGTCATAAGAAGCAATCCAAGGGTTAATATCATTTGGCAATCATTGGGAAATGATCAGAGGGTTGATATGCATTGAAAGAAAGCACAAATTCACACGGATTGCCAGCTTGGCAATCCGTGAACTCCCACTCCACCTCTCCTATATATAGAGACATAGAGTAGCTGATTTGAGTGTGTAGAATAGCCTTAGCGAAGCTCTGTCAAATTGTAGACTTAAATATGCTTAGTTTAGTAATTGTAATGAATTCCATTTAGCTTAATAAAAAATTTCAGATTTCTCATTTCTCTTATTAGCTTATTGATACTGTTTTAGTAAATCAGCTTTTATAAATCAAATATTCAGCTTATATCTTAACTGCTTTTAGTATTTTTCATGTAGCTTAATAGAGTTAATCATTCAATTCAGTTAAATTCATTTGCAGAAAATATATATAAATCATAAAATAAAAAAAAATAAAATAAGCTTTCAAGCTGTTTTTATAAGCTTTTAAATAAGCTCATATAGCTTTTTCACAATCCATTCTAGCTCTATAATCACCTGGGGATCTGTTTTACAAGTGATCATTGATAGTTAACAAAAGTCAAAGGATGGTGTATTTGGTGAATCATGGTGATAGAGATGGATTGGGACAGACATGGAAGGTCCCAGCCTGTCTAAAAGACAGGCTAGCTTAGTGAATCATTCCTGTTCTAGCTGGAATGAAAGTTTTTGTAAGATCAGTCTCTATTTCTTATTCATTCAGTATTAGAGATTAGTAGCTATTTAGATCTGCTTGATTGCTTGTTAGTTGTAATTTTGGTATTATTTAGTGTAGTATAGTTTGTTTGATCTATTGGTTACATCTGTTTTGCATAGATCTGTGTAGTTTAGTCTTATTGAGTTACTATTTCATTAGTTGAATTGCATTGTGCTTAGCTAATAGATCTAGTAGTTGTGGCTTTTGTTTTGTTGTTGTTAAGTGATTTAGAATAGAGTTAGACAAGTTTGGTGATAACTATGGATCTATTAACAGTGGTGCTAGTGGATTCAGGTGTGTATGGGAGTGTTTGGATATATGAATTACTGAGTGGTATTGATGTTGAATTGTTAAACCTCTGTCTCATATAGGTTCATTTAGTGTAATAATAGAGTATTAGATCATAAAAACAAATTAGTAGTTTATAAAAGTCAATAGTAATTTGTAATTGTTAACTGCTAGTGTAGATTTAGATATAATTAGTGCAACTTAAGAGAAAATTGCTATTCAGTCTAAAGTAGCTTAAATCTAGTTTCAAATTAACTTAAACCTACACATAGGAGTAGATTTGCTTAATTGGAATTAAAATTGGTCAAAGTTTAGTGGTAAAATAATAGTCAACTTTTACATATTTTTAGCTTCTGATTGCATCTGTTTTTGGATCATTTTAGTATAGCATTAGTGATAATCTGATAGAGCTTGTTGGTTTAGAGAATCTCAGTTGGTTAGTTCAGCTTTTGCCCCTATAATCTCTAACTAATTAGCTTTTTAGGTCTGCTAATAAGCTGTTGCTATTTAGGAGATTGGAACTAGTTTCTGTTTTGGATTGTAGGCCTGCTAGTGCACCATTAAGCTTGTATTTGTGTTCTATTGGTATTTCTAAGTTTGTTGGAAGTTGAAATAGTGTTGTGCATGATAATTTAGCTTCTGGATCTGTCTGTTTCATTTTTGCTTATTGTGTGAGCTTATTATTGGCTTATTCCATATTTCCTGAGTTTCTGAGCTTTTAGAGATTTGTAACTCTGCATTTCTGAGCATTTTATATCATAAAACATCTGTGTATTAATTTTCATTCAGTTTTGTCACAAGTGCTTATAAATAAGCACTTGTGATAAGCTGTTTTGGCCAGAATAAGCACTTAAACTATTCATTTTAGCTTCAAAATTTTTATCCAAGTTCATTTTTATATTTTAGAGTTTTTGGAAATTTTTCAGATTTTTCTGAGGTGTTTTGATATTTTTCTTAGTTTTTCTTTGATTTAATTCAATTTTAATACATTTTAATTACCAAAAATTCCAAAAAAAAAAAAAAAAAAAAAAAAATCGGAAAAAGCCATAAAAATTCAAAAATATTCTAGGAAATTCTTTTATAATATTTTAGATTTTTCAGAAATTAATTTTCATTTTTCCCTTTTATTTTTCTATTTTCCTTTATTTTTAATTCATTTAAAAAATAAAAAATAAAAATAAATTCATAGAAAATAAAAGAAAAGCCAAAAAAATAATTTTCTTTTTCTGGAAATTCATTTTATTAGTTTAAGATTTTTAGAAAATAATTTCACGTTTGTAGGATCATTTTTCGTTAAAAGCTACGTTTTACATTGTACGTTACGTTTTTAATAAACGCGTTTGCATTTCCGTTTTTACATTTTTAACTTTAGTGCATATTTAGCTTGTACAATTTGCATAGTTTGTGTTTGTTTGTTATAACTTGAATACTTGATCACTATTTTCAATTTCACCACTTTTCAATTCACGATTTGCACGAATCAATATTCTTTGATTCCATTCACCATCGTACGGATACGACTCGGGTGATCCTTATTTTGTGCGGATCATTTCGATACTATTCTACTATATTATATAATTGATTTTGACACAATCAATTTTTGGCGCCGTTGCCGGGGACATGTTGAAGTGAGTTTTTGAATATTCGTTTTGAAAAATCGTGTTTTGATAAGCCTTCCTCTATATTGTATTTATTTTCTATAAAAAACATTAAAATTCAAAAATTCAAAACACTTTTCCTAAAGTGTTTAGAAAAATACAAAAATAAAGTTACAGCCTCGACTCTCCCGTTGAAGGGAGGGCGTTGTAAACCAAATAAGCTTCACAACATAAGAAAAACGTGAAATTAGTTGTTTATCGGATTACTTCAAAATCTAAAACCGATTAAGCGGGAAATACGGAAGCTAAGACATTAAATTGCTAGCTGAAGAGAGAAACACTCTTCTTTCCCGTCCCGTCGCGAGTGGTTTTGAAGGAAACGGTTTTCAATTAACGTAACGTTTTATAAAAAGAAAAACAAAAGAAATACTATAACGTTTTTTGAGATTTGTTTAAATAAAAATAAAAAGATAAAAAGATTTTCCTTTTTCTTTTCTTCTTCTTTTTCTTTTTGATTTTGTTTTTGGTGTATGCACACCCGTTCTTCTTTTGAGAGTCTTACTTCTCCGTTCTCAAACCCTGAGCGGGTTTTACGACATACTAGTCGGGTTCATTTCCTTGATGACGAGGAAATGAACCAAAACGAAAAACACAATAGACCCCCGCCGATGGGTGGTCCTCAACACAATGTTATCCCTCCGATGGGACAACAACCGGCTTTCGATCCACGTCCGATGGAGGAACAACTCCAATGACCATTCAATGGTGTGAGGAGAGCCATTGTGATTCCGGATATCAATGCCAATTTTGAGATAAATCAGGGATTACTCAACTTGATAACGGGTATATCCTTTCACGGGTTTGAACACGAGGACCCATATGCTCACATCAGATATTTCACCGACATCGCTGAGACTATTAGAATGAATAAGTTCCTCATGATGTGTTAAATTGAAGTTGTTTCCTTTTTACCTAAAAGGGGCAGCCCGGACTTGGCTGGAAAAGGAACCACCTAATTCGATTCACACTTGGAATGATCTTGCTTCCAAGTTTGTGAATTATTTCTATCCTCCCTCTAAAACGTCTAATCTACGATCCCAAATCTTTCGATTCCAACAAGCTTTTGATGAGTCGTTTAGTAAAGCTTGGGATCGATTCAAAGATTTGATGGAAAAATGTCTGAACCATGGGTTCACATCCCTTCAGCAGATTGATACTTTCTATAATGGGTTAAGTCATGTTGACCAAGACTCACTCAATGCTGCTGCGGGTGGGAACTTGTTGGCTCAAAACACGAATGATGCTTTCATGATAATTGAGAATAAGGCTCGTGTGAGAATGTCTAGAAATAAACCTCAAGTGTCTAATAATGGTAAAAATAATGATGAAATGATGAGTATGCTAGTGGCTCTTACAAAGAAAGTTGATGCAATGTCTATTGAAAAACCAAATCATCAAGTCAATGTTGTAAATCAAGGTTGTGTAACTTGTGGTGGTCCACATCCGTATTACGAGTGTCCGTCAACCAGAGCTTATGCTCAAGAGAACGTGTATGCTGCAAACATGGGTGGCAACGGTTACCCACCTCTTCAAGGAGATCGAAATCTTCTCAATTACTGTCCGAGCAATTATCTTGGACCACCCGGTTTTCAAAATCAGAATCATAATAACAATGTGCAAAACCGTACACATCAAGTTAATCAAAATCAAAATCGACCAAATCAAGGTTTTCAAAACCAAGGTGTTAACCACAATCGGAATTTTCAAGGAAATCAAAATCAAGCCCCGATTCAAGGGAATTTTCAGAATAATAATCATGGGAATTTTAATCATGGCAATTTTCAAAACCGTGGGCAGAATTTCAATAATCAAAATCAAGGTGTTATTCCAAATCAATCGCCCACGGATGAGTTGATTAAGCAATTAATTCAAAGTCAAAAAGCTTTAATGGCAAAACATGATGAAACAACAAGGTTATTTGCTACTCAAATCAACGATACCAACAAACGTTTAAATGATCGACCCTCGGGCTCTGGAACTCTTCCAAGCAACACGATCGCTAACCCGAGGGGCGATGCAAAGGCGATCACAACAAGGGGTGGTGTTTCTTATGATGGACCAACGGCTCCGACTGCCTCTTCTTCTCTTCCTCCTAAGGTAGTCGCCCGTGAACCCGAGGTGACAACGGATACGGAAATTCCTATTAATAATGGAAGGACCGAAGACATCCAACCTCCGGTGGTCCCGACGTCTAAAGGAAAGGAAAAAGTTGTTAATGAAACTAAAAAGGAAATGCCCGTTAAAACAAAGTTGACTTATCCATCACGGTTAAACGAACCAAAGCACCGCGAGAAGGATAAAAACCAAATGGAAAAGTTTTATTAGATTATTCAAGAATTACACTTTGATATAAGTCTCGCGGATGCTATACTTTTGATGCCTAAATTTGCTTCGATGCTAAAAGGTCTTTTGAATAATAAGGAAAAGTTGTTTGAAATGTCTAAGACCCAAATGAATGAGGATTGCTCAGCGGTTCTTCTTAAAAAGCTACCCAAAAAGCTTGAAGACCTTGGCAAGTTTCTTATTCCATGCAATTTTCTGGGTATGGTTCAATGCTTCGCCTTAGCCGATCTTGGTGCTAGCATTAACCTAATGCCATTGTCGATTTGGCAAAAGTTGTCTCTTCCTAACTTGACACCGACGCTTATGAACCTCGAGCTTGCAGACCGATCTACGTCTCCTCCAATTGGTATAGCCGAGGATATTTTTGTCAATGTTGGGAAATTCAATTTCCCTGCCGATTTTGTGGTTGTTGATTTCGATGCTGATCCACGAGTTCCTCTCATTCTCGGGAGAGGATTCCTACGGACCGGCCGTGCTTTAATTAATGTATACAACGAGGAGATTACCTTACGTGTTGGAAATGAAGCCGTTACTTTCAATCTCGACCAAACCGCGAGATACTCCTCCGATTACGTTGTTTCTTCCGTCAACCGAATCGATGTTATCGATGAAGCTACAGAGGAGTATTCTCAAGAACTTCTTGGTTTTACCGAAAATGCTTCGAGTGGCAATACCACTCCTTCTTTTGAACCGATCGTCTCCGATTCTTCCCCCTCCCTCACTCCGTTTGAGGGAAGTGATCTCGCTTGGGAAGAAATCAAAGCTTGTCTTTCAAATGATTCAGTTTCACCGGAAATTGATAATTCTAACTTTGATCCGGAGGGGGACATTTTATTAATTGAGAAACTTTTAAATGAAAACCCGATTGTTTCTTCCCCTCCGATGGACCTAAAAATGGCAGACGTAAAAGAAGTAAAGCCTTCTATTGAGAATCCTCCGGAGCTCGAGCTTAAGGATTTGCCTCCGCATCTCGAATACGCATACTTGAAAACTAATAATAAATTGCCCCTTATCATATCAAAAGGCCTTAAGGATGGGGAGAAGACCCGACTCTTAGATGTTCTTAAGAAGCAAAAAAGCGCTATTGCTTGGCAAATCTCCGACATTAAGGGAATCGACCATCGATTTTGCACTCATAAGATTCTACTTGAAGATAATCACAAAGCTTTCGTCCAACAACAATGACGGGTTAATCCACAAATCCACTAAGTGATCAAAAATGAAGTTATAAAACTCCTTGACGCTGGAATGATTTATCCGATCTCGGATAGTTCATGGGTTAGCCCGGTTCATTGTGTTCCAAAGAAGGGCGGAATCACTGTTGTGAAAAATGACAATAATGAACTTATACCAACTAGTCTTGTGACCGGATGGAGAGTTTGTATCGACTACCGCAAGTTGAATAATGCAACCCGTAAAGACCATTTCCCGCTCCCTTTTATGGACCAAATGCTTGAACGATTAGCGGGAAATGAGTTCTATTGTTTTCTGGATGGCTTTTCTGGGTACTTTCAAATTCCCATTGATCTCCAGGATCAAGAAAAGACCACTTTTACTTGCCCGTATGGAACGTTTGCCTATCGTAGAATGCCCTTTGGCCTTTGTAATGCTCCTGGCACGTTTCAGCGATGCATGATGGCCATATTCTCCGATATGATTGAAAAAACCATGGAAGTATTTATAGACGACTTCTCCGTTTATGGAAATTCTTTCGACTCTTGCCTCTCCCATTTAGAGAATATGCTAATTCGGTGTGAAAACACTAACTTAGTTGTAAATTGGGAGAAGTGCCACTTCATGGTTAAAGAGGGCATAGGCCTCGGCCATAAAATCTCCAAATCTGGGATTGAGGTAGATCGTGCCAAAGTTGATGTTATTGCTAAGCTACCTCATCCTACTACCGTCTAAGGAATCCGAAGTTTCCTTGGTCATGCTGGCTTTTACCGACGTT
This sequence comes from Artemisia argyi, assembly GCA_030686995.1. Taxonomy (NCBI): domain Eukaryota; kingdom Viridiplantae; phylum Streptophyta; class Magnoliopsida; order Asterales; family Asteraceae; genus Artemisia; species Artemisia argyi. The sequence continues at coordinate 166,103,116 of CM060690.1, forward strand.
TTATACAAGACTTCTCCAAAATAGCCCGGCCTCTGACCCACCTTTTAGAAAAGGATGCTCCGTTTAACTTCACAAATGAATGCATCGATGCATTTAATTTCTTAAAGAAGAAGTTAACGGAGGCACCGATCTTAGTTGCCCCCGATTGGAGCTTACCATTTGAGCTAATGTGCGATGCTAGCGATTATGCCATTGCTACAGTTCTGGGGCAACGTAAGAATAAGTACTTTCAGCCGATACACTATGCAAGTAAGACAATGAACGACGCTCAACATCACTACATGACTACCGAAAAAGAGATGTTAGCGGTTGTCTATGCTTTTGAGAAATTTAGACCGTATTTGCTTTTGAAAAAATGCATAGTGTATACGGACCATTCGGCCTTAAAATACCTAATGGCAAAGCAAGATGCTAAGCCACGCTTGATGCGGTGGGTTCTTCTCCTCCAAGAATTTGATGTTGAAATTCGCGACAAAAAAGGAGCTGAGAACCTTGCTGCTGATCACCTTTCACGACTTGAGAATCCCCATCAAAGTGCTCTCGAGAATAAGGAAATTACCGAAACATTTCCTCTCGAGACACTTGGGAGTTTGACTAAAATTGACCAAAGTACCCAATGGTTCGCCAATTTTGCGAATTACCATGCGGGGAACTTCATTAGGAAAGGGATGTCGTCCCAACAAAAGAAGAAATTCTTTAAAGATGTTCAACATTACTTTTGGGACGACCCCTATTTGTTCAAAGTCTGCACGGATCAAGTGATTCGGCGGTGTGTTCACGGTACGGAAGCCGTTGAAATTCTTAGGGCATGCCATAGTGGACCCACGGGGGGACATCATGGTGCCAACTTCACTGCAAAGAAAGTGTTTGATTCTGGCTTCTATTGGCCGACGATTTATTGAGATGCCCATGAATTGGTGAAATCATGTGATTCGTGCCAACGTGAAGGGAAAATTTCTCTAAAAGATGAAATGCCACAAAATGCTATTCAAGTTTGTGAAATTTTTGACGTTTGGGGCATCGATTTCATGGGACCATTCCCGTCATCAAGAGGAAATAAGTATATTCTCGTGGCCGTCGATTATTTGTCCAAATGGGCTGAAGCAAAGGCGCTCCCCACCAATGACGCCCGTGTAGTTGTCAAATTCTTGAAAAGTCTCTTTGCCCGATTTGGTGCACCTCGAGCCGTCATAAGTGATCGTGGGACCCATTTTTGCAATGATCAATTTGCCAAAGTAATGCTTAAATATGGTGTCACACATCGTCTTTCTACAGCTTATCATCCACAAACTAGTGGTCAAGTGGAGGTATCCAATCGTGGCCTTAAAAGGATATTAGAAAGGACCGTAGGAGAGCACCGTGTCTCATGGGCCGATAAAATAGACGATGCTTTATGGGCTTTCGGGACCGCTTACAAAACACCCATTGGGTGTACTCCTTATAAGCTGGTTTACGGGAAGGCTTGTCATTTGCCCCTAGAATTTGAGCACAAGGCCTACTGGGCCTTAAAACATGCCAATTTTGACTTGAAAACCGCGGGTGATCACTGAAAAGTTCAATTGAATGAGTTAGTCGAACTTCGTGATCAAGCTTACGAGAATTCTTTGATTTATAAAGAGAAAACAAAAAGACTTCATGATGCCAAGAACAAAGACCGCGTTTTCAACGTTGGTGATCAAGTGCTTCTTTTTAACTCTCGTTTGAAGATTTTCTCGGGTAAGCTTAAAACCCGTTGGTTTGGACCATTCACCATAACACAAGTATTCCCTTATGGTACCATTGAGTTAGCTCAACCCGATGGTCCCAACTTTAAGGTGAATGGTCACCGTTTGAAACACTACTTTGGAGGGGATGTACCAACCATGGTAGTCCCGGATCTCCAAACTTTCCCCAAGGACGATTGAATTCGGGGATTGAGTCAAGCTACGTGACTTGGAAATAAAAAACAAAGCGCTTCGTGGGAGGCAACCCATGCTTATCCAATTTCATCTTCTTATTTTTCTTATTTCTAACGAATAACGTGAGGAGGGGGTGGCTCTTCTACTCTTGTGTTCCGTGGTTGTTTGTGATTGTTTGTTTAGGATTGTCCGCGATTTATGATGACTCTCGTGCTCGTCTTGATGTTCTTCCTTCATTCGAGTCTCATTTCATCGATGCTTTTGGAAATCCTATATCCGTAAATCTTATCGACTAACGTTTTCTTTGGCATAATTAATAAACTGCCCTAGAATTTTTTTAGGATTGCCTTTACCCGTAAAACATTGAGGACAATGTTCAATTCTAGTCCGGGGGAGGGTGAATCTTCGATTCGATTTGACCTTGCATTTTTCACCATGTCGTGTACTCTTGCAACTCCATTTTTCCACAAAAATAAAAAAAATTGAAAAAAATGAAAATTTCAAAAATTTTGAAGAAAAATGAATGAAAAAGTCATGAAAAAGCACAAAAAAATGTGAAAAAGTTGGAAAAGTTGTGCAAAAATATAATAAAGTTTGAATAAGTGTTTTGACACCTTGTTGACTTCTTGCTGGCGAGAGTAGGAATAAATATTTTGACTTGACCGGGCGCGTTGAGCCCTAGCTTGTTCCCTTAACCAATGATAATCACATAAGCTTGTGCTAGTTTTGTACACTAGGAGCTATAAAATGCGAATTCTTTCTTAAGAATCTGCAAGTTCCCGTACTTGACTTTATACATGTGCAGCTTAAAAGCTTTCGCTAGTCTTTTACATAAGGAGCTAGAAAACATGAATTCTTCTTCTAGAATTCGCAAGTTTCCATAACTGACTTTATATATGCATGGCAGATTATCGGCTAAGTATTCGCGGGTTTCATTATTTGGAATCTTAAATTGCGAAGAGCAAGAAATGATAGAGTTTATTTAGAAGTTAGATGCTAAACGTGGAGTAGTGGTTCTCTTTAGAGCTCATGGAAGGTACTTGTGGCTTTTTACTCCCATAAAATACGTCACCGATATATAATAGATGTTCTAGGTTAATTAGTGGTATTTAGGTTTGGATAATATTTAGTTCTTTATTTTCTTTAGAGAATCTTTGCTTTAGAAGTTGGGTACATATCAAGGAACATCAAAAATAAGAGAAAAAAATGAAAAAATCAAAAGTCAAAAGTTGATTATGTATGTGGTTTTGGAGCTACCCGATAAGCTTCCATTGATGTTATGAAAAAAAAGAGTAGAGAAAAAAAGTGAAATATATGAGAAAAATATGAGAAAAATGAAAAATGAAAAAAGTGAAAGTTGAAAGTTATGATGTAGTACTCCGCATGTAAATAAGTTGCAAGAGTAGTACTCCGCATGTGGTGCATGTGGATGATTCTGAATTGGACACATGAGGTGCACGTGTAGTACTCCGCAACTTATCTATGATATTGTATGTACCCAAATTCCTTGATGTGGACCGAATTTCTATTGCAGTGGTTCTTGAGAGAAAATGGAAAGCTACTTATCGTTTAAACTTGGTATCACTATCGGACTAAAAAGTATTGAAACGAGAAAATATGAAGCAATTCATTTCTCAACAAAAGTAAAATATTGAGATACAAAAACTTAGGACATGGGAGTAAGAAGTTTCCACAAGTAACTATTATGAGTAGTGTTAGCATCTAACTTGTAGATAAGCTGTGATCTCGTTTGTACGCTTAGTTTGGGAGCTTGTGAAAAATCAAGGATGACGATTTTTATCCGTATAGTCACTTTTCTATGAAAAGTGTTTCTACTCGTTGACCCTAAAAATTATTGCAAAATAATGAAAGTTCAACAAACCATCACAAGTATGAAGTGTGAAAAATCCAAAAATAGTAATGAAAGTAGAATAAAGGAATTTTTTTGGAAAATGGAGCGTTTGTGGGAATAAATGATTTTATTACTTCTTTTAAACCTCCTTGCAACTTTACAAAGTCAGTAGGAAGAGTTATGAAATTATTTATCCCAAAAGCGTGAATTGATCACATTGCGTGAGGACACGACAATACCTTAGGCCGGGGGATTTTGGTGAGTACTTATTCACTCACCTTTTCTGAGCTAAATTAGGACTTATTAATCCAAAAACGCCAAAGAAAACTTGTTTTTGTGATTGTGAAATTGCAGGTACGGATATATCGTAAAAAGACGAAAAACAAACAAAAACCCGGCAAAAACGAGCATGAGAGTAGAATGAGTCAGAAAGTCAAGCTGGAAATCAAGTTGAGCTTTGAAAACTCAAGTGGGATCTCTAGAGTTTGAAGATTTGCAAGAATGGTCCTCATAATGAAAGTTTGAAAAAGTGACAATAATGGTCCCTGCACTTTGAAAGTTGATACATTCAGTCCTTCTTGGAAATTATTGAAGAAAAAGTCAAAGTCAACCCTTGGGGAATCATAATGGTCATAATATATCCTTGAAAGTTACTTTGGAATTTAGGCAAGATCAGTCCTCAAAGTTTCAATATATACATAATTGGTCCTTGATTTCTATTGATACGAAAGCTGAAAAACCTACACAAGCCTTGGTCCAATTCAAAAACTAATACCAATGAGCCCAAGTCCAATTAACAAAGAAACCAAGGTCCATACCCAACGATCCCATACCCGATCCAACAACACCCTACGGTCAAAGTATTAAAAACGGGTCAAGGGTCAAAGTGGGTCAAACAGTAATATAAAACTTACCCCGCTTCCCTTTTTCCCCAATTCCCATTTACCCAGTTCACAAGAACCCTAATAATTGACCGTACAAAATACACCGCAATTAAGGGCATGATAGTCAAATCAAGGGTGTTCTAGAAGCTCATTATGATGTCAGATGGTGTCAGAGTCGCAAAAGAAGCACAAATATGACATGTGGCAGTCCCTTATTGGTGGAGGCGCGTCATAAGAAGCAATCCAAGGGTTAATATCATTTGGCAATCATTGGGAAATGATCAGAGGGTTGATATGCATTGAGAGAAAGCACAAATTCACACGGATTGCCAGCTTGGCAATCCGTGAACTCCCACTCCTCCTCTCCTATATATAGAGACATAGAGTAGCTGATTTGAGTGTGTAGAATAGCCTTAGCGAAGCTCTGTCAAATTGTAGACTTAAATGTACTTAGTTTAGTAATTGTAATGAATTCCATTTAGCTTAATAAAAATTTTCAGATTTCTCATTTCTCTTATTAGCTTATTGATATTGTTTTAGTAAATTAGCTTTTATAAATCATATATTCAGCTTATTTCTTAACTGCTTTTAGTATTTTTCATGTAGCTTAATAGAGTTAATCTTTCAATTCAGTTAAATTCATTTGCAGAAAATACATAAAAAAAAAATAAAAAAAAAAGTTTTCAAGCTGTTTTTTTAAGCTTTTAAATAAGCTCATATAGCTTTTTCACAATCCATTCTAGCTCTATAATCACCTGGGGACCTGTTTTACAAGTGATCATTGATAGTCAACAAAAGTCAAAGGATGGTGTATTTGGTGAATCATGGTGATAGAGATGGATTGGGACAGACATGGAAGGTCCCAGCCTGTCTAAAAGACAGGCTAGCTTAGTGAATCATTCCTATTCTAGCTGGAATGAAAGTGTTTGTAAGATCAGTCTCTATTTCTTATTCATTCAGTATTAGAGATTAGTAGCTATTTAGATCTGCTTGATTGCTTGTTAGTTGTAATTTTGGTATTATTTAGTGTAGTATAGTTTGTTTGATCTATTGGTTACATTTGTTTTGCATAGATCTGTGTAGTTTAGTCTTATTGAGTTACTGTTTCATTAGTTGAATTGCATTGTGCTTAGCTGATAGATCTAGTAGTTGTGGCTTTTGTTTTGTTGTTGTTAAGTGATTTAGAAAAAAGTTTGACAGGTTTGGTGATAACTGTGGATATGTTAACAGTGGTGCTAGTGGATTCAGGTGTGTATGGGAGTGTTTGGATATATGAATTACTGAGTGGTATTGATGTTGAATTGTTAAACCTCTGTTTCATATAGGTTCATTTAGTGTAATAATAGAGTATTAGATTGTAACACCCCCAAAATTTGATACAGCGGAAGACTCAACAAGCTTTCGAAGTGCTACGGGGATTGGTATCCAACACAAGACAATATTGAACGAGATAAAGTAAACATAATAAAAACACAACCAAAACGGGGTTTTAACGTTTACATTTATCCCAACATCATTCAGAATCAGGCCCAAAATAACATAACAGTAGGTCCAAAATTAAATATCAGAGTTTAGAAAAATAGATCCATAAACCATGAGCCTTGGCCGAGCCTTCCATTCCAAGCATCCGTATCATCACTTAATTACCTGAGAAAACGTGCTAAAAGTCAGCTTTCGCTGGTGAGATCATAGGTTTACATTCATCTAACAATATAGTGGACATATACGCAAAACGCTTGCTAGCTAGACTAAGGATTCACTAAAAGCCTGCGGATACCCTCCGCTCCAACCTAACACACAGATACCCTCCGTTCCAACATAGATATTCGTGTAACCCCCGCAATACCAATAAATACTCGGATAATCTCCGAAGTATTAATAACCTATAGGTGCACACTACAGTATCTAAATAAGCCAACTTTGAATAGTACACACGAACCATGTGACTAAAGCTGACAATAACAAATAAGCCAACCATGAATAGTACACATAAAATGTGACTAAAGCTGACAATACATCCTAGTCCATACGCATAGCAAGTTTTAGAAAGAATATAGAAGCGATAATAGTCCACATAAAATAATTTGCACGTTTCTCACCCCAAGTATTGAAAACATAGTTCAAGAGTAAAAAGTGGGGCTATGACTCACCTCAAGTCCAGAAAATAGCAAGAAGAAGTCGGTAGAAATAAGATGTATAGTAACTCACGAAACAACAACTACGGACTCGGCACGACCTAACAATATTAACTCGTTCAGAAATCATTTCCTCAAATTCAAAATATTCCCAAACCCGGACGAGAATCCGTTTTATTTCCGAAAATCCATTTCGTATTAGTTTGGTGTATTTGCGTTTGGTATCCATACGGGTGGTGGGTCGACTCAAAACAAACCAAAAGGTCACACAAAGAATACTAAAATAAACTATGGATCTAATATTAGCCCAATATATCATTTAAATAAATCGCCGAAGTTTATCAAATCCGTCGATTTGATAATCCTCATATTTATTTACGTAACATACCGTTCCAAGATTACACCCCATCCTAAAGCACATAGCACATAAATACTATATGGTATATATCATAGTTTAATAAATTCCTCATATACATCGTCAAATTGGCCAGATTTCCCGATATATACACTCGTAATTTATTACACTTACATATACCACAACCTATGGGCATCGTAGGATACGATGCCCATTAATATATTCATTTCATATAGCCAAATAACCCGATTCAACCCTACGGTTAAGTGGTTACTTAGTTATAGAAAACGTTTATATTAATCGTCATATATCCGTGACAACACGAAAGTCACAAATAAAACTTACCTGGACTCGAGTGACAACGACTCCGCATAACTCGATAAGTTTATTTATTATATATAAAATGACATTTTTTTATTTAATATTTGGTAATTGTCGAGAATTCCTCGTTTTATAACAATTTCTTTATAATAATAATACGTTCAATAATATTACGCCACTTTCGTAGCCTAATATATATCTAGTTGTATTATTTATAATATGACTCGTGATTATTATTATTATTAATATACGCACTTATATAATTATATATCCGTTATTCACGTCTATATATTCATATAAACGTTTATATTATCAATAACTATTATTACGAGTTTTATTATTTACGTTTTATTTGTAATAGTTATCGAGTCATACGAAATGGTCACATGTCCGAGTCATGACTCTCGGCTCATTGTCCAAGTCCAAAGTAGTACGTAAATGTCATAAAAACAAAAGTATCTCCGTCCAACACAATCCCAATCCACGTGCTACAACAATAGGGTCCGACTACGGCACCCGACTAACCTATCTCCGTCATTCTAAGTGACCGTCTCACAATCGGTCCGCAACATCACAATTCGTCAACACTTCTCAATACCATAATTTAATATCCAATGTCGAGACCCAAATATGGTCTCGACCCACACGTATTCGGTCAAAGAACAATTAAACGACCAAATAATAACAAATGTTTTAAATCAAGTTATCATGTCCTACTCGGGTGGGTTTTCTAAGCCACACCAAAGTCCACATGACTCGACCGAGTCGTGGCACTTATCACGAGCCATGAGGGCTCGAACCAAGTATCAAAGGTCACTGATAAGGCGAAAAATGATCCGTTTTTAGGGGTCATTTAAGCCCAAATCTGACTTTATTTGATCAAATATTGCCCTAAATCGTTCCTTTTGTGATTTTAGGTGTTTGGAGAGTGAATTCTGGAAAAGAAGCCATTTTGGACGTTTTTGGAGCATAAAAATGAAGAAAACGGCAAAGTACCAAAAATCCATGCTGAAGATACAACGTGACGGCGTCAAGACCACCATCTTGACGGCGTCAGACATGAGGAATAAAATACCATAGGTGGTGACGGCGTCAGAAGGCTTTATGACGGCGTCAAAGTGGCAAGAATAAAATACCGTAGGTGGTGACGGCGTCACATAGGCCGTCATAAGTGGATCAAGGCCGTCCGAGGAAGTGTATGGCGGTGAGGTGACGGCGTCAGAAGTAACTCTTGACGCCGTCAGCCTACTTTTCCTATATATAGTTTTCTAGTTTTTTCATTAAAAAAGAGAGAAATTTTGGTGAAACCCTAAAGACGATTTTGGTGCCTCTTTTACAGGTTTTTCAAGGGTTCCAAACCCTTGAGACCTTGCATTGTAATTGAGATAAGTATACTTTTAATTCAATCAATATGTCTATGTGTTGGTTGTCTATCTATTGTTCTTGTCTTAATTCTACTATGCTAGGCTAGATTTCCTTTGTGTTTGCTTAGATCTAATGAAACCTAGATGTTGATTATGTGTTGATTACTTGTCTATTCTTGTTTTGGATGAATGATATTATATGTTAGGCTTAAGAAAACTGGCAGATCTCCAAATGGTAACATGCTTGAACGTCTTAAGAAACATGAACCGAGGCGTACTAGGTCTTTATTGGTTGTATTTAATGCATGAGCCACTGTTTACAATCCCTATAGTTGTGCTGGGTCATGGTGTAGGAGGAGATAAAAGCTCATAGAGTTGGGGAGTTATGTATGCCACCCCACGAATGGTATTAAGGAATACAATTCGTCATCCATACAAGTGTAACAAGTAATTAACATGTAAAAGATATCTAGGGAGTAATGAAGTCTAAGTAAACACAATTTCTCCAACCACTGCTCACAACCTTAGTTTAATTTAGTTTAATTTCATTTTCATTAGTTTATTTTGATTATATAATAGCTTTGGGTTAGTTGAATAGCAACTAATTCCGCCCACTCTTCCAAAACCCGAGATTTTACTTGCTTTCATTAAAATATAAAAACACAAAAATAATCATCTTTCATCTCTAGAACTATTAATTAGGTTTTCTAATCCTAGCGACACTATTCCTAAGCTGAACGATCAATCCCCCGGTACTTGTCACTATACTATACTACAACGATCAGGTACACTGCCTGGTGGGGGTTGTAAGCTTCTCGAGATCCCTCGAGAGGTAAAGCAAGGTGCGATTCCCACGCATCAGTCACCAAAAAGGCTCCAACGAGCACTCCGAAATAACCAATCGACCCATAAGGGTCTCGGCAATAACAACAATATTACGGCTAAGAGCCGCGACCCGCAAGAGTCTAACCAAAGCTATAACGAGCCTAAGGCTCGAGTCACAACCAAACGAGAGCCCCATTTGGGTCTCGACTTGGTTATACGAGCAACCAAAAGTGACCCCGAGACCTCAAGGGTCTCGGTTATGCTCGAATCAAGAAACCAAACCCTCGACAAATCATGAAACAACCAAAACCTTCCACAATCCGAACCCAAATCGACCCAAATCGGATACCAAACTAATCTTTATCAAATCTTTAAAAAGGATTCGTAGTTTATAAACCCCAATACAATATAAAATCCGAGTTTGACTCGGTTTAGTAAAAACCCTCGTGTAAAGACGCGTTTTCTCACCATCCAAAACACGGATCTATATTAAACTTTGAAAATAATGGTGGTGTGGTGGTGTACACGCGGCGGTGGGACAAGCAAATGGAGGTGGTTTCTTGTTCTTGGCGCGTGAAATGGTTCAAAAGGTGGAGAAAGATGTTTGGTTTACGGTGGTGGTGTTTGCGTGTGGTGATAACCGGCGGTGGAGTGATGGCGGCCGGAAAATATGGCCGGCGGCTAGGGTTTGCAAGAAAAGGGAGAGGGAGATAATGAGAGAGAGATGTGGGAGTGTTGGTGTGGTTTGTGTGAACCGGCCCCCAAAGGACCAAAATGTAGTTTATATATATATATATATATATATATATATATATATATATATATATATATATATATATATATATATATATATATATATATTTATAATATGGATAATAATAATAGTAATAATAATATTACTAATGGTGTGGAGCGGGTAAAGTGGGTAAATGTAAAACATGTGGCCCGAAACCCGAACTCATTTCAAAACTTTAATATCTCCCAAAAACATCTCATAATTACTCAAATATCATTGGACTCGTAAAACGAATTATAAAATTTTTCATTAGGTAAACCTAGTGCCAGAGTCAGCGTAGTACCAGTGAGGATTTAAGAATACATCACCGAGCATAATATCAAAATGAATTATGAAAATAATTCACGAATTCCATAACATCATAGAAACATAATTATCCATAAAATAGGTCTGACAAGTTCGTTGTGAAATAAAATTCCAAATAAAAATTATAAACGAACTCTAACGTAATGCGGGTTTTTAAAATAACTCCCTAAATTGCCGGTTGTCACATCCTCCCAGTCTCAGGAGAAACCCGTCCCGGGTTTCACTTGGAAAAATTCATCTACGAAGTGAAAAGCTTCGGATATCTCTTCCGGAACTCGTCCTCACGTTCCCACGTAAATTCTGGTCCATGTCGGGAATTCCAACGAACCTTGACGAGCGGAATGCGACTTCGCTTGAGTCGTTTAACTTCACGATCTAAAATCTCCATTGGCTCTTCCACGAAGTTCAATTTCTCATCAACACGAATATCCTTCATCGGAATGACAGGCATCTCATCGGAAAGACATTTCTTCAAATTACTAACGTGGAACACGTCGTGAACTTTACTCAGTTCATGTGGTAATTCCAACCTATAAGCCACGGGCCCAATTCTTTCTAAGATAAGAAATGGTCCAATGTAACGTAGGTTGAGTTTACCACGTTTCCCGAAACGTATCACACCCTTCCAAGGCGAGACTTTCAGCATCACTTTGTCTCCAACCTGGAACTCTAAGGGTTTACGTCTCTGATCGGCGTAACTTTTCTGCCTATCTATGGCTGCTTGCAACCGATCACGAATCCGAGCTACTTTCTCAGTAGTTTCCAAGATAAGTTCAGGGCCTGTGAGTTGGTTATCTCCCACTTCTGCCCAACCAATAGGCGAACGACAATTCCTGCCATACAGGGCTTCGAATGGTGCAGCCTTAAGACTTGTGTGGTAACTATTATTATAGGAGAATTCTGCGAGGGGCAAGTACTTCTCCCATCCTTTACCAAAGTCTATGATGCATGCACGAAGCATATCCTCCAATGTCTGAATGGTCCTCCCACTTTGACCATCGGTTTGGGGATGATACGCAGTACTCATATCAAGTCTCATCCCCAAAGCCGTTTGAAGTGATTGCCACAAAGCTGACGTAAAACGGCTATCGCGATCCGAAATAATAGATATCGGGACTCCATGCCACGAAATGATTTCCTTCACATATAACCTCGCAAGTTTATCCACACTATCATCTTCACTTATTGCTAGGAAATGAGCAGACTTTGTCAGACGATCCACTATTACCCAGATAGCGTCACAACCGCTAGCTGTCTTCGGTAATTTGGTAATGAAGTCCATAGTAATCCGCTCCCATTTCCAGACTGGAAGTTCTGGTTGCGTTAGTAATCCTGACGGTCTCTGGTGTTCGACTTTAACCTTAGCACATGTCAAGCATTTACTAACGTACGATGCTATATCTGCCTTCATATTTGGCCACCAATAGAACTTCTTAAGATCCTGGTACATCTTGTCGGACCCAGGATGAATAGAGTACCTTGAATTATGCGACTCATGCATAATCAACTCCCGAATTCCTCCATACAAAGGTACCCAAATCCGATCTCCAAAACATAACAATCCATCAGAACGCTTAACAAATCCTTTCTCATTCTCAGCCATCCCAAATATATTCTCGGCAGATCTGTTTTCTGCTTTCAACGCTTCCGTTTGAGCTTCAAATATTTGAGACGGTAATGGCGATACGATAGTCATTCCCAATGACCTAACTCGTAACGGTGGTATTCTCTCCTTTCGACTAAGAGCATCAGCGACAACGTTTGCTTTACCAGGATGGTAGCGAATTTCACAATCATAATCGCTTAGCAACTCAATCCAACGTCGCTGTCTCATATTGAGCTCTTTTTGATTCAAGATGTGTTGTAGACTTTTATGGTCAGTAAATACAACACACTTGGTTCCGTACAAGTAATGTCTCCATATTCTTAAGGTGAAAACCACAACACCTAATTCCAAATCATGGGTAGTGTAGTTTTTCTCATGATTCTTGAGCTGTCGGGAAGCATAAGCTATCACCTTCTCTCGTTGCATTAATACGGCTCCCAATCCTTTATGTGAGGCGTCACAATAGACGACGAAATCCTCGTTACCTTCCGGTAACGCTAAGATAGGAGCACTACACAACATCTTCTTAAGCAATTGAAATGCTTCCTCTTCTTTATCTCCCCATTCATACGTAACACTCTTTAGAGTCAATTTGGTCAATGGTTTAGCTATCTTCGAAAATCCCTCAATGAATCTTCGGTAATAACCAGCTAAACCCAAAAATTGACGAACTTCGGTTGGGGTTGTAGGTGCAGCCCAATCTTTTATCGCCTCAATCTTAGCAGGATCCACATGGACTCCTTGTCTATCAATCACATGACCCAAAAATTGTACCGTCGGAATCCAGAATTCGCATTTCAAAAACTTGGCATCAAGTTTCTCCTTCCTGAGCAATTCTAAGATGAGTCTTAGATGCTCCTCATGCTCCTTCTCACTCTTTGAATAAATCAGAATGTCATCGATGAATACAATCACGAACTTATCTAAGTAAGGCTTACACACTCGATTCATGAGATCCATGAATATTGCCGGTGCGTTAGTCAACTTAAACGGCATCACCTGAAACTCGTAATGCCCGTAACGGGTTCTGAAAGCCGTTTTCGGAATATCTTCCTCGCGAACTCGAAGTTGATGATATCCCGATCTCAAATCGATCTTCGAGTACACACTCGATCCTTGGAGTTGATTGAACAAGTCATCGATCCTAGGTAACGGGTATCTATTCTTCACCGTTAACTTGTTCAACTCTCGGTAATCAATGCACATACGAAACAATCCATCCTTCTTCTTCACAAATAAGACTGGGGCTCCCCAAGGTGAAGAACTTGGTCTTATGAATCCTTTTTCGGCTAACTCTGCCAATTGTTTTGACAACTCTTCTAGCTCGGTAGGTGCAAGACGATAAGGCGCTCGTGCTACAGGTGCAGCACCAGGTATCAACTCAATCCGAAACTCCACTTGTCTAGTCGGCGGGATTCCCGGCAATTCATCGGGAAACACATCAGGAAAAATCACGAACTATAGGCACATCTCCAATGCACCTTTCCTTTTTCTTCGTCCCTCCTTTCTCAGAAATTTGAGCTAAGAAAAGGTAACATCCCTTCTCCATTAGCTTTGGTAACTTAGTGCAAGAAATGACTGCTAATCGGGATGGGCTCCTAGAATCTTTTCGATCTCCTAATATATTTAGGATTTCCTTTCCGTATGGCACACGCACGATCTTCTCGTCGCAAAGTATGTGAGCACGATACTTCAACAGCCAATCCATACCAATGATAACATCAAAACTTCCTAACGTGACGGGTAGAAGATCTATATTGAAAGGGTGGTTCAAGAAATTTAACGTGCAACCGCGAATGATAGTATTAATCCTTTCTATATTTCCATTTGCTAACTCGATATCATATCCAATTCCTAAGGCCATCGGGGGTTTCTCGAGTAAGGGTGCAAACGTAGTGGACACAAAACTCCTATCGGCACCAGTATCAAATAGTATGGAAGCATAACGATTATTGAGAAGGAACGTACCAGTAATGACGTTCGGATCTTCTCCTCTCTCGTTCCCGAGTGCATACACTCTTCCCTGAGCAGCTCCAGCTTCCACACGTTGGTCCCTATTATCTTGTCGTCCACGGTTTCCTCCAGCTCCATGGTTTCCATGATTGTGCCCATTACCACCCGAGCCTTGGTTTCCACGGTTCCACGATTCTCTACACTCATTCCTATAGTGTCCCTTCTTTCCACACCCATAACAAGTAACATCTGCCTTGTTTCTCAACTCAGGAGCAGCCTGAACCATAGCAAGAGGTCGAGCTCTACAGTCCCTAGCTGTGTGTCCTTTCTTTGACCAATTCTGGCATTTCACACTACACCATCCAGTATGATGCTGGTGGCAACGATCACACTTGGGTGCATCACCGTTCTGATTCTTCTTATCTCCATTCCCAATAGCATAAGCCTTAGCTTGTCTCTTGCTTCGGTGATCGTTACCCTTAGAGTGACGGTCTCTCTTTCTCTTTCCATTCTTCTCCTTATCAGCTTCTTCTAATTTCAACGAATCCATAAGTTGTTGAGCAATTGTGATTGCCTCATGGATGTTTACAGGCCTAGCAGAAATCACATCATTTCTCGTAGCTACAGGCAACCCATCAGTATACCTCTCGATCTTTTGAGTCTCGGTTTTCACCATATCTGGGCAAAGCAAGGCCAATTCCTGGTAACGACGATTGTAGGTCGTCATATCATTACCTTTCACCTTGTGGTTCCAAAACTCAATCTCTAGCTTCTTGACCTCATTCCTTGGGCAATAAGTCTGAATCAGCAGAGACTTAAATTGCTCCCAAGTCATGGCATAAGCTACATCACTCCCAACTGAATTTCGGTAATTGTTCCACCAAGTTATAGCTTCATCCTTGAAAGTAAAAGAAGCAAACTTTACCTTCGCATTCTCCGCACAACCACTGACATTAAACACTGACTCAGTCTTCTCAATCCACCTAACCAAGTAAACCACTCCTTCAGTTCCACCAAACTCAATAGGTCCACAAATCTTAAACTCCTTGTAGTGACATCCGTTAGCACGAACAGGTGGAAATGTTCCAGCAGAATTGTTGGAATGATTTGACTCAGCTAGTAGCTCAGCAACTCTTTGCTCCACAAGTTGATTGATCATTGCTTGATCCACAGTAGGTGCATTAAGTGGAACATGATCATTGTCTCCCTGAACATGAACATTTTGATTCCTGTTGTTGCGGTTAGTAGTGTCCAGGTTGTCAGGAGTAAGGGTTTCAACATTTCGAGTAGGTCGGCGTCCTCGGCGACCAGGAGTAGTCACTGCAGGGCCAGTTCTGGTAGCTCTAACAGGGTTTCGTCGTGTGGCCATTGATCTAAAACATCACACAAGTTCATGAGTCTCCAATAGAACTTATCAATATGCTCAACAAAAGCAATTCAACGAAGCCAAGTCATGGAAAGGATAGCACAATACACCATGGAACATCAATAAAACGGATAAGGACTCAATTTCCACAATACCCAAAATCACATAATACCATATACTAATAACCATCAACCATACAATAGTGATCTAACATCGTTCCAACTATTGGATAACACAAAACGTACTAATCATTCTAAAAGAGACGAATACTGAACAAAATACATCAAAATATGATAACTAGCTTTTCTAACCGAACACTCCTCGGTTAAGAAAGTAACCAGACAACATAACCCAAGCAACTAGCCACGCTGCTGGCGGAGGCTCCTCAACTCCTGCCTCAAGCCATCAAGATCCCTCCATAACGATCCTAGCTCCACGCTATGGGTGTCTCGGTCTCTCTTGAGGTCAGCCACCTCCTTCTCTAGCTCGGCATTCCTTTGCAATAGCTTACGGTCGGCCTCTCGAGCAGTAACAAATCCTCGCTGCAAACTATCGATATGCTCGTGGACCTCTATCAAAACTCTCCTCATCTCAGTAGTCCTGCCCACAACGACAGTCATGTCAACTCTCTAATCCGCTAAAAACTCTCCAATAACTCTCTCAAGTCGATCAGATACACGTGCAACTCTCTCACCAAGCTCAGTAATCCGAGCCCATAGTCTGCCGATCTCACCTAACTCTGCATGCTCAGCAGAAACCTCAGAAGATGCATCCGACCCATCGGGACTACCAGGTGGCAACTCAACCAAAAACGGATGATCAGGTGAGTCAGGCTCAATCGGACGTACAGGTGAATCAGGCTCCTCAGCCTGAGCTGGTGGTACTAACACATCATCATCATTAGGCATCTCATCCTCCTGAGCGTCATCCTCCTCCTCAGGGTCATCATCATCACCCTGCTCAGCCTCCTGAGGGTCATCCTCCTGCTCAGGGTCATCAGCCTCATCCTCACCCTCGTACTCCTCCTCCTCCTCATCGGAAGAGTACCTTATCAATCGTCGTCTCCTAACAGGTGAACCATGTGGAGATGTGGTAGGTGATCTAGGACGACGACGCAATGATGTGGGTGGCGCCTCAGACAGAAGAGAGTGAGCATCAATCTGTAAAGGTGATGGAGTAGGGCGTACCGACATGCGTGCCGTAGCTCGGTGGGCAAAGCGTGGGGCCACGTGAGCCAAAGCCTGATGAAGAGTAAGCTGCCTCGATGTACCAGGGAGCCCTAAAGAAGATGAGGGTCCCTACGTAGATGCAGCAAGTGGTGCTGAAGTAGAAGCTGCCTGCGGTACAGTAGCTGAAAGCATGGCCATCTGGTAAGGGTCATCAGATGCCATAGTGAACTGTGCAGGTAAAACCGGTGCAGAAAGAATATCCTTGACAACATCGGGTATATGGGAGGCCATGGTCAGTGACAACGGCGTAGGGTAGGTGTAAGTGTTTCAAAACAACTAAATCACAACTCATAATACCATACCAAAAATCCTCATTAAATAATTCAAACATATAATCTCAATAAAAAGAGTTTCAAACACCGCATTACTAAAATGTTTATAAAACATATAGACCATATAATACCTCGAAATGCCATCTTATTACTAAAATCCATAAACCTCAAATCATCTCAATAAATCCCAAATCTAACAATCATCTCAAATATCTCATAATACCTCAAATAATAGAAGATGCTTCGGCTTGGCGGGCTGGCGGGCGGTGGTCAAGGATCATTTTCTATAAAAATACGGTTATAGTTTAGGCGTTTATTTACCTAGTTCTCTATAACCTTGGCTCTGATACCAATCTGTAACACCCCCAAAATTTGATACAGCGGAAGACTCAACAAGCTTTCGATGTGCTACGGGGATTGGTATCCAACACAAGACAATATTGAACGAGATAAAGTAAACATAATAAAAACACAACCAAAACGGGGTTTTAACGTTTACATTTATCCCAACATCATTCAGAGTCAGGCCCAAAATAACATAACAGTAGGTCCAAAATTAAATATCAGAGTTTAGAAAAATAGATCCATAAACCATGAGCCTTGGCCGAGCCTTTCATTCCAAGCATCCGTATCATCACTTAATTACCTGAGAAAACGTGCTAAAATTCAGCTTTCGCTGGTGAGATCATAGGTTTACATTCATCTAACAATATAGTGGACATATACGCAAAACGCTTGCTAGCTAGACTAAGGATTCGCTAAAAGCCTGAGGATACCCTCCGCTCCAACCTAACACACGGATACCCTCCGTTCCAACATAGATATTCGGGTAACCCCCGCAATACCAATAAATACTCGGATAACCTCCGAAGTATTAATAACCTATAGGTGCACACTACAGTATCTAAATAAGCCAACCTTGAATAGTACACACGAACCATGTGACTAAAGCTGACAATAACAAATAAGCCAACCTTGAATAGTACACATAAACGTGACTAAAGCTGACAATACATCCTAGTCCATACGTATAGCAAGTTTTAGAAAGAATATAGAAGCGATAATAGTCCACATAAAATAATTTGCACGTTTCTCAACCCAAGTATTGAAAACATAGTTCAAGAGTAAAAAGTGGGGCTATGACTCACCTCAAGTCCAGAAAATAGCAAGAAGAAGTCGGTAGAAATAAGATGTATAGTAACTCACGAAACAGCAACTACGGACTCGGCATGACCTAACAATATTAACTCGTTCAGAAATCATTTCCTCAAATTCAAAATATTCCCAAACCCGGACGAGAATCCGTTTTATTTCCGAAAATCCATTTCGTATGTCACACCCCCAATTTACCTGACTTGCAGCGGAATGGAATACCTGAGGGTGTCTGTCATAGCACCACAGTTACAGTTACATTGAACGACCTAAAGTGTCGTTTGGAAAATACTGCTTTTGATCATTGAAATAATCCAGAGTTTACAAAATGAGGTCCCCAAAATGTGTTGCAAGTTTATGAAAACAATTCCTACTAGATCAAATGTTTACATAAGTGCATGAAATAATGATGAGACGCGTCGACTCCGCGACTCCATGAAGGTCCAAATGCATGTCACATGAGATACCTTAATAACCTGAAATACATTGCTAAAACGTCAACACGAATGTTGGTGAATTCCATAGGTTTATAAAATGTAATGATGTACGGCCACCACAAGTAAAAGTGCAAGATAAAAATCTCATGAAAATTGTACAATAGACCTTAAGCTCATGACACCGAAGCTATGATTGATGTATGCCCCTCCCGAATGTTTTACCAGAACACTCGTAACTGTAAAAGACATGAAATGCATCCGCTTACGGTTGGTAATCACTACCACGGATGGAGGCATGACCCTCGATAGATCTATCCACTCACTCTCGCTTACCGGCAAATTAACGGTCCATGATAATAAACAGGGGACTTTAACTGATTGGTAAGGAAACTTAAGCAATGTACATATGTTTGAATACTTGGGCTCGTACTAAAATGATTGATGCAATGTATTCCCCCCGTGGGATTTGAAAACAATCAAAAATGTTGAATTGAAAACGGGGCTATGAAAACTCACCTCTAACTGATGATACTGTGATGAAGTGAAATGAACAACAATGAACAATTAGCTGCCGCAACCTAATATGAAATGATGAACGATCTACTTTAGATCACCAAATGATGTTATGAATGTCCATGCACATGTTTCCTATACCACTCTACTCTTTGAAAAACACTTGTTGTTATCAAAAATATATATTCCAAGACTTAGGAAAAATATGGCTATTAGAAAAATAAAACTAGTTGCAATATATATACTTATATATATATCGTATGTACCAATGTTTGTTTTGAAACTCTCGGTTTGAAATCCTTGTAATAATGCCTTGTAGTAATGAAAATATACTTGTGTTCACTAATATGTCATTAGTTATGAATTTAGGTACTTGGTTAATATTTCTAGAAAATCTAGAATTTAGTACGTAGTGTTATTATTATTATTTCTAAAAGCTGCCAATTATAGAGGATTTTTGCCGATATGGAAACGTGAATATCTTTGTCGTTATAAGCCCGTTTTACTTGTTCTTTATATCCACGGTTACGTCTTAACATGTAGTAATATACTTTAGAAAGCTTGACCCCTCCGGGTTACGTCTAAAGTCTCTTTTTGTCCGACGAAAAACGTCCAACAGCATGTATTTTTCCGGAAAATAGTTTTCGTCAATAAACTTGCAAAAATCATAACTTCTTCGTTATAAACTCTTTTTAATCCATTCTTTCGCCTACGGATTCGTTTTTGAAAGTATTTTCTAAAAATTTTGCCAAAGTTTCATTTGTGTTTACTGATTTTCCAGATTTTACCAAAATGGGACAGCATGTTTATAAACTTGTTAGAAATCCAATTCCAAGGTTCAAAACTAGTTTTTACTTCAACCAAATCTCTTGCAAACACCACAAATCTATACTAATCCTACCATACACCTTCTTAGGGTGCCATGGGTTCCTAATGACTAGTAATCAAGTTAATTTAACAAAGAAACACCTAAATCACAATCTAGGGTTTGTATGTTCAAAAAGTATACAAAAATAAAGTGGTATAGCTAGTTTGTGCATGAAATTAAGCATGAATACTATAAGATACATATGTTAATTAGATGAAAACATGAAAATAATTTTGAATACTCACTTTGAAATAATAGGTGATGAGATGATTAGAAACCTTGGATTACTTGTGTTTTTGAGGTATGATTCTTGATTAGGAAGACAAAATGAACAACTTTGATGCTTTAGCTTTTGAAAAATAATGGTTTGATCATGGTTTTTGATTTGGGTCGTGGTTTGAGTGGAGAGGATGAGAAAATGTGTTTTTGATTCTAAGAAACTATGTATGTTATGTGTTTGGTGTTTGTAAAGATATTTAGTTAGGTTTTTAATGTATTATATTGTTACATGAGAACACAAGGTTAAAATAAATATCAAGTGATCTAGGGATGTTTATATGGCTGGTTTTCAATGTGAAAAGGAGAAGAAAAATCGGTTTTGATCACTTAGGAAATGTGGTGTAATATTAGTTGTAGTTTAGTGTAAGTATTAGTTATAATCGGGTACCGGGTTTGATAGAAATAAATATTAACGAAGTTAACTGGGACTTAATAAAGTCACAAGAATGATAAAAATATGTTGGGTACAATTACTGAGTGTTCGGGTGATTATTGTTTAGTTTTCACGAAAACCGTCGTAATATTCATAAGCTCACGTTGTAAATAAAATAAATTTCCAAAATACTGGGTAAATGAATGTTATAACTTTTATGATGTTATAATGGATATAAAAATATGTCGGGACCATTGTGGGAATATTTAGATATATTCGTCGTGTTTAAACCGGGTGTTAACGTTTATTTATAAATAATTATAAGGAAAACGTTAAATGTATCAAATATAGAAATTTGAAAAATCCTAAGAGTGGTATAACATGTAAATGACCTACTGATGATATGCAGACTATCTCCAGTCCGTATGAAATGTCATTACTGATAATGCATGAATTCGCACCTGAACCAATACGGTTACGCGAATTTGAATACCCGTAAACTAAATTTACGATGAAATGTGTAATGCACGTGAATGATGAAATCTTTTCCCGCAATGAATAGTGTTCAGTGAATAGTAAAATTTCTGAATGCTTCTCGAAATGTCAAACTGACACCAAAAATGATGAATAGTAAACTGATGAATAGTGTTTTGATGAATAGTGTTTGATGAATAGTGTTTTCCAAAGTTCGGGAAATGACCTGAAATGGTGAGTTGTGGCATTCTTCCCCTCTAAAAGGAACTTCGTCCCGAAGTTCAGTTTATGTTGGTTTCTGAAAACATATATGTGAAAAGGTGATGATATTCGAGAATTCCAGCGAACTCTAACGATAGGAAATCAACTCTGATTCAACTGTTTGACCACACGGTTCATGATTTCTGTTGGTTCTCTTACAAGGTCTGAGATTGTCATTTGGGTTGGATCCCTTCCAATGGAATCATGAGTGACTCATCTGAAAGTCATTTTTGGGGATCTGAAAATGTGAAATATGTTCGTGTAATCCTGTTGTTCTCTGACAATGTTCAAGTCTGACGGCCACTATGCCTTCTCTGTCAAAATATAAATGGTCCAGTGTATATTGGTGTAACTTTCCAAGTTTTCTGAACGATAACATGCCTTTCCTAGGCAGAACTTTCTGCATAACTCTGCAGAACTTGAAGTTTTAATGGTTTACGACTTATTGAACTTGTAACTGATTCTTGACTTGTAGAAAATTTCTGGTTATCTCATGAATGCCTACTGAACTAGTGAGTTGAGCTTTTTCTGAGTTTGGCCCATCAATCGATGGTCTGCGCTTCTTAATGTTTTAAATGTGGTACTGGTAATATATACTGCTGAATTCTGCCAGAACTCAAGTTTGTATGCTAGTTGGTCGATTCTAAAATGAATCTTAAATAGTCCAATATGCTAAAGGTTCAACCTTTCTTGTTATCCAATTTGTATCATGCCAATCCAAGGCATTGTTTTTAACTTAATTTGTTCTCCCACTTGAATCTGGATGGTTTGTTGTTCAGGATACCCAATCCAATTGATATGTGTTATGTACCAATCTAACTTCTGCCAGTTTCTCGCTGTTGGTGTGATAACTATTGTTGTAGATGAATTTGATTTATGTTAAATGATTGTTCCAACCATTTCTAGAGTCAATCACTCATGCTCTGAGCATACCTTCCTATGTTTGAATTGTTCTCTCGCTTTGACCATCGGTCTGAGGATGATAAGTGATGTTTCCATCTAAATGGGTTTCTGAAGGAAATTCTGAAATGATTACCTGAAGTCCAAGGTGAATCGGTTTCCTTAACAGGAATAACTGAAATGGGTACAATAAACCTTTGTGACTAATTCCACAACGTTCGGTCCTTCGAATTGGCGTTATCTGAAAGGGATAGAATATAGGTAACAATTTGATTCCTTGTGTTTTGTTCCAACGGATGATAAGACATATGTTTTTCTTTGTCTATTGGGTTTGGTCTCCACTACTGAAGTTCGTGATTAATTTGTGATGTCCTTCCTAATTCCTTCATCACATATACCAATATTCTTTACTGTCAAGTCACAAAATCCTAAATGCATAAGCGATGTTGTAGGGAAGTTGGTTCTGGAAATTTGTCTCGCGATTTTGAGTTTTGGTTGAAATCTTTTTCTGAATAAACGAACTTAGAAAAATGGAGCAAATGATTTACTAAGTAATATTTTTCCTGATGATTCAAAATTTCAGTAGTTATGAAGTAGAAAAATGTTTTCAAACATGTTGTGATTAAGACTGCTTACCAAAGTTTGATGTTTATGTATATTTCTCATTGTACAATAGTGTTGCTAAAGATTGACCAAAAAGGATCGTACTTGTTCAAAATAGGAATTTCAGAAATCATTTTTCCACAAGGTAGGTGATTTATGTAAACGCATCAACTTTATTTAAAAGTGAAAACACTAACAAGGATAAAATGGTAGAATAGGAAATGTTCGCTTAAATGCATAGATGTCTAACACTTAGTTCTTGAGGTTGGATAATGTCTATTGGTGGTTATTTGGCAAAACTACAAGCATAGGTATTTAGAGTAACATAAGTCCTGAAATTGTTTATCGTTGTAATAGACAAGACGAAGGTATCACTTGATGTTGTGTCGATGAATGTCTGTTCTGTTTTCCCATGTAGATGAGGAGATATGTTCTGGTTTGATCCCTTTCTTGGTATAAAGGTGAGGTTATCTGAAATTTCTAGAGACATAATGACTTAGAGGAATCTACATTGATATACTTGTTTCAAACAATTGTCCTTTGTGAAAACTTACTGCAGGAAAGTTTATGTATGGATGAGGCCATGTTTAAATGAAATGCTCTACAGTCTCAATTAGAAGCTTGGTTTATTTCTATTGTGTTGTCCTGCGGACATCTATATTAAGTTCAATCCTGTAGCTCAGTCTAGCTAGTACCATTAAATGATAGAATTTGACAACTAAGTCAGAGATGGGGATTCAGATGGTCTCGCAGTATCTTAGGATTGTTGTTGAGTTATGAATTCTCTCACTATATACTTCTAGTCCTGGTTAGTAGTTCTGTAATCCTTTCGTTGCTTCTATTGTATAGAGGAATCCTGCATGTAATTGATATGGAAAGTCTCTTCTAGGGAAGTCAATGGGAAAAATCCAATTTAATGGCTAAGTGAGTGACAGGTGGGGTAAGTATCCAGGGATAGTTCGGCAAAAGGGATGTTTATGGAAAGGTTCCTTTGTTTACAAAACTTTTACATGAATATTGTTATTAACAATCCTTTGAAAAGGTAATTATTTCCTTCATGGCATAATCCTTCCTGAATTTTACATAGGTGATCAGGCTATGTACAATTGAGGACTAATGATGCGATGTTAGATTTTTGTCAAAATATCATAACTTTTCTCAAAAGTTTTAGATAGTGTTCAACGCATTTTTATTAAAAATGGTATCCTGATGTTTTCTTTCAAATAACATGAAAACTGCCTCTCGTAATAATAGTAAATACTTGGTGTAATGACAGAAAATCAATTTATAGGATGGTAATAAAATAGCTTACTTCAGAAAAAAAAAATTTCTGTAAAACAGTTTCCCCATATGATAGTAAAATAGCTTGAATGGTGTATTGGATACGTGAGTGAATCTTGTCGAATGGTAATAGTCTACTAATTCGTCAAATACGAAATCAACCTAATCCCTGATGAGACAATGCTAAAATGTTGCGAAACAATTGAAGTCTGAGCAAATGGGATAGAAAATGGAGTAAACGAAGGTTATGATTATCACCTAGGTAACAAAGGATAGATACTACATTGGACAGGAAAGTGCTTAATACAACTAGGTTATGTCATCGTACTAACGGTAAGTACAACAGGAAAGATACAACCCTAAAGGGCTCGAACTACGGTTTATATATTGAAACAAAGCTCCTCCTGCTGAAGCATTGTTGTTATCCTTGATGTTGCTAATATCCTGACGGTTCTCTTTCAACAGCTCACGCTATTCCTTGAGCGATTCAGTCTTGATTCCAAGTTCCTGATTTTCCTTGTTCCTTAACTCTGGGCAGTCCTTCCTGAAATGCCCTAAGTTTCCACATTTGAAGCAACTCCCTGGGGTCTTCTTATTTGTGAGTTTCCTACAATCTTCAGTCCAATGACCCCGCTTCTTGCACACTCCACCCGTTTTACTGCAATAATCTCGGTGATGTTGATTACACAGGTTGCAGTAAGGTAACTTTCTAATATACCTTCTCTTTGTGTACTGTTCTACAGCAAAGGCTCTATTCACTTCTTGTCCTTTGGGTGATTGTTGAGCAGCATTGCAACCTAGATTATTGTTCCACTTCCTTTTATTGTCACTATTGTTTCCTGATGTCTCGGCGTGAACTATGAGTTCCTTCGCTTCGAACACCATTTTAATAGCTTCAGACATGGTATCGGGTTCCCATGCGATGACCAACATACGAATTTCATTTGAGAGTCCCCCAATGTACTTTTCAAGTTTCTTGCTTTCCGGTTCATCCATTGCAGAACCTAGTCGTGTTGATTCATAAAAATAAGTAGTGTACTTGTCAACATCATTTCCTACCATGATAAAGTTTAGTGTTTCCTTAGTGAGGGCGGTGACTATGTTCTTGGCAATGACTTGTCCAACAGCAGCTTGCGTCATGTTTTGAGTGGTTTGCTTAGATCTCTCTTCATCAAATCATAAGTGACCATGAGGATATAGTCAATCAAAGTCATCATATTCACAACACATGAATATAATACATGAAAATTTCGGTCTACGTGAACCGGTATCACAAATAGCACAACCATTTCTTACATAGTAGAGTCACACTTGAAATATTTGTTTGTACAACAATCAAAAGACAACAAGTTCTTTAGACTATGTCCCACACTTTATGTGGCTAGGATAATAGTAAAAACTAGTGAGGATATAAGTCTGGTCCAGGGACTTCCTGGTGTCCCTCTGTGTGAAATCAGGTTTGTGGCATCATATGGTCGAGATAGTCCTGAAGTGGTGTCTGAAGTTGTGCATCTATCAAATCTTAGATAATGTAGGTTCTGAACCATTCCTGAAGAATCTGCGGAAGTTCCTGTTGAGTCCGTGATATTGGTATTATCTACTAGATGTTATCTAGTTCATGGCAAGTGGGAATGGAAAAGGAAAATGACAATGATGGTACTAGTGAATGGAATACTATCCTCTTTCGCGCTACCTCGCGACATCCAAAAGGTAAAACTGAAGTACACACTGTGGGAAGGCCAATAGTGTAATAAGTAACTGATGGTGGTGGTAGTACCTGAGTAGTAAGTGCCCTACTAGTGATGGAAAGAAAACACACTATCTTCCTTGAAATAAGCATCCTAATAAGTCCATTAAGATTAATTCTGAATACACTACCAAAACGCATTCTATGTACGGGCTGAATGATAGGAAAACCCTGTTCCTATGGCAAATCAATAGTGCTAATGGTGGTGTAAGTGCAACTGGTGGTATAATGGTAGTGGAAGATGACAAGGCATCTTCAATGTCGGAATTCGATAAAAGGATGTCAGGGTGAGTATCTGAAGACATGTCACTTGTGAACCAGGTCAATAAAATGATATACATATACGGATATGAGTATAAATAACTCGCACAGGGTATGTATGAAACAACATGTATCATGATTATGCACTTATGATGAAATGATGAGATGCTATGCTGATGTGGTTATAGTCTAGGGTCCAAGATACATCCTAGTTCGCTATAACCTTAGCTCTGATGCCAATCTGTCACACCCCCAATTTACCTGACTTGCAGCGGAATGGAATACCTGAGGGTGTCTGTCATAGCACCACAGTTACAGTTACATTGAACGACCTAAAGTGTCGTTTGGAAAATACTGCATTTGATCATTGAAATAATCCAGAGTTTACAAAATGAGGTCCCCAAAATGTGTTGCAAGTTTATGAAAACAAGTCCTACTAGATCAAATGTTTACATAAGTGCATGAAATAATGATGAGACGCGTCGACTCCGCGACTCCATGAAGGTCCAAATGCATGTCACATGAGCTACCTTAATAACCTGAAATACATTGCTAAAACGTCAACACGAATGTTAGTGAATTCCATAGGTTTATAAAATGTAATGATGTACGGCCACCACAAGTAAAAGTGGTATGTTCAAAAAGTATACAAAAATAAAGTGGTATAGCTAGTTTGTGCATGAAATTAAGCATGAATACTATAAGATACATATGTTAATTAGATGAAAACATGAAAATAATTTTGAATACTCACTTTGAAATAATAGGTGATGAGATGATTAGAAACCTTGGATTACTTGTGTTTTTGAGGTATGATTCTTGATTAGGAAGACAAAATGAACAACTTTGATGCTTTAACTTTTGAAAAATAATGGTTTGATCATGGTTTTTGATTTGGGTCGTGGTTTGAGTGGAGAGGATGAGAAAATGGGTTTTTGATTCTAAGAAACTATGTATGTTATGTGTTTGGTGTTTGTAAAGATATTTAGTTAGGTTTTTAATGTATTATATTGTTACATGAGAACACAAGGTTAAAATAAATATCAAGTGATCTAGGGATGTTTATATGGCTGGTTTTCAATGTGAAAAGGAGAAGAAAAATCGGTTTTGATCACTTAGGAAATGTGGTGTAATATTAGTTGTAGTTTAGTGTAAGTATTAGTTATAATCGGGTACCGGGTTTGATAGAAATAAATATTAACGAAGTTAACTGGGACTTAATAAAGTCACAAGAATGATAAAAATATGTTGGGTACAATTACTAAGTGTTCGGGTGATTATTGTTTAGTTTTCACGAAAACCGTCGTAATATTCATAAGCTCACGTTGTAAATAAAATAAATTTCCAAAATACTTGGTAAATGAATGTTATAACTTTTATGATGTTATAATGGATATAAAAATATGTCGGGACCATTGTGGGAATATTTAGATATATTCGTCGTGTTTAAACCGGGTGTTAACGTTTATTTATAAATAATTATAAGGAAAACGTTAAATGTATCAAATATAGAAATTTGAAAAATCCTAAGAGTGGTATAACATTTAAATGACCTACTGATGATATGCAGACTATCTCCAGTCCGTATGAAATGTCATTACTGATAATGCATGAATTCGCACCTGAACCAATACGGTTACGCGAATTTGAATACCCGTAAACTAAATTTAC